>CM054062.1:340478223-341746807 GCA_028641055.1 Alopecurus myosuroides
GGTTCTAGTTTTGACAGATTCTGCCTTTTTTACTTGTATTCTCTGTTTTACTATGTATAGTGGATTTCTTTGCTTCAGAAACATCAGTGGTTGTACCTAATGTTTAAAAGTATTAATAGCGCTTGTGCCCATGCAGACCACGTGAATTTTTGATTGTGCACTAACCCTCTAATGTGAATTACTTTAAGTGTGGTGTGAAGTAAGTTTTCAAGGGTCAAGAGAAGATGGTTATATAATGTGATCAAGAAGAGTGTAAAGCCGAAGCTTGGGGATGCCCCCGTGGTTCATCCTAGCAAATCCTAGATAGACTCAAGCGTCTAAGCTTGGGGATTTCCAAGGCATCCCCTTATTCATCAACAAATTATCAGGTCACTTCTAGTGAAACTTTATTTTTATTCGGTCACATCATATGCATTTTGCTTAGAGTGTCCTTTAGTTTCCGTTTTGTTTTGTTTTGTTTTCCTTGCCGCAATAAATATAGTTGGAACGTAGCATTCTTGTCTGGGAGATATACACGCTTCGCTTTTTCATATGAATACTCGTTATGCTCGTATTCTTAGTTTTTTCTTCTATTTGTTGCAATATTTTTAGCTCGTGTATTTAATGCATCTCTTATTTAGAGTTGTTAGTTCTAGTAGAGTAGTATTATTACTCTCTTGTTTCATTGCTATATCATTTTTAGAGTTTGTGTTAAAATATATATATTGAATAGTGCTTGATGGAAATAGAAAATGCTACATGTGGTACATGATATAACGATGCAAAAAGAAGCTCGTATAGATCGTGGCTAGACTTTTCCATGTCATGTTAGATGTTATTTTAATTCTATGCTTAGTAGTTCTTTCTGTAACATGACTTGTTTCAAAGAGCCGAGAGTGTTTAATGTGCCATTGAAAGAATCATGAGTTGTTTTTTTATCAAATTGAAGCATAATTTTGTGGTTCTCCTTTGAATGCTTTATTTGGATGACTTGGCGCATGCTTACACCATGTTTATGACTACAAACCAGTCACTTATAGCCTCTATGATCACTAGCAAAAGTGCCCGTGCGTTGCAACGGGAATAAAAAGTTCAATTACTTCATATGTTTTGACGAGCACAAACTATAATTTTATTTTATTGTTTTATATGATATTTAATTATTATAATGTATTTTTGTATACGTTTTCCTGAACAGTGGTCACGGGAGTCGTTCCGACTGACATCTAGAATGAAAAGTTTGGCTACAAAGCACATAAGGGTCCGTGCGTTCCAACGGGGTAAAAGAATACTTCAAAAACATCAGAACAGCCTAAATTTTGCACCTAAGAGCATCTCCAGCCGTGCCCCCAGGAGCCCCCAGGATCACTTTTTTAGCGTAAGTACGCCAAAAACTTTCCAGTCGCGCCTCTACGGTCTTGTTTAGCGCCGGATTCGGGCAAAATAGCCCCAGGCGAACCCAGGGCAAACCCAGGATCCTGGGGGCAAAGGCGCAATTTTTTGCCACGAAAGGCCCACGGTCGGTCTCTCTCCACGCTCTCTCTCCTCTCTTTTCTCTTGGCCCACCTTCTCTCTCCCATATCTTCCGCTCCTCTCCGTTCCTCGAGGACGCCGTGTGCCGGCCGCACTCTGCTCGCCTAGCAAGATGTCGCCCTCGCCGTAGGAAGGACGATGCCTCCACGCAGCCCGTGGCAGGCTCACGCTCGCAGGGCCAGGCCATGGCGGAGCTCGCCGCCGTCCATGGAGCCTCGCGCCGCAGCTACCCTGTCCTCGCTACTCGCTGCTCTCCGAGGCAGGCTCGCGCTCGCCGCTCGCCGGGCAGGCTCGTGCTCGCAGGGCCGGGCCGGAGCGGAGATCGCCGCCATCCGTGGAGCCTCGCGCAGCCTCTGCAGCTACCCGGTCCTCGCTGCTCGCCGTCTCCGGGTCAGAGCTCGCCGACCTTCCGTGGAGCCTCGCGCAGCCTCTTCAGCTACCCGGTCCTCGCAGCTCGCTGGGACGGAGCTCGCCGCATGTCCGTGGATCCTCGTGCTCGCTCGCTCGTCGCGGATGGTCATGACGACGATGCTGCAGCTCTGGGCGATGGACCACCATGATGGTGCCGGCGGTGTCGGCGTCGTGGGAGAGGCCCAGCTGGTCGACGAGCCTATCGACGCGGTCGCGCTTTGTGGCCGGGGAGAGCGCGCGGGAGAGGCGGAACGCGTCGCCCGCACGATGAGCATTAGTAGACGAGGTCAACTACCAGAAAAGTTAGCCCCCCCCCCTCTCTCTCTGCAAAATTATCGCCGGCAAACTTTCATCCCGCGAGAAAACAGCCCTGGGGGATGCTCTAAGTGGTTGTATCCAATGTTTAATTATCTTCATACAAAATATGACTTGTACTCATTGTCCATCTAATAGAAAGTTGATTGTATCTGACATAGATAACAACCTAATTATGAATGGAAGGAAACATACATGCATATAGCCGATTAGGACATAAATTCTGAGTGTGCTGACACATGTGACATAATAGGATGCAAGAGAAATTTCAGAACCCCATCTCAGTATTTTCTATTTTTGAATTGCTTCATGTCAGCATTAGCTAGCTCACTCTTCTCTTTCTAGCTAGCTAGTACAGAGGATCTAAGTACGGCTTTAACATGTTTTTCGAAAGTACATAGACCGTAGTGTACAAAGCTGCTGCTCGGAGTACAGTCATGCACTTCACTACTTCAGAACCGTACTTTGAGCAGAATATCACCTCTGAACATCTATGAATTTCTCCTGGACTCCACTGGCCACACAATGAAACAATAGCACCATACCACAATCTAAGTAAAACATAGAATTATCTGCACAAAGCAAGCAGTACTACATGTTGCTGCCTGTTGCCTTGCTTGAAATTCAGAGAGGTCGGCAGTGGCTGTTGAATTTCAGAAGCAGTGGACATTTAGTCATACAAGTCGACATTGTATCGAGGATGACCAGGCAGGAGCACCAGCGCGGCGGCGAGGCAGGAGCACCCGCTTTCCGTCACAACGCGCGTGAGGCAGTGGGGTCGTCGCTTGGGCGGAACTTGAGGGCGACGCAGCGGTGGTCTGCAGCGTCCGCCCGGGCACTCGAAGATGGCGGAAGTCCGCTGCACACCGCGGGAATCGACTGGCACATCCTCCTCAGAAGAAGTCCAGCAACAGGTCTTGAGTTTGCCGGAGATGAACGAAGCTGCCAGATTGGACTCACTGTTAGATTTTGTATGTCTGCGCGTCATACATCGATCTTTTGGCGACCGGAGAGAACATGCCGGCCGGAGGAAAAATGGCGACATGCGACTACAAGCGTAGAGATGGGGACGCCAGCCACGTCGTGTCCACACCATCCATCTCGCGCCTCTCTTGAAGCCAGTTGACGGACAGGGTCAACTGATCAAGGTCGTGGAACGAGGTCCACCTCATGGTTCTCCATGACCTCTCAACCGTCCTGCACACCACCATGCCTCATGCCGGTACTATACGACTTCCTACAGACTACAGCGTTGGAACAGAGCATGGCCCCCCTAGCGTGTCCCTGTTTGAGGCCCGATCTTTGCGTGGATCTTGATCAAGACGACGCGGACTTGCCTGGTTTTCTATTATGGATGCAGATACGTTAGGCAGAACGGATTAAATCAGGACCCCATGTTTCCTTTCCGTTTAGGACTCAAAGAGCTAACGACACAAATGACTCGGGCAAAGACCTAATGACGTCTGAAGGCAACTTTGAAATCACGGAACCAACCGAGCTCAATACATATATGAAACTAAGATTTTGGTGGAAGGACAAAACGGTAAAACACCGGGTTGGACCGGAAGAAGCCTTGCTCTCTTTATTATTATAATATATAATTATTATTATTATTATTATATATATATATATATATATTAGGTAAACATTTAGTTTTTTACTTGTAATAACATTTATGCTTTGATTAATAATGTTTTTGTCGCTATGCAGGATTATGGCCATTATGCTCTCTTGATTTGGCGCTCCCAGTCTTTGCTAGCCTCCACCTGTACTGAGTATGAGCTATACTCGTGCATCCAACTCCAAAAAATCAAAGTATGCCAAATGTGTCCACCATACCTACATACATGTGATATTTAGCCGCCACTTCAAAGTAAATTGCTCATGTATTAACTTTAAAACTTTCAAAATTATTCATGTTTTGTGCTCCTGTTTTAGCTCATGACGACGTGAATAGAGAATCTTTATCTCACTTATTAATTGGACTTCACACACCTGGACTAGTGTATTCATCCGCTTATCCAATTGCTAGAAGAGCTGGCAGTAGGGTGATCAGCCCCAAACTTAATTAATACAAATTATATTCACCATTTTTGCCCCTGATTTACCAGTCAAAGCATAATTGTGTAAACAAAAGAGAAAGAGAGATGACCTTCTACCCTGGTTGCATCCTTCTATGAGAGCCGCTCTTGTGAAGTCTAGTTGTCTTGTGACGTACTCCATTTTCTGTTTACTATTCGTTGACATAAGCATACACATCTCTAAAAAAATGTTTTCAATAACTCTGTTTAAGAAAATAAAAAGCTCTAGCACACGAGTAATCCATGCTTCCCTCTGCGAAGCTCCTTTCTTTTACTTTTATGTCGAGTCTCCATCTTATAACTTTATGCAGAGTTGAGAGAGCGTAGTTGCCATTCTGAGTTTAATGTGCATTTGTCCAAAAAATTATTATTGATTGATTCATACCATGTTATTAGTTGCTCTCAAATTATTTGTTCTAGTCATCCACTTAAACTTTGAAGGTGTCCTGGCATTTATGTTTTTCCCCACTCTTAAGGACAAGAAAAATATCACCTTGCTATGTTTTATTTATGCTCGAAACAAACGTATAACTTTCAAGTGCATTATTATTCATGATCTTCTATTTGTGTTACTTTTCATGATGCAAAGTGGTTACTAAGTTTCATTGTTAGAAGTATATCTATCATGCTTGTGTTTAAACTCCTATGATCTTAGCTTAGGGTTGAAAAACAGTGTATGCTTGCAGTAAGTAAAGAGAGCAGGAAATTGTTGTGGTTTGTTTAATAGTGTGGAAAATGGACCGGGGTTCATAGGTTCAATAGTGGTGTCTCTCCATAAAAATAACATGTTGGGTGAACAAATTACAGCTGGGCAATTGACAAATAAAGGTTGCACCGTAGTGCACATTATAACATGATGACTACTATGATATTTAGTGCGGGCATTACAACAAAATACATAGACCGAAATCCATCTGCATCTATGACTAATAATCCACCCTCAGGTTATCATCCGAACCCCCTTAGGTATTAAGTTGCAAGCAACAGATAATCGCATTAAGCAATGTGTGTAATGTAACCAATGATTATACAAGCGGGTACTCTCACTGCTGTTTTCTCCCTAGTGGCAACAACACATCCTCCCCCGTGACGTTTCTGTCACTCGAGCATGGGCGAAAAGGAGGCATGAACCCACTATCTAGTATAAATACTCCCTCTTGGAGTCACTAGCAACTACTTGGCCCGAGCAACCACTAGCAACGGAAAGCATGCAATATCACAAATAACATATGCAATGAAGACTATAATCAACTTGGCATAAGGTCAATATTCACCAGATCCCAGCAAACACAACATATAGAATTACATAAGATCAATCTCGATCATGATAGGCAGGTCACGAGATCTAAACATGGAGGCATATGAGGAGGAGACAACCATCTAGCTACTGCTATGGACCCGTAGTCCAGGGATGAACAACTCACGCATCACTTCGAAGGCATGCATGGTGATTTAGAAGCCTCTAGTGACGATTTCTTCTCCGGCAGGGTGCCGGAAAACAGCTCGAGAACCCTCCTGATCTAGGGTTGACGACGACGGCGGCTGAGGAACTTTTTTGGGATTTTTGATCAGGTGCCTAGGGTTTTCCATCCGAGGGGAAAAATAGGCGAAAGGGCAGAGGAGGTGGAGGCCAGGGGCTTCACACCCATAGCTGGCGTGGCCAGGGGGACCCACGCCAGCCTATGGTGTGGCCCCCTATTGCCCGTCTTCAACTCCTCTTCGGTGTTCTGGATGCTTCCGGGGAAAATAGGCACTTCGGGCTTTGTGGGGTCCAATTCTGAGAATGTTTCCGGAACAACTTTTCTGAAACCAAAAGCAGCAGAAAACAGGGAACTGGCACTTGGCATCTTGTTAATAGGTTAGTCCCGGAAAACGTATGAAAATGCTATAAATAAGGGAGAAAACTTGTAGCAATTGGCATAATATGATCATGGAGCATTAGAAACTAGGGATACGTTTGTGACGTATCAGTTTGCTATACACTTTATGCCATTTTCTCGATTTTCTGGGACTAACCTATTGACAAGACGCCACAGAGCCAGTTCCTGTTTTCTGCTGTTTTTAGTTTCATAAAAGTTGTTCTAGAAATATTCTCGAAATTGGATGATTCGAAGCCCGGAGGTCTTTGAAATCTTTTGCGCACACGGAGTCCGGAGAGGACCCGGAGGAAGGCATAGGGTCCCCACACCATAGGGCGGCGTGGCCCCCTGGCCGCGCCCAAGGATGGTGTGGCCCCCTGGCCACCCACCGACGTTTCCCTATCTCTTATTTATACCTTCAGGAGGTTAACCCTAAATACTAGAGCCTTTTCCACCAAAAACATCCACAACCGCAGTCATCGTCAACCCTAGTTCGGGAGGGTTCTGCAGCTCTCCCCGGCACCCTGCCGGGAGGGGAAATCATCACCGGCGGGCTCTACACCACCATGCCCGCCTCCGGAATGATGCGTTAGTAGATCATCCTTAGACTACGGGTTGAGCCATATTTATTTCATATTGCTATTATCACTTATTATCATCCATATTACTTGCATTGTACTCTCTCTTCGCCGAACTAGTGCACCTATACAACTGACAATTGTATTAGGTTTGTTGGGACACAAGAGACTTCTTGTATCTTAATTGCAGGGTTGCTTGAGAGGGATATCTTTGACCTCTACCTTGATACGTCATAAACATATCCCTAATTTCTGATGCTCCATGATCATATTATGCAAATTGCTACATGTTTTCTCCCTTATTTATAGCATTTTCATACGTTTTCTGGGACTAACCTATTAACAAGATGCCAGAGCCATTTCCCTATTTTCTGCTGTGTTTTAGTTTCAGAAAAGTTGTTCTAGAAATATTCTCGTAATTGGAAAATTCAAAGCCCGGAAGTCCTATTTTCTCCGGAAGCATCCAGAAGACCGAAGAGGAGTCGAAGAGGGACAGCAGGGGGCCCACACCATGGGCTGGTGCAGGCCCCCCTGGCCGCGCCAGCTAGGGGTGTCGGGCCCCTGGAGTTCCACCGCCTTTGCCCTTTCGCCTATTTAAGCCCCCGGATGGAAAACCCTAGGCACCTGATCAAAATCCCCGAAAAAGTTCCGCAGCCGCCGTCACGGTCAACCCTAGATCAGAAATGTTCTTGAGCTGTTTTCTGGCACCCTGCCAAAGAGGAAATCATCACCGGAGGCTTCTATGTCACCATGCCTGCCTCCGGAGTGATGCGTGAGTAGTTCATCCCTGGACTACGGGTCCATAGAAGTATCTATATGGTTGTCTCCTCCTCATATCCCTCCATGTTTAGATCTCATGAGCTGCCTATCATGATCGAGATTGATCTTATGTAATTCTATATGTTGTGTTTGCTAGGTTCCGATGAATATTGAACTTATGCCAGGTTGATTATAGTCTTTATTGCATATGTTATTTGTGATCGTGCATGCTTTCCGTTGCTAGTGGTTGCTCTGGCCAAGTAGTTGGGACTCCAAGAGGGAGTATTTATGCTTGATAGTGGGTTCATGCCTCCTTGTTGCCTCGCTCGAGTGATAGAAATGTGAAGGGGGAGGATGTGTTGTTTCCATTAGGGAGAAAACATCGGTGAGAGCACCCGCGTGTATAATCATTGCTTACATTACACACTTTGTTTAATGTAATTATCTGTTGCTTGCAACTTAATACCTAAGGGGGTTCAGATGATAACCTGAGGGTGGATTATTACTCATAGATGCAGATGGATGTCGGTCTATGTATCTTGTTGTAATGCCCACACTAAATATCATAGTAATCATCATGTTATAATGTGCACTATGGTGCAACCTTTATTTGTCAATTTCCCAGCTGTAATTTGTTCACCCAACATACTATCTTTTATGGAGATACACCACTAGTGAACCTATGAACCCCGGTCTATTTTCTACACTGTTCAACAAACCACAACAATTTCCTGCTCTCTCTACTTTATGCAAGCATAAAACTGTTTTCCACACTACACGTCTAATATTTGTTTTCCAGCAAGACCGGTGAGATTGACAACCTCACTGTACCGTTGGGGCAAAGTATTTTGGTTGTGTTGTGTGTAGGTTCCACATTGTTGCTGACACCGGTGAAGCGCCAGCACCACCGCTAGTGGCATCAACCTTCCGAAGATCCTCCTTCTCCTACCGAATTGATAACCCTGATTCTTAACTAAGGGGAAAACTTCCTACCGTTGTGCTCATCACACCCTCCTCTTGGGGTATCCCAACGAGTGCAACATCTGCACCATCAAGGACTTTTTCTGGCGCTGTTGCCGGGGAGAAGGAAGTCTTCTGTCAAGGGGAGTCTCTCACTCTTAACTTCTTTATTTTGTTTATTGTCTTGTTTTTATTATCTATATTGAAAACACACAAAAAATAGTTTACTTCATAGATGTTATTTATTTGCTTAGTTTTATTTATAGTTTTGTTTCTGTCACTATGTCGCCGGAAGAAACAATGTTCACTTTCAAGCAAGAGAGTGAGGAGAGTTTTAAGGAAGCTTGGTCTAGGATTCTTGATTCCTATAGTAAAACTGAACCCATGATGACTTCGAATTTATTTCTTAGTAGTTTTTAATTTGGCCTTGTTCTTTGCTATAGATATGCTTTAGATTCCGCAGTAGGAGGAGACTTCCTACGTAGTGATGGGGATCGAGCTCTTAATGCCATAAAAAAGTTGATTGCAGCTTCTAGCTCAACTAGTAAAATTTATTCATCCCTTGTGAGTTTTCAGGCTAGATTAAATACTCTTGAAACAGATATATCATGTTTAAAAGAAGCCTACAACCAGATTCGTGCTCGTTATGATTATGTGCCCATAAACTCTGAACCTTCAATGTGGATCCCCACAGTAAAAGCAGTTATAAATGATGAAACATTTTATGCTCATTGCGATATTATGACTGAATTTTGTCTCATTCCTAGAAAAATCTACGAGTCTTTGAATCTTTGGAAACTTCTGAAGGGGGAGAAGAAATACCCCTTATCAATAATACCACTATTTTGCCCATTGGGATAGCTGAGGGAGTGTTTACTAAAATCATGGGAAGTATCTTATCCACTGATTATATTTTTATTGAATGTGTAGGATAAGGAAGAATTACGCTTGGAAGGTCCTTGTTGAAACTCCTGGGGGGCAGTAATAGATGTGGGGAATGGTACATTAAAATTTACCTTCACACCATGTGAGCACACATTCCCCAAACCCAATAAGAAGGGTAAGATGATTAAAAAGAGAGTTATCGGTATTGATGTTCATGCTTCTTCACTTGAAAATACTTGAGTTTCCCTTTTATGTTTAGCTGAAAGGCGTTAAAGAAAAGAGCTATCGGGAGACAACCCGTTTTATTTCTTTGTTTTATTCAGTTTTTCTTTGTTTTCCTTGGTGTTCTTTGCACCTGGGTGTTGCCTATTTCCTTAGAAACCCTGTTGTATCTTTTCTTTTGTGTTTTTATTGAGCCAAGTAAAGCCACTAGTGCAAAGTTGACACTATATTTTGGATTTCTGCGCAGAAAACAGATTTCTGTTGTCCACTATTAATTCCGTTAAACATCACAGAAAATTTAAACGACCTGATATTTTTTGTGCTTAATCCTGCGTTATGTACTCAACGTTTATTAGTTTACCACTTTTTGATTTGAGCAACAGAAGATTTTCGAGAAAATCTATCTCTGCCTGATGTTCTGTTTTGACATATTTCTGCCAATTATTGCCTTTGCATCTTAATCTCTTTCTTTTGGTGTTCTTTTGAGAAAAGGAATTTTTAAAGAAGTTGTGGCACTAGCTAATGTGTTTTTGATTGCTAGTCTTGTGTTTAAAATGAACAATATGAGTTTATTATTTCGATTGCACTAACGTTGCTAATGAAGATTGTGAGAATTATTATGTGAAGGAAGTTTTCAAGGGTCAAGAGAAGAGGATGATATGATGTGATCAAGAAGAGTGAAAATCCTAAGCTTGGCGATGCCCCGGTGGTACATCCCAGCAAATTCCAAGAATACTCAAGAGCTTGGGGATGCCCAAGGCATCCCCTTCTTCATCAACAAATTATCAGGTCACTTCTACTGAAACTATATTTTTATTCGGTCGCATCTTATGTGCTTTACTTGGAGCGTCTTTTATTTTTGTTTTCAGTTTTCGTTTGCTTTTGCTTTCAGTTTGTTTTTACTTTCATAATAATCTTGGTTGGACCATAGAATTCTTTTATTGGAGAGTGACACACTCCGCTTTTTCATGAGAATACGTTGTATTCTTAGTCTCTGTCTAGCTGCTGCATTTATTTAGCTCCTATTTTGCATGCATCTCTTATCGGAGCTGTTAGTTTTAGTAGTATTATTTGATTACTCTCGTTTTTGCTTGTTGTATCATAAAGAGTATTTTTAATAAAACCTGTTTTGTATGGTGCTTGTTGGGAGAAAGAAAACTGCTGCTTGAAGTAGAATCTATAACAGTACTAGTAGAAGCCTGTATAGACTGTGGCTAGAACTTTTTCATGCCATGCTAAATGTTATTTTAGTTTTAAAGCCGTGTGGTTATTGAGTAGCATGATTAGCCTCAAATATCTGAGAGTGTTTAATATGTTTTGAAAGATTCATGAGTTGTTCTTGTCATAGTAAAGCATAAATATGTGGTATTCTCTTTCAAATATTTTATTTGGTTGACTTGGCGCATGCTCTCACCGTGTTTATGACTACAAACCAGTCACGAATAGCCTCCATGACTACTTAGTTTTTGAACTTGTGATACTGCTTATGTTTTAATTAATGATAATTATGTCGCTATGCATGATTATGGCTCTTATGCTCTCTTGATTTGTCGCACCCAGTCTTTTGCTAGCCTCCACCTGTACTGAGTATGCGCTCTACTCGTGCATCCAAACTCCCTTAAACCACAAAATTTCCCATTGTGTCCACCATACCTACCTACATGTGGTATTTAACTGCCATTCCAAAGTAAATTGCTCATGTGTTACCTTTAAAACCTTCAAAATTATTCCTGCTTTGTGTTCTTGTTTTTGCTCATGAGGATGTCAATAGAGAATCTTTATCTCACTTGTTGATTCGATTTCACACCATGGACTAGTGGCTTCATCCGCTTATCCAAATGATAGAAGAGCTGGCAGCGGGGTGCGCAGCCCCAAACTAATACAAACAAATTCTCTTCACTATTTTTGCCCCTGATCATATCAGTCAAAGCATAATTGTGTAAACAAAAGAGAAAGTGGGATGACCTTATACACCAGTTGCGTCCTTCACCATGGGAGCCTCCCTTGTGAATCCAGTTGGCTTGTGACGTACTGTATTGTCTGTTTACCATTCGTTGACACTAGCATACACCCCTCCTTAAATATAGACATTCCTCCACAAATGTCAAACTTTTAATACCTTTGTTTAATAAAATAAAAAGCTCTAGCACACGAGTGATCCCTCCTTCCCTCTGCGAAGGGCCTTTCTTTTACTTTTATGTTGAGTCTCCATCTTCTAACTTTATGCACAATTGAGAGAGCATTTTTTTCATTCTGAGTTTTATGTGCATTTGTCCCATAAACATCAATAATTACTTCATGATGGCTATATGTGTTCTTAAATTATTTGTTCTAGTCTTCCTCTTGAACTTTGAAAGTGTCCTGGCGTTTATGTTTTGTCCCACTCTTAAGGACTAGCGAAATACCACTTTTACATGCTTCCTCTATACCTGAAACAAACATTTACCTTTCCTTGCATTATTATTCATGATCCTTTATTTGAGTTACTCTTCATGATGCATAGTAATTGCTATGCTTTATTATTAAAGTTTTATGATCTCAGTGTGCATATGCTTTTACATAAGATTGATCTAGTTTATGTTAGTACCATGTCACCTCAAAAAATATTGTTTTATCGTTTACCTACTCGAGGACGAGTAGAAATTAAGCTTGGGGATGCTTGATACGTCATAAACGTATCCCTAATTTCTGATGCTCCATGATCATATTATGCCAATTGCTACATGTTTTCTCCCTTATTTATAGCATTTTCATATGTTTTCCGGGACTAACCTATTAACAAGATACCCCGAGTCAGTTCCCTGTTTTCTGTTGTTTTTTAGTTTCAGAGAAGTTGTTCTGGAAATATTCTCGGAATTGGAAAATTTGAAGCCCGGAAGTCCTATTTTCCCCGGAAGCATCCAGAAGACCGAAGAGGAGTCGAAGAGGGGCAGCAGGGGGCCCACACCATGGGCTATCGCGGGTTCCCTCTGGCCGCGCCGGCTAGGGGTGTGGGACCCCTGGAGCTACACCGCCTTTGCCCTTTTGCCTATTTAAGCCCCTCGGATGGAAAACCCTAGGCACCTGATCAAAATCTCCGAAAAAGTTCCGCAGGCGCCGTCACCGTCAACCCTAGATCAGGAGGGTTCTGGAGCTGTTTTCCGGCACCCTGCCGGAGAGGAAATCATCACCGGAGGCTTCTACATCACCATGCCTACCTCCGGAGTGATGCGTGAGTAGTTCATCCCTGTACTACGGGTCCATAGAAGTAGTTAGATGGTTGTCTGCTCCTCATATGCCTCCATGTTTAGATCTCGTGAGCTGCCTATCATGATCGAGATTGATCTTATGTGATTCTACATGCTGTGTTTGCTGGGATCCGATGAATATTGAACTTATGCCAAGTTGATTATAGTGTTTATTGCATATGTTATTTGTGATCTTGCATGCTTTCCAGTGCTAGTGGTTGCTCTGGCCAAGTAGTTTCTAGTGACTCAAAGAGGGAGATTTATGCTTGATAGTGTATTCATGCCTCCTTGTTGCCTTGCTCGAGTGACAGAAACGTGAAGGGGGAGGATGTGCTGTTGCCATTAGGGAAAAAACAACGGTGAGAGTACCCGCGTGTATTATCATTGCTTACATTACACATTTTGTTTAATGCAAGTATATGTTGCTTGCAACTTAATACCTAAGGGGGTTCGGATGATAACCTGAGGGTGGATTATTACTCATAGATGCAGATGGATGTCGGTCTATGTATCTTGTTGTAATGCATGCACTAAATATCATAGTAATCCTCATGTTATAATGTGCACTACAGTGCAACCTTTATTTGTCAATTGCCCAGCTGTAATTTGTTCACCCAGCATGTTATCTTTTATAGAGAGACACCACTAGTGAACCTATGAACCCCGGTCCATTTTCCACGCTGTTAAACAAACCACAACAATTTCGTGCTCTCTCTACTTTCTGCAAGCATACAACTGTTTTCCACACTATACGTCTAATCTTTGTTTTCAGCAAGACCGGTGAGATAGATAACCTCACTGTACCGTTGGGGAAAATTACTTTGGTTGTGTTGTGTGCAGGTTCCACGTTGTTGCTCACACCGGTGAACAGCCAACACCACCGTCAGTGGCATCAACCTTCCGAAGATCCTCCTTCTCCTACTGGATTGATAACCCTGGTTCTTAACTAAGGGGAAATCTTCCTACCGCTTTGCTCATCACACCCTCCTCTTGGGGTATCCCAACGAGTGCAAGATCTGCACCATAATGGTGCTGGTGGTGGTGATGATGATGATGACGATCTTGATGATGCCCGGAGTGATGACGGTGACGATGGCGATGATTTCCCCTCTCCAGAGAGGAATTTTCCCAGCAGATTTATCCCTGCTAGAGAGCTTTTCTCTCTCGGGTGTTTTCCGCCCTGAGTCGGCGGCGGAATAATTCTTCGAAGATGGAATGAGGCTTAGGGTTTCCTGGGGGACAGGCACGCAAAAGATATCCCCCACGAGTGGGCTAGGGTGGCCACACCCCTAGGTGGCGCGACCAAGGGGGGGCGCCACTCCATGGTGTGGGACCCTGGTGGCCCCCTCTAGCTCTCCTTCTGGCTGGGTTCCTCCACTGAAATTCTAGGAGACCCCCAGTGTCCCACTTCTTCTTATGATCTTCTGAAATATGGTATGCCCCACGATGATTTTTCCATCAGATTCATGGTCCTGGTGTTTATTCTCAAAAATTATAAAACATGCAAAATAAGATAAAATAACATAAGGGATGCATCATAACATGAAAAATATCGATGAATAACAGAAAATTATGATATAAATAGTGATGCAAAATGGACGTATCACCGCTTATGCTTTAATTAATGATGTTTATGTCGCTATGCATGATTATGGCTCTTATGCTCTCTGGATTTGTCGCGCCCAGTCTTTTGCTAGCCTCCAGCGGTACTGAGTATGAGCTCTACTCGTGCATTCGACTCCCTAAAACCAAAGTTTTCATATTGTGTCCACCATACCTACCTACATGTGGTATTTCACTGCCACTCCAAGTAAATTGCTCATGTGCTACCTTTAAAACTTTCAAAATTACTCCTATTTTGTGTTCTTGTTTTTGCTCATGAGGACGTCAATAGAGAATATTTATCTCACTTGTTGATTGGATTTCACACCCTGGACTAGTGGCTTCATCCGCTTATCCAGATGATAGAAGAGCTGGCTGCGGGGTGCCCAGCCCTAAATTAATGCAAACAAATTCTCTTCACTATTTTTGCCCCTCATTTATCAGTCAAAGCATAATTGTGTAAACAAAAGAGAAAGAGGGATGACCTTCTACCCAGATGCGTCCTTCATATGGGAGCCGCTCTTGTGAATCCAGTTGGCTTGTGACGTACTGTATTTTATGTTTACCATTCGTTGACATTAGCATACACCTCTCCTAAAATATAGACACTCCTTCATGGTATGTGATTATTGACAAGCACCCGAGGATTCGGTTAGCCATGGTTTGTGAAAGATGGATGGGAGGAGTGTCAAACTTTTAATACCTCTGTTTAATAAAATAAAAATCTCTAGCACATGAGTGATCCCTGCTTCCCTCCGCGAAGGGCCTTTGTTTTACTTTTATGTTGAGTCTCCATCTTCTAACTTTATGCCAAGTTGAGAGAGCATTTTTGCCATTCTGAGTTTTATGTGCATTTGTCCCATAAACATCAATAATTGATTCATGATGTGATATTGTTTTTTCTGAAATTATTTGCTCTAGTCTTCCTCATGAACTTTGAAGGTGTCCTGGCATTTATGTTTTGTCCCACTCTTAAGGACTAGCGAAATACCACTTTGCCATGTTTTCTCTATACTTGAAACAAATGTATATCTTTCAATGCATTGTTACTCATGATCTTTTATTTGAGATACTCTTCATGATGCAAAGTGATTGCTATGTTTTATTATTAAAGTTCTATTTATCATGTTTGTGTTTAAAGTTCTATGATCTCAGCTTACATATGCTTTGACATTATAATGATCAAGTTTATGTTAGTAGCATGTCACCTCAGAAATTATTTTGTTTTTATCGTTTACCTACTCGGGGACGACTAGGAACTAAGTTTGGGGATGGTCGATACATCTCCAACGTATGTATAATTTCTGATGCTCCATGATGATATTATGCCAATTGCTACATGTTTTCTCCCTTCTCTATAGAATTTTTACACGTTTTCCGAGACTAGCCTATTAGCAAGATGCCAAGTGTCAGTTCCATGTTTTCTGCTGTTTTTTATTTCAGAAAAGTTGTTCTGGAAATATTCTCGGAATCGGACCCCACGAATCCCGAAGTTCCTATTTTCCCCGGAAGCTTCCAGAAGTCACGAAGAGCCCCGGAGGGGGGCCACAGGGTGGCCACACCATAGGGTGGCGCGGGTCGCCCTAGCCGCACCACCTAGTGGTGTGGGCCCCCTGGCCACCCTTCAGCATCGCCCTTTCACCTATATATACTCCCCCGAGGGAAAACTCTAAAAAGATCGACCTTTTCCACAAAATACATCCGTAGGTCCGCCGCCGCCACCGACAAGTTTCGGGGGACAAATCTCTGTTCTGGCACCCTGCCGGGACGGGGAAGTGCCCCCGAAACCATCTCCATCGACTCCACAGCCATCTCCATCGCCGTTGCAGTCTCCTATGATGAGGAGGGAGTAGTTCTCCTCCGAGGCTGAGGGATCTACCGGTAGATATGTGGTTCATCTCTCTCTCCCATGGTGTGATCTACATGTGATCATCAGCTTTGTAATCTGGTTGAATTCGTAGATGTTACTCTTCATCTTTTGCTACTCAAGTGCTTTATTAATATGAACTTTGGAGTCACCTTGTCCCGCGGTGTGAAGGTGACAGTGTGCACATCGTGTGTGTCTCCTCTATGAATTGTGGTGTTTTTCTAGTACCATATAGGGCACTCATAGTGACAGCGTGGGGTTAACTAGACATGGGAATGCTTACTTTAAGGAACGCTTTTTCCATCCCTACGCAATGATTAGTGTTCATTATTTGTTATGAGATCTCCGTCAACGCTTTGATCACGGTGTAAAGGTGACAGTGTTTGCACCATGTGGTTTAGCATTATATTTATATTTTGTGTTGGATAACCCTATGAAATTGTGGTGTTTGTGTCGAATCATCTAGGTCCCATGGTGATAGCATGGGGGTTACTTGGTTGGGAAAGTGCTTACTCTGAGGAGTGCTATTAAAGCACTACGCACAGATTGGTGTTGTTATTCCACCGGAGAGTGGTTAAAGAGTAGCATAGTGAAGAGAAGATATCTAGTTATTAAATTATGTGATCACTGTTGAGAGAGTCCTCTAGTGAAAGTAGGATCCATAGGCCTTATTTCCAAGCATTGAAACACCGTTTTGCGCCTGTTCTGCTACATGTTTGCTTGTTGCCATATTTATTTCAGATTGCTATTATCACTTATTATCATCCATATTACTTGCATTTTACTCTCTCTTCGCCGAACTAGTGCACCTATACAATTGAAAATTGTATTAGGTGTGTTGGGGACACAAGAGACTTCTTGTATCTTAATTGCAGGGTTGCTTGAGAGGGATATCTTTGACCTCTGCCTCCCTAAGTTCGATAAACCTTGGGTGATCCACTTAAGGGAAACTTGTTGCTGTTCTACAAACCTCTACACTTGGAGGTCCAGCACTGTATACAAGAATAGAAGCGTGCGTAGACATCAGTGGCCAACCATGTGGTAGCGCCGACCAAGGGGGAGCGCCACCTGGTGGTGTGGGCCCCTGATGGCCCCCCTCTGGCTTCCCTCTTGGATGGCTCCCTCTTCTGATGTTCTAAGACTCCTCTGATGTCCCTCTTCTTCTTCTGGTCTTCAGAAATAGGGTATCTTTACGGTGCTTTTTTTGGCTGATTTCTGGTCCCGGTGATTATTCTCCAATAATTACCAAACATGCAAACTAAGATTAAATAACATAAGTAATGCATCATCATGTAAAATATATCGATGATTAACTGAAAATTACAATATAAAATAGTGATGCAAAATGGACGTATCCGACGCTTCTCGACGTATTGTTGAAAAAAGGGTTGAAGTTTCAAGTAAACGAGATCTCCCACTTCGACGTGATGCTCAGATCGATGCTTGTATGCATGTTTCTTCATACGGGTCTAGGCTCAAACAAGTTGTTGCTGGAGGAGCTGCAGCATCATGGTACGCTCTGACAACCATGTTTCAAGGTTTGAGGATGCGCACCGAAGATCATTCAAGATCCCCAGCTTCCGTGGTTGATGGCCGTACAACACTTCAAACGGGGTCTTGACCAAAGATGAATGATAGGTAGTGTTGTACCATTGTTCTGCCAACGGCAACTATTCGTACCACTTCTTTGGCGACATGAACAACACAACAAAAATATGTTTCCAGACACTAATTCAATCACAGTCTGCCCGTCGGTTTGCGGGTGGTATGATGAACTCAGGTGTAGAGCCGTATCAGATAGCAGAAATAACTCCTTCCAAAGCAGACTCGTGAAGATGCAATCACGGTCAGAGACGATTACCATAGGAAGCCCATGTAATGGGTAAACTCCAGCTATGAATTCCTGGGCCACTTGATATGTTGTGAATGGATGAGACAATGGTATGAACGCGACTGCAGCTCCGTCATACACATCGCATAATTTTTTGCGTCTCCAGCATTGCAGCTACAAGGACTACGGCGAGTACTATATCGACCACTACTACCATGACCACGTCTACATCATGATCAGCGACCCCGACATCGACATCAAGAGCAACGTCTACATAAACTCATCAGCAAGAACTCCATTCAACAGCGTACGCATCATCACTTACATCGCTGACATCCCCGCTATGACCGCGGGAAGGAAGAGAGAAGATGTCATCAGATATACAATTGATGATGATGAAGATGAGGAGACGATGGAAGCGCAAGACTTTAAATTGAGCTGTCAGCGTCCGCTTCACTCCCGCTATGATTGAGGGTGAGTGTTAGAATACAAATACGCGTGTGAGTTAGATTAGGAATCTTAGACCTACTTGTAGTCCAAGTCTCTCTCCTCCTTTGTACCTCTTTATATACCCCTTGAGGGTCACCACAATACAGCAACAAAATATTAGGGATTCAAAAATTTCCACAGCGAGTATTGTTCCAGTCAGACACTTGGATCTTGGCCTCCTCTATAATGAGCGGGACAACACAGGTGTAACCTTGGACGTCTTCATAGAAACATGCACGCAGGGGGTAGCCGGAGGCTTGTCCCGACGCCTAGGTTAGCCAGGTGTTGTAGTATCAAAAGGGAAGAGCACCCATTGTCATGCCCCGCAGAGTAGGCGAATTTGCCAAACTACGAATAACTCATGGTATCCTCATCATTGTTGTAATTGTTTGTTTCTCGGTATATCAACTCTGCACCTACGACAGTTACAATTGGTATTAAAGCGAGGTTGGAGGTTGCGGATTGTTGATCTAGAGGGGAATAGACTAGCAACAATTTTCTGCGGGAAAGATCATGTGTAACTGTAGCGGAAGGAATTGGGAGAGTAGCGTCCACAAACGATCTAGCGGTAGGCGTATCGGGTTGCTAAAATCTTTAGGAAAATTAACCGGAAGTAACAGAAATCATCCACACACACACATACCTAATTGTGATCCCTCCAGAATCAAGAAAGCATTCAAACAGCAAGCACTGTGTTGGGTGGCAAAATATTGATCGGCTGGTCGGCCGATGCGTCAAGATCAGACCGTGCCCAAGGCGGCGTAAGCGATATGCAGCGCTCCAGGTTACCTAACACGTGTATGCGTGTCAGCGTGCACACAAGCAATGGGCTGGCCCAGTTGGGCCTTGATGCCGAAGAGCTGGTGGTGCGCACGAGGCTCAAGGCAGACATGAGGTCGAGGACAATTGGCGGGTGTATAAGGTGCAAGGTGGAGCATGATTGCAGTCGGATATGTACCGCTCGGTCGGAGTAGAGAGTCCTAACATGGATGTCGGTCGGGATAGAATACAGTGAAGACCGGTGACAACGACGTAGGAGCGGGAGACCTGATGGTATCCGAATTTTGTGGCGTGGAAACAGGTTACGCATGCCCGATAGTGTGCGTTCTTCGACATACAATGGCACGAAGCCGATTCAAGACCGTGTACATGTGGAAGTTTGAAGTCGCGCGGGGTGAATTAATCCTCTACCATGGAGGGATGTTAAACGTGCAGCAGAAGTCTGATTCGAGACGAAGACTGTGGAGGCTTGCTCAACCATCTGGTCGCACATCTCCAGCACGTCCAACTGCCCCAACTTCTCCAGAACCTCATCTGGCACGGGGAGCCATCTCACCAGTGTAGAAGGCGCCATGCACTATGGTGGTGTACTGGACGCTTGCTTCCTCCCTGCAAAAAATATGTTCTCGATGGGGATGCGGAGCTTCTAGTACAGGTCAGAGGCTTGCCAACCCTGTCAAAGTTGTAGGACCATGGCCTGTGTAGGAGGCAAGCGTTGTCTTGTCTAAACCTCAGTGCGACACCAGATAGTTAAGCTGCAACAAAATTTAAGCTAAAGTTTTTTTTTTGAATTTCTCCCACTCTGTTAACCAAGAGGCATGGAAAGATCGCCAACCACCACGCAAGATAAATCAATCGGTACATCATCCGGCCAAAGAAGGCCAGAGCCAGCGTCACCCGACGCACCCAGCGCCGCCATAGCATGCGCAACTTTATTACAGTTTCGTCTACATAAACTAAAGGAAACATTGGTAAAGTTTAGACGAGCAAGCATATTTGCTTCTTGCACAATGACACCAATAGGTGATCAATCATACTCCACATTGTTCAATGAATTCTCATTCCTACGCTTCAGTGTGGGCTACATTCAAAGGAACATCCATTTGTCCTTCCCCCGATCCGGCAATCACCCCATTGTTGTCTCTGATGATAAATCCCCAACCTCCCTTCTGTGGGTTAGCACTATAAGAGCCATCAACATTGATCTTCATCAACTCTCCCTCGTTTTCTCCCATCTATCATCTCCATGGTTGTTGTGTGTCCTTGCCCTGGTTTTTGTCAGGTACCGACTGAACTTATGCGCCCATCACCTCGTCTAGGACGCCACCTCTACCACTGAACGAGAGCCATCATTTGCACTTTTTTTGTTTCGGGCTGTCCACCATTGCCACAACATCGCCAGGATGAGGAACCTCTTCTTTTCGTCCAGACTGAAGATGGTCATTAACATATCCTTGGCATTTGCGCATGAGCAAAGGAAAAGGCGATGACTCCTCAAGATCCAGCTCCCGCCACAACATTTTGACTTGTTTACAGTGAAGAAAGAGGTGCCCTCCGTCCTCGTCAAGTCTGTTGCACATTGGGAACATTGTTTCAGTCTCCATACCCCTCCTTTTGAAGTTTAGTTTCCATGGCAGACTCTCACTAGCTAATTTCACAGGAACTGTTTAGTCTTTGGAGCACATGCTTGAGACCAAAGCAGTTTCCCTTCAAATTATTTTGTTTCTTTTTTTTCTCCCGAAGAAGAGGCTCCATCCAGCTGCGGGGATCTCTAGCAGGCCCGCATTTTTTACGCTGAGCAAACGGAGAAAACTCCTTTAGGATCATGAGCCCAAGCCGGGAAATCCTCGGTATAAGACCATAAAGGAAACATAACAATAGCATCAGCATCCTCCTGGGTAAAAATGTCTCGGACAAGATGTTCATCCCACAAGCCAGAATTTGGATCAATCAGTTCGGCCACTTCCATGAGGATGCATTGTCCCCGTGGGGTTATAACCTTGCTGGGTCCATCCCTCTCTAGCCACTGGTCTTCCCAAACTGCACATCTTCGTCATTGCCAATATGCCAAATCAAACCCTTCTTAACCACTTCAACCCCTTTCATGATGCTTCTCCACATGTACGACATATCTCGCGTGCTCACCGCCTCCAGGACTGATTTGTTCGGGAAGTATTCGGCATGCAACACCCGTGCATAGGGAGACTCTGGGTTGATCAGCATCCTCCAGGCTTGTCTAGCAAGCATCGCAAGATTAAAGAGGTGGAGGTCTCTAAACCCCAAATCCCCCTCCTGCTTTGGTTTAGACATTTTATCCCAACTGATCCAGTGTATCCTCCTTTCATCTTTTTGTTGATCCCACCTAAACCGATTGATCATAACACTGATTTGGTCACACAAACTTTTTTAAATGTCAAAGCATGACATGGCAAACGTGGGTATAGCTTGAGCACACACTTTTATAAGCACATCTTTTGCTGCTCTTGATAGAAGACGCTCATCCCATCCTTGAATTCTGGCCCATATTCACCCTTTCAAATATGCAAAGGTGTTTGTTCATATCTGCCCACAGATGCTGGTTGCCATAGGTATTTCTCATTCCTAGCTTCCACTGTAACATTCAGAGTGTGATTCACCTTCCTCTGTACATGGTTTGGAGTATTCGGGATAAATGTGACAACCGATTTGGAATAGTTAATTGTTTGCCCCGAGCAATCCTCATACAGAGATAACACATTTCGGAAATGGGTTGCGTTCTCTTCTGAAGCTTCTAGAAGAAACAACGAGTCATCTTCAAACAAAAGATGATTAAAACTCGGGGCTGTTGCACGTAATTTCACACCCTGTAACCTTCCATCCTCTTCGGCTTTATTCAGCAAATAGGAGAAAACCTCCCACATACTCGGAAAATATATGGGGACATAGGGTCCCCCTGGCAGAGACCCCGTTGTGGTCTTATTGTATCCGAATCTGCGTTATTCGCCTTAATTCTGTAGCTGGTCGTAGAGACACAATGCATGATTCTCTTGATCAAGACCTCATGGAAACCCAGTCTCCATGTCATGTCCTCCAGAAAATGCTACTCAAGTCTGTCATACAACTTTCTCATGTCAAGTTTCACAGCTGCAAAACCCTATTTTCCCCTTCTCTTATTCCGCATGAAGTGTGTACACTCATAAGCTAGGAGAATGTTATCAGTGATAAGTCTACCCGACACAAAAACGCTCTGATTTGGAGCAATGATCTCGGGAAGAATTACTTTCAGTCTATTTGCCAAAACTTTGGAGATCAACTTCTAAACGACATTGCATAAGTTGATCGTTCTCAGCTTCTTCATGCTAGTAGGGTTTTCCAATTTGGCGATAAGCACCACACATGTATCATTCCATTCATCAGGCATGTCTCCACCATTTAGAACCTTGAGAACCTCTGAAGTAATGTCCTCCCCCACCACATTGCAGTATTTCTTGTAGAATAAGGCTGACATGCCGTCCAACCCAGGAGCTTTGAGACACCGATGTTCTCAAGAGCAACTCGAACTTCCTCTTCGGTGAACTCATTCATGACAACCTCATTCATAGCCGGTGCTACTCGGGTACCAATTTGGTCTAGAAGCTAAGCCAACCTAGCACCTGCACAAGAAGAGACGAGGTTTATGAAAAGTTAGTTGCTAACTCCTCTAACTCCTCCTCCTTCACCTCCATTCCATCATCTCTCCTCAACATTATTACCCGATTCTTCTTCTTCCTCCCCGAAGCCACCGCATGGAAAAACTTTGTGTTGCGATCACCTTATTTCAGCCATGACACATGGGCCCTTTGTTTCCACTATGTGTTCTTTCGGCCCTCCAGTCTGCTTAGCTTGAATCTTAGTACCGCCTCCTTTCTCACCATACCATCCGAGAGTTCCCCCTTCTACACCTCTCCAGCTCATTTTTGAGTGTTTTGATACGTTTGTCAAGCTCCCCCAGCACCTCCCTACTCCAATAAACCATATCACCCAACACTCCTTCCAACCCCCCTTAACAAATTTCTTATAGACCTTGATAGCCAACTCCCACGGCTGCCGAACTCTCTCCTCACACTCTTCCTCCTCCACTCACCTCGCTTCGAGCCTAGGGATCACCCCCTCCCTCTTTCCCTTTGACACCTCTCAACTCCTTCAGCATCAATGATGATGGGTCGGTGGTCAGAATGTCACGGCTCCCCGTGAGTGACATCGAATAAGGGGAATCGTGTACGCCATGCAGAACATGCCAACATGCTATCCGTAATTTATGGGTGTATCGAGATGCATCATGACAGTGATTCCTCCATGTAAACACATCCCCTTTAAAGCCAAGATCCATCAGGTTACAATCCTCAAGAGCTGTTCGAAAACGATCCATGCATGCTTGTGGCCGTGGTGCACCACCTTCCTTCACCCACTCGAACAATATTTCATTGAAATCCCCCGCACATAGCCACGGCTTGTTACTATCATTTTTTAGAACTCTTAGTAATTTCCATGACTTCTCCCTCTCCTGTGATTTTGGTTCACCATAGAATCATGTAAACCTTCATTGGAAGCCATCTTCTTCGGTGAACTCCACACCTATATGGTATTTCGGGGGTATTCCAATGAGGTTAACGTTTATTCCACTCTTCCAAAACAACACTAAACCACCACTTTGACCCATGCTATCCTTCACTAGCATATTTGTCATACCCAGCCTACATCTAACCCACTCCAGCTTCTTTTTGTCCATCTTAGTCTCCGAAACAAAGAGCATGTCGGGTTCCTCCACCTTCTGAAGATCCACAAGGCCATCCACAACCGGTCCATTCCCCAAACTCCGGAAGTTCCGGGCTACAAGTCTCGTTGGGACTCGCAGGGCTGTACCGAAAGCCCCGCGTTCTTAGAGTGTGTTGCACTTCCTCCCCCCACTTCCACCTTGTTCTTCTTCGGTTTTGGATCCAACACCATGTTATCCCCCTCTTCCTCTAGACTCCTTTTTTTGCATTCTGATTTCTTCTCATATTCCATATTCATCGTAGGGCTCACACCTCCCTTGATACGTTTAAATTTCTTCCGGAGCACCTCGGGCCCTTTCCCCTCCTGCTGACCACATGTGCTCTTCTCCCCTTCCTGATCGACATCACATCCCTGTTGCATGGCTGGCTCCTTACCCTCCAATCCCAAGCCTTCCCCTAGCCCACTCCATGCAACGCATTTCCCTGTATCGAGCTTCCTCCCAGTTTTCCCCCTATCATCACTCTTTTCTTTATTACTCCAACAACAGTTGTCGTGCCACCGGGTTCTTATTTGCCTCCACTCCTCCTGTACCCTCATGCTTCTTTAAAGGGTTGGTTACATCGTGCTCTTCCTCCGTACTCATTTGTGTTTTCCTGCCCTGATCTTTCTTCCTCCAATTATCACTGTCACTCCTGGATCTTCCACTTCCCCGTTTAAAGTTGTATTTGTTATTGCTTCCACTTCCCTGACCATCACTCAGAGATCGACCACTACCCCACACACCCATGTGTTCATCACCAACACTCCAAGGGATATAGGCTTTCAACCAGCAGCCATACTAAGCTTTCTCTCATTTTGCCAAGGTAATTTTACAGTCTCAATCAATGTGATCAAGCAAACCACATATGTAGCAAAAATCAGGGAGGAACTCATATTCAAACCGACACAATCGCCCTTGTTTGCCTCCTCCCATATCAGGTATGAACCTCATCCTCAAAGGATCCTTTATCCGGATTCGCACCTTGATACGCAGGAACTTTCCCACAACCTTGCCATTCTTTCCCACGTCAGCATCCAGGAGCTCGCCCACCTCCTCACCGATTAGTTCTCCCATATCACGACACATCCATCCTTACGGTAAATCAAAGACTCGGATCCAGATGGGAATTGAACAAAAAGTATAGTCTCCCAACGTCTTGTCCGGATCATAGTCCTCAAAAACCAGTTAGGACTTTGCGAAGCTCCATGGTCCCTCGAACATCATCCTCTTCTTGCCCGACTCCTGGTGGAAAGTGAAGAGAAAGATGTTCTCTCTGAGGTCCTTTACATCCAATCCTGGCAACAGGCACAAAATCCTACCCAACGCCATCTCCATTGCATCAGCAAAGGCAGATTTCTCTGCCATCAGTTTCGCCATTGCTTGGGGTTCCACGACTCCACCTTTCTTCCCATCCGTCCACCCAATCTTCACCCCCTTCTTCTCCAACTCCGACAACTTCGTGCCCCTCATCAAGTCTGCTACCCTCTCCATGGCGACGGGAAATCAGATCTAGTCGGTTTCAGTGTTTTATGACTGTGCTCTAGATCAAAGCAAAAAAGGCTTGTGGTGGAAAAGGTTGGCAAGAGACGACCGTGGGAAGGAAGAGCCCTCCTGCAAGAGACTCGGGGTGGGTGGATCCGATGACTCCCCCCGTGGACGACTCCGACGAGGATTCCCACGACGCCGGCAGGCCAACGGGAAACCTAGATGCGATCGCATGTGGTTCGCTAGAGAAAACCAACCGTCACCCTTGGGACGGACCAATTTAAGCTGAAGTTGGTTCCCGTAATTCATAGGAAGTTGGGATTGTGAGAAGCGACACTTGTAGATGTTTGTAATGATGTCTATAGGTGACATGGATTGGCAGTTAACATGCGTCTGGACACTCTCCACGTTCAACCAAAAAAATCAAAATAAATAAGTTGGAGACCGTAATTTATCTCCAAGTGTGCTCACTTGGAATGTTCAGCCAAAAACAATATAATAAAGAAGTTGCAAATAAGGGCATGTACAATGGTTATATCTTACCGTTGCCGCGTAGGATGATTACTTCTCTTAACTAGAAGATGATCTCTTAGAACAACATGTCTCATGACAAATTAGGTTATATCAGGCAGATAAGACTAACATTTTTTTTTGAAATGGGAATATCCCAGCCTCTGCATCGTGATGATGCACACAGCTGATTTTATTTAAATCAAAATTGTAAAGAGTTTACAAGTTCTAGCTCAAGCATAACAAAATTCAAAGATGAATAACGTGGGCTCAAGATTTAACCACCAAAATAAGTATGGCTATCGAAGACTACACAAACTGAAGCCTTCTAGCATGCTGCCATCCACCCCGGTTGAAGATAGCCCGAACGACCGCCATCAACCGTGTGCACCCGGAATCCATGAGCTCCCGCTGTGCATGTGGTAGGAGAAAGGACCATATATGGATCCAATATGTAGCGCGGTGAACAATCTGCAAAAAATGAGCACCTCTAACCTTGTTAAAAACCACATCATTTCGACAGTTCCAAATTGCCCACATAAAGGCACAAGTACCAATACGAATACGATTTTTGGAACACTTATCCACACCATCCAACCAGTTATCAAACATATTATCTATACTAGCTGGCGGAAAATATTAAACGTAAAATGCAGCAACCTCCAAACATCACGAACGAAAGGACATGAGATAAACAAATGCTCAACCGACTCATCCGATTGACAAAAAACACATTGTTTTGATCCAGTCCAATGTCGTTTAATCAAATTATCCTTAGTGAGAATAACCTTACGATGCAAAAACCACATGAACACTTTTATCTTTAGTGGTACTTTCAGTTTCCATAGATCTTTACATAAAGCAGTAGTATGTCCAAGCATTAAATCAGAATACATGGACTTTACTGTAAACACACCAGGAGAAAGAAGCTTCCATCAAAATGTATCGGATTCATTAGTAAGCGACACTACCATAAGTTTTGCTACTAAATCCTCCCATGCTCTCCATTTATCCCCCGTAAGGTTCCGCCTAAACTCAATATTCAGCGGGGTGCGAGAAAGTACCTGAGCCACTAGGACATTTTTATTCCTTACAATATTAAACAAAGTGGGGTATTGCACCGCCAACGGTTCGTCCCCTAACCAGGAATCTTCCCAAAAACGAGTCTGTAAGCCATTACCTACATCAAAAGCCCCGCGTTTGAAAAATTCATCTCTAACCCCCATAATTCCTTTCCAAAAGGGGGAATCATGAGGTTTAGGCTGAACTTGGGACAATGTTTTGTCATAAAGGTATTTGTTGCATAAAAATTCACGCCATACACCTTCTTCGTTGAGGATTTTATAGAGCCATTTGCTCAAAAGAAAAATGTTTTTTGTATCCAACACCTCAATACCAAGACCAGCTTGGTCTTTCGGGCGACAAACCATGTCCCACTTAGTAAGCCTATATTTCCTTTTATGGCTATCACTTTGCCAGAAAAAACGATATCTAAAAATTCTAGTCTCTTGCGCACCCCAATTGGGATAGGAAAAATGATAGTAAAAACATCGGAAGGCTAGTTAGGACCGATTTAATCAACACGAGCCGATCTCCATATGAGAGCAACTTGCCTGCCCAACTACCTAGTTTTACCTCAAGGCGATCCTCAATAGGCTTCCACTCCTTGTTTAAGAGTTTTCTATAATGAATCGGTATTCCCAGATAACGGAAAGGTAGAGACCCAACCTCGCATCCAAAGATGTGACGATATTCCTCCCTGGCTTCATTAGCCTTACCAAAACAATATAGTTCACTCTTCTGAAAGTTAATTTTTAACCCGGATAATTGCTCAAATATTGACAAGATTAGTTTCATGTTAACAACTTTATCGAGATCATGATCCAAAAACAATACAGTATCATCCGCATACCGTAGAATGGAAATCCCACCCTCAACCAGGTGAGGAACAAGGGCCCCAACTTGGCCATCTTGCTTCGCCCTCTCAATTAGAACATCGAGCATATCGGCGACAATATTGAACAATACCGGTGATAGGGGATCCCCCTGCCTCAACCCCTTTAACGTTTGGAAATAGTGTCCAATATCATCATTGACACGGATCCCTACACTTCCACCTTGAATGAATCTTCCTACCCAGTCACACCATTTAGGATCAAATCCTTTCATGCGTAGTGCCTGCTGTAGGAACGACCATTTAACCTTATCGTAAGCCTTTTCAAAATCAATTTTGAAAAGAACACCATCCATTTTTTTCACATGTAATTCATGAATGGTTTCGTGAAGAATAACCACCCCCTCGAGGATGTTTCTCCCTGGTACGAAGGCGGATTGGGTTGGGCTAATAACCTTATGAGCAATAGAAGAGACCCGGTTGGTACCTACTTTGGTGAAAATTTTGAAGCTCACATTTAGAAGACAAATGGGCCTATATTGCTTGATTCTACTAGCATCATCTTTTTTGAGAAGGAGAGTAATTACCCCAAAGTTTAATCTAAACAACTGTAGATCACCACTTTGTAATTGGTAGAACATTGCCATTAAATCATCCTTAATAATGTTCCAGCACTTCTGATAAAACTCAGCCGGAAACCCATCTGGTCCCGTTGCTTTATTGTGCTCCATACTAGCAATAGCATCAAACACCTCCTTCTCAATGAAGTTGGATGTTAGAATAAAGTTCTCTGTCGGACATATACTGAATAGGGGTATAGAAGATGGTAGACAAAGAGCCGGACTACCAGGGTGGCCTACGTGGTAATGGGCTTAGGTCCATTGGGCGGCCCAGTAGTCCGACGCGCAGAAGCCGGATTCTAGAAGAACCTGGATCACGGCCCGCGTGATCTGGCTTGGAGGAGAAGACGGATTCCTTGCTTTCCAAGTTACAAGTTAAACGTAGTCTTCTAGGTTTCTGATTCTGTAAGCCTTAACCCGGCTATTATGTAAAGCCGGACGGGAGAGAGATTAGAACAAGTTAGGTTCAAGTTCTTACCGCACAACAGAGAATCTCTACGCAACTCGCCGAGAAGCTCATCCTCGCCGAGTAGCTAGATCTACACCCTCACATTGTAACCCTGTGAAACGGGCTTTAGTCCCAATTAGTGAGAAGTGCAGGAGTAGGTACGCCGTACTGTCGCGACGTACCGAACCTGGGTAAAATCCCGTGTTCTGTGTTACTACGCTATCCCGTTACCCCACGTCTCTACCGTAGTCTCATGGCACCCCCGTCTATGAAAACTACTACGATGTCTCGACAGTTGGCGCCCACCGTGGGGCAAACGACGTCAGGCATGAAATTCCGATCTGGGATACTCGGCGGAATTGGAAGATCGATCACTGTCGGAAGCTTGGAGTTCGACGACGACGTCGGGCGCTTCCTCGACAACGGATCCTACATACCGGCGCAAAACCACCTGGTAAGTGCCTGCGTGTTACCGATCGGATCTGCTAACATCTTTATCGGACTAACTGCAGAGGCAATGGGGTTTTGCGGTGGAAGCAAATTTATCCCACCCGCCCTATTCCCAGTCGAAGACGACTATGACGCTGGATTCTGCTCAGATCGCCAAGAAAAAAGTGATACTCACTTTATCGGCATGGTGCAATCCGAAATCGCTGAAAACACGGATGACGGAAATCCCGTGCAAGAGGCAGATAACAACCTACCCGTCATAGAGACGGAAGAACAAACACCCGTCACAGAGGCGGAAGATCCGACATCCGTCAACCAGACGATGAACTCGGAAGCAGAGTCCGTGCTTGACGCCATTGAGGCGAGATTGGAGTCGGAAACCGGATCGGATAACTTCGACTCCGAAGACGAAGACGAGGATGCCTTCGTAAGAAAGGTTAAGTCCTTTCAAGAGGGATTCCATGAAGTGCTAATGGCAAAACCAGCTGATACAACGGGCGCCGGCAGCCAGGAAAGCCCTAAAACCCCTCCGCCAGAGGAAGAGAGAGAAGACGGAGAAACTTCTCCGATATTCCCTAATGTCAAGGAGATGACAGAGGATGAGCCTGCCAAAAACCCTCCCTCTTCCAAAAAAAAGGCACAAGTCTGCTAAAAAACTCCGGAAGAAAAAACTAGCTTATACAGCTGAAGAAAACCCGGAAATAGGAAAAGCAAGCAGAGAAAAGCCCGCGGAGAAATCTAAGGAAATCACTGCTCCGCCAATGACGGAACAGGAAGAGCAAGAGCTATTACAAACACCAGTGGGACCAGATGAACCCCCTGAGATGCTGGAAGCCAGGAGACAAGCTTTCCAACGGCAACAGCAACATTTACTCCGATCTCGGCAACATCTCCAACAAACCCAGCATGATATCAAAATCATGAAGGAGGAAATAGAGGAGTACGAGAGAAAGAATAGATCTGCATTAAAACCTACTAGGTTACCCGGAATCGCAAGACCGGAAGAACTGCCGCCAAAAGAAAGGTTCTATAACCCATCTTGGCAAAAGCAGTTAAACGGAAAGATGCCAAGGGCGAACCAATATACAAAACCGCAGCGGAAAACGCGGAAGCAGCGTTCGCCATCCTAAACAACGATCTGTACTCCAACGGGGAAAAACTCCAAGGGGTGTATGCTTTCCTAGGAAAAGCATTACAGCAGCAACAGCGAGGCCAAGAACGATCAGGGAGGCTGCATGATAATTCCGCCCTCTGCAAAACAGCTACTTGCGCTGCTGGAGCACCTGGACCGGAAGAACCCGGAGATTCGGATAAAAAAGAGGATCCGAGAAAAGACAGGAAAAACCCAGATAACCGGGACGCAGCGCCTAGAACCGGACCTCATCTCCCGAAAGATGGATATAAACCACATGATCGGGAAGACAAACACCGGAATGACGGAAAAATAATGCCACCTCCGAGAAACCCAGCTGAAAAAGCTGGAAGATATGATATACCTCACAGACGTGAAAGATCCCGGACACCTCCTAAGGATAAGGAAAGGCACAGAAGCAGAACTCCGCCTAACCCAAAAGGACGTGAACACGGAAGAGATAGGGATAATCTCGGAAAAGCGCGTCTACGCAACAATGGAAAAGAAAGGAGCAGATCCCCTTCTGTCCATTCAGCCGGAAGATATTCTGCACACATTGATAGAGCAGAAAAGGATGATCTATACTTTGGTCCTAAGTGTTTTACTGACAGGATCCGAAGGATAACCCTGCATTCTGGCTTCGCCAAAGTTGGTCCAACCTACCAAAAATATACCGGCAGCACAAACCCGGATACCTGGCTCTCAGATTATTATACAGCCGTCCAAATCAACAATGGGACAGACCTGGAAGCTGTCAAGTTTCTTCCCCTAATGTTGCTAGACGGAGCCAGAGATTGGATCAATGGTTTACCATCAAGAACTGTCGACAGCTGGGATGATATGGCTAGAGTATTCACTCAGCATTTTCGGGGAACATACAAACGCCCAAATAGCATCAACCAGCTGAACCGTTGCACCCAATTTGAGGACGAACCATACGTGGATTTCATCTCCAGATGGACTGCAATGAAGAATAGTTGTTCTGGAGTAACTGACGTACAAGCAATGCATGCTTTTGTCAATGGCCTAAAACCCGGACTCGTACCGTTCATGGTTGGTTCTAAACAGCACAAAGATCTCGGATCTATGCTTACAACCGCTAATGAGCACGCTGCAGCCGAAGATGATATCAGAGCAAGAGGAGGCAATATTGAGTCACTAATACTCGCCAAGAAAACTCCTCGTTCTGACAAAAAAGGAACTCCGGAGTCAACGACAAAGCCCAAGGAGGTCAACATAGCCTTTGGAGGAGATAAGGGAAATAAGTGGAAAGGTCGCAGCCCAGATCCAATCAATTACACTCCCGAAGAATGGGAGAGAATTAAGTCGGAACCCTGCGTCCACCACTCGCAATTTGGGAAACCAACCCACACAAATGCGCAATGCCGGCTAAACAAGCATATGAAAGGCAATGCAGGATCCGGAAATAAAGGGAAGGGTTCCAAAAGGAAACCTGCCAAACAAAAGCCAGAAGCTGAAAAGGAAGACAGTGAATCGGACACTGATGACAAAATCCAGGAACAACAGCGAAAGGGCGAACCCAAATTTCCGAGAGTTGACGGAGAAGCAATGCTAACTTTCTTAGCAACCCCGTCAGCAAAGGTGGCCAAAAGAACCCTTCGGGAAATAAACGCGGTTATTCCTGCGACCCCGAAATACTTGAAGTACTCCAACACGCCAATAGTCTGGGATCAGTCTGATCATCCCGGAAATATCCCTGAACCCGGCACACAAGCTCTTGTTGTCAGCCCTATTGTTCAAAACACTAGGCTAAGAAGAGTGCTGATGGACGGAGGATCCATCATTAATATAATGTACCTGGATACACTGAAGCACTTGAAGATCTCCGAGTCCCAGCTCAACTACAGCAATATACGCTTCCATGGCATTGTTCCTGGCAGGCAAGCACGATCCCTAGGAGAAATTTCCCTAGATGTCACCTTCGGAGATAAAAATCACTTCCGGCAGGAAAAAGTATCCTTCGAAGTAGTACCGTTCGAAAGCGTGTATCACGCAATACTCGGACGTCCAGCTTTCGCCAAATTCATGGCAAGATCCTGTTATATCTACAACAAGCTGAAAATGCCAGGACCCAAAGGAGGAGTAATCACCATAGCCGGTGATTTCAAGCTGGCAAACGAGTTGGAGAAAGAAAATGCCCTTTGCGCTCAGAGAGTTATAGCAAAGGAGGAACTGAAGGAATTAGCCAAGGAGGTATCGCCAAAAGAAATGCCGGCAGGAAAAGAAACTCGGAAGCCAACAGATAGCTTCAAGGCGTCCGAGAATACAAGACAGGTAATCCTAGATCCCAAAGATCCGACAAAATTTGTCATCGTAGGGACTGGGATGACCGACAAATAGGAAGGCGAGCTCATCAAGTTCCTCCGTGAGAACTGGGATATTTTTGCCTGGTGTCCAGCTGACATGCCAGGCGTACCCAGGGAACTTGCTGAGCACCAACTCAAGGTTATTCCCGGATCAAAACCCGTCAAACAAGGTCTCCGTCGATTTGACGGAAGAAGACGGAAGGCTATTGGCAAGGAAATTATCCGGCTTTTAGCAGTAGATTTTATCAAGGAAGTAATTCATACTGATTGGTCCGCAAATCCGGTATTAGTGCCGAAGAAAGACACCACTGCTCTTAGAATGTGTATAGATTACACAGGATTGAACAAGTTGTGTCCGAAAGATAGGTTCGCATTACCGCGAATCGATCAAATAATAGATGCCACTGCAGGCTCCGAGCTTTTATGCTTTTTGGATGCATACTCCGGGTACCACCAAATACGCATGAAAAAGGAAGATCAAATCAAGACTTCTTTTATAACCCCGTATGGGACGTACTATTACGTAACCATGCCTTTTAGCCTGAAGAACGCAGGTGCAACCTACCAGCGTTGCATGCAACGCTGTTTGCATAGTCAAATTGGCAGAAACGTCCATGTTTATGTGGACGATATCGCTGTCGTAACCAAGGAAAAAGATACACTCCTTGAGGATCTGCGAGAAACTTTCGAGAACTTACGCACTTACAAGATGAAGCTGAATCCATCTAAGTGCGTATTCGGGGTTCCCTCAGGAAAACTTCTGGGTTTCATTGTTTCCCACAGAGGAATAGAAGTTAACCCGGAAAAGATCAAGGCAATCTTGAACATCTCAAAACCTACATGTGTAAAAGATGTCCAAAGGTTGACGGGTTCCGCTGCAGCCGTCAGCAGATTTATTAGTCGGCTGGGGGATAAAGCCTTACCACTCTACAAGCTGCTAAAGAAATCCGACAAGTTCGAATGGACAGAAGAGGCCGATGCAGCATTGGCCCAGTTGAAGGAAACCTTGATGAAGGCTCCCATCTTGGCATCTCCAAAAGACGAAGAACCCATGTTATTATACCTTACGGCTACAAATCTGGTTATTAGTGCGGTAATCGTTGTGGAACGGACAAAGGAAGAGCAAAGCATACCAGATCAACATCCGGTATATTACATAAGCGAAGTTTTTTCCGAATCCAAACAAAGGTACCCGCACTACCAGAAACTGGCATATGGCGTATTTTTTGCATCCAGAAAGCTGCGCCATTACTTCCAAGGGCATTCCATAACAGTGGTATGTAAAGCACCACTAGGGGATATTATAAACAATGCGGAGGCAACCGGCCGAGTAGCTAAATGGGGCATCGAGCTGGCAGCCTTCGACATTAAGTACCAGCCAAGGACGGCAATAAAATCCCAAGTTTTGGCAGATTTTGTCGCCGACTGGACAGAAGCAATGGAAAAAACACCGATGCCAGAATCTGAGTACTGGATCATGCACTTTGACGGATCCAAGATGAAGGAAGGAGCTGGGGCTGGCGTAGTCCTAAAATCCCCCAAGGGAGACATAATGGAGTACGTATTGCAAATACACTTCAACGCCAGTAATAACGTGGCAGAATACGACGAAGCTCTGCTTCATGGCTTGCATATCGCAAAAGAAATAGGGGTAAAACGCATCTTGTGCTATGGAGACTCGGATTTGGTACAGCATCAGCTCAACCAAACCTGGGATGCGAAAAGCCCTATAATGGCCGAATATCGGAGGACGGTGGATGAGTTCGCCATCTGTTTCTTCGGGTTCGAAGTCCTTCACATAAAAAGGGAGGAAAATTGGAATGCGGATGCGTTAGCCCGCATGGGATCAGAGAGAGTAAAAACTTTACCACCAGGGGTATTCATCCAGCACTTGCATGAACCGTCCATAAAAGGTGGAGACGTTGATTACCCTCTGGCATCTGAAACAATTGAGGTCATGCTCGTTAAACCGGATTGGACAATTCCATACTTAAACTTCTTAGTCAATCAGAAGTACCCGGAAGGAGCAGACGAAGTCTTGCAAAGGCAAATACAGCGTCGATGCAAAGGATACGTGGTAATCAACGACCACTTGTATAAACGCAGTACTTCCGGAATCTTTCAACGGTGTATTTCACCAGAAGAAGGAAGAGAAATACTGGAAGAAATCCATGCCGGCGATTGCGGACATCATGCTCAATCAAAAAGCATAGTCAAAAAAGCATTCCGGGCGGGGTTTTTCTGGCTAACAGCCAAGTCAGACGCCGAGCGCATAGTGAATACGTGTGAAGGATGTCAATATTACGCCAAGCAGACCAATTTGCCGGCCCAAGCACTTAAAACTATCCCCATCACATGGCCGTTTGCGGTCTGGGGGCTAGATATGATGGGACCGTTCAAAACTGCAAGAGGTGGACTTACACATCTACTCGTAGCGGTAGATAAGTATACAAAATGGGTGGAGGCTAAACCCATCAAAAAGCTGGACGGCGCAACTGCCAGAAATTTCATTATTGATTTAGTAATGAGGTATGGCGTCCCACATAGCATAATAACTGATAACGGGACAAATTTCTCCATTGGAGAGTTGGCAAAATACTGCCAACAAACGGGAATCCGCTTAGATCTTGCATCTGTGGCACACCCGCAATCTAATGGGCAGGTTGAAAGAATGAACAGTTCAATCCTGCAAGGAATACGCCCAAGACTCGAATCTCCTCTCCATAGAGCAGCTGGAGCGTGGGTAGAAGAGCTACCTTCCGTGTTGTGGAGTATTCGAACGACGCCAAATAGGTCAACTGGGCAAACCCCGTTTTTCCTAGTTTATGGTGCGGAAGCTATTCTTCCAACGGACATGATCCATGATAGCCCAAGAGTGCAGGATTTTGACGACTCGGATGCCGAAGAAGCACGACAGGATGCCGTCGATCTCTTAGAAGAGGAACGAGAACTTGTGCTTCAAAGATCCGCCATCTACCAGCAAGGTTTACGACGTTATCACAGTCGGAAAATCAGGCATCGTTCTTTTAAAGAAGGTGACTTAGTGCTGAGATTGGTGCAGCAAAGGAAGCACAAATTGGCCCTGTATGGGAAGGACCATTCGTCATCAGTAAAGCCATGAAGAATGGATCATACTATCTTGTCGACATTCGAGATACGGAGGACGATCCCGAGAAGCCGAATCGCAAAAGAAAGAGAAAAATAGATGATGAACTAGGAGAGACAAAGAGGCATTGGAGTATCCAGCAATTACGTCCCTTCTATACTTAGTTCAATTTCTATGTAAACATCTTTGAGACCATGAAATAAAGTTGTCGGAATGTTGTCATTCATATTCATTATAAGTACAAAATATTTCCGCCTCATCTATTTCCCAATGATCTTACAAATACTCAATGTTAACCCGAATTGTGCCTGCGTGCTCGGTGTTTAAAAGCTGAATGATTCGGCCTGTTAAAGGTTAAAGGAAACTCGGATTGTGCCTGCGTGCCCAAGTTTCAAAACAGTTCCTTGTTTTCTCTAAGTTTTATCTGATTGTGTATGTGTTGGGTTACTGAAACTAGTCAGTAAAAATGCTTTTAGCATGATCCATGTTTCCGAGTTTCAAAACTGCTTGGTTCGTCCCCAGTTACTCGGCATGACGATTCATATTGCTAGTTGAGCCATTTTTAAACACTAGAGCAGTTAAAACACATTTGCCAGATTACTTAGAAGATAAAGGAACAGTCAAACCCGAAAAAACTTTGCAAGAAACTTGAAATTGCAAAAGGCGGAGTTCTTGTTTCGACAAACGATATAGAAGCATTACAATATGAATTGCATTGTAAAAATGCTCTTATACACATCCATCATTCGTGTTAAGTGTATTCCCTCAAGCATCCGAGTCTTCATCACTGCTATCATTCTCGGGGGCTGCGGGCACTTGTTCTTCCGGATAAGTAATGGAAATGTTAACTATAGAGGCAATCTTGGAAGCGTGCCCTTTAACTTCATCAAAAATCGCATTTCGTTGCGCTTCTGTATATTCTTGAGGGATTCCGGAGGCTACGCGCCAAGATTTAGCATTAGGGTAATGTAGACGCATAAGGCCAAGTGCCATGCGTGCACCACCTCGTGCGGCAGAACGAAGGATGGATTCTTTCGACTCTGCTACCTCTGTAATGGCACCTGGAAGTCGGTAGACTTCCGAAAATCGTACAGTACTTGTGGGAAGGAATTTATTAATCAGCTGCATTCCTGCATTCCTGATTGAATTCCACACTTCCCCAAAGGCCCGGATCTTTTCAGTCCGAGAGATTCCTGGAAAATTTCCTGCTTTTTTGACAAAAGCAAAGGTTACATGAAAAGATACAAGAAATAAGACATGAAGACATTGGTAAAGAGAAGTTAACTTACCAAGAACCTTGTCAATTTCGTCGCCTTCTTTCATGCGCGGGAGTAGAATACTTTCCAAATCATTGATAACAGATTTATCTTCCGCTGCCTGTAAAGAAGCCTTGGATCGAGCAATCCCAAGGGCCAGATTACTGGCTTCTAGGTCTTCTTGAACTTTCAGAAGTTCCTTTCGGAGGTTTGAGTTTTCCTCATGAAGTCGAGAAATATGGACAGCGTTTTCTGCTAATTTGTTGGCTTTGTTTAAAGCAGCTGGAGGGCAATAAATAATTCGAGTTTACAAAACAATTCAGCAAGCATTCTCTAGAGAAAACAAATGGCACAACATAGAATACCGGTGGCTTTTGATAGTTGCCGCTGAGATGACGCCAGTTCGTTGCTTTTCGACTCAATAACAGATTGAAGGGTTTTTACTTCTCTGCTCTTGAGACTAAGCTTCTTATAAACTTCCAAGTTTATGGCATCTGCGGAATGCTAAAACATGGAAATGAAAGCCAGATGCTTAAGTTTGAACAGGCATACGAAGAAACATTAAGAAGAATTCACATTTCAACTTAATGCTTGGGGGCTAGAAGTATTACCTGGCTCATTTCTCGCAAGTCGGCCAAGACCTCGTTGAATTCTTTGGCATATTCCGCGAAGAGAATCCCAACGTGATGAAGGCCATCGTGTATAACCTGACGAGGTGAAAATGCGATATCATTGCGAATAACTAATCCATTTTGTGGCCAAGGGCGAATCAGAGGCGCAGGAGCAAAGAATTTCTTTGCCTCTGGACGAATATATCCGAGTTCGTCAAATGGTTCTTCTTTTATCCGGATATCGTCCAGGTTGGGAATAGATTCCTCTTTGATAGCTGATTGCCTTTTGCGCTTCCGACTGTTGTGAAACTCGGCATGCAATTTGTTGAGTTCAGCGTCGGAAGCAAGATCATTTTCTCCAAGTTCATCGAACTAGGAAGGAGTTAACAACATGTTAAAAAGCAGAGAGAGAAGATAATCTGAGGAAAAATTCGGAAACAAGGAAAGATAAATACCTTAGGGACCAGATTTTCCACGTGATAAATCGCCAGATTTTCCTCAATCTGACTACTGACGGCGACCAGTTGGTGAAGTCGTCCTATAAAATCTTTTTTGGTAAAGGCCTTATCTGTTCCTCTCATGCTATCTTCTGGCCCTTGGTATTCGCAAAGAAGTCGGGAACGAAAAGAGAGAGGTTGGATACGGCGTCCGAACCAGCACAAAACGTTATCCTTCCCAACCAAAGAAGGTTGAGAGGAAGAAAGTTTGGCGATGCGCCGCTTTATCTTCATCAGGTTTTCTGGCAAATTTTCTACTACTGCGGCTGTCCAACTCTCGCGAGGAATAGCAGCAGAATTAACAAAGGGAGGAACCCCGGTTGTCCTGCCTGGGAATGGAATGTCCTGATGATAAAAGAAAGAACCTAGCCAAGATTGATCAGGTTCCGGCATTTCTATTTTTGGATACCATTCCTCCCTAAATTTTCTGAGGGTGAAAGATATGGTCCCGCAAATAGGCGAAATGTCATTTGTGATGTTATGCTTTACCTCAAAACAATATTGCCAGAAACCTAGGTCAGGTGTTATCCTGAGATATCCTTCGAAAAGGGCTTGGAAACTGGCTAAGTAGAGGATGGAATTCGGAGAAATATTGTGTGGTTGAACGCCATAAAAATTAAGGACGTCTAGAAAAAAGGCGGAAGGCGGAAAACCCATACCTCTCGCGATATGAGAGGTAAGGATGACGCGTTCTCCGACTTTTGGCCTGGGCTCGGGTTCATCTTTCGAGATCCGCCATTTGCCTTTAACTATGTATCCCTCCTTTGACATCCGACGAAGAAGAACGAGAGAAGTATTACTCAGACTCCAATTGCCGACAATTTCTGTTTCGTTGTTGGCTCCGGTAGCAAAGCGCTCATCGCCACGGGAATGGATCTTGACCCTCGCCGTCGTTGGGGCGAACGGCGGGGATGCTGCGGAGCTCGATCCCGCTACGTCCGCGGCGGCGGAAGTGTTTTCTCCGCCCGCCGCGGAGGCCGCGGTCTTCTCCGGCTCGCCGCCGGCGCGCTTGAGCGACCCTAGTTGTGGATCTAGGTCGCCAAGAAACTCGTCGATGGCGGCGTGGGTCGGCAAGGGCGGCGAAGATGCCATCTCCTTGGTGGCGTGCGAGCGTTCCGGCGTGCTAAGAGGAGTGCGTCAGGACAGGGCTTGCTCTCGAGCTCGCGTTCGCAGCAATGGCTTAGGCAGTGAGGGAGTGAGGAAACTTTCCGATGAGGACGAGGACGGCTATTTATAGCCGGAAAACCGTTTAGATACGTGCCAACGGCTCTTTCGACCGTTGGATGTTCGACGCGTGTCACTCGCCGGAAAATCCGGGAAATGAAACGACAGAGGAATGATGGCTATCTCCTCGTTTCCCGTGAGAATCTGTCAGAGATACGTTGAGAGGTTTCCCGCGTGAAACCGAGCGTCGCCTGCGTCAGCATGATTAAAACGCTGATGTCAGAAGTTCCTTTTCCGCGAAGGATCGCGAGAAGAAAAGCCGGATTTTCAGAGTTCCGATTTTTATGTTACCATCTCCTTTAAAAGGAAAGTAGAAAGAATCAAGACTGCTGAATCAAGATTTCCCGGACAAAATGTATTTGACGAAAGACGGAGAATCAGAGTTTTGATCCTTCCTGGGGGCTACTGTCGGATATATACTAAATAGGGGTATAGAAGATGGTAGACAAAGAGCCGGACTACCAGGGTGGCCTACGTGGTAATGGGCTTAGGTCCATTGGGCGGCCCAGTAGTCCGACGCGCAGAAGCCGGATTCTAGAAGAACCCGGATCACGGCCCGCGTGATCTGGCTTGGAGGAGAAGACGGATTCCTTGCTTTCCAAGTTACAAGTTAAACGTAGTCTTCTAGGTTTCTGATTCTGTAAGCCCTAACCCGGCTATTATATAAAGCCGGACGGGAGAGAGATTAGAACAAGTTAGGTTCAAGTTCTTACCGCACAACAGAGAAGCTCTACGCAACTCGCCGAGAAGCTCATCCTCGCCGAGTAGCTAGATCTACACCCTCACATTGTAACCCTGTGAAACGGGCTTTAGTCCCAATTAGTGAGAAGTGCAGGAGTAGGTACGCCGTACTGTCGCGACGTACCGAACCTGGGTAAAATCCCGTGTTCTGTGTTACTACGCTATCCCGTTACCCCACGTCTCTACCGTAGTCTCATGGCACCCCCGTCTATGAAAACTACTACGATGTCTCGATATTCTCCTCATTATAAATTTGCGGCATGTCCTCAATGGAAGACTCAATCATCGAAAAATAATTCTGAGATGGAGGCCCAAACAATTTTTTATAGTATTATGTTATAAACACTTTTAAGTTTCGCTCTCCTACAATCGTCCCTTCATCTTGTTCGAGCTGAAAAATATGTTTTTTGCGATGCTTTCCATTCGCAATTAAATGGAAATATCGCGTGTTACTGCCCCCTGCTTGAATATATTTCACCTTAGCTCGTTGTGCCCATTTTAATTCCTCGTCCCTCCTTATTTTAGGTAAATATTCATCAGCTTGTCTCTTTGCAGTCCTCTCATCCACTGATAGAGGTACATTTTCTGCTTTGAGATCAACCTCCTCGATTAGTAACACAAGTTTATCCCTTAGAATTCTATACTCACCACTCATATTCTTCGCCCATCCTCGAAGAAATTGTCTTAGGTGTCTTATTTTTAGTTGCCAAGTTTCTACAGGAGTAGCCCCACTCATTGTGGACATCCACTCCTTACTAATCATATCATAAAAACCATCTTGACGCAACCAAGACAATTCAAATGAGAACCGTGCCTTATTACCAATATGAGCCTGATCACCAGAATCAATAAGAAGAGGAGTATGATCAGAGCCCGAGCGGGAGAGGGCTCGCACAGAGACCAAAGGGAAGTTTTGCTCCCACTCAACACTCGAAAGGAAACAATCCAACTTTTCAAAAGTCATAATATCCCTCCTACTGACCCAAGTATATTGCCGTCCTGAGAGTTCAATATCTTTCAGGTCCAGACTCTCAATAATAGCATTAAAAATAAAAGGCCACCGTGCATTAAAGTTTCCTTTATTTTTCTCCTCTTGCCTCCTAATAATATTAAAATCCTCTCCTACCAACATAGGACGATCTTCGTTCTCACAAATACGAACGAACTCAGCCAAGAAGTCTGGTTTTAAATTGTCTTGGGCAGCCCCATAGACAATCACCAAGCACCATAAAAAACAATCAGAGATAGACTTCAAGTTTAACAAATAACCCATTGTGCATTTTATTGACATATTTAGTTTACATGGCGGGTCTAAAATAGGACTATCTATCGACCACCCCCTACATGCCCTGCTGCAAGTGTGCTCACTTGTCACTTGCCATGCTGAACCAACCAAACAACAAAATAAACAAGTTGCAAATAATGCAACCATAACTAATCTGCAAGTGTGACCTCGAGATGTTTCTTCCGGAATAACAATGACCCAGTAAGGCTAGACCCTCCTAGTCCTAGTCCTCCTGGTTTGTAGTCCACATCATGCCGCCGGCCTCGCACCGTATGGAGTTAAACAAGGTGGATTGATAGGAAGGAGCAATTAATTACTCCCTCCGATCCGAATTAATGGTCGGAGGGCTAGCCAAAGTTTTGCCTAAGCCTTATGTGAATATGCGACCATTAATTCGGATCGGAGGTAGTAATAGAAACTGCATATGTATAGTATTGTGGATTAGTGATTGCAAGACGGCTCAACCGTAAGAAATGCCAATGGGTATCAATAATTGGATGGCTATGCGCAGTGTTGATTGGTCACGTGTTTCGTGGAGGTTATTTAGTTGTTGGCCTCCTCATGGAGACTTTAGATCCACCGATGAGATAATAGTAGCAGTCTGGAGTGACATTACAACTAGGGGCAGGTTTGGGTTGGCTAGTTCTCTATAAATAGACCCGCTCGCTCCAGCATATGGGCATCAGTTAACTCATATCCATTGTCTCAAAATCCGGTCCCTTTAATTTCTCTTGTTCTATCATCCGTCAACCAATGGCTTCCGCTCTGAAGGTTGCTCTCGTGGTTGCCATTTGCCTTGTGCTGGTCCTACACGAGTCACCTTCCGTCCATGGTTGTGAAGTCACTTGTTCGCCGTTGTGCAACTGTAGGCGTGCAGCGCCATCGTCTGCTACAAAGACCCCGCAGGAAGCACGAGCACCTTCGCGGAAGGTTGCTCCGGCAGGTCTGACCTAGGCGCGCGCGAAGGATGGATGGACGAATATATATATATAGTGTGCATGGTGTTCTTGTTTTGATTAGTGTTTAATTACTCTATCAATAAGCGAATGCCGGCAGCGTCAGGGATCGCATGCCCGCCGCGCGTGTATCTGTGTCCATGTATTTATCCTTTATTTTATCCGTCATAATATGTTCCATGCTCTGATACTACGGAAGATGTCCATCCATTTAAATCTGGTTATTTACCAGTAGAATATAATACCTGTGTTGTTATATAATCTGTATGTGATGGTCTCGAATCCTAGCTCGCTAGCTCCTTTCAGTTCGTGTTTCACTTTAGCCATGGCGGATGACTTGCAGGCCCTATCACTAAGTGCAGAACAGGGCATTAGCCCCAGTTGGAAATGGCCTTATGCCCCGACTTTCCAACTGGGTTTGTCAAACCCGGGCTAAATGCCCCCTTATGCCCCGGTAGGCTTACCAACCGGGGTAAAAGGCGTGTACACGTGGGCTTTGCTCAGCGACCAGACTGGCGCCCTTTTACCACGGTTGGTAACACCAAACGCGGCAAAAGGTTCTCTATTTTTTTAGCTGTTTTCATGTTCTCTACAGTAGATTAGAAATTTTATTTTCTTTTCTGTTTTTCTGTTCTCTGCACTAAACATTTACAGTAAGAAATATGAAAAATTATCGAACAAAAACACAGATGAAAACGAACAATAACTTAAATATATAGTCCACCACGAATACAAATATTGTTCGACACGATGACATAATTAAACATAGTTCGACACAAACATAGTACGACATATAAATAGAACGACATAAGCATAGTGCGACACAAACATACTACGCCTCGGCATCGGAGGCAGCCTTACCCGAGCTAAACTCGCCGGAGTCAGACTTCTCAGCCTCGAAGGCGGAGCTGCTGTGAGACGAGCTATCCTGGCAGAAAGGAGGGCGGACTAAGGTGCGTCGAAGATCTTCACCTCCAGCACGTCCACCTCCTCGTCGTTGATGTACCTGAATGTGAGCATGTTGCCCGTATTTAGGTTGTGCATGCGCGCGAACTGCCCCCACCCATGGCGCATGTAGAGGTCATCGTCACGTCGCTGCAGGACTACGTGCACGGGCCCGTTGTCGCAGCCCTCCAACCGGAGGCTGAAACTAAAGGGCCCCTTGCGCTCGAGGAGGATCGCCGATATCTTCTGTGGAAGACGAAGCATGTTCCGCAGTGGGTGAAACAGGTGGACGTAAAACTCCCGTCGCCAAAGACCGTCATCCTCCTCCTCCTCCTCCGCCGCCGCAGCCTCCTCCGCTGCAGCAACAGCGCGGCGCCGTTTACCGCGTGTCGACCCCTGTGCACCATGTGTTGCCCCCTGTGCAGCGCTTGCTGCCCCCCGTGCTCCGCGTCCACGTGCACGAGTAGGAGGCGTCGCCGCGTCGCTTCCTCCTCCTTGATAGCTATGGCGCCACCACCACGTGCATGCGATGCACGCGATCCACGTGGATGTCCACGTCAACGTCCACCACGTTGTACGAGAGTGATCTCTTCGACGGGGACGGCGTCGCGCCCACCGGTTGCACGCGAACTGCGTCGGGGAGGTCTCGCCATAGCTCAAAAAAATGTATAACATCATAAGTAATTGTCATAGCCGCACTAACTAATAGCATCAATTTCATCGGTTCGCAACAATTACATATAATCTAATAAAAATATAGCTAATAGCATCCATTTCATCAAAATTGCTTATAGATAATAGCTAATGGTACTTATAGCTAAATAAGTTTTTTTAAAAAGTAACTATATGTTCGAGATCCTCATTTCAATTATAAAAGCAACATTGGTGAAATATTTAAACGTATCAATACACACCAAGAGTTACATATTCATGAAACATCTCTCAGACTAATTAACTTCGACCGGGTCCTAAGCCGCGGGGTGCTGAGTCGCGGGTGCTACGCATCCATAGGTAAGAAACCCTCACAGGGTCATAGCTCAGGTGGTAAGGAACACTCCGAATAATCGACCAACCGCAGCTATACTCCCTATCGAGCAAGTACATGTAGCGACGGACGTGCCCGTCCTTCTCCCTGATACGATGATGTACCACCTCCTCGGGGGCCGGCTCTCTCCGCACCGACCGTGGCCCACGCGATCGCCACCAAAGAATATTCGGGTCGACCACGTCACCCGGATTTCTCACCAAGCCGTGTGTCCCTGTAGTAAGGACCTCCCAGTGCCAACCCGGCGGGGCCCAGTCCCGGACATCGTCCATTGGGTCCAACAGAGACATCGTCGCCAAGAAAAATAAACTAAAAACACATGCATGATATATGGACTAAGTAAATATTTGGAGAAAAATAAACTAAAAACATATTGCGGCCATTTGCTGCAGGGAGAGGGGCCCAGGGGACAGATCCTTTAGAACCGGTTTGTATCACAAACCTGTCCTAAAGGTTTTCTCATTTTTTGCAGCAACAGCGAGGGTTTACCCCAGGCGCAGAGGTACGTTTTTCGCCTGGGGTATTTGTTATACCGGAGGCGAACAGGTACGCTATTCGCCTGGGGTAAAGGAAGAGTGCCAGGGGTGGTGATGGGTGGCCCTGCCACACTTTACCCCAGTCGCTTCCGTAATTGGTTCGCCTGGGGTAAGAGACTTACCCCAGGCGCATATATCTCCTGTTCGCCTGCGCTAAATAGCCCCGGCGCATCGACTTTCGTGTTCGCCTGTGGTAGGATATGCTGCTATAAGCAAATCTCTAGTAGTGTGTCCGTCCATAAATATCTTGGCTTTCCTTCCTAGCGTGCATTTTCCACTCATTCTTCCCTCATGCCTCAATTCGGGAACACCAATCGACTTAAGGTCTGGAAGAAAGTCAACACAAAACTCAATTACCTCCTCTGTTCCATAACCCTTGGAGATGCTTCCTTCTGGCCTAGCAAGGCTGTGAACATATCTCTTTAAGACTCCCACGAACCTCACAAAGGAGAACATATTGTGTAGACACACAGGAGCAAGAATGGTAATCTCTTTGACTAGGTGAACTAGGAGGTGTGTCATAATATTGAATAAGGATGGTGGGTACACCAACTCGAAGCTCACAAGACATTGGACCACATCTGTCTGTAACGCTGATAGACTTTCTGGATTGATTACCTTCTGAGAAATTGTATTGAGGAATGCGTATAACTTCACAATGGGTAGTCGAACATTTTCCGGTAGAATCCCCCTCAACGCAATCAGAGGCAATTGTGTCATCAACACGTGGCAGTCATGAGACTTTAGGTTTTGGAATTTTTTCTCCGCCGCATTTATTATTCTCTTTATATTCCACGAGAAGCCAGACGGGACCTTGATACTATTTAGTGTTTCAAAAAAGATTTCCTTCTCTTCCTTGGTAAGAGCGTAGCTGGCAGGACCAGCTTGAAACCGCTCAGGATTCTTGCCGTCTCGTCCTTTCGTGTGTTGCTGGTCCTGCCGTGCTTCAGATGTATCTTTTGACTTCCCATACAAGCCAAAGAAGCCTAGAAGATTCACGCAAAGATTCTTCGTCGGGTGCATCACGTCGATCGCAGAGCGGACATCTAGGATTTTCCAATAGGGTAGTTCCCAAAATATGGATTTCTTCTTCCACATGGGTGCGTGTCCGTCAGCGTTATTCGGAACAACTTTTCTGCCCGGACTCTTTCCAAAGATTACTTTCAAATTCTTCACCATATCAAATACATCATCACCAGGTCGGAGGATAGGCGTCTCCCGGGTATCTGCATCACCATTGAAATGCTTGCCAGCTTTTCTTAAGGGGTGCTTGCGCGGAAGAAAACGACGATACCCGAGGTACACAAACTTCTTACATTTATCCAGATATACACTTTCAGTGTCATCTAAACAGTGTGTGCATGCATTGTATCGCTTGTTTGTATATCCAGAAATGTTACTAAGAGAGGGCAAATCGTGATGGTTACAAACAACAACGCTCGTAGGTTAAATTCTTTTTGTTCGTGTTCGTCCCACACAGGTACACCTTCTTCACGCCACAACTTTAAAAGTTCATCGACTAATGGCCTTAGGTACACATCAATGTCATTGCCCGGTTGTCTCGGGCCTTGGATCAGCACTGACATCATAATGAATTTCCTTTTCATGCACAACCAAGTAGGAAGGTTATAGATGCATAGAGTTATAGGCCAGGTGCTATGGTTGGAGCTCTGCTCACTAAATGGATTCATTCCATCTGTACTTAGACCAAACCATAAGTTCCTTGCGTCACCTGCAAAGCGCTGGAACTTCCTCTCGATTTTTCTCCACTGCGACCCATCCGCGGGGTGTCTCAACATCTCATCTTTCTTACGATCTTCCATGTGCCATCGCAAAAGTTTGGCATGCTCTTTGTTTCTCAACAAACGTTTCAACCGTGGTATTATAGGAGCATACCACATCACCTTTTCAGGAACCCTCTTCCTCGGGCGCTCACCCTCAACATCGCCAGGGTCGTCTGGTCTGATCTTATACCGCAATGCAGTGCATACCGGGCATTGTTCCAAATTCTCGTACTTCTCACCGCAGTAGAGGATGCAGTCATTAATGCAGGCATGTATCTTCTCCACGTCTAATCCTAGGGGGCATATAAGCTTCTTTGCTTGGTACGTACTGTCGGGAAATTCATTATTTCTAGGAAGCTGCTTGTTCACTATTTGCGGCAACTTTGTAAATACGCTGTCAGTCACACCGTTCTCGGTCTTCCATTGGAGCAATTCCAGTGTGCTGCCCAGCTTTTTCTGCCCGTCTTCGCAAGTTGGATACAACAATGTTTTGTGATCCTTTAACATTTGGTCGAACTTCACCCTCACCTTTTCAATATCGGTTTCTGTCTTTGCATCCGTAATAGCCTGACCAAGATCATCGATGGGCTCATCTGGTGCCCGGACCTCTGCTTCCACTTCATTGTTATCTTCCATTCCAGTACCGGCACCGTATTCAGGGAACATGTCATGATAGTTGTCATCATTCTCTTCTTCTTCGTTGTCTTCCATCATAACCCCTCTTTCTCCATGCTTGGTCCAACAATTATAGCCGGGCATGAAACCGGATAGAAACAGGTGGAAGTGGATGACTCTGTGAGAAGAGTGTTCCTTCTTCTTCCGACATACAGCACATGGACAATAGATAAAATTATTCCGCTTGTTTGCCTGGGCCACCTTGAGAAAATAACCCACGCCTTTCATGAACGCGGCAGAGCGTCGGCCAGCGTACATCTATTGTCGGTTCATCTGCATTATATGATTATTAATTAAGAACTGTTACAGAACACCGTGAAATAGAGAAATGACCAATGTTACATCGACAGATGAAAGGTTAAAGTTGGTACCTCGACCGAGGAGGAAAGAAGGGCGAAAAAACTTATTTAATTAAGTGTGGCTCGGACAAATTAAATCTTGTTTGTTTTCTGCGAACTAAGATGGCGTTATTCTCCCGGGCATTTCATCGAACACCTCTTGTACATAGGAGGGAAAAACAAGTGAGCACACGCCACACAACTAGAATATGTCCTCTAAAGTGAGTGGCATGAGGAGATGAGAGGGCTGACAGGGTTTATATAGTGGGGGGTCATTTGCTCCGGTTGGTGGCTCCAACCAAAGCAAAAGACCCCCGGCACCACGCGCTTGCATGTGCCCTGCTCGTTGAGGGCCTTTAGCCCCGTTTGTAGCCACCAACCGGGGCAAATGACCCACACACCACGCACCCTGCTCGCCCCAGCCCCACCTATGCAGTCTTTTGCATCGGGTGGTGGACGAGCCGGGGCGAAAGGGGTGCTCGCCAGTGAGCAAAAGCCCCGTTCTCCACTAGTGTATTGGAAGCGTCGCTTTCCACCGGCACACGTCTAAATAGACGCGGCCGCAACAAATTTAACTTTTTTTCGCCATTTCTAAAATTTTCCCGAACAATTAGATAGTTTTGAACACATATAAAATATTTTCATTGCATGAATTTTTATAAGAAGAAATCAAATAGTCTCAAAGAAATCAACTAAATTTAATTAAAACTCTAATCGAAGCGTTGTTGGCTGCTACTTGTCCTTTTCATGGTCATAAATGTGCAACTAGATAATTATGAGTTGTACATGAAGGTCCTCATCTCGGATTTCTTGATGCATGTGGAGGAAATCACCAAACTCTTCTGTGAGAAGATCAACCAGCTGGACAAGAGGGTCCTCATGATAGTACGGGTGATCATCAAGCTCGTCAGGTTCAGCGGGTACACTCTCAATGATCATGTCGTATAGGATAACAAACATCATCATCACCTCCCACATCTACTCATTGGACCATGTTTGAGCAGGTATCTGACAATAGCAAAGCGATATTCACTGATAGAAACATGGTCATTCATCCCGGTTTGTAAGGGTCATTCATCCCGGTTGTGAAACCGGGATGGGGCAGCCGGGACAAATGGCCCACCCCCATTCGTCCCGGTTGTCCTAGGACCCGGGATGCATAGATTGACCACTTCTTCTTCTGATCTTCTGAAATATGGTATCCCCACGGTGCTTTTTCCATCAGATTCCTGGTCCTGCTGTTTATTCTCCAAAAATTCTAAAACATGCAAAATAAGATAAAATAATATAAGGGATGCATCATAACATGAAATATATCGATGAATAACAGAAAATTATGATATAAATAGTGATGCAAAATGGACGTATCACCGCTTATGCTTTAATTAATGATGTTTATGTCGCTATGTATGATTATGGCTCTTATGCTCTCTTGATTTGTCGCGCCCAGTCTTTTGCTAGCATCCAGCTGTACTGAGTATGAGCTCTACTCGTGCATCCAACTCCCTAAAACCAAAGTTTTCCCATTATGTCCACCATACCTATCTACATGTGGTATTTCACTGCCACTCCAAGTAAATTGCTCATGTGCTACCTTTAAAACTTTCAAAATTACTCCTATTTTGTGTTCTTGTTTTTGCTCATGAGGATGTCATATTTATCTCACTTGTTGATTGGATTTCACACCCTGGACTAGTGGCTTCCTCCTCTTATCCAGATAATAGAAGAGCTGGCAGCGGGGTGCCCAGCCCCAAATTAATGCAAACAAATTCTCTTCACTATTTTTGCCCCTGATTTATCAGTCAAAGCATAATTGTGTAAACAAAAGAGAAAGAGGGATGACCTTCTACCCAGATGCGTCCTTCATATGAGAGCCGCTCTTGTGAATCCAGTTGGCTTGTGACGTACTGTATTTTATGTTTACATTCGTTGACATTAGCATACACCTCTCCTAAAATATAGACACTCCTCCATGGTATGTGATTATTGACAGGCACCCAAGGATTCGGTTAGCCATGGTTTGTGAAAGATGGATGGGAGGAGTGTAAAATTTTTAATACCCCTGTTTAATAATAAAAAAATCTCTAGCACATGAGTGATCCCTGCTTCCCTCCGCGAAGGGCCTTTTTTTTACTTTTATGTTGAGTCTCCATCTTCTAACTTTATGCCAAGTTGAGAGAGCATTTTTGCCATTCTGAGTTTTATGTGCATTTGGCCCATAAACATCAATAATTGATTCATGATGTGATATTGTTTGTTCTCAAATTATTTGCTCTAGTCTTCCTCATGAACTTTGAAGGTGTCCTGGCATTTATGTTTTGTCCCACTCTTAAGGACTAGCGAAATACCACTTTGCCATGCTTTCTCTATACTTGAAACAAACGTATATCTTTCAATGCATTGTTACTCATGATATTTTATTTGAGATACTCTTCATGATGCAAAGTGATTGCTATGCTTTATTATTAAATTTCTATTTATCATGTTTGTGTTTAAAGTTCTATGATCTCAGCTTACATATGCTGACATTATAATGATCAAGTTTATGTTAATAGCATGTCATCTCAGAAATTATTGTGTTTTTATTGTTTACCTACTCGAAGACGACTAGGAACTAAGTTTGGGGATGCTTGATACGTCTCCAACGTATGTATAATTTCTGATGCTCCATGATGATATTATGCCAATTGCTACATGTTTTCTCCCTTCTCTATAGAATTTTTACACGTTTTCCGAGACTAACCTATTAGCAAGATGCCAAGTGTCAGTTCCCTGTTTTCTGCTGTTTTTTATTTCAGAAAAGTTGTTCTGGAAATATTCTCGGAATCGGACCCTACGAATCCCGAAGTTCCTATTTTCCCCCGGAAGCTTCCAGAAGTCACGAAGAGCCCCGGAGGGGGGCCACAGGGTGGCCACACCATAGGGTGGCGCGGGTCCCCTTGGCCGCGCCACCTAGTGGTGTGGTCCCCCTGGCCACCCTTCGGCATCGCCCTTTCACCTATATATACTCCCCCGAGGGAAAACTCTAAGAAGATCGACCTTTTCCACAAAATACATCCGTAGGTCCGCCGCCGCCACCGACAAGTTTCGGGGGACAGATCTCTGTTCTGGGACCCTGCCGGGACGGGGAAGTGCCCCCGAAACCATCTCCATCGACTCCACCGCCATCTCCATCGCCGTTGCAGTCTCCTATGATGAGGAGGGAGTAGTTCTCCCCCGAGGCTGAGGGCTCTACCGGTAGATATGTGGTTCATCTCTCTCTCTCCCATGGTGTGATCTACATGTGATCATCAGCTTTGTAATCTGGTTGAATTCGTAGATGTTACTCTTCATCTTTTGCTACTCAAGTGCTTTATTAATATGAACTTTGGAGTCACCTTGTCCCGCGGTGTGAAGGTGACAGTGTGCACATCGTGTGTGTCTCCTCTATGAATTATGGTGTTTGTGTAGTACCATCTAGGGCGCTCATAGTGACAGCGTGGGGTTAACTAGACATGGGAATGCTTACTTTAAGGAACGCTTTTTGCAGCCCTACGCAATGATTAGTGTTCACTATTTGTTATGAGATCTCCGTCAACGCTTTGATCACGGTGTAAAGGTGACAATGTGTGCACCATGTGGTTTAGCATTATATTTATATTTTATGTTGGATAACCCTATGAAATTGTGGTGTTTGCGTGGAATCATCTGGGTCCCATGGTGATAGCATGGGGGTTACTTGGTTGGGAAAGTGCTTACTTTGAGGAGTACTGTTAAATCCCTACGCACAGATTGGTGTTGTTATTCCACCGGAGAGTGGTTAAAGAGTAGCATAGTGAAGAGACGATATCTAGTTATTAAATTATGTGATCATTCTTGAGATAGTCCTCTAGTGAAAGTAGGATCCCTAGGCCTTATTTCCAAGCATTGAAACACCGTTTTGCGCCTGTTCTGCTACATGTTTGCTTGCTGCCATATTTATTTCAGATTGTTATTATCACTTATTATCATCCATATTACTTGCATTTTACTCTCTCTTCGCCGAACTAGTGCACCTATACAATTGAAAATTGTATTAGGTGTGTTGGGGACACAAGAGACTTCTTGTATCTTAATTGCAGGGTTGCTTGAGAGGGATATCTTTGACCTTTACCTCCCTAAGTTCGGTAAACCTTGGGTGATCCACTTAAGGGAAACTTGCTGCTGTTCTACAAACCTCTGCACTTGGAGGCCCAGCACTGTATACAAGAATAGAAGCGTGCGTAGACATCAGTGGGCACACCACGTGGTAGCGCGACCAAGGGGGAGCGCCACCTGGTGGTGTGGACCCTGATGGCCCCCCTCTAGCTCCTCTCTTGGCTAGCTCCCTCTTCTGATGTTCTAAGACTCCTCTGATGTCCCTCTTCTTCTTCTGGTCTTCAGAAATAGGGTATCTTGACGGTGCTTTTTTCGGCTGATTTCTGGTCCCGGTGATTATTCTCCAATAATTACCAAACATGCAAACTAAGATTAAATAACATAAGTAATGCATCATCATGTGAAATATATCGATGATTAACTAAAAATTACAATATAAAATAGTGATGCAAAATGGACGTATCCGACGCTTCTCGACGTATTGTTGAAAAAAGGGTCGAAGTTTCAAGTAAATGAGATCTCCCACTTCGAAGTGATGCTCAGATCGATGCTTGTATGCATGTTTCTTCATACGGGTCTAGGCTTAAACAAGTTGTTGCTGGAGGAGCTGCAGCATCATGGTAAGCTCTGCCAACCATGTTTCGAGGTTTGAGGATGCGCACCGAAGATCATTCAAGATCCCCAGCCTTCGTGGTTGACGGCCGTACAACACTTCAAACGGGGTCTTGACCAAAGATGAATGATAGGTAGTGTTGTACCACTGTTCTGCCAACGGCAACTATTCGTACCACTTCTTTGGCGACATGAACAACACAACAAAAATATGTTTTCAGACACGAATTCAATCACAGTCTGCCCGTCGGTTTGCGGGTGGTATGATGAACTCAGGTGTAGAGCCGTATGAGATAGCAGAAATAACTCCTTACAAAGCAAACTCGTGAAGATGCAATCACGGTCAGAGACGATTACCATAGGAAGCCCATGTAATGGGTAAACTCCAGCTATGAATTCCTGGGCCACTTGATATGTTGTGAATGGATGAGACAATGGTTTGAACGCGAGTGAAGCTCCGTCATACACATCGCGTAATTTTTTGCGTCTCCAGCATTGCGGCTACAAGGACTACGGCGAGTACTATATCGACCACTACTACCATGACCACGTCTACATCATGATCAGCGACCACGACATCGACATCAAGAGCAACGTCTACAGAAACTCATTAGCAAGAACTCCATTCAACAGCATCCGCATCATCACTTACATCGCTGACATCCCCGCTATGACCGCGAGAAGGAAGATAGAAGATCCCATCAGATATCCAATTGACGATGATGAAGATGAGGAGACGATGGAAGCGCAAGACTTCGAATTGAGTTTTAAGCGTCCGTTTCACTCCCGCTACGATTGAGGGTGAGTGTTAGAATACAAATACGCGTGTTAGTTAGATTAGGAATCTTAGACCTACTTGTAGTCCAAGTCTCTCTCCTCCTTTGTACTCCCTCCGTTCAACAATTGATGACTTCTATATATCTATATATGGATGTATCTAGACATATTTTAGTGTGTAGATACATCCATATATAGATATGTGGAAGTCATCTATTGTTGAACGGAGGGAGTACCTCTTTATATACCCCTTGAGGGTCACCACAATACAACAACAAAATTTTAGGGATTCAAAAATTTCCACAACGAGTATTGTTCGAGTCGGACACTTGGATCTTGGCCTCCTCTATAATGAGCGGGACAACACAGGTGTAACCTTGGACGTCTTCATAGAAACATGCACGTAGGGGGTAGCCGGAGGCTTGTCCCGACGCCTAGGTTAGCCAGGTGTTGCAGTATCAAAAGGGAAGAGCGCCCATTGTCATGCCCCGCAGAGTAGGCGAATTCGCCAAACTGCGAATAAATCTTGGTATCCTCATCATTGTTGCAATTGTTTGGTTCTCGGTATATCAACTCTGCACCTACGACAATTACAATTGGTACTAAAGCGAGGTTGGAGATAGCGGATTGTTAATCTAGAGGGGAATAGACTAGCAACAATTTTCTGTGGGAAAGATCCTGTGTCACTGTAGCGGAAGGAATTGGGAGAGTAGCGGCCACAAACGATCTAGCGGTAGGCGTATCGGGTTGCAGAAATCTTTAGGAAAATTAACCGGAAGTAACAAAAATTATCCACATGCACATACCTAATTGTGATCCCTCCGGGATCAAGAAAGCGTTCAAACAGCAAGCACTGTGTTGGGTGGCAAAATATTGATCGGCTGGTCGGCCCATTTGTCAAGATCAGACCGTGTCCAAGGCGGCGAAAGCGATATGCAGTGCTCCAGGTTACCTAACACGTGTATGCGTGTCAGCGTGCACACAAGCAATGGGCTAGCCCAGTTGGGCCTTGATGCCGAAGAGTTGGTGGTGCGCACGAGGCTCAAGGCAGGCATGAGGTCGAGGACAATTGGCGGGTGTATAAGGTGCAAGGTGGAGCATGATTGCAATCGGATATGTACCGCTCGGTCAGACTAGAGAGTCCTAACATGGAGGTCGGTCGGGATAGAATAAAGTGAAGATCGGTGACAATGACGTAGGAGCAGGAGACCTGATGGTATCCGAATTTTGTGGCGTGGAAACAGGTTACGCATGCTCGATAGTGTGCGTGCTTCGACATACAATGGCACGAAGCCGATTCAAGACCGTGTACATGTGGAAGTTTGAAGTCGCGCGGGGTTAATTGATCCTCTACCATGGAGGGATGTTAAACGTGCAACAGAAGTCTGATTCGAGACGAAGACTATGGCGGCTTGCTCAACCATCTGGTGGCACATCTCCAGCACGTCCAACTGCCCCAACTTCTCCAGAACCTCATCCGGCACGGGGAGCCATCTCACCAGTGTAGAAGGCGCCATGCACTATGCTGGTGTACTGGACGCTTGCTTCCTCCCTGCAAAGAATATATTCTCGATGGGGATTCGGAGCTTCTAGTACAGGTCAGAGGCTTGCCAACCCTGTCAAAGTTGTTGGACCATGGCCTGTGTAGGAGGCAAGCGTTGTCTTGTCTAAACCTCAGTGCGATACCAGATAGTTAAGCTGCAACAAAATTTAAGCTAAAGTTTTTTTTTTTGAATTTCTCCCACTCTGTTAACCAAGAGGCATGGAAAGATCGCCAACCACCACACAAGATAAATCAATCGGTACATCATCTGGCGAAAGAAGGCATGAGCCAGCGCCGCCATAGCATGCGCAGCTTTATTACAGTTTCGTCTACATAAACTAAAGGAAAGAGTGGTAAAGTTTAGACGAGCAAGCATCTTTGCTTCTTGCACAATGACACCAATAGGTGATCGATCATACTCCACATTGTTCAATGAATTCTCATTCCTCCGCTTCAGTGTGGGATACATTCAAAGGAACATCCATTTGTCCTGCCCCCGATCCGGCAATCACCCCATTGTTGTCTCTGATGATAAATCCCCAACCTCCCTTCTGTGGGTTAGCACTATAAGATCCATCAACATTGATCTTCATCAACTCTCCCTCGTTTTCTCCCATCTATCATCTCCATGGTTGTTGTGTGTCCTTGCCCTGGTTTTTGTCATGTACCGACTGAACTTATGCGCCCATCGCCTCGCCTGGGACGCCACCTCTACCACTGAACGAGAGCCATCATTTGCACTTTTTTGTTTCGGGTTGTCCACCATTGCCACAACATCGCCAGGATGAGGAACCTCTTCTTTTTGTCCAGACTGAAGATGGTCATTAACATATCCTTGGCATTTGCGCATGAGCAAAGGAAAAGGCGATGACTCCTCAAGATCCAGCTCCCTCCACAACATTTTGATTTGTTTACAGTGAAGAAACAGGTGCCCTCCGTCCTCGTCAAGTCTGTTGCACATTGGGAACATTGTTTCAGTCTCCATACCCCTCCTTTTGAAGTTTAGTTTCCATGGCAGACTCTCACTAGCTAATTTCCACAGGAACTGTTTAGTCTTTGGAGCACATGCTTGAGACCAAAGCAGTTTCCCTTCAAATTATTTTGTTTCCTTTTTTTACTCCCGAAGAAGAGGCTCCATCCAGCTGCGGGGATCTCTAGCAGGCCCGCATTTTTTACGCTGAGCAAACGGAGAAAACTCCTTTAGGATCATGAGCCCAAGCCGGGAAACCCTCGGTATCAGACCATAAAGGAAACATAAGAATAGCATCACCATCCTCCTGGTGAAAAATGTCTCGGACAAGATGTTCATCCCACAAGCCAGAATTTGGATCAATCAGTTCGACCACTTTCATGAGGATGCGTTGTCCCCGTGGGGTTATAACCTTGCTGGGTCCATCCCTCTCTAGCCACTGGTCTTCCCAAATTGCACATCTTTGCCATTGCCAATATGCCAAATCAAACCCTTCTTAACCACTTCAACCCCTTTCATGATGCTTCTCCACATGTACGACATATCTCGCGTGCTCACCGCCTCCAGGACTGATTTGTTCGGGAAGTATTTGGCCTACAACACCCATGCACAGAGAGACTCCGGGTTGATCAGCATCCTCCAGGCTTGTCTAGCAAGCATCGCAAGATTAAAGAGGTGGAGGTCTCTAAACCCCAAATCCCCCTCCTGCTTTGGCTTAGACGTTTTATCCCAACTGATCCAGTGTATCCTCCTTTCATCTTTTTGTTGAGCCCACCCAAACCGATTGATCATAACACTGATTTGGTCACACAAACTTTTTTAAATGTCAAAGCATGACATGGCAAACATGGGTATAGCTTGAGCACACGCTTTTATAAGCACACCTTTTGCTACTCTTGATAGAAGACGCTCATCCCATCCTTGAATTCTGGCCCATATTCACCCTTTCAAATATGCAAAGGTGTTTGTTCATATCTGCCCACAAATGCTGGCAACCATAGGTATTTCTCATTCCTAGCTTCCACTGTAACATTTAGAGTGTCATTCACCTTCCTCTGTACATGGTTTGGAGTATTTGGGCTAAACGTGACAACCGATTTGGAATAGTTAATTGTTTGCCCCGAGCAATCCTCATACAGAGATAACACATTTTGGGAATGGGTTGCGTTCTCTTCTGAACCTTCTAGAAGAAACAATGAGTCATCTGCAAACAAAAGATGATTAAAACTCGGGGCTGTTGCACGTATTTTCACACCATGTAACCTTCCATCCTCTTCGGCTTTATTCAGCAAATAGGAGAAAGCCTCCCACATACTCGGAAAAGATATGGGGACATAGGGTCCCCCTGGCAGAGACCCCGTTGTGGTCTTATTGTATCCGAATCTGAGTTATTCGCCTTAATTCTGTAGCTAGTCGTAGAGACACAATGCATGATTCTCTTGATCAAGCCCTCATGGAAACCGAGCCTCCATGTCATGTCCTCCAGAAAATGCTACTCAAGTCTATCATACAACTTTCTCATGTCAAGTTTCACAGCTGCAAAACCCTATTTTCCCCTTCTCTTATTCTGCATGAAGTGTGTACACTCATAAGCTAGGAGAATGTTATCAGTGATAAGTCTACCCGGCACAAAAACGCTCTCATTTGGAGCAATGATCTCGGGAAGAATTACTTTCAGTCTATTTGCCAAAACTTTGGAGATCAACTTCTAAACGACATTGCATAAGATGATCGTTCTCAGCTTCTTCATGCTAGTAGGGTTTGCAACTTTGGGGATAAGCACCACACATGTATAATTCCATTCATCAGGCATGTCTCCACCATTTAGAACCTCTAAAGTAATGTCCTCCCCCACCACATTGCAATATTTCTTGTAGAATAAGGCTGACATACCGTCCAACCCAGGAGCTTTGAGACACCGATGTTCTCAAGAGCAACTCGAACTTCCTCTTCGGTGAACTCATTCATGAGGACCTCATTCATAGCCGGTGCTACTCGGGTACCAATTTGGTCCAGAAGCTAAGACAACCTAGTACCTGCACAAGAAGAGACGAGGTTTATAAAAAGTTAGTTGCTAACTCCTCTAACTCCAACTCCTTCACCTCCACTCCATCATCTCTCCTCAACATTTTTACCCGATTCTTCTTCTTCCTCCCCGAAGCCACCGCATGGAAAAACTTTGTGTTGCGATCACCTTATTTCAGCCACGACACATGGGCCCTTTGTTTCCACTATGTGTTCTTTAGGCCCTCCAGTCTGCTTAGCTTGAATCTTGGTACCGCCTCCTTTCTCACCATACCATCCGAGATTTCCGACTTCTACACCTCTCCATCTCATTTTTGAGTGTTTTGATACGTTTGTCAAGCTCCCCCAGCACCTACCTACTCCAATTAACAATATCAGCCAACACTCCTTCCAACCCCCCTTAACCAATTTCTTATCGACCTTGATAGCCAACTCCCATGGCTACCGAACTCTCTCCTTACACTCTTCCTCCTCCACTCACCTCGCTTCGAGCCTAGGGATCACCCCCTCCCTCTTTCCCTTTGACACCTCTCCACTCCTTCAGTATCAATGATGATGGGTCGTTGGTCAAAATGTCACGGCTCCCCGTGAGTGACATCGAATAAGGGGAATCGTGTACGCCATGCAGAACATGCCAGTGTGTTGTCCATAATTTATGGATGTATCTAGATGCATCATGACAGTGATTCCTCCATCTAAACACATCCCCTTTAAAGCCAAAATCCATCAGGTTACAATCCTCAAGAGCTGTTCGAAAACGATCCATGCATGCTTGTGGCCGTGGTGCACCACCTTCCTTCTCCCACTCGAACAATATTTCATTGAAATCCCCCGCACATAGCCACGGCTTGTTACTATGATTTTTTTAGAACTCTTAGTAATTTCCACGACTTCTCCCTCTCCTGTGATTTTGGTTCACCATAGAATCATGTAAACCTTCATTGGAAGCCATCTTCTTTGGTGAACTCCACACCTATATGGTATTTTGGGGGCATTCCAATGAGGTTAACGTTTATTCCACTCTTCCAAAACAACACTAAACCACCACTTTGACCCATCCTATCCTTCACTAGCATATTTGTCATACCCAGCCTACATCTAACCCACTCCAGCTTCTTTTTGTCCATCTGAGTCTCCGAAACAAAGAGCACGTCGGGTTCCTCCACCTTCTGAAGATCCACAAGGTCATCCACAACCGGTCCATTCCCCAAACTCCGAAAGTTCCGGGCTACAAGTCTCGTTGGGACTCGCAGGGCTGTACCGACATCCCCGCGTTCTTAGAGTGTGTTGCGCTTCCTCCCGCCACTTCCACCTTGTTCTTCTTTGGTTTTGGATCCAACACCATGTTATCCCCCTCTTCCTCTAGACTCCTTTTTTTTGCATTCTGATTTCCTCTCATATTCCTTATTCATCGTAGGCCTCACACCTCCCTTGATAGGTTTAAATTTCTTCCGGAGCACCTCGGGCCCTTTCCCCTCCTGCTGACCACATGTGCTCTTCTCCCCTTCCTGATCGACATCACATCCCTGTTGCATGGCTGGCTCCTTACCCTCCAATCCCGAGCCTTCCCCCGGCCCCACTCCATGCAACGTCTTTCCCTGTATCGAGCTTCCTCCCAGTTTTTCCCCTATCAGCACTCTTTTCTTTATTCCTCCAACAACAGTTGTCGTGCCACCGGGTTCTTATTTGCCTCCACTCCTCATGTACCCTCATGCTTCTTTAAAGGGTTGGTTACATCGTGCTCTTCCTCCGTACTCCTTTGTGTTTTCCTGCCCTGATCTTTCTTCCTCGAATTATCACTGTCACTCCCGGATCTTCCACTTCCCCGGTTAAAGTTGTATTTGTTATTGCTTCCACTTCCCTGACCATCACTCAGAGATCGACCACTACCCCACACACCCATGTGTTCATCACCACCACTCCAAGGGATATAGGCTTTCAACCAGCTGCCATACTGGGCTTTCTCTCCTTTTGCCAAGGTAATTTTACAGTCTCAATCAATCCGATCAAGCAAACCACATATGTAGAAAAAATCAGGGAGGAACTCATATTCAAACCGACACAATCGCCCTTGTTTGCCTCCTCCCATATCAGGTTTGAACCCCATCCTCAAAGGATCCTTTATCCGGATCCGCACCTTGATACGCAGGAACTTTCCCACAGACTTGCCATTCTCTCCCACGTCAGCATCCAGGAGCTCGCCCACCTCCCCACCGATTAGTTCTCCCATATCACGACACATCCATCCTTACGGTAAATCAAAGAGTCGGATCCAGATGGGAATTGAACAAAAAGTATAGTCTCCCAACGTCTTGTCCGGATCATAGTCCTCAAAAACCAGTTAGGACTTTGCGAAGCTCCGTGGTCCCTCGAACATAATCCTCTTCTTGCCCGACTCCTGGTGGAAAGTGAAGAGAAAGATGTTCTCTCTGAGGTCCTTTACATCCAATCCTCGCAACGGGCACAGAATCCTACCCAGCGCCATCTCAATTACATCAGCAAAGGCAGGTTTCTCCGCCACCAGTTTCGCATTGCTTGGGCTTCCAACACTCCACCTTTCTTCCCATCCGTCAAACCAATCTTCACCCCCTTCTTCTCCAACTCCGACAACTTCAGGCCCCTCATCAAGTATGCTACCGTCTCCATGGTGACGGGAAGTCAGATCTAGTCGGTTTCTGTGTTTTACGAACGTGCCCTAGATCAAAGCACAAAAGGCTTGTGGTGGAAAAGGTTGGGAAAGAGACGGGAAGGAAGAGCCCTCCTGCGTGAGACTCAGGATAAGTGGATCTGATGACTCCCCCCTGTGGACGACTCCGATGAGGATTCTCACGACGCTGGCAGGCCAACGGGAAGCCTAGATGCGATCCCCAGAGAAAACCAACCGTCACCCTTGGGACGGACCAATTTAAGCTCAAGTTGGTTACCGTAATTCATAGGAAGTTGGGACTGTGAGAAGCGACACTTGTAGATGTTTGTAATGATGTCTATAGGTGACATGGATGGGCAGTTAACATGCGTCTGGACACTTGCCACGTTCCGCCAAAAATCAAAATAAAGAAGTTGCAGATAATTCAACCGTAATTTATCTCCAAGTGTGCTCACTTGCAATGTTCAGCCAAAAAAATATATAATAAAGAAGTTGCAAATAAGGGCATGTACAATGTTTAGATCTTACCGTTGCCGCGTAGGATGATTACTTCTCTTAACTAGGAGATGATCTCTTAGAACAACATGTCTCATGACAAATTAGGTTATATCAAGTAGATAAGACTAACAAATAACCCATTGTGCATTTTATTGACATATTTAGTTTACACGGAGGGTCTAAAATAGGACTATCTATCGACCACCCCCTACATGCCCTGCTGCAAGTGTGCTCACTTGTCACTTGCCATGCTGAACCAACTAAAAAACAAAATACACAAGTTGCAAATAATGCAACCATAACTAATCTGCAAGTGTGACCTCGAGATGTTTCTTCCGGAATAACAATGACCCACTAAGGCTAGACCCTCCTAGTCCTAGTCCTCCTGGTTTGTAGTCCACATCCTGCCGCCGGCCTCGCATCGTATGGAGTTAAACAAGGTGGGTTGATTGGAAGAAGCAATTAATTAATAGAAACTGCATACGTATAGTATTGTGGATTAGTGATTGCAAGACGGCTCAACCGTAAGAAATGCCAATGGGTATCAATAATTGGATGGCTATGCGCAGTGTTGATTGGTCACGTGTTTCGTGGTGGTTATTTAGTTGTTGGCCACCTCATGGAGACTTGCTAGAGCCACCGATGAGATAATAGTAGCAGTCTGGAGTGACATTACAACTAGGGGCAGGTTTGGGTTGGCTAGTTCCCTATAAATAGACCCGCTCGCTCCAGCATATGGGCATCAGTTAAGCAGCCATCAAGCTCATATCCATTGTCCCTTTAACTTCTCTTGCTCTATCATCCGTCAACCAATGGCTTCCGCTCTGAAGGTCGCCGTCGTGGTTGCCATTTGCCTTCTGCTGGTCCTACACGAGTCACCTTCTGTCGAAGGTTGTGATCCCGTTTGTCATCCTCAATGCTTTTGCAGGCGTGCAACGCCATCTGCTACAAAGCACGCGCAGGAAGCGCGAGCACCTGCACGGAAGGTTGCTCCGGCTGGTCTGACCTAGGCGCGTCAAGCATGGATGGAAGTATATAGTGCATGTTGTTCTTGTTTTGAGTTATCCGTTTAATAACTCCATCAATAAGCGAATGCCGGGGTGATGACGCAACTCATCACCCTTTATTTCTTCCATCATAATATGTTGCATAGATGTCCATCCATTTAAATCTGGTTACAGTATTTACCAGTAGAATATAATACCTGTATGTGATGGTCTCGAATCCTAGCTGGCTAGCTCCATTCAATTCGTGTTTCATTTTAGCCATGGCCGATGACTTCCACGGTGTCTTGACTCAAAATTCAGGCAGCTAGCGGTTCCAAAGGGTAACAAGGAAGGTTTTTTTTTTCTTAGTCATCTCCGTCCTCGACATCTCGACAGGCAGCGGTAGAAGGCTTTTCAGAGCTAGAAGAATAGTCTGAGCGTGCACGTTCTCAAGGTTGATCTCTGGAAAGTTTAAGGCTTAGTTTGGCAACAAAGTGCTTTTAAAACTGAAGTGTTCAAAAACCATAGTATTTTTTTTGCCTAGCTTTCCAATACTTCAGTTTTGGAAAAAGAGGTCCAACCCTCTTTTTCATATACTTCAAAAATAGTGTGATTTTCGGAATATTGAAGTATACAAAACTACACTTTTTACTACCGCCAAACACCTCAAAGTATTTGATTTTTTTTTTTTTGAAATGAGTCACCCAAGCCTCTGCATCAGGATGATGCATACGGCTTATTTATATTAATAAAAATGTTTGAATATCCGAAAGTACAACCACCGAAACAAATCACAGATCTGCCAACGTTGCTACAAAAATTAGCCAACGGAAAAAGGAAACAACGCAATCAGTCATTATCTATCCTCCTAGTGCACAACCAGCCAACCTGGTTGAAGATAGGCCGAACGACCGCCATTAGCCGATTGCATCCAATATCCAAACGATGGCGCTGCTCTAAAGGCACCATGTTGGACCACAGATTGATCCAATAAATAGCTCGATGAACCACCTGCAAAAAATTCCCCACCATTTCATTATCAAAAATCACCCCATTACGACTAGTCCAGACCGCCCATAAAAAAGTACATACTCCTATGCGTATAACTGCGTTAGAATGTTTATCCGTCCCATTTAACCAATTCCCAAATAAATGCTGAACAGAAGAAGGCGAAGCTATACTAAAAATAAAGTGAAAGAGACGCCAAATCTTTTTAACAAAATCATAATCCAAGAAAAGATGTTGAACAGTCTCTTGTGAGCCATAAAAGACGCACTTAGTGCAACCACTCCACTTCCTCTTAGCAAGGTTATCTTTAGTCAATAATTCCTTTCTAGAAAGAAACCACATGAAAAATTTAACCTTAAGGGGCACCTTCAATTTCCAAAGCTTAGACCGTAAACTAGCCGTGTTACCATTCATAATATCAGAGTAGAACGACTTAACTGAGAACAAACCCGTTGGTGTTAGATTCCAACTCACTTTATCTGGATTATTTGTAATATTTACTCCCATAAGATTTTCTACCAAATCCATCCCGACAGCCCACGTGTTACCAACCAAATTCCGCGTAAATTGAATATTTGGATGGTCATGATTAAGAACCTCAGCAATCGAGGTATTCTTATGCCTAACAATCCCGTATAGAGTAGGATATTGGACCTCAAGAGAAGTGTTTCCAAGCCACACATCCTCCCAAAACCTCACCTCAAATCCATTACCCACAGTGAATTCAATCCTATGAAAGAAATCCTGTTTGACACTCATAATCCCTTTCCAAAAAGGCGAATCCGTAGGCATACTCTCTACCTGAGCTAAAGTTTTATCACCCAAATATTTATTATGCAGGAGTTCCGCCCAAACTCCGTCCTCAGTCAATAATTTAAGCAACCATTTAGCCAACAAACACCTGTTCTTAACATCTAACAACTCAATACCCAACCCTTCTTGATCCTTAGGCCTACAAATGATATTCCATTTAGACAAGCGGTATTTTCTCTTAAGATGATCACTCTGCCAGAAAAAACGAGATCTAAAGAAATCTAATCTCTTACGAACCCCAACTGGAATCTCAAAAAGGACAACATAAACATCGGCAAACTGGTCAACACCGAATTAATTAGAATTAGGCGATCGCCATAGGACAAAAGTTTACCCATCCAAGAGCTCAACTTTTGTTCAAAACGCTCCTCAATAGGCTTCCACTCACTATTTAGAAGCCTACGATAGTGAACAGGAATTCCCAAATAACGAATAGGAAGAGTCCCTATCTCACAACCAAAGATACTACGATACTCAGGTAAGTGCTCTACAGCTTTACCAAAGCAAAAGATCTCGCTCTTATTGAAATTAATCTTTAAACCTGATAATTGTTCAAAAATAGAAAGAATCAACTTCATATTAACCGCTTTGTCTAAATCATGCTCTAGGAACAGAATTGTATCATCGGCATATTGCAGAATGGAAAGACCACCGTCAACAAGATGCGGTATAAGCCCACCTACCTGACCATCCTCTTTTGCACGATCAATCAAAACTGCTAACATATCTGCCACCAAATTAAAAAGGATAGGTGACAGAGGATCTCCTTGCCTTAAACCTTTTAGAGCTTGAAAGTAATGACCAATATCATCGTTAACTCTAATACCCACACTCCCTCCCTGTACAAAACGGGCAATCCACTCACACCACTTAATACTAAAACCCTTCATCCGTAATGTTTGCTATAAGAATGAGCAATTCACTTTATCATAAGTCTTCTCGAAATCAATTTTGAAAATAACCCCATCCATTTTTTGCCTATGTAACTCATGTAGAGTCTCATGAAGGATTACAACACCTTCTAAAATATTTCTACCCGGCAAGAAGGCAGATTGGGAAGGCCTAATAATGTTCTGAGCAATACCAGTCACTCTATTAGTACCTACCTTCGTAAAAAAATTGAAACTCACATTCAGCAGACAAATAGGTCTATACTGCTCTATCCTGCAAGCATCCTCCTTCTTAGGCAGAAGGGTGATAATGCCATAATTTATTCTATCCAATGGTAAACGCCCAGAGAGTCGATGATCAAAAAGACGCATCAAATCTACTTTGATTACGTCCCAAAAAAACTAATAAAACTCAGCTGGGAAACCATCAGGACCTGGCGCCTTATTCAACTCCATCTGAGAAATAGCTTGTAACACTTCTTTCTCAGAGAAAGGCGTAGTTAACATGGTATTCTCCTTGACGGAGACCTTGCTTAAATCTTCTGTTCTACTCACCAACAGAGTTACAGAAGAAGGAACAGGTGGTCCAAATAATTTTTTATAATATTCTGAGATGAAAATCTTGAGGTTTTCATGTCCAATGATCGTACCCTCATCCTGCTCTAATTGGAAAATCATCTTTTTCCTATGTTTCCCATTAGCAATTAGGTGAAAATACCTAGTATTCTCCCCCCCCCCTGCTGAATATGCCTCACTTTAGCCCGTTGAACCCATTTTGACTACTCCTCTCGACGCAATCTAGCTAAAAACTCATCCGCCTCCTTAACATGTCTCTCTTCCTTACTCAGAGGAACAGTCTCTGCTTTAAGATAAAGCTCATTTATAAGCAGTAAGAGACGGTCTCTTTCCAACTTATATTCACCACTAACATGTTTAGCCCAACCACGCAGAAAACTCCTAAGATGTCTAATCTTGTTCTGCCAAACTTCAATCGGTGACAATCCATTCGAAACGGACTGCCACTCTTTCTTAACCATGTCCCAAAAAACCGGTTTCTTTAACCAAGATAACTCAAATGAAAACACCAATGTGTTTCCAATGTGAGCTAGAGATCCAGAATCAAGTAATACGGGGACATGATCAGAACCATTCCTATTTAGAGCATGAATTGTCACCAATGGAAATTTTTGCTCCCACTCCACACTAGCTAGAACTCTATTGAGCTTCTCAAAAGTCGGAATATCTCTCCTACTGACCCACGTATACTGCCTACCTGACAGTTCCAGCTCTTTCAAATCCAAGCTTTGAATAATCGTATTAAAAATATTAGACCATCTAGGATTAAAATTATCGTTACTTTTCTCACTCTGCTTCCTAATGACATTGAAATCACCACCAATCAAAATAGGAAGTGTTTCCCCCTCCACTATCCGAACTAATTCGGCCAAGAAATATGGTTTTTTAACATCTTGGGCAGCCCCATAAACAGCTACTAAAGCCCACATAAAGCTATCATCCTCTGACTTTAGATGAAATTTCACACAAAAGTCACCTGAGAAAACACCATTTACTAAAAAGAGAGTATTATTAAAGCCCACTAAAATCCCCCCCCCCCCCCCGATCTACCATGAGGAGGTAAACAAAACCAATTAAAATCACGACCTCCAACAAGGTGAGATAAAAATTGCCATGTAAAATTTGATCTACTAGTTTCCAACAAAACAATGAAATCTAAATTATGCTCCCGCGCTGCCTCATTGACAGCCAAATGCTTCGCGGTATCCCCAAACCCATCCGAATTACAAAACATGCCTCTCATTACTACTTTTTCATTAAAGTTTTTAGTCTAGAGCTCCTACGAGTTGCCTCAAAGTATTTGATACTTTATTATTTCTAGAAACCGAAGTATTCTTGAAATACTTTGAAAATAAGGAGCTCCCAAACGGGGCCTAAGTGTCACTCCAACTTGACTTATTATGTCCAGAAAACAAAACATGCAGTGTAGTGTTTGTAAAAGTTCTGGAAGCGTTTCTACTCGACAATACACATCCAGCCGTGTCTTATCGGGGTGATGAGTTGCGTCATCGAGCATACAGGGTATCATATAGGTACAGGACTGTAAACTGAATATTACACGGTTCGGTTTCTGAACCTATACAACTATGGAGATAACTCTAACACCCTCCCTTGATCACAACACTCAAGTTGAGATTATATTTAAACTCCTCAAATGTACGAGATGTGAGAGGTTTAGCTCTTGCATGAAAAAAAGGATTTACTGACAAATACGTAGCCCCAAAATTGTCACACCATAGAGACGGTGGATTTTTTTTGCTTGAATCCAAGTTCTTCAAGCAAGGACTATACCCAGATTATTTAAGGTATAACATTCAGGGGCGGAGCTCTCAACCCCGATACCTGGATTTTTGGCGAAAATATTTGGATGCATTTGTTTTTTCTGGTCGATTTGAGTGGCCGTAGATCAAAAACGGATTTCATATGAGAAAGTTATGCTTGTTTTCGTGAAAACTGCACAAAACCTATTCTGAATGAAAAACTCGGACTATGTCTTGTTTACTTGAAAGAAAACTCTTTGTTTTTTCAATACCTAACTCTTAATCTAACAAAATCCGACTCAAAACAATGTCCTGGATGGGGTTTTTAACGAGAATTTGAGCATATTTTGGCCAGCTTATGGGGTGGCCAAAACCAATTCTAAGTATGTGATTGATTTTGTTTTATGTTTCTAGTTTGGCTTGCATATTTTATTGATCTAAAATTTTAATATTTTTAGTTCATTCAATGTCTTTGGTTAGCAATGTGAGGCATGTTTACTTAACTAGAAGATACCCCGCGCGTTGTCGCGGGGAACCCTTATACTAAATGACATGTATTTTTTTTGATGCAGAGGCCAAGAGTCTTCACCTCCTTTTCGGGACAAAAAACGCATGATACATTATATAGTCTAAAAAAATATGAAAAATTCGGTTGATCATATTTGAGATACTAAATTTTATAGACATGTGATGGTATTATACACCATTAGTTTGAAAAATGGATTCTTTAAGAAATGCATGATATGTAGCTTGCATAAATCATTAAATTGAAAAGTGGATGGTTAAATAAAGTATGATATGTAGCTTGCATGTAATAATTAATAAATATTAGTTGAGATGACATGGAAAATTGATTTGCTAAGGGAATGGATGATGTGGATAGCTTGCATGTTAAAATAGAAAAATAATTAATGCATGTTAGTGGGGTTTTGCTTTATAAGAAGTATAGATTGATCCTCTTGGCTTAGATCGAGTTGGGAAACACACGATGTTCATGATGGCTTCTTGCTAGATTGATGATGTGCTACATCGAGAGCGAGGGTATTGAAAAGACTTGATCCACTTAATTACGAAATATGTGTAGAAAGTGTTAGAGCTTTTCCATTACCTAGAAATTTTATAGTCATTCAAACTTCATTACTAGTATATTTTTTGTGCTACTTATACTTGAATATGTTTCTATTTTATTGTGTTATAAATGTTTACTCCCTATGTTTCATAATATAAGATGGTTTAGATATTTTGGTGTGGACTACATACAAACCGAAACGACTGAATCTACAAACCGAAACACGTCTCTGTATAAATCCGAATTTGAGAAAATGGAGAAAAACTAAATCATCTTATATTTGGTAACCGATGGAGTATGTTCTAAATGTATGATGTTTTAATGTCTCTGGACTATTTTGATCTTTGCACCATTTTTTAGAGTTTGCCCTACCTTATATTTTTTTCGTCCTCCGTCACTGGTAGAATTTGCAATGGACTTATACTCTACCTCTGTAATGGACCTAGAAACCGTGGCTTGTTTCTTTGCACTCCATGAAATCATATTTGGTCCAAAGAAAACAACAAACCTCCTGTCGATCGCCGATCAACTATACAACCTGCCCAATCTGCATCTGAGAAGGCACTAACCAAAGTAGACTGTGATCTCATAAATGTCAGCCCCACATTTGGTGTTTGTTTAATGTATCTCATTATTCTCTTAGAAGTAGTCCAATGCAGAGTAGTGGAAGCATCTAAATACCGACAAATTTTGTTAACTGCATAAGAAATATCAGGTCTCGTGAGAGTAAGATACTGTAAGGCACCAACCATGATTCTGTACTTGGTGCTATCTTCTGGACCTAGCAAGTTCCCCTTATGAGCGGTAACCTTTTCTGAGGAAGACATAGGAGTTGGAGAGCCTTTTCAATCTAGCATATGTACACGAGAAAGAACATCTTTAGCATACTTTGTCGGATTCAACACAAATCCATCCTTTACTTTCCTTACTTCAATTCCTAAAAAGAAGTGAGGATCTCCAAGATCTTTAAGAGAAAAATTCTTTGCTCAAATCCTTGAGTAAAGCATGTGTTGCAGCTTTTGAAGAACTCACAAATATAATGTCATCGACATAAATAAGCATGAAGATAGTATCCAGACTTGTGGTAAATAAATAGCAAAGTATCATATTTTCACGCAACAAAACAAAAACTTGTCAGCTGAGATCTCGAACGAGAATACCATGTTCAAAGTGCTTGTTTCGGTCCATATAATTCCTTATCAAGTTTGCATATATAATTCGGCTTTCTCTCTTCTTCATAAAGTTCTTGTTTCAGTCCATATAATGTCTTATCAAGTTTTCATATATAATTCGGCTTTCTCTCTTCTTCATATCCCGTCGGTTGTCTCATATAGGCCTTGAAAGAGCATTTCTCCGTATTATGTTTTGATGTCTGTTGACAATACAATTAGAGCACTAATGTGTGCTAAGTGATTAAGGATATTGTTGTGCTTAATTTATACATGTTGATATTATTGATCTTGTGCCAAACCCCATTGAAGTCCATTGAAGAAATCAGTCAAAACGGAGGTTTTACTGTTTAGGCCGGTACTACCAGATGGAGTCTGGTACTACAGGGTTTTCCTAGTTTAAGTACTGGAATTGCGCGCACCCTTCTGTCTAAATCGGTACTGCATACCCCTTCCGGTAGTTCAACTCGGTACTACCGGCTCCGCCCGGTACTACCGACTATGGAAGGGGTGCGTGCGCTGGTGGAGCTGAAGAAGCGCAGTGGGGCGGTACTACCGAATCAGCTCGCAGTACTACTAAACCAGCTCGGTAGTACCGAATTTTCCTGTTTTCAGCACTGGACTTGCATTGTCTCGTCCCCGTCGCTTCTATCTAGTTCGGTACTACCGGGAACGTCCGGTAGTGCAACTTGGTACTACCGGGCCCGTCCGGTAGTGCAACTCGGTACTACCGGCTCCGCCTGGTAGTACCGACTGTGCAATTTCGCCTTCCAAGGCATCATTGACTAGGTGAAGATCTCTACGGGCGGTACTACCGGACGCCGTCCGGTACTATTGGAAGCCTTCCGGTACTACTGGATGAAGCAGTAAATGCCCCCAAACGGTCAGATTTGTGGGATGGGTATAAATAGCCCATCCCCTTCTTCCCCAACATAGAGTTCGTCCAAGCCACTCAAGTGCATTTATCGAGCTCACCAAATCTTTGATTCCTCCCAATCCCTCCACCCAAAATCGTTGATTCTTGGAGGATTGAAAGAGAAGGCCCCGATCTACATCTTCACCAATCCGTTCTTCATTTCCCCCTCATTCACTTGAGGGGATATAGTCTAGGGTTTCCTTGTGGAGAACCTAGAAACCATTGTTACTCTTGGATTCTTGGTGATTGTTGGGAGCCCTAATTTGGTTGTGGGTATGTGCCCCAATCTCGTTGTAAAGGATTCGATTCCCGTCTCAAGGGGATCAATAGTGGAAGGTAGACTAGGCCTTTGTGGCGTTGTTCATCGGAGAATAGGGTGAGGCCTTTGTGGCAAAACTCGCACCCCTCCAACGAAAAGTGCTCCCTTAACAAGGAGGAACTTGGGAATACATCGTGTCTCCGCATGCCTCTGTTATCGGTTACCTCGTTCCCTCTCCTTTACTTCGTGCTTGTATTGAGTTTATCGTTGTTCTTGTCATATAGGTAAATTCACCTTAGTTGCATTATCTAGAGAATTTACCTTTGTGTCTAGCCTTAATTTGAAGAAAAATTAAAATTAGTCGTAGCACCTATTCACACCCCCTTCGAGGTGCCCATACTATCCGTTCAATTGGTATCAGAGCTCGGCTCTTATTTTGGGCTTAACCGCCTAAGAGTTTAGTATGGCCAATGATATGGTAGTCACCGATCCGCGGCACATGTCACTATGGATGATCTCAAGGAGTTCCAAAATTCCTTGACCTCATCCATGGATGGAAAAATCGACGAGTTGCGAACTCTCTTGTTGCAATTCATGAAAGCCGAGGAACTGAAGACTTCCATGTCATCTCCTCGGGAATAAATTTGGGGGGGGGGGTGCTAAAGATGGGGTTAATGGTGAAAACCCTAAAAGTGATCCACTTAAGAACTCCACTGATAAGGGTAAGGAAGGGACAGGAGATTACCACTTTGTCGAAGGACACTACTTTCCCGATCCTCCCGTCCCACACCCTCATATAATCCCTAGAGGTGATCCTCCTAAAATTGATGCACATTCATTTGGTGATTGGCAATATTATATGGAAACTCACTTAAACTCTTCTTGTATTGAGTTTTGGAGGGTCACTCGAGATGGATACAAGCCCCATGACCCCAAGAACTTGACAAGAAGAGAAGTCATAGATTGTCAACTCAACTACACCTCCTTGTCCATTATTCAACAAGCCGTGGGTCCGAACCACATGCATCATCTTCAACAATATTCCGTCCCCAAAGAAACATAGTATGCTCTTGTCTTCATGTTTGTGGGCAATGAAAGCATGACGAGGAAGAGGTATGATACCTTGATCAATGAGGCTGAAGGATTCTATATGTATGATTGTGAGAACCATTAAGACATGTACCAAAGGCTCAAGACTCTTGCCACCGCATTCAACAATGTTGGTGCCACTCATATTGATGATGCTTGGATCAAGAGGAAGTACGTGAGTACTCCCTCTGTCCGGTTATATAGGTCCTGCGCGTAGTTTTAGGTCGGCAAATTTGACAGTTTAAAATAAGACATATGTAACAAAAAAAATATCATTAGAAAATATATATTTTGTATTTTCTAATCATATAATTTTCATGTTATAAACTTAGATTATGTTGGTCAAATTAACAACCTAGGGATACGCGAAGGACCTATAAACCCGGACGGAGGGAGTACTCTCATGTCTTTTGAGCCCGCGGACTTGAAGAGTCTTCAAGGAATACATGACTATGCATCATTGACCTCAACTCAAGTCATGCAAGAGATTTTCTCCTTGCAAGTACAAATAAAGAATGCTCTTGACAACTGTGCTAGAGCCATGGGAATGCACAAAGGAGCCTATGTTGCTTTGAAGGCCAAGGTTGTGTCAATGAAGGTTGATCATCATGAAGCTTGCATTGAGGACTTGGCCCCTTTGAAGGATCAAGAATATTATCATGTTCTTACGGATGTAATTCCTCTTGCCGTGCAAAAGTTTTGGAAGAATCCTCCCAAGTCTAAGGCATATGTTCAGGAGAAGACCAAGTCTAGTTATGGCAAGGAAGGGACTAAAAAGTGAGAGCTTGCTTCAATTTATGAAGACAAGCACCATTTCATTGCGGAGTTCCCCTATGAGAATAGAGAACATCATGGAGGGGAACTCATTCGCAAGGACAAGTCAAAGGTACTCCCTCCGTTCCATATTAGACGACTTTGGAATGGATGTATCTAGCACTAGATACATCCATTCCAAAGTCATCTAATATGGAACGGAGGGAGTAGTTTACAAGAAACCTCATTTCAAGAAGAAATATTTCATAAAGAAGGATCCTAATAAGTTTGTGCTAGTGACTCAAGAGGAGTATGATTCCAGAAGTGATGAAGAATAAGAATCCACAAGTGAAGTGGCCGCTCTTGCTATTGCATAAACTTCATCATCCTCATCCCCTTTTGAATCCTCTAATGAGAATCTTGCTCAACCTTCCGCCAAGTTCTTCATGGCTAAGTCCTCGGAGGTATCATCTTCTATCATCTCTAAGACTCCAAATGAAATGAATAATATTGCTAGTCTTAGTGTAGAAGATAAAATTGCCTCTTTGGAACGTTTTATGTCTAATGTGCAAGGTGAGACCAAGAGGTATTTTGACCTCCTCATGAGACAATTGGGATAGGACCATGAGGCTCTTGACAAGAAAGGCGAGATTGAAAGGAGGAATGCCGATGAAAAGGCATCTCTCTCTATGACTCTTGAGGAAGAGCAAGAGGGTCGAGTTTCTCTCTAGGAGGAACTTGAAACTATTGAAGAGTCACATAATGTACTAGTTACTAATATCACTAAAGAATGTGACCTTGCAATTTCTAAATATAAAAAGGATAAAAAGGATAAGGTTGAGTTTGGGGTTGGTCATGATAAACTAACCGAGGAGTTTGAGAAGCCTTGGAGAGTGAACACTCTACCCTCAAAGAGTCACATGAACAACTTCAAACTCAAATCAGTCAATTCAATGTGCCTAGTACCTCTACTTATTCTTGTGATCATGAAATATTATTGAGGAGAATGCTAGGTTGAAGGAAGAGCTCGCAAGAATCAAGAGCCCTAGTGTTGAGAAGGTTGTGGCTTCTAAGCCATATATGGTTGCTCCTAAACCACAAGTTGGTAAGCAAGGTCTTCGAATACCGTAAATTTAGGCTGCCACGGACATGGTATTCGCTTGTAATTCACCATAACCTTTCCCTTTGGCCCCGGTATGACGACGTTCCACTCCGTCTCCGGGAACGGTGACACCATCTCCATCTCAAAATTCCTCAGCAAGTGGCTCCATATCACCTTCATGTTCATGTACGCGAAAGCCTGGCCGGGGCAGGGGTACCACCCACCACCAAAGGCGATGTACGAGAACGCGCCGTCGGCCATGCCCTCTTCTCTCCCGGGGCCAAACCGGTCTGGCTCGTACTTCTCCTGGTCCCTATAGACGTGAGGAAACTGGTCGCCCTCTTTAGTTCGCACGGTGAAGCTCTTGCGTGCGTGGCGCAGCAGCGTCATCGCCGGTGGGTGCAGCCGCATCGTCTCCTCGACGCAGCGGTGGAGGGTTTCCATCTCTTGAAGGACCGTGTAGTCGACGAGGGCCCGTGCCTGGACATGATCCGCTGCTGCTTCTGGACGGCGGCACGTAAATGGCGGGCGTTGTCATACGCGAGGAGGCCCTCCCTAGTCCACGTGCCCGCGCTGTCTGTCGTGATCTGCCCCGCGGACAGCACCGAGACCAGCATCCCGACCACCTCGGAAAACAATTATACGAGACCTGGTCTGCAAATTCATTTATATGGATCAACTCTAACAATTGACATGTGGCATGCATGACAGTTTAGATCTAAAAATAGACATTTAAATTTTGTTTTTTCTATCTCCTGCCTATGTATTAGTTACTGGAGTTGGTCCACCGGTGTGAATTTGTAGACCAAGTCTCGTATAATTGTTTTCCGACCACCTCTGTCTCCGTCGTGGCGCGGCCGTCTCTGTATCGGGAGTCGACCAGGCACTGCAGCATGTCGTCGGTCCTAGTTGGTTCTTTGCGGGACCTGACGATGTCAGATATTATCTCGCCGAGCTTCGCGCGCGCCCTGTCGCGGCTGTGATGCGCCGGGATCGGCAGGTGCGGGAATGGAATGGTGACGAGGCGCATGCCATCGTTGAGCTCGCGGAGGTGCCCTGCGACCTTGCTCAGCATCTTAGAGCGGACCTCCTCCCCGAATAGGCACCGGCTGACGACGAGCATCATTAGGCGCTCTAGCTCCTGCTTCAGGTCAACCGTGCCGGCTTGTCCCCATCGCGCAAAGTACTCGCGTCGTAACATACACAAGTACATATATAGCTGATGATTTGCCAAAATAAGGAAAATGTGAATGTACACATAATCTAACACGACTTCGCGAACCATGCATGAGGCCAGTGTACGTCCTCAGCTTGGCAGGCTTCATGGCGTCGCCGAAGAGGCCGAACTGCTCGCGCTCGCTAAGTGGCTAAATCCAAGTCGAAGGCCATGCCGGGGCCGAAGATCGGGATGGTGAACTGGGAGACCTCGTCCTGGCTGATCTCCGAGTCCAGCCCTTGGTAGAAATGGCTTATCACGTCTGACCCAACAAGGAAAGTCACCTTTCGATGTAACTGTTGAATAATTAGGCATAATTTCCACGATTAATTCCAGAATATAAATCATGATGACAGCAGCTATTAACATGTGAAACTCTAACATACTAGATGTAGCAGACAGCATGAACAATAGCAGCACGATCTCTCTAAACATGTAAACAGTAGACATGTTAAACAGACAGATCAGGACGCAAATTCCGTACCGTTCGTTTGTGGTAACGTTGTTGATGACAACGTTGGCGATGACGGGTCGGAGTAGACGACGCTTCAGACGGCGGTACGCAGCACCGCCTGACTTGCTAGGCAGACGAGCCGTCGTAGAAGCAGCGAGCAGTCGCGCGAAGCGCTTCCCAAAAACCTAATTCGCCCTCTCCCGTACAGGATCACAAGGGCGACTGGTTCCGGAGACCTGCTCTCCCGTTCGCCGGTGGACGCCGGCTCTCGGGATGGAGTAGACTACGGTGGCGGCGCAAGGAACGAGGTGTGGCAAAACCTAGATTGGTTCAGTGTGTGTACAGCGCCCACGATGCGCGTCTTTTATAATGCGGTTCGGAAAACCCTAACGCGTGCGACGTGGGAGGCCCACGCCGCACATCCGAGTCGGTTGCAGCACGCGATACGGGAGCGACCCGAACCGCCTCAGCTGTGACGCGTCCGTCACGACTACGAAATCGGTTTTCCAAAACAGCAAAATAAACATAAGTATTGTCTCGGCTCGAGGCTCGATTCACGAAACGCGATCGCGACGTGTCGTGTCGAGTCGAGACGAGACGAGCGAGCGGAGGAGGAGGAGTGCGCGAGAGGCTCTCTTGTTCTCACTCACATACAATCCCTACAACACTCCACCTTATAAGGTGGTGTGCAACTCCTCAAACTTCCAATGTGGGACTAAACTTCCCACTCCCACCACTCACTTGTACACATGGGCCATTTTGAGATTTCAGAATTTGCTATTGGGCTACCCACATATGGGCCCAATATTTCAGCTCACTCATTTGGGCCAAATATTCTAACAATCCCCCACCAGATCTCAAATGCCCATTTGAAGATTTGTCAATCCTCGCTACTTGTTTATATACTAGTGTTTCAGCAGAGACTGTTAAGTTGAACTTCCGCCTAGAGCCTTAAGCTACATCTATCAGCAACTTGAACAATGGACTATGCCTTGAATTGCAAGTTTTGTGCCAATAGACTTTACTCAAAGTCATAACTAGTACTTGTCTGCCAGTAGCCTACCCCGCGGGTGGAGCATATGCGTCATACTCCGTGGTCTCTTCATGAGTTTACTAGAGATCACCCAAATCTCATAGACTGCGACGTTTACAGTCGGACTCACATAGGTGTGTTCTTTCAAGAATGCTCTGTAGGACAGCATCTTTGCTATGAATAGCCAACATAAACACATTAAGGCATGTTGCCAACCTGCCTTACAGCTCTTTGAGAGTTATGCATCATCACTTAGAGAGGGTTTACCAAATACTCTCCTCAGTCAAACCACTAGTTTGTTCTTCCCAGGTCCTAATTCACGGGATCTCCGATCACATAGGTTGGGTTACCACTATGGTGTAACGCTTACGGGTCTCATACCCATCTCCCTCGATGCACTATCTATCACATTACGTGATAGTCCCTTCGTAAAGGGATCTGCCAGGTTTTTGTCTGTTTGAATATACGTAACAGTAATTACTCCGGAGTTTCTCAATTTCCTGACAGACTTCAATCGTCTTTTGACGTGTCTTGATGACTTCGCATTATCCTTAGAACTGGTCACCTTGGCAATCACGGTTTGATTGTCACAGTTCATGAGGATAGCCGGTAATGGTTTCTCAACCACCGGCAAATCCATCAAGAGCTCACGCAGCCATTCTGCCTCAACAGTGGCTGTATCTAAAGCAGTAAGTTCTGCTTCCATGGTTGACCTCGTCAATATGGTCTGTTTACAAGACCTCCATGACACTGCGCCACCTCCAAGAAGAAATGCATATCCACTTGTGGCATAGAGCTCATCTACATCTGAGATCCAGTTGGAGTCACTATATCCCTCAAGCACAGCAGGGTGCCCTGAATAATGAATCCCATAGCTCATAGTTCCATTCAGATAGCGCATGACCCTATCAAGTGCATGCCAGTGATCATTACCCGGGTTTGACATGAACCTGGTCAATTTGCTCACAGCAAAAGAGATGTCAGGCCTCGTCGCGCTCGCAAGGTACATGAGTGAACCGATTATTTGAGAGTATCTCAATTGATCTTTCGTAATCCTCTTGTTCTTTCGAAGCGTCACGCTAGGATCATAAGGTGTTGGAGAAGGCTTGCTATCAATAAAGCCGAAACGGCTCAAGATCTTCTCAACATAGTGTGATTGCGTCAGCGTAATCCCACTCTCATCCTTAATAAGCTTGATGTTCAGAATTACATCAGCTTCTCCCAGATCTTTCATATCAAAACACTTTGATAGAAAAGACTTGACCTCATTGATCACAATTATGCTTGTACCGAAAATCAGTATGTCGTCAACATACAAGCATAATATAACACTATCGCCCCCACCATGGCGATAGTATACACACCTGTCAGCCTCATTAATGACAAAGCCCGCAGAAGTTAAAGTTCTGTCGAACTTCTCATGCCATTGCTTAGGTGCTTGTTTCAGTCCATACAAAGATTTTAACAATTTGCACACCTTTCACTATTCACCTTTTACCACAAACCCATCAGGCTGATCCATATAAATTTCCTCTTCCAACTCTCCGTTAAGGAAAGTTGTCTTTACCTCCATTTGATGAACGATAAGACCATAGGAGGCAGCCAGGGAAAGTAGTACACGAATGGTGGTCAGTCTAGCAACAGGTGAATAGGTGTCAAAGTAATCTTCGCCTTCTCGCTGAGTGTAGCCCTTGGCTACAAGCCGTGCCTTGTATTTCTCAATAGTACCATCAGGCCTTAGCTTCTTCTTGAACACCCATTTACAGCCCACTGGCTTACAACCATAAGGTCGTTCAGATAACTCCCACGTCCCATTAGAAAGAATGGAGTCCATCTCATTATGGACAGCTTCTTTCCAGTCATCTGCATCTAGAGATGCAAATGCCTCTGCAATAGACGTAGGAGTATTGTCCACAAGGTACACAATGAAATCATCACCAAAGGATTTTTCAATCCTCTGTCTCTTACTCCGTTTAGGAGCTTCATTGTCATCCTTCTCAAGGACGTTCTCATCATGTGGTTGTTCAGTATGATCACTAGATGTACTAGATTCCGGAATTAATTCAGAAGAAAATTCAGCAAAGCTATGCATATCTTTCATAGGAAACATATTCTCAAAAAATGTTGCATCACGAGATTCCATAATAGTATCAACATGCATATCAGGTACCTCGGATTTAACCACTAGAAATCTATAACCAATACTACGCTGAGCATAACCTAGAAAGATACAATCCACTGTTTTTGGTCCGAGTTTGCGTTTCTTTAGAATTGGAACGTTGACCTTTGCCAAGCATCCCCAAGTACGCAAATAAGAAAGTGATGGTTTTCTCCCAACCCACTCCTCATAAGGGGTTTTCTCTTTATTCTTGTTAGGAACTTTATTTAGGACATGACACGAAGTCAACAGAGCCTCCCCCCACCATGCCTTAGATAAACCAGCAGTGTCCAACATGGCGTTCACCAAGTCGGTCAGCGTGCGGTTTTTCCTCTCAGCAATTCCGTTTGATTGTGGTGAGTAGTGAGGCGTCCTCTCGTGAATAATACCGTGTTCCTCACAGAATTCATCAAATACTTTAGAGAAATACTCTCCACCACGATCCGACCTAAAACGCTTGATCTTTCTCTCTAATTGATTTTCAACTTCAGCCTTATAGATTTTAAAGTAGTCTAAAGCCTCATCTTTAGTTTGCAACAAATAAACATAGCAGAATCTAGTAGCATCATCAATGAGTGTCATGAAATATCTCTTTCCACCTTTTGTCAACACACCATTCATCTCGCATAGATCAGAATGTATGAGTTCTAGAGGTGCCAAGTGTCTCTCCTCAGCTGCCGTGTGAGGCTTTCGAGGTTGCTTAGATTGCACACAACTATGGCACTTAGAACCTTTGGCAATAGTGAAATTCGGAATTAAACTTAAACTGGATAGCCGCGACAGTAAACCAAAATTAACATGACATAAACGAGAGTGCCAAACACTAGCATCTGAATCAACATTGCCACAAATATGGTTTACTGACTTATTGCAAAATTCGGAAAGAGAAAAGCGGAACAAGCCTCCGCACTCATAGCCTTTACCAATAAATTGTCCAAATCTCGACACAACTACTTTATTGGACTCAAACACTACTTTAAACCCATCTCTGCAAAGAAGGGAGCCGCTGACGAGATTCTTATTCATAGTAGGGACATGCTGCACGTTCCTCAGCTGCACGATCTTCCCCGAAGTAAACTTCAGATCTACCGTGCCAACACCACGAACAGAAGCATGTGACCCATTCCCCATTAGGACGGAGGAATCCCGTGCGACCTGATAAGAAGTGAACATAGAGATGTCAGCACACACATGAACATTAGCACCCGTATCAATCCACCAACATGGAGATTGAAGAACTGAAAGTACCATCGGTATATTACCGTACCCATCAGTGTTGCTAGCGGTCACCACGTTGACATTCTTGGAGCCTTTCTTCCCTTTCTTGTCTGCACGGTCTGGGCAGTCCACAGAAAAGTGGCCGAGCGCTCCACACGTAAAGCACTCGAGCCCAGCTTTGTTCAGCACCTTCTTCTTCTTCTTATTCTTAAAGGCAGTAGTGTTCACAGGGCCATTGAACTGGGGCTTATAGTTCCCTTTGTTCTTGCTGTTATTCTTGACGTGATGATTTTTCTGCACCATATTGGCACTAGACTGCAAATCACCACCTCTCTCAGTTGTGTCCTTTGCCCGAGTTTTCTCCTCAACATCAAGAGACGCTATCAGATTTTCAACTGATATCTCCTGTCTCTTATGTTTGAGAGATGTGGCGGAACTCCTCCATGAAGAAGGCAGTTTTGCAATAATGCATCCAGCCACAAACTTATCAGGAATCACACACTTGAGCAGATCAAGCTCCTTCGCAATGCACTGTATCTCATGAGCCTGTTCGACTACAGAACGGTTATTCACCATCTTGTAGTCGTTAAAGCTCTCCATGATAAACAACTCACTGCCAGCATCGGACGCACCGAATTTAGTGTTCAGCGCATCCCAGAGCTCCTTAGCGTCTTCGATGTGCATATACACATCGCACAGACGTCCCTCCAGGACACTCAGAATACAGCCTCTGAAATTGTTATTGGCTTCCTTGAACTTATTCTGAACCTCGTCAGAAGCTCCTTCAGGAAGGCCACTCATAACAATGTCCCACACTTTCATGGACTGGAGCCACAGTTGGCTTCTCAGTTGCCATCTCCTAAAGGTGGTACCATTGAACCTATCCGGTTTCATCGAATCACTTAAGTGGGCCATAGTCAGTTCACGAAATTGCCTACAATTAGGTTTTTGGATTGTTGAATAATTAGGCATAATTTCCACGATTAATTCCAGAATATAAATCATGATGACAGCAGCTATTAACATGTGAAACTCTAACATACTAGATGTAGCAGACAGCATGAACAATAGCAGCACGATCTCTCTAAACATGTAAACAGTAGACATGTTAAACAGACAGATCAGGACGCAAATTCCGTACCGTTCGTTTGTGGTAACGTTGTTGATGACAACGTTGGCGATGACGGGTCGGAGTAGACGACGCTTGAGACGGCGGTACGCAGCACCGCCTGACTTGCTAGGCAGACGAGCCGTCGTAGAAGCAGCGAGCAGTCGCGCGAAGCGCTTCCCAAAAACCTAATTCGCCCTCTCCCGTACAGGATCACAAGGGCGACTGGTTCCGGAGACCTGCTCTCCCGTTCGCCGGTGGACGCCGGCTCTCGGGATGGAGTAGACTACGGTGGCGGCGCAAGGAACGAGGTGTGGCAAAACCTAGATTGGTTCGGTGTGTGTACAGCGCCCACGATGCGCGTCTTTTATAATGCGGTTCGGAAAACCCTAACGCGTGCGACGTGGGAGGCCCACGCCGCACATCCGAGTCGGTTGCAGCACGCGATACGGGAGCGACCCGAACCGCCTCAGCTGTGACGCGTCCGTCACGACTACGAAATCGGTTTTCCAAAACAGCAAAATAAACATAAGTATTGTCTCGGCTCGAGGCTCGATTCACGAAACGCGATCGCGACGTGTCGTGTCGAGTCGAGACGAGACGAGCGAGCGGAGGAGGAGGAGGAGTGCGCGAGAGGCTCTCTTGTTCTCACTCACATACAATCCCTACAACACTCCACCTTATAAGGTGGTGTGCAACTCCTCAAACTTCCAATGTGGGACTAAACTTCCCACTCCCACCACTCACTTGTACACATGGGCCATTTTGAGATTTCAGAATTTGCTATTGGGCTACCCACATATGGGCCCAATATTTCAGCTCACTCATTTGGGCCAAATATTCTAACAATCCCCCACCAGATCTCAAATGCCCATTTGAAGATTTGCCAATCCTCGCTACTTGTTTATATACTAGTGTTTCAGCAGAGACTGTTAAGTTGAACTTCCGCCTAGAGCCTTAAGCTACATCTATCAGCAACTTGAACAATGGACTATGCCTTGAATTGCAAGTTTTGTGCCAATAGACTTTACTCAAAGTCATAACTAGTACTTGTCTGCCAGTAGCCTACCCCGCGGGTGGAGCATATGCGTCATACTCCGTGGTCTCTTCATGAGTTTACTAGAGATCACCCAAATCTCATAGACTGCGACGTTTACAGTCGGACTCACATAGGTGTGTTCTTTCAAGAATGCTCTGTAGGACAGCATCTTTGCTATGAATAGCCAACATAAACACATTAAGGCATGTTGCCAACCTGCCTTACAGCTCTTTGAGAGTTATGCATCATCACTTAGAGAGGGTTTACCAAATACTCTCCTCAGTCAAACCACTAGTTTGTTCTTCCCAGGTCCTAATTCACGGGATCTCCGATCACATAGGTTGGGTTACCACTATGGTGTAACGCTTACGGGTCTCATACCCATCTCCCTCGATGCACTATCTATCACATTACGTGATAGTCCCTTCGTAAAGGGATCTGCCAGGTTTTTGTCTGTTTGAATATACGTAACAGTAATTACTCCGGAGTTTCTCAATTTCCTGACAGACTTCAATCGTCTTTTGACGTGTCTTGATGACTTCGCATTATCCTTAGAACTGGTCACCTTGGCAATCACGGTTTGATTGTCACAGTTCATGAGGATAGCCGGTAATGGTTTCTCAACCACCGGCAAATCCATCAAGAGCTCACGCAGCCATTCTGCCTCAACAGTGGCTGTATCTAAAGCAGTAAGTTCTGCTTCCATGGTTGACCTCGTCAATATGGTCTGTTTACAAGACCTCCATGACACTGCGCCACCTCCAAGAAGAAATGCATATCCACTTGTGGCATAGAGCTCATCTACATCTGAGATCCAGTTGGAGTCACTATATCCCTCAAGCACAGCAGGGTGCCCTGAATAATGAATCCCATAGCTCATAGTTCCATTCAGATAGCGCATGACCCTATCAAGTGCATGCCAGTGATCATTACCCGGGTTTGACATGAACCTGGTCAATTTGCTCACAGCAAAAGAGATGTCAGGCCTCGTCGCGCTCGCAAGGTACATGAGTGAACCGATTATTTGAGAGTATCTCAATTGATCTTTCGTAATCCTCTTGTTCTTTCGAAGCGTCACGCTAGGATCATAAGGTGTTGGAGAAGGCTTGCTATCAATAAAGCCGAAACGGCTCAAGATCTTCTCAACATAGTGTGATTGCGTCAGCGTAATCCCACTCTCATCCTTAATAAGCTTGATGTTCAGAATTACATCAGCTTCTCCCAGATCTTTCATATCAAAACACTTTGATAGAAAAGACTTGACCTCATTGATCACAATTATGCTTGTACCGAAAATCAGTATGTCGTCAACATACAAGCATAATATAACACTATCGCCCCCACCATGGCGATAGTATACACACCTGTCAGCCTCATTAATGACAAAGCCCGCAGAAGTTAAAGTTCTGTCGAACTTCTCATGCCATTGCTTAGGTGCTTGTTTCAGTCCATACAAAGATTTTAACAATTTGCACACCTTTCACTATTCACCTTTTACCACAAACCCATCAGGCTGATCCATATAAATTTCCTCTTCCAACTCTCCGTTAAGGAAAGTTGTCTTTACGTCCATTTGATGAACGATAAGACCATAGGAGGCAGCCAGGGAAAGTAGTACACGAATGGTGGTCAGTCTAGCAACAGGTGAATAGGTGTCAAAGTAATCTTCGCCTTCTCGCTGAGTGTAGCCCTTGGCTACAAGCCGTGCCTTGTATTTCTCAATAGTACCATCAGGCCTTAGCTTCTTCTTGAACACCCATTTACAGCCCACTGGCTTACAACCATAAGGTCGTTCAGATAACTCCCACGTCCCATTAGAAAGAATGGAGTCCATCTCATTATGGACAGCTTCTTTCCAGTCATCTGCATCTAGAGATGCAAATGCCTCTGCAATAGACGTAGGAGTATTGTCCACAAGGTACACAATGAAATCATCACCAAAGGATTTTTCAATCCTCTGTCTCTTACTCCGTTTAGGAGCTTCATTGTCATCCTTCTCAAGGACGTTCTCATCATGTGGTTGTTCAGTATGATCACTAGATGTACTAGATTCCGGAATTAATTCAGAAGAAAATTCAGCAAAGCTATGCATATCTTTCATAGGAAACATATTCTCAAAAAATGTTGCATCACGAGATTCCATAATAGTATCAACATGCATATCAGGTACCTCGGATTTAACCACTAGAAATCTATAACCAATACTACGCTGAGCATAACCTAGAAAGATACAATCCACTGTTTTTGGTCCGAGTTTGCGTTTCTTTAGAATTGGAACGTTGACCTTTGCCAAGCATCCCCAAGTACGCAAATAAGAAAGTGATGGTTTTCTCCCAACCCACTCCTCATAAGGGGTTTTCTCTTTATTCTTGTTAGGAACTTTATTTAGGACATGACACGAAGTCAACAGAGCCTCCCCCCACCATGCCTTAGATAAACCAGCAGTGTCCAACATGGCGTTCACCAAGTCGGTCAGCGTGCGGTTTTTCCTCTCAGCAATTCCGTTTGATTGTGGTGAGTAGTGAGGCGTCCTCTCGTGAATAATACCGTGTTCCTCACAGAATTCATCAAATACTTTAGAGAAATACTCTCCACCACGATCCGACCTAAAACGCTTGATCTTTCTCTCTAATTGATTTTCAACTTCAGCCTTATAGATTTTAAAGTAGTCTAAAGCCTCATCTTTAGTTTGCAACAAATAAACATAGCAGAATCTAGTAGCATCATCAATGAGTGTCATGAAATATCTCTTTCCACCTTTTGTCAACACACCATTCATCTCGCATAGATCAGAATGTATGAGTTCTAGAGGTGCCAAGTGTCTCTCCTCAGCTGCCGTGTGAGGCTTCCGAGGTTGCTTAGATTGCACACAACTATGGCACTTAGAACCTTTGGCAATAGTGAAATTCGGAATTAAACTTAAACTGGATAGCCGCGACAGTAAACCAAAATTAACATGACATAAACGAGAGTGCCAAACACTAGCATCTGAATCAACATTGCCACAAATATGGTTTACTGACTTATTGCAAAATTCGGAAAGAGAAAAGCGGAACAAGCCTCCGCACTCATAGCCTTTACCAATAAATTGTCCAAATCTCGACACAACTACTTTATTGGACTCAAACACTACTTTAAACCCATCTCTGCAAAGAAGGGAGCCGCTGACGAGATTCTTATTCATAGTAGGGACATGCTGCACGTTCCTCAGCTGCACGATCTTCCCCGAAGTAAACTTCAGATCTACCGTGCCAACACCACGAACAGAAGCATGTGACCCATTCCCCATTAGGACGGAGGAATCCCGTGCGACCTGATAAGAAGTGAACATAGAGATGTCAGCACACACATGAACATTAGCACCCGTATCAATCCACCAACATGGAGATTGAAGAACTGAAAGTACCATCGGTATATTACCGTACCCATCAGTGTTGCTAGCGGTCACCACGTTGACATTCTTGGAGCCTTTCTTCCCTTTCTTGTCTGCACGGTCTGGGCAGTCCACAGAAAAGTGGCCGAGCGCTCCACACGTAAAGCACTCGAGCCCAGCTTTGTTCAGCACCTTCTTCTTCTTCTTATTCTTAAAGGCAGTAGTGTTCACAGGGCCATTGAACTGGGGCTTATAGTTCCCTTTGTTCTTGCTGTTATTCTTGACGTGATGATTTTTCTGCACCATATTGGCACTAGACTGCAAATCACCACCTCTCTCAGTTGTGTCCTTTGCCCGAGTTTTCTCCTCAACATCAAGAGACGCTATCAGATTTTCAACTGATATCTCCTGTCTCTTATGTTTGAGAGATGTGGCGGAACTCCTCCATGAAGAAGGCAGTTTTGCAATAATGCATCCAGCCACAAACTTATCAGGAATCACACACTTGAGCAGATCAAGCTCCTTCGCAATGCACTGTATCTCATGAGCCTGTTCGACTACAGAACGGTTATTCACCATCTTGTAGTCGTTAAAGCTCTCCATGATAAACAACTCACTGCCAGCATCGGACGCACCGAATTTAGTGTTCAGCGCATCCCAGAGCTCCTTAGCGTCTTCGATGTGCATATACACATCGCACAGACGTCCCTCCAGGACACTCAGAATACAGCCTCTGAAATTGTTATTGGCTTCCTTGAACTTATTCTGAACCTCGTCAGAAGCTCCTTCAGGAAGGCCACTCATAACAATGTCCCACACTTTCATGGACTGGAGCCACAGTTGGCTTCTCAGTTGCCATCTCCTAAAGGTGGTACCATTGAACCTATCCGGTTTCATCGAATCACTTAAGTGGGCCATAGTCAGTTCACGAAATTGCCTACAATTAGGTTTTTGGATTGTTGAATAATTAGGCATAATTTCCACGATTAATTCCAGAATATAAATCATGATGACAGCAGCTATTAACATGTGAAACTCTAACATACTAGATGTAGCAGACAGCATGAACAATAGCAGCACGATCTCTCTAAACATGTAAACAGTAGACATGTTAAACAGACAGATCAGGACGCAAATTCCGTACCGTTCGTTTGTGGTAACGTTGTTGATGACAACGTTGGCGATGACGGGTCGGAGTAGACGACGCTTGAGACGGCGGTACGCAGCACCGCCTGACTTGCTAGGCAGACGAGCCGTCGTAGAAGCAGCGAGCAGTCGCGCGAAGCGCTTCCCAAAAACCTAATTCGCCCTCTCCCGTACAGGATCACAAGGGCGTCTGGTTCCGGAGACCTGCTCTCCCGTTCGCCGGTGGACGCCGGCTCTCGGGATGGAGTAGACTACGGTGGCGGCGCAAGGAACGAGGTGTGGCAAAACCTAGATTGGTTCGGTGTGCGAGTCGGTTGCAGCACGCGATACGGGAGCGACCCGAACCGCCTCAGCTGTGACGCGTCCGTCACAACTACGAAATCGGTTTTCCAAAACAGCAAAATAAACATAAGTATTGTCTCGGCTCGAGGCTCGATTCACGAAACGCGATCGCGGCGGGTCGAGACGAGACGAGCGAGCGGAGGAGGAGTGCGCGAGAGGCTCTCTTGTTCTCACTCACATACAATCCCTACAACACTCCACCTTATAAGGTGGTGTGCAACTCCTCAAACTTCCAATGTGGGACTAAACTTCCCACTCCCACCACTCACTTGTACACATGGGCCATTTTGAGATTTCAGAATTTGCTATTGGGCTACCCACATATGGGCTCAATATTTCAGCTCACTCATTTGGGCCAAATATTCTAACAGTAACAACCTGAGCGTGAACACGCTCCCGCCAGCAGACTCCCTACCACCCGCGGCCACCGGCGGCGATCTTGTTCTTAGTCGTGCTATCTTGGTCCAGACAATTCTCATGAGAATAGGAGCAAAGGATAGCCAAATGAATGTTATTAATTCCATCTTCACAGTGCAGATGACGGGAGTACTGGTGTGTTGTACTCCCGCCGTTCAAGGCAACAAAGTGAGTGATCGGTAACTGGGCCGGCCAAGTAATTTATAGACGACTAAAAAAAAGATTTTCTTCCGGGTCACGCTTTCACCCGCGCACATTACAAATTAGTTTCGCCGCCAATGTCTCGTACTACAAAATAGTAATCTGCACGTAACCTAGACGGAGTGCATACAGATGCATAAAAGATGCATGTATATGTAACAACTTAGAGCTAGCTTACCCTTACAGCTAATACCTGTTCGTGGCCTTCTGCAGGGACTAGGCTATGGATGCATGGAGAGGAAAAGATCGGCAGCGGTTATTTATAAAGAAAGCTAATACTTGTTCTCAGAAACTTGGAGGTCGCTAAGTGCCCGGACAGGTACAGCTTGAAATCATTAAAAGTACCCAACGTGAAGATTCCAGCAACTGTATCTCGATCTGGCCCTCCTCTCATCTCTATAGTCCCCCGGACAGGGACAACTTGAAATCCCTGTCTCTCGATATGATCAAGTCATAGACCATGACCAGTAATAGATTGGGAAATCCAACCAACCAACCCACGTGTTGGTAGGGAAACCGCCACTTATTTCCCGCCAACTGATTAGCACACATCTAGCATTATCTGAACAAAAATATAGCAAAATAATGTACTATAACTTCAGCATAAGTACTCCCTCCGTTTTATTTATTTATTTAGATCGCGTTATGGGTTTTTTCAAAATCAAAATTTACTGCCTCGTAAAATATCAACATCGATGATGAACACAAATTTAGACCGAGTGAAACAAAATATTGCACATGAAGACTAAAAAGCACGACAACTTTGGGAACAAAATATTGAACCAAGTGGAAGAAAAATTAGCACCAAGGAACAAATCACACCTACTAGTATCCCTAGAATAAACTATGACTAGTTCACACCAAGTGAAAAATAAATATTGGCAAACATGGAAAAATTCATAACTTCCAGCGGAATACAATTTTGGCCAGATGGAACAAAACTTTAGTATCCAAGAAACAGAAAGGAAGTGCGGAGTAACAGAAATTTCGACCAAGTGATTACAGTCTTAACAAATGAGCGACAGAAAACACGACTACTTGAGGACCAAAATTTTAACCAAGTGGACCAAAATTTAAGCGCCCAAAGAACAAATAACACATACTAGTAGTAGAACAAAAGTTTAGTAACCATCGAACAAATCATGACTACAAGGGGAACAAAAATTAAGAGACAAAGTGTAACAAAAAATATTAACTAATATGTAAAAAATCACAAATTCTTAGCAAACATGGAACAAATCGCAACTTTGAGCATAATAAAATTTTGAACCAGATGGAAAAAAACTTAAGTTCCCAAGGAAAGAAACAAAAAAATCTGCATAGTAACACAAAAAACATGAGTTCTGAATAAAACTTAAGTGGTGCAAGAAACAAAAAAAAAATCTACTGAGGGACACAAATTTAGACCAAGTGGAACAAATTCTTAGGACACCAAGAACAAAAAACATGATTACATGTGGAACATTATTTTAGCACTCATGGAACAAATCTAAGCTATGTGCGGGACACAAAATTTAGAATGAATAAAAAAAATCTGAACATTCAGATCGCCTTTGCTTCCGTCACGGACAAGTCGAGTGCTCAAATAGGCTCATCGCTCGGGCAGTCAAGTACCGAATGCACAAGGCCTTGACCCGGTGCGGTGGCACTTGGCTTCTATCAGTGCTATATATTAGGAATGATATGTTAACATATATGTGTAACCGAATACGCTAATCTATAAAGCATATTCGGAGTAGACAAAATCACGTCAATCCCCTAAATCACTCTCCATGTACGTACGATATAACATATCATGCCGGTTTGCCTATATGAACATATAGGCGACCCAATACAAAGGGTATCTCACTGCACCAAAACCAGCTGTGTGCATCATATAGATGCAGAGGCTCTGGCTAAGCTCCCAATTTGGAAAAAAAAAATCTCATTCCACCAAATTTGATACGATATCAGAGCGGTCGCATCCGTGACATCGAGAGATCAAACCACATAAGAAAAGAACCTACAATGGCCTCCTCCGCGCCGGCGCAACGCCTCGGCGCTCTTCCCGCTAAGAAGCTCAAGCGGGAGAATCACCTCCTATGAAAAGCACAAGTCTTGGGTGTATGTTTGCTGCTGCCATAGCACTTAGTCTGTTTTAAAACTATTGTATCCAGTGATTTGCTATAATTATATAGCGGGCTAGGGTCTATTTCGTCAACTATTGGCGGCTCTGCGGGCACACGGATACTTGGCTTCTTGCTCAATGGTATCAAAGGAGATCCTCTCCAGGCCGTTGTATATCGTGCTGCCGAGAACCGAGGTCTGGGGTCTCATCAGCTCCCTCTTCTCCTCGCGGTCCAAGGCCAAGATAACGCATCCTCGAGCGGCCCTTAATACATGCTGAGATACTGCACCTTGATATAGTGCAACTTGAACGTCGGTTGCCTGTTAGGCTGTCACATTGATACCGCGCACGTGCGCTCCTGTTTCGACGCCACCACTCTCGGGCATGCAAGCTTCTGTACGTGCTCTCCACCGGCTATTTTATAAGTATCCATATTTCCCAACGGAAATGCAACGCCACACTTACATGGATATCCGCTACCTATTTTGGCCATGCAAAGCTGTTGGAGATTCGTGCACACCATTGACTCGTGTGAACGCCAGTACACCGTCGGGGCCCGCACACGTGGGTACTTCCGTTTGGAATTATCCTCGTTTAGCTGCTCTAGAGAGATAATTTCTGGGGGTAGTTTAGGCAAGCTCACAAATAGCGGAATCATCGAGAGGTCGAAACAGGTTGGACTCCCTCTTCCAGATGTGCACACCACCTCACCCACGACTCCCTCTTCCAGATTCGCCTCACCGGAGACGGCGCCACCGTCCTTCCTCACCTCCCGGCCCCCCTCCATCGGCCTCTAGCTCGCAACCCTCCCTGCTCTGCTTGACGTGTGGAGGAGGTCGCGCCCGGCTTGGCGTGCTCGATGAAGATCCGGCCACCGGGCGAAAGGGCCACCGGGCGAAAGGAGATCCGGCGTGCTCGAGGGCCACCGGGCGAAAGGAGATCCGGCGTGCTCGAGGGCCACCGGGCGAAAGGAGATCCGGCCGGATATCTAGGTGCACGACGTCGACGCCGGTGAAGGCGTACGCCAAGTGCATCGCGCTGCCGACGCAGGGCGCGACGCTGGCGTGGACCTACGACGCGCGCAACGCGACGCTGGACGCGACCTTCACGGGCTCCTTCATCTCGCCGTCGGGGTGGGTGGCCTGGGGCGTGAACAACGACGCGCCGGCCATGGCCGGCTCGCGCGTGATCGCCGCCTTCTCCGACCCGTCCACGGGCGCGCTCCTCGCGCTCCCGTTCGTCCTCTCGCCGGACGTGAAGCTCCAGGCCAAGCCGCTCGTGTCCCGCCCGCTCGACATCCCGCTGCTGGCCTCCTCGGCCACGCTCATCTCCCCGGCGCGCACGGTCCGGGACGGCGCGTCCGTGACCATCGCCGCCACCACCAGCCCCATCCCGTCCAGGATCTAGGTCAGCCCCATCCCGTCCAGGATCTAGCGCCTCCATCCCATCTGCCGTCCTACACCCCGGTTCCGATGGGTGTGGCCGTGCGTGCAGCCGGAGGGAAGACGGAGGCCACGGCTCCTCGACGGCACCGCGCCGCATCCACCACCCCGCGGGTCTTCCCCGACCGGCACCGGCATGGCGTCTGGTGGAGTGCAGGGAGGCCGATGCAGCCTCAGATTGGGGATTTTTCTTACTTGTTTGTCCGTTTGAATGCAAGATCTGTGAGTTATTCATGAAATTTTCTTGATCCCTATTTTGTTATGTTCTAGATTCGTTTTCCTGTAGTTGAAAACTCTGATTTTTCCCAGTAATTTTCTCCCAAGATTTTTGTGTGGAATCTATCATGGCTGATGTGTTTTTCTTGCTGTATACCATGCTCAAAATCGTGCTCAAGCTGGGAAGTGACTTTTTTCTCTTTATTTTTTGGATGCAAAGAAACATATATTAGCATAAATCTTCTGGAGTTGTTCTTCTCAATCATCTCAAAAGATTGTTTGTCAATCCAACATTTTCCTGTTCATGTATGACCAAAAAATAAATCTTGTTGACCATGAATTTCTGTTAATACATCATTGGATTGTTCCCCATGTGAGTTTGCTTAAAGAAATAACATTTTATGTTTTTAATGGATGACGCTAATACAAAAAATCTAGGAAAAATGTTATTTCTGATTGTTAATACAAAATATCCAGAAAATATATTGTTAATATACGAATACAATTTTATTAATGCATAATCCAAAAATTGATTGTTAATGTTTTTGAAGACCAAATGACCTTACAGTGCAAAATCTGGAATCCTTGCTACTAGTTTTTGTTCATTATCTTGACTAAAATTTCTTATTAATACGGATGCAAAAAATCTCAGTTTTATCCATGAATCAAAGATTTTTATATTTTTTCATCTCACCAAAAAAATTAATGCATCATCATGGTTCTGTTAGTGCATGATCCGAAATATTTTAGGAGTGATATGATTCTTTTTTTAAATGTACTATCAGAAATTTATTCAGAATGCATGATTCCACAAAATTATCAAGATCCAGGAAAAAGAAAACCTGACCCGAAAAATCTAGAAAAAATGTTCTGGCATTTTTAAATTTTTGGTAAATGCATTAACAGAAAATAAAAAATATAGATTAATTCATCAAGAATTTTGCATCATCTTAAGTATGGACAGATGCTATAGTATCAGATACATTTTTAATGGTAATCCCACTCACCTGATTCTTTAGGAACAAAAGAGAGTGCCTGTGTGCTGAGTCAGACACAGAAACCAGCCAAGGGTATTTTGGGCATTTAAAGATTAGGTGTGGCCATTTCTGGTTAGGAAAGGGAGGTTAAAGTGGTTGATGAAAGTCAAAGATTCTCGCGACGGCAGTGGCTGTGCCCCCACTGGCTCGTATCCCCATGCAGACGAACGGTTAAGATAGCTAGGGGAGATCCATGTAGGTGTGGGAAAACCGCACTCTATTTCCCAACCTACTTTGACACCAATCAAAGTCTAGTGACTTCAAAAGCTACCTAGTCTATTTGAAGCAAGAGCTGGACTGTACGTAGTACGTAAGTTTAACATGGCTGCAGGGAGCGGCATCGACACCAGCGAGGGTTCCGGCGTCCCGCGGCCGGTGCCGGGCAGCTACGGCAGGTTCCCGTTGATCTCGGCGGTGCGCGACCGCCTCGACTACCACTACTTCCAGGGCCAGGACAAGTATTTCGAGACGCGCATCGAGAAATACGGCTCCACCGTCGTCCGCATCAACGTGCCGCCGGGCCCCTTCATGGCGCGCGACTCACGCGTCGTCGCCGTCCTCGACGCCAAGAGCTTCCCCGTGCTCTTTGACGTCACCAAGGTCGAGAAGTCCAACATCTCGGCACCTACATGCCCCCCATGTCTCTCACCGGCGGCTTCCGGGTCTGCGCCAACCTCGACCCCTCCGAGCCCAACCACGCCAAGGTCAAGCAGCTGCTCTTCTCCGTCCTGGCGTCACGCAAGGACGCCGTCATCCCGGCCTTCCGCTCCCATTTCTCCTCGCTCCTCGCCACCCTCGAGTCGCAGCTCGTCCTCGGAGGCAAGTCCAATTTCAACAAGCTCAACGAGGCCACCTCCTTCGAGTTCATTTGCGACGCCTACTTCGGCGTGCTCCCTTCCGCGTCCAGCCTCGGCACCTCCGGGCCGAAGAAAGCCGCCAAATGGCTCTTGTTACAGCTCCACCCCCTCGTAACGCTCGGGCTCCCCATGATCCTCGAGGAGCTGCTCCTGCACACGGTGCACCTGCCTCCCTTCCTCGTCAGCGGCGACTACAAGGCCCTGTACAGCTACTTCTCGGCCGCCGCGTCGGAGGCGCTCGACGCCGCTGAGCGCATCGGGCTGTCGCGGGAAGAGGCCTGCCACAACCTCGTGTTCGCCACGGTGCTCAACAGCTACGGCGGCCTCAAGCTGGTGTTCCCAGGGATCCTGGCGCGCGTCGCGGACGCCGGCGAGAAGTTCCACCACATGCTGGCCACGGAGATACGAGCCGCCGTGGCGGACGCCGGCGGAAAGGTGACAGCGGCCGCACTGGAGAAGATGGAGCTGACCAAGTCAGCGGTGTGGGAGGTGCTGCGGCTGGACCCGCCCGTGAAGAACCAGTTCGGACGCGCCAAGGCCGACCTGAACATCGAGAGCCACGACGCCGTGTTCGCCGTCAAGAAGGGCGAGTTGCTCTTCGGGTACCAGCCGTGCGCCACCAAGGACCCCCGGGTCTTCGGCCCCACGGCGAGGGAGTTCGTCGGCGACAGGTTCGTCGGGGAGGAAGGGGGCAAGCTGCTGCGGTACCTCTACTGGTCCAACGGGCGGGAGACGGAGAACCCCAGCGTCGACAACAAGCAGTGCCCTGGAAAGGACCTGGTGCTCCTCGTCGGCAGGCTCCTGCTCGTCGAGGTGTTCCTCCGGTACGACACCTTCAGCGCCAAGATCGGTAAGGGCCTGCTCGGCGTCGAGGTAGAATTCACCGCTGTCACAAAGGCAACGTCCGGTCCTGGGGCTGCTTAAAACCTGCACCGCCGACGGCCGAACAGATCAACGTATTGCAGCAACTCTGTCACATCATTCACATACGCCACCCAGGCAAGCATCCGTGTCATGTGCGGGCATGGTTTACTTTGCGCCATATTGCCCGGAATAAAATGGGTTTTATACTGTACATATATTCTAAACGAATTGCTAATTCTCCTCTAGCTGAGAGAATTTTCGGGGAAGGCCATGCTCATGCTAACTTGCAGAGCACTTCCAGGGGCTTTTCCCTCTTCTTCTCCTCGTTGAGGCTTGAGAGTCGACCTCCGCTTCCAGGGGCTCTCCCCGGCGCACTTCTCTTTCCCCTCGGGCGCCTTCGCCGGCCGGCGTGAAGGAGTATGTGTTGCGCGGGTTGTAGATATTAGTGCTAGGTTTTTCTTTTCTTGCAGTTTGGCCCATGTGGCGAATCGGAGTGGTGTTCTGGATCCCATCGGCCGGATCCAGGCGGCGTTTGCTTTGGTCTCCTTCGTTGCTTGGCTCTGGTGGCAGGAGCTGAGGCAGGGAGTGGAGCTGCAGCAACAGATCTTCGACAATAAGGCCGTCCTCCCCTCTCTGAGCTCTTCTGCTCTGCTGCGGTGCGGTGCGGGGTGGTGGTGCCGTGCGTTTGGTGGCCGGATTCCATGGTGGAAGCGTGCTGCGGACGATTCGGTGCTGGCTCAGTTCAATAAGCACTGCATATGCTCTCTTCAGTTTGTTGTTCATGCGGCTGGTCTTCTTCCTCTGTTCTGTCGTGGCGGCCAGGAGTTGAGGTGGTTGCTCGCTGTTGACGACGAAGCTGCGGAGGGTCGGGAAGTTCATGGTTCTGCGCTAGCCCGGAGTCGATTCTCGGTGACCAAGATGTGGACACCGACTGGGGATGCTGGCGGGCAGCTGCTCCGAGACGCGTTGCGGCGCCAGGTTATCTTCAACCTCCATGGGAGGCCTTTCAGTGGAATCGCATCGACACTTGCTCCCATCCTACATCAAGTGGTTCCGTCCCCGATGTTTGTGTGGGGGGTTGGTGCTCGAGGCCACAGGTTCAGCGGCGACGGCGGTCCCGGCGAAGGAGCCGATTGCGTTTTCTTTGCTGTGTCTGAGTTCCTTCTTGTTTTCTCCAGGGACCTTTTTGATATTCCTACTTGTTGTAAGGTCCTTTCTGTAACATGTTCTGCCGCTTTGACTTATGAATGCAGTACCTAGGTCCTTCGGGACCATTCTCTGTTCAAAAAAGCTGAGAGAATTTTCCTCAAAAGAAAAAAAACTTAGCGCTCCTCAGTGAGTTTTATACCCTCAGATTGTAAAAAAAAAAGATTTACACGGTGATTCATGCAACTATTATGAGTTACAAGTTGGTTACAGTTGTGACTTTTTAATTGAAGATGGTATGGGGCTTTTCAGGTCGGCCTGAGTTTGGCACGTGTCGATTCAAGCTGGGCTTAGAGCAACTTAGTAGAACCCCTAAAATGGCCGGAACTAGAAAGTTCCGGCGGATTTAGGGGCTGGGTTCAGTTTTTGCGTCCTAACAGCGACTGAAAATCCGACCCGATCTGAAAACGGTGCGCCCGCGTTGGGACCCGTGGGCCAAGGGCCCCGTCCTAGGTACTATTTTTGTACCATTAGTTAAAATTTCTGATTTTTAACCCTCTAAAAATTTGAAAGGCTCATGTGCAGCCCACCCTGATCAGCACCCGTGGGTACAAATCGCTAAGCTTCTCGTCTATCGCAAAAGGGGGAAACTCGTTACATGTGTGTTCGCACTCTTCTCTATCCTATCGACTGCTCCAGTACGAGATGATTTGTCTCCTTCCCCAAATTCCTAATACGGTGCGCCACTTCTATGCCTTTCCGAGGTCGTGGCCAACCATTATTATAGGAGGCCAACTGTGTAGATCCACCGCTTCCCAAACTTTACTTCTTTATTCCTGAAAGTTTTTATTATTTCCCAATCAAATAGTGTAAACCGGTAAGCTTTGTATTGTGCCTCCTATTGATTGTCAATCAATAGTTAAATAACTCTCCTCTTCTCTTCTCTCAAGAAGTCATGATCTTTGTAGGGCATAGGCAACAAAAAAAGTGATTGCGGCGTGCTCTTGATTGGATTTGATAAACTGACAGCCCTCACTGCTCAAGAGAGGTGCAAAACCGTTCATTTCATGGAGGGCCTGAAGCTGGTGTTCCCATGGAGACATGCAATGTGGAGGTCGAGTTTATTTCTTTAGAAAACCAACTTGCAGACATTATAATGAAGCCACTCGGACGGGTTCATCTTCAACAACTTTGATCGAGCATTGGAATGGTTGAGGTAACTTGCAAGTAAGGCTTAGAGCATCTCCACTGGGGTTTGATGCTGGCGTGATCACACGCTTGTTGGGAGACCCCAAGCGGAAGGTATGATGTAGTCTAGTGCAAATTTTCCCGTAGTGTGGAATCAGAGTTTATCGAACCAGTAGGACTTCGTAGTCTTGAAGAAGTTTACTTGTATCAACGGTGTCGTTTATCGATTTTGACCAAGCGTGGAACCTGCACACAAGTACACACTCTCTCTTGCCCTAACTTTTCGGAAGGTTGTCAATCTTCTGATCTTGCTGAAAACAGGAGAATTAAACGTATAGTGTCTTGTAGAGTAATAAAAGTAAGAACGAAACAAAGAGGAAACAATGATGAAAATTGCTTAAAAGATGGTTGCAATATGAGGAAAATAGGACCGGGGGGTATAGGTTCACTAGTGGTGTCTCTCCAAAGAAAACAAACATGTTGGGTGAAAAAATTACAGATGGGCAATTGACAAATCATGAACGTATAACAATACTATTATCACGAGATATAGTTCACGGGTTCTAACATTGTAGGCATTACGTCATATGGACCACTATCCAGCATGCATCCATATCTAAAAGTCCACCTCAAGAAAGATATCCAGCAAACCTCTTGGTATTAAGTTGCACCAACGAAGTGATTGCTATGTGTTCAACAGACGAATGCATTAAGCACAATACGTAATATAAACAGTGTTTCTCTTTCGTAGATAAGAACACCGTTGTTTTCTCCCTAGTGGAAACAACACATCATCCCTCCGCATTTTGTTGTCACTCAAGCGCAGGCAATGAGGAGGCGTGAGCCCACTATCTAGCATATAAACCATCTCTTGGAGGTGAAAACAACTACGTGGCCAAGGTAATCATAAACACCAGAGAGCATTGCAGGACAAGATTAAAACTGTCTATAAATATAAGTGAAGTATCTCAGATTGACATGAACAAATAATCATAATCTCATGGTTCATCGGATCCCAGCAAATACAACATGCACAATTACATAACAGTGGTCTCGATCATGTGAGCCAGCTCACGAGACTCTAAACATGGAGGCATAGAGGAGAGAAAAACATCTAGCTACTGCTATGGACCCGTTGTCCTGAGATGAACTACTCACCCATCTGTCTGGAGGCGATCATGGCGATGTAGAGGCCTCCGTGACGATCCCCCTCTTCAGCAGGGTGCTAGATCAGGACTCTAGAAGCCCTAGATTGGACTTTCGAGGTAACGTGGCCTCTCTGTATGTTTGCTGGAAAGTAACTCTGTCCCTATAATTTTTAGGGTTAAGGGCAACTTATGGGCGAAGAGGTGGCGTGAGGCGGTGGCCAGGACCGCCAGGGGTTCACCAGGCGCGGCCAAGGGAGGGGCCACGCATGGCACCCTCCTGGTGTCCCCCTGGCACCCCTCGGGCTCTCCTTTGAACTATGTCGCGTTCTGGGTAAAAAATGATCTTCGTGGATTTTCAGCCGTTTCCGAGAATATTTCCTTAATAAAATTTCTGAAATAGAAAACAACAACTGGCCTGGGGCATCTTGTTAATAGGTTAGTCTGTGAAAACATCCAAAAAACATAGGAAAGGATGTGGAGAACATAAGGTATTGGGTAGAAAACAAGTATGGAGCATAAAAAATTATAGATATGTTCGCAACGTATCAGCATCCCCAAGCTTAACTCCTTCTCGTCCTCGAGTAGGTAAGTGATAACAAAATAATTTTTAAGGTGACATGAAGCCAACACAAATCTTGATCAATGTTATGTAAAAGCATTGCAAGTTGATATCAAAGTACTTTAACAAAGGCATGATAAATATTATTTCAACTAATGTAAACTTAGCAACCATGTTGCACATGAAAAGTAACACAAACATAAGATAATGAATAATGAAACATTGAAAGTAATACGTTTGTTTCAATCATAAAGAAAAACATAATAAAGTGGTATCCAACTAGTCCTTAGTGTGGTAGCAAAACCTAAATGCCATGACACCTTCAAAGTTTTAATGGTGACTACATACAAATAATTTGAGAGCAAGCAATACCACAATCATGAATTAATCAATAGTAAATTTTAGGACTATGCACATTATACTCAGAATAACAACTATGCTCTCTTAGCTGGTGCATAAAGTAAGAAGATGAAGAGTCATCATAAAAGTAAAAGAAAGACCCTTCACAGAGGGAAGCATGGATTAGTCATGTGTCAGAGCTTTTTATTTGATAAACATAGGTATTGAAAACAATTTTGAGAGAGGTGTATGTCTATGTAAATGAATGGTAATGAAAAACTTATCATAATCCATATCAAGCAAAGTGTTTAGAATTTTGAGAGCGGTTTCCATTGTTTCTTTATTGGTTGGCACTTCCCCCATCTTTATTTCACAAACCAGGGCTAATCTATTCACGGGTACCAACCAGATTTCATCAAACCATGGGGAAATGCCCTTTTATTATATTAGATTATTTGGCACCGGCTCTCAACAAATTTAGATGAGCATATATTTCATACTCATCGGGTGAAATAAGGAAGAAGAATTTTGCTTGACATAAACCATACTAAACTTTAAACTACTTCCTCATGAGCTAAAACAGGAACACAAAACATGTTAATAAATTTTAAGGTTTAAAGGTAGCACACGAGAAATTTACTTGGAGTGGCGGTGAAATACCACATATAGATAGGTATGGTGGACACATTTGGCAAACTTTGGTTTTTTGGTAGTTGGATGCACTAGTAGAGCTCATACTCAGTACAAGTGAAGGCTAGCAAAAGACTGGGAGCGACCAACTAAGAGAGCAATAACGACCATAATCATGCATAGCGAAAAAACATCATTAATCAAAGCATGGAGTGATATTACAAGTCAAAAAGTAAATGATCTTCAAGGCTAGAGGTGACTTTGTTTGTAGTCATAACATGGTGTGAGCATTACATGCCAAAGTCTAAGCCACAGTCAAAACAAACTTCCTATTGCACCACTATAAGCATGGAATATTTTATTCTTCTCCATCACCAATCAATTTATTCGAAACAAATATCAAAGAAAATAAACATCAAAGACCAGAGAGCTAATCAAATGTAACTGAAACAAACCAACAAGATCTGAACAAAATTCGAGTAAAAAACAAGAGCTAAACACAGTACTAGCAAAAACTGAACACTCACAGAACAATAAGAGTGAAAACTAGAGTGCTCTAGGCAATGAAAACAAAGCGTGTCTCTCTCCAAAATAGAAGTGCTAGGATCCAACCAAAAGCTACAGCAAAGAAAACAAAACAAACTGAAAGCAAAATAAAATGACGCTCCAAGAATAACACATATCATGTGAAGCAATAAAACTATAGTGTTTTGAAAGAAACCTAATAATTTTGTTGATGAATGAGAGGTTGCCTTGGGCATCCCCAAGATTTGACGCTTGTACTTCTTGGATATGTCTTGGGGTGACATGGGTATACCCAAGCTTGAGCTTTTGTATATCCTTCATCTCATCACATCATACTTATCTCTCTACACTTGAAAACTTCCTCCACCTAAAAATTCTCACAGTCTTCATTAGCAACGTTAGTGTAATCAAAATAATAAATCCACTTGGTTCAGTTTCAACACAAGTCTCACACTCCATTCAAAATATTAGCTACTGTCACAACTTCTTTTAAAACTCTTCCCCTCAAAAGAACACCAAAATAAAGAGATTAAGACGCAAATGCAAATATTGGCAAAAATCTGTCAAAGGAGAATAATCGGTAAAGATGATTTTTTTTTGAATTTTTTTTGTTGCTCAAATTAAAAAGTGGGAAACTAACGAAATTCAGATAACAACCTGGGGGCATGTGTCTATTTTTTTCAAATCAATCCGACGTTCTGGCTGAGAGATAATATTTTTGGTAACAACCCATAAATCTGTTTCAGAACAACAACTTCCCCAAATCACACTACCTCTCTATTAGAGGCTACTCTTGGCACAAAAACGAAATAAAATGATAAGAATCGCTTTCTGCAGAGGTAACAACTTTCACGATAAAAGAAAAACTGAAAGTAAAAAATAACAAGGGGTGTCTCCCAAAAGCTCTTTATTTATAGCCATTAAGATAGGCTTAGTATTTTCAAAAGATGCTCGCATAAGAATTAAGAATTGAAGCAAAATTGAGCATCAAGAAGAAAATGTGAAACTCATTTAAGTCTAGCCCACTTCCTATGCATAGGAATTTTGTAAACAAATAAATAAATAAAAAGCTCAAAGTAGCAAGCGTAGGAAGGTAAAATAAGAATAACTTCAAAACTTTCAACATAAAGAGAGGTGTTTTAGTAACATAAAAAATTCCTACAGCCATATTTTCCTCTCTCATAATAATTTTAAGTGGCATTATGAACAAACTCAACAATATAACTATCACACAAAGCATTTTTTTCATGATCTACAAGCACATATTTCATATCAAGCTTCAAAATAGTGGGATCAAAATTAACTAAATGATGACCTTGTCGGATATATACCGATTAGAGGTATATCCGGCATTGAACTAAAGAGCCGGATTACCAGGGTGGCCTGTTGGTAATGGATCATAGTCCATTGGGTGGCCCAGTAAGCTGATGCGCAGGAAGCCGGATTCTAGAAGAACCCGAACCACGGCCCAAAGTGGTGCGGCTTGGAGGAGAAGACGGATTCCTTACTTTCCAAGTTAGATACTTTCCGTAGTCTTCTAGGTTTCTTTTCTACAAGCCCTAACCCGGGTATCTATATAAAGCCGGACGGGAGAGACGAAAGAGACAAAAAGCTAGCTAGAAGCCAACTCGCCGAGAAGTTGATCCTCGCCGAGTTAGAGAAACCCTACTCACATTGTACTTTGTATACTTCAGGCTTCAGCCCTGATTTAGTGAGATTGCAGGAGTAGGAACATCGCCTAGTTGCGCTGTACCGAACCTGGGTAAACCTAGTGTTCTCGATTGTCATACTACCACGCCCCCCCCCCCATGTCTCTACCCGTATGCTCATGGCACCCCCGTCTATGATCCTTATTACGATGTCTCGACAGTTGGCGCCCACCGTGGGGCTGGCGACGTCAGGCGTTATGTTTCGATCAGGGATACTCGGTGGAATCAGCAGTACCATAAATGTCGGAAGCTTGGAATTCAATGACGACACAGGGCGCTTTCTCGACAATGGATCGTACATGCCAGCACGGAATCATGTGGTAAGTGCCTGCGTTTTACCGGTTGGATCTGCAAACATCTTTATCGGATTAACTGCATAAGCAATGAGATTGTGTGGTGGAAGCAAATTTATCCCACCCGTCCTATACCCAGTTGAAGAAAACTATGATACCGGGTTCTGCTTAGATCGCCAAAACGCTGAATTTGCTGCCTCTTCGGAGATGCCTGCAATCAGATCTCACTTCATTGACATGGTGCAATCCGAGGTCGCTGAAAACACGGAAGTAAGCAATCTCATGGAAGAAGCAGAAAACAACAATCCCACAGAACAAGTGGAAGATCCGATACCCATCAGTGAAAAGACGAACTCGGAAGCCGACTCTGTATTGGCTGCTATAGAAGAAAAATTAGAGTCGGAACCTGGATCTGAGGACATAGATTCGGAAGACAAAGATGAAGACGCTTTCCAAAGAAAGGTAAAATCTATGCAGGGGAGCTTCCATGAAGTACGTATGGAAAAACCGACTGAAGACTCGGATGCCGAAGAAGATGAAGACCCCAAAACACCTCCACCCGATGAGGAAAACGAGGATGTCGAAACCAGTCCCATCTATCCTGATGTCAAGGAGTTGACAGAAGAAGAACCTGAAAAAAACCTCCTTCTTCCAAGAATAAAAAAAAGACTGTCAAGAAACTCCTGTACAAACTCCAGAAGAAAAAATTGGCAGATACTGCTAATCAAAACCTGGAAGCAGGAGGAGGAAGCGGAGTCACACATGTGGAGAAGAAAAAGAAAGAAATCCCTGTTCCCCCAAATATCGGAACAGGACGAGATCGATCTGATCAAAACCCCGGTCGGACCGTACGAACCATCGGAAGTGCTGGAAGCCAGAAGGCAAGCCATTATGCGGCAGCAGCAACAACTATTTTGATCTCAAGAAAATCTCCTCAAAGCCCAAGCTGCTGTAAAAGCAAAGCAGGAGAAAATTAAAGAATTCGAAAGCCGGAATATGTCCGGGATAAAACCCACGAGATTACCCGGAATTGCAAGGCCGGATGTGCTGCCAGAGAAAGAACGGTTGCAAAACCCTTCCTGGCAAAGACAGGTTAACGACGTAAACGCTAAGAGCGAACGCATCTACAAAACCGCAACTGAAAACGCGGAAGCCGCGTTCGCCATCCTTAATGACGATCTATATTCCAAAGACGAAAACTTTCAGTGAGTGTATGATTTCTTAGGAAAAGCATTACAACAGCAACAACGAGGACATGCACGACGAGGGAAGTTGCACGACGACTCGGCCCTATGCAAAACTGCCACCTGCGCCGCTGGAGCACCCGGACCTGGCGAACCTGGAGATTCAGGCGATTCTAAGGAAAAGAAGGGAGATCCTAAGAAGTACAAGAAAATTCCGGACAATAGGGATGAAGCGTCCAGAACGGGACCCATCTGCCGAATAGTGGAAATAATCCTCGTGATCACAAGGATCGGGAGGAACAAAACGGGAAAGACGGAAAAATGATGACGTCTCCGAGATGCCCAGCTGAAAAAGCCGGAAGATATGAAAATCCTCACAGGCGTGAGAGATCCCGTACTCCTCCTAGGAACAAAGAAAGGCCAAGGAGTAGAACTCCGCCTTATTCCAAAGGACACGACAACAGACGAAATAGGGATAATCCCGGAAGAGCGCACTCGCGCAACAATGGGCCAGAAAGGAGTAGATCCCCTTCTGTCCATTCAGCCGGCACATATTCCGCTCACGTCGATAAGGCGAAAAGAGACAATCTATACTTTGGACCTAAGTGCTTTACTGATAGGATCCGAAGAATAACACTACATTCTATCTTTGCCAAAGTTGGTCCAACTTACCAAAAGTATACCGGAAGTACAAACCCGGATACATGGCTCTCAGATTACTATACTTCAGTTCAGATAAACAAAGGGACAGACCTGGAAGCGGTGAAAATTTCACCCCTAATGTTGCTGGATGGAGCCATAGATTGGATCAACGGGCTTCCGTCAAGAACCGTGGATAGCTGGGATGATATGGCTAGAGTATTCGATCAGCATTTTCGGGGGTACGTATAAACGCCCTAAGAGTATTAACCAGCTAAACCGTTGCGTCCAGTTTAAAGACGAGTTGTATGTCGACTTTATATCAAGATGGACAACAATAAAGAACAGTTGCTCTGGAGTAAGTGATGTACAAGCAATGCATGCTTTCATCAATGGATTAAAACCCGACCTCGTACCGTTCATGATTGGATCAAAAGAGCACAAAGATTACGGATCTATGCTTACCACCGCCAATGAGCATGCAGCGGCCAAAGATGATATCAGAGCGAGAGGTGGAAATATTGACGCTTTGGTTCAGGCAAAAAAGACACCCCGTTCTGGAAAGAAAACTACTCCAGAGGCACAGGAAAAACCCAAAGAAGTAAACACAACCTTTGGAAAGGATAATGGCAGCAAATAGAAAGGAAGAAGCACATAACCAATCTCGTACTCTAAGGAAGAGTGGGAAAAGATAAAGTCAGAAAACTGTGTCCACCATTCGCAATTTGGGAAGCCTACCCATAGAAATGCGCAGTGCCGCCTCAACAAGCATATGAAGGACACTGCAGGATCCGGGAACAAAGCAAAGAATTCCAAGAGGAACTTCAGCAAACAAAAGCCGGAAGCTAAGAAAGAAGAAAGTGAATTGGACACTGACGATAAAATCCAAGAACAGCAGCGAAAAGGCGAACCAAAATTCCCGAGAGTTGAACGAGAATGTAACCTAACTTTCCTGACAACTCCCTCAGCAAAGCAGGCAAAAAGGACACTTCGAGAAATCAACGCGGTTGTTCCACCAACACCAAAGTACTTGAAGTATTCAAATACGCCAATTACCTGGTATCAGTCAGATCATCCCGGAAATATGCCAGAACCCGGCACGCATGCTTTGGTCGTAAGTCCTATTGTTCAAAACACTAGGCTCAAAAGAGTGATGATGGATGGAGGATCTAGTATCAAGATCATGTACCTGAGTACATTGAAACAGCTACATATTTCCGAGACTCAGCTCAGGAACAACAATATACGGTTTCATGGTATTGTTCCTGGCAGGCAAGCACAATCCCTAGGAGAAATTTCCCTATATGTAACCTTTGGAAGTAGATAACATTTCCGCCAGGAAAAAATCTCATTCGAGGTGGTGCCGTTCGAAAGTGTATACCACGCAATACTCGGACGTCCAGCTTTCGCCAAATTCATGGCAAGATCATGTTATATTTACAACAAGCTGAAGATGCCAGGGCTAAAAGAAGGAGTAATTACCATAACCGGAGAACGAGCTGGAGAAAGGAAACGCCCTTTGCGCAGAGAAAGTCATCGCAAGGGAGGAATTGAAGGAGCTAGCTAAGGAAGTTTCGCCGATGGAAATACCATCAGGAAAAGAAAGTCGGAAGATGGCAGATAGCTTCAAGGTCTCGGAAAATACAAGACAGGTTATCCTAGATCCCAAAGACCCGACAAAATTTGTCGTAGTGGGAACTGGGATGACCGACAAATAGGAAGATGCGCTCATCAAGTTCCTCAGTGAGAACTAGGATATTTTTGCCTGGTGTCCCGCGGACATGCCGGGAGTACCCAGGGAACTTGCTGAGCATCAACTAAAAATGATTCCAGGTTCAAAGCCCGTCAAACAAGGTCTCCGTTGTTTCGATGGAAGAAGACGAAAGACTATAGGCAAGGAAATTATCCAGCTTTTAGCAGCTGATTTTATCCGGGAAGTTATACATACTGATTGGTCTGCAAACCCAGTATTAGTCCCGAAGAAAGACAATATTGTTCTTAGGACGTGTATAGATTACACAGGCTTGAACAAGTTGTGTCCAAAAGATAGGTACACGTTACCGCGAATCGATCAAATAATTGATGCCACTGGTGGCTCTGAGCTTTTATGCTTTTTGGATGCTTATTCCGGGTACCATCAAATACGTATGAAGGAGGAAGATAAAATAAAAACTTCTTCGTAACCCCATATGGAACATACTATTACATAATCATGCCTTTTGGCCTGAAGAACGCCGGTGCAACTTACTAGCGTTGCATGCAAAGATGCATGCATAGTCAAATCGACAAAAATGTCCATGTTTACGTGGATGACATTGCCGTAGTTTCCAAGCAAAAGGATACACTCCTTGAAGATCTACGAGAAACTTTCAAAAATTTGCGCACTTATAAAATGAAGTTGAATCCATTAAAGTGCGTATTCGGGGTTCTCTCAGGAAAGCTTCTGTGTTTTATCGTTTCTCACAGAGGAATAGAAGTAAACCCGGAAAAGAACAAGGCAATCTTGAATATCACAAGGCCTACGTGCTTAAAAGATGTACAAAGATTGACGGGTTCTGCAGGCACAGTCAGCAGGTTCATAAGCCGGCTAGGAGACAAGGCTCTGCCATTATACAAATTGTTGAAGAAATCTGACAAATTTGAATGGACAGAAGATACGGACAAAGCATTAACCCATCTCAAAGAAACTTTGATGAAAGCTCCGATTTTGGCATCCCCAAAAGACGAAGAACCCATGTTACTGTATCTTACAGCAACAAACAGGGTTATCAGTGCAGTGATAATTGTGGAAAGGCGAAAAGACGAACAAAGTATACCAGATCAGCATCCAGTGTACTACGTTAGCGAAGTATTCTTCGAGTCAAAGAAAAGGTACCCACATTATAAAAAACTGGCATATGGCGTGTTTTTTGCATCTCGAAAACTCCGCCATTATTTCCAAGGAGATTCCATAACAGTGGTAAGCAAATCACCACTAGGGGATACTATCAACAATGCGGACGCAATAGACCGAGTTGCCAAATGGGGCATTGAGCTCCTTGCATTCGACATTAAGTACCAACACAGGACGGCAATCAAATCCCAGGTGTTAGCAGATTTTGTTGCTGATTGGATAGAAGCAATGGAAAACACACCAATGCCGGAATCAGAATATTGGATCATGCATTTTGATGGATCCAAAATGAAGGAAGGCGCCGGAGCTGGTGTAGTGCTAAAATCTCGAAAAGGTGACATTATGGAGTATGTATTACAAATACACTTCAACGCCAGCAACAATGTGGCAGAATACGAAGATTTGCTTCATGGCTTGCATATTGCAAAGAAAATAGGCGTTAAGCTCATACTCTGTTATGGTGACTCGGATTTGGTACATCATCAGCTAAACCAAACATGGGATGCCAAAAGCCCCATTATGGCCGAATATCGAAGAACTGTGGACGAGTTTGCCATTTGCTTCCTAAGATTTGAAGTGCTTCATATCAAAAGGGAAGAAAACTGGAACGCAGATGTATTAACCCGCATGGGATTGGAAAGAGTGAAAACCCTACCACCCCATGTGTTTGTCCAACATTTGCATGAACCATCGATCAAAGGTGGAGATGTGGATCATCCTCTCGTTTCCGAGTCAATTGAAGTCCTGCTTGTTAAACCGGATTGGACAATTCCATATTTAAACATCTTAGTCGATCAGAAGTTCCCGGACGAAGCAGGTGAGGTGTTGCAAAGACAGATACAATGTCGATGCAAAGGATACACGGTAATTAATGGTTGCCTGTATAAACGCAGTACTATCGGAGTTTTTCAGCGGTGTATTTCACCAGAAGAAGTATGAGAAATATTGCAAGAAATCCATGCAGGAGATTACGGACATCATGCTCAATCAAAAAGCATAGTCAAAAAAGCATTCCGTGCAGGGTTTCCTGGCTCACAGCCAAGACAGATGCATATCACATAGTAAACACATGTGTTGGATGCTAGTATTACACCAAGCAGACGAATATGCCATCTCAAGCACTCAAAACTATTCCTATAACATGGCCATTTGCGGTCTGGGGCTAGATATGATGGGACCATTCAAAAGTGCAAGAGGCGGACTTACACATCTACTCGTTGCACTAGATAAGTATACCAAGTGGGTGGAGGCGAAACCCATCAAAAAACTTGACGGTGTGACTGTCAGGAATTTCATCATTGACATAGTCATGAGATACGGCGTTCCACACAGCATAATCACAGATAACGGGACAAATTTCTCTATTGGAGAGTTGACAAAATATTGCCGACAAACGAGAATTCGCCTAGATCTAGCATCTGTGGCACACCCACAATCCAATGGACAAGTTGAATGAATGAATAGTTCTATCCTGCAGGGAATACACCTAAGACTCGAATCTCCTCTTCATAGAGCAGCGGGAGCATGGGTAGAAGAATTACCTTCCGTGCTTTGGAGTATTTGAACGACGCCGAATAGATCAACTGGACAAACATCATTTTTCCTGATTTATGGCGCATAAGCAGTGCTTCCTACGGAAATGCTCCATGATAGCCCAAGAGTGCTAGCATACGAAGACTCAGATGCCGAAAACGCACGAAATGATGCCGTCGATCTCTTAGAAGAAGAACGAGAGCTTGTGCTACAAAGATCTGCCATTTATCAGCAGGGACTGCGACGATATCATAGTCGGAAAGTCAAACATCGTTCTTTCAAAGAAGTAGACCTAGTGCTAAGATTGGTGCATGAAAGGAAGCACAAATTAGCCCCAGTTTGGGAGGGACCGTTCGTCATTAGGAAGGCTATAAAAAACGGGTCATACTATCTCGTAGATATTCGGGATACGGAAGATGATCCTAAAAGATCGAATCGCAAAAGAAAGAGGAAGATAGATGTCGAACTAGGAGAGACAAAGAGACCCTGGAGCATCCAGCAGTTACGTCCCTTCTACACTTAGTTCAATTTCTATGTAAACATCTTTGAGATCATGAAATAAAGTTGTCGGAATTCATGCATTACTGTTTTTTGTTCATTTTCATACAAAGCATAAGTCCGTCTTTATCTATTTCACAATGATCTTTCAAAATTCTCAATGTTAACCCGAATTGTGCCTGCGTGCTCGGAGTTATAAAACAGAATGCTTTGTAGCCTAAGGAGGCTTAAAGAAACCCAAATTGTGCCTGGGTTTCATACTTTTTTCCTTAATGTTTTCCTAAGTATTATCTGATTGTTTGTGTGTTGAGTCACTGAAATTAGTAAGTAAAAATGCCTTAGTACAATCCGTGTTTCCGAGTTTCGAATGATAGGTTAAACCCAGTCACTTGGCATGAATATTATATACTATTGAGCCATTTCAACACTAAGGACAGTCAAAGCATATAAACCAAAGAACTTAGAAGGCAAAGGAATTAAAACCCGAAAAAACTTGCAAAGACATACATTTTACTGCAAAAGGGGGAAACTTGTTTATACAAATGATAGATATTATTACAATGGATATTACATTGAGAGAATAGTAATGCTTCTATTTTTTCCTGTTATCTATCCAGGAATCAAGCGGACTCTTCGAAGTCTGGGTCCTCCTCTTTGCTGCTGGGGTCCTCGGGAGTTGCCGAAATTTCCTCCTCGGGGTAGAAGGTGGAGATGTTCACCATTTGCGCTATCTTCGTAGCGTGGCCTTTGACGGAGTCAAAGATGCTAGCTCGCTGCGCTTCCGTGTATCCTTGAGGGATACCGGTCGCCACACGCCAAGACTTGGCGGTGGTGTAGTGCATACGCATTAGCCCAAGGGCCATGCGTGCACCACCACGAGCTGCGGAACGGAACCAGGACTCCTTCTGGTTCGCCACCTCCTCGATCCCTTCCGGAAGTTGGCTAACTTCCGAGATTTCTCCTGCCTTGGCAGGAATGTACTTGTTAACAAGTAACATCCCCGCGGACTTCAGCATGGAGAAGATCCTCCCGAAAGCTTGGATTCTATCAATCCGGGTAAGCAAAACAGAGGAGAAAAAAGAAACATAATGTAAAAAGTATAAGAAGAAAAAATCCGGTAAAAGACTAAAGATCTTACCAAGAATCTTGTCCATTTCAATGCCTTCTTCAAGGCGTTGATTTAGCGCGTTCTCCAGGTCGAGGATGGTGGCCTTGTCCTTCTCAGCCTGGGAAGATGCCTTGGACTCGGCGATCCCGACAGCCAGCTGGCTGGCCTCCAGGTCCTTCTAGAGCTTTACATTGATTTTGTAAAGCTCCGAGTTTTCCTTTCGGGGGTTCTCAGCATTGTCGGCATCTTCAGCAATTTGCTTGGCTTTCGCCAAAGAAGCTGAAAAGTAAGGAAAATGAAGAGTTCAAAAAACTCGGAAAACGACTTAGAAAATTTCTCACAAAAGTGTGAAAGAATAAAAAAAAACTTACCTGTTGATTCCTTTAGCTCATGCTGAACAGATGCCAATTCCGAGTTTTTGTCTTCAAGAATTCCAAGGAGAGTTTTCACCTCCTTGTTCTTGATGGTAAGTTTACAGAAAACTTTCATGTTAATTGTCTCGGAAGTTTGCTGAAACATGGACAAGATAAATAACGCTTAAGTCAAAAACAAGCAAGAACATGAAGAAAGCATTCAGTCAAAAAGTATACAATTGGCTAAATGCTTAGGGGCTAGAGATATTTACCTGGCTCATTCTTGTAAGAAGTGTCAGATTTTCGTTAAATTCCTTTGCGTATTCGGCACAGAGAATTCCGACGTGGCAAAGGTCGTCTTGTATGACCTGCCGAGGTGAGAACACGTAATTATTCCTAACTATAAGCCCGCCTTGCGGCCAGGGACAGATTAAAGGAGCTGGAGGGAAGTACTTTGTCGCCCACAGATGGATATACCCGTGTTCGGCAAAAGACTCTTCTTTTACCTTGAAGTCTTTGTAAAAAGTTGGGATAGGCTCCTCCTCTGGAACTTGCGAAGGTCCTCCCACTTCCGGCTCCGCCCTTTCCCTCGCGTCCTACTCGGGCGCAATGGGCTGGCTAGACGACAAGGGATATTCTCCCTCCCTTGCAACCGAGTCTTACTCTTCTGCTGAAGTCGGAGTGTCGGGTGCAGCAGCGGAAGACGACTGCGCTCCTCTCTTAGCAACAACCTTATGTTTCTTCCGACCTTTTGGCTTCAAAGATGTAGGGGCCAGGTTGGAAAGAGAAATTCCGAGAAATAAGATTCTGACAAATAAAATTCATGCAATAAAAAGCATAGGAAAAGAAAAACCCGGGATTTCTTTACCTGGATGTTGCGACGACAAATCCGTCAAGATCGATTACGTCCGGAGTGGTGGAAGGCTTCTTGCGCTTCCGTCCGTCTGCAAAGTTGGCACGCAGCGCGTCCAACTCGACATCAGTGGCAACCTCCTCCTTAGGAAGATTGACAATCTGCAAAAAAGAAGCAAAGTCCAGATAAGGCAAAACATCCGAGAAAGAGGAAAATCAAGAAATTACCCAAAGAGGAAAAATTCTACCTTTGGAGCTGGATTACCAGCGTGGTACATTTCCTGGCTTTCTTCATACTGGTCTCGAGTGGAAACCAGTTGGTTTAGCCGTTTCTTGAAGTCCTTCTTCGAGAATGCTTGGTCTGTTTCCCCTCATTGCATCCTCCGGGCCCGAGTATTCGCACATTAGCCGCTTTCCGCGGTGGGTTAAAGGCTGAATCCGGCTTCCGAGCCAGCACAAAACCGTGTCTGTGCCGGTGAGAGGAGGGGTGGCGGAAACAAGCTTGGAAATACGCCGCTTGATCCTCATGAGATCTGCTGACAGAGTCTGGACCGTGTCCACCGCCAAATTATCTTGGGGAGTGGCCGCGGAATTGACGAAAGGTGGGATTCCCGCTTCCTTTCCATAAAACGGGACATCCTCATGATAGAAGAAGGAACCCGTCCAGAATTTGACGGATTCCGAAGTTTTGATTTCCGGGAACCAATCTTCCCTAAACCTACGTAAGGTAAAGGAGATGGTTCCACGGGTGGGGAGAGCACCCTCAGAGGGGTTGCACTTTACTCCAAAGCAATACTGCTAGAAGTCTAACCTAGGCTCTATTCCTATGTACCCCTCGAAAAGGGCTTGAAACCCGACAAGGTAAAGGATAGAGTTGGGAGGAAGGTTGTGCGGATGGATTTGGTAATGGTCGAGAATTTGGAGGAAAAAAGCGGACGGTGGAAAACCCATACCTCTGTTTATATGCGAGGCAAGGAGAACCCGTTCGCCGGGTTTCGGCGAAGGCTCTGAGTCTTCCTCGTCCTACCGCCATTTACCCTTCAACATGAATCCCTCCTTCTCCATTGCCGGAAGAAGGGACGGAACCACATTGTAGTGGCTCCAGTTCCCGGAGTTTTCCTCCGTATCTTCTTCAACTCCGGTGGCGCCGGAGGCGGCGACCTCCTCGCCGCCGAGAATGGTATTTCTCTCCGTGGGCTCAGTGACGAGAGGCGGAGGAGGAGTAGTCGATGACGACGGCACGTTCTCAGCCGCGGGAGGTAGATCCCCGCGAGCCGAATCGCCGGCGTGTCCCTCCAGCGTGCTTGCGGTGGCGCGGACGGGGGAGTCGAGTTGCGGGTCCAAATCGTTGATGATGGACTCGATGTCCATGGAGGCGTTAGTTGCGTCCGCGGCACGGGGAGATTCTCCGTCAGCCATTTGCGGGCGGTGCAACCGTGAAGATGAGCCTCCGATGGTTCTTTTCCGGGGAAGGGTTAGAAGCTCATTTTCTCTGCGTTCACTCGCTCGGGGCTCTGGCTCTGGCTCTTGGAGGCTATGGCGTTGGGGGCTTTGAGGAAAGAGATGATGCGGAAGAGAGACCGGATCCCCCGAGGCGGCTATTTATAGCCGGAAACGCGCTGAGATTTGTTACATCGGCTATTTGACCATTGGATGATCAATGAGTGTTATGCCCGAAATTTCCGGGAAATGAAGGGATATAGTGATAAATGTGATCTCCTCGTTTCCCGCAAGAATCTGTCAGGAGATACGTTGCAGGGTTTTGACTGAACCCAAACGTCCGCGATGTCAGCATGATTTCATCGCTGGCGTCACGAAGTTCCTTCTCCGCGAAGGCTCGTGGAAGAAAAGCCGGACTTTGAGAAAATCCGAGTTTTGAGTTAACAAATTCTGGGAAAAAGAAGAATCAAGACCAAGCGCTAACATTTCTCGGAAAAGAATGCATATTGACGAAAGGTGGCAGAATAAAGTCTCAATCCTTCTTGGGCGCTATTGTCGGATATATACCGATTAGGGGTATATCCGGCATTGGACTAAAGAGCCGGATTACCAGGGTGTCCTGTTGGTAATGGATCACAGTCCATTGGGCGGCCCAGTAAGGTGACGCGCAGGAAGCCGGATTCTAGAAGAACCCGGACCACGGCCCAAAGTGGTGCGGCTTGGAGGAGAAGACGGATTCCTTACATTCCAAGTTAGATAGAAAACTGGCTAGAAGCCAACTCGCCGAGAAGTTGATCCTCGCCGAGTTAGCGGAACACTACTCACATTGTACTTTGTATACTTCAGGCTTCAGCCTTGATTTAGTGAGATTGCAAGAGTAGGAACATCGCCTAGTGCGCTGTACCAAACCTGGGTAAACCTGGTGTTCTCGATTGTCATACTACCACGTCCCCCACGTCTCTACCCGTAGGCTCATGGCACCCCCGTCTATGATCCTTACTACGATGTCTCGACAGACCTCCCCAAACCCACTTTTTACAATATTGTAACAAGATGATTGATCACTCTCCAAAGGTATGGGACTCCTTCTAGCTAAAGTCAAGACCTCTCCGATCCCATTTTCAGTAGCATTATAATTTATATCCTCTAGTAACATAGGACACCATCATCTAGAGCATTATCATATAAATTTTCTAAGCAAGCTTCCTCATTATCATGAATATCAATAGTAGGAACAAATAGAGAATTATCATAATATTTTTCAAAATAGAAAGGATTATCATAAATAACAGTAGACAAAGTATCTAATTGTTTCTCTTTGTTCTCCGATGTGTCTTGGAGGTCGTTACCTCTGTAACAAGTATCACGTTCATCAAACATGGGTATTTTATAAGAATCCATAGGATCATCACATTCATCAATATGACACTCATGCTCCTTTGGTAAGAATGGAGGGAAATAAAATAATGTATGAGTTAGAGAGTTACTCTCATTAGAAGGTAGGCATGGGTAGCTACTCCATTCTTCCTCCTTTTGATCATCAGTATCCTCCTTTTTTTTCATCCAATGAGTTTCCAGTTTCAGCAATTTCTTCTTCCATAGGATCCTGCAAAATGTGAGTATCCTCTTGTGAGGAAAGGAGTCTCTCTTTATAATCAATGATATGATCATTATTGCTGAAATTTTCTAGACAATAAATAAGAATGAAAGAGCTTGTAAATTTAAGTCCTTTTGAAGCAATGCAAGTTTCATAATTCTCAGCCATGAAGGAATCTATCTCAGAAGCTGTCATAAATATAATAAATTATTCTACTTGTTTAGATCCAAGATGAATATAATTAACCTAATGATAGGTTGCAATTAAAGGTTATTTACTAAAGCGACACTGGAATTTGAAATGTCTATCATGTTGTTCAGAGCAACAATTTATATCATGAAGTTCAAGTAAAAGTTTAGCAATCTCATTCAACTTCTTTAATATACCTCTCAAGATTTATCCTTATTTTTATTCTCTATACTTTATATATAATTCTCTAGCCTCCAATAACATAGAGGCTCTAGTAAGTTCAACAATAGCAAAAGCATTATAACAAGTAAAAGACTAGAAACTAGAGAACTATTTTTTGGGGTTTTTTAGAAAGAGAAAACAAGACTAAACAAAACTAAACTAAGCAAGAACAAAACAAAAGAAAGAGAGCGGAAGTGTGAGACTCCCCTCGCATCAATCTAGAAGTCCACGACAACGACTCCATAAAAAGTACTTGATGTTGACGTGATCACACACTCGTTGGGAGACCCCAAGCGGAAGGTATGATGTAGTCTAGTGTAAATTTCTCCCTACTGTGGAACCAGAGTTTATCAAACCGGTAGAAATTTATAGTCTTGAATAAGGTTACTTGTATCAACAACGTCGTTTATCAATGTTGACCAAGCATGGAACCTGCACACAAGCACAAACTTTCTCTTGCCCCAACTTTCCGGAAGGTTTTCAATCTTTCGGTCTTGTTGAGAACAAGAGAATTAAACATATAGAGACTTGTAGAGTAATAAAAGTAAGAACCAAACAACAAGGAAACAATGATGAAAAGTTCTTAAAAGAAGGTTGCAATATGAGGAAAATAGGACCGGGGGCCATAGGTTCACTAGTGGTGTCTCTCTAAAGAAAACAAACATGATGGGTGAACAAATTACAACTGGGCAATTGAAAAATCATGAACGTATAAGAATAATATTATGACGAGATATAGTTCATGGGTTCTAACATTGTAGGCATTGCAACAAGGCACATGGACCGCTATCTAGCATGCATCCATATCTGAAAGTCCACCTCAAGAAAGCTATGCAGCAAACACATTGGTATTAAGTTGCAGGAACGAAGTGATTGCTATGTATTCAAGAAACGAATGCATTAATAACAATACGTAATGTAAGAAGTGGTACTCATCCGTAGACAAGAGCACCTCTATTTTTTCCCTAGTGGCAACAACACATCCTCCCCCGCATGTTTCTGTCACTCAAGTGCAGGCAACAAGGATGCATGAACCCACTATCTAGCATACAAACCCTCTCTTGAAGGTGAAAACAAATACGTGACCAAGGTAATCATAAACACCGGAGAGTATTGTAGGACAGGATTAAAACTCTCTACAAATATAAGTGAAACATCTCAGATTGACATGAACAAAATAATCATAATCTCATGGTTCATCGGATCCTAGCAAACACAACATGCACAATTACGTAACAGTGGTCTCGATCATGTGAGGCAGCTCACGAGACTCTAAACATGGAGGCATAGGGGATATAGCAACCATGTAGCTAGTGCTATGCACTTGTAGTCCCGAGATGAACTACCAACGCATCTGTCCGTAGGCGATCACAACGATGTAGAGGCCTTCGGTGATGACCCCCCTCTCCGATAGGGTGCCGGAGTAGGACTCTAGAAGCCCTAGATTGGACTTTCGAGGTGACGACGCATCTCTGCATGTTTCGTGGAAAATAACTTCGTCATCGTAATTTTTAGGGTTAAGGGCAATTCATGGGTGAAGAGCCGGCGTGAGGCGGTGGCTAGGGCCACCAGGGGCCCACCAGGCGCGACCAAGGGAGGGGCCGCTCCTGGTACCCTCCTGGTGCCCCCTGGCACCCCTACGGCTCTCCTTTGGACTCTGTCTTCATTCTGGGTAAAAAATGATCTCCATGGATTTTCAGCCCTTTCTGAGAATATTTCCTTGAGAACTTTTCTGAAAAATAGAAAAACAACTGAAAACATCAACTAGCCAGGAGAATCTTGTTAATAGGTTAGTTTGTGAAAACATCCAGAAAACCGAAGAAAATATGTGGAAAACAAAAGGTATTGGGTAGAAAACAAGCATGGAGCATCAAAAATTATAGATACGTTTGCAACGTATCAGGGTTCCCATCCGACAAGTGCATCAGGAAGGTGTTATTTGCAGCGCCGGCACATGTTGCCATGCTATTGGGCCTAGATGCACACATCGGCGGTCCCAATAGGTTTTAGCCAAAAAGGGTTTGAAACGTGAACTTAAATGAAGCAACAATTTTTTATTGAAATTTGAACAGAACATTACAAATTTAAACAAAATTTAGAAAACAATGATGGAAAGCAAGGTGGTTGCTGCATATAGAAATCCTTATAAAAAATCATAAAAGGAACTATGATCTATCCCCCTCTTTATAGTATGGATTTTCCTATACGATTCAGAACTATAAAAGGTACTATGATATTTGACCTTGACATCTTCAACTCTTCAAGTGCACTATATCAACTCAGAGCTCCAAAATAAAATATGTGTGTCGAGTGTCAAGTATGCCATATGAGAGTTATGGTATTCATCCAAGCATATGCATTGTTTGGTCTTCATCCGTGTGATGGAGATATGCCCCAGAGGCAATAATAAATTTTGTTATTCATATGTGTTTCATAATTAATTTTTATATTTATGTGCTATAACGGCTATGGTTTTCGAATGTGAGATTCAGAGAAAAACCCATACTTATATTGAGCCAGGGCCATTCTCCCAGAATTCTAGGCAACTCAATGGATAGAAAATACCGCGGTTGAAAACGATCCTTATATTAATAGGAAGATAATTGGAGAGAGCACGTAGGAACTAATTTAATGTGAAGGTAAGGAGTGAGCAATGACTATATTATCCAAATAAATGATCATGTACACCGTGAGACATTTGTGGTGAAAGACAAGAAAAAAGAGAGGTGTTAGCGACAAATGACCAAAATCCTACTCATGACTACTGAGTTTAGGGAAACCTAAGAAAGAACACCGACTATTGTGAAAGCGAGGTGGTTGCTTCATATAGACATAATAAAAAAAAACCATGTAAGCAGGCATAGAACATCAATCTACAACAAGGTTCACCCACAAGAGACGTCCAAATAAAGAACCAACCAAAACCATCGTTGCCTTGACGACTAGGATGAAAGTATTGACGACAAACCCAATACAATAATTCATGCTTTATATTTGTTATAAAAAAAGTCTAACAACAACAATTAACATGTATCCACGAGGCTGGCCCGAGGGAGAGATCTAGAGGCCTAGAGCTTGCCATGGGAGTAGAAGATGGAGGTTTTCTCTCGGGATAATGGTGTTGTTCTCGTGCAGCTACATGCCACATTGTTTCAAGAAAACAAATGTGCGCTATAACCCTCGGTGTGCCCAATTCTTGAGTGTTCAATTACTTACCACCAACTGGCTAGAGAATATGAATTATGGAGAATCATACAAATTATAGCTCATGCACACGAGTAATTTTTTTTTGAGATGACAACTCACGAGTAAGTGGACACACAATACTTTCATCATGCTAGATAGCGAGTTAACAAACATTTATCATGCTAGGTTTCATAAGTCGGTGCTCCGTCACGTTTCATTTCCATTTGAAAAACGCTTTTCCTAGGGCGACATAAGCGAGCGTAACTTAGGTCGCTCTCCCTGGCGCGGCGCGCGAGCTCGGTCCATTTTGGGCAGCATGTGTAACTACTTAGCCCCAATTAGCATGAATTTGATTTTTTTAGCCCAATTTTCGTGGTAGACTATATTTTTAGCAGCCCAACGTAATAACTACCAGTAGTCATATGTAGGCTAAGTATTTTCGTCATTTCGGTCCATGTTGCGTACGTTTTTAATTTTTGTAACAAGTTCGCACGTATTTTGCTGAGAAATCACAAACGAGACGCTGCAATATTTTTCTACATGTTTTTTCTAGAGAGTACATGTGTTGTTCTAGAATTTATTTTTTATGTGCTCGTTCACATGTTGTAAACATGTGATTTCTTTGTTGCTACCGTTTTATTTTTTTGTTGAAACACCTGATAATTTTTGTTGAAAATGAATCTGTGACAAAACATTCTGTCCCTTCCCTAACTTTAAACAACAATTTTTTTAATATGTTTTGTTGTAATAGTTTGTTACTTTTGTTGAAATAGATGACTACTTTTGTTGCAAATGAATCTTCAGCATAACTGCCCACTTTTTAAATTGCTAAAAAATATAGTTTTTTTTATTATAATAGTGTCGAGACATCGTAGTAGTTTTCATAGACGGGGGTGCCATGAGACTACGGTAGAGACGTGGGATAACGGGATAGCGTAGTAACACAGAACACGGGATTTTACCCAGGTTCGGTACGTCGCGACAGTACGGCGTACCTACTCCTGCACTTCTCACTAATTGGGACTAAAGCCCGTATAACAGGGTTACAGTGTGAGGGAATAGATCTAGCTACTCGACGAGGATGAACTTCTCGGCGAGTTGCGTAGAGCTTGAACTTGTGTCTAACTTGTGCTTCTTCAATCTATCTCCCGTCCGGCTTTATATAATAGCCGGATTAGGGCTTACAGAACAGGAAACCTAGAAGACTACGTTTAACTTGTAACTTGGAAAGTAAGGAATCCGTCTTCTCCTCCAAGCCAGATCACGCGGGCCGTGATCCGGGTTCTTCTAGAATCCGGCTTCTACGCGTCGGACTACTGGGCCGCCCAATGGACCTAAGCCCATTACCATGTAGGCCACCCTGGTAGTCCGGCTCTTTGTCTACCATCTTCTATACCCCTATTCAGTATATATCCGACAGTAGCCCCCAGGAAGGATCAAAACTCTGATTCTCCGTCTTTCGTCAAATACATTTTGTCCGGGAAATCTTGATTCAGCAGTCTTGATTCTTTCTACTTTCCTTTTGAAGGAGATGGTAACATAAAACTCGGAGCTATGAATGTCCGGCTTTTCTTCTCGCGATCCTTCGCGGAAAAGGAACTTCTAACGTCAGCGCTCTAATCATGCTGACGCAGGCGACGCTTGGTTTCACGCGGGAAACCCTGCCACGTATCTCTGACAGATTCTCACGGGAAACGAGGAGATAGCCATCATTCCCCTGTCGTTATATTTCCCGTAGTTTCCGGCGAGCGACACGCGTCGAACATCCAACGGTCGAAAGAGCCGTTGGCACGTATCTAAACGGATTTCTGGCTATAAATAGCCGTCATCGTCCTCCTCCGAAACTTTCCTCACTCCCTCACTGCCCACGCCATTGCTGCGCACGCGAGCTCGAGAGCAAGTCCTTGTCCCAGGCGCACTTAGCATCAAACGCATCGAAACGCGCCACCAAAAGATGGCCTCCTCGCCGTCGTCACCGACCCGCGCCACCATCGACGAGCTCGTCAGTGATCTGGATCCGCAGCCGGGATCGCAGACGCACGCCGGCGACAAGCCGGAGAAGACTGCTGCTTCCGCGGCGGGCGGAGAAAACACTTCCGCCGCCGCGGACATTGCGGGATCGAGCTCCGCAGCACTCCCTCCGTTCATCCCAACGACGGAGAAGGTCAAGATTCGTTCCCGTGGCGATGAGTGCCTTGCCACCGGAGCCAACAGCGAAACAGAAATTGTCGGCAATTGGAGTCCGAGTAATACTTCTCTCGTCCTTCTTCGTCGGATGTCAAAGGAAGGATACCTAGTTAAGGGCAAATGGCGAATCTCGAAAGATGAACCCGAGCCCAAGCCAGAAGTCGGAGAACGCGTCATCCTTACCTCTCATGTTGCGAGAGGTATGGGTTTTCCCCCTTCCGCCTTTTTTCTAGACGTCCTTAACTTTTATGGCGTTCAACCACACAATATTTCTCCGAATTCCATCCTCTACTTAGCCAGTTTCCAAGCCCTTTTCGAAGGATACCTCGGGATAACTCCTGACCTAAATTTCTGGCAATATTGCTTTGAGGTAAAGCATAATATCACAAACGGCATTTCGCCCATCTGTGGTACCATATCTTTCATCCTCAGAAAATTTAGGGAGGAATGGTATCCAAAAATAGAAATGTCGGAACCTAACCAATCTTGGCTAGGTTCTTTCTTTTATCACCAAGACATTCCATTCCCAGGCAGGGCAACCGGGGTTCCTCCCTTTGTTAATTCTGCCGCTACTCCTCGCGAGAGTTGGACAGCCGCAGTAGGGGAAAATTTGCCAGAAAATTTGATGAAGATAAAACGACGCATCGCCAAACTCTCTTCCTCTCAACCTCCTTTGGTTGGGAAGGATACCGTTATGTGCTGGTTTGGACGCCGTATCCAACCTCTCTCTTTTCGTCCTCGGCTTCTTTGCGAATACCAAGGGCCAGAAGATAGCATGAGAGGAACAGATAAGGCTTTTACCAGAAAAGATTTTATAGGACGACTTCACGAACTGGTCGCCGTCAGTAGTCAGATCGAGGAAAGTCTGGCGATTTATCACGTGGAAAATCTGGTCCCTAAGGTATTTATCTTTCCTTGTTTCCACGTTTTTCTTCAGATTATCTTCTCTCTCCGCTTTTTAACATATTGTTAACTCCTTCACAGTTTGATGAACTTGGAGAAAATGATCTTGCTTCCGACGCTGAACTCAACAAATTACATGCCGAGTTTCACAACAATCGGAAGCGCAAAAGGCAATCAGCTACCAGAGAGGAATCTATTCCCAACCTGGACGATATCCGGATAAAAGAAGAGCCATTCGACGAACTCGGATATATTCGTCCGGAGGCCAAGAAATTCTTTGTTCCTGCGCCTCTGATTCGTCCTTGGCCGCAAAATGGATTAGTTATTCGTAATGATATCGCATTTTCGCCTCGTCAGGTTATACACGATGGCCTTCATCACGTTGGAATTCTCTTCGCGGAATATGCCAAAGAATTCAACGAGGTTTTGATCGATTTGCGAGAAATGAGCCAGGTAATACTTCTAGCCCCCAAGCATTAAGTTGAAATATGAATTCTTCTTAATGTTTCCTCATATGCCTGTTCAAACTTAAGCATCTGGCTTTCATTTCCATGTTTTAGCATTCCGCAAACGCCATAAACTTGGAAGTTTTTAAGAAGCTTAGTCTCAAGAGCAGAGAAGTAAAAACCCTTCAATCTGTTATTGAGTCTAAAAGCAACGAACTAGCGTCATCTCAGCGGCAACTATCAAAAGCCACCGGTATTTTATTTTGTACCATTTGTTTTCTCTGGAGAATTATTCGGAATTGTTTTGTAAACTCGAATTAATTTCTGCCCTCCAGCTGCTTTAAACAAAGCCAACAAATTAGCAGAAAACGCTGTCCATGTTTCTCAGCTTCGTGAGGAAAACTCAAATCTCCGAAAGGAACTTCTGAAAGCTCAAGAAGACCTAGAAGCCAGTAATCTGGCCCTTGGGATTGCTCAATCCAAGGCCTCTTTACAGGCAGCGGAAGACAAAGCTGTTATCAATGACTTGGAGAGTATGCTACTCCCGCGCATGAAAGAAAGCGACGAAATTGACAAGGTTCTTGGTAAGTTAACTTCTTTTTACCAATGTCTTCATGTCTTATTTCTTGTATCTTTCCATGTAACCTTTACTTTTGTCGACAAAGCAGGAAATTTTCCAGGAATTTCTCGGACTGAAAAAATCCGGGCCTTTGGGGAAGTGTGGAATTCAATCAGGAATGCAGGAATGCAGCTGATTAATAAATTCCTTCCCACAAGTACTGTATGCTTTTCGGAAGTCTACCGACTTCCGGGTGCCATCACAGAAGTAGCAGAATCGAAAGAATCCATCCTTCGTTCTGCCGCACGAGGTGGTGCACGCATGGCGCTTGGCCTTATGCGTCTACATTACCCTAATGCCAGATCTTGGCGCGTAGCATCCGGTATCCCTCAAGGATATACATAAGCGCAACGAAATGCGATTTTTGATGAAGTTAAAGGGCACGCTTCCAAGATTGCCTCTATGGTCAACATTTCCATTACTTATCCAGAAGAAGAAGTGCCCGCAGCCCCCGAGATTGATAGCAGTAATGAAGACTCGGATGCTTGAGGAAATACACTCGACCCGAATGATGGATGTGTATAAGAGCGTTTTTACAATGTAATTCATATTGTAATGCTTCTATGTCATTTGTCGAAACAAGAACTCCGCCTTTTGCAATTTCAAGTTTCTTGCAAAGTTTTTCCGGGTTTGACTGTTCCTTTATCTTCTAAGTAATCTGGCAACTGTGTTTTAACTTCTCTAGTGTTTAAAAATGGCTCAACTAGCAATATGTATCGTCATGTCGAGTAACTGGGGACGAACCAAACAGTTTTAAAACTCAGAAACATGGATCATGCTAGAAGCATTTTTACTGACTAGTTTCAGTAACCCAACACATACACAATCAGATAGAATTTAGAGAAAACAGGGAACTGCTCTGAAACTTGGGCACGCAGGCACAATCCGAGTTTCCTTTAACCTTTAACAGGCCGAATCATTCAGCTTTTAAACACCGAGCACGCAGGCACAATTCGGGTTAACATTGAGTATTTGTAAGATCATTGGGAAATAGATGAGGCGGAAATATTTTGTACTTATAATGAAATATGAATGACAACATTCCGACAAATTTTATTTCATGGTCTCAAAGATGTTTACATAGAAATTGAACTAAGTATAGAAGGGATGTAATTGCTGGATACTCCAAGGCCTCTTTGTCTCTCCTAGTTCATCATCTATTTTTCTCTTTCTTTTGCGATTCGGCTTCTCGGGATCATCCTCCGTATCTCGAATGTCGACAAGATAGTATGATCCATTCTTCATGGCTTTACTGATGACAAATGGTCCTTCCCATACTGGGGCCAATTTGTGCTTCCTTTGCTGCACCAATCTCAGCACTAAGTCACCTTCTTTAAAAGAACGATGCCTGATTTTCCGACTATGATAACGTTGTAAACCTTGCTGGTAGATGGCAGATCTTTGAAGCACAAGTTCTCGTTCCTCTTCTAAGAGATCGACGGCATCCTGTCGTGCTTCTTCGGCATCTGAGTCGTCAAAATTCTGCACTCTTGGGCTATCATGGATCATGTCCGTTGGAAGAATAGCTTCCGCACCATAAACTAGGAAAAACGGAGTTTGCTCAGTTGACCTATTTGGCGTCGTTCGAATACTCCATAACACGGAAGGTAGCTCTTCTACCCACGCTCCAGCTGCTCTATGGAGAGGAGATTCGAGTCTTGGGCGTATTCCTTGCAGGATTGAACTGTTCATTCTTTCAACCTGTCCATTGGATTGCGGGTGTGCCACAGATGCAAGATCTAAGCGGATTCCCGTTTGTTGGCAGTATTTTGCCAACTCCCCAATGGAGAAATTTGTCCCGTTATCAGTTATTATGCTGTGTGGGACGCCATACCTCATTACTAAATCAATAATGAAATTTCTGGCAGTTGCGCCATCCAGCTTTTTGATGGGTTTAGCCTCTACCCATTTTGTATACTTATCCACCGCTACGAGTAGATGTGTAAGTCCACCTCTTGCAGTTTTGAACGGTCCCATCATATCTAGCCCCCAGACCGCAAACGGCCATGTGATAGGGATAGTTTTAAGTGCTTGGGCCGGCAAATTGGTCTGCTTGGCGTAATATTGACATCCTTCGCATGTATTCACTATGCGTTCGGCGTCTGACTTGGCTGTTAGCCAGAAAAACCCCGCCCGGAATGCTTTTTTGACTATGCTTTTTGATTGAGCATGATGTCCGCAATCGCCGGCGTGGATTTCTTCCAGTATTTCTCTTCCTTCTTCTGGTGAAATACACCGCTGAAAAATTCCGGAAGTACTGCGTTTATACAAGTGGTCGTTGATCACCACGTATCCTTTGCACCGACGCTGTATTTGCCTTTGCAAGACTTCGTCTGCTCCTTCCGGGTACTTTTGATTGACTAAGAAGTTTAAGTATGGAATTGTCCAATCCGGTTTAACGAGCATGACCTCGATTGTTTCAGATGCCAGAGGGTAATCAACGTCTCCACCTTTTATGGATGGTTCATACAAGTGCTGGACGAATACCCCTGGTGGTAAAGTTTTTACTCTCTCTGATCCCATGCGGGCTAACGCATCCGCATTCCAGTTTTCCTCCCTTTTTATGTGAAGGACTTCGAACCCGAAGAAACAGATGGCAAACTCATCCACCGTCCTCCGATATTCGGCCATTATAGGGCTTTTCGCGTCCCAGGTTTGGTTGAGCTGATGCTGTACCAAATCCGAGTCTCCATAGCATAAGATGCGTTTTACCCCTATTTCTTTTGCAATATGCAAGCCATGAAGCAGAGCTTCATATTCTGCCACGTTGTTACTGGCGTTGAAGTGTATTTGTAATACGTACTCCATTGTGTCTCCCTTGGGAGATTTTAGGACTACGCCAGCCCCAGCTCCTTCCTTCATCTTGGATCCGTCAAAGTGCATGATCCAGTACTCGGATTCTGGCATCGGTGTATTTTCCATTGCTTCTGTCCAGTCGGCGACGAAATCTGCCAAAACTTGGGATTTTATTGCCGTCCTTGGCTGGTACTTAATGTCGAAGGCTGCCAGCTCGATGCCCCATTTAGCTACTCGGCCGGTTGCCTCCGCATTGTTTATAATATCCCCTAGCGGTGCTTTACATACCACTGTTATGGAATGCCCTTGGAAGTAATGGCGCAGTTTTCTGGATGCAAAAAATACGCCATATGCCAGTTTCTGGTAGTGCGGATACCTTTGTTTGGATTCGGAAAAAACTTCGCTTATGTAATATACCGGATGTTGATCTGGTATGCTTTGTTCTTCTTTTGTCCGCTCCACAACGATTACCGCACTAATAACCCGACTTGTAGCCGTAAGGTATAATAACATGGGTTCTTCGTCTTTTGGAGATGCCAAGATGGGAGCGTTCATCAAGGTTTCCTTCAACTGGGCCAACGCTGCATCAGCCTCTTCTGTCCATTCGAACTTGTCGGATTTCTTCAGCAGTTTATATAGTGGTAAGGCTTTATCCCCCAGCCGACTGATAAATCTGCTGACGGCTGCAGCGGAACCCGTCAATCTTTGGACATCTTTTACACATGTAGGTTTTGAGATGTTCAAGATTGCCTTGATCTTTTCCGGGTTAACTTCTATTCCTCTGTGGGAAACAATGAAACCCAGAAGTTTTCCTGAGGGAACCCCGAATACGCACTTAGATGGATTCAACTTCATCTTGTAAGTGCGCAAGTTTTTGAAAGTTTCTCGCAAATCCTCAAGGAGTGTATCTTTTTCCTTGATTACGACGGCAATATCGTCCACGTAAACATGAACGTTTCTGCCAATTTGACTATGCAAACAGCGTTGCATGCAACGCTGGTAGGTTGCACATGCGTTCTTCAGGCCAAAAGGCATGGTTATGTAATAGTACGTCCCATACGGGGTTATAAAAGAAGTCTTGATTTGATCTTCCTTTTTCATGCGTATTTGGTGGTACCCGGAGTATGCATCCAAAAAGCATAAAAGCTCGGAGCCTGCAGTGGCATCTATTATTTGATCGATTCGCGGTAACGCGAACCTATCTTTCGGACACAACTTGTTCAATCCTGTGTAATCTATACACATTCTAAGAGCAGTGGTGTCTTTCTTCGGCACTAATACCGGATTTGCGGACCAATCAGTATGGATTACTTCCTTGATGAAATCCGCTGCTAAAAGCCGGATAATTTCCTTGCCAATAGCCTTCCGTCTTCTTCCGTCAAATCGACGGAGACCTTGTTTGACGGGTTTTGATCCGGGAATAACCTTGAGTTGGTGCTCAGCAAGTTCCCTGGGTACGCCTGGCATGTCAGCTGGACACCAGGCAAAAATATCCCAGTTCTCACGGAGGAACTTGATGAGCTCGCCTTCCTATTTGTCAGTCATCCCAGTCCCTACGACGACGAATTTTGTCGGATCTTTGGGATCTAGGATTACCTGTCTTGTATTCTCGGACGCCTTGAAGCTATCTGTTGGCTTCCGAGTTTCTTTTCCTGCCGGCATCTCTTTCGGCGATACCTCCTTGGCTAATTCCTTCAGTTCCTCCTTCGCTATAACTCTCTGAGCGCAAAGGGCGTTTTCTTTTTCCAATTCGTTTGCCAGCTTGAAATCACCGGCAATGGTGATTACTCCTCCTTTGGGTCCTGGCATCTTCAGCTTGTTGTAGATATAGCAAGATCTTGCCATAAATTTGGCGAAAGCTGGACGTCCGAGTATTGCGTGATACACGCTTTCGAACGGCACTACTTCGAAGGATACTTTTTCCTGCCGGAAGTGATCTTTATCTCCGAAGGTGACATCTAGGGAAATTTCTCCTAGGGATCGTGTTTGCCTGCCAGGAACAATGCCATGGAAGCGTATATTGCTGTAGTTGAGCTGGGACTCGGAGATCTTCAAGTGCTTCAGTGTATCCAGATACATTATATTGATGCTGGATCCTCCATCCATCAGCACTCTTCTTAGCCTAGTGTTTTGAACAATAGGGCTTACAACAAGAGCTTGTGTGCCGGGTTCAGGGATATTTCCGGGATGATCAGACTGATCCCAGATTATTGGTGTGTTGGAATACTTCAAGAATTTCGGGGTCGCAGGAACAACTGCGTTTATCTCCCGAAGTGTTCTTTTGGCCACCTTTGCTGACGGGGTTGCTAAGAAGGTTAACATTGCTTCTCCGTCAACTCTCGGAAATTTGGGTTCGCCTTTTCGCTGTTGTTCCTGGATTTTGTCATCAGTGTCCGATTCACTGTCTTCTTTTTCAGCTTCTGGCTTTTGTTTGGCGGGTTTCCTTTTGGAACCCTTCCCTTTATTTCCGGATCCTGCATTGCCTTTCATATGCTTGTTTAGCCGGCATTGCGCGTTTGTGTGGGTTGGTTTCCCAAATTGCGAGTGGTGGACGCAGGGTTCCGACTTAATTCTCTCCCATTCTTCGGGAGTGTAATTGATTGGATCTGGACTGCGGCCTTTCCACTTATTCACCTTTTCTCCTCCAAAGGCTATGTTGACCTCCTTGGGCTTTATCGTTGACTCTGGAGTTCCTTTTTTGTCAGAACGAGGGGTTTTCTTGGCGAGTATTAGTGACTCAATATTGCCTCCACTTGCTCTGATATCATCTTCGGCTGCAGCATGCTCATTAGCGGTTGTAAGCATAGATCCGAGATCTTTGTGCTGTTTAGAACCAACCATGAACGGTACAAGTCCGGGTTTTAGGCCATTGACGAAAGCATGCATTGCTTGTACGTCAGTTACTCCAGAGCAACTATTATTCATTGCAGTCCATCTGGAGATGAAATCCACGTATGGTTCGTCCTCAAATTGGGTGCAACGGTTCAGCTGGTTGATGCTATTTGGGCGTTTGTATGTTCCCCGAAAATGCTGAGTGAATACTCTCGCCATATCATCCCAACTGTCGACAGTTCTTGATGGTAAACCATTGATCCAATCTCTGGCTCCGTCTAGCAACATTAGGGGAAGAAACTTGACAGCTTCCAGGTCTGTCCCATTGTTGATTTGGACGGCTGTATAATAATCTGAGAGCCAGGTATCCGGGTTTGTACTGCCGGTATACTTTTGGTAGGTTAGACCAACTTTGGCGAAGCCAGAATGCAGGGTTATCCTTCGGATCCTGTCAGTAAAACACTTAGGACCAAAGTATAGATCATCCTTTTCTGCTCTATCAATGTGTGCAGAATATCTCCCGGCTGAATGGACAGAAGGGGATCTGCTCCTTTCTTTTCCATTGTTGCGCGGACGCGCTTTTCCGAGGTTATCTCTATCTCTTCCGTGTTCACGTCCTTTAGGCGGAGTTCTGCTTCTATGCCTTTCCTTATCCTTAGGAGGTGTCCGGGATCTTTCACGTCTGTGAGGTATATCATATCTTCCAGCTTTTTCAGCTAGGTTTCTCGGAGGTGGCATTATTTTGCCGTCATTCCGGTGTTTGTCTTCCCGATCGTGTGGTTTATATCCATCTTTCGGGAGATGAGGTCCGGTTCTAGACGCTGCGTCCCGGTTGTCGGGGTTTTTCTTGTCTTTTCTCGGATCCTCTTTTTTATCCGAATCTCCGGGTTCTTCCGGTCCAGGTGCTCCAGCAGCGCAAGTAACTGTTTTGCAGAGGGCGGAATTATCATGCAGCCTCCCTGATCGCTCTTGGCCTCGCTGCTGCTGCTGTAATGCTTTTCCTAGGAAAGCATACACCCCTTGGAGTTTTTCCCCGTTGGAGTACAGATCGTTGTTTAGGATGGCGAACGCTGCTTCCGCGTTTTCTGCTGCGGTTTTGTATATTGGTTCGCCCTTGGCATCTTTGCCGTTTAACTGCTTTTGCCAAGATGGGTTATAGAACCTTTCTTTTGGCGGCAGTTCTTCCGGTCTTGCGATTCCGGGTAACCTTGTAGGTTTTAAGGCAGATCTATGCTTTCTCTCGTACTCCTCTATTTCTTCCTTCATGACTTTGATGTCATTATGGGTTTGTTGAAGATGTTGCCGAGATCTAAGCAGATGTTGCTGTTGCCGTTGGAAAGCTTGTCTCCTGGCTTCCAGCATCTCAGGGGGTTCATCTGGTCCCACTGGTGTTTGTAATAGCTCTTGCTCTTCCAGTTCTGTCATTGGCGGAGCAGTGATTTCCTTAGATTTCTTTTCCGCGGGCTTTGTGCCGCTAATATCTCCAGCTTCCAGGTTTTCATCAGCGAGATCGGCTGATTTTTTCTTCCGGAGTTTGTATTGGAGTTTTTTAGAAGCACGGTGCTTTTTCTTGGAAGAGGGAGGTTTCTTGACAGGCTCATCTTCTGTCATCTCCTTAACATTGGGGAATATCGGAGAAGTTTCTCCGTCTTCTCTCTCTTCCACTGGCGGAGGGGTTTTAGGGCTTTCCTGGCTGTCGGCACCCGTTGTATCAGCTGGTTTTGCCATTAGCACTTCATGGAATCCCTCTTGAAAGGACTTAACCTTTCTTACGAAGGCATCCTCGTCTTCGTCTTCGGAGTCGAAATTATCCGATCCGGTTTCCGACTCCAATCTCGCCTCAATGGCGGCAAGCACGGACTCTGCTTCCGAGTTCATCGTCTGGTTGACGGGTGTCGGGTCTTCCGTCTCTGTGACGGGTATTTGTTCTTCCGTCTCTACGACGGGTAGGTTGTTGTCTGCCTCTTGCACGGGATTTCCGTCATCCGTGTTTTCAGCGATTTCGGATTGCACCATGCCGATAAAGTGTGTATCACTTTTTTGTCGGCGATCTGAGCAGAATCCGGCATCATAGTCGTCTTCGACTGGGTATAGGGCGGGTGGGATAAATTTGCTTCCACCGCAAAACCCCATTGCTTCTGCAGTTAGTCCGATAAAGATGTTAGCGGATCCAATCGGTAACACGCAGGCACTTACCAGGTGGTTTTGCGCCGGTATGTAGGATCCGTTGTCGAGGAAGCGCCCGACGTCGTCGTCGAATTCCAAGCTTCCGACAGTGATCGATCTTCCAATTCCGCCGAGTATCCCAGATCGGAATTTCACGCCTGACGTCGTTTGCCCCACGGTGGGCGCCAACTGTCGAGACATCGTAGTAGTTTTCATAGACGGGGGTGCCATGAGACTACGGTAGAGACGTGGGGTAACGGGATAGCGTAGTAACACAGAACACGAGATTTTACCCAGGTTCGGTACGTCGCGACAGTACGGCGTACCTACTCCTGCACTTCTCACTAATTGGGACTAAAGCCCGTATAACAGGGTTACAGTGTGAGGGAATAGATCTAGCTACTCGACGAGGATGAACTTCTCGGCGAGTTGCGTAGAGCTTGAACTTGTGTCTAACTTGTGCTTCTTCAATCTATCTCCCGTCCGGCTTTATATAATAGCCGGATTAGGGCTTACAGAACAGGAAACCTAGAAGACTACGTTTAACTTGTAACTTGGAAAGTAAGGAATCCGTCTTCTCCTCCAAGCCAGATCACGCGGGCCGTGATCCGGGTTCTTCTAGAATCCGGCTTCTACGCGTCGGACTACTGGGCCGCCCAATGGACCTAAGCCCATTACCATGTAGGCCACCCTGGTAGTCCGGCTCTTTGTCTACCATCTTCTATACCCCTATTCAGTATATATCCGACAAATAGTTTATGGTGTTTGTTGAATTGTTTTAAAAAATTGTTGCAACACAATAAACATATTGTTTAACTATTTTTTTTAGCATTACTTATTTTTCGAAACATTTGGAACAATTTGTTGCAATAATATATATGTTTTGTCCATGGAATGGATTTTTTTGTTGCAATACTCGCGAATTTGTTGCAATACTTAGCCATAATCTACGCAGTGGCATTTTTGGTGTAATTATTGAGAGTACCGGGGCAACAATAGGCGGTTCCTTCCCTTAGAACCGTACTTGAGAGTTTCCTATCTCATACGGCTCATAAATTGCTATCTTAATTTCTCCTATCTTAAACTGAATTCGATTTGTCAAATATCGATCCCATTTGTTTTTGGGTTAAGGATTCGCTTAAGTGGTTCTGAATAGAGTGCGGGTTCTATTCTCAAAATGGCAAATGACTAAATTAGAAAACTGTTGTTCGGTGACGATCACGGTGGACGAAAGGGACCCAAAAAATGGAAACGTAGGGCAACCTAGGCACAGCACACGCCTTTCCATTTCCATTCTCTCCGCGTGTCATATTGCCCCTCTTATCTGCTTAGTCCATTACCGCTAACTTCAGGAGCGCTGAACCTCATCCGCCAACTTTCTCGAAAGCCACGCCATGTTGTTCCGTCTGAAATTGTTAGGTTCCACTAGATCAATTTTGTCGTTCAAAATCGGGAGATTTAAGACCCAAAGACCATTTCAACTTTTTTTTGAGAGATAAAGACCATTTCAACTTGTCCATCAAACCGTGACCTCATGGTGGCCCAAGCCTGACAAGACAACAATAAGAGCTCACGAGGCTGGCCTCGGGCCACGCGGCCCAGGTACGCGCACGCCGCTCTAGAGCATTCCACCGTTCGTACGGAAGCCTCGAGCCAGGAGGCTCTAGAGCATTCCACGGCCTCCCCCAACCTCCTTCCCCACACAAAAAGCCACGCCACGCCGCGCCTGGCTCCTTCATCTCCACCCAGACTTCGCGCCGCTTCTGCCCAAACCCCTCTTCCTCCCTCGCTCCCCGAATCCCAAAACCCTAGCCACTCCGGTCTTGCCTCGTTGGTCGCTCCGCCATGGCGGCCTCGCTGCTCCTCCGGGCCGTGCGCCGCCGAGACCTCGCGTCGCCTCTCGGGACCGTAAGCTCCGCCCTCCTCCCCCTCCCCCCTCTTCCTTCCCCACTACTTTCTCGCCTCCTTTGGTCGTGATCATCTCATCTGGGCTGTGTATGGTATGCTGTTGCACGAATCGCGGTGGATTTTGGTATGGTGGTGTCTGCTATGTACTGGTTTTGATCTGTTTGCTGTGATCCTGCGCCGATTTGGTCGAATCGTGGGGTGGAAGTTCGATTATGCGTGTCCTGTAGCAGTATCCGGGGTTAGGTTCGTGCTGCAAACGCTCTTGCCTTCCCTAGTTCCTGATCTGATGTGCCAGGAAGGCCGGTTTTCTGTTTCCTGTTATCGCCACAATTGTGTATCCGTGTTACTTCAGAGGTGACTCTGATTTTGCCCTCTGCATGCAAGCACGAACCTTCAGTTCGTACACGTGCGGTGTGGTTCATGTATGTTCTAGATTAGGAAATTCAGCGACTTGGAACAATTTCTCATGCTCATGGCTGGGGTGAAATTCAGTGACTTGGAACAACTTGTATGCAGTAACAACTGGCTATGTTATGATATGCATTTTTCCCCATTTAAGAAATGTTACCTTTTTTGTGCATAGATCTGCCAACTGAGAGACCAGAAGGTTCTAGGCTTAACGTTGTCAAATTAGGTGACTAATACTTGTTTACTAGATTCTGCCATGTGACTTCCTGACCTTTTTTTCACATTGCAGTTGACTGCCAACGTCCAATCAGCGTATGGCGCAAATGTGTGCTCGAGATGGGGTAGTTTTGCAAGAACTTTCAGGTACTGATCTTGTATTGGTTTGTATACAATTAGTGGAGATTCTTCTAGTGTGCGTGCAAACATAACTTTTTTTGTCTGCTTTTGTTCCTCAGCGCAAAGCCAGCTGGAAACGAAGTTATTGGAATTGATCTGGGAACAACTAATTCATGTGTCTCTGTTATGGAGGGGAAGGTGCGTTGCAGACTCCTCGTGTAATGTTTCATTCTCCCAGCATCCTTCCATCTTGTCTGATGATAAACCTCTTGAGTGCAGAACGCGAAGGTGATTGAGAATTCAGAAGGCGCCAGGACAACACCGTCAGTTGTTGCATTCTCTCAGAAGGGAGAACTACTTGTGGGAACTCCAGCCAAGCGTCAAGCAGTGACCAACCCGCAGAACACCTTCTTTGGCACAAAGCGTATGATAGGGCGGCGCTTTGATGACCCGCAGACGCAGAAGGAGATGAAAATGGTGCCATATAAAATTGTGAAGGCTCCAAATGGAGATGCTTGGGTTGAAACTACAGATGGCAAGCAGTACTCGCCAAGCCAGATTGGTGCATTTGTATTGACCAAGATGAAGGAGACAGCTGAATCCTACCTTGGCAAGTCTATTACCAAGGCTGTGATTACTGTTCCAGCTTATTTCAATGATGCTCAGCGGCAGGCCACTAAGGATGCTGGTCGTATTGCTGGGCTTGATGTCGAAAGGATCATCAATGAACCAACCGCTGCTGCTCTGTCTTATGGAACAAACAACAAGGAGGGTTTGATTGCTGTGTTTGACCTTGGAGGAGGAACCTTTGATGTCTCCATTCTAGAGATCTCTAACGGAGTGTTTGAGGTCAGTGTTCGTAACTTGCTTCTTACTTGTGATTCACTGTATTAAGAGAAGTTGTTATTCAGTGCTTCATTCCTGTCCCTGATCTGTTGTTTATGTTTTTGTCAGGTCAAAGCAACAAATGGTGACACTTTCCTGGGTGGAGAAGACTTTGACAATACTCTGTTGGAATTCTTAGTGAGTGACTTCAAAAGGACTGAAGCTATTGATCTTTCAAAGGATAGATTGGCCCTGCAGAGACTGCGTGAAGCAGCTGAGAAGGCGAAGATTGAGCTCTCCTCGACAACCCAGACTGAAATTAATCTTCCTTTCATCACTGCTGATGCCTCTGGAGCGAAACATCTGAATATCACATTGACAAGATCAAAATATGAGTCTTTGGTGAATAATCTGATTGAGAGGACTAGGGAGCCATGCAAGAGCTGCTTGAAGGATGCAGGTATAACTGTAAAGGATGTTGATGAAGTCCTTCTTGTCGGTGGAATGACAAGGGTTCCAAAAGTACAGGAAGTAGTTTCTGAGATCTTTGGTAAGGCCCCTAGCAAAGGAGTCAACCCAGATGAAGCTGTGGCCATGGGTGCTGCTCTTCAGGGTGGCATTCTCCGTGGAGATGTGAAGGAGCTCCTTCTTCTTGATGTTACCCCTCTGTCACTTGGTATTGAGACTCTTGGTGGTATCTTCACCAGACTGATTAACAGGAACACTACCATTCCAACAAAGAAAAGCCAGGTTAGTAACTGTTCTCAACTACTATGATGTTGGTTACACCACCAGTTATGTAGCTGTGTTAGTTTCATTCTTTTGGTGGTGTATCGATGATCTTTCTCTGTTTGGTATAATTATCTTCTTGACATGTTTATATGATGGCTCTGTACTGGAGAGTCATCCGTTGTGGTATTGGATTATTGCACATCCTCTCTGTGCAATTGTAGGTTGCTCGCTTTTACATTTTGGTTCCCATTCTAGTGGATTAGCTTTAGCTATGGATGATTTCTGATGGTGCACATAGAGCTGGCTTCTGTATAGCACTATTGCTTATTCACCTTAAATTTGTCCTATCTACGATATTACGATTCCTTAATCTGATATGTATTAGCTTGCTTGCGACACCCATATTATTTTGGCATCATGTTATCACAGTTTGAACTGTGGATAAAATAACATATACTCTGATAGGTTTTCCGGTTATTTCGATCTCTGTAATATTAGCTTGCTTGCCTTCACATTTTGGTTCCTTCTCCAGTGGCACGCATGGAGCTGGATTCTGCATGCATACCAATTCTTTCTTAGCTCACAGACAGTTATTAAGGATCGGAGGGAGTATTACGATTCCTTAATCTGATCTGTATTAGCTATCTTGCGACGCCCATATTGTTTTTGGCATCATATTATCACAGTTTGAACTGTGGATAAAATAACATATACTCTGATAGGTTTTCTGGTTCTTCCAATCTCTGTGATATTAGCTTGCTTGCCTTCACATTTTGGTTCCTTCTCCGGTGGTATGCATGGAGCTGGATTCTGCATAGCAGTACTTGATGCCCATATTGTTTTGTCAGCATACTTAAGACATGTCTTTGCATTCTGCAGGTGTTCTCAACTGCTGCTGACAACCAGACGCAAGTGGGTGTTCGCGTGCTGCAAGGAGAGCGTGAGATGGCATCAGACAACAAGCTTCTTGGCGAGTTTGATCTTGTTGGCATTCCACCAGCACCAAGGGGTACGCCACAGATTGAGGTCACGTTCGACATCGACGCGAACGGGATCGTGACAGTCTTTGCCAAGGACAAGGCAACTGGAAAGGAGCAGCAGATCACCATCCGGTCCTCGGGCGGTCTCTCCGAGTCTGAGATCCAGAAGATGGTCCACGAGGCTGAGCTCCACTCCCAGAAGGACCAGGAGCGGAAGACCCTCATCGACCTGAGGAACACCGCGGACACCACAGTCTACAGCATCGAGAAGAGTCTGGGAGAGTACAGAGACAAGGTGCCCGCAGAGGTTGTGTCTGAGGTCGAGTCGGCTGTTGCAGAACTCCGCAATGAGATGGCCTCAGATGACGTTGAGAAGATCAGGGCGAAGATCGAGGAGGCCAACAGGGCGGTCTCGAAGATCGGGCAGCACATGTCTGGTGGCGGCGGGGCTGGTGGCTCGCAGACTGGAGGATCACAGGGCGGGGGCGACCAGGCTCCGGAGGCCGAGTACGAGGAGGTGAAGAAGTGAGGTGCCTGCTGTAGAATCTGAGTTAGGGTAGTTATGGAGGAACTGTTGAGATGGTAGAATTACGTGCGCTGTAATAATTCTGTGTGCGTTTTGTCTCATGAAACATCGGTAATTGGTAGGGTGTCCAGCTCGGGAGGTGGGTGGGTTGGTCTGTGTTGAGGCGAGTCGGGACGCGATCTTTTCAGACTTGATCTCTGTTATCCCTGATGCCTGGTGGTAAAATTTAGACTTGGTTAGGTGGGCAGTGGCCAGCCTAGCGACCCGAGTTCAAGTCCCGTCGGGGCCGAATTTCGGGGATTTTCACAAGGGAGCGTGTCTTCTATAAAAAAAATACCACCAAGGGCTAGTCCTGATAGGTCTTGTTTTTAGAGAACGTGTCTGTAGCCCAGTGGTTAGGTGGGCAGTGGCCAGTCTAGCGACCCGAGTTCAAGTCCCGTCGGGGCCGAATTTCGGGGATTTTCACAAGGGAGCGTGTCTTCTATGAAAAAAATACCACCAAGTGCTAGTCCTGGTAGGTCTTGTTTTTTTTAATTGTAGCAAATAGTACATGGTAGAGATACATTAGATGAATATATCGATTACAAATTAAAGTCTAAAAAACGACGATAAAATCTTCAAGATTTTCAAACTTTTTCTTCTTCTAGATCATAATATCTTGTACTAGTTTTTTTGTAGAACAACTATACCAACAAACTACAAACCTGTAAATATTAACGAAAGTTCTACCATAATTCAAATATTGAACCGTAATATCAAGCCTACAAATACTAACGAAGGTTCTCCCATAATTTGGGAACAACTGTATTAATCTGAAGGAAAACACTCAGGATCACCCGGGGGATCGGCGCGTTCCGTCCCCCGGTTCCTTCGTTCCGCGCGTTCCTCGCAGAGTTATCTCTTCCCAGTCTCCCGGACCCACGCAGTCTTTATCTCTTCCCAACCACGACCACACGTTCTGTCCTAAACTGAAAAAAACTGCAGCGCACACAAATCACGCATGGCGGCCGGTGAGATCCGTCCTGCAACCGCATCCACTGCTGGGAGCACTGGCCTCCGTATTTTTCTGCACAGCGGCGTCGCCGGAGAGGATGGCCGCGGCCATGGCGCAGTCCTGCCTTGCCGCCATCTCCGGCCACATGCTGCTCGCTCCCGTCTCCGACCACCTGCGGGATTCCGGCGGTGCTAGGAGCTCTGCGCCCTGGCCGCAAGCTCCTCTTGCCGCGCTGGCCACCTCTGTGGACCTCTGCGCCATGGCCGTCGTCTTCCTCCGCAAGCTCCTCTCCCCCGTAAGCTCCTCTCGCCGCGCCGGCCACCTCCGTGGAGCTCTGCGCCATGGCCGCCGGCCTCCTCCGCAAGCTACTCTCCTCGCCGCCACGGGCGGGAGCGAGTACCACGGCGAGATCCTGCCCACCACCATCACCGGCCGCCTCCGGTGCCGCGTTCCCGGGCCGTGGTAGAGTTGAAGATGGACATGGCCACCGCGCACAAGCTCTTCTACAGCAAGCCCAGCGCCGTGACAGAGACAGAGATGGACATTTTTTTTTGTACAAATGGTTGCTACAATAGGGTTTTTCTTTTGCTTTTTTTGTATAAATTTTTTGCTACTGTAACTCCGGCGAGGTCCGAATTTTTTCTCTAATAGCATTATTTTTTTTGCTATAATAAGGTTTTTTTTTTTTGCTTTTTTAGTATAAATTTTTTGCTCTGCTATTCCTCCGGCGAGCAAAAGTCTCCGGTGACGGCTCCGGCGAAATCGACTTTTTGCTACTGTAGCAATTTTTTTTGCTACAGTAACTCCGGCGAGTCTCCGGCGAGGTCTGACCTTTTCCTGTTCTTTTTGGGGGTGAAACATTTTTTGCTACGGGAGCAAAAGCGGGACTTTTTTTTTTGCTACGGGAGCAAAACCGGAATTTGGACAAAAAAATGGGACACGTGTCAAGCAGGGGACCCGGGGGATGAAAAATTTCTATCCCCGGGGACGCCCAGTGCTGTCCTAATCTCAATGTGTAAATTGTAATAATTGTTTTGGTTAATATAATGTAGACGTTTTAAAAAAACAACTAATTATTTCTGGCCTGCTTATATTTGGACAGAATTAATTCCCACGAGTCCCATCCAGAACAGGCCGGAGGGCTCCCGTTCATCTCACCCACCCTATAATTTACTCGCACAGAAGAGGGGACTTGCATCTCAGAAAAGGAAAAAAGAGGGGACTTGGATTTAACTTCCGTTTGTCCCAGATCATGACTATAAAGTTACAGTCGAGGCCTGGATGGAGCACCAGAGCCACAAGAAGTAGTCCCGGCCTAGGTACAGCGGGCGGCCTATCAATCTCCAAATCGCCAATGGCTCGCCGCAACAGAGCGGCACGCGTCCTGAGCATGCGCCTCATCCCTCTGCTGCTCCTTCTCCTGGCCTCTCTAGCCACGGTCACCAGTAAGCAAAACCCCCAAGCGACACAGCCGCCGTTCGTTTTGCACTCTTTGTTTTCATTTTTGCACGCAGTTGATGCTTGGTTTCCATTGTGGTCTATGCGTCTGTAGGGTCGGCGTGGGTGGGGGACTACGCTTCGAACCACGGGTGCGGGGAGACGTTCGTGGAGCGGCTGTGCGACCCGGACGAGGCGACCGCGAACCGCGCCTGCAGCGACGCCTGCCACTACAACGGCTGCGGCGGCGGCAGGTGCGTCTACCTCGGCTCCGGCGGCATCGACACGGCCCGGGGCTGCCACTGCCGACGCTAGCTACCTACATATCCGATTCAGAACGGCGTGCATGGCGACCATATCGATCGATATGTACGTGATCTTTGAATAAAAGTGCAGGCATAGAAGATTATACGGTTTCAGATCTGCACTCTAGAACTTGTTAGAGCAGACATTGTTGTGTTATTCATCAAAAAGTTGTTGGGCATAGGGTTTTGTAGAAACTTCCATACCTGGTTGCTTCCACCATGGTCGACATCTTCGTAGATGGTAATGTATGGAGAAGGAAATACAGCAAATCTTTTCCATTAATTGCAGATATTCAATGGCTGGCTTATATGGAAAATACTGATCTCCCCATGAGCTGTACGTGGCACATGAACGGACAAGCATCAAAATGGCAGCATTTGTTTCGGTAGAGGAAAGTTTCCAGGTGTTGCCCGAAATGTGTACACTTGGCGATAGGACTGCCTAATTAGGCACCCATTACTTTCGCGTCCGGGATTGCACCCGTTTCTCACGTATGTCGGGTATGTGCGTGAAACATGACAAAATCATGCTCGTACAAGTGTTTTTTTTGTGTGTGTGTGTGAATCGGTTTGCTCCGGGGAACTGAAACATGACAAAGTCATTCTTGTGAAGTTATGAGCATCTAGAACCTTTTTTTTTACATCCACTAACTGTTCCCAATAGCTGTGACTAGATGATCAGCCACATATTACATTGACTAGGTAAATGCCAACGCGTTGCTCTGAATCTCTCTTTCAAATATCGCATTAAGACACTTATTCACTATCCTGTGTTATGGTATTGTGCATATGCAAAGAAATATTTGCCTTCAGCTAAGTCTTCGTACCGTGTTACGTTACTGTGTATATACAAAGAATATTAATCACACATCTTTTCGCACTCATTTTTAGCCTACTGCCTAATGTATGGTGAGAATAATCTAGAGAAGGACAGAAACCCGAGTGGTGCAATCGAGTTGAAGCTGAAGGCAAACAAAAATGCCGTATGAAGCAACATCTGGACATGGGGACGCAGGAATTCCCCGCGTCCCCAAGATGCAAGTCATCATTGCCGTGCCACACAACAGTCCATTGAAAACTTGGGGCGTTAGCCGGCTCAAGCTCATTAAACTTACAATTTTTGGTTTATGGATCATGTGTAAGATCATATCTAAGTCAGAAGATATGGTAGCATGTGATGAATGTTGAGCGGCGTAACACCATCGCAAACTACCATTTAATAGTATATATTGTTTGAATAATTGTATATTTTCTCTTTACTACCCTCTTGACATTTTAACTCCGAAAATCAATGTAGCATGACTATATTAGCCTCGTGGCAAATTTGTAATATTTTCGGCTTAGATGTTGGCTGGCCAAACAAGATTGGTTTCTTGTCAAAAAAAAAAGATTGGTTTGATCAATTTATTTGGGGATTTGTTTTGTTCGTCCAGTTCGTATGGAGATAGAGGACACCAAGGCGGAGATGGCGCCAGCAACGTCAAACAAAGCAGCACACGACAGAGCGGCATGGCTCCTACATGAGGCCACGGACGGTGCACAACGACATGGATCCATCGTTGGCAAGTTTGGGAAGACGAGGTCGGTCCTCCAATATACTATTAAGATTTTGCGATTGTTTGATGGTGCATACGTTCTCCCGGCATGCTGCAAACTCGTGCATTTTTTAGTTGCAAACACAGGAGCGAGATGTCGCAATGATTTGAGGCATCTGTTTAAAATCTTCCCTTAATCCTGCAAATCTTTTCATGAATATTTGCAACCATTGTCCTCCCGTGTTGCATATGAGTGTTTTTTTTAATCTTGGAGTACTGCTGTGACAAATGGGCATTTTTTGCATGCTCATAGTTTGTTGCTGCCTTGATGTATTCGAAATATTGTAACGCTTTTCGTGATGTTTTAACCCACCGCGGAATGAAATGCTGCAAGAGTACAAAAATTTCCTGCGCGTGTGTGGGTATGCTCCAAAGGTCGGTTCGGCCGAGATTGCATGTTTTATGACGATCAGATTGTAGGGAGGCTGATGGTTCGGGTTTTCTGGGCAATGTTCCAGTATGGTGTCACCAGTTACCTGTTGTTCTAGGTGAGGGAGGTTGTTGCTTGATTTAGGTGTTGCTCTTTGTATTTTTGTGGCCCCTCCCGTTGTTGGTGTTTGTTGTAAGATTTTTCGCACGGTTTCCTCCGCTAATAAATTGGACACCTTTTTATTAGTGGATAAGGCAAACTTTTTGCCTTCGTTTAAAAAAAAATGCAAAAGTGATCTTGCAATAATAAGCCACTAATTATTTGTGGCAGCTTATTTTTGGATGTTATTAATTCCCACTAATCCATTCAAAAAAGGTGGAAGGGGCTCACGCCCATCTCCACCAAAAATAAGCGAGTTCTGATTGACCAAAACATAACTACTTGTACAATTTACTCGTGAGACTTTGCACATTCTTAGCTTGGATTTAGCCTCCATCCGTGCCGGATCATCACAGCCTCCCTATAAAACATACTCGATAGGCCTTGATCGAGCATCGACGCCACCATTACTAGTCCCAGCGTAGCTACACCGCCCTATCGATCTCCAAACTGCCAATGGTTTGCCGCTACAAAGCGGCACGCCACGTCGAGATGCGCATGATCCCTCTGCTGCTCCTGCTCGTGGCCTCACTAGCCACGGTTACTAGTAAGAAAACCCCATGCGACATGTACAGCCGTCGTTTGCACTCACTTTTTGCACCGAGTTGATGCGTTTTTGCCTGGTATAGGGTCGGCGTCTGTGGACGACTACGCGTTGAACTACAGGTGCGGGGCGACGACCGTGGATAAGCTGTGCGATCCGGGGAAGACGGCGGCGAACCGCGCGTGCAGCTCTGCGTGTCATTACGGCGGCTGTGGCGCCGGCAGGTGCGTCTACCTCGGCTCCGGCGGCATGGGCACAGCCCGGGGCTGCCACTGCCTGCCCTAGCTAGCTAGCACCTATCCGATCGATCGAGATCGTGGCGATCATATTCGATATGTGATCTTTGAATAAAGTGTATGTCGTGGTTGTATTCATGAAAAAGCTTTTGGGCATAGGATGTTGTAGGAACTTCCATGTATATGCATGGTCGGTCACTATGTTGGTCGATGGGAATGAAGTAGGAAATGCATCAAATCTTTTTCATTAACATGAGATATTCAATTATTGGCTGCTTGCCGTACATGGAAAAACGCCGATCCCAGTATGTGCTGCGGTACATGAATGGAGAAGGATCGAAAAAGGGTAATGCTGAGCGTCCCCCGGGGGATGGAAAATTTCCATCCCCCGCCTCCCCCTGCTGACACATGTCCCTTTTTTTTTGTCAAATCCCGCTTTTGCTCCCCGTAGCAAAAAAAAGTCCCGCTTTTGCTCCCCGTAGCAAAACAATGTCCCGCTTTTGCTCCCGTAGCAAAAAAACGTTTCACCCAAAAAAAACAGGAAAATGTCAGACCTCGCCGGAGTTACTGTAGCAAAAAATTTTGCTACAGAAGCAAAAAGTCGATTTTGCCGGAGCCGTCGCCGGAGACTTTTGCTCGCCGGAGAGCAAAAAATTTATACTAAAAAAGCAAAAGAATAACCTTATTGTAGCAAAAGAATTATTTTATTGGAGCAAAAAATCGGACCTCGCCGGAGTTACAGTAGCAAAAAATTTGTACAAAAAAAAGCAAAAAAAAATCCATTAAGTAGCAAACATTGACCTCGCCGGAGATGTTGCTGGAGTTATCGAAGCAAAAAGTTTACACAAAAAAAGCAAAAGAATTACACAAATGTAGCAAAAAAAAATTCCATCTTCGGGGGAGCACCATTCCCGACCTTCGGAAGCATCGCCGAGCTCCCGGCGCAGGGATTCCGGCGGCGCAGGCTCGGCGTCGAGCGCGCGGAGCTTGTCGCTCTGGGAGCGCACGGCCATGGCGCAGAGCTCCACGGAGCTGGCCTCAAGAACGTCAACTGGCGCAACGGCGACCTCAAGCCGTACGCGGTGCTCTGGGTCGATTCCGGCGCGCGCGTCTCCACCCGCGTCGACCTAGACAACGGCGAGTCCCCGTGCTGGGACGAGAAGGTGCTCGTCCCGCTCCCGCCCTCTAGCCGCCTCCAGGACGCCGTCCTCTACCTCGACGTCGTCCACGCCAACGCCGCCGAGGGGTCAAGCCGCTCGTCGGCTCCGCGCGCCTCCCGCTCCGCGACGTCGTCGACGACGCCGGCGTCGGCGGGAAGGCGTCCTGGAACCTGCGCCTCAAGCGGCCCTCGGGGAGGCCACAGGGGAAGCTCGACGTTCGCGTCGCCGTCAGGGAGCCCTCCAGGTACTACGACGGCAACCAGGGTGGGTACCCGGCCCCGGCCGGTTACGCCCAGCCCGGCGGCGCATACGGGGCCTCCCGTGACGCGTACGGCGCCCTGCTGGTGGTGGCTACGGCGGCGCCGCGCCTGGCGGATACGGTGCCGGAGCTGGAGCACATCGCGGCGCCGGCAGGCCTGCCGCAGCTTCCGCAAAATCCAGCGAAAGGCTTCGTGCCGAAGGAAAGAGATAAGCTGAGAAAAAGAAAAGAGATAAGGCTGAGGAGAAGACCACGTGGTGGGACCCACGATTTTTTTTAGCTACCGCTGGACACGCGGCAGGCGTAGGAAGCGGAGGACGGGGGACGCGCTATCCCCCGGGTGAACGCCAGCCTTTTCCATCGAAAAATGGGAGGAAGTAGTGTCAGCATTCGTTTTTGGTACATGAAAGATAACCGGTTGGTGCAGGGAATGCACATACGACTGCCAAAATCTCTTCCAGGAGATCGGGAATTGCGCCTCCCTCCCTTCCTCCTACTCTCACCGGCTTTTAATGTAGTCCCTCCTGTTGAGTAACATATTGTACTAGGTATAGATCCCCGTATTTTGTCAGGGTTGTACCTGTAATTGTACATGTGTCCGTCTATATAATGAGAGCAGCCGCCGCCTCCCCTTCCTTGGGCCCCGCCGCCGCCGGCTCCACCACCGCCGCCGCCCCTCTCCTCGGGCCCCGCCGGCCACCTCCCTCCTCCTCAGCCGCCGCCTTCCTCCCAGGCGCCGCCGGCCCCTCCTCCACCCACCACTTCCGCTCCACCCACCAGCCCCACCTCTTCCGCTGCCCCTAGATCGCCATGGCCGGCTTCAACTCCTCCTCCGGCCCCTCCGATCCGTTCAACTCCTCGCACTCCGGCAGCCGCAACCTCTTCGCCGGCCCCTCCATCGGCGACATCCGCGAGATCGCCATCGCCGATCACGTCCCGGTGACGCTCTCCGACATTCCTCCAACTTCTTCCCATGGAAGACGTACTTCGGCCTCCTCTTCCGCGAGTACGACCTCCTCGACCACGTCGACGGCACCATCGACCTCCTCGCCATGCCGCATGACCCCGAGTGGCTCGCCATCGACGCCACCATCATCCGCTGGTTTTACCGGACTGTCTCCAATGAGATCTTCCGCACCGTCGTTCGGAACGGCGACTCGGCGCGCACGGTCTGGGTGAAAATCACCGGCCTCTTCACCGACAACAAGATCCAGCGGGTCACCTTCCTCCAGCAGGAATTCTTCGGCACCCACCAGAACGACCACACCCTCGACGAGTACGTCCTCAAGCTTAAGTCTCTCTCCGACGAGCTGCGCGACTTGGAGTTCCCGATCGATGACAAGATCATGCTCTCCACCTTGTCGGCGGGTCTCGGCGAGGATCTCAGCAACGCCGCCGCCAACCTCACCCTCCTCACCACGCCGTCTTTTGAGACGGCCGTCGCCTACCTGCGCCTCGAGGAGCGCCGGCTCAAGCACCTCCGTGCTCGGGCGGCCCACACCGCCTTCATGGCCGCCGCCTCCCGGGGCGCCCCTGTCCCCGCCTCCGCGCCACGTGCGCCCGCCCCGGCTCCTGCTCCACGCCCCCCGGGGCCGTACCCAGGGTTCTACGCCCAACCGCCTCCACCACCCCCTCCTCCGGCCACGGGTGGTGGTCGTGGGAACGGCCGTCGCGGACGTCGTCGCCGCGGTGGTGGCGGGAACGGTGGCGGGAACGGCGCCCCCACCGCCCCCCTGCCCCGGCCGCTCCTACGCCGCCGTGGATCAACGGCCACAACCCGTGGACCGGTGTCGTCCACGCGTACACCATGCCGGTACCGCGCGCCCCCTTCCCGGGCATCTTGGGATCGCGCCCCGCCACTCATCAGGCGCACTTCGCGGCGCCGCAGCCACCCGCGCCCGGCTACGTCGCCCCGCCGGGCTACGCAGCCGCCCCGGGCCACGCCGCCTCCGCCGGCCCTGCCTACTCCGTGCCCTCGGCTCAGTGGGACCCTGCCCTCCTGACCGCCCTCCAGAGCGCCCCCACCGCTGGGGCGTACGCTGGCGGCGGTGACTGGTTCATGGACACTGGCGCATCCGCGCACATGGCGGCGCACCCCGGTAACCTCTCTTTTTCTACACCCGCCTCCACTTCCTCTCGCATCATCGTTGGCAACGGTCATGCTCTCCCCATCACTCACACCGGTTCCGTCGCTTTCCCTTCCACCTCCACCCCTCTCTCTCTCAATAACGTCCTTGTCTCCCCTAACTTGATTAAAAATCTTGTTTCTGTTCGTTCTCTTACTCGTGATAATTCTGTGACTGTGGAATTTGACGCCTCTGGTTTTTCTGTTAAGGATGGTCGTACTCGGATGCTTCTCCACCGATGTGACAGCCCCGGCGATCTCTACCCCGTTGGTTCGGCCTCCACCTCTGCCAGCGGCCCACTCGCCCTCTCCGCCGGTGTCGACCTTTGGCACGCCCGCCTCGGCCATCCTAGCTCCGCCACTATGCGTCAAATAATGCAAGGATTTTCTTTCACTTCTAATAAAACGGATGCTCACTCCTGTGAAGCATGTCGTCTAGGCAAACATGTTCGTCTTCCGTTTAGTTCATCCTCCACAGTCGCGTCTTTTCCGTTTGAGCTTATTCATAGTGATGTTTGGACCTCGCCTGTTTCGAGTAATTCTGGTTATACATATTATCTTGTGCTTCTGGATGATTACTCGCATTTTGTATGGACTTTTCCCCTTCGTCGGAAATCTGATGTCGCCGCCACCATCACCGCCTTTTTCGCCTTTGTTTCCACTAAGTTTGGTCGCCCCATCCACGCCTTACAAACCGACAACGGGAAAGAGTTCGACAACATCGCTATCCGCTCGCTTCTCGCCGCACATGGCGCCGTCTTCCGCCTCACGTGCCCCTACACATCTCCACAGAACGGTCGTGCCGAACGGATGCTTCGCACCCTCAACGACTGCGTCCGCACCCTTCTGTTTCATGCGCACATGCCCCCACGGTTCTGGCCGGATGCCCTTGCCATGGCGACCCTCCTCGTCAACATCCGCCCATGTCGTGTGCGTTGGTCTTATACACCGCATCACCTCCTCTACGGTGTACCGCCCTCCTACGATGATCTTCGCATCTTCGGCTGCCGGTGTTACCCCAACACCGCTGCCACCGCCGCGCACAAGCTTGCGCCGCGCTCTCTCCCTTGCGTGTTTCTCGGCTACCCCGCCAACACCAAGGGCTACCGCTGCTACGACCCGGTCTCCCATCGCGTGATCACCTCCCGGCACGTGTACTTTGACGAGTTGATTTTTCCGTTTCAGCAGGGACTCCTGACGACGCCCCCGGCGCCCGCCGGCCCTCTCGCGGCCGGCCCTCCGCGTCGACGCCCGACCGCGGCGGCCCCCTCTGCACCGGCCCCGCCGAGTCCGCCTCCGTCGCCGCCGACGTCCGCGGCGGCTCCGTCGCCGCCGTCGCCCGCGGCGCCCCCGACCGTGACGCCGGTCGCGTCCCCGGCGTCCTCGTCCCCCGCCTCGTCATCGACCGCTCCCTCGGCCGCTTCATCGCCCGCCTCGCCGCCCGTCGCTGCAGCTCCCGCACCCATGCTCACCCGAGCACGTGCGGGTGTACGACGCCCGTCTACGCGCTACCCCGCCGACCAGTACGTCTGCACGGCTTCACCATCCGCCGCGTCTGCCTTCTGGGCCAGCGGCAACAGCGTCCTGCCGCATGACGACGGGGTTCCTGAGTCCAGTGAGGCGGCGGCGCCCTCTCCGTCGCCGAGTGCTTCGTCCTCCTCCGCTCCCTCGCCGGTGCCCACCTCGGCTCGCGCCGCCTTGCGCGACCCCCACTGGCGCGCCACTATGCAGGAGGAGTACGATGCGCTGCAGCGCAACCGGACCTGGGAGCTGGTCCCTAGACCTCCTCGCGCCAACGTCATCACCGGCAAGTGGGTCTTCAAGCACAAACTCGGCCCCGACGGCGTCCTCGAGCGCTACAAGGCGCGCTGGGTGGTTCGCGGTTTCCGGCAACGCGCCGGTGTGGACTTCACGGATACGTTTGCCCCGGTTGTCAAACCGGGCACGATCCGCACGGTCTTGCACCTCGCCGCCACTCGGGCGTGGCCAGTACATCAGATGGACGTCTCCAACGCCTTCCTCCATGGTCATCTGTCCGAGCAGGTCTACTGCCAGCAGCCCATCGGCTTCGTCGACCCCGAGCGCCCCGACGACATGTGCTTGCTCTCTCGGTCCTTGTATGGACTGAAGCAGGCGCCCCGCGCCTGGTACCAGCGCATCGCCGCCTTCTTGCAGCAGCTCGGCTTCCGCTCCACGCGCTCCGATGCGTCGCTGTTCGTCTACCAGACGGGCAACGACATGGCTTACCTGCTGCTGTACGTCGACGACATCATCCTGACGGCCTCCACCGCTGGTATCCTTCGACAGCTCACTGACAGTCTTCGCGCTGAGTTTGCGTTGAAGGACCTCGGCCCGCTCCACTACTTCCTCGGCATCGAGGTTGTTCGGCGCGCGGACGGGTTTTTCCTCCACCAGCGGAAGTATGCCCACGAGCTTCTCGAGCGTGCGGGAATGCTTAATTGCAACCCTGCGCCAACTCCTGTCGACACGAAGGCCAAGCTCTCCGCCGCCGATGGGTCGCTCGCCTCTGACGCGCCGTTCTACCGCTCCATCGCCGGCGCCCTTCAGTACTTGACGTTGACACGTCCGGAGCTCCAGTATGCTGTGCAGCAGGTGTGCCTGCATATGCATGCTCCTCGGGACGCCCATTGGGCTGCGGTGAAGCGGATCCTTCGCTACGTCCGTGGTACCATGGGCTACGGCCTGTCGCTGCATGCCTCGCCCTCGACGCCGACCGACATCGTCGCCTACTCGGATGCGGACTGGGCGGGCTGCCCGGACACGCGGCGCTCCACCAGCGGCTACTGCGTCTACCTCGGCTCCTCGCTCGTCTCTTGGTCTTCCAAGAGGCAGCCCACCGTGTCTCGCTCCAGTGCTGAGGCCGAGTACCGCGCCGTGGCTAACGCCGTGGCTGAGTGCACTTGGCTTCGTCAGCTCCTCACCGAGCTCTCTTGTCCCGTCGACAAGGCTACGGTGGTCTTCTGCGACAACGTCTCGGCTGTCTACCTCTCCGCCAACCCCGTTCATCATCGCCGCACCAAGCACATCGAGCTGGATATCCACTTTGTTCGTGAGCAGGTTGCACTCGGTCACGTTCGCGTTCATCACGTACCGACGTCTCAGCAATTTGCCGATATCATGACGAAGGGATTGTCGTCCACGACTTTTCCTGAGTTTCGGTCCAGTCTATGTGTCGGTGCCGACCCTTCGACTGCGGGGGGTGTTGAGTAACATATTGTACTAGGTATAGGTCCCCGTATTTTGTCAGGGTTGTACCTGTAATTGTACATGTGTCCGTCTATATAATGAGAGCAGCCGGCCCTATAAATGTTTTTAGTGTTAGATAAATTTATTTCACTGGCAATTATTTTGAGACGAAATGAGTACTGTTATGTGTGTGAGTTTTTTTTTTTTGAATCGGTTTGCTTATGGGAAGTGGATATTTGTTTTTTCTTCTGGATTGGAGGGGAAGCGGGGAAGTGAATAAATTTGCTGCGGAATATAGCCCAAGTGCAAAGGCGCCGTGCGTTTTGGCCCAAGAGTGCTGGTCTATGAGATTCTGCAATGGTAGGCGTGTGGGCGGAGAATACGGGGCCTATTCTGCCACTCTGGGCTGGCTGCAGCCTCAATTCCGTTATCACTCGTGTCAATTCCGTTATCACTCGTGTCACTTTTCTAAGATCCATATCTATACACAGCCAAGTCTTCGTACCGTGTTATGTTATTGTGCATATCCAAAGAATATTAATCACACATACTTTTCGCACTCATTTTTAGCCTACTGCCTAATGTTTGGTGGGAATAATCTAGAGAAGGACAGAAACCCGAGTGGTGCAATCGAGTTGAAGCTGAAGGCAAACAAAAATGTCGTATGAAGCAACATCTGGACATGGGGACGCGGAAAGAACGTGAGGATCACAAGATGGAAGTCATCAGTGCCACATAACAGTCCATTGAAAACTTGGGGTGTTAGCCGGCTCAAGCTCATAAAACTTACAATTTTTGGTTTGTGGATCATGTGTAAGATCATATCTAAATCAGAAGATATGGTCGCATGTGATGAATGTTAAGCTGTGTAATACCATCACAAACTACCATTTAATAGTATATATTGTTTGAATAATTGTATATTTTCTCTTTACTACCCTCTTGACATTTTAACTCCGAAAATCAATGTAGCATGACTATATTAGCCTCGTGGCAAATTTGTAATATTTTCGGCTTAGATGTTGGCTGGCCAAACAAGATTGGTTTGATATATTCATTTGGGGATTTGTTTTGTTCATCCAGTTCATACGGAGACAGAGGACACCAAGGCATCTGTTTCAAATTTTTCCTTAATCCTGCAAATCTTTTCATGAATAGTTGCAACCATTGTCCTCCCATGTTGCATATGAGTTTCTTTTTAATCTTGGACTAGTGTCGTGACAAATGGGCATTTTTTGCATGCTCATAGTTTGTTGCTGCCTTGATGTATTCGAAATATTGCAATGATTTTCGTGATGTTTTAACCCACCGCGAAATGAAATGCTGCAACGGTACACAAATTTCCTGTGCATGTGTGGGTATGCTCCAAAGGCCAGGCGGCCGAGATTGCATGTTTTATGATGATCATATTTGTAGGGGAGGCTGATGGTTCGAGTTTTCTAGGCAATGTTCCGGTATGCAGTCGTCGATTAGCGGTTGTTATAGGAGAGGGAGGTTGTTGCTGGATTTAGGTGTTGCTCTTTGTATTTTTGTGGCCCCTCCCGTTGTTGGTGTTTGTTGTAAGATTTTTCGCACGGTTTTCCCGCTAATAAATTGGACACCTTTTTATTAGTGGATAAGGCAAACTTTTTGGGAGATTATTCCTAGGAGATAAGCCACTAATTATTTCTGGGAGATTATTTTTGGATCTTATTAATTCCCACTAATCCATTCAAAAAAGGTGGAAGGGGCTCACGCCCATCTCCTCCAAAAATAAGCAAGTTCTGATTGACCAAAACATAACTTCTTGTACAATTTACTCGTCAACCAGGAACTTTCTTTTAGCTTAGATTTAGCCTCCATCCGTGCCAGATCATCCCAGACTCCCCTATAAATCATACTCGATCGAGGCCTAGAGCAGCAGCGCCATAGTCGCAGCCTAGCTACGCCGCCCTATTGATCTCCAGACTGGAAATGGTTTGCCGCTACAGAGCGGCACGCGACGTCGACATGCGCATGATCGCTCTGCTGCTCCTCCTCGTGGCCTCACTAGCCACGGTTACTAGTAAGAAAACCCCATGCGACATGTTGTGACGCCCCGAGATCGGGCACTATGCAGATTTCAGCATTCCCGGCAAAATCCACATAATAACCGATTCCAGGTTGCCACTTGTGATAACATTACAATAGTTCACGAATATTCCACAATTACAACAGAAACAGATAGATACAAGATGACTCAAACTAGCCAGGGTTACAACTGATACATTACAAAGATCCAAAATAACAGCGGAAGAAACAACATATCGTCCGTCTACGGACAAGATCCAAATTGGACTAAGAGTCCTGAAGATAACCGAGAGCGTCCAATCCCTGCCCAGGCCAAGCCGGAGGGATTCCCAAGCTAACGTCGTCAGACTTCAAACCTGTTGACTGCAATTTGGAATTTGCAGCCACGAAAAAGATTCGTGGGTCAGTACGGTTAAGTACTGGCAAGGGGGATAAAACCCATACTCACAAGTTACCGGAGTAGCCAGTCATCACAAGATACAAATACTTTAGGATCAACGGAAAGGAAGGGGTTATTGCAAAGAAGCGGCAGCGGGCTGCTCTAACCAACTACAGAGTTATACTACAACTTCCGGCTAACAGAAAGGAGATAAGATCGAGTAATAGTAACCAACTGAAAGATAACTTCAAACAAACCCATCCTGGATCTCGCCCCTTATCCGAATAAGCAATCCGAGGATAACTCACACAGTTGAGTTAATGATGGTTCAGATTATTGTGTCAATAAGCCTATTACTAGTCAAGTTGTTAATCATTGGGTGAAAGGTTGTTATTCATTAGGTTTAAGTTGTCCTGAGTACTTGTTAGCCAGTACTTTCACCAAGTAATCCATAACCGCGGAAAACACGGCTTCTCGAGAAGATTTACCCTGCAGGGGTGCACCATAGTAACCGTACACGCATGAATATCCCGCCAGATGGAGCGGCCACTCCACCAAGCGGGGCACTCAACACAACCAACCCTTCTTCGCATCAAGCCCAAAGCACCGCGTGCTGTGCGTGCGCGGCTAATCGAGCCCCCCGAAGAAAAGGAGGACCCTCATAGCACTGGAAGACCACGCCGCCCTAAATGCCGACTACGAAAGTTCCACCCTGGCGCCAAGGGTTCGTACCTGCATATGATGCAGCAAATGGAACACCCGAACTAGTACGGCGATTTGGACGAGATGCGAATCGAGTCAGTTGAGGGGACGCCCATACTCGCTTCCCACATGCGGGTAGTGCGCTCATCATGGATCAGTAGACAAGACCCTTTTCCTACTAGGGTCGACACTAGCAGGCCTCAAAACCACAAAGGGCCTCCTGCCGGTGCCTTATCATCAAATTATTATTTAACAATAACGGTAGCATGATTGATTGATTGATTAAACATCGAGCCCCCAGAACATAAAGAAGTAATAACAGAAAGTAACGGTTAACAGACTCGAGCAAAACAACCTAAGCATGCTAGTAAGACACGGGCACAAGCAATGGTTATAGATGTGGAGGTGAGGCAATATCAGGGCTAAAGGATTCATGTGATAGGTTCGTAACAGAAACAACTACTACTAAGGATAGCAGAAAAGAATCAACGGAAAGAATCGGTAACAAGTGATGAAAGGCAGCCATATGGCAGCAAGTGAGTATACTTGCCTGAGATCCCGCAAGGTAGCAGAACTTGTCGTTGCTCACATCATCTCAACGTACTACCCGCGAAGAAGCAACGAACTAAAAGAAACACCGGAGGCAACAATTACTACTACGGCAAAAGATCCAGCATGATCCTATTTTATATGCATGACATGGCAAGATGCAACAGGAAAAACAACGTAAGCAATTTAATCGGAACCGGAGTCCGGAGAAATAGGAATTGGTTCAAGTTGTTTAGCTAACCACCAATTTAATTGTTATTTAGCATGGCAACAATGGAATAGATGAGTTAGGCAATTTAAATGGAATGGGCAAGAGTTGAATTAAATACCCCAACACATCCCATATTTAAATATTAGGTGACATTACTATTACCCGCACCCACAAAATGCAATGCAAACATGATGCGATGACATTTTAAATATAGTTGATATGTTATAGAAAATAGGGCATAGGTATAGGGGTTTTAGGGTTTGGGTTCGCACGTGTGGAGAGGATCTTCGGGTTCGGCGCCGGTGTCTTCGGGGTGTAGGGGAAATGGAAGAAGAGGAGGTAGACGAAGTCGTCGATGTCGTGCAAGTGGTCGACGTAGTCATAGTAGAGGGAGTAGTCGACGTCGAGGAAGTAGTCGAAGTAGTCGTTCTCGTTCCGGTGGTCGTTGTCGATCTTTTCATCGGGGTCCGAAGAGGAAGTAGACGTTCGTTCTCAAACCACACGATCATCGTCGTCGACGTAGTCGTTCAACGTACGGAGCCGGTGTAGTCGTAGTAGTCGTCGGCGAGCCGCTACCGCATCGTCTTCGGGGTCGGAGGTGATCGTGACGGTCCCGGTCTTCGGGCGCGCACGAAGGCGGCCAACGCAAAACGGACATGACGAAGGCGATGTCGTCGTTCACGGTTCGTCGGGGGAGTAGTCGTGGTCGAGGTTTGGTCCAAGGTCCTCGGGGTGGCGGTACTTGTTGGCGATGATCTTGTCGATGCGGTACCGGTCGGTGTCGAACTTGTCGCCGGGAATTTTGTCGGGGTCACATGGACGCGGAACGCACAGGGCACGAAGGCCCCGGCCACAACGAAAGAAGCACCTGCACAGATGGGTGCCCGCGACGCACCAATTCTCTTGCGGGACTTGTGCCGAACAACCAAAGCTGCTCCACACCGAGGTCGAGGAGGACGGCGGTGAGGCGCTCGGTTGCGGAACGGCAGCACCACGTCGGGGACGACCATGGCGGGACGGAGGACCGGCGACGGCGTCGTTCTCACTGCGAGGCGCCGGAGGCGAGCGCGACGACGGAAGAGGAGGGCGGATGGCAGCGGCCTGGCCGAGACGAGCTCGAGGGAGAGCAGCCGGCGGCTCCGTCGAGGAGGAGGGGTCCGACGCGGCCGCCGCTCGGAGGCGCGGGTCTGCGCTGGCCGGGCCTCCTCATGGCCGCCGTTTTCCGGGTGGCCGCGGTCTCGGGCGCTGCGGTCACCTGCTGCTGCGAGGCGGGACGGCCGGAGTTGAGGGAGAGGCAGGGAAGGAGGAGGGTGGGGCGAGCTCGAAGGAAGGCGGCCGGCAGCGGGCGGCGGCCAGCGAGGGGCAGGGGCTCGGCCGGAGAGAGGCTCGCCGGCCGGACAGAGAGAGGAAGGAGGCGGCGGCCACAGGATGAGAGGGAGGCGGCGGACGGCCGGCCGGAGAGAGGAGCGGAGGATGAGGGGCGACGGGGGCAACGGGGAGAGGGGACGGCGGCCGGAGGAGGGCGGCCGGAGAGGAGGGGCCGCGGGAGGAGAGGGCCAGCGACGGGAGGGAGGAGGAAGGCGAGCGGGGGATCGAGCGATGCTCTCCCCCGTGCGATGCGTGCGTGCGTTTCCTGGCAGTTGGAGTGGGGGGACCTAGGTGCAAATAACAGAAACGGCGGGGGGGTTCTCGTGAGGGAGATAGGAAATTTAGGGTTTCGGGTGGGGAGGTGCGGTTGGGCCTTTTGGGCCTGGCTGGCTGGGCCGCCCTCTCTCTCCCTCTTCATTTTTTTTTTGTTTTGTTTTTATTACTGTTTTCAGCAACTGTTTAGGTGATAAAAAAAATAGAATTAGACATCAAATAATTTTCTGTAAATTTTAGCAAACAAAATTTAATTAATTGCATTTAGTTGCAAGTTTTAAAATGCATGGTGATGCCTTATGCAATGCGATGTAAAACAAAGAAAAACGAGCAACACACTCCAGTTGGGAAAATTCCCGGTCGTTACAGTCGACACCACTAACAAGGGATTGCGCCCTCGCAATCCACCTGCTAACCCGGGAGGGGAAAGAAGTTCGACTATCGATTCTTCGTGCTTCCAGTTGATCTCCTCGACACCACTAACAAGGGCTTCTCGACACCACTAACAAGGGATTCTTGCTGGGAGTGATGACGATGTTCTTCCACCAGGAATCTTCCGATGATCGAACCTATTAGGTTAAGGGCTCAGAAAACGTCCACCCACGTAGGATCCTAACACTTTGAAAGATTGAGGACGAGAGTAGACTCCAAAACAAATGAGATAGAAGGGGAAGTAGAATATAGGTAAGGAGAAAACAAGAATCCTATCGAGATGTTTTTCCAAAATAGTTTAGCAGAAATAGTTTTTGACACTCTAGAAACAACGACCGTTAGCGAGGTTAACCTACAGGCTTTGCGGACCCGTTGCTTCGATAACCATTCGTATCGAAACAATCTCGGGAATCGGAACCAAGGCTCTGATACCATTTGTGACGCCCCGAGATCGGGCACTATGCAGATTTCAGCATTCCCGCCAAAATCCACATAATAACCGATTCCAGGTTGCCACTTGTGATAACATTACAATAGTTCACGAATATTCCACAATTACAACAGAAACAGATAGATACAAGATGACTCAAACTAGCCAGGGTTACAACTGATACATTACAAAGATCCAAAATAACAGCGGAAGAAACAACATATCGTCCGTCTACGGACAAGATCCAAATTGGACTAAGAGTCCTGAAGATAACCGAGAGCGTCCAATCCCTGCCCAGGCCAAGCCGGAGGGATTCCCAAGCTAACGTCGTCAGACTTCAAACCTGTTGACTGCAATTTGGAATTTGCAGCCACGAAAGAGATTCGTGGGTCAGTACGGTTAAGTACTGGCAAGGGGGATAAAACACATACTCACAAGTTACCGGCGTAGCCAGTCATCACAAGATACAAATACTTTAGGATCAACGGAAAGGAAGGGGTTATTGCAAAGAAGCGGCAGCGGGCTGCTCTAACCAACTACAGAGTTATACTACAACTTCCGGCTAACAGAAAGGAGATAAGATCGAGTAATAGTAACCAACTGAAAGATAACTTCAAACAAACCCATCCTGGATCTCGCCCCTTATCCGAAGAAGCAATCCGAGGATAACTCACACAGTTGAGTTAATGATGGTTCAGATTATTGTGTCAATAAGCCTATTACTAGTCAAGTTGTTAATCATTGGGTGAAAGGTTGTTATTCATTAGGTTTAAGTTGTCCTGAGTACTTGTTAGCCAGTACTTTCACCAAGTAATCCATAACCGCGGAAAACACGGCTTCTCGAGAAGATTTACCCTGCAGGGGTGCACCATAGTAACCGTACACGCATGAATATCCCACCAGATGGAGCGGCCACTCCACCAAGCGGGGCACTCAACACAACCAACCCTTCTTCGCATCAAGCCCAAAGCACCGCGTGCTGTGCGTGCGCGGCTAATCGAGCCCCCCGAAGAAAAGGAGGACCCTCATAGCACTGGAAGACCACGCCGCCCTAAATGCCGACTACGAAAGTTCCACCCTGGCGCCAAGGGTTCGTACCTGCATATGATGCAGCAAATGGAACACCCGAACTAGTACGGCGATTTGGACGAGATGCGAATCGAGTCAGTTGAGGGGGGCGCCCATACTCGCTTCCCACATGCGGGTAGTGCGCTCATCATGGATCAGTAGACAAGACCCTTTTCCTACTAGGGTCGACACTAGCAGGCCTCAAAACCACAAAGGGCCTCCTGCCCGGTGCCTTATCATCAAATTATTATTTAACAATAACGGTAGCATGATTGATTGATTGATTAAACATCGAGCCCCCAGAACATAAAGAAGTAATAACAGAAAGTAACGGTTAACAGACTCGAGCAAAACAACCTAAGCATGCTAGTAAGACACGGGCACAAGCAATGGTTATAGATGTGGAGGTGAGGCAATATCAGGGCTAAAGGATTCATGTGATAGGTTCGTAACAGAAACAACTACTACTAAGGATAGCAGAAAAGAATCAACGGAAAGAATCGGTAACAAGTGATGAAAGGCAGCCATATGGCAGCAAGTGAGTATACTTGCCTGAGATCCCGCAAGGTAGCAGAACTTGTCGTTGCTCACATCATCTCAACGTACTACCCGCGAAGAAGCAACGAACTAAAAGAAACACCGGAGGCAACAATTACTACTACGGCAAAAGATCCAGCATGATCCTATTTTATATGCATGACATGGCAAGATGCAACAGGAAAAACAACGTAAGCAATTTAATCGGAACCGGAGTCCGGAGAAATAGGAATTGGTTCAAGTTGTTTAGCTAACCACCAATTTAATTGTTATTTAGCATGGCAACAATGGAATAGATGAGTTAGGCAATTTAAATGGAATGGGCAAGAGTTGAATTAAATACCCCAACACATCCCATATTTAAATATTAGGTGACATTACTATTACCCGCACCCACAAAATCCAATGCAAACATGATGCGATGACATTTTAAATATAGTTGATATGTTATAGAAAATAGGGCATAGGTATAGGGGTTTTAGGGTTTGGGTTCGCACGTGTGGAGAGGATCTTCGGGTTCGGCGCCGGTGTCTTCGGGGTGTAGGGGAAATGGAAGAAGAGGAGGTAGACGAAGTCGTCGATGTCGTGCAAGTGGTCGACGTAGTCATAGTAGAGGGAGTAGTCGACGTCGAGGAAGTAGTCGAAGTAGTCGTTCTCGTTCCGGTGGTCGTTGTCGATCTTTTCATCGGGGTCCGAAGAGGAAGTAGACGTTCGTTCTCAAACCACACGATCATCGTCGTCGACGTAGTCGTTCAACGTACGGAGCCGGTGTAGTCGTAGTAGTCGTCGGCGAGCCGCTACCGCATCGTCTTCGGGGTCGGAGGTGATCGTGACGGTCCCGGTCTTCGGGCGCGCACGAAGGCGGCCAACGCAAAACGGACATGACGAAGGCGATGTCGTCGTTCACGGTTCGTCGGGGGAGTAGTCGTGGTCGAGGTTTGGTCCGAGGTCCTCGGGGTGGCGGTACTTGTTGGCGATGATCTTGTCGATGCGGTACCGGTCGGTGTCGAACTTGTCGCCGGGAATTTTGTCGGGGTCACATGGACGCGGAACGCACTGGGCACGAAGGCCCCGACCACAACGAAAGAAGCACCTGCACAGATGGGTGCCCGCGACGCACCAATTCTCTTGCGGGACTTGTGCCGAACAACCAACGAGCACGAGTGGCGGAGCTGCTCCACACCGAGGTCGAGGAGGACGGCGGTGAGGCGCTCGGTTGCGGAACGGCAGCACCACGTCGGGGACGACCATGGCGGGACGGAGGACCGGCGACGGCGTCGTTCTCACTGCGAGGCGCCGGAGGCGAGCGCGACGACGGAAGAGGAGGGTGGATGGCAGCGGCCTGGCCGAGACGAGCTCGAGGGAGAGCAGCCGGCGGCTCCGTCGAGGAGGAGGGGTCCGACGCGGCCGCCGCTCGGAGGCGCGGGTCTGCGCTGGCCGGGCCTCCTCATGGCCGCCGTTTTCCGGGTGGCCGCGGTCTCGGGCGCTGCGGTCACCTGCTGCTGCGAGGCGGGACGGCCGGAGTTGAGGGAGAGGCAGGGAAGGAGGAGGGTGGGGCGAGCTCGAAGGAAGGCGGCCGGCAGCGGGCGGCGGCCAACGAGGGGCACGGGCTCGGCCGGAGAGAGGCTCGCCGGCCGGACAGAGAGAGGAAGGAGGCGGCGGCCACGGGATGAGAGGGAGGCGGCGGACGGCCGGCCGGAGAGAGGAGCGGAGGATGAGGGGCGACGGGGGCAACGGGGAGAGGGGACGGCGGCCGGAGGAGGGCGGCCGGAGAGAGGAGGGGCCGCGGGAGGAGAGGGCCAGCGACGGGAGGGAGGAGGAAGGCGAGCGGGGGATCGAGCGATGCTCTCCCCCGTGCGATGCGTGCGTGCGTTTCCTGGCAGTTGGAGTGGGGGGACCCAGGTGCAAATAACAGAAACGGCGGGGGGGTTTTCGTGAGGGAGATAGGAAATTTAGGGTTTCGGGTGGGGAGGTGCGGTTGGGCCTTTTGGGCCTGGCTGGCTGGGCCGCCCTCTCTCTCCCTCTTCATTTTTTTGTTTTTGTTTTTATTACTGTTTTCAGCAACTGTTTAGGTGATAAAAAAAATAGAATTAGACATCAAATAATTTTCTGTAAATTTTAGCAAACAAAATTTAATTAATTGCATTTAGTTGCAAGTTTTAAAATGCATGGTGATGCCTTATGCAATACGATGCAAAACAAAGAAAAACGAGCAACACACTCCAGTTGGGAAAATTCCCGGTCGTTACACATGTACAGCCGTCGTTTGCACACACTTTTTGCACCGAGTTGATGCGTTTTTGCGTGGTAGGGTCGGCGTCTGTGGGCGACTACGCGTTGAGCTACAGGTGCGGGGCGACGACCGTGGATAAGCTGTGCGATCCGGGGAAGACGGCGGCGAACCGCGCGTGCAGCGACGCGTGTCACTACGGCGGCTGCGGCGCCGGAAGGTGCGTCTACCTTGGCTCCGGCGGCATCGGCAAAGCCCGGGGCTGCCACTGCCTGCCCTAGCTAGCTACCTATCCGATCGAGATCGTGACCATCATATTCGATATGTGATCTTTGAATAAAGTGTATGTCGTGGTTGTATTCATGAAAAAGCTTTTGGGCATAGGATGTTGTAGGAACTTCCATGTATTTGCATGTTTTTTTTTGTGTGGCAATATACATGGTTGTTTCCACCATGGTCGATCACTATGTTGGTCGATGGGAACGGAGTAGGAAATGCATCAAATCTTTTTCATTAACACGAGATATTCAATGCTTGGCCGCTGCCTTGGTACATGAACGGAGAAAGATCGAAATGGGAGGAAGTAGTATCTGCATTTGTTTTGGTACATGAAAGATATCCAGTTGGTGCATGGAAGAGATGTTAGCATAGAACTACCACTTTACGGGCAAAATTTCGAAAAAGTACCACTTTATGTTCTAATCTCACAGAACTACCACATTTTGATTTCAATTTCGCAAAAAAATCTAATCTGGCTCGTCTGGCGAATTGACAAGGAATCTGACTGGATGGGCCCACCACTTTGATGACGTGGCCAGTTACGCGGGATATTACAGACATAGGCGTTGACTACCGTTAGGTGCCGTTGCTAGGTCCCACCTGTCAGTAGGGGCGCGCACATAACGGGTGCTGTCTAGGGTTCTGGCAGTTCTGGTCGGTTTTTTCCCTTGCGCGCCGCCTCTTCGATCTGTCCGCCGGCGATGGCTGCGGCGACTCCTGGCGGCGGAGGCTCATCTGGCAGGGACGAGAGAGAATCGGGCGGCGTCGATTTCTCCGCTGGAGGCGCATCTGGAGGCGGCGGTACCTCGCTGTACGCCGTGCCTGTGGAGGCTCGGGCGGCCGGAGCTTTCGCGAGGTCGGTGCTGGCCTCACCGGCGCACACTAGCCACCGATGGGCTTCTGGCTTGGGCGGTGTGGAGTAAGTCCTTTTCAACGCCATTTCTTCCCTCCTCTTCTGAACCTTTTTCTTCTGTCCCTTTCTCTTATCTGAACACAACTGAATAGTAGATTTATAATTTAGTTAATGAGTTAGGTACTTCTCTAACGCCATTGTAATGATTTTGATATAGGTAATGACTTAGGTCTATATAATTTAGCTACTGACTTAGGTACTTGTTTATTGCACTATAATTTTCTGTAATTTAGGTAGGTCTGTAAATAATTTAGCTAATGATTTAATATGTACCTTAACTTTTTAGGAGGTGTAAATAATTTAGGTAGGTCTGTAAATTATTTAGGGAGGTCTGTAAATAATTTATCTAATGATTTATTATATTTCACTTAACTGTTTTAGGAGGTGTAAATAATTTAGGTAGGTCTGTAAATTATTTAGGTAAGTCTGTAAATAATTTAGCTAATGATCTATTATATTTCCCTTAACTGTTTTAGGAGGTGTAAAAAATTTAGGTAGGTCTGTAAATTATTTAGCTAATGATTAAATATATACCTTAACTGTAATTTTCTCTATTGCACTCTGGAAATTCCAGCTGGCAAGTGGAAAGAAGAGGCAGTTGAAGAAGTTCAAGAAAAGGATTTGGTATGACCAAACAAGGGCTGATGCACACCTCCAATTTTGTTTAAAACTTTGCTTCAGAAATGTGTATGAATTCAGAGTTGCTCTGAGAAATTATCACATTGCTCAGCTTAGAGACTTTGCATACCATAGGAATGCCCCTGATAGGATTATTGTGAATTGCACTGATGAAGGAAGATCTCAAGGTTGTCCATTCATGCTCACAACCTCCAAGATAGCTAATGAGAAAACCTTTTGTATAAGGAAATTCAGAAATAATCACACCTGCATTCCTCATGGAGAAAACACAAAAGTTAGCATTGATTGGTTGGCTGCTAACTCTGTCAGTGCAATTAGAACAGATCCAAACATATGTGTGGACACAATAATTGAGAATGCCAAGAAAAAATATGGAGTGGAAGTCCCAAGATCAAAAGATTACAGGGCAAGGAGGAAAGCATTTGACACTGTCATTGGTGATCAGAAAGCACAATACACCAGAATTAGAGACTACTTGCAAGCTATTCTTGATACCAATCCAGGGAGCAGGTGTATAGTGACAACAAAGCAGCTGGTGGACTCTGCAAGTTTAAATCCAACATTTCATGGGTTATTCATATGCCTTAATGCTTCAAAGGAGGGTTTTCTTAATGGTTGTAGGCCTTTCATAGGTAATTACTTTGACATGTTAGCTGTTAAATATTTTTTGTTGTATCTAGGCTTTTTCTGACTTAATGTATTCTTCTAGGGGTAGATGGGTGTTTTATTAAGTTGACCACTGGCCAACAAATTCTAGCTGCAACTGGAAGGGATGGCAATAACAACATTTTCCCAATTGCTTTTTCTGCTGTTGATAAAGAAGATACAATTAGCTGGTGTTGGTTTTTAACTCAGCTTAAGTATTGCATTGGAGAGGCTGGCCAATTTGGGAACTATACCATAATATCAGACAGACAGAAGGTGAGTGTAATTTATTGATTTGGTTCAAAATGTATTTGTATACCTACAAACTGAAAACATAATTAACTAATTCATTGATTTGGTTCAAAATATCTTGCAGGGCCTGCTGAAAGCAATTTCCCAAGTGTTTCCAAATTCTCCACAAAGGTTCTGCCTAAGGCATATCTATGCTAATTTCCAGAAAGCAGGTTTTAGAGGTCCAGAGCTAAAAAGGTATATGGATGCAGCAAGCTATTCCTATACAAAAAATGGTTTTGACATTGCAATGGAAGCTCTCAAGAATGACTGTGAGGAAGCATACAAATGGCTTGTGCAGATACGTGCAGAGACTTGGGCTAGGCATTTGTTTGACACCAACTGCAAGACTGACCTTGTTGTCAACAACATCAGTGAAGTGTTTAATAGGATGATCCTGGATGTGCGGAACAAGCCTATTAGGACAATGCTTGAAGGGATTAGGAACAAGCTGATGGTCAAGTATAGTGGAACTAGAGAGAAGCTACAAACAAGCAGATGGGATATTACACCTTTCTACTCAGAAAAATTAGAAGAGTCCAAGAGGTGGTCCAGGGATTGCACTGCAAAGAACAGTGAGATAGGTCTTTGGCAAGTTACCAGTGTTAGTGGAAGAGTACTTGATGTTGACATGAAGAATATGACATGTACCTGTAGAAAATGGGATCTCACTGGAGTTCCATGCAACCATGCTGTTGCTGTGATCATGAAACTGAAGCAGCATCCAGAGGAGTATGTCCATGATTTTTTCAAGAAGCCTATGTACACAAAAACTTTCAACTACACAGTCTTTCCTATACCTGGTCCTGAGGACTGGACAAAGACAGATACACAGGACATTGATCCACCTGCCTTCAATGATAAGACTGGAAGGAAGCAAACACTGAGGAGGAAAGGGCAATTTGAGCCACCAGCACCTAGAGATAGCTCTAGGATGGCATCTATCACTTGTTCAAACTGCAATGTTATTGGACACAAGTACAAAAACTGTCCAAAAACATTGACTCCAGAACTACAAATAAGGAAGAATAGTCACCAGGTAAATTTAGATTCAATGTAATATAAACAGGTACAATTTCAAGATTGTTTCTAACCACTGAATATATTTTGCAGCCCAACATACACAATTTCAGTGAGGGTTCAGGTAGTTCTACTCCTGCCCCAAGACCACCTGCACCTGCTGCTTCTACTCCTGCCCCAAGAGCACCTGCACCTGCTGCTTCTACACCTGCCCCAAGGCCACCTGCACCTGCTGATTCTGCTCAAGCTAGAGTTGTTGCTAGTTCTTCAGGCCAGAGACCATTCTCAGCCCCTAGGAGTACTCATCCACCTATACTTGGCAAAAGACAGCCCAAATTTACAAGTAGAATGGAAGGGTACCTGAATGCTGGGAAGCACAGTAGCTACAAGAAAACCAAGAAGGACCAGAAGAAATAGATGTGATCTAGACCAAACTTGTTGTCTGAAACTATGTTTTGTTGTTTGAAACCATGTTGTGATCTAGCTGTTTGAGACTACATTTGAATCATGGATGATGTACCTGTTTGAGACTATGTTGTGATCTAGCTGTTTGAGATTACATTTGAATCTCAACCTTGTTGTTCTTACAAGTCATTGATCATTTGAAGTAATTTTTGTAGGGCTGTCATTTTAATTCATTTAGTAGGGTTGTCGAGGAGTCGACAACCCTAGTTGATCATTTTACAGTTGATCATTTTAGCTCATTTAGTAGGGTTGTCGAGGAGTCGACAACCCTATTTGATCATTTTAGCTCATTTAGTAGGGTTGTCGAGAAGTCGACAACCCTAGTTGATCATTTTAGCTCATTTAGTAGGGTTGTCGAGGAGTCGACAACCCTATTTGATCATTTTAGCTCATTTAGTAGGCATTTGATCATTTTAGCTCAACAACTTCTAAATATCCCAACAATTATCTATTCTTCTAAAATAATGTACAAAAAATCTCTTAAATACCTAGAAATATTCCAATAACTAAAATTAACACAACAAATTGTTCCACAACATACATCTGGTTCCATTACATTAATTAATCTGGTACACATAAGTGTTCATCTCACATTACATAAATTAAAATTACTAGTTCAACATGAATACATTCCAACTTAAATGGCATATTACAAATCACTCATCACATATGTCCCTAATCTTCTTCAGCTTCTCCTTATTAACCTCCCTAGCATTTATAAGCTTGAATATATTGTATTCAAGTGTTTTCTTCTCCTCTTTCAGAACCTCCTTTTCAGCACCCCAATTGTTTTGCTTCTCCTTCATTACATCAGCTTGGGTCTTCTGAATAAGCTTGAGTTCACCAACATTTTTCTCTAACTCTTCAACTTTATTCTTCACCAAATCCCTCTCCTTCTCCATCTCATCAAAATTACAATCCACACTTCCATTCTTCATAATTTTCTCATAGTTCTGTTTCATGACCCTTTTCATAGAGTCACCCATATATTTGTTCACATCTCCAACAAGACAGTTGTACTTCTCTTCAATCTTCTCCTTGTCAGCACACATAGCCTTCAAAAAATCTGCATGCTCAATCCTGTCATCAATTCTTCCAGAATTGCTCTCCTCATACATAGCCCACAACCTTCCTAATGCATTCTTAGCCGTTTCTGGCCATTCTCCATGTATCCAAGTCACAAACCCGCCGTTTTCTACTGGTGGAACCAAAGAACAATTTTAGACCTAAGCATTTCATATATAGAAACTAATCATTCTTATAAACTGAGCATTACTACTTTAGCAGTATAGAAAACAGAGAATTCCATATATAAACTGAGCATTTCCTATATAAGTAGAGAATTTACTAGATAAACATAATAGTACCTAGTACAAACCATCATTCATCCAATGATTATAGGCTATTATAGATAAAAAAATGTTAGCTAAAAAAACCTAAAATTAATCATGCAACAGATGGTCCAGGGATGAGATTTGCACTGTAAGTAAAAAAGCTAACTCTAATAAGATAAAAAAAACACTTACATTTTGAACAACACAAAGCAGGAATCTGCGGCCAGTGTTGGTTCCTTCAAAAGCAACACACCTCCTAGGCTGCAGTTGATGAACACGGCAGAGAACGGAGCAATCCGCAGCTACACCGCAAAATGATGGGTCCTCAAGGGTATCAGGGGCATAGTACAGCTCGGTGAGGTCCTAAAAAGCATCAATTTTGAGTTCGAACCAACAAATTGACCTTGAAACGCAAGAACCCTAACCCTAAATCCCAAATCCCGCGCAAACCCTAACCCTAAACCACAAATAAACAGGAAAGCTTACCCCTAGCAGTTCCTCGCTCGAGCACGGATCCTTCCAGCTTGGCATTGCGGCGGTGGTAGATGACTGCGACGTGAGACGGCTCGGCGGCGGCCTGCTGCGGTGGCGTCGGCGGGGCAGCGACGAAAGAACAGGGAAAAACTACTCAGGCGAACGTGCCCTTATGAGCCACCAGACTAACAGGTGGGCCCTACTAACTACCGTAACGGCACCTAACGGTAGTCAACGCCTCTGTCTGTAATATCCCGCGTAACTGGTCACGTCATCAAAGTGGTGGACCCATCCAGTCAGATTCCTTGTCAATTCGCCAGACGAGCCAGATTAGAGTTTTTTGCGAAATTGAAATCAAAATGTGGTAGTTCTGTGAGATTAGAACATAAAGTGGTAGTTTTTCGGAATTTGGCCCGTAAAGTGGTAGTTCTATGCTAACATCTCTGCAGGGAACGCACATACGACTGCCAAAATCTCTTCCGGGAGATCGGTATAAACAAAACTGGTTGAAGGCTTACCCTTTGATCTCGGGTGCCCTGCATGTTATATAGAGGCCAAGCCGGCCTAGGGCATTTACAAGATGAGGATAACTACAAAGAACTTGAGTTACAAGTTAAGGAAGCTCACGGTTAGAATCTAAACTAAACCGTACCAAACTATTGTTTCTAGAACCTGTACACGTTTATCAATACGTGACAGAAGTACAAGTTATTTCAACATCCCCCCTCAATCACAACTTATCTAAGTTGAGATTGCGTCTAAACCATTCTAATTTTCTTACTGAAAGTGGTTTAGTAAACCCATCAGCAATTTGATCTCCTGTTGGTATGAACCTGATGTTCAAGAGCTTGTTTGCAACTCTTTCTCGAACAAAATGATAATCCACTTCAATATGCTTGGTCCTAGCATGAAAGACAGGATTAGCTGATAAGTAGGTAGCACCAAGGTTATCACACCACAATGTAGCAGCTTCAGGATGCTCAACACCAATTTCTTTTAACAATGTTTGCACCCAAATAACTTCAGCTGTTGCATTGGCTAATGATTTATATTCAGCCTCTGTACTTGACCTTGACACAGTTGCTTGTTTGCGTGCACTTCATGATACAAGATTACAACAAAAGAAAACTGCAAATCCACCAGTTGACCTTCTATCATCAACACAACCGGCCCAATCTGCATCTGAGAATGCACTTACAAGAACTGAATTTGACTTTACCAATTTTAATCCATGTGACACTGTAAACTGCAAGTATCTCAAGATCCTTTTAACTGCTGACCAATGCAATGTAGTAGGTGCATGTAAAACTGACACACCTTATTAACAGAAAAAGATATATCTGGCCTAGTAAGGGTCAAATACTGCAATGCACCTACAATACTCCTGTACCTGGTGGAGTCTTCACCACTCAAAGCATCTCCTTCAGTCAATGACAATTTCTCTGAAGTTGATAATGGATTAGTAACCGGTTTACACCCTCTCATACCAACACGGCTGAGAACATCTCCAATATGTTTTTCTTGAGTCAAAATAATACCATCATTTACTTTCTTTACCTCAATGCCTAGAAAGTAATGAAGTTCACCAAGATCTTTTAGAGCAAAATCAGCTCTCAAATCATGAAGCAACGCATCAACAACACTAGGTGAGGAACTAGTAACAATTATGTCATCCACATAGATAAGCATGAACATAACTATGCCACCTTTGTTATAAAAGAACAAAGAAGTATCTGCCTTTGAAGAGGAAAAACCAAGAGACTTTAATTTAGTGGACAACCGAGAATACCATGCACGTGGAGCTTGTTTCAATCCATACAAAGCTTTATCCAACCTGCAAACAAAACTTGATTTTTCCTGATCTTCATACCCTGGTGGTTGTCTCATATAGACCCCCTCTTCCAGAACGCCATGAAGAAACGCATTCTGCATATCTAACTGTCGCATACTCCAGTTTCTTGATACAGCAATAGACAAAATCAATCTAATAGTACTTGCCTTAACTACAGGACTAAATGTGTCCTCATAGTCTATTCCATACCTTTTCTTGAAGCCTTTAGCTACAAGTCTTGCTTTGTATCTATCAATAGTACCATCAGACTTTCTTTTGACTTTATACACCCATTTGCAATCAATAATATTGCTTCCCTTTTTTACTGGAACCAAATGCCATGTTTTGCTCCTCACAAGTGTAGAGTACTCTTCATCCATAGCCCCTCGCCACTTGTCATCATTCAATGCTTATTGTAAATTTTCTGGTTCACCTGTACTGCAGAAATTACCCCAGCGCACACATCCATCAGTACATTGAAAAGGTTTAACAATGCCACTTTTCGATCGTGTATGTACTCGTTGTCGAGGCTGTTCTGCAGCAGTTTCAGCTGCAGAGATCTCCGTCGCAGAAGATCCCGTGACCATGCCAGGATCCGTATTGGATCTGGCGCTCGTGGCAGACGCACGTGGATCCGGAGATCCGCTCTGCGCCTCTCCCCATTCTCCGCGTGGCAGCGAATCTCCACCCGAGGAAGAACACAGGCGCGCTGACGCCTCTCCGCCCGAGGAAGCAGACAGGCGCGCTGACGCCTCTGTCGATGACCCACCAGTCATGCGCGCGCGGTCGTGCGGGTTGGTTTCCGCAGAGGGAGAGCCCACCAGTGGCCCACTGCCTCCACGTGGTGTTCCCCTGTCTCCCGACACGGATCGGTGCGTCGATCCCGACGCGGATCCGCCAGATGCGTGGGATTCCGCACGGTCAGATCGCACAGACACAGGCGAATCTGCCTGGTGTTCTGCGCCCGGATCCTCTGTGGCTCGCTGTGACTGCATAAAATCATCAGAATTTTCCTGCACACTCAATTCCAAACTTTGAGCATTATCACCATCAGAAATAGACATATGGTCAGCATGCAAATCACCCCATGATCAAAAGGTGTGGAATTAAGAAGTGTGGCCGGAAGAAGATTGATTTCGGCACGTAGTTGTGCACCAGCATTAGGGTGTAATTCCGAAAAAGGAAAAATTGATTCATCGAAAATTATCCCTTGAAATATAAACCCTTCCCGTGGACGAATCTAGACACTTGTATCCCTTGTGTAATCCACTGTACCTGAGGAAAACACAGTGTTTGGATCGGAATTCAAGCTTATGCTTATTGAAGGGTCTAAGATTAGGCCACACCGCGCATCCAAAAATACGCAAAAAAGAATAATCCGGTTTAGTATTGAGAAGTTTCTCCACATGGGTTTTGGAATTAATAACCTTGCTAGGTACACGATTAATGAGGTACACAGCTGTTTGAAATGCCTCATCCCAGAATTTTAAAGGCATTGATGCATGAGCTAAAAGAGAAAGGCCAACTTCAACGATATGCCAATGTTTTCGTTCTGCTGAACCATTTTGTTGGTGAGCATAAGGACAGGAAACATGGTGAGATATACCAATGCGCTCAAAAAAAAAATTCAACTTCTGATACTCTCCACCCCAATCGGTTTGCATGGCAAGAATTTTTTTATCGAATAGACGTTCAACATGTTGTTGAAAATCATGAAATTTCTGAAAGACATCAGATTTGTTTCGAAGCAAATAAATCCAGGTGAATTTTCTATAATCATCAATGAAGCTAACATAGTATTTATTTCTTCCAACAGAAACGGAGGCTGGCCCCCATACATCCGAGAAAATGAGTTCTAAAGGAGACTTAGAAACACTAGATGATCTAGGATATGGAAGCTGATGGCTCTTGGCCTTTTGACATGCATCACAAACTGATTCATGACTTTTATTCAAGACAGGCAAATCATTTTCTCTAAGAATTTGACTAACAACTGTAAATGAGGGATGACCTAAGCGCCTATGCCAGCGGGACGAGGATGGTCGGTTGACACCGAGGACATGTCTTCCATGGATAAACGGCGTGCATGGTAGAGGATAAAGACCACCCCTACTCCTGGCGTGGAGTAGAACCTTCCCCGTTTCCTGATCCTTGATAGAAAAGAATTCAGGCCAAAATTCAACATAAGCATTGTTGTCACGAGTAAGTTTGTGAATGAAAATGAGATTCTTTGATGCTTTTGGTACATGCAGAACATTATGAAGATGGAGAGGACGATCATGGGTATGAAATTGCGTGTGACCAATATGCATTATTTTCATACCTGACCCACTCGTCGTGTGCACTTGATCAGTGCCGTTGTAGCAGTCACGGACAGAGAGCTTCTCTAGCTCGCTAGTGATGTGATCGGTGGCCCCCGTATCGGAGTACCAGTTGGTGTCGACGCCGTATGACGGAGTTGCAGCCGAATTCGCCGATTTCTCCTCGTTCATAAGAGGTGACTTGTAATTCTTCTTGAACCTCTTCCAACAACGAAGGGCCATATGACCTGTCTTTCCACAGATTTGACAAATCGGCCTTGGCCCTTGCCTTGGATTGACACCACCACCAGTGTACGGTTGCCGTGGCTGGTTCTGATTGTTGGTGAAGCTTGGGCGGCTGTCCCCGCTGCCGCGCCCTCCACCGAAGCTCCCGAAGCCACTGCCTCCACCACGATGGTTGGTGAAGCCGCGCCCGCCCTTAAAGGCGAGATTGATGGAGCCTCCAAGTTGGGCGCCAGGGTTCTGCGCCTCAAGTCTTCCCTCAGCGACCAATAGCTCGGCGAAGAGGTCACTGAGAGACAGAGGAACACCCGAGCGTGCCAATGCAGAGATGGCCGACACAAACGGATTGTAATCCGCATCCAATCCCGCGAGTATCTGCGAAATCAAATCATCGTCATCAAGTTTCTTACCCGCGGCTGCCATCTCACCGGTGAGCCCTTTCATGCGGGTGAAGTAGGCCGTCACCGTGAGCTCGCCCTTCTTGAAGTTGGAGAGCTGGGCGCGGATCTGGATGATGCGAGCCCGTGACTGCGACGAGTACATCTGCTCGATCGCCTTCCACAGACTTGCCGAAGTGAGATCCACCAAGTGCGCTAGGACCTCACGAGATAGCGAAGCTAGCAGATACCCTAGGACCTGCTGATCCTGGGCAATCCAGAGAGCATAGGCGGAATTCACCACCTTCGTTGCCTTGCCCTCCACAGTCACCTCCACCTCTCTCGCCGGCTCGGGGATGGAATCGTCGAGGTAGCCCGTGAGCTGTGCGCCGCGTATCGCCGGCAGCACCTGGGCCTTCCAAAGCAGGAAGTTGTCCGGGGTCAGTTTTTCATTGACCGGGTGCCCAAGCATGGCGGTGGGAGCCATGGAGGAGGAGCCTTGCGACATGACTATTTTTCAGATGCGATTGGAAGAGCGTACGGCTCTGATACCATATAGGCTTACCCTTTGATCTCGGGTGCCCTGCGTGTTATATAGAGGCCAAGCCGACCTAGGGCATTTACAAGATGAGGATAACTACAAAGAACTTGAGTTACAAGTTAAGGAAGCTCACAGTTAGAATCTAAACTAAACCGTACCAAACTATTGTTTCTAGAACATGTACACGTTTATCAATACGTGACAGAAGTACAAGTTATTTGAACAATCGGGAATTGCGCCTCCCCCCTCCTACTCTCACCGGCTTTTCATGTACTCCCTCCGTTTTAGAATAATTGTGATTGAGATGAATGTCTCTAAATGGTTTTTAGTGTTAGATACATTCATTTCACCGACAATTATTTTGAGACGGAGTGAGCACTGTTATGTGTGTGAGATAGGACAAAATCTTGGTCTTTTTTTTTTTGAATGGGTTTGCTTAGACTGGTCACAATGGGGAGTAACATATGGTAGTAACATACACATTTTTCTAAACTATGTTACTACCTCCACAATGGGTAGTAACTAAGAAGTGGTGTCATGCAAACCTGCATTTATTATGTTGTAGACTCATATTGCATAGAAAAGTGTGATGTTACGGTAACTAGCTATGTTACCACACCTCTCTCTCCTCATTAAATACGTGCCATGTCATCTTTTTTGTCTACGTGGTATCGATGTTAGACTAGCCACAATGGGAGTAACATAGATGGTATCATAAGTGTCACATAGGCAATAAAGATGATGTGGCAGTCATTTAATGAGGAGAAAGGTGTTAGTGGTATCATAGGTAGATACCGTAACATAACGCTTTTCAAGACAAGATGAGTCTATAAGACAATAAATATACTAGTATATGATACCACAAATATGTTACTATGCATTGGGGAAGTGGTAACATAGACTAGTATCATATGCATGATACTAGTATGTGATACTCCCCATTGTGACTAGTCTTACTACTCAAGCTACTCCCACTGTGACCAGACTTATGGTGGGAAGTGGATATTTGTTTTTTCTTCTGGATTGGAGGGGAAGTGGGGAAGTGAATAAATTTGCTGCGGAACATAGCCCAAGTGGAAAGGCGCCGGGCGTGTTGGCCCAAGAGTCTTGGGGTTTGAGATTCTGTACGGTAGGCCTGTGGGCAGAGAATACGTGGCCTATTCTGCCAACTCTGGTCTGGCTGCAGCCTCAATCCCGTTATCACTCGTGTGATTTTTTTTTTGAGAATTACTCATGTAACATTTCTAAGAACCGGTTCTTCAAGCCACTACTTGCTGACTTTTCTTTCCCGTCAAAAAAAAAAAAGAGTAGACCTGCTGACTTTTGTGTGAAGCACCACATTCATTTCAGCAACGGCACACATGCACATCACCATTTACTTACACAAAACAAGCGCAAATGATACAGTAGGGTACCGGGTACGGTCCCGCCTCCCGCGCGGCTGCCGCACTGTGCTCTCACATTCCGGAAAGAATCTAATCTAATCTAACCTACTTACAGCTCAGCCCGATTAATACGCCTCAACTCGCTAACGAACTTGGCAGCGCCGCGTAATGGCGGCCGCTCTCTCTCGGCCGGCCGAAAGCCGCCGTACGTACGTGGATCGCGCCACGTCGTCGCACGAGAGTCCTCCAACTCCAAGCTATCGAAGCGGTTGCTGGGCATGAATGCCATGCCGGCTCGTGTGGTTAACTAGCGGTTGTTGAGAAATGGTGATTAATTACTGGGATGCGAGATGGCACCGTCGTACGTACCGCTAGTGATCATCATATATCATGATTGGGTGTCAGGCTCCGGATTGGGTTTCTTGGAGTGGACCGAAGCGGAGTGGGGGCGCGGTCTGCTTTCCCATTCCGGGGAGGACCACGGACGTGCGTGCGCTGCCATGCCCTGCTGCTGTCTCGTACTTGCTCTGCGCAAGTCGACCAGTCAGTCTGTCAGTCTGCCTCGCCCTGCTCCTGGCGCCCGCCGTCGGTCCGCCTCGCCGGCCGCGTTTGCCGTGCCGTGCCGTCAGTAGGTCGCTCGTGATCGATGGATCCAGATCCACGTGTCGTCTAGCGCCTGCATGCGTGCTTGATACTACTAGTAGATCTGTGATGGGTCGCCGTGAGGACATCTCCAGCGGGGCTGCTCATTTGCCCCGGACGGGCCGGATTTGAGCAGCCCCGGACAAAACGAGGCCCCAGCGGGGCTGCTCATCTCAGACCTGGGTCCGTTTTTTGTCCGAGTCTGCTCAAATCTGACCTAAATTTGGGTCAGATTTGAGCAGCCTCGGACAGTCCACGGACGTGTTTCTGTCCACGCAAAAACGAAACCACCCTACATGTCAGCCCCTCTCTCTCCCCACCTACCCACCCACTCTCTCTCCTCTTTATTTTTTCCACACCGCACCGGCTGGTGGCCTTCGCGGAGCTCGCCGGTCGCCGCTCGTCCGCGTGCTCACCGGTCGCCGCCCACCCAGCTCGCCTCGCGCTCGCCCCGCGCCCACCCAGCTCGCCGCGCGCCGGTTGTCGCCCGAGGACGCCGCGCGAGGACGCCGCCCGAGGACGCCGCGCGAGCTCCAGCCCGAGGACGCCGCGCGAGCTCCACGGCGAGCTCCACGACGGCGAGCTCCAGCGCGAGGCAGGCGGTTGCGGCCCCACCCCCGACGGGCGGCTCCTCGCTGTAGTCTGCGCCGGGGCGGCGGCGCCCACGTCCACCACCGCGTCGCCGGGGCGGAGCGGTACTCTCGCTCTCGCCAGCTGACTCTGCTCGTGGTCTCAGCGTTGGTTGGTTGGCGCCGGGCGGGGGATTCGGAGCCGGGTTCTTGGCCCGGAGGAGATCGGCGGCGGCTTGCCACCTGCCGAGGGCTCGGTAGCCGGGATCCTTCGTCGCGGCTCTTGGCTCCGCCGGAGTCCCATGCCCTGAGCGAAACGGCGGCCTCTGCTCCCCGGGGAGATCTTGCAGCAGCAGCCGAGGAGCGTGCGGACGGGCGGCGCCTCCTGCGCGCGAGCTCAGCGCGAGCACGGCCTCCTGCGCGCGGAGCGGGAGCGCGCCGGTCTCCTGCGCACGGAGCTGGAGAGCGCGGCGTCCTCTGCTGGTGGGCGCCGGACGGCGTGCGGGCGGGCGGCGCCTCCTGCGCGCGAGCTCAGCGCGAGCACGGCCTCCTGCGCGCGGAGCGGGAGCGCGCCGGTCTCCTGCGCACGGAGCTGGAGAGCGCGGCGACCAGGGCGTGTGTGCTGGGCGGAGGTGCGCAGCGGCGGCGTGGCCATGGAGGCGGAGACGCGCGCGAGGTGTTTGCGAGAATGCTTCCGCTCGACCTTCTCCTCTTCTCCAATTTGTCCGCTCGAGTTAAGCAGCCCCCGTTGGGTGCACCTCCAAAATCCCATGTCCGTGTCTCCCGGACGGGTGCTCAAAACGGACAAAATTGTCCCTTTTTTGTCCGAATTTGAGCACCCCCGCTGGAGATGACCTGAGATCCAGAGTTTCCAGTCTGCATTTTCCTTCTTCTTTTCGTGGACATGCAACTGCATTTTACCTCTACTGGTACCAGCAACTGACCTCGCATTTACGTACGCCGGTACGTGCCGTATCAACACCGCAAACCAACTCGCCTCGTCATCTCTCGTCATCCATCTATACACAGCCTGTCTCTTTTGTCTTATGCAAATCGTTAATGCTCCACTACAATTTTTGCACACTCGATTTTACTACTTACCACTGCTCGATCATACATACTGGGCGAGTACTGGCTCTATGTATGTAGCCCCGTGGTCCGACGCACGCACGTACATGCATGCAAGTGACCGTTTTTTTTGAACAAAGATGCCCCCAAAGGGGCTGTAATCACATTCATTGATAAGAACATATTACAACATAGTGATTACAAAAACATCCTGACCCAAAGGAGAGAGAACAGATACATCGAAGATGAACTTGAACGATCAAGAGCAGCGTACGTGCTACCTCTGTCAACAATAGACTTCCGTTCCATTCCATTTATTTAAATATAGATGCACGTAGACAATAAATATAGACAAGTGAAAGTCAATGTATTTTTTAAGCAGAGGGAGTACCTACTAGTAGCATATCTACCATTCTTAGAGCATCTCTAACAGCGGCTGCCCCGCGCGCGATATACAGGCCATTTGCCGCACGCGGGGTCGTTTCGCCAGCTCCAACGGACGCACGATATTTGTTCGGCACGCGATATTCGTCCAGCGCGGGCCAAAGCGGTTCCGTCGGCGCAATTCCTACAGCCTCTCGTCCAGCGCGCGGGGAAGAGAAGAGAGCGCGCGAATCCGCTAACTCCTGCTGAAATCTCCCGCCGCTCGCGCTCTCTCCCGCCCTCGCCCCTCCCGTGCCGCCGCTAGCGAAATTCCGGGGATGGACGGCCACTCCGACGTCCCCCCGACCCCTCGCTCGCCACCGCCGCCGCAAACCCTAGTCCTGGATTTGCCGCCTCCATCGGCGCCGCCGCTCCTCCGGTCGGTATCGTGCGCGTCCTCTTCATGGCGCCCTGGGCGAACTCCGTCAACGGTGTCGCACGGGCGCCTGATGCGCAGACGCTCAAGGTCGTCGCCAAACGGCCGTCGACGACGGCAGCGACACAAAAGGCGAAACCGGCGGCCAAGCGCCCGAAGAAATCGACCGCCCCACCACCGCCCTTCCAAGCGCCGCCACCGCCTCAACGGGAGGCACATCTGCCCACCCCCGCCACCGCCCTTCCACGCGCCGGTGCAAACCGGAAGCGGAGCTGCCACCCGACGCGCCCATGGTGTTCGATCAAATGCCGCCAAGGTATAATTTTTTTTCCTTTGCTTTTTGTTGTCGATTGCTATGAAATGTGCATATGTGTACCAAAATTATAATTAGTTTCACCATCTTTGTAGTTTGAATGATGATGCATACTTATCAACCATGGGTGCAGGATCCAACACTTCTCAATGGTCTCAAAACAATGAAATTCATGGAGAGGATCATGAATACGAGGATATGGATGAGGATGGTAAGGGTTTGGTGGAGGCACCGAAGGGAAGGTCGGGCAACTGTGGCACAAAAAGAAGATTTTTTGCTATGCAATGCGTAGTTGAATGTATCCTTGGATGCCGCCGTTGCGACGGACCAAACAAGAGACACCTATTGGGATAGGATGAAGGTGTACTTTGACGCACACAACAAGAGTGGCATTGACCGTACCAATAGATCTCTTCGTTCCCGGTGGTCGTTGATAAACTCCGATTGTCAAAGGTGGTCGGCGTGTTTGATGGCGGTTGACTCCATCAACCCAAGCGGCACAAATGATGTGGATAGGGTAAGCGGCATTTCTTTCTGTGGCAATTTATTGTTGCTTTCATACTTTCACCATTTGTGGCTAACTTGTTCTCTTGTATGGTTCTATGTGTAGCACAACATTGCACAAGGCTTGTTCCGTGGGGAAGAGAAGCCGGGGAGGAATGGCAAGGTGAAGAGAGGGAGAGCTCTTGTGATGTCACATTGCTATGAGGTGTTGAAGGATGAAGAAAAGTGGAAGAAGCGTGAAGGCTTGCTAGATGTGCCAAGCTATCCGAACATTGTCCAACTCATCACAAATGTTGACGATGGAAGAAGAAGGCTCAAGCGATGACACAAAGAAGAGGAGCTCTACCCCAAACTCGGGGAGCTAAAAATGCAAAAGAGATCAAGAAGAAGGGAGGGGACGATGGCATCATCCAGAGCGCTGACATGCTCCTATCGCGGCACAACGCCGCTGGGGCTCCGTCGCTGGTGGGATCGCATTGGCCACACCGTCGCCATTGCTATCGAAGACGCGAGGCGGCACGTCGCCACGGGGAACGTGTTGCCGCTCCGGCTCCTGCTACTGCGTGGCCCATTCCGGGGCCTCCAGCAGCCGCACCCCTCGCGTCGGCCCCTCCTCGAGCCACGCCGCCTCCTCGAGCCGCGCCACTGCCTTCTCCTCCAAGGTCGTCATTCTCGAGGATAGTGATGACGACGACTGAGCGGCGACGAGGAGTAGCTAGGGCTATGCTTAGACGGCTGTCATGGCCAAATTTCATTCAAAACATGTAAAATAGTTCAAATATTGAATACAATTTACAAATTTTAATTAAATTTTTGGGTTCGCGGCTTTTTTTTATGTGGACGCTGTTGTGGATGACACCCACCAAAGTTGCGAGCACAGATCCGACACACCCAAAAAGTCCTTCGTTCATGAGTGTCGGACAAAAAATAAATAGATGCCAATAGAGATGCTCTTTTTTTTTTGAACAAGGAGCCCCCCCGAAGGGGCTGGAAGCTTCATATCATAACAATAGTGGGTGTACATGTAAACTTACAAAGGACCTCAAAACATCTGAAATAAAACGTAGGTCCCTCGAATAAGCAGAAAAGCCCCTACAGAAAGATTGGAAAAAGCAATCGAGGCCATCTCTTTCCCCACCATCGAGCTCGAAGAAGCAGGAGTCGAACTTGCCGTCATCAGACATCGTCGCGGGGACGAAGCCACTTGCTTCGATGCCGACGCGCTCCACAGCAACAGCTGACTCCAAAAAGGGCCTCGCAATGGAGGTTATGTAAGTGCTGGAGCTCACCAGCTTTTCCTGCCGGTCAACATCGACCGGAGCAGTGCTCGAGAAGAAGAAAGCTTCACTCCTCCAACCTCGCTGCTCCACCATAACCAGCTCCTCCTCACATCTTGATTCCACCCCCTTGGTGGCTAAGAAGCTGCAGGAAGATAGAGCAGAACAGAAGAACAACAAAGCAAGGACTCTCCCCTGCTGCTGAAAGATAAGCAGGCCGCCATCAGAACTCCAAAGCCTGCCACGGATCGGAGGAGGCAAGGCAAGAAAAATACAGCAGCTTCGAATCCGATAGGTGCGCCTTATGCAAGAGCCGGCGTCATCCCCTCCCATCACCTCCTCCCACCTCGGAAGCAAATCGGGAAGAAGAACCCACCTTCGCTCAGCGCCGCGCAGAAACGCCAGAGCGAAATAGCTCAACACAACCTTATTTGTGGAGATCTCCACGACCAGCCCCGCAAGTAACCATCCCTCCTGCCACCGAAAGAAGGACCTGCAAGAACCGAATCGAGGCCCGCCCTGGATCTGGTTGGGAGGATCCAAAGCTCTACTCCAAAACGCCAAAAAGGACAAGCAGCAACTGAAACTAAACCTACTATACAGAGGAAGATCACCGGCGCTTCTCCTCCACCATCTCCGGCCGGCAGCGCCGCCGAGAGAGGCTCGGGATCCGCCCGGACGCTCACGAGAGACTCTCAAGTACTGTAGCTCAACCTAACCAGAGAAAGGGGAAAGTGAGCCTCAGACGTGGGGAGTAATAGAGATGCTCTTAGCGGCACTTTCTAGAACCGAACAGGAGCTAGCCCAAGACAATATGGCGGTTTGTAACAAAGTATCCTAGCTACTATGGCTAGCCGCAACGGAAGACGAGATCTATCCATGGACGGATGCGTAGGCGACAGCGAAAAAGCTTCTCCATTTCCACCTGTTCTTTTCTCGATCGGCAGGTAAAAGGAAGCCAGACAGCCAGCTAGCTCGACATCATTAAGGCATTCCAAACCGTATACAGTATGATCTCCATCAATCAGCTACACCCACACTGTTCTGGATATATACAACGTAGCCTGCAACTGAACATACAAGAAATGAATGATCGGTCCTGAAAAAAAACCACTACAAATAAGCAATTACGTATGTATACATGGAATTCTTTAAAATTTCGACAGGCATTTTTTTTTATATTTCTCGATCGAGTGCGCGCGTGCACATGTGTCCACTCAATATATCCTGAATTAATCCTGATGTACGCGACTTCAGTATTGGACTTCATATAGCTCGGCATCACTAGGCATTCGAAACCTCTCTGCCACAAAATAAGTGTTATTGAAATAGATACATCTAGTTTTGAAATACACCTAGATACATTCATTTGTCTCGAAATAGGCCGTAGCCCCGCTATATTAATATAGCAACCACCCGATACAACAGTTATGAAGCAGGACAACGGCTGGGGCAGCAGGCAGAACACACACCCAAAGAAAGAGAAAATAAATTGTGACATAGGCGGATTGACTAAACGAAAGTGACTCGCATCCGCTGCGCCCTCCGACAGAGTACGACCACGCTCCTAGCACCAGATCGTCATGTACCAAGCAGCCCTTTCAGGAAGGAAAGCCACGCTGCTGCTCGGACCAGTGAACTGGTCCTACGGTTTCCCCCGGCACATAGGGGGTAGCGGATAAAGGGTAGCCGCGACGCCCTTCAAGAAGGAAAGATGCCACCCGGAGGCGGCACCGCGCCGGTGTCGGACGGACCGACAAGGATTTCTCCCGAAAACCCTATCCCTAGCCCCGGGCGATTGGACGCATAAGAGCCCCGCAAGGACAAGCCTCGACACCACCGGACCAGCCGCCCACCAACATACGCCACCACGGACACGAAGTCGCCATCGCCGTCTCCCCGAAGCCGACATCACGAGGTCTGCAAAGCGAGGTGAGGAGAAGCAAGAAACCGGAACAACAGGACCGCGGCCGCGCGGGAGGGAACTACCTCCACCGCCAAGGACGGTAGTCGACCGGACACGGCTGCAGAGCACACCGGTCCCGGTTAGGTCTGGCCAGGCCCATAGGGCCCGTAAAGCCTCCGCAGAGGCACACCAGTCCCAATCGGGTCCGGCCGGGCCCAAGATCGGGCCCGTGAAGCTCGCTACCACGTTGCAACAGGCCGGCCGCCGTCACCGCTGTCCCAGCACACCCACCGTCTCCACCGCCACCACCTGCAGATCACACACCTGTTCAGGCCGGCCCGCCCCGACCCATCTGAGGCCCGAGGACCCAGATCTGGCCGCAGAACTCGCCGGCTCTGCCCTGCTGTACGCCGTCTTCCGCGAGCAGCACCGCCCTGCCGTCCCGCGGAGTTCGCCGCCGTTCCGCCTCTCCCCAGCCAGAGCCGGGCCGCCGCCGCCTCAAGACGCACCGCCGCCAAGGGGTCAACGCCGCCGTGCCGGGCGACCTCGCGCCGGGTAAAGGAAGGCCGGCCGCCGCCGACCCCGCACGGGCCACGCCCGGCGGCGCGCGCCGGCAGCGGCCGGGAGGAGGAGGAGAGAGGAGGCTGAGGGAGGAGGCGGCTAGGGTTTGCCTCGGTCGCCCGCACGGGGGCGACGCGAGGCATGGGAGCGAAGCGGTCGGTTTCCAAATAGATACATTCATTTGAGCGGTACTTATTTTAAAACGGAGCGATACAAGGAATTCTTTAAAATTTCCAAAAACCAATCTTTTGATAATTCTCGAGAGCGCGCGCGTGCATGCATGTGTCAATTCAGCATATCCTCAATTAATCTACGCGACGTCAGTGTCCAATCATAAGGCACTGCGTGGCAGTGCCAAATGGATCAGTGTATCAATAATTTGGAGAGTTCTTCTTCCATGTACGTATAATTGTGTCTCCTGTTGTGATAAATAATTATACTTGCTAATGCATGAACTGCCTAGCCAGCTACCGGTAGCAGTGAGTGTAGCACCGGCAGTTTGGTGCTTTCAGCAAAGCATTAAAATTCCTTCTACATCAGTGCCTCGGGGATTTTCTTTATTAGTTTAACTAATCTCACATCCCGCTCTCTAGCCAAGCTAGTATGCACCAATCATTACAGTGCGTTGCACAGCGTAATAATCGATGATAAGTGGCCACGCCGATGAAATTACAAATTTTTCCTCATACCTCGTCGGAGGCACGTCACTGGGGTTCGACCTACATCAGTATATTGTTGTCCAATCGTTGGCAATTCATAACAGTACATGCAGATGCATGCACGAATACAATACTACTAACATCATCACAGTATAAGCCTACATTCAGGAACATAGGTGGTATCATAAGTGCCACATAGGCAAGAAAAATGATGTGGCAGTCATTTAATGAGGAGAGATGTGTTAGTGGTATCATAGGTAGATACCGTAACATAACGCTTTTCAAGACAAGATGAGTCTATAAGCCAATAAATATACTAGTATATGATACCACAAATATGTTACTATGCATTGGGGAAGTGGTAACATAGACTAGTATCATATGCATGATACTAGTATATGATACTCCCCATTGTGACTAGTTTTACCCACCAACTTGACACAGATTTATACAGCTGTAATAGTAGTATGTCACATGATATTTCAGCATCAATACAGCTCTCAAACTTGATTGGAGGCAGGCAACTCACACTCATAGTGGTTAGTACTCCCTTCTGTACTACCATAGATATATATGATGCACATGATACTACTACTAGTATATAGTGCATGGCATCGTAATGCTGATATTTTAGATTGCTTCATTTATTGATTTGTATGACCTGCTTTTCCCGGATGTTCTATGTTGCTGTATCATGATATGTTCGTCCCTCTGTTTCTCGAAACAATCGTCTCAAATTTTATTCAAAGTCAAACTATGTAAAGATTGATCGAGTTTATATTAGAAAACTATTAGCATCTACGATATCATTAAATATATAATAAAACATAGTTTGGTATTATATCTAAACAAATGTTATAGTTTTCAGTAGATCTTTTATAAGCTTGAGTCAAAGTTAACATTACCTGACTTTTTTGAAACATTATATGCCTTGTTTTGAGAAATGGAGTTAATCATTTGTTACCTCATCTAGTTGACATTGTATGGGATGCATTTTATCACCTATGTGCTACCCCACTATGGGAGAGGTAACACCGTTAATTTGGATCAACTTATAAGAATTGATAATCACTACTCCCTCCGTTCCTGAATGTAAGGCTTATAGTTTTTTGAGAAAAGTTTCAAAATATATGATTTATTAAGATTTACGGACAATATTAGCCATCCACAAATGAATTTCATAGGGATTTGACATGACTAGTAGGGACCCCCTCTCGCGATTTTATTTAAGAGAAAACGAGTCTATGGTATGCCAAATACCCACATCTTAATATTCGTGCAGAAAACTATAGACCTTACATTCAGGAACAGAGAGAGTATATGTTATTTCCTCCTTCGAAAACTAGGATTAAAGTTTTAGCAATTATATAGAAAACAAAAATGAGCATCTACAATATCAATAAACTTTGATAGAATTATCATGAAATATATTTTCATATATTCTTTAAATTTGGCATGGCAAATGTTGATATAATTTTGTATATACTCGGCGAAACCTTATAAATTTTGGCTTCAACTAAAAATAATAGTCATCCTATTCTAGAAACGAGGGAGGACTATGGCCTAATTACAGAACATGAACCACATTTTATGTACGCTATCCGTTTTTTTGTACTCTCCATATTAGGTTTGTGTTAAGTCAAACTTTATAAAGTTTAACCAAGTTTACAGGAAAAAAATACCAACATTCACACCAGCAAATCAATACCATTTTATTTATTATCTAATATTTTGCTTAATGTATTTATGGTATTATAGGTATTGATATTTTTAATATAAAGTTGGTTAAGATTTATAAAGTCTGACTTAAAACAAACCTACATGCAGAGTAAAAAGAAGTGGAGGGAGTGCATCAAAGCTTGCATACGATGATTTTCGTGTCTTCCATTCTTGAAATTGCGTATACACCATCATTTCCTCTCTTTGTTCCTTTATTTTATTCGTTTTGGAAAAGCACGCGCATGCATGCAGCTGGCTGCTGCGTTTGCATAAAGAAAAAGCCAATCAATCAGTAGAACGAACATGCATGTTGTTGTCCTTGTAAAAGGTACATGGTTTTTGTTCCTAGACAGCACTGACTCCTGTGGACTACATGTGTGTGGACAAGTGCATGTGGGTTTTATCAATATCGTTTGCCGTAAGCTTTACTGTTTTCTCAACATGATACGATGATTAACAGTTGGATGCATCCTTATATATTGGAGAAGTACTTTCTAGCACCACTATTTGTAATTTCGCATAGTATCATTTTTATAGAGAATTAAGGGGCATCATCTATTTTTATGCAAAGAACATATGCTGGGTTATTATCATTTAATTCCTTTATTTTGTTCAAAGTTATTACCGGTACAATTACTACTACGGTACTACCATGGGCTTGGTATGGAAATTCGGTCCCCGGAGCGAAATGCAAATTGGGGCCTAAAGTTTTAATAAATTTCATGTGACTAATGTAACTAAGGCATACTTCCATTATGGTATAACTTTATATGTGTTTTTTCATCAATATATTAAATATTAACCAATGGAGTGAAGGTAGCACTAGACCAACAAACTGACCTAAGGTTCTACCAAGAAAAAAAATCATTCGCCGCTCCTTGAAATGAAATATCCAATTATATCTTTATTATGATTTTTCTCCGGGACATAAATCTATTAATGAATTGATCGAGCAAGTGTCAACGTATAAACTGATCAGGAGTTGATGTTGAGGACCATGGCATGATTCTAATCATGATGTCGTTCGTTTATGAAAGTTCGTGCTGGCAAATTATGAGTTGTTGCGGTGGCTTCGGCATTTATGAAGAAGAAGTCGGCGCCATGGTGCAGGCCGTAGGTAAGGTAGGAGCCTCGGGACCAATGCCAGAACAAACTAAAATCACAGATCAATTTGTTGTTAGGGGCCTTTTTATATATATAAAACTTGCATTATCTTTCCATCTGATGACCCAACTTTGTCGAAAATTGTAGCTATCATGCCTCCATATGGAATATGGATCGAGATACACACCCTGAGCCTGAGAGCACGACTACCCCCATGCATCGTGTCTTGCTACGGTAATATTAAGATGAAATTTATTACTTTGATCATCAAGTTTATGATTATTACCTCTCTCATGTGGGAGATGTAGGGGACTGGTGATGTTGTTCATCCTTTTCCGTTTTACTATGTTTGTGATAGTCTTCTATTTTTTTTTGTAGAATGATTATCTATGATTTGCTTAATGCTTGTTTCAATTTAACGACCCAGATAACATGATTCATTGATCTACATAGAATGTAACTACTTGTTTTTGAGTGAATTCGTGACCTCCAAGTGACATGTGGAGATATCAACAAGAAACGAAGATGACTCGAGGATAACGGGAATCCATCCAGTGTAATGTGTTGGTCCATCGTAACGGTTTTAGTTGTTGAGCTGAACATGGTTTGTGGTAACAGGAAGCATGAAAATAGTTTCAAACAATTCTAGCACAAGGAGTTTAATTATTTAAGGGTGACTGGCCTACGAACTACTCAATGAACAAAATATTTATCGCATTCCTATTACCATTCCATTTTCACACATTCACTTAAACCATGAACCGAATTCTCCATGCGTCTATCTTATCCATAGAAGTTACAATACGCTCTTTTTCAATACATACTTTTCAGTTATTTTTTTTGTTTAAGCTCTAATTTAGTCTCATAATTCCATCACACCATTTTCCCATCGTTTATTAGTACAATCCCTACGGTCAATCCACTCAAGTATTCCACCTTGTGTCTTGTGTGTGACAGAGACAACCATAAGAAAGCACCTTCCATAATCTCGCGTGGGATGATATTAATAGGGCATTATACTTGCACGAAATTGTACCTGTGCACTTGCAGATGTCAACCACCAAAGAGACGCCAGCTGGCCTGGAGCAACATGTTAAGGACCTCGCGGTATATAATAAACATGCACTAATTCATAATGAAATTCTAAGTGAACGCTTCAGGAAGGTGGGCGTAGAAGATAAGAGAGATATACTTGTTGTTCTTGAGACGTGTGTGGCGAGAATTGGCAACCTGCGCGAGGAGCTTCATAAGTGCAGGCGCTACATCGCCGATTTTGAGGAAACAAATAGGGTGCTCCGTGGATCAATCAATTGTGATAACACTACAATCATGAAGGGGCCCAACCACCATATCTAATAATCGTGGGGTATTATTTGATCCCACATGTCTTGTCTTGAGCCCAAGCTAGGGAGATTTATAAGACCTTTAATCTTGTACTACTTTATCAAGTTTATTATCTTGCAATAGCGTTAGTTTATTTTATGTTTTGCATAAAAAGTTACAACTTTGACTGTCCATGCTCAGGTCATATTTATCATGGTTAGTCCTCTCAACATGTTGTTATTAACATTGAAACCAGTTTGGGAAGGGTTTCGGGTAGACAACGAACGGGTAGGCCATGATGGCTAAAGCTCGTTGGTAGATCCTAAGCGCAGGGTGCGAAGAGTGCAACGGCAAGTTTTTCCTCAGAAAAAAACCAAGGTAGAATCGACTAGTAGGAGAAAGAAATCACTTCCAAAGGTTAACGCAGCTGATGTGGCAGGGTGCACTACCGGTTCAGAAGCAACGTGGAACCTACACAACACAATCAAATCACTTTGCCCCAATGAAGCAGTGAGGTTGTCAATCTCACCGGTTTTGCTGAAAACAAAGAGGTTAAACGCATGGTGTGGAAAACAATACTTGTTTGCAGTAGATGAAAAGAGAACAGTGATGGCAGTAGGAAAACAGTAGGAACAGTATGAGAGCAGTGATTGCACTGGTTGTATTATCACTATAGAGGAAATGGACAGGGGTCCACAGTTCACTAATAGTGTCTCCCCAAAACAGATAGATAACATGCTGGGTAAACAAATTATAGCTGGGTAATTGACAAATATAAAGGCCGCACCGTAGTGCATATGCATGACATGATGATTACTATGTGATTCATGCGGGCATTACAACAAGATACATAGACCGTTATCCAACTGCATCTATGACTAATAATCCACCCTCAGAGTGTCATCCGAGTAAACCTTGGGTATTAAGTTGCAAGCAACAGATAATTTCAGTAAGCAAAGTGTGTAATGTAAACAATAAAATTATTGTTAGACAAAGTATTGTTGTTTTTTCCCTAATGGCAACAGCACATCCCTCACCCCGTTTATTTTTCTGTCACTCGAGCGTGGGTTAAAGGGAGGCATGAACCCACTATCGAGCATAAATACTCCCTCTTGGAGTTACAAGAATATACTTGGCCAGAGCATCTACTACCAACAGAGAGCATGCAAGATTATAAATAACATGCACATGAAAAGCACATGATAGATTGATAATCATTGAACATAGCATTCAATATTCATCGGATCCCAGCAAACACAACATGTAGAATTACAATAGGATAATCTTGATCATGTAGGGCAGATCACAAGATCTAAACATAAGGCATAAAGAGGGGAGAACAACCATCTACCTACTGCTATGGAACCGTAGTCCAAGGATGAACTACTCACGCATCATTCCGGAGGCGGGCATTATGGTGTAGAGCCCTCTGGTGATGATTCCCCCTCCCGGCAGGGTGCCGGGGAGAGCTCGAGAACCCTCCCAAACTAGGAGTGATGATGACGGCGGTTGCAGATGTTTTTGGTGGAAAAGGCTCAGGTATTTAGGGTTAACCTCCCGAGAGGTATAAATAGGAGAGAGGGCAACGTCGGTGGGCGGCCAGGGGGTCCACACCACCCCTAGGCACGGCCAGAGGAGGGGCGCCACCCTATGGTGTGGGGCCCCTGTGGCCCACCTCCGGGTCCCCTCCGGAATCCGTGTGCGCGACGGATTTCGAAGACTTTCGATCTTCGAATCGTCCAATTCCGAGAATATTTCCAGAACAACTTTTCCGAAACTAAAAACAACAGAAAACAGGAACTGGCTCCGTGGCATCTTGTCAATACGTTAGTCCTAGAAAATCGACAAAAATGGCACACTGCGTAAAGGAAACATGTAGCATATAACATGAAAACAACATGGAATATCAAAAATTATGGATACGTTTATGACGTATCAACACCCCCAAGCTTAGTTCGTACTTGTCCTCGATTAGGTAAACGATAAAAACAAATAATTTCTTAGGCGACATGCTACCAACATAAACTTGACCATCTAAATTGTAAAAGCATATGTACGCTGAGATCATAGTACTTTAAACACAAGCATGATAGATATAATTTTAACAGTGAAACTTAGCAATCACCATGCATCATGAAAAGTAACACAAATAAAAGATCATGAATAATAATGCAATTGAAAGTTATACGTTTGTTTCGGGCATAAAGAAAACATATCAAAGTGATATTTCGCTTTTCCTTAAGAGTGGGGCAAAACATAAATGCCAGAACACATTCAAAGTTCAAGTGGATGACTAGAATAGATAATTAGAGTGCAAGTAATAACACATCATGAATCAATTAATAATAGTTTCTGGGACCAATGCACATTAAATTCAGAATGACAACTACACTCTCTCAACTGTGTATAAAGTTAGAAGATGTAGACTCAAAATAAAAGTAAAAGAAATGCCCTTCGCACAGGGAAGCAAGGATTAACTCATGTTGCTAGACCTTTTTATTTTATTAACAGAGGTATTGAAAACATTTTTTTAGAGAGGTGTATGCTTATGTCAATGAATGATAAAAAAAAATACAGTACGTCACAAGCCAACTATACTTGACAAGAGCGGCTCCCATTGAAGGACACATCTGGTATAGAAGTTCATCCCTCTTTCTTTTTTGTTTACACAATTATGCTTTGACAGATAAATCAGGGCTAAAAAGAGTGAAGAGAATTTGTTGTGTTAATTTGGGGCTAGGCACCCCACTGCCGGCTCTTCTATCATTGGATAAGCGGATGAAGCCACTAGTCCAAGGTGTGAAATCCAATCAACAAGTGAGATACAGATTCTCTATTTACGTCCTCATGAGCTAAAACAGGGGCACAAAACAGAAATATTTTTTAGCAGGATTTAAAGATAGCACATGAGAAATTTACTTGGAGTGGTAGTTAAATACCACATATATAGGTAGGTATGGTGTACACATTTGGCAAAATTTGGTTTTTGGGAGTTGGATGCACGAGTAGAGCTCATACTCACTACAGGTGGAGGCTAGCAATAGACGGGGAGCGACAATCAAGAGAGCAACAACTGGCATAATCATACTTGCGACAAAACAAAATTAAGAGGGGCATACAAATGATACAAATACTCTGAGGAAAAATAAATCATCGAGGCTTAAGTGACTTTTTGTTTTCAGTCATAGCATGCGTGAGCATGTGCCAAATCGATCGAAGCGAAACAATCAGAGGGAGATACCAAAATGTCATACCCTTCTATGAATAAAACAATGCAAGCAAACATTCATACTGCATGCTATCTTATATTAATAAGTTGGAACTAACACGTGAGAACATGAACTACTAAGCATCAAATAAATAGTGAAGAGAATTTATAGTAACCAATTTTGGGGCTGGGCACCCTGCTGCTAGCTCTTCTATCATTTGGATAAGTGGATGAAGCCACTAGTCCAGGTGTTTAAAGTCCTATCAACAAGTGAGATAAAGATTCTCTATTTACGTCCTCATGAGCTAAAACAGTGGCACAAAACAAGAATAATTTTGAAAGTTTTAAAGGTAGCACATGAGAAATTTACTTGCCATGGCGGTTAAATATCACATGTAGGTAGGTATGGTGAACACATTTGGCAAACTTTGGTTTTTGGGAGTTGGATGCACGAGTAGAGCTCATACTCCGTACATGTGGAGGCTAGCAAAAAACTAGGAATGACAAATAAAGAGAGCAATAATGGCCACAATCATGCATAGCGACAAAAACATTATTAATCAAAGCATAATGGGTATTACAAGTCAAAAACTAATGATCATAGAGGCTATAAGTGACTGGTTTGTAGTCATAAACATGGTGTGAGCATGCGCCAAGTCAATTAAATAGAACGTTCAAAGGAGAACACCACAAATTTATGCTTCAATATGACAAGAACAACTCATGATTCTTTCAAAGGCACATTAAACACTCTCAGCTATTTGAGACAAATCATGCTACAAAAATAACTGCTAGGCTTTAGAATTAAATTAACATCTAGCATGACATGAAAAAGTCTAGCCACAGTCTATACAAGCTTCTATTTGCACCGTTATAAGCACGAAAACTGTACTACTGCTTTCTAACCAATCATTTTATACTAAAGAAAAACGCTCCAAGAGATATAGCAACGGAACAAGAGAGTACTAACATAACTCTACTAGAAATAACTGCTCTGAATAAGAGATGCATGAAAAACAGGAGCTAAAAGGATTTGCAGCTGCTAGAAGAAAAACTAAGAATATGAGCATGGAAGAAAACGAGTATTCATATGAAAAAGCGGAGCTGTCTCTCTCCCACACAAAGAAAGCTGATTTATTGCAGAAGAAAAACAAAATAAAACAAAACAAAAACAAACAGACGCTCCAAGTAAAATGCATACGATGTGACGGAATAAAAATATAGTTTCACTAGAAGTGACCTGCTAAATTATTGATGAAGATGGGGATGCCTTGGGCATCCTCAAGCTAAGACGCTTGAGTCTTCTTGGAATTTGCTGGGATGAACCACGGGGGCATCCCCAAGTTTTGTCCTTGCACTATTCTTGATCACATTATATCACCCTCTTCTCTTGACCCATGAAAATTTCCTTCACACCACACTCAGTGTAATTCGCATTACAGGGTTGGTGCACAATAAAAAAAAATCACATGTTATGCATGGACACACGAATTATTAATACTTTTAAACATTATCTACAGTCACTGATGTTACGCGGAGCGAACAAATCCACTTGACAAAGTAAAAGAGAGAATACAAGTAAAAAGACAGAATCTGTCAAAACCAGCACTGTCTGTAAAGACGAATTTTTTAGGGGCACTTACGTTAGTCAGAATGAAAAACATAAAGCTAGAAAATTTTCGGAATTAGCTGAGGAATAAGACAAAAATTGGCAAGTCATTTTGATCTTTCTGTGAATTATGCGATTTTATACGGTGGACAGCAGAAATCTGTTTCCTGCGCAGAAATCCAAATCTAACCTCAACTTTCACTAGAGACTTTACTTGGCACAACTAATGCATGAAAATAAAGATACAAATTTGTTGCTACAGAAGTATACAACACCTTGACTCAAAGAAAATAGAGAAAAACAAAGCAAAAAATAAGACCATGGGTTATCTCCCAAGAAGTGTTTTTCTTTAACGCCTTTTAGCTAGGCCCAGAAAACTAGAATCAAGTATTTTCAAGTGAAGAAGCATCAAGAGGCAAGTATAAACCAAATTTAAGTCTAACCCACTTCCTATGAATAGTAATCTTGTAAATAAATAAATTAAAGAAACTCAAACTAGAAATCATGGGAAGGTAGAACAAGAGCAATTTCAAAACTTTCAACCAAAAGAGAGGTGTTTTAGTAACATGAAAATTCCTAAAACCATATTTTCCTCCATCATAATAATTTTCAGTAGCATCATGAATAAACTCAACAACATAATTGGTGTAAAATCACACAATTCATATCAAGCTCAAAAATAGTGGGATCAAAATTTAAAATCAGCTCCTCTTTTTTTTCCACTTTTAGCAATAGCAAAACAAGATGATTCGTCACCCTTAAAAGGTATGGGACACATTATAGCAATCCTATTTTCAGTAGAATTATAATTTATAACATCAAGTAACATAGGACCATCATCTAGAGCATTATCATATAAATTTTCTAAACAAACTTTCTCATTATCATGCATATCAATAGTTGGAATAAATAGAGGATTATCATAATATTTATCAAAGTGGCATGGATTGAAATAAAACAAGGTATGAGTTAAAGAGTTACTATCATTGGTAGGTAGACATGGGTAGCTCCATTGTTCATCCTCTTGATCATCACTCTCCTCCTCTTTTTCATCAAATGAGCTTCCAGATTCAGCAATTTCTTCTTCCATAGGCTCCTGCAAGGATTTAGTCTCTTCCTTAGGTGGGGAGCATTTATAAAGATATTTAAAAATATAGATATTTCCTTCCTTGTAATTATCAAAGAAAAATTTAAGTATATCATAATATCATATTTATAAGGTGCATCATCAATATTTTCAAGAAAATAAGCAATTTTGAATGCCCCCTTCCAAGAAATAAATTCTTCAATTTGTTCCACATCATAAAAGTCATAATTTCCATTAATATAAGAAGATATGACAACATTATAATTACACTCACATTGACAAGGGAGGTGTTTATACCTCCTACAGCAATAAGATTTATCAAAGCAATAAGTAACATTATAAGTAGAGCACAAGTTTCTAGCATAGTTATGCAATTTATTAATTTGCTCCCATAAGTGTATCCCTTTTTATGACAAGCGATGTTCCTTATAATATTTTTGTTGTTCTTCCGTGAACCCACCTTACAAATAAGATCTAGTTTCAAATACATTAACCATTGATAGAAAACATGATAAAGCAAGATTAAAAACAGAATAAAAATAATAACAAGAATAAGAACTATTTTTTTGTGTTTTCGATAAAGAGAAGCAAACAAGACAAAATAAAAGAAAGTAACAAAAACAAAAACAAAGTAAAGAGATTGGAAGTGAGAGACTCCTTTTGCAGAAATCCTCTTTCTCCCCGGCAACGACGCCACAAAAGCTTGATGGCTGAAGCTCGTTGGTAGACCCCAAGCGCAGGGTGCAAAGAGTGTCGCGACAAGTTTTCCCTTAGAAAGAAACCAATGTTGAATCGACCAGTAGAAGAAAGAAATCACTTCCGAAGGTTGATGCAGATGATGTGGCAGGGCGCACTACCAGTTCAGAAGCAACATGGAACCTACACAACACAATCAAATCACTTTGCCCCAATGAAGCAGTGAGGTTGTCAATCTCACCGGTTTTGCTGAAAACAAAGAGGTTAAACGTACGACGTGGAAAACAATACTTGTTTGCAGTAGATGAAAAGAGTACAGTGATGGCAGTAGGAAAACAGTATGAGATAAGTGATTGTAGTGGTTGTATTATCAGTATAGAGAAAATGGATCGGGGTCCACAATTCACTAGTGGTGTCTCTCCAAAACAGATAGATAACATGCTGGGTAAACAAATTACAGCTGGGCAATTGACATATATAAAGGCCGCACCGTAGTGCATATGCATGACATGATGATTATTATGTGATTCATGCAGGCATTACAACAAGATACATAGACCGTTATCAAACTGCATCTATGACTAATAATCCACCCTCAGAGTGTCATCCGAGCAAACCTTAGGTATTAAGTTGCAAGCAACAGATAATTGCTGTAAGAAAAGTGTGTAATGTAAACAATGAAATTGTCCTTAGACAAAGAATTTTTGTTTTCTCCCTAATGGCAACAGCAAATCCCCAACATTTACGTTTCTGTCACTCGAGCGTGAGTGAAAGGGAGGCATGAACCCACTATCGAGCATAAATAATCCCTCTAGGAGTTACAAGCATCTACTTGGCCAGAGCATCTACTAGCAACAGAGAGCATGCAAGATCATAAATAACATACACATGAAAAGAACATGATAAATTGATAATCATTGGATATAGCATTGAATATTCATAGGATCCCAGCAAAAAAAAACATGTAGCATTACAATAGGATGATCTTGATCATGTAGGGAAGCTCACAAGATCTAAACATGAGGCATAAAGAGGAGAGAACAACCATCTAGCTATTGATATGGACCCGTAGTCCAAGGATGAACTACTCACGCTTTATTCCGGAGGCGGGCATGGTGGTGTAGAGCCCTCCGGTGATGATTCCCCCTCCCGACAGGGTGTCGGGGAGAGATTCAAAACCCTCCCAAACTAGGGTTGACGATGGCGGCGGCTGCGGATGTTTTTGGTGGAAAAGACTCGGGTATTTAGGGTTAACCTCCCGAGAGGTTTAAATAGGCGAGAGGGCAATGTCGGTGGGCGGCCAGGGGGCCCACACCACCTCCAGACGCGACCAGAGTGGGCGCCGCCCTATGGTGCGGGGCCCCTGTGGCCCCCTCCGGGTCCCCTCCGGACTCCGCGTGCGCGAAAGATTTCTAAGAATTCCGGGCTTTGAATCGTTCAATTCCGAGAACAACTTTTCTGAAACTAAAAACAGCAGAAAACAGGAACTGGCTCTATGGGATCTTGTCAATAGGTTATTCCTATAAAATCGATAAAAATGGCATAAAGTGTAAAGGAAACATGTAGCATATATCATGAAAACAACATGCAACATCAGAAATTATGGATACGTTTGTGACATATCAGGCCCACAAGGTAAAGAGACTGGAGAGGACCAAGACGATCCATGGTCCACTCAAAGGTGTATTACCTCTTGGGCCTACACGTGGACGAACCTTCCAGAACATAGAAGCGACTTGTCTTGAAGTACACGAATAAGAACTTATGTTAGTTTCCTATTTGGGACCTTGAGTCCTACTTGAAGTCGTAGATAGATATTGTAAGCCCCCTGAGTCACCGTGTATATAAGAGGACTCGAGGGGCCTAGTGAAACCTAACCTAGATCTCTTGATTCTAATTCCGTGAGGTGCAATCATGTAATCGAGAATATCATCAATAATAGCAAGGAAAGAAGGGCTGAACCTGGGTACATCATTTCTCCTCGCATCGATGTTAATCTTGATGACTTCCAAGTTGCCTAAGCCATACGAACTCACAAGTCATCATACGATGACTACTGATGTGACAATCCCAGGATATTTGGAGCCCATCGTGGGGCCTACGACCAAATGAGTTTGATTCGAGTGGGAGCGCTGTGAGGAGGCGTCGATTTCATCATCGAGAAAGTCGTCAAGCACAACTGGTAGGCCATCATCCACGACTCATATTGGGGTGCGGTCGATGAATCGCTGGATTAAGGCAACATCATCCCCTTTTGCGAGATCAAAATGTTGATTGGCTTCATCGGGCTTCATCAGGAGATTCGGCGACTGGCTCCATCGCGCATCAGGGCGACTTGCAGGAGGAATAATTTGCACAGTCATATGACGACTCGATAGAGAGTTATGACGACGACTACGAGGATTACGACGTGGAGTCGATTCTTCGTCCGTTCGACGAGAAGCTTGGGAACGAGTCAGAGGAAAGAGTACAACAAATCCAGTGGGTGATCATAGGACGTCAGAGTTGCTAGGTTGCTCAACGGTAATTTTTTTTGCCATACATGCTACGCAAGCACCAAGATCTGTCTATGAAGATACAAGCGAATCTAAATTCCAAGATCTAGTTCTCGGGATCGTGTACCAGACACCGTAGTAGCGGAAGAAGTGTTGGTGATGATGTCGATGAAGCCTGTTGAAGATGCAACTCCTTGATCTAGCATAGTGATGGTCTCACATGTTACACCTATGAGAGTTTGCACACATACGTCAGGACCAGATCTGTATCGCTTCGCCGTCCAGGACTAGACGCCACAAGTGTATATGAAGGTGGAGTTCTCAACACATGGGAGAGGGAACCTTAAAACCCCAATCAGCAGACAAAATAATTCCCAAGTGAACTTATAAATAAAGTTATGCTCCCTACCAATGTCGCCAGAAAATAGTCTTGACGACCCACAAGCATAGAGGATCGCAATAGTCTTCGAGAGTAAATATAGCCCAATTTATTGATTCGACACAAGGGGAGCATTAGAATACTTATAATCCTTAACAACCGAGTTCTCAATTCAGCTGTACCTGAAAAATAACTTGCTTGCCACAATTTAATAGTACTAACGGTGATATAGTGGCATCAGTAGTGTGATAGTATCAGTAGTAGTAGAAAAAGTAGAAATAGTAATAAAGAGTGTAAACGAAGTGGATAGCAGTGCTAAAAACACCATAGGCAAATGGATGATTGTATGGGCATTGCATGGATGAGATAAACCATGTTAAATATTAACACAGGGCATCATAAATATATAAGAGAGCATCCAAGTCAATAACAATCATAGGCATGTAACCCGAAAATAATTGTACGTGCTCGCGATAAGAACTTGTGCACCATATTTTTTCCTATCATCCCGTTGATGCGAGGACAATTTGGAACTAATGGTAATTAAGGTACTTGTTTCACCAAGTACCATATCAAAGCATTAACACTCCATGGATACATGTAATCCTCAAACTAAAATCCACCCCCTCTCATATCCCAACCTATCACCTTTGGGGTCTCGGGTTCCGGACAATAATAGGTGCACACAACTCGTAGATATGATCCAAAACAACATTTATATCCTTGAAAACATAACATGTCTAGATCTGAAATCATGGAACTCGGGACCTAAGTGACAAGAATTAAGCAATCCAAATTGAAACAACGATAATTAACATTTATAGGGGATACTAGGCATCATGCCCTATCAATCTCATGAACTATTACATGATCAATCACATCCAATCCCTACCGTCCCCTCTACCTAAAACAGAGAATTACTCACACATCGAAGGGGTTATCATAGAGGGTTTATAGAGAGGAATTGTTGAAGACGATGGCGACGGTCTCCTCCGAATCCCCGTCCCGACAGGGTGCCAGAACAGGAAATTCTGTCTCCTGAACTAGGGTCTCGGGTGGCAGCGGAGGTGTGAATCGTATTTGTTGGGAAAATCCTTCGGGGGTTCTCCGTTTTGGAGACGAAGTGACCTATATGTCAATGGAGATCCCTGGGATAGTCCCAAGCAACAAGGTGACCACTAGGTGATACGTCTCCAACGTATCTATAATTTCTGATGTTCCATGTTGATATTATGCCAATTGCTACATGTTTTCTATACACTTCATAACATTTTTATGCATTTCCTTGGACTAACATGTTGACAAGATGCCACAGTGCCAGTTCCTGTTTTCTGCCGTTTTTGTATTTCAGAAAAGTTTTTCTAGAAACATTCTCGGAATTGCACAAAAAAAGCCGAAGTCCCTATTTTTCTGTCATGTACACGGAGTCCGAAGAAGACTTGAAGGGGGCCAAGGAGGCAGCCACAACATAGGGCGGCGCGACCCCCCTTGGCTGCGCGGCCACGTGGTGTGGGCCCCCTGGTCGCCCACCGACATCGCCCTTCCTCCTATATATTGCCTTCCTCGGGAAACCATAAGTACCCGAGCCTCCATCCATGGAAAGTTCCGCAGCCACCACCGTCGTACACCCTAGTTTGTGAGGGTTCTGAAGCTCTTCATGACACCCTGCCAGAGAGGGGAATCATCACCAGATGGCTCTTCATCACCATGCCTGCCTCCGGAGTGATGCGCGAGAAGATCATCCTTGGACTACGGGTCCGTAGCAGTAGCTAGATGGTTGTCTTCTCCAATTTTGTGCCATCATGTTTAGACCTTATGAGCTGCCTAACATGATCAAGACCATCTTATTGTAATGCTACATGTTGTGTTTGCTGGGATCCGATGAATATTGAATATTATGCCAAGTTGATTATAGATCTATCATATATGTTATTTGTGATCTTGCATGCTCTCCGTTGCTAGTAGATGCTCTAGCCATGTAGATGCTTGTGACTCCAAGAGGGAGTATTTATGCTAGATAGTGGTTTCATGCCTCCAGTAATCTGGGAGAGTGACAGTAACTTCTAAGATTGTGGATGGGTTGTTGCCACTAGGGGTAAAACATCAATAGTTTGTCTAAGGATAATTGTATTGTTTACATTACGCACTTTACTTAATGCAATCATATTTTGCTTGCAACTTAATACCCAAAGTTTGCTCGGATGACGTCTTGAGGGTGGATTATTAGTCATAGAAAGGTCTATGTATCATGTTGTAATGCCCAATGAATATCATAGTAGTCATCATGTCATATATATGCATTACAGTGCATTCTCTATTTGTCAATTGCGCAACTGTAATTTGTTCACCCAACATGTTATTTATCTGTTATAGAGAGACACCACAAGTGAACTGTGGACCCCAGTCCATTCTTTTACACTGAGAAATACAACCTACTGCAAAGACTGTTATTTTTCACTTCAAACACTTTTCTACAAACAAACATCATTTTCCACACTATACGTATAATTATTTATTTTCAGCAAGACCGGTGAGATTGACAACCTCACTGTTTCGTTGGGGCAAAGTATCTTTGTTGTGTAGTGTGCAGATTCCACGTTGCTACTGAGCCTGGTAGTGCGCCTTGCCAACATCAGCTGTCAACAACCTTCAGAAGTGATTTGTTTCTCCTACTGGTCCGATTAAACCTTGGTTTCTTACTGAGGGAAAATCTTGCTACTATACTCATCATACCTTCCTTTTGGGGTCACCCAACAAACATGTGTCCACACGCCATCAAGCTCTTTTCTAGCGTCGTTGCCGAGGAGGAAGAGGATTTCTACAAGGAGAGTCTCTCACCTCTAATCTTTTTTACTTTGTTATTGTTTTGCTTTGTTTATTTTATTTTGTCTTGTTTGCTTCTTTATATCAAAAAACAAAATTAGTTCTTATTATAGTTGTTATTAAAATGAGTATTCCTGAAGTTGAGGTCTGTTTCTTTTAGGCAACAAGGGGGAGAAAGTTTGAAAGATGCTTGGTATAGAATAAGTGATGCTCATCATAGATGTACTAGAAAATATTATACCAGGATCCTTCTTAAGAATTTTTATGTTGGTATTACTAGCTGGCATAGATATGTTCTAGATACTCTTTGAGGTGGTAATTTTCTGGGAACTCCTGCTTTGGAAGCCTGTAATTTAATTGAAAGTTTAGCAGGAATACCACCTACTAAAGTTATTAAAACTAAGATCACTTTAGAAGATGTTATAAAAAATCTGAACTCTCTAGAGAAAAAATTTCCAAATTTCCTTGATAATGGTAGCAAAGTTATTGAATCAATATTAAGTATCGATAAAACAATCACTGTTTTAGAGGCTAGCAATACCCATGACAATCAAAACCTCGGGATTGATAAACTATAGGAGGCTATGGAAACTTTAAGTTCAACTTTTTCTTCTCTTAAATTTAAGAGGGAGAAAGCTTTTGTGGGAATCGAAACCCCATGATGTGCTTAAAATTTATAGAACTTTTACTGAAATTAAGAGTGATTTACATGTTGAATCATATTCAAGGGTACCTAAAGTACAAATTGTTACAAGCTGTTTTTTAGAGGAAATTATTGATTTTGATGATTCTTCACTTGAAAATATTTGATTATTGCTTTCTGTGCCTAGCTGAAAGGCGTTAAACAAAAGCACTCTTGGGAGATAACCAATGTTTTATTTCTATAATTTTTATTTTTTTATTTGAGTCAAGGTGTTGTTTATGTCACACCCCAGTTTTCGAATTCTTGTACTGTAGTTCAAGGAGACAAAAATGTGGGCCAATTTTTTTTAACAACATGTTTGTTTGAACCAACATGTGTATGTGGCAATGATCACATATGCAATGCAAAGAAAGCTTACTTTGAAAACCAATACAATGTTTTCCTGAAAACACTTTTATATTTTTTTCTGATGTTTTCCATGATGTTACTTGAGCGATTTTTATTCCAAGACTTGGATCATGCTTGTTTGCATCTTGATTTAAGCTTTTAACTTTTTTGGATCCAAGAAAACAAAAATACAAAATGATTTATGGAAGTTTTCTTCTAAGTTTTCTAGTGAAACTATTCCCTGAAAATATAGCCAAGTACCTGTTTTCCACACTTGTTTTCACTAGGCTATAATTTTCCATTTTGTGTTTTCTTGACTTATATGTTTCCCTTGATATATAGACTACAAATACATAAGCTTGGTTTGGATTTTGGAATGAGAAAAACAATCTTTTGCTTGTTGTTTTTTGTGTAAGTACCCATTTTCCCACTTTGTTTTCATAGCCTTCCACTTTTCCAAATTTGTTTTAAAAAGATGTTTCTTAAAGTTTAAAACATGTTTAACAATCTACAACTTTGAAAACAACATTTAGAATTTATTTGAACTTGAAAACAGTGTGAACTTTCTGATGTTTTTAACTGTTTCCAGCACTTAGAAAAAATTGCTAAGTGTTAGATGAATTTCTGAATTTTCTGAAAATCTTATTTTTGCAAAAGTTTGACAGATGTTTTCAATTGGATTTGGTTCAAGTTTGGAAAAGCCACTTTGCCATTTATGTTTACCATAGTATGGACTAACCTAGGATGCCTCTTGTTGGGTTTCTAGAAGGTTGGGAGAGGGTGAAAATCGAGTAGAGAAAGGAGAGGGAGAGAGGAGTGGGCACTGCCTGGCCGCATGGAGCTTGTGCACTATGGCATGCCACTGCCTCTTCCACCCCTCAAGTGCCACTTTGACTTGCCCCCGACCCCCTCCTTGCTCCCTGACATGGTGCCATGCTTGGCACTGTCGCGGACACGCCCTGGAGCGCCCCATGCCGTTGTTGACAGCCCCCGAGAGCATCCCTAGCCTTTTGACCTCAATGCCGTGGCTTTAAGCCTCCACGCACAAAGCCCTCTCGCCACTGCACTCCCACACCTCCCCACTCTCACCTCGAGCACCTTGGACCGAGCCCGAGAGCTCCTGCGAGCTCCACGAGCCGAAGACCGGCGCCGGCCACCGAGAGACACCCGAGGTGGTGCACCTCAAACTGGCCCCTCCCACCGCTCGTACTCGTCACGAGTGAGATCCTAGTCCCGCGCACCCACCTGACACTCCCCCTTGCCCCCTTGCGTGCAGGAACCTCGCCACCGCGGCCGCTCTGCACCTGCACCGCCGTATGGAGCTGCCACCGACGCCAACTCCCGTGCCCCTCGACTCACCTGAGCTCATGCACCCTCCCCGACGCAGCGCCACCCCACCACAAACCCCCACGGTGGGCCGCCAAGCATTCCCGCGCCGTCGTGCGTTTCCGGTGAGAGAGAGAAGTGAGGAGAGGAGAGAGACGACCCGCGACCGTTGATCTAAAGATCAACGGCGCACGTTGAACCGCCCACTTTCCCACGCCCGCGCACGCGTGTATGTGAGCGTTGGGCCCGTTTGGCCGTTTGGCTGGCCGCACAGCAAAACCCAGCCCACCCCGTGTGTTTTATTTTTCTTTTAAAATTTAACAAAGATTTGAGTGTTTACTTTAGGCATGTGAAAAATAGTTTTGGTACAAATAAAATTCTACAAAAATTTGTGCTAGTAGATTACCTTTTTCCTAAACATCTCTAAGTGGTAGATCCTTGTTTGGTTGTCTATTTTTGCTTTAGTAATTAAAATGCCACATCCTGACAGTGGGACCTTTTTGGGCATAAATTTTTGGATCTGTATCCAAATATTGCAAATCAAATTGTTTTGAGTAGCCCTTGGATAGATCTATTAGTAGGACTTGACCTTGCATCAAGGGGAGTTACCATTTGGAAATGCCATCCATTTTATTAAATGACGAGTAGGCATATCTAGGATTTTTAGAAGGAGTTTAAAAATGATTTTTGATCTCAATCCAAGTGGATGAGTTTTTGTGTGACTAGATCTATGTAATTATAGCTTGGTGTAATTTGTAGAGCTCTAAATTATTTTTGGTAAGCATATCTAGAAACAACACCTTTTCGGTTTTATTTAGATCTTGTGTATTTGTCTATAATTAAATGTTTGCTTGATAGAATCTTGTTTCCTAGCATGAGTAGATGTGTTGCTACTTGTTATTAGGTTGTTTTCTTGCAGTACTAGTATGATAGGAAGTGTGTGCATGTTTGGAAAACAAATAGAAATAGAAGTAGTCTAGTATTTGTATTCTAGTATTTATTTTTGAATAGACTGTGTGAGCAAATCTTTGAATGTTTGTTTACCTAAGTTTTCGAGGTTGTTGTGTTGAGTCCAGTACCATTTTGGTATTGATATTAGAGTGGTATCATCTCTTTTAGCTTGCACTTTATTTTATAGAAAAGCATGTGTAGCAATTGTTTGTTTGTTTTCACTAGTATGTAGCTTTGTATTGTTTGTTTGGATAGATTATTATTTTGTCAAGTAGGACCAGAGGCTTTGTGACCTCTTAAATGCTTTTGTATATTAGTGGTCCCATAACCCATTGGTCCCATTGCATTTTTGGTTAGGGATACAAATCCCCTACCATACACTTTTTTTGCTAGTAGAATGTATTTCTATGTGAGTGTGTTTACGATTTTGCACCAAGGAAAATAGATGGTTGCTTTACTTGATTGATTGAGGTGATAGCAATATTTTTTGACTACTAGTATGTTAGTTGAAGTGCATTTGTTGATATGGTGTTCCCTTGGGAATATCATGTTTAGAAATGACTAATTGTTGTTTTGATGGTTTGAGTGTTCTTTGCAAATAGAAGTATTTTCCTAGTATTGGTAAATCATGCGTGGATAGGAATTCCTTAAGTGTTTGAATATTAGGCAGCATTTTATTAAGCATGTATTGAGTGCATAGTTACTGGTTGTATAGCTTGTACTTTGATTGCTTTTTATTTGATTGGTTAGAAAAGCATGATTTGTTAGACTTGGTTGATTCTTGCTAAGTAGTTGTTTTCATAGAATTATTTTAGTATAATTGTTTACTAGCATGTGTAAGGTGTATGTTCTGTTAGTAGTTATTTACATTCATGTACTGCTTGTTTAGGATTATGCATCCTTGTAGTGTTGTTTGCTTCTCTAGTGTTGTATTAGTGTCACCACTAGATATTATGAGTTGCTCTAGTACTGTTGTCTTTTTTATTTTATGAGTGTATGATTATCCTAGCATGTTTAGGATGTTTTCACTTCTGTTATTGTGGCATAGATATTGTAGTTTCTAGTTGTTGTTGGTTGTATAATACTTTGTCCCTTATGGCATGCTTGTGTAGAATTTTCATACTAGTATCCTATTAGTGAACTCCTGTTATTTATTCTAGCATCTAGCTTTGTTGTATCTTGGGATGTTTGTGTTTTAGAGTTTGTATTAGGACTTGTTACAATTTATTTAGCCACTGGTTTGTTTGGTTATATTTATGAATGAGTGATTCCTTAGCTTTTGTGTAGACATAAGCATAGTCAGTAACTAGCTTACTCATCCGTGGTTTGTTTATTTTGCTGTTTGGAATTGTCTGAGTGATTTCTTTAGCAGGAGTATTATACTGGTGTTACTGTTTTGTTTAGTAGTATCTTGTTGTCTATGCATTTGGGTTAGTGGTAAACTTGTTTGGTGATGTTTGCTTGTGTTGTTGTTAATACCCATTGCCATGGGTATTGCTTTGATTGATTGTTAGTACCTTAGCAGTCTCACCCTTGTGACCACAAGCTATATTTTTTAGATTCTTAAACATCTTGGTATGAGAGTGGTACACCCACTCCATCTATTATAATTAACATGTGGAATATGGTTTCTCAACCATATGTTTTTCTAACGATGGTTTTGTACCATGAGTGGTTGTGAGGAAGTTTTCTCGATAACTTTTGGAGTGCTTGCGCTAGTATAAGTTTGCTTTTTATATGTGTTGCTTTGGTTATGTGATTGCCTTTTTTGGTTCTGAGTGTGTGTCTTTTATTCTTTTACGGCGTTAGAAAACGAAGAAGAAGAAGAAGGAGTTGTAGAGCTGTGTGTCAAGTTCAAGATACTTCAAGGCCAGCGACACAAAGAGTTTTAAGGCAAGCCATCCTGATGCTTGCTACTACAGTTATCATTACCTATCATGCATATTTTTTACTTATGAAAGTTTTACAAAACTTTGTTTATCAAAAACTATTTTTGAGTGACTACTACTACTATTAATATTATACATATTATTATTATGCCAGTAGTTGATACTTGGTGTTACCAAGCCCATAGCCACCATATGGTATTTATTACCACCAAATTATAAGTCCCTAAGTGGACACTTTATAAACATGGTATTTGCAAAAAAAAGGTGTGATGACCCATCACACCACTGCATGTGTGGTGCGCAAGTCAATGACATAATACTCATAGAAGGACTTATCCGTGAATATTACATCCCTTAGAGTAGTACAACAGAAACATAGCAGGACCATGCAAAACTATAGGATACAAACTTCATTACAAAACCTTGAGAATCTCATTGATATAACAAGAAGATCTCCTGCAAATGAAACATCATAAGAATCAATTCGAAGTTCCAAGCTGGAGAATTACTCTAACTCAGAACCTAATCTACTACGGCTGATGTCAGCCCTAATCTATGGCTTGAAACAACTAAGTCCAAGAATGTTCTCCACCCGCACCTTGATAGCCTTTCCTCCACCAGCGTTGTTGATGACGATGCTTTATCGACGAAGTAGTATAAGACTCCACCTAGCTTCATGAGGTAACGATGGCTTCACGATGACGACTTCCATAGGCTTCAACTCTAAGCAGGCGGTCAAATGGGAATGAATGAGTAACGAGCGTTACTCAGCAAGTTCATGATATATAGTGGGTAGTTTGATGCACTAACTACAGCTTTGGACTCTAAAGAGTCATAAGCTAATGCAAGGTTTTGTAAATCCTTCTTCAAAAGGTTGCTTTTACTTCTGAAAACTATGCCCGCCAGACCATCACAGGACTAGAACTTCATGGAGTTGCCTTTCCTGTAGTGTTCGCAGCTCCTTCCCGGAACAGGGGGTAACATGCCACATCTTTTTACACTCTGCAGAGGTGCATTACTTTACCCATGGGCGACCAAGACCATGTTGCACAACCAGGCTCGAGATCCTGTCCACTCCCACTCAGGTGTGGGGCCCGGTTGTTGGTCCAAGTCAAACCGTGCTTCTCCGCACAACGCATGCCCACCCATTTCCGCCAGCAGGTTGAACCCCTGATTCCACCCCTCGCGATGGAGATCTAGGCACCCCTGGCAGACACTCATAGACCCCAGAGTCTGTGGGACGTAAGGGCTCCCACCCATGTGCATGTAGTCCCGCAAGACCAACAACGTACGTCCCTGGCAGTCCGTTGACATGCGAACGAGAGAAGATCAGAGCTGACTTACTCCCCCATAGAAGACCCATGGTCAACACGGTATTTACGGCGCACCGAGTTCTGACGGCATTTGTGATTAATTCCTAGGTAATACTTTCCCATGCAGATGGAACCTTCCTTTGACCTATTCATCTTACCATGGTTCCATCCGCCAACCAAACAGAACACTACCACTCGTGTAGTCATTCAATTAGTCCTATTATTATAAAAATAGGATCATGCATTCTTTTGAGACTAGGTGGTAATACGATAGAGTTTTTGCAATTAGTTTGTTATGAAGTACTGCAAAGGATATGAGCAAGTGATGAACTTGCCTGAGATTGAAATAACCATAATAATCAATGTCTTCAGGTTCGAGGGTCGCGTAGAGAAATCCCGAGATCTGAAAGATAGCAAAGTAGTCCCGGTAAGGACTACAGAAAACACTGGCAAGGATGATACATGCATAGTAATGAGATGCATCGTGAAATACCCTGGAAAAAACCCCAGCTTACAAGTGTAAGCCACGTTTATTACGATAACTTATTCACACGGGTTTTAGGCAAAATGTTTCATTACTTGTGGTGATGTGGTTATTACTTCTTTTAAACTTACATGTGTTTCACTTTTACTTAGCAAACAATTTTTATCATGTTTAGGTAGAAGTGTTTATTACTTGGTTAGATATCAAAACAACAACACATGGAAAACAACTATTAAAAGGTAACAGACACATTTTATTTTACGTTCGAAGGTGTAGAGCTCATGACAAAGAGTTGAATTGAAAATGATGAACTGATACAACCAACTCTATCATCAAATACTTGCTAATGACTTGTGATGACAGGTTTTAGTAGGTGTGAAAACATGAGGTTTATTAGTAAGGAAAATTATGAGATAGTAGTTATTTCTTGTTATAATGGAATATTATAGAATTCCATAATACCCTTTGAACAAGTTTATAAGTGAAATAAAATGTTTTATATTTGACATATTTGAATTGGAAATTCTTTTCTCTTTTATTTCATATATCATTTGTAGTTTTCTGAAAAGATTTGAATAAGTTATTAAATTATTAATTTTAAATGGATTAAGTGACCAGTGAAAATATTGCACACATAAAAAATTAGTCAAATGACTATGAAAACATCATAGATTAGTTGCATTTTCCATTTGGAGCATTTTGGTATATAACTTGTATTATTCTGATTTTATGAATTATTTATTATTTTTATCAATTTTAAATGATTTAATTTAATTTAGAAATTTTTTAATTTTAATCAAACATTTTTAGAAAGTTGATAAATTGATAGATTTTATTTTTCTGAACATGTACATATTTTACTTATATTTTTCTGATAAGTATTTTTAAAGTTATTGATTTATTAATTTTAATCACTTTTCTGTTTATTTCAAATTGACAGGTGGGACCCACCTGTCACAAATGATTTATTTAAAATAAAAGAAAAATCGCTATGATGTCATGATGACATCACTACGGCATCAGCAGCGGTGGGGAATTTCCTTATTGAATTCAAATCGAAAGATTTAGATGGAATTGGTCGATTTGGAATACATGGCAAGCTAGAGGAGATCAAGGGGAAGCTAAGGGTTGCAGCGGTGTGACCAAAGGGTCACCAGGGACTCGCCGGCATCCACCGGCGCGACGAACGGCGACGGTCGTCGGCGCTACCACTTACAAGGAAGCGAGAGAAGGAACGGGAGGATGCACGAGAACCAGTAGCTCACCACGAGCTCGATGGAGTCGTCGGGGAGGCGAGGCGCTGCCGGAATCGACGACGGCAAGAAGAATTCGGTGGCGGCCGGACTCGGAGAAGATGCTCCGATTCGGTGAGCTCCGACCCTCGCAGCTTATGTGGCTTCTCGAGGAGAGGGAGGAGGACTCGACGCATCTATTGCTGGGCTCAATTAGTTCCGCCGTGGCTGGAAGCGACGGCGATAGACGGAGGCCGTACGGGCTAGGGTTAGGGTTTGTTTCAGTTCAAGGACACGCACACAGAGAATGTGGAAGATAGAAGCGATGAAGACGTCTCCTTTCGCCTTATCCTCGCTATGCGTCGAGCCATAGGTGGCAAGGAGGCAGCCACGACATCGACACGGCGACAACACGAGATCCTTCTTCTTGGCCTTCTGTCACGAGGTTGAAGAAGAAAGGAAATGAAATGCCAGTCTTCGATAACCCCCTGGAGTTTCGGGAATTTACAACTTGGTCCTTATGTCTTTAAAACTGAAAAGAAAACACTGTTTTCAGGGCTTATTTGTAAACATAAAAATTATTAAAAATCATATTTGGATTCCTTATAAAATTTTACATCTCACCATGTTTTGTTTTGGTAAATTTGAAGGATATTTGTATTTTTTATTTAGGGTGCTAAATTAAGTGGTTTTATTGTATTCTCTTCATTTTATTTATTAAATGGCTTTAAAAATTATTTTAGGTATGATTAATAAGAGTACATACAATAATCATGTGGATACCAAAGTGGTGTATCATAATTGTACAATTTTGGTTACAATTCATTATAGAAAATAATTTGGTAACACTACTTGGTAATGTTTCTATACACTGTAATGAAAATCATTTAATATGGAATTTTATTCCATGTCACACCAAATGATTTTAATGAGTGAAATAACTTGTTTTCTTTTTATAATACTATGTTATTTTCATAGTTAAAACTCTTAGCAATTTTGGTTTAAATTTTACTTAGGTGGGTGTAAGCCTTAGTTGATAACATAGATTCTTTACCAAGTGGAAAACATGTCTGTCCTTGGAACCTATTTGTTTGTTTTTCACTAGTTTCCAAATGTGGATATTATCTCATGTTGTTTTAGAACATGTAATCATTTACATGGTTATATGTAGATGAATTTTTTGTTATCATCTGTTAGTCTTACATATGAAAAGGATATGGAAAACAAGGTATTAAACTTGTTACCATTAACCTCCACATATCACAAGACATGTGGATACAATGGTTGGTTATTATTTCATACTGGTTCAATTGTTTCCATTAAAGTGATTATTGTGCGTTCCTCATCTCTGATGAGCTTAACCATGAATAGAGATTATTGGTTCTCTAATATATCCTAATGATTCACTTGACAATTTCTTATGATCCCTTACCGAGGCAGTGTTTCTTCTTGTGGTATTCTGTTGCTTGATGTTCTTCTCTCTAGTTGCCACTAGTCTTCTGTTATCACCTTTGTCCGTTGCAGGTAGGTTCCTTTCTTGTTTTCCAACCTCAACTGTCTCACCATTGTGGTGAAAACATCCAATTACTCCAAGCAAAGATTTACTTAGATGATTGTAAAAAATGTGAGTTTATAGTATGACATCAAGTTGCCATGTCCATATAAGAAGAATTTGTTAACAAGTGGGCCAGACTTGCCTCCAAATTACTAATCATATACAATAGGCTGTGATGCACTAGATTATCAAACCTTCTGTTTGTTTGTGTATGACACTCAATTGTTTGAGTATACAAAAGTGATCTGTTAACAAGGTAGCTAGTCTTTTTTATCAAACTACTTCTATATAACACTAACATTGGATTATCACACTATTTGAAGAGAGTTAATAAGTTCATATCAAGATATAAGAGTTTCCAAGTACTCTTATAGTAAATTAGAGTAGCACTTCTAGAACACTCTAATAATCTTCTTGAAGATCTTCCTGTGGTAGTTCCTCCTTTCTTGTGGGTTGCTTCTCATGCAGAGTGCTTTAGAGAAGATTGGAAAACAAGATAATCTAGACAAAGTAGAAAGATCTTGATCAAGACTTAGTTAATCTTTTATTCTTATTAAATATACTTGTTATTTTGTTTCCCATAAGCTATATTCTTCTATCATACATGATGGGTTTACTTAGTTTTCAATTTACTTCCTCTAATAGAGGTTCTCACTTGATGTTATTCATTACTTTTATCCAAAGATACTTTAGTTGTGGAATTTTGATTTGAATAGAAGTGTGAATGCTTATGGAATGATAACCTAATAGTAAATTGATCAAATGGTTCATTGATGTGTTGAGATTTAAGATACTCACTTGTATAAGATGAATGAAACAATGAGCATGTGAAGGTTATTGGGGTTTAATGACTTATGTCATAGTTGTTAGTTCTTTTATCAGGTGTCATGATTTTAGTTTATATTCTCCCCTTGTAATATTTGTCAGGCATAATGCAGACATAGATATTTGTAAATATCATATGTGGTGATCAAGGTTTAACAGTAGTTTAAGAAGATTTATTTCTTCTGTTTAGGTACTTCTTTTATGATGATGAGATATGTACATATTCGATAAATAGGTTAATAAGTTATTATGTCATTTCCCACTTGTGGGTTTTGAGTTAACACTTGTTTGTATCACTTGTGTTCTATTGAAACTTTGTTATTTACTTGTGATTGTTCACCTGATAATTATGAGATGATTTATAGAGATGTTGTGGAAATGAATTGATAACTTAGGGACTTGTTGTTTTATAGAAGATCACATCTCTGTTGATGAGATAATCCAATTATGCATTACTCATTTGTGAAAGTATGATCATCAGTTATGTGCTATGGATACTCTCCCATCTTTGAGTTCTAGATACCTACTGATTTATCCAAAGTCACTTATAGACTTGTGGTTAAGGTTGTTGAGAGTTTGTGTTGGTCAAAACCAATTTATGGTTTGTGTAACCAAATGATTTGGTTTCTTAAGATACTTGTTATAAAGATCATTCCAAATGTACTCTTGACTAGATGAACTAGACCTATTTCATCATGTCAAGTGAAACATTGGTCACTTTGGTTTGTTTAAACTTTCGCGCCAAAATTTCCCGTATTTTTAGATGCATGCTTTGCAAAATGCACATATTATATTTAGATCCTTATAACCTCCCAAACACTGGGATGTTACAAAAGGTTTTATGGAAAAACTCGGTGGCAAGGCGAAGCCCTATGCACCGGAGTAATGTTGAAGTGATCATTTTTGGGAAAAAGGTGTTTTACAAAAATGACACATAACCTAGTCTTCGCCGGACAACCTTTACCGTACTGCCACTCTACCCCAACATGGGCACGGGGCTTAATTTGAACTTGTCCTGGTCAGTGTGTGATATATCTAAATTTGCTATAAGGGGACGTACTCCCTCGAACCGAATGTTGCCAAGTTATGAAACACGCGGCATATAAAGTGTCGGATTAAGTTTCCCTCCGGACGCGACAGTTGGGTCCTGTCATGGCGGGGTTGGACCAGGTGTTAGGGAGAACAAAGAATCTCCTGTCATGATGGGGTTGACCAGGTGCCGGGGAGAAAACTCAACTGAAGAGATAGGCATATACTAGTTTGACCATAGTGGATGGTTAGGATCAGTTATCTGATGTTCTCATACTATTGTTACAGTCCGTGGTTATTCACGGTAGATTTTTTGGATCTTGTGGAATGTGTACACCTCTGCAGAGTCAAACTATTCTGAATAGTCGCGTCCTCGAATATGGACAATTGAATGGCCATGTAGCTAGCATTGTGTCAATGTTTTCAAAAAGGAGTTTTGAAAAGGAGTTGGAACTTGTGAAGTATTGAAAGTAGGAACTTGGTACCGATGAGGTACGGATGGAGAAAAGCCAGAAGTTGTTTTATAAAAAGTTTTGCAAAGAAAACCTTTCTTTTCTAAACAAAAACTGGAAGTTGTTTTCCAAGAAGTTTTGCAAAGAGAAAACTTTCTTTTTAACAAAGTTTTACAAAACCTCTGGTACATGTGATATCAACAAGAGAAAGAAAGCTATATTATTTTCTTTTGAAGTATCTTGTTTAACAAAGATACAGAGATTTTAAAATCAACTATGATTTATCTTTCATATATCAGGGATAGTGAACCCTATGTATAGCCTACCTACTCCACCATATAAGCATACTTGCATTCTTTAAGCTTGATGATGGGTGTCTTGCTGTGTACATTCAAACGTACTCATATTGGTTTCGTCCCTAGTATTTACTTGCCAGACTTTGAGGAGGAGCCTCAGGAGGAGATCTACGAGGAGGAGTACTGCGCTGATGGCTTTGCGAACTAGGATCGTCTCCCGGTCAGCAGCCTGTAGGTTAAGGCTTGACTTGGGCTCTACTACGTTGTGTGTGTGTTTTGTCTTCCGCTGTGTGTGTCGTGTGTTTGCCCTGCGTGGCAGTTGTGTTAGACTTGGTCATGTGACCATGTTTCTTGTGTAAGTCTTGTTGTAAACGTGCAATGGATGTTGTATCTGAATGCCAACTTGATATGTTGTTCATGACTGGTGTGATCTGGGATCGTGAATGTATGCATATCAGAGGTCCTTGAACAGTGGTTCGGGGGTCCTTACAGTTTACTTCTGTAACAACTCTTTTGTATCTTTACTTTTTCGAATTGTTGTGCCAAGTAAAATATCTAGTGGAAAGTTGATGCTAGATTTGGATTTCTGTGCAGGAACAGATTTTTGCTGTCCACCGTTTAATTCATAATAAATTTCAGGAAAATTCAAACATGATTAAATTTTTTGTGCAGGTCCTTAGATATGTACGCAACTTTCCTTAGTTCTGGGTTTTCTAATATGAGAAACGTAAGTGCCTCAAAAAATTCGTCTTTACAGACTGTTGTGGTTTTGACAAATTCTGCATTTTATTTTGCATTCTCTCTTTTACTATATTGAGTGGATTTCTTTGCTCCACAAAACATCTGTGGCTGTAGGTAATGTTTAGAAAGTATTGGTAATGCTTGTGAGTTTTTGATTATGCACTAAACCTCTAATGATAATTACTTTGAGTTTGGTGCGAAGTAAGTTTTCAAGGGTCAAGAGAAGAGGATGATATAATTTGATCAATAAGAGTGAAAATCCTAAGCTTGGGGATGCCCCTTTGGATCATTCAAGAAAATTTCAAGAAGACTCAAGCGTCTAAGCTTGGGGATGCCCAAGGCATTCCCTTCTTAATCAACAACTTATCAGGTCATTTCTAGTGAAATTGTATTTTTATTCGTTCACATCTTATGTACTTTACTTGGAGCATCTATTTGTTTTTCTTTTATTTTATTTTCTGTAATAAACTTGGTTGGATGCTAGCATTCCTTGTGTGGAAGAGAGACACGCTCCGCCTTTTCATATGAATACTCGTATTCTTCATTTATTGTCTAGCTGCTACAATTCTTTTAGCTCATGTTTTTCATGCATCTCTTATTCAAAGCTGTTAGTTCTTGTAGAGTAGTACTCTTTTGTTTCGTTGATAAATTATTTGGAGAGTTTCCGTTGAAATACATTAAATGGTGTTTGGTTGGAAACAGAAAATGCTACATGTGTTTTTCATGCATCTCTTATTCAAAGCTGTTAGTTCTTGTAGAGTAGTACTCTTTTGTTTCGTTGATAAATTATTTGGAGAGTTTGTGTTGAAATAAATTAAATGGTGTTTGGTTGGAAACAGAAAATGCTACATGTGTTAGATGGTATATTGGAAAAGACTTACATATTCTTGTAGATCACTGTCTTGGATAATTTGATACTTGACAATTGTTTGAGATTTCAAGTAGTTCATGTTTAAGCTCTTGTATCCCGTGGTTAAAACCTATTAGTGGAGAACTACCATAGAGCTTGTTAAAATTTGGTTTGCTTGATTGGTATCCCTAAGGTCTAGATATTTTTGGTAAAAGGTGTTTGAGTAACAAGGAGGACAGTAGAGTCTTATAATGCTTGCAATTTGTTTTCATGTAATTCTTGTTGTACTAGTTGATATCTTGTGTTTGCTTCAAACAACCTTGCTAGACTAAACTCTGTACTGAGAGGGAATGCTTCTCGTGCATCCAAACCTTGAGCCAAAATCCATGCCATTTGTGTCCACCATACCTAACTATTATGTGGTATTTCCTGCCATTCCAAGTAAATATTTCGTGTGCTACCTTTAAAACTTCCATTAAACCTATTTTGTGCTCTTCTTTACCTCATGAGGAAGTATTGGCTGCTTTATTGTCTCTTTCATGTTTATTTTGCTTCACATCTTGACTAGCATGCATAATGTGCTAGTCCCTAATATTGCAAAACGAGCATGTGATGGTGCAGATCTTGCACTCGTTGGGAGACCCCAAGAGGAAGGTGTGATGAGCATACCAGCAAGTTTTCCCTCAGTAAGAAACCAAGGTTGAATCGACCAGTAGGAGAAAGAAGCAACTTCTGAAGGTTGATGCAGCTGAGGTGGTAGGGCGCACTACCGGTTCAGAAGCACCGTGGAACCTACACAACACAATCAATTCACTTTGCCCCCAACGAAGCAGTGAGGTTGTCAATCTCACCGGTTTTGCTGAACACAAAGAGGTTAAATGTATGGTGTGGAAAATAATATTTGTTTGCAGTAGATGAAAGAGAACAGTGATGGCAGTAGTAAAACAGCAGCAGCAGTATGAAAATAGAGATTGCAGTGGTTGTATTATCAGTATGAGGAAAATGGACCGAGGTCCACAGTTCACTAGAGGTGTCTCTCCCAAGACAGATAGATAACATGTGTCGTAAACAAATTATAGCTAGGAAATTGGTAGATATAAAGGCTGCACCATAGTGCATATGCATGACATGATGATTACTATGTGATTCATGCGGGCATTATAACAAGACTCATAGACCGTTATCCAACTGCATCTATGACTAATAATCCACCCTCAGAATGTCATCCAAGCAGTCCTTGGATATTAAGTTGTAAGCAACAGATAATCGCATTAAGAAAAGTGTGTAATGTAAACAATGTAAACATTGTTGTTTTCTCCCTAATGGCAACATCACATCCTCCATCCGTCACGTTTCTGTCACTCGAGCACAGATGCAAAGGAGGCATGAACCCACTATCGAGCATAAATACTCCCTCTTGGAGTCATTAGCATCTACTTGGACAAAGCATCTACTAACAATGGAGAGCATGCAAGATCATAAATAGCATACACATGAAGATAACATGATAGATTGATAATCAAGAGACATAGCATTCAATATTCATCGGATCCCAGCAAACACAACATGTAGCATTACAATAAGATGATCTTGATCATGTAGGGAAGCTCACAACATCTAAACATGAGGCATAAATAGGAGAGAACAACCATCTAGCTACTGCTATGGACCCGTAGTCCAAAGATGAACTACTCACGCATCATTCTGGAGGCAAGCATGGTGGCGTAGAGCCCTCCGGTGGTGATTTCACCTCCTGGCAGGGTCCGGGGAGAACTCCAGAATCCTCCTAAACTAGGGTTGATGATGACGGCGGTCTCGGTTGTTTTTCGTGGAAAAGGTGGATATATTTAGGGTTACCCCTCCGAGGGGAATAAATAGGCAAAAGGGCAACATCGGTGGGCAGCCAGGGGGCACACCACCCCATGGCACGGCCAGGGTCGCGCCGCCCTATGGTGTAGGGCCCCTGTGGCCCCCTCCGGGTCTCTTCTGGAATCCGTGGATACTCGAGGAATTCTAAGACTTCTAGGCTTCGAATTTTCCAATTCCGAGAATATTTCCAGAACAACTTTTCTGAAACTAAAAACAACAGAAAACAGGAACTGGCTCTGTGACATCTTGTCAGTAGGTTAGTCCCAGAAAATCGATAAAAATGACATAAAGTGTAAAGGAAACATGTAGCAAATAACTTAAAAACAACATGGAACATCAAAAATTATGGATACGTTTATGACGTATCAGCAGGCAAGCGGGCGCCCAGCCCCCAAAAGATAAATTACAACTTATAACCAAATAAATATCCTAACACTATGGGCTTGAGAAATCATGAATTTAGATTATTCAAACAAAGGAGAAGAGGAAGTTTATTATTCTCTCTATGGGAGCCGCTCTTGAAGCTTTTAAACATGAAAGGATGATAAATCATTCGATGCCATTCGTTGACATAGACAAACACCTCTCTCAAAATTTATTTTTATACTCTCTATATGTTTTTAAAACCATAAAAAGCTCTAGCACAAGATTTATCCCTGCTTCCCTCTGCGAAGGGCCTTTCTTGTAATTTATGTTGAGTCACTTTTCCCACTTCTTTCTATCCTAGAAGCAAACACTTGTGTCAACTTTGTGTGCAATTGTTTTTACATGCTAGTTTATTGCACTTATTATATTTGTTTGTGTTGACAATATCCATGAGATATATATGTTGAAAGTTGAAAGCCAGTGCTGGAACTTAAATCTTCCTACGTGTTGATCGATGCCTTTTATTTAGAATATATTGCTTTATGAGTTAACTCTTATGCAAAAAAATTGATGCTTGTCTTGAAAGTACTATTCATGAAAAGTTTTTGCTCATATGATTCTGTTGTTTACTCATTATCTATTTGTTATCAAACTATTGAACATTGACTTGGATCACTTCATTCATGATTTGTGCTTACAATATTATTTTATCAAGATTGTGTGGTAGCATGTCACCTTAGAAATTATTTTGTTGTTATCATTTTACCTACTCGAGGACGAGTAGAACTAAGCTTAGGGATACTTGATACATCTCCAACATATCTATAATTTTTGATGTTCCGTGTTGATATTATGCCAATTGCTACATTTTTCTATACACTTCATAGAATTTTTATGCATTTTCTGGGACTAACCTATTGACAAGATGACACAGTGCCAGTTCCTGTTTTCTGTTGTTTTTCTATTACAGAAAAGTTGTTCTGGAAATATTCTCGGAATTGGACGAAACAAAAGCCGAAGTCCCTATTTTTATGTCACATACACGGAGTCCAAAGGAGACTGGAAGGGGGCGGGAGACAACCACACCATAGGGCAGCGCCCCCATTAGTCGCGCGAGCACGTGGAGTGGGCCCCCTGGTCACCCACCCACATCGCCCTTCCGCCTATATATTGCCTTCCTCGGGAAAACCCTAAGTACCTAAGCCTCCATCCATCAAAAGTTCTGCAGCCGCCGCCGTCGTCAACCCTAGTCCGGGAGGGTTCTGATGCTCTTCCTGGCACCCTGCCGGAGAGGGGAATCCTCACCGGAGAGCTTTTCATCACCATGCCAGCCTCCAGAGTGATGCATGGGCAGTTCATCCTTGGACTACGGGCCCATAGCAATAGCTAGATGGTTGTCTTCTCTAATTTTGTGCCATCATGTTTAGATCTTGTGAGCTGCTTAACTTGATCAAGATCATCTTATTGTAATGCTCCATGTTGTGTTTGCTGGGATCCGATGAATATTGAATACTATGTCAAGTTGATTATAAATCTATCATATAAGTTATTTGTGATCTTGCATGCTCTCCGTTGCTAGTAGATTCTCTGGCCAAGTAGATGCTTGTGACACCAAGAGGGGGTATTTATGCTACATAGTGGGTTCATGCTTCCAGTAAGCTGGGAGAGTGACAGTAACTTCTAAGATTGTGGATGTGTTGTTGCCGCGAGGGGTAAAAAAAACAAGAGTTTGTCTAAGGATAATTGTGTTTTTTACATTACAGACTTTACTTAATGCAATAATTCGTTGCTTTGAACTGAATACCCAAAGTTTTCTCAGATGACGTTGATGGCGTGTAACACACGTTCGTTGGGAGACCCCAAGAAGAAGGTATGAAGATCACAGTAGCAAGTTTCCCTCAGAAAGAAACCAAGGTTGAATCGACCAGTAGGAGAAAGAAATTACTTCTGAAGGTTGATGCGGCTAATGTTGGCAGCGCGCACTACCGGTTCAGCAGCAACATGGAATCTAGACAACACAATCAAATTACTTTGCCCCAACAAAGTAGTGAGGTTGTCAATCTCACCGGTTCTGCTGAAACAAAAAATTAGACATATAGTGTGGAAAATATTACTTGTTTGCAGTAATGAAAGAGAATAATAATTACAGTAGGAAAACATTGGTTGCAGTGGTTGTATATCAGTGTAAAGAAATGGACCGGGGTCCACACTTCACTAGAGCTGTCTCTCCAAAACAGATAGATAACATGATGGATAAACAAATTACATCTAGGCAATTAACAGATATAAAGGCTGCACTGTAGTGTATATGCATGACATGATGATTACTATGTGATTCATGCAGGCATTACAACAAGAAACATAGACCGTTATCCAACTACATCTATGACTAAAACTCCACCCTCAGAGTGTCACCCGAGCAAACTTTGGGAATTAAGTTGCAAGCAATAGACAATTGCATTAAGAAAAGTGTGTAATGTAATCAATAAAATCATCCTTAGACAAAGCATTGTTGCTTTCTCCCTAATGTCAACAACACATTCCCCACCCATTATGTTTCTGTCACGTGAGCGTGAGTGAAAGGGAGGCATGAACCCACTATCGAGCATAAATACTCCCCCTTGGAGTTACAAGCATCAACTTGGCCAGAGCATCTACTAGTAACAGAGAGCATGCAAGATCATAAATAACATAGACATGAAAATAACATGATAGGTTGATAATCATTGGACATAGCATTCACTATTCATCAGATCTCAGCAAACACAACATGTAGCATTACAATAAGATGATCTCGATCATGTTAGGCAGCTCACAAGATCTAAACATGAGGCATAAAGAGGAGAGAACAACCATCTAGCTACTGCTATGGACCTGTAGTCCAGGGATGAACTACTCACGCATCACTCCGGAGGCAGGCATGGTCATGAAGATGCCTACGGTGATGATTCCCCTTCCCGGAAGGGTGCCAGGGATAGCTCCAGAACCCTCCCGAACTAGGGTTGACGATGACAGCAGCTGCGAATGTTTTTGGTGGAAAAGGCTCATATATTTAGGTTAACCCTCCGAGAGGTATAAATAGGCGAGGGCGCAATATCGGTAGGCAGCCAAGGTCCCACACCACCCCTGGGTGCGTCCAGAGGGAGCGCACCGCCTCATGGTGTGGGGCCCCTGAGGCCCCCCTCCGGGTCTCCTCCGGGCTCTATGTAAGTGACGACTTTCTAAGACTTCTTGGTTTCGTTTCGTCCAATTCTGAGAATATTTCCAGAACAACTTTTGATGAAACTAAAAACAACAGAAAATAGGAACTGGCTTTGTGGCATCTTATCAATAGGTTAGTCCCAGAAATTCCATAAAAATGACATAAAGTGTATAAGAAACATGTAGTATAAAGCATGAAAACAACATGGAACATCATAAATTATGGATATGTTTGAGACGTATGAAGCATACCCTAGCTTAGTTCCTACTCGTCCTCGAGTAGGTAAACAATAAAAACAAATAATTTCTGAGGTGACATGCTACCAACATAAAGTTGATCATCATAATGTAAAGCGGGTAAACTAAGATTAAATGAATGAAGGCTGTGGTTTATAGTTGATATAGTAATGTATAAACGATTAGGAAGAACGAAGTAATTTTTTTAACAAATCAATACTAAAAACTATCCCCTGTGCAAAGTATATTAAAGATCATTTAAGCTTCAAGAACAATAATATAATCATCCTAAGCATCCAACTCTCACAACAAATCCTGTTAGGATCAAGTCAAGTGACAAAAATACGCACATGGAAAAATCATGAAATTATTTGGGTACTCAAAACAAGCAGCGTTCTATATTGGTTCCTGGCACCATTATGTTATGGCTAAAAGAACATTATGGGGGGTTTGGAAGGTCAATGGAAGAAAGTCTCACACACATGAAAGTGATCATTAGACAAGGGGGAGTCTTATAATCGAAGCTATGCAAGGAGTAGTGATTGCCACACAACGGATGCACATAGAGCTATAAGTGTATAAAAGCTCTCCAATGGAACTAGTGGGGGTACATCCAACTTTCTTGCTCATGAATACCTAGAGCACTTTTGAGGAGGCTCATCATTGGAATATAAAAGCCAAGTTCTATAATGTAAGTTCCCCACATAGTTATGCAAGTCATAAAATGAAAAATCTCTCCAAACTGAAGTATTGGTGCTAAATAAGCACAAGTGTGGAATAAATGATAGTAGTACTGCCACCTCTCTCTTTATTATTTCTCTTTTGCCCTCTTTTTTGGGCCTTTTTCTCTCTCTATTTTCTTTTTTTATGTATAACCTCACTGGTAGGGGCAACACTCTATTTTACAATGAATCATCACACGTTTAGTACTCTTAACTGAAACTGAAATATCTCTGATGTATAAAACTAAATGCTCCTTCCAGTGTAGCAGTATACAAAATAACAATGGAACATGTAACAAGTAACATAATGATGATGGATGTTGTATGGCAATATATCTCGAAATGGCTATGGAAATGCCATGATAGGTAGGTATGGTGGCTTTTTTGAGGAAGTTATTTTGGGCTTATCTATAGAAGAACAAAGTCCTACCACGGGGTTTAGATGCACTCGTGAAGTTTGCACCAACTCTCAATGTGAGAACGGGCAATGCATAGTACCTAAGAGGCTAGAAAATATGGATGGTGGAAGTGCCAAAAAACCGCAACTTAGAACTCAAGAAGATAAAAGATTACATCTAGAAATTTGATTATACAAGGCATAATGAAGATCACTCCGAGAGGATCTCGGGCACTGACAAGTCAGTGTTGGCTACCCCGACCATAGCGCGTAGCAAAAAGCCATCACGATTGTTATCAGCAGAGGAAGTCATATACCATTATACTCTCAACTGGTTTTTCGAGTGTGGCACAGTTTTAAGCTTTCAGACCAACCATTAATTGTTTTTTACTTTACTAGACCAGCAGGTTTACCATTAAGCATATTAATATCTCAAAACAACAGCAAATAATTAAGTGAAACGGTTTAATGACCTACTAGAGCATGCAAGTCTTGTCCAACATACCATCTACCACATGTAGCATTTTCTATTTCCATCAAACACCAAACAACAAAAACCCTCCATCTAATAAAGGAATAAAACAAGAGAGAACTAACATAACTCTACTAGAACTAACAGCTCTGAATAGGAGATGCATGAAAAACAGGATCTAAAAGGATTTGCAGCGGCTAGAAGAAAAACTAAGAATACGAGCATGGAAGAAAATGAGTATTCATATGAAAAAGCAGAGCATGTATCTCTTCCACACAAAGAATGTTGGGTTCCAACCATATTTATTGCAGCAAAGAAAACATAAACACATGCTCCAAGTAAAGTGCATAAGATGTGAGCGAATTAAAATATAGTTTCACTAGAAGTGACCTGATAAATTGTTGATGAAGAAGGGGATGCCTTGGGCATCCCCAAGATTAGACACTTGAGGCATGAACCACGGGTACATGCCCAAGATTTGGCTTTGCACCCTTCTTGATCACATTATATCAACCTCTTCTCTTGACCCTTGAAAACTTCCTTCACACCAAACTCAATGTAATTCTCATACATGGTTACTGCACAATAAAAAATTCACATGTTCTCCATGAACACAAGAATTATTAATACTTTCAAACATTAGCTACAGCCACTGATGTTTGTTGGAGCAATGAAATCCACTCGACAAAGTAAAAGAGAGAATGCAAGTAAAGAGGCAGAATCTGTCAAAACCAAAACAGTCTGTAAAGACGATTTTTTCAGGGCACTTACGTTGCTCAAATCGAAAAACGCATAGCTAGATTTTTTTTTGGATTTAGCTGAGGAATAAGCACAAAAATTTTCAGGCCATTTTGATTTTCTGTGAATTTACACGAATTTAACGGTGGACAACAGAAATTTGTTTCCTGCGCATAAATCCAAATCTAACCTCAACTTTCACTAGAGACTTTACTTGACACAACAAATGCGAGAAAATAAAGATACAAAGGAGTTGCTACAGAAGTAAACACCACCTTGAATCAAAGAAAACAGAGAAAAACAAAGCAAAAAAAACCATGGGTTATCTCCCAAGATGTGCTTTTCTTTAACGCATTTTAGCTAGGCCCAGAAAGCTAGAATCAAATGTTTTCCATTGAAGAAGCATCCAAATCAATAATTTTCTCTAAAACACAACATGTAGCAATTGGTACTTTAGGTACCCATGAAGACGATTCAACATGCAAATCACTTTTAGTTTCACTAAAAGTTTTATCAATCTTAAGCATATTAGGGGGTTTTGGTTTAGGCACCTTGGGGACATACATAAATTTTTGATCTTTTCCCATAATTTTTTTCTCCTTCTTAAACTTAAGAGAAGAAAAAGTTGAACGTAAAGTTTCCATAGCCTCCTCTAGTTTACCAATCCTAATGTTTTAATTATCATGGATATTGCTAGACTCTAAAACAGTAATTCTCTTATTGATACTTACTATTCATTCATTAACTTTCCTACCATTGTCAAGGAAATTTGGCAAATTTTTGTCCATAGAGTTCAGATTTTTTATAACATCATCTAAAGTGATATCAGTTTTAAAAACTTTAGTAGGTGGTGTTCCAACTAAACTTTCAATTAAATTACAGGCTTCTAAAGCAGGAGTTCCCAAAAAATTACCACCTGTAAGAGTGTCTAGAACATTCCTATACCAGCTAGTAATACCAACATAAAAATTCCTAAGAAGGATCAAGGTAGAATATTTCTTAGTACATCTATGATGAGCATCACTTATTCTATAAAAAGCATCTTTCAAACTTTCTCCTCCTTGTTGCTTAAAAGAACGAAGATCAACTTCAGGAATACTCATTTTGGCAAGATTAAAAACAGGATAAAAATAACAACTAGAATAAGAACTATTTTTTGTGTTTTTGATAAAGAGAAGAAAACAAGACAAAATAAAAAAAAACTAAGAAAAACAAAAAAAAGTAAAGAGATTGGAGGTGAGAGACTCCCCTTGCAAAACTCCTCTTCCTCCCTGGCAACGGTGCCAGAAAAGAGCTTTATGGCGTGTAACACACATTCGTTGGGAGACCCCAAGAGGAAGGTATGAAGAGCACAATAGCAAATTTCCCTCAGAAAGAAACCAAGGCTGAATCGACCATTAGGAGAAAGCAATCACTTACGAAGGTTGATGCAGCTGATGTTGACAGGGTCCACTATCAGTTTAGTAGCAACGTGGAATCTACACAACACAATCAAATTACTTTGCCCCAACAAAGCAGTGAGGCTGTCAATCAAATTACCGTTGAGATTCGTAACCATTTCATTCGGGATAATGTGGAAAGAGGTGATATTGAGCTAGCATATGTCCCCACCAAGGATAATCTCTCGAACATCTTCGCGAAGCCTCTCTATGATGCAAGATTCATGTTCTTAAGGAATGAGCTAAATATCATTGATTCTAGGAGTTTGACTTGAATGTCTTGCACACACCCTTATAGTTGTGACGTGTTTGCGTTAGGTGTAGGCATGGACATAGGGGGGTGTTATCCTAACACATTGGGTTCTCCCTCCCCCATTATGCCCAAATCAAAAAGTCATTGTTATCTCTCTTTTTCTAATGTTGAATTGTGAGCTTCAATGTCGAGTATTGGCCATGCACCCAAGATATATCTTCGCGGTGTCATACCATGATCTCTTACATGGTGGCTTAGGACACCAACCTCTTCCTTGGGAAAGGTTAGATCTTAGTTGGAGTTTATTCGATATTTCATTGCATTCATCTTGTTTTTCCCTCGCTAAGTGTTTTCGTAGGAAAATCTCTCTCAATTGGTCCTTTTGATTGTTTGATTCTTGCAACAGAGGGAGATAAGTACTACTTTCAGTTTGGTGTTTCTATCCTAAGCCTTCCTACCCAAAAACCAAACTCTATCTAGCACATTTGTCAATCCGTTGAAACTAGGAAGTTTCGAATCAGATGGTAGCCAGAATTTCCGGTTCAGTTTTGAACCGGAATATCCGGTCCGGCGCATCTTCACTTATTTGGAGGGGCACGGGGAGAGAGGCAGTTCTTTCCTTTTCTCCCCCAACTCCTCTTCTCCACGAAAGCGCCGCCACCTTGATTCTTGGCCTCCCGGGCCACTTCCTCCACGGGATCTGCGAGTTCTTGCCCGGATCTTGTTCCCCTCTTCCTTGGGAGCGTTTCCATACAAGCATCTTCATCCATGGACGCCGGTAACTTTTAAATCCTTTGAATCTTGGTGCCATAACCCTACCCCTCCATGGATTTGTGTTTTCCTTGATAATGCTTGGTAGTGATTGCTCCTTACGGTACCGCATGCATGCTAGAGACAATAGGTTAGATTCTCATGTCACCGATCTAGTTTTCAACTCCAGTTTAGAATCAATCTAGTACTGGTTTCGTGTTGTCGGAATATTCGGTTCAGTTTTGAACCGGAATATCCGGTGGTGTTCTGTCACGCACTCGGAATATCCGGTATAGAACTGAACCGCAATATCCGGTTGAGTTCTGTCCCGAATTTCATCAGTACTAGTTTGATCCTTACTAGAATTAATTCTCGATCATACCATGGAATATTTCCTATTGTTTTTACGTATGATTTCTCCATTGTTTGACATATGTGCACTTACCCCTGCTTCCTTTATGCTTCTCCTTCACAGTTAGCTCTCACGCTAACAAGCTGGGCCCTGGCAAGCGTTCTTTGTACAAGGACACTAGTGATGAGGATCCGGTGATGTTCGCCCTCCAAGGAAAGCTATTGCCAAGGGAAAGAATCTCTCCTCGAAGCCATCAATAAAGAAGAAAGGAAAGGAAGCTAGGCAGAACTACAAGACAGATATCTCCACTCAGGACTACGCTCAGATCAGATAGAAGGATTGGTACAACACTCCCCGTGATGTGGAGTGTGAGGATGCTCGTTTCTGGTGCTTGGAGAAGTCATATATCTATGCTGACATATACTCCGACTACAAGTTCCCTATCCGTCAGATGCATCCTACCAAGTTTCAGATGATTAGGGACAAGGAAGAGTTTGCTGATGCTGCTAGTATCGTAGAGAGGTTCGGTCTTGTGAGGCTTCTGGAGACCTGCTGCCCCTACAACACCGAGCTTGTTGTTCAGTTCATTCCCACTGCGGTATTTGACAACGGTATTCCTTGTGGTATGAAGTGGATGACTTAGTCCACTCCTTGTGAGACCCCATTCCACAGGCTGGGTCGTCTGCTTGGGTACTCGCACAGCTCTCATCCTCCACTTGGTCACCGTATGCATGAGGTGGAGGGACCACAGCGGGAGAGGTCCATGGCAGATATGTATGCTCCAGGGTACACTGGGAAGCTGGAAGGGCTCCTCCCCTTCTATGATCAGCTCGTGCGCCCCTTCCGGTCCTTCTTGGTGCCCAGTGGAGGTAACAATGATGCTCTCACCAGTCCTTTGTGCAACCTTATCATTTTGGCTAAGCAGTGTATGGAGGATGAGGATCCTAATGCCTCTTATACTGTGGATGTCATGGATATCATCTTTCATGAGTTGCACAATGCTATGATTGACCATATATCATGATGCTTATCAAGGACACAATGAAGAGGGAGTTCAAGGAGTTTCCCAAGAAAGAACATCATTTCAAGAGACTGTATATCAAGAGGAACAAGGTTGTTCCTGCTCCTATTCCTCCTTCTGAGGGTGGTTCCTCTAGGGGAGGTGTGGCCCCTTCTAGTGCTCCCCAGGCTGATCCTACCTCCACTTTGCGCAATGTCAGGAAGCTCTCCTCGTTTCAGCGCAACATGGTGTGCATGAAGGTGGATATCCACAAGGAGCAGTACCAGGCCTACCGCAGGGACACAGCTATGTCTAGCACTCACAGTCAGATCCTTCACCATATGAGTGGTGCTCCTGGTTATCTGCCTGCCCCTTTTGTTCCACAGTCCTACTCTTAGTGGTCTACCAGAGACCGTACCCCTTGGGAGCGGATTGAGGAGGCTCTTCGTGCCACATCTACTTCTTCCCGTGCTCATGATGGAGATGGTTTTGATGAGGAAGATGAGGATGAGGACGATGATCTGGAGAGGGAGGCCGAGGGTGCTTCTGACGCGTCAGCTGGAGAGTCGTCTGACAATTCCGATGCTTAGATCGTTGTTGGGACGCTTGCACCACTACCTATCTCCTTTTTGGTGTCTCGATGACAAAGGGGGAGAAGTAGTAGTAGGCCTACGGGGATTTGCATGGGTTTTGAGCACAAGCGTATGCTTTTACCATTTCTTCAGAGCTTGTGTCCATTTAGTCTTATTCGTGAACTATTTCCTTCTATTGTCTCGTTTAAAACTATGTGGTATTATGTGTTGTGAGACTATGTTTATTGGTTATCATGGATCATGGAGTATCTATCTTATATGTTGAAGATATTATCTCTTATTGTGCTTGGGTATTCTTGTTATCATCTCTACGCACAAGGTATATATTTCTCTCTTATTCTCAACATATTGGTTATTGTTACTTTGGCATGTTTGCCACTATTTGGAAATTTCTCTCCTTGTATTATTGCACCTTTTTGCATTTGAGGCAAACAAAAGATGTGCATATAGATAGGGGGATACATTTCCATTTTGTTTCAAACATGTACTCGTTAAGGTTTTATGAGAAAATCTTAGTATTGTCATCTAACACCAAAAAGGGGGAGATTGAAAGTGCATTTCATGTTCCCGGTGTTTTGTGTGTTAGTTAACAAGACTAAGTACATTATTTATCGAGGTGTTTAGTGTGCAAGTGTTATCTTTAACATCGGCATCAATCGCCGAAAAGATCGGTGAAGATTGGGCTAAGAGATTTGGGACAGAGAGGAACCGGATTATTCCGGGAAACCGGATATTCCGGTTAGGATGTTTTCTGTCCAGTTCGGGACAGAGAAGAGTCGGAATATTGGTACCGCATTATTCATATCATGCCGGATATTCCGGTTGAGAAATTGTTTGCTCAAAATCGGCTAAGGACTGAAGTTGGAACTCACAGAAGTGAACCGGATTATTTGAACCGAATTATTCCAGAGCAACCGGAATATCCGGTTCAGGTGCCTGCGCAAGACAGAAGTCAACCGTATTATTCATACCGGATTATTCAGAGGCAATCAGAATATCTGGTTGAAGTCAACGATTTCGAAGCAGATCTGAAGAAATATCCCGACCGGATATTCCGGTCCAAACTTGGACCGGATATTTCGGTACCATTTTTTCAGCCAAACGGCTAGATTTGAGGAGGGGGTTTAAATACCCCTCCTCTTCCTCTTTGAGATCTAGTTCCTCCCTATAGCATTCAGTAGCATTTAAGAGCTCACCAAATCCGTAATAACTCCCAATCCCTCCCACCAAACTTGTTGATCTTTGGAGGATTGAAGGAGAAGGCCCCGATCTACATCTTCAACGAGCCGTTCTTCATTTCCCCCTCATTAGCTTGAGTGATCTATCCTAGGGTTTCCTCTTGTGGAGAACCTAGGCATCTTGCTACTCTTGGTGATTCGATATTGTTGGGAGCCCCCAATTTGGTTGTGGGTGTGTGCCCCAAGTTGTTTGTAAATGATTCGATTCCCGCCTCAAAGGGGATCAATAGTGGAAGGTGGACTAGGCCTTTGTGGCAGTCTTCATCGGAGAATAGGGTGAGGCCTTTGTGGTGTTGAGTAGTCCTTCGTGGCGAGCTCACACCCCTCCAACGAGACGTACTTCCTTAACAAGGAGGAACTCGGGATTACATCGTGTCTCCACGTGCTTCATATCAGTTACCTCATTCCCTTCCTCGTTTACTTTAATTTGCATTGTATTTGTCGTTATCCTTGTCATATAGGTAAATTCACCATAGTTGCATTATCTAGAGAATTTACCTGTATGCCAAGCCTAAATTAGTAGAAAAATCAAAGTTGGTCGTAGCACATATTCACCCCCCCTCTAGGTGCCCATACAGTACTTTCAATTGGTATCAGAGCCTCGACTCTTTTATCGGGCTTAACCGCCTAAGAGTTAAGTATGGGAGATGAAACGGAAACCGCTGGGTTCCGTGGTGCAACTCTCTGTTGATGATCTCAATGAGTTGAAAAAATCATTGACCTCATCCATGGAGAACAAAATCGATGAATTGCGACAACTCGTGTTGCAACTCATGAAAGCCAAGGAACCGGAAGTCTCTACTTCACCTCCTCCGGACAAAGTTCCAGATGGCGCCGCAAAAGGGGATGATGGTGATCCATCTAAAAATGCTTCCGCTGACAACTCCACCGATAATTGTATGGAAGGAGATGGAGAATATCACTGCGTCAAAGGACGTTATTCTCCCGATCCTCCCGTCCCACATCCTCATATAATTCCTAGGGGAGGTCCACCTAAAATTGGTGCTTTTTATTTTCGTGAATGGCAATATGACATGAAAACTCACTTGAACTATTATTGTAGAGAGCTTTCGAGGGTCACTCATGATGGATACAAGCCTCATGACCCCAAGAACTTGACAAGAAGAGAAGCCGTAGATTGTCAACTCAACTACACCGCCTTGTCAATTCTTCAACAAGCCGTGGGTCCTAACCACATTCCGCATCTTCAACAATATTCCACCGCCAAGGAAACATGGGACGCTCTTGTCGTCATGTTTGTGGGAAATGAGAGAATGCAAAGGAATAGGTATGATGCCTTGAGAAATGAGGTCGAAGGGTTTTATATGAATGATGGAGAGAGCCATGAAGACATGTACCGAAGTCTCAAGACTCTTGCCACCGCATTATCCAATGTTGGTGCCAAGTACATTGATGATGCTTGGATCAATAGGAAGTACATGATTTCTCTCATGCCATTTGATCCCGTGGATTTGAAGAGAATTCAAGGAAGACATGACTTTGCTTCTTTTACATCAACCCAAGTTATGCAAGAGATGTGCTCCTATCAAGTGCAAACCAAGAATGCTCTTGACAACCATGCTAGGGCCATAGGAATGCACAAAGGGGCATCGGTTGCTTTGAAGGCCAAGGTTGTGTCAAGAGAGGTTTAGTATGAAGAAGTGGGCCATGAGGAATTGGCTCCATTGAAGGATCAAGAATATGATCCTGTGCTCAAGGATATCAGTGCTCTCACCGTGCAGAAGTTTTGGAGGAATCCTCCCAAGGCCAAGGCATATGCTGAGGAGAAAACCAAGTCTCGCTATGGCAATGATGGGACTCAACGAGTGAGGTCTTGCTTCAATTGTCAAGATAAGCACCATTTCATTGCGGAGTTTCCCTATGAAAATAGAGAACTCAATGGTGGCAAGCTCATCCGCAAGGACAAGTCCAAGGTTGACTACAAGAAACCTCACTTCAAGAAGAAACCATTCAACAAGAAGTCCCCCACCAAGTTTGTGCTAGTGACTCAAGAGGAGTATGATTCCGGAAGTGATGAAGAAGAAGAAACCACAAGTGAAGTGGCCGCTCTTGCTATTGATTCTAGTCCATCATGTTCATCTCTCTTTGAATCTCCCAATGAGAATCATCCTCACCCAAATGCCCAGTGCTTCATGGCTAAGTCCTCGGAGGTATCACCTTCTCCCAACTCTAAGACACCAAGTGAACTTAAAAATCATGCTAGTCTTAGAGTAGAAGATGAAATTCTCTCTTTGGAACTTTTTATGTCTAACATACAAGGGGGGACCAAGAAGTACTTTGATCATCTCATGAGCCAATTGGGATGTAACACCCGGGGTTTTCCCCAATTAGTTTTGATTGTTTTTCTTTTTGCATCATCATGGCATCCTTGCATTGCATCATGCATCATTTGCACCTTTGTTTGCAAACCAATTCAAAAACAAAAATTCAAATCAATTTAAAATTTTCAAACAATGCACTTTGCTTCAAACTCAAATTGTTTTCAACCAAATTGTTTTGGAATTAATAATGGCTTGGTTAAATGAATCACCTTATACTACAACCCAAATTTGAATTTCAAATTCAAACCTTAACAAAATATTTTGAATTTTGGAAAGCTACAATTTGTGCAACTAGGCATTTTAAGTGTCAAGTGCAGAGAATTTGAGTTCATAATTTTCTGAGTTTTAAAACCCCTAAAATTCATTTTCTCTTCTCTTTTCTCTTACCAAAAAAAAGTAAAAGAAAAATCAATAAACACCTGCTGGGGGAGGCAGGCCCAAAGGCCCACCTACGACCCCGAGCGCCCAGCCCACCTCCTCTTTCTTCTCCGTACGATATCAGAGATCACGCAGGAGGCGTTCCTCCTGTCCCTGTCACCATCGATCCCCTCCACCCACCTGCTCCCTTTCCCCTCCTTTATCCACCCCTCTCCTCCTCCCAAACCCTAACCCTTCTCCCCTCCAACTTCCTCCATCCGCCGCCGCCATCTCTCTCCCTCCTCTGCTTTTTCTTCCTATTCTCTGAACTTTACTGAACCATGGAAGGGAGCCTCCATGGCCGGGTATTGGAGGAGCTGGCGCCGCCGTCACGGTCATCGCAAAGACCTCCGGAGGCCGGGAATGGAACCATGGCGTCGCCCTCTTTGACCTCGTCCCCTCGGCCGGACCTGGGAGGCTCCAGGACCACCGCGCCATGCTCGTCAAGAGCTCCGTCCGTCCGTGAGGAGCTCGGCGGCGCAGTGCCTTCCTCTCCTCCCTGCGGTGAACGTCGTCGCTCCTGCGCCAAACTCCCGCGCCATCGAGATCCACAAAAGCCGCACCCCCAAGGCCTCTTTCCCCTCTCCCCAACCTGCTCTGGAGCGGAGCCATCGAGCAACGCCGCTGCCGAACGCCGCCGTCCACGTTCTGTCCGTCCTGCTCCCTGAATCTTGCGTGCTTGAAATTCAGTTAACGCCGCGTTTTGTCACCTCTATTTGGTTCAGATCCGTAACTAAACACCAACCGAGCAACAGCCCAGTGGCTGCGCGCCCTGTCCCGCACCCTGGAGCCCCGAGTTCAAATCCCACCCATGGCAAAGCCACCCCTTTTTTTTCTCCATTTTCTTTTATTCTCGAAAATCCAGAAAGACAGAACTAAATCTTTATTTGTAAAATCAATAACAAATTGAAAAATGCTCCAATTTCAATGATTCAAATTTCTATGAATTCAGAATCTTGTGCTCTTTCTGTTAGTAACAAAGTTGTAACATGTTTCTGTAGTAAATTTTGCACTAAATAATTAAATACAGAAATGGCTATTAAAATTTGAAACTTTGGAAATTCATAACTTGAGTTCTGTTCACTCAAATTGAGCAAACTTGGGCTCTAAAATTTTGTCTTAACAAACTCTACATAGTGGTATTTTATTTGGTCACAATTGAATTAAATTTGAACATGTTTACTTCTGTTTACTAAAAGGGGCAGAATAAAAATGCTTATGGAAAAATGCATAATAAATTCAATAATGATCCAAAAATTATGTTTAATAGCTCAAAATGTTCATTGAAACATTTTATACATGTTTTCAACCTTTTCAATACAATTTGTTTACTGTTTTTCCTAATTAAAAGTGGTGCAATAATTCAATGCTTTAATTAAACCTTTTAAATTGCAAAAATTCATAATTAAATATTTAAAATTCCAAATTTGGCAAATGAGGTATCAAATTGAAGCTAATGTTGTTTACCTTCTGTTTTCATCAATTATGTTGCATTTAATCCACTTTAACTCAATGTTTATTTGTAGTTCAATTAATCCACTATTAATGCATATGGGATTTTCCAAATGCAATTCAAATTGCATATGGGCCCATTTAAATTGTTCCTTGTGTCCTCTAGTTTATTTTGATGCACCCTTTAACTTGTCATGCATATAAAATAGGATCATGCTGGATCTTTTGCCGTAGTAGTAATTGTTGCATCCGGTGTTTGTTCTAGTTCGTTGCTTCTTCGCGGATAGGACGTTGAGATGATGCGAGCAACGATAAGTTCGGATGTACCTCTACTTGCTGGATCTCAGGCAAGTATACTCACTTGTTACCTATGTTGCCTTTCCTCACTTGTTACCGATTCTTTCCGTTGTCTAATCTGCTAGCCTTATGATTCGTTGCTTGTGTTCCGATCCTATCACATGTTATCCTGTAACCCTGATATAGCCTCACCCCCACACCTACAACCTTGTTGTTTGTTAGCCTGTGTCGTAGTATCATGTTTAGATTTGTTTGTGCTCGAGTCTTGTTGTCCTTTTTCATATCACCTGTTTAGTTTGATAGTTGGGTTTCAATTTAATCAACAACATGTTAATGTTTGGGGTAATAATAATTTGATGATAAGGCACCGGCAGGAGGCCCGACGTGGTTTTGGAGCCTGCTAGTGTCGAAACTAGGAAAAGGATCTTATCCATTGATCCATGGTGAGCGCGCTAACCGCATCCGGGAGGTAGTATGGGACCCCCTCGACTTAGACCTGATTTGCAGCTTGTCCGAAGAGCCACACTTAGTTCGGGTGTTCCATTTGCTAATACGGATGAATGGGTTGGCCCCCCATGGTTACTGTTGATGATGATGATGATGATGATGATGATGCATATAGGGCGAGGCCTGTATTGCCGGGGTGTTGCGTCCTGCGGGAGTTTTGCACACTTGCGCTGAGTATTCGGCTGCGTGGCTGGGACCTTATAGCTCCGTGGCTCCTAGGACAGGTTGTAGAGATGGTTTGGGTCGTGTCGAGCCAACCTGAGTTTTAGTTGGTGGCTTGAGTGTGTACGAGTACTGTAGCGCACCCTGCAGGGATGAATCTTCTCGAGAAGCCGTGTTGTCCGCGGTTATGTGACGACTTGGTGAAAGTGCTGGCTAACAAGTACTCAGACAACTTACACCTAATGATAATAACTTGAATAGTAATATAGTATTACCTTCACCATAAAAATGAATGTCATCTTAATCAACAGTGTGAGTTTCCTTGGGGTTGCTTCCTTAGTAGGGGGTAACACTGGACGGGTATTGTTTGGTGAGTAGTTATAGTTGGTTTTGTCGCGCCCTCTTATCCCTTTCTATTAGCCGGAAGTTGTAGCGCGTCTCTTTAGTTGTTAGTGCTGCCCGCTGCCCCTTCTTTGCACTACCCTTTTCTTTCCGTTGTACCCAAAGTATTTGTATCTTGTGATGATTGGTTACGCTGGTATCTTGTGAGTATGGTTTATCCACTTGCCAGTACTTAACAGTACTGACCCACGAATCCCTTTCGTGGCTGCATATTCCAGATTGCAGTCAACAGGTTTGAAGTCTGACGACGTTAGCTTGGGAATCCCTCCGGCTTGGCCTGGGCAGGGATTTGGACGCCATCGGTTATCTTCAGGACTCTTAGTCCAATTTGTATCTTGTCCGTAGTCGGACACTATGTTGTTTCTTCCGCTGTTATTTGGATCTTTGTATTGTATCAGTTGTATCCTTGACTCGTTTGAGTCGTCTTGTATATACCTCCTCTGTTGTTGTTGTGGATTATTCGTGAACTATTGTAATGTTATCACAAGTGGCAACCTGGAATCGGTTATTATGCGGATATGTGTGGAAATGCCGAAAATCTGCATAGTGCCCGATCTCGGGGCGTCACAAATGGTATCAGAGCATGGTTTCCGATTCCCATTTGTTGTTTCGATACGAATGGTTATCGAAGCAACGGGTCCGCAAAGCCTGTAGGATAACCTCGCTAACGGTCGTTGTTTCTAGAGTGTCAAAAACTATTTTCTGCTACACTGTTTTGGAAACCTCTCGATAGGATTCTTGTTTATTCCTTTCCTCTATTCTACTTCTCCTCCTACCTTATTTGTTTTCGGCTCTCCTCTCTTATCTATCTTTCAAAGTGTTAGTCGCCTACGTGGGTTGGACGTTCTCTTAGCCTTTAAACCTAATAGGTTCGACCTCCGGAAGATCTCTCAACGGAAGAACATCATCATCGACGTGAGCAAGAACCTCTTGTTAGTGGTGTCGAGAAGACCGACATGGAGCACGACTACTCGATAGTATAACCATCTCTTCTCTCTTACCGGCTTGGAGCGGATTGCGAGGGCGCAATCCCTTGTTAGTGGTGTCGGCTCTAACACCCGGGGTTTTCCCCAATTAGTTTTGATTGTTTTTCTTTTTGCATCATCATGGCATCCTTGCATTGCATCATGCATCATTTGCACCTTTGTTTGCAAACCAATTCAAAAACAAAAATTCAAATCAATTTAAAATTTTCAAACAATGCACTTTGCTTCAAACTCAAATTGTTTTCAACCAAATTGTTTTGGAATTAATAATGGCTTGGTTAAATGAATCACCTTATACTACAACCCAAATTCGAATTTCAAATTCAAACCTTAACAAAATATTTTGAATTTTGGAAAGCTACAATTTGTGCAACAGGGCATTTTAAGTGTCAAGTGCAGAGAATTTGAGTTCATAATTTTCTGAGTTTTAAAACCCTAAAATTCCTTTTCTCTTCTCTTTTCTTTTACAAAAAAAAGAGAAAAGAAAAAGAAAAATCAATAAACATCTGCTGGGGGAGGCAGGCCCAAAGGCCCACCTACGACCCCGAGCGCCCAGCCCACCTCCTCTTTCTTCTCCGTACGATATCAGAGATCACGCAGGAGGCGTTCCTCCTGTCCCTGTCACCATCGATCCCCTCCACCCACCTGCTTCCTTTCCCCTCCTTTATCTATCCCTCTCCTCCTCCCAAACCCTAACCCTTCTCCCCTCCAACTTCCTCCATCCGCCGCCGCCATCTCTCTCCCTCCTCTGCTTTTTCTTCCTATTCTCTGAACTTTACTGAACCATGGAAGGGAGCCTCCATGGCCGGGTATTGGAGGAGCTGGCGCCGCCGTCACGGTCATCGCCAAGACCTCCGGAGGCCGGGAATGGAACCATATGGCGTCGCCCTCTTCGACCTCGTCCCCTCGGCCGGACCTGGGAGGCTCCAGGACCACCGTGCCATGCTCGTCAAGAGCTCCGTCCGTCCGTGAGGAGCTCGGCGGCGCAGTGCCTTCCTCTCCTCCCTGCGGTGAACGTCGTCGCTCCCGCGCCAAACTCCCGCGCCATTGAGATCCCCAAGGTGAGCCGCACCCCAAGGCCTCTTTCCCCTCTCCCCAACCTGCTCTGGAGTGGAGCCATCGAGCAACGCCGCTGCCGAACACCGTCGTCCACGTTCTGTCCGTCCTGCTCCCTGAATCTTGCGTGCTTGAAATTCAGTTAACGCCGCGTTTTGTCACCTCTATTTGGCTCAGATCCGTAACTAAACACCAACCGAGCAACAGCCCAGTGGCTTCGCGCCCTGTCCCGCACCCTGGAGCCCCGGGTTCGAATCCCACCCGTGGCAAAGCCACCCCTTTTTTTTCTCCATTTTCTTTTATTCTCGAAAATCCAGAAAGACAGAACTAAATCTTTATTTGTAAAATCAATAACAAATTGAAAAATGCTCCAATTTCAATGATTCAAATTTCTATGGATTCAGCATCTTGTGCTCTTTCTGTTAGTAACAAAGTTGCAACATGTTTCTGTAATAAATTTTGCACTAAATAATTAAATACAGAAATGGCTATTAAAATTTGAAACTTTGGAAATTCATAACTTGAGTTCTGTTCACCCAAATTGAGCAAACTTGGGCTCTAAAATTTTGTCTTAACAAACTCTACATAGTGGTATTTTATTTGGTCACAATTGAATTAAATTTGAATATGTTTACTTCTGTTTACTAAAAGGGGCAGAATAAAAATGCTTATGGAAAAATGCATAATAAATTCAATAATGATCCAAAAATTATGTTTAATAGCTCAAAATGTTCATTGAAACAGTTTATACATGTTTTCAACCTTTTCAATACAATTTGTTTACTGTTTTTCCTAATTAAAAGTGGTGCAATAATTCAATGCTTTAATTAAACCTTTTAAATTGCAAAAATTCATAATTAAATATTTAAAATTCCAAATTTGGCAAATGAGGTATCAAATTGAAGCTAATGTTGTTTACCTTCTGTTTTCATCAATTATGTTGCATTTAATCCACTTAAACTCAATGTTTATTTGTAGTTCAATTAATCCACTATTAATGCATATGGGATTTTCCAAATGCAATTCAAATTGCATATGGGCCCATTTAAATTGTTCCTTGTGTCCTCTAGTTTATTTTGATGCACCCTTTAACTTGTCATGCATATAAAATAGGATCATGCTGGATCTTTTGCCGTAGTAGTAATTGTTGCATCCGGTGTTTGTTCTAGTTCGTTGCTTCTTCGCGGATAAGACGTTGAGATGATGTGAGCAACGATAAGTTCGGATGTACCTCTACTTGCTGGATCTCAGGCAAGTATACTCACTTGTTACCTATGTTGCCTTTCCTCACTTGTTACTGATTCTTTCCGTTGTCTAATCTGCTAGCCTTATGATTCGTTGCTTGTGTTCCGATCCTATCACATGTTATCCTGTAACCCTGATATAGCCTCACCCCCACACCTACAACCTTGTTGTTTGTTAGCCTGTGTCGTAGTATCATGCTTAGATTTGTTTGTGCTCGAGTCTTGTTGTCCTTTTTCATATCACATGTTTCGTTTGATAGTTGGGTTTCAATTTAATCAACAACATGTTAATGTTTGGGGTAATAATAATTTGATGATAAGGCACCGGCAGGAGGCCCGGCGTGGTTTTGGAGCCTGCTAGTGTCGAAACTAGGAAAAGGGTCTTATCCATTGATCCATGATGAGCGTGCTAACCGCATCCGGGAGGTAGTATGGGACCCCCCTCGACTTAGACCTAATTTGCAGCTTGTCGGAAGAGCCACACTTAGTTCGGGTGTTCCATTTGCTAATACGCATGAATGGGTTGGCCCCCCATGGTTACTGTTGATGATGATGATGATGATGCATATAGGGCGAGGCCTGTATTGCCGGGGTGTTGCGTCCTGCGGGAGTTTTGCACACTTGCGCTGAGTATTCGGCTGCGTGGCTGGGACCTTATAGCTCCGTGGCTCCTAGGACAGGTTGTAGAGATGGTTTGGGTCGTGTCGAGCCAACCTGAGTTTTAGTTGGTGGCTTGAGTGTGTACGGGTACTGTAGCGCACCCTGCAGGGATGAATCTTCTCGAGAAGCCGTGTTGTCCGCGGTTATGTGACGACTTGGTGAAAGTGCTGGCTAACAAGTACTCAGACAACTTACACCTAATGATAATAACTTGACTAGGAATATAGTATTACCTTCACCATAAAAATGAATGTCACCTTAATCAACAGTGTGAGTTTCCTTGGGGTTGCTTCCTTAGTAGGGGGTAACACTGGATGGGTATTGTTTGGTGAGTAGTTATAGTTGGTTTTGTCGCGCTCTCTTATCCCTTTCTATTAGCCGGAAGTTGTAGCGCGTCTCTTTAGTTGTTAGTGCTGCCCGCTGCCGCTGCTTTGCACTACCCTTTTCTTTCCGTTGTACCCAAAGTATTTGTATCTTGTGATGATTGGTTACGCCGGTATCTTGTGAGTATGGTTTATCCACTTGCCAGTACTCAACAGTACTGACCCACGAATCCCTTTCGTGGCTGCATATTCCAGATTTCAGTCAACAGGTTTGAAGTCTGACGACGTTAGCTTGGGAATCCCTCCGGCTTGGCCTGGGCAGGGATTTGGACACCATCGGTTATCTTCAGGACTCTTAGTCCAATTTGTATCTTGTCCGTAGTCAGACACTATGTTGTTTCTTCCGCTGTTATTTGGATCTTTGTATTGTATCAGTTGTATCCTTGACTCGTTTGAGTCGTCTTGTATATACCTCCTCTGTTGTTGTTGTGGATTATTCGTGAACTGTTGTAATGTTATCACAAGTGGCAACCTGGAATCGGTTATTATGCGGATATGGGTGGAAATGCCGAAAATCTGCATAGTGCCCGATCTCGGGGCGTCACATGGGAGAGGCCCATGAATCTCTTGATAAGAAAGGTGAGATCGAAAGAAGGGATGCAGATGAGATAGCATCTCTCTCTATGACTCTTGAGGAAGAACATGATGGTAGAGTTTCTCTTGAGGAGGAACTAGAATCTATTGAAGAGTCGGATAATGAAGTTGTTTCTAATATCACTAAGGAATGTGACCTTGTAATTGCTAAATATAAAAAGGCTAAAAAGGATAAGGTTGAGTTTGGTGTTGGTCATGGTAAACTAACCGATGAGTTTGAAAAACTAACCAAGGCTCACAAGGCTTTGGAGAGTCAACATTCTTCCCTCAAAGAGTTGCATGAACAACTTCAAACTCAACTTAATAAACTTAACAACCCTAGAACCTCTACTTCTTCTTGTGATCATGCAAATATTATTGAGGAAAATGCTAGGTTGAAGGAAGAGCTAGCAAGGCTCAAGGGAAAAGGACCTCAAGTTGATAAGGTTGTGGTCTCTATCCCACAAGTGGTTTCCCCTAGCCATCATGTGGTTGTTGCTAGACCACAAATGAGTGCTCCAAGGCAACAAGTGGTAAAGCAAGGTCTTGGCTATGTTGCCAAGAAGAAGAACAACAAGAAGAAGAAGAGCAAGAAGAAGGCCAACAATGGTGCTTCGGGTGGTGTTGTCATTAGGGTCAACACTACTCGTAGCACACCTGCACAAGCTAGCAATGCCGCATCAACTGGTGGTGTCATGAGGGACAACACTACTTGTAGCATTTCCGCGGGAACTAACAATCCACACAATTTCTTATATGTTGATTATTATGGTGTTGTGCAAGCTAAATATGTTGGTCCTATTGAGGGTTACATTGACTATACCATTTGGGTTCCAAAGACCCTTTTTGCTAACATAAAGGGACCCTCCTTGGGTCCTAACTCTAGTCAATGATCTCTTGCAGGACTATGCTTCCGGTGGGTCTAAATGGATAATTGATAGTGGATGCACTAGTCATATGACCGGAAGCAAAGAACTTGTGACGGAGTTGCGCCCAAATGATATTGATGCAACCTTCACCTATGGAGACAAGTCCAAGTCTAAGGTATCGGGGTTTGGCAAGGTTGTGATTGCTCCTGATATCACTATCATGGACGTCATGCTTGTTGAATCCCTTGGTTACAATTTAGTTTCAGTTCGTTCATTAGGGAAGATAGGCTTCTCCGTCTTCTTTGATCCTGATATTGTGGTCCTTTTGAGGAGAAAGACTCTTGATGTCGCATACATGAGACATGTTTAAAAATGAGTTGTTCGTGGTGGACTTTTAGAAGTCTACCAACTCTCAATCAATGTGTCTTTTCTGAAAGGCGAACGTGGGGTGGTTGTGGCATCTCCGCTTATCCCATGTCAACATGAGAACTTTGCAAAGTCTTCACAAAGGTGGCCTTATCCTCGGACTAAAAGAAAATGTTTCCTTTTCCAAAGATCACGTTTGTAGGTCGTGTGTTGAAGGAAAGATGCATGATTCCGCTCACACGGCCAAGACTATTATCTCATCAAAGAGGATCTTGGAGCTTCTCCATGTTGATCTCTTTGGTGCCGTGCCCGAGGCAAGTCTTGGAGGAAAGAAGTATTGCTTGGTGATTGTTGATGACTACTCAAGATACACATGGGTCTATTTCTTCAAGTGCAAGAGTGAGCCCCAACAAACCATCATCGACTTCACCAACCAAGTGCAACGTCAACATAGTGTCCAAATCATGGCCATTAGGAGTGATAATGGCTACGAGTTCAAGAACTACACTTTGAATGAATTCCTTAGTGATGAGGGTATTCGTCATCAATATTCCGCCACCTACACCCTGCAACAAAATGGTGTAGCCGAGCAAAAGAATATAACTCTATTGGATATGGCAATGAAAATGTTGGCGGAGTACTATTCTCCCCAATATCTTTGGGCGGAGGCTTTTTGTACCGCATGCCACTCCTCCAACCGCCTCTACATCCGCAAGGTCTTGGGAAAGACTCCATATGAGATCCTCACCGGCAACAAGCCCAATGTCTCCTACTTCCGTGTATTCGGTTGTATTTGATCAAGGGTGTTAGGTTGTCTAAATTTCAATCCAAAACTATTGAGGGTATATTTGTTGGTTACGGTGCCGAATCCCACACTTATAGAGTCTTTAAAAAAGCCTCACATATTGTCACAGAATCTTGTAGTGTGGTTTTCGAGGAAAATAATGGCTCCCAAGTGGCGCAATTTCATGTTTCTAATGTAGATGTTGAAATGCCTCAAGAAGCCATAGGAAGTATGGGTGTGGGATTTTTCCGCCCCTTTGAGGGACACCTTATGGCGACTCGAGAAGGACTATGTTGTATCCAATTGGATCCCTCCTCTACAATAGAAGAACAAGCCAAGGAGCCAAGTTATGCACCTAACCAAGAACATGTTGAAGACCCCCCTCTTATTGATCAAGTTACTACGCAATATGCAACCACTCCTATCATTCATGCTAGTCAAGATCAAGGCCAAGATCAAACATCCTCATCCTCCTTGCCTCAAGTTGAAGCTAGTAGTGAAGAAGTTGTTGATGATGATGATGATCAAGGCCAAGTTGGTAAAGACGGGGACCCAAATGATCAAGATGATCAAGTGATTCCTCCTCGCAATAATGAGGATATCGAAGCCCGTCGTGCTAAAAGGATAAGAAGAGCTTTGAAGCAAATTGATGCTCAAGAGAACAAAGTGTTGGAAGATGTTCAAGCTCAAAGATCCACAAGAAGGCAATTGGCACATTTTAGTGAGCATCAAGCTCACATATCTATGGTGGAACAAAGAAAGTGTTTGAAGCTCTTGAGGACTCTGATTGGGTTGAAGCTATGCATGATGAGCTCAATAACTTTGAGCGCAACCAGGTTTGGAGATTAGTTGAGAAGCCCAAAGATTGCCACAATGTTATTGGCACTAAGTGGATATTCAATAATAAGCAAGATGAGCATGACGTTGTTATAAGGAACAAGGCAAGATTGGTGGCTCAAGGTTACACTCAAGTTGAAGGCATTGACTTTGATGAAACCTATGCTCCCGTGGCTCGCCTTGAGTCCATTCACATCCTTCTTGCATATGCATCTTCGCATAATTTCAAATTGCAACAAATGGATGTCAAAAGTGCTTTCTTAAATGGTCCACTCAAAGAGAAGGTATATATTAAGAAACCTCTGGGGTTCGAGAACCTCAACTTTCCTAACCATGTCTACAAGCTCGATAAGGCGCTCTATGGACTTAAACAAGCACCACGTGCATGGTATGAGCACCTTAGAGAGTTAATGGATGACCATGGTTTTGAAGTTGGAAAGATCGACCCCACTCTCTTCACAAATAGGGTAAAGGGAGATCTGTTCATATGCCAACTCTATGTGGACGATATTATCTTTGGCTCAACTAACCAAGCTTTCAATAATGAGTTCTCAAAGCTAATGACTGACAGGCTTGAGATGTCTATGATGGGAGAGCGTAAATTCTTCCTTGGTTCTGAGATCAAGCAATTGGCCCGTGGGAATTTCATTTCTCAAGCCAAGTATACCCAAGACATGATCAAGAGGTTTAATTTCCAAAATGCAAAGATCAAGCCATATACTATGCAAGTCAAGTGCCACCTCAAGCGCAACCCGGATGGTAAAGATGTGGACCAAAAGTTGTATTGTTCTATGATTGGTTCTTTGCTTTACCTATGTGCATCTAGGCCCGATATCGTTTTGAGTGTAGGTGTGTGTGCAAGGTATCAAGCGTCTCCTAAGGAAAGCCACTTAGTGGTGGTCCATAGGATCTTTCGGTATTTGGCTGATACCTCAAGATTTGGTTTGTGGTACCCAAAGGGGGCACGATTCTCTTTCAAGGGCTACGCGGACTCGGATTGGGCCGGTGATCAAGATGATAGGAAGTCTATTTCCGGGGCTTGCTAATTTCTAGGTAGGTCCTTGGTGAGTTGGTCTTCCGAGAAGCAAAATTGCATATTTCTCTCCACCGCCGAAGCCGAGTATGTGGCCGCCGCAAGTGCTTGCACCCAATTGCTATGTATGAGCCGAACCCTCAAATATTACGAAGTTCACTTGGAGAAGGTTCCCCTCATGTGTGACAATGAAAGTGCCATCAAGATCACCTACAACGTCGTGCAACACACAAGGATGACGCACATTGAGATTCGTCACCATTTCATCCGGGATTGTCGGGGGGTTACCCCCGAGTAGGGGTAAGGCAAATGCTAAAGGCACCCACCGAAGGCCAAGAGAAGATATCAAGGAAGTTACATTCATCCGAGTAGAGAATTTGGTCTGAGTAGACGGATGGCAATCCTACTCGGGCCAGAAGTCAATGGAGCCGTTCTGACAGGAGATCCCTCGTATCCTGCGTCTGTACGCGCGTGCGGTTCAACTTACTAGGTTCGTGATCATCAGTGACGCAGGGTTAGGCAGCCGTCCAGTCTTGTCAAGTACAGAGGGAACAGGGCAGGATGGAGGTCTACGCTGGGAGGCTGACAGAGCGGATAGGGGCTGCCACGCGAGATCTCGGAGGCGTGCCAAAGTCACCGTGGTCAAGTCACATCACCGTACCTTTTAATCATTCTTTATCCGGCTGGGAACCAGTATATAAGGTGCCCTGCCTCCTCCTGCGCGAGGGATGTTACTTGACTTCGCATTTATTTGCTAGAGACAACACCAGAGCGAGAGAGAGCAGCAGAGTGGCTACTCGGCTAGAGTCATACACTGTATTGTGGCTACTCGGATTACACACATATAGAGAGAAAGGCAGGAGTAGGGGTGTTACCTCCACACGAGGGCCCTGAACCTGGGTAGATCTTGTTGTTTGCAGTGCTAGAGACATCCTACACGCGGCTACTCGCCGTGTGATCCCTCCCCGGATACCTCCAGCGTCCATCGGCCCCAACACTTTAGCCATCCCATGGCATCTGCCGTGATACCACCACGACAGTTGGCGCCCACCGTGGGGCTACCAGCGGCGCTGGCTGGAGTTCACATTCGGACAGAACCGGTTTCAGCTTCAGGGGAGCGCGTGGTCTGTGGCCTTGTCCACATATTCGGCTCCTTTGACTTCGTCATCGACAACGCCGGAGATTTCGGCGGCAGGCCCATGCCTGCAGGTGGATCGGTGCTCTCCTTCGGCACGCACCTGGTCTACATCGCCACCACCGTCATCCGCGAGTTCCCAGAGGTGGTGCTCGTCGCGGAAGATCCTCCTGCTGTACTCGCTGCCCGCGAGAAGCCAACTGGCTGCTCTGCGGACAGCGTGGAGGTGATGATGACAGGCCCGGCTATCGATGCCGGGAAGGGCGCGGCCGCTGCCGTTGGCGTCATCGAAGAACCTGTGGGTGCTAGGGTCCACAAGCCCTATGAGAAGGACCAGAACTTGCCTCCTTCCACGTCTACGGCCATCCCAGTTGCTCGTGGAGGCGCAACCGTGCAGCTGGGTATGCCACAACCCACTGAGGCGAAACTTGCCGCCATGAGGGCGCAGATCGAGCAGCAGCGTCAAGCGCTACTCGCGAAGACCCAGGAGCTGGATAAGGTTAGGCTTGAGCTCAACCTTGCGCAAAATGAGTACAATGCAGCGCATGGCTTTACTCCTGTTTCTAGACTGCCTAGCAAGATAGGCGTTACTCGTCGCAACTTAGGCGCTGAGCTGGCTAGAAATGGTAAGGCTGCTAGCCATTCTGCTAGTTTGGACACTGTGGGTAGGCCTAGATACAGCACCCCCGCCAAAACTCTTAGGGCTGCAGAGGCAGTGGCTGCTGAGTTGCCGCATCTCACTGGCGACGCGCGCGCTAGGCAGTAGGAGAGACTCAACGAGCTAGTGCTAGAGGCTGGCAGGCAAAAGGAGGAGTTCCGGAAAGCCAATCCGGGTGCTGGCGCATCTCATGTTGTTCACTCGCATGGGATGAGGTCTCAGGACCAGGCGTCTTCACCGCTTCCCGGTGGGGATAGAGACCAGAGTGTGAACTCTGGGAAAAACAAACAGATGCAGGTGTATGACCCGACTGTCGCTGCAAAATAGCACGCTGTGCCGCGGCAGCCCGGTCAGAAACACAACTCTGCAGGAGCAGGCTATCAAGCCAATAAAGGTCACAGCAAGAGGCAAGAGGGAGACTATGCAGGACCTTCTCGGCGTCCCGCTGCTCAGCCTACTTGGCAGAGGACGCAGCAGCCAGCGGCAGCACAGCCGCATGCGGCTGCTCCAGCAGCCAACCCGGTGGTGCAGCCCGCAGTTGTGCAGGAGAACATATATGATGATGGCTACTCGGCGATGGATCTAGCCGGCTATGCTGATCCAAGAGATATCACTGATCGCGTGGGTGACCGCATGTTGGAGCCCAGTGATGCAAGGTACAAGCTGGACCGTATCAATCGGTCTGCTCAGCTCGAGAACAAGGGGCCACCTGGCCCAGAGTGCTTTGGTCGCCGCATCATGGAGGAGCCCTCTGTGAACCATTTCCTGCTGGCTAGGGGGACCAAGTGCTACAATGGCAGCACCAAGCCGGAAGACTGGCTGAGTGACTATGTTACCGCTGTGCACATTGCAGGCGGCAACCGGAGATGGGCTCTGCGGTATGTTCCGCAAATGATAGAGGGTCCTGCTCGGACTTGGCTCAACAGTCTGCCCAAGGATAGTATCAACTGCTGGCTAGACTTCTCGGAAGCCTTCATCAGCAACTTCACCAGCATCTACAAGAGGCCGAATAGGCCGCAACAACTGTCTGCTTGCAGGCAGCGAGAAGAGGAAACTGACCGCGAGTACCTTACTCGGTGGAGTACATTGAGGAACACCTGTGAAGGTGTGAATGAGGCTCAGGCCATTACTTGGTTCGCTCAGGGCTGCAGGCATGGCATCATGTTGTGGCAGAAGCTGCAGCGAGAGATGCCGAGTACTCTCGCCAAAACAATCAAGATTGCAGATATGTATGCACTCAGCGACCCAACTCAGCCTCTGCTTGATTCTCCTGAGACGAGAAGGAAGCACCATGACAGCGGCAGGCGCAATGACTTCAGAAACAAGCGCAGAGGCGACCGACTTGATACTCGGTATGATCCAGAGGAGGTGAATGCTGTGACCACGACTGCTGGGAGTAGCCAAAGGCAAAAAACTGCTGGAGCCCAATACGGGCAAAACCAGAATCAGGACCTAGGCATCAAGAAGCCTTACACTGCTTCCCAGCAGGGTAGCGGCAACTCGGATTCAGGACCGAGTTTTGTCTTCGGAAACATGAAGGATGGGCCATGCAGCTTCCATACTCGGCATCCGAGTAGGCCAGCCAACCACACTACCCGCAGTGCAGCTGGTGTGACCGCATCAAGAATGAAGACCTGCCCCCTCCTCCTCCTCTGCCGGCTGCGAATGTCAATGTGCAGCCTATTCGGGCAACTGCTCCCAGGCCTGCAGTGTTCCCGAGAAGGGAGAATGTGAATCAAGTGGCTCAGGGAGCCAACTGCAACTACAACTACAATTACAACAACAACAACCGCAACCGCAACTTCTACACCCGCAACAACAGGAACAACAACAACAACAACAACAACCAAGGCAACAACAACAACGGCAACAATGGTGGTGGAGACCGCAACCAGTACCAGGAGCATCATGAGAGCTACATGATCTTCACCACCGAGCCAGTCGACAAGCAGTCATTGCACAGGCGTGCGATGGAGGTAAACGCAGTGATCCCGGCTGTGCCTCACGACCTGCACTGGTGCGACCAAGAGATCACTTGGTCCAGAGCTGATCATCCCAAGGTGATGCCCAACCCGGGTAGCTATGCTCTGGTGGTGGATCCCACCTTCTTGGGAACTCAGAAGAATGTCAGGTTCAGCAAGGTGCTGATAGACAACGGCAGCAGCATCAACATCATGTACCGGGATACACTGGAGAAGCTCGGCCTTGCCGAGAACATGCTGCTACCCAGCAGGACCACATTCCATGGCATTGTGCCGGGAGTATATTGTGCTCCAATCGGACGCATCTGGGTTGATGTCCTATTCGGCACCAGGGAGAACTGCCGCACCGAGTGCCTGCAGTTTGAAGTAGTTGATCTTCAGAGCCCCTACCATGCTCTACTCGGTAGGCCTACCCTTAGCAAGTTCATGGCCTCAACCCATGCGGCCTACCTGAAGATGAAAATGCCTGGTCCCAATGGAGTCATCCCCATATCGGGTGATTACAAGAGGTCTTTGGAGTGTGCCTCTGCTAGTTCTCAGCTGGCGGAATCCATGGTCATTGCGGCCGAGAAGAAAAAGATGTACGAGGTGGTGGCTATGGCGCAAGCAGCGCAAGGTGGTGCTCCTGGCATGCCGAGTTCCCAGTACGGGACTGCGTTCTAGGCGTCCCAAGAGACAAAGAAAGTCCAGGTTGATCCTGAGTTCCCAGACCGTGTTGCCATCATTGGCGCCGGGTTGGGAGAGAAATAGGAAAGCGAGCTCATCCACTTCCTCCGTGAGAATCGGGACGTCTTCGCCTGGTCCAATGAGGATCTGCCGGGTGTCCCGAGGGAGTTGGTTGAGCACTCGCTACATGTGCGGCATGATGCCAAGCCAGTTAAGCAGGCTATGCGCCGCTTTGGTGATGAGAGGAGGAAAGCTATCGGTGATCAGATCACCAAGTTGCTGATAAGCAACTTTATCATGGAGGTATTGCATCCGGACTGGCTAGCCAACCCGGTTATGGTTGAGAAGAAGAAGGAGGACCCCAAGGCTGACACCGCATGGCGCATGTGCGTGGACTACACCGACCTCAACAAGGCCTGCTAGAGAAGCTCGAGAAAATGACGTTGACCTGCTAGAAGAAGCAAGAGAGTTAACTCTGTCACGTTCAGCTGTTTACCAGCAAAACTTGAGGCGTTATCACAGCCGAAAAGTAAACCCAAGGGTTTTCCGAGAAGGAGACATGGTCCTTAGGCTCGTGCAACGCACGGCCGGGATGCACAAGCTATCCCCTCCATGGGAAGGGCCTTTCATTGTGAGCAAGGCTCTGCACAATGATGCCTACTATCTAGGTGACGCACATGCACCCCAGAAGAACAGGCCGGATAGAGCTGGAGAGGAATCTAAGCGCCCTTGGAATGTAGCTCTACTCCGACGTTTTCACTCATGAGCAAACTGTGTATGTACTTTCTTATCCGAGTTAAACTTCTATTCGGTAATCTGAAATCGAACTCGGGGACTGCCCTCATCCAAATTGCTCCTTGTGCTTATCTTGTTCTTACTTTGTCTATTCGGTTGAACCACTTAGAATTTCAAAAGCATGTATAGTAGTGTGTTTAAACCCACGGTCCAACTCTGCGACTCCGCTGCTGTCCGCAACCCGGCTGCATGGCAAGCCAGAGAACAAGCCAAAGGTCCATGAACACACGAAAAATTGCTAAGGAAAGGAAACGGGTGGCAACCGAATAGAGTGTTCTTTAATGTTTCCTTCCTTTTCGGCTAAGTGGTGGGCAGCGTTACTATGATTTTTCTAAGTGGCTAAGTATTTGAAACTCCAACTTCGAAATCTTGTGACTTGACTACCAAAAAAGCAACAAGTTGCAGGTAAGAGCTGAGACAAAAAGAAAGAGTGGATAAAAAATGCAACTCGGGGACTTGCATAGAAACGCAACCCGACATTGAGCCAGAGTTGCTAAAAACTATCAAACTGAATTAAAACTGAGTAGCAACGAAACAATAATTGTACGGTTACATCTGCACCCGGCATACCGGGGATCTAATCAAAGTTCAAGGTAAAAGTGTTGCAGGATTCACTTGTTGGTAGTGGCAGTGTTGTCCGCATCGGCATTCTCAGCATCAACGTTGGCGGAGGGAGCTGGATTAGAGGTCGCGGTGGCAACCGAGATGGGGTCCGTTGCTGAGCTGGAGGCTGGAGTAGACTGGGAGATGGGCATCGGGTAGGCACCAGTCGCGCCCAACTCGGGAGCTGGCTGCTGGATCACCATCTCGGTGGTGATGGTGGCCTCCTGAGCGCTGGTTTGCGGTTGCTCGGCTTCTGCGTTGGTGGCCAACTGGGATGCCTCCGGATTGACCAGGTGCTCGGTCCCCTCGAAGACCTTGGCCTTCCCCTTCTCGGATGCTCCCTTTGCGGCACCCTCTTCAAACTCGGCCAAGTCCTCGCTGACGACATCGTCATCATCTTCCTTGTCATCGTCCTCTTCTTCAGCCTCTGTTTCTAGCTCGGGGAGGCCATCGATGTAGGTGGCGGTGTCGGCGTAGGAGGCGATCTCGTATGCCACCGCTTTCCGGCGACTGACGCAGTCGGAGTTCGTGGTCCACTTGGACTCTTCTCGGATAGTAAGGATCCTGCTGAGATCCAGATTTTCATACCAGCTGATGATGAAGTGCAGCGACTCGTCAGCTCCTGCCCGAGCTGCAGAGGCGCGCCACTTCTTCAACTCGGCCTTCACGCCGTCCAAGTGCTCGGCGATCTCGCTGAAGGTTTCTGGCACATCCCTATCCGGCCAGAATAGCTTGTGGAGTTTGAATCCAGTGGAAACCATGGAGGTGCCCAGGCCCTTGAGGGAACGGATCTGAGACTTGATACTCAAGAGGTAGTCATTGATGGTGGAGGTGTTGTCGATAGGCATTCCAGAGGCAGCCCGGAGCTGTCTGGCCTTCTCCATAGCAGGCAAGCCAGCAGAGCGGAGCTCCGGGAAGATATCTGCATAGGGATCTATTTGGAATCAGAAACAAGGGAAGAGAAGAGATAAAAGCAGGTAGAAAAGGTGGAGAAGAGAGAAACAAGTCAGGTGCGGAGAAGAGATAACTCACGTTCTAGATCCACCAGCAGGGCTTCCAGCTTGATCTTCCAGTCGTTCTCATCTGAGATGTGCCTGTCTTCAATGCGGCGCGCATTTGCGATCTGGAGGACGAGTTGCCGGTTGTGTTCCTTCAGCATAGAGATCTCCATCTCGAGCGTTTTCTCTCTGGCCTTGGCAGTCTTCTTGATCTCATCCTTCTCAGCAACCTGGTTGATGGCATCCTTGAGGGCGGCTTTCAGCTTGATCTGCATCTTCTCAAACTCCGCCCTCTCGGCGGTGCGCTCTTTTTCAATCTCAGCTTCTCGGTTTCCAACTGTTGCCGCACCTCGGCAGGCATGAGGCAGTCCTGGTGTTGATCCCGGAATTTCTTGTATTCTTCTACAAAGAGAACAACAGTGTCAGCAGAGTAACCGAGTAAAAAGAAACACCAGTGCAGAGAAGAAAGGCAACTCACCCTCCAGAGTAGCGATCTTGCTCTGGGCAGAGGCAGCAAATACTTCGCAATCGCGATGCTTTTCAATCAAGTCATTGAGCTTGCCTGCAGAGAAAACAACAATGAAGCAAAAAGCAAACACGGGCGTAAACACAAAACGCACAAACCGAATTGCTGAAAGCTTACCTTCAACTTCAGAAATCTGGATAGTGCGATCCAGTGCCGCCTGCTCCATCGCAGCACCGTCTTTCTTCTCGGCTTCAAGAGCCTCCAGACGGTCCTTGGCGATGCGGTGGTTCCAGAGTAGCCGGCGGAACAGTTTTGTCCTCTTCTGGAGCCTATTCTGCAGAAAAGAAGAGAAAAAGTTTGAGATTTTTTGAAAGATTTGTCCCGAGTAGACGGCAACTCGGTTGAGTTTTCGCCTACTCGGCCCGAATCTCGGGGACTGGGGGAAGGGCTAAGAGGAAAAGAGGAAAAGAGGAAAAGAGAAGAGAAAGGAGAAACAGCAACTCGGAAAGTACAAGAAGGAAAGAAAAGACTTACAACATAGGTTTGCTCCACGTCCTCGGCAGCTTTGCGCAAGACGAATAACTTCCCGGCCAAGGTGCAGGTGGGGCTTGCGATCGTCATGGGAACAGAACCGACATCGGCCTTGTTCCAATCAATGCGGTAGTGGTCAATCGGCCCCAGCTCAAGACCATTCCATTTTGGGTTGCCGAGAGTTTTGCTGTTCCAGACTGGATCAACAAACGCCACTCGGTCCAGGATTGCGGTCAGGCCTTCTGATTCAATCTCGTTATCTCCTTCGCCGCGCGAGAAGATATCAGGAACTGCTGCCTCCTTGCCCTTGGACTTGGTGGTCGCCACAGCTTGGCCTTCTTTCAGAGAAGCCAATCCCTTCTCTCCCTTTGCCAGTGAGATCTCGTGGCGCTGAGATAGAGTCATCATATACTCCGGGCAGATGGTCGCGCGGCCGCCAGCACCTGCACTTTGCTCCTCGACGGGGACAGTAGACCCCGAAGCAGCCGGGTTGGTGCTGGGGGTGGGCGCGGATAGCACTAACTGTTTGCTCCTTGTTGGCTTCCCGCCTGGCGCGACTGGCGGCTTGGGGGGCGACATCTGCTGTCCGGCTTGCGAAGCAGCGCGCTTTGGCTGCTGCCGGACGGCCTCGGTCCCAGACTTAATAATCTTCCTGGTGCTTGGAGTTTTGTCTGGCCGAGAAGCAGATGGAGGCACTTGGCGAGAAGCAGTTGGCGGAGGTGATGGTGCTGTCTGAGTTGGCGGAGGAATTGGAGCGCTGGGTGGAGTCACCTGCCGGCTACCCGGCGCAGCGTCAGGCTGCGTTTGATCCTGGCGGACGGGCTCCACCACTATGTCTTCTACCCGCTGCTCTGCAGCGGGATCAGGTCTTGTGTCAATAACTTCTTCTACCCGCGGCCCGGCCGCGGGATCATCTTGGGCTGCAGCGTTGGTGTCCTGCTGCTCCAGTGTGGCGTCTGTCCGCTCCAACGCGGCATCATCTTGCTGCTCGGTGGTAGCTTCAGTATTGTCCCCAGCTGATGCAGCTGGGGGAGATAGCGGTGTCTCATCGTGAGCAGCATCCTGCGCGGCTTGCTGCGCATCAGGCTGCTGCTGTTCGAGGATAGGATCAACATCATCACCAGCGCCAGTGTTCTCGGCGCCGGTATCTTCTTCTACGTCGATAGGGGAGGACGCGCGCGTCCTCTCCTGCTCGTCCTGCTCTTCATCGTCGTCCGAGAGATCTACGAGTTGATCTCGGGGCACGGTTGCTTTTCTCTTGGGGCGAGTGGAGGCAGCAGCAGCATCAGCGTCTAGAGGGGCGCTGGAAGAAAGGAAAAAGTTCAGAGAGACAGAAGGAGAAAAGCGCAACAGGAAACGGCAACCAAGTGGTACTCGGATGGAACGCTTACCCTTTGATGGTAGGGGGGTTTTCCTGGAAGCAACAACTTTCTTCCCGCCTTTCTTCTTGGCTTTCTTTGGGGGAGGTTCTTGGGCATCACTACCAAATCGTTTCCGAGTGGTGGGATCCGCCACGGATAGAGGATCAACATCCATGAGTTCCTCCTCGTCGTCCGCCTCAAGATCCTCTGCAGAGTAAAGGAAGGAGGAAATTTAGAAACAGAGAAGGAAGGCAAAGGATGTTGCTAATGAGCAGAGGGATGAGCTTGGTCACCTTATTCATCTTCGGACCAATCCGGAATAGAGGGACCAGCTCGTGACTTACCGGGTTGAACGGCATTGGGGATACAAAGGGTATCCTGTGTGTCGTAGGTGGTCTCGTCATCATCTTCTCGGCCTTTGGTCCAGTTGCCAGTAAATACCTCGCTGTCCTCCTCGCTGGCGCGGGATGTGCTGAGATTGCAAACAGATAGCACAGTGAGTTGAGTTCTCAGCTAGGGAGTTCTACTCGGAAGAGCATGCAAACACAAAGCATATAAAGCTAAGGAGTTCTACTCGGAAGAGCATGCAAACATAAAGCATATGAAGCTAAGGAGTTCTACTCGGAAGAGCATGCAAACATAAAGCATATGAAGCTAAGGAGTTCTACTCGGGATAGCATGCAAACATAAAGCATATGAAGCTAAGGAGTTCTACTCGAGATAGCATGCAAACATAAAGCATATAAAGCTAAGGAGTTCTACTCGGGATAGCATGCAAACATAAAGCATATAAAGCTAAAGAATTCTATTCGGTATCATAGTGCAAACACAAGGCACAAAGTACTAACCTGTTTAATGGGACGGTCGCGGCTATACGGCTCGAAGCCATACGCCCAATTCTCGGTGAGGGAGGTTTGCATGATGGACCGTGCCCAGATCGCCACTTCCGCCTTGCTCAGCTCGAACGTAGTCGTCCGAGTGTAGTCCCGAGTGACACTCATGTAGCACATCTTGTGCACTCGGCTCTGTAGCGGGAGCACTCGGCGTGAGACCCAACAAGCTATGGGGTCATCCTGCATCAGCCCGGCCTTCACCAACTCGGTGAGGCGCTTCTCGACCGAGAGGACATCGGGAACATTCCTGGACGGATCATAACCCCAGTTCTGCCCGGAGGGCGGCGAGTTGACGAATGCTGGGAGTCCTATCCTGTTCTCTATGGGCTTCCCTTCCTCAGGGGCTACGTTCTTGACGTAGAGGAACCCCCGTTGCCATTTGCGAACGGTGTCCAAACCCTTCACTCTCGGGTGGTGACCAGTCGACCGCTGGAGCATCATGGCGCCGTCGGTCTTGGTCATCTCACGGGGGCCAGTGGAGCTGCTAGGTTTTGGAACCTTTTGGCGGCGAAGGAAAAAATATTGAGCCCAGGTGTGGATTGTTGGGTAGACCCCCAGAAAAGCTTCGCACATGGCGGCGTGCGTGGAAAGCATGACAATGACGTTGGGAGGTAGATGATGGGGTTGAAGGCCAAAGTGGCGGAGTAATTTGGCGAAGAAATCGGAAACAGTGTCACATCCCAATTTTGGAATACCTGTTAACACAGTTGTTTTGCTAATTTCTTTACTAATAAACCTTGGTTGTGTTTGTTTGTGGTTGTTTAAGTGCAACCAAACAAACTAATTATATAACTTGCAAACTTAAAAGGATAGCAAAGCAGTGAACTAAAAATATTCAACATATTGTTCCAGGGATAAAAATATTCAACATATTGTTCCAATGACCTTGGAAATATTTTCTAAAGTAAATATTGATCAAAGAGTTTTCCAAAAACTATCTTATGAAACTCATACTTGTTTAATATTATTCCAAGGCCTAATTTAAGAAAGAGGAAACACTTATTAAAATTTCCCTAAAGGATTATCAGAAAAAGAGGCATTCTTAAATGTTTCATCAAAATATTATCAAATGTTTTTCCAACCTTGCAAGATTAAAAACAAAGGTATTGGAGAGCATTGACTTGCTATCTCTAGTCACATAAATATTTTGGCAAAGCATTGTTAAAGAAAAGCCAAGTGCCTTATTAAATAGAAATTCCAATATTTCCAGAAACAGAAAACTAAAACAAGTTACTATTGGAAACTTTCATCAAATGATCTGATACTCATACCATTGCTTCCTTATATCAAATAAGGAACACACACAAGAGGAGACCAAAAATTGAATCCATTGAAGTCCTGAAAACATGATTTTTCTCCACAGAAACATTTGGGATTTTGAACAAGTTTGTTCTACAAACTTTTTCCAAATGCCATGAAATAAATACCACATGCTCTATATCATAAATAAGGATGAAAACCAAAAGGGCACAAGTTTTTGAATAATTTAAGTTGCCAAAAACCCCTGTTTTCTGGACAGCACCTTTTTGAAATTGGAACAAGTTTGTTCTATGAAGTAACTCAAAATGACTTGAATTTTCTACCACATAAGGAACACATCAAATAAGGAATGTGTGCCAAAAATTATAATTTTTGGAAGCTCCTAAGTAGGTTAATAAATTCAATGTCCATTTGTGTAAGAATTCAAATTTGAACAACTTTGAATTATAAAGTTTATCTAATTGAGCCAATTTTCACTTATGTTGTACATCTCAACTAATGAGAATTTTGGGCAAAAGGAAATTACTTTTTGACTTTGTTTGCTTGGTGAAAATCACATTTTACAGAGATGACAGGGACCTAGTTGTAAATACCCAGGGACCAAAATGAAATCTGAGTCATCTCCTACCTCTAGCCATGCTGTAGATACAGAGGGCCTAGGCCATTGCTTCGATGAGAAGGAATTGAGGAGGATAAAGAGGCCCCCCATGTGCACTGGTCGGCCACATGCCCCCTCTCTCTCTTCCCCCTCGAGCACTCCCTCTCTCTCTCTAATTTTTCGCAACCCGAAACCCTAGCTCGAGCTCCACGTCGATTCGGCCAAATGGGTGCACGCCGCCGGCAGCCGTTGAGCTCTAGCTCTTCGCCTTGCCGTGGTAGACCTCCCTGCAGGAGGAATCGAGGTGGGACGGCTCGAGGAGGCCGCGCCGTCCGCTTTCCTCTCCGAGCCCGGCGGAGCTCCGGCGAGCCATTCCCACCGCGTCGCTCTTCCTCCGCCCTCTCAGAGTCCTCCAGCGCATCTAGGGTAAGAAGGTGAACCTCCCCGTCGCTTTTTCCCCCTCCCCCTCGTTCGGAATCGCCGCCGAGCCGCGCTCACCGTCCGGCCGCCGCCGCACACCGTCACCGGCCGCTCTCCCGCGTTTTCCCGGAAGCGAGGGTGGGTTAGGTTGGTTCCCCTCGTCGAGAGAAGCGTGTAGGTATTTTTATTTTGATTTTTGGTGGCCGGATTCGCTTTGTACGAGTTCGCCGGAGTTGTCTCCCGCCGGCGAGTGACATCACGGCGAGGTCACGCTCGCGTCAGCGCCTTGACCGCGCGCTGGTACTAGTCAAACTGGCCCGTGGGGCCCGGCCTTGCCGCGTGGCTGCCCGCGTGGCCGGCAGGCCCACGAGTCAACGACTCGGGCTATCTTCCCCCGCGGTAGCAGTTGGATCTGGCCGTCCCAGATCCAGATCTGGCCCATAGGAGTCATTTTTCCTTTTAATTTTTCACAGAAATATGTATGGTTACTTTTGGACTTAAAAGGCAACCAAAAAGATGTTTTTGACCACACAAAAATTCACAGATGTACACAAACAAAATCTAAACCATCTCCCCTTTGTAGATCTACATTTGGATGAATGGTTTTGAAATTAAAAATGATTTGGCAACATCTACCAGAAACACCAAAATAAGCACCATTTTAATTTCACAACTCTAAATGAAGTGGGGCCAATTGCATTGGAAATCCCTTGAAATTTCCTAACAGTATCAATTAACCTTGCTTCCAAATTCATTGTATTTTTGAAATGGCATGCAATTTGGTAAAACACCAGAGAGCACTTTGGTGATTTTTATAAAATAATAAAAAATGATTTTTGATGCAAACTCAATTGGATGGTCTTGTATATGTTAGGGACTATCCAAACCTAGAAGGGTTTAATTTTTAGAGCATCATATAAAATTTGGTGGACAGATCTTTGTTTCACCTGTTTCTGCCATTTTGGCATTTTAGTTAATTAATTTGTGTGATGATATTTTTGTGTTGCAATATTGTTTTCTAGCATGTATAAGTTGTGTGAACTTGCTTTCTAAGTATTACTTATCTATTTTATCATGTTAGAATGTGTGGACTTGGGTGGAGAAGAAATAGAATTTTTATTAATAGCATATGTTATTTTATTCTCTAGTAAAATCTTGCATAGCAATTTTTGAGTGATGAATTGATGTGCAAGCACTTGGATTTTTTTGATTGGATCCAGTACCATGTTGGTACTTATATTGTGTGGTTATCACCTCTGCTAGCTTGCATTTGAGTTGGTAGAAAAGCATGAGTAGCTTTGTCATGACTATGAGAATGTATGGAAAAATTCTCTCATGTGTAGAATTTTTAGCAAAATATTTGTGGTTGAGTAGCCACATAATTTTTGTGTTGTATTCATAGGACCAGTAGCATTTTGATGATATTATTATGAGTACTTGACCCCTAAAGTTTTCACATGTGTGAAAACAATAGCATGAGTATCATTACCTTGCTTGTTTTTAGCACCCTATTATTTTCTACTAGTATGGTTATTGCACTAGATGCTAGTTTAGGTTTTTGCTAATTTTTGTCAAGTATGACCAGAGGCTTTGTGACCTCTTAATGCTTTGTTATGCTAGTGGAACACCCACTGGTTTCATTGCATTTTTGGTGGAAACATTATTTCCCCCACACTAGATGTGTTTCTTTTATATAGTTCCCTAACTAGTGAGTGCCTAGTATTTTTGCTTTGGGAATTTTTGTACTAAATGAAAATGTGTATGCTTCTGTTTGTAAGTGGTTATAATCATGTGTGTCTGTCTAGGAAAAATCCATTCTTGGAGTGTTGTTTGATTCCTCTAGTAATGCCATTTTTATTACTACTAGTATGTAGGAGTTGCCCTGCAAATTGATGCATTGTTTTATTAAATGGGATATTTTGTTATAGCAAGTATAGATAATTTTTCACTACTGTTTTTATGACATGGACCCTCTGGTTGTATTTCAATTACTTGATTGAAATTCATCCATTGATTCTTCATGTATGAGTAGTACTAGTTTCCTTAGCAGTTTTTGTGTTGAATTAATTTTCCTGCCAACTTGTGTTTGGTAGATGTTTATGTATCCTTGCATGAGGACATGTTTTCATTACCATTATGATAACATGGTTCCTTGTTTGCATTTTAGTACTTTACTTATTATGCTTGCTTGCATAGCAAACTTTTAGTAGAAACATGTCTATAGGATTCCTCCTTTTTAGCCATTGTTTCTATTGTTCTCACTATGAGAAATTGTGTGTTTTGTGATGAGTCTATTACTTTGTTACATTTGTGTAGGCTCACTGATTTGTAAAAGTAACTTTTACAAATCATGTGTTTCATTTATTCTTGATGTCAATTTAGACTTAATAGATTGGCTATCTTGTTCTTTTTGTGGTGTGGCTGATAGACCCATTGCCATGATTATTTTTGTGCATGTTTTATATACTCTTAGTAGTCTCACCCTTGTGAAACTAAGTTTATTTTGGGTTTATTAATATCTTGGTATGAGAGTGGCACACCCACTGAATCCATGATATTGAGGTTGTGAGATATGTTCCTCCAACCTTAAGTTGTCTTATTAAATGGCATTTCTGCCAAGTGTGTTTGTTTGATTGTTTGCCTAAATTAATAATTGTGTGATTTATTATTATTAGATTTCCTTGCTGTATATATGGTTATGCATTTTTTCTTGCCTTGTTTGGTTCTGAATGTGTGTCCTTTATTCCTTTTACGGCGTTAGAAAAACGAAGAGGAAGGAAGTGTCGGGAAGTTGTGTTTCAAGTTCCAGTCACTCCAAAACCAGGGACACAAGGAGATACCAGGCAAGCCATCCTGATGCTTGCTGATACAATACTTATCATTATCTATCATGCATGCTTTACCTCTGAAGTTTTACCAAAAACTTGATTATCAAAACTATTTTTGAGGTGGAAATTACTACTATACTATTACATAGGCTACTATCATGCCAGTAGTTAAACTTGGTAATACCAAGCCCCTAAGCCACCATATGGTATTTATTACCATCAAATCTACTAGTCCCTAAGTGGACACCCTAAAATTGTGATTCTACAAAACAAAGGCTTTACGGAAAAACCCGGGGAAAAGGCGGATCCTTGTTCTCCGGAGGAATGTGGAAGTGGTCATTTTTGAGAAAGTGGTGTTTTCAAAAATGACACATAACCTAGTCTTCGCCGGACAACCTTTACCGTACTGCCACCCTACCCCAACATGGGCAAGGGGCTTAACTTGAAGTTTGTTCTTATTAGTGTGTGCTATCTCAATGTGCTATAGGGGATGCGATCCTCTGAACCGAATGTCGTGGAGACATATAAAGTGTGGGATTAATTTTCCCTCCGGATGCATCAGTTGAGGCATCCTGGCTTGGCGGGGATTAGCTCGGTGCCGGGGATGTGGTAAAACTCAACTGAGAGATAGGCATATTCTAGCTTGAACATAGTGGATGGTTATGATCAGATACCTGATGTTTACATACTGTTGTTACAGTCCGTGATTGTTCACGGGAGGTGTACTGGATCTGGTGGATGTGTACACCTCTGCAGAGTACAACTTTTTCGAAGAAGCCGCGTCCTCGGATATGGACAGTTGAATGGCCATGTAGCTAGCATTGTGTCAATGTTTTCAAAAAGGATGTTTTTGAAAAGGGAATTTTGGAAAGGAAGTGTTGAACTTGTGAAGTTCGGAAAGGAATGGAAACTTATACCGTGGAGGTATCGTCGATGATGAAAAGCCAGATGTTGTTATACAAAACAAAATGTTTTGTAAAGAAAATCTTTTCTACTCTAAGCAAGAATTCTGGAAACTGATTCCAAGAAGTTTTGCAAAGAGAAAATATTCTTTAACAAAGCTTTACAAAACCTCTTGTACATGTGATATCTACAAGAGAAATAAAACTATATTATTTTATTTTCTTCTGAAGTATCTTCTTCAACGAAGATACAGATTAACCTGACTGCAACTGTGGTGTCATCATATATGAACACCATTGGTAGTGAACCATATTTATAGCCTACCTATTCCACCATATAAGCATATTTGCATGTTTGGTAAGTGACATGATGGATGTCTTGCTGAGTACATTCAAATGTACTCATTATGGTTTCGCCCCTGGTATCTACTTATCAGATTTTGAGAAGGAACCTCCAAAGGAGATCTATGAAGAGAAGTACGGAGTTGACGGCTTTGCGAACTAGGATCGTCTCCGGGTCAGCAGCCTGTAGGTTAAGGCGTGACTTGGGCTCAACTACGTTGTGTTTTATTTGTCTTCCGCTGTGTTTGATAAGTTGCCTGCCCCATGTGGCAGTTGCGTTAAAACTTGATCATGTGATCTTTTGTGTAATACCTTTATGTATTCGTGTAATGGATGATGTATTTCTGTGTGCCAACTGTGTATGTTGTTCACGACTGATCTTTCTGGGATCGTGAATGTATGCATACGTAGGGTTTCAGACTGCCGGTCTGGGGTCCTTACAGAGTTGGTATCAGAGCCATCCTGACCTTAGGAGACCTTAGTTAGCATGGACGTCAGATAGGAAAGAAAAGTATTTTTGAGTAAAAACCTATTTACTATCTAAATTATTTTTATCTAAGGGAATTTTAGTATATTTTCCCTCCTTCTGATCTTTTCAAAAGATTCTAAATGCATATCAAGGGCGTCCTTGAACAGTGGTTCGAAGGGCGGGCCTTACAGAGTTGGCATCTCTCTCGGTTAAGAGTTTATTTCTTCCTTGTTTGCAACTGCTCCGCTCTGTTTTTGAAACATCTCTCGTCTTTGGAGTTTTCTGTTCAGAAAATAGTTGGGGTTTCAAAAACAAATTGTTGCATATTCTTACCTCTCTCAGTTAAAAGTTTTATCAAAACTTTACTTCTATTATCTTGTTTCCATCCAAAAACTTGTATACTTGCCGATGTCCCGAGAAGACCAAAATAATTGCTTAGCTCTACAGTGATGATGGTCAGAAGTAGATATAGTTTTTCAGCCACTTCTAGGAATTTTGGATCAGTCTAGCTTGGAGTAATTTAGGGATTAGCCCATGAGTCGCCTTCCCCGACGTAGCTCAAATGGAGTCTTGTTTGTGTGTTTTGGCTTGCTTATGTGTGTCCGTAGGACTTTGTGCTATTGTGTGGTGTAGAATTTGGTTCATCTAGGCTTCTATATGTTTGTGGGGTGCTCAAAATTTGCAGATTTGTGCTTGCCCCGCTCTTGTTTTTGAATCACCTCGTGTTAAATTTTTGCAAGCAAAAATGTTTGTATAGTATTCAAAAACAAGAATTTGTTTCTTAGATTTATACTTGTTTTCGCTTCATAATGCGACCCGTCGTGAACCCCCACCATCTCTCCCACAATCAATGAAAGCACCGTTGGGCCTAATAATAGAGGACCATCAAGCCACACGAGCTGCTAGCGTTGCTACCAGTGCTGCACTCCAACAGATAAAGCTCCAACAACGACAACCCTCAAAGAAGAAAAGGCGTGAAGAAAACCAACCAATACTGACTCAAAACCTCTATGTTTGTCTGTTTGCAAAAGACTCTTTTTACCCAGTTGGCTTAATGTTGCACATTTTCTTTATGTTCCCTTTTAAAAGACCAAACAAGAGAAATCCCTTTTTAAAAGTTATATACCTCCCTCCTTTGGAGAAAGGTGCAAAAGAAGTCTTCACATGCCATGATGCGCAACCCCCTCAGAAGCCAATCAAAAGAGCACAATTCAATATTCGACGTATGACGCTAGTCGTATCTTGTCGGACAAACATGATTAAATAGAAAGCTAACAAGACTAATATGCTTTGTTCTAATCTTAGGTTGACACCTAACCAAAGCACGCGAATTACTGACAACTCTTTCTAAACCAAGGAATTAAGTGACTTACGACACTTTTTAATCTAGTTGGTAAAAAGGAGAAGTCACAAGAAAATAAGATGATAACCTATTCGTTTACTAGTCAATAGGATATCATGTGTATCTACTTTGGAAACCAAATCTTAATAGACGTTGTAGGTACTATGAAATTCGGGGTTTAGAAATTAAGTGAACGATGGAATGGTTATGATAGATGTGGAAAACAACAGTTTTCCTGTTTTTGTTTCTTTGTGTGCTCTTGATTGAAATAAATTTGTGCTTTATTCAATCTTGCTTCCTAACTTATATGGAGTTGTTAGGACTTGTTATTATGTTGTTTTCTTACAATAAATCTACCCTAGAAAGTGTGTGCATGATTGGATACTCGAATAAAAATGAAATAGCATTTGTTACCTTCTAGTTTATTAATTGGAAGTATTGTGAGAGCTAGATCTGTGTATACTTTCTTAGTAGATTTTGTGCTATGTTTTCTTTGAGTTCAGTACCATTTAGGTACTGTTATTTTGATGCTTGTACCTATGTTAGCTTGCATGTCTCTTACTAGTAAAGCATGTGTAAGCATTGCTATCATTATGCACTAGTATTGCTTCACTAAATTAAATAGCCTTACATTTTTATCTTGTATGCAAAGTTTTTCATGAGTAACCAGAGGCTTAGTACCTATTTTGCCTTGGTATTAGTAGGCCATAGCCCACTGGTCCCATTGTGTTTTGGCTTGAGGATGAAAATCCCCAACCATACGCATGTGTGAAAATAGCATGTTTCACTATGTGATTGATTTCTATTTCCCACCATGGAAAATATAATTGTTTCTTTTCACTTATGCAAGTGAGAAGTTTATTTCTTACTAGTAAATACTAATATGTTTAGGTGTGATCCTTTTGTTAGCATAATATTCCTTAGGGGTATCATGTTAAGAAATGTTTCACTATCGTGTGCTAAAATTAAATTGTTCGCAAATAAAATAAATTCCTCTTGATAGGTAGATTGTTTGTGAATAATTCTAAGTTGGGTGTATGGATTTTTGAAAAGGTTTAGATAACTTTTCATTAATTGCATAGCTACTGGTTGTGTGAGTTATACCTTGCTGGTTTGCTAGTAATTGGTTAAAGAAAACAGAAATTGCTAGCAGAAATTTCTGCATGTTTAATAGTTGTTTCATGGGATTGTTTTGATGTTTGTGCTTACTAAAATGAGTAAGTTTTGTGTACTGTTATTAGGTACATTTATATTCATGACTTTCTTGTTTAGTTTTAAACATCATGATAGCATTGTTTGCTTCTCTAGAGTGAAGCTAGTTTCACCACTAGAAAATGGTGATTTTTGCTCTAGTATTACCCTCTTTTTATTTTATGAGTATATGTGTTGATATAGCATGTTTAGGAAGTTATTACTTCTGTTATCATGCCATGATTTATTTAGTTTCATGTTCTATGGTTATAGGATATGATTATCCCTTATAGCATGCTGGTGTAGATTTTCCATACTAGTGTGTTATTTGTGCAGTCATGTTTCTTTTATGCCTGTGAAATAGGAGTTTTATCTTGCGTGAAGATGGTGTTTTAGAGTACCTTTATGATTGAATTCATTGGTTTTTAGCTACTGGTTGTTTGCTAATTGTTCATGATTGATGGATTCCAACACCTCTAATAAACAATAACCTAGTGAATAAATAGTCTATTCATCTGTGGTGTTGTTTGCTTGCTGATTGGATTTTGTTTAAATGTTTTACTTTAGCATGAGTTTATACTTGTGTTATGATTGTGCTCAAGAATATCTTATGAAACTAAAACATCCAACTAAAATCATGAACACATTAAGTGATAGTCGCTTGTGGTGAGTAATACCCACTGCTGTGGCTATTGTTCTGCCTGTTTGTTTTACCTTAGCAACCTAACCTTTGCACCCACAAGCTATATTTTTTAGCTTCTTATGTACCTGGTTATGAGAGTGGTATACCACTCCATATGTGTTATGTAAGATGTGGGATATAGCTAGGAACTCATGTAAAAATTTACGGTACATTTCCAGGTAGTTCTGCACTAAAAGGAACTAGTTGGCAGTAGTGATGTTATCAGAAAATTTTAAAATTTGGTGGTTGAGTAAAGTGATAGCTAGAGAAATTTTTAAAGTAAATTTGCTAATTTAGGGATGTACCCCACCTCCCAAGAAAAGTCAAAGGGGGGAAGCACCTACACTCCAACACTAACATTGTGTTTGTTGGCCCTCCCTTAGTCCTCGCTTGTGAATCTCGGGGACGAGATTCTTTTTAAGGGGGGAAGACCTGTCACATCCCAATTTTGGAATACCTGTTAACACAGTTGTTTTGCTAATTTCTTTACTAATAAACCTTGGTTGTGTTTGTTTGTGGTTGTTTAAGTGCAACCAAACAAACTAATTATATAACTTGCAAACTTAAAAGGATAGCAAAGCAGTGAACTAAAAATATTCAACATATTGTTCCAGGGATAAAAATATTCAACATATTGTTCCAATGACCTTGGCAATATTTTCTAAAGTAAATATTGATCAAAGAGTTTTCCAAAAACTATCTTATGAAACTCATACTTGTTTAATATTATTCCAAGGCCTAATTTAAGAAAGAGGAAACACTTATTAAAATTTCCCTAAAGGATTATCAGAAAAAGAGGCATTCTTAAATGTTTCATCAAAATATTATCAAATGTTTTTCCAACCTTGCAAGATTAAAAACAAAGGTATTGGAGAGCATTGACTTGCTATCTCTAGTCACATAAATATTTTGGCAAAGCATTGTTAAAGAAAAGCCAAGTGCCTTATTAAATAGAAATTCCAATATTTCCAGAAACAGAAAACTAAAACAAGTTACTATTGGAAACTTTCATAAAATGATCTGATATTCATACCATTGCTTCCTTATATCAAATAAGGAACACACACAAGAGGAGACCAAAAATTGAATCCATTAAAGTCCTGAAAACATGATTTTTCTCCACAACAACATTTGGGATTTTGAACAAGTTTGTTCTACAAACTTTTTCCAAATGCCATGAAATAAATACCACATGCTCTATATCATAAATAAGGATGAAAACCAAAAGGGAACAAGTTTTTGAATAATTTAAGTTGCCAAAAACCCCTGTTTTCTGGACAGCACCTTTTTGAAATTTGAACAAGTTTGTTCTATGAAGTAACTCAAAATGACTTGAATTTTCTACCACATAAGGAACACATCAAGTAAGGAATGTGTGCCAAAAATTATCATTTTTGGAATCTCCTAAGTAGGTTAATAAATTCAATGTCCATTTGTGTAAGAATTCAAATTTGAACAACTTTGAATTATAAAGTTTATCTAATTGAGCCAATTTTCACTTATGTTGTACATCTCAACTAATGAGAATTTTGGGCAAAAGGAAATTACTTTTTGACTTTGTTTGCTTGGTGAAAATCACATTTTACAGAGATGACAGGGACCTAGTTGTAAATACCCAGGGACCAAAATGAAATCTGAGTCATCTCCTACCTCTAGCCATGCTGTAGATACAGAGGGCCTAGGCCATTGCTTCGATGAGAAGGAATTGAGGAGGATAAAGAGGCCCCCCATGTGCACTGGTCGGCCACATGCCCCCTCTCTCTCTTCCCCCTCGAGCACTCCCTCTCTCTCTCTAATTTTTCGCAACCCGAAACCCTAGCTCGAGCTCCACGTCGATTCGGCCAAATGGGTGCACGCCGCCGGCAGCCGTTGAGCTCTAGCTCTTCGCCTTGCCGTGGTAGACCTCCCTGCAGGAGGAATCGAGGTGGGACGGCTCGAGGAGGCCGCGCCGTCCGCTTTCCTCTCCGAGCCCGGCGGAGCTCCGGCGAGCCATTCCCACCGCGTCGCTCTTCCTCCGCCCTCTCAGAGTCCTCCAGCGCATCTAGGGTAAGAAGGTGAACCTCCCCGTCGCTTTTTCCCCCTCCCCCTCGTTCGGAATCGCCGCCGAGCCGCGCTCACCGTCCGGCCGCCGCCGCACACCGTCACCGGCCGCTCTCCCGCGTTTTCCCGGAAGCGAGGGTGGGTTAGGTTGGTTCCCCTCGTCGAGAGAAGCGTGTAGGTATTTTTATTTTGATTTTTGGTGGCCGGATTCGCTTTGTACGAGTTCGCCGGAGTTGTCTCCCGCCGGCGAGTGACATCACGGCGAGGTCACGCTCGCGTCAGCGCCTTGACCGCGCGCTGGTACTAGTCAAACTGGCCCGTGGGGCCCGGCCTTGCCGCGTGGCTGCCCGCGTGGCCGGCAGGCCCACGAGTCAACGACTCGGGCTATCTTCCCCCGCGGTAGCAGTTGGATCTGGCCGTCCCAGATCCAGATCTGGCCCATAGGAGTCATTTTTCCTTTTAATTTTTCACAGAAATATGTATGGTTACTTTTGGACTTAAAAGGCAACCAAAAAGATGTTTTTGACCACACAAAAATTCACAGATGTACACAAACAAAATCTAAACCATCTCCCCTTTGTAGATCTACATTTGGATGAATGGTTTTGAAATTAAAAATGATTTGGCAACATCTACCAGAAACACCAAAATAAGCACCATTTTAATTTCACAACTCTAAATGAAGTGGGGCCAATTGCATTGGAAATCCCTTGAAATTTCCTAACAGGATCAATTAACCTTGCTTCCAAATTCATTGTATTTTTGAAATGGCATGCAATTTGGTAAAACACCAGAGAGCACTTTGGTGATTTTTATAAAATAATAAAAAATGATTTTTGATGCAAACTCAATTGGGTGGTCTTGTATATGTTAGGGACTATCCAAACCTAGAAGGGTTTAATTTTTAGAGCATCATATAAAATTTGGTGGACAGATCTTTGTTTCACCTGTTTCTGCCATTTTGGCATTTTAGTTAATTAATTTGTGTGATGATATTTTTGTGTTGCAATATTGTTTTCTAGCATGTATAAGTTGTGTGAACTTGCTTTCTAAGTATTACTTAGCTATTTTATCATGTTAGAATGTGTGGACTTGGGTGGAGAAGAAATAGAATTTTTATTAATAGCATATGTTATTTTATTCTCTAGTAAAATCTTGCATAGCAATTTTTGAGTGATGAATTGATGTGCAAGCACTTGGATTTTTTTTGATTGGATCCAGTACCATGTTGGTACTTATATTGTGTGGTTATCACCTCTGCTAGCTTGCATTTGAGTTGGTAGAAAAGCATGAGTAGCTTTGTCATGACTATGAGAATGTATGGAAAAATTCTCTCATGTGTAGAATTTTTAGCAAAATATTTGTGGTTGAGTAGCCACATAATTTTTGTGTTGTATTCATAGGACCAGTAGCATTTTGATGATATTATTATGAGTACTTGACCCCTAAAGTTTTCACATGTGTGAAAACAATAGCATGAGTATCATTACCTTGCTTGTTTTTAGCACCCTATTATTTTCTACTAGTATGGTTATTGCACTAGATGCTAGTTTAGGTTTTTGCTAATTTTTGTCAAGTATGACCAGAGGCTTTGTGACCTCTTAATGCTTTGTTATGCTAGTGGAACACCCACTGGTTTCATTGCATTTTTGGTGGAAACATTATTTCCCCCACACTAGATGTGTTTCTTTTATATAGTTCCCTAACTAGTGAGTGCCTAGTATTTTTGCTTTGGGAATTTTTGTACTAAATGAAAATGTGTATGCTTCTGTTTGTAAGTGGTTATAATCATGTGTGTCTGTCTAGGAAAAATCCATTCTTGGAGTGTTTTTTGATTCCTCTAGTAATGCCCTTTTTATTACTACTAGTATATAGGAGTTGCCCTGCAAATTGATGCATTGTTTTATTAAATGGGATATTTTGTTATAGCAAGTATAGATAATTTTTCACTACTGTTTTTATGACATGGACCCTCTGGTTGTATTTCAATTACTTGATTGAAATTCATCCATTGATTCTTCATGTATGAGTAGTACTAGTTTCCTTAGCAGTTTTTGTGTTGAATTAATTTTCCTGCCAACTTGTGTTTGGTAGATGTTTATGTATCCTTGCATGAGGACATGTTTTCATTACCATTATGATAACATGGTTCCTTGTTTGCATTTTAGTACTTTACTTATTATGCTTGCTTGCATAGCAAACTTTTAGTAGAAACATGTCTATAGGATTCCTCCTTTTTAGCCATTGTTTCTATTGTTCTCACTATGAGAAATTGTGTGTTTTGTGATGAGTCTATTACTTTGTTACATTTGTGTAGGCTCACTGATTTGTAAAAGTAACTTTTACAAATCATGTGTTTCATTTATTCTTGATGTCAATTTAGACTTAATAGATTGGCTATCTTGTTCTTTTTGTGGTGTGGCTGATAGACCCATTGCCATGATTATTTTTGTGCATGTTTTATATACTCTTAGTAGTCTCACCCTTGTGAAACTAAGTTTATTTTGGGTTTATTAATATCTTGGTATGAGAGTGGCACACCCACTGAATCCATGATATTGAGGTTGTGAGATATGTTCCTCCAACCTTAAGTTGTCTTATTAAATGGCATTTCTGCCAAGTGTGTTTGTTTGATTGTTTGCCTAAATTAATAATTGTGTGATTTATTATTATTAGATTTCCTTGCTGTATATATGGTTATGCATTGTTGCTTGCCTTGTTTGGTTCTGAATGTGTGTCCTTTATTCCTTTTACGGCGTTAGAAAAACGAAGAGGAAGGAAGTGTCGGGAAGTTGTGTTTCAAGTTCCAGTCACTCCAAAACCAGGGACACAAGGAGATACCAGGCAAGCCATCCTGATGCTTGCTGATACAATACTTATCATTATCTATCATGCATGCTTTACCTCTGAAGTTTTACCAAAAACTTGATTATCAAAACTATTTTTGAGGTGGAAATTACTACTATACTATTACATAGGCTACTATCATGCCAGTAGTTAAACTTGGTAATACCAAGCCCCTAAGCCACCATATGGTATTTATTACCATCAAATCTACTAGTCCCTAAGTGGACACCCTAAAATTGTGATTCTACAAAACAAAGGCTTTACGGAAAAACCCGGGGAAAAGGCGGATCCTTGTTCTCCGGAGGAATGTGGAAGTGGTCATTTTTGAGAAAGTGGTGTTTTCAAAAATGACACATAACCTAGTCTTCGCCGGACAACCTTTACCGTACTGCCACCCTACCCCAACATGGGCAAGGGGCTTAACTTGAAGTTTGTTCTTATTAGTGTGTGCTATCTCAATGTGCTATAGGGGATGCGATCCTCTGAACCGAATGTCGTGGAGACATATAAAGTGTGGGATTAATTTTCCCTCCGGATGCATCAGTTGAGGCATCCTGGCTTGGCGGGGATTAGCTCGGTGCCGGGGATGTGGTAAAACTCAACTGAGAGATAGGCATATTCTAGCTTGAACATAGTGGATGGTTATGATCAGATACCTGATGTTTACATACTGTTGTTACAGTCCGTGATTGTTCACGGGAGGTGTACTGGATCTGGTGGATGTGTACACCTCTGCAGAGTACAACTTTTTCGAAGAAGCCGCGTCCTCGGATATGGACAGTTGAATGGCCATGTAGCTAGCATTGTGTCAATGTTTTCAAAAAGGATGTTTTTGAAAAGGGAATTTTGGAAAGGAAGTGTTGAACTTGTGAAGTTCGGAAAGGAATGGAAACTTATACCGTGGAGGTATCGTCGATGATGAAAAGCCAGATGTTGTTATACAAAACAAAATGTTTTGTAAAGAAAATCTTTTCTACTCTAAGCAAGAATTCTGGAAACTGATTCCAAGAAGTTTTGCAAAGAGAAAATATTCTTTAACAAAGCTTTACAAAACCTCTTGTACATGTGATATCTACAAGAGAAATAAAACTATATTATTTTATTTTCTTCTGAAGTATCTTCTTCAACGAAGATACAGATTAACCTGACTGCAACTGTGGTGTCATCATATATGAACACCATTGGTAGTGAACCATATTTATAGCCTACCTATTCCACCATATAAGCATATTTGCATGTTTGGTAAGTGACATGATGGATGTCTTGCTGAGTACATTCAAATGTACTCATTATGGTTTCGCCCCTGGTATCTACTTATCAGATTTTGAGAAGGAACCTCCAAAGGAGATCTATGAAGAGAAGTACGGAGTTGACGGCTTTGCGAACTAGGATCGTCTCCGGGTCAGCAGCCTGTAGGTTAAGGCGTGACTTGGGCTCAACTACGTTGTGTTTTATTTGTCTTCCGCTGTGTTTGATAAGTTGCCTGCCCCATGTGGCAGTTGCGTTAAAACTTGATCATGTGATCTTTTGTGTAATACCTTTATGTATTCGTGTAATGGATGATGTATTTCTGTGTGCCAACTGTGTATGTTGTTCACGACTGATCTTTCTGGGATCGTGAATGTATGCATACGTAGGGTTTCAGACTGCCGGTCTGGGGTCCTTACAAACAGGAAGGCCAAATCCCCTTTTGAAGTGGGACAAGAAGACGACGTACTCACCTTCTTGTGGTTCCGGCTCGATCTCGTCGCCGGGATGGCAGCAGACGACGCCGGGAGGAATGCGGTGCGTGTTGACGAGCCAGGTGCAGTCCTCCGCCGTCATGTCGGAGCCTTCCCATCCGGCTCGGGCGGCAGCAGAGGGATTCCTGGGCGCCATGGAGGCGGAGATGCTCGGAGAAGACGAATATTTCAACGAAATTGCGCAGTCCTGCTTCTCTCTCTCTCTCTCTCTCTCTCTCTCTCTCACGGCGGTGCAGCGAGTACTCGCGGTGGCGGAGTGCTCGATGGAGGCGAGGGAGACGAGGACGGGAGATTGGAAAGAACGGGAAAGAAGAATGGGGGGCGGCGCAGAAGTATTTATTCCTCTTCTGCGGATTGCCGTTACTGGCGGATTGATCGTGGGCAAATGATCGTGCGGCGTGGGTTAATTGACCGTTAGAAATGCACACAGCGCAAAACACGCGCGTAACGGGCGCAGTTAATCCCACGTCCGGATCGTGGGCTCTCGAGTGCGGTTGAGGTGACCTAACGGGCCGTGGGCCCTACTCGCAGAGGCTGGCGCGTGGCCCGCGTTTATATCGAGGCGTCGCTGTTTCTGCATGTGCCACGTGCCCCTTAGTCACACGAGCAGTTGGATTTGGTCTGATCCCGCAAGATCGTGGGCAGGAATTTCGCTAAGTCTTTTTACTAGGCATCAGAGAAGAAAGGGAGTTCTATTCAGAGAAGAAGAGATTCAAGCAAGATATGAAGGGCCATGTGGAGGTGTTACTCGGCCTCTTTCAGTCATGAAGACAAGTTTTGTTTTAAGCTGGCAGGGCCCAGCGAACAAGTTCATTGGACTCTACCAGCTTTGGGGACTAATGTCGGGGGGTTACCCCCGAGTAGGGGTAAGGCAAATACTAAAGGCAAGGTCAAGGTGCTGTTGACCGGGTAGACGGCTACCCGGGTACTTGCTACCAGGTAGGTTTCTATCCGGCCGTACCCACCGAAGGCCAAGAGAAGATATCAAGGAAGTTACATTCATCCTAGTAGAGAAGTTGGTCTGAGTAGACGGATGGCAATCCTACTCGGGCCAGAAGTCAATGGAGCCGTTCTGACAGGAGATCCCGTGTATCCTGCGTCCGTACGCGCGTGCGGTTCAACTTACTAGGTTCGTGATCATCAGTGACGCAGGGTTAGGCAGCCGTCCAGTCTTGTTGAGTATAGAGGGGACAGGGCAGGATGGAGGTCTACGCTGGGAGGCTGACAGAGCGGATAGGGGCTGTCAGCCGTACGACGCGGCGCTTCTCCGCGCGAGATCTCGGAGGCGTGCCAAAGTCACCGTGGTCAAGTCACATCACCGTACCTTTTAATCATTCTTTATCCGGCTGGGCACCAGTATATAAGGTGCCCTGCCTCCTCCTGCGCGAGGGACGTTACTTGACTTCGCATTTATTTGCTAGAGACAACACCAGAGCGAGAGAGAGCAGCAGAGTGGCTACTCGGCTAGAGGCATACACTGTATTGTGGCTACTCGAATTACACACATATAGAGACAAAGGCAGGAGTAGGGGTGTTACCTCCACACGAGGGCCCTGAACCTGGGTAGATCTTGTTGTTTGCAGTGCTAGAGACATCCTACACGCGGCTACTCGCCGTGTGATCCCTCCCCGGATACCTCCAGCGTCCATCGGCCCCAACACTTTAGCCATCCCATGGCATTTGCCGTGATACCACCACGACAGGGATCATGTGGCAAGAGGTGATATTGAGTTAGCATATGTCCCCACCAAGGATAATCTCGCAGACATATTCACGAAGCCTCTCTATAATGCAAGCTTCACGTTCTTCAGGAATGAGCTAAATATCATTGATTCTAGGAGTTTGACTTGAAGATCTTGCACACACCCCTATAGTCGTGATGTGTTTGGATTTATGTGTAGGCATGGACATAGGGGGTGTTATCCTAACACATTGGGTTCTCCCTCCCCCCATTATGCCCAAAGCAAAAAATTCATTGTTATCTCTCTTTTTCTAATGTTGAATTGTGAGCTTCAGTGTCGAGTATTGGCCATGCACCCAATATATATCTTTGCGGTGTCATACCATGATCTCTTACATGGTGGCTTAGTCCACCAAACTCTTCCTTGGGAAGGTTTGGATCTTAGTTGGGGTTTATTTGATATTTCGTTGCATTTCTCTTGTTTTTACCTCGCTAAGTGTTTTCGTAGGAAAATCTCTCTCAATTGGTCCATTTGATTGTTTGATTCTTGCAATAGAGGGAGATAAGTACTACTTTCAGTTTAGTGTTTCTATCCTAAGCCTTTCTACCCAAAAACCAAACTCCATTGAAACTAGGAAGTTTCGAATCAGATGGTAGCCAGAATTTCCTGCTCAGTTTTGAACCGAAATATCCGGGTGGTGCCGAAATATCCGGTTGAAACTTGAACCGGAATATCCGGTCCGGTGCATCTTCACTTATTCGGAGGGGCACGGGGAGAGAGGAAGTTCTTGACTTTTCTCCCCCAACTCCTCTTCTCCACCAAAGCGCCGCCACCTTGATTCTTGGCCTCCCGGGCCACTTCCTCTACGGGATCTGCGAGTTCTTTCCCGGATCTTGTTCCCCTCTTCCTTGGGAGCGTTTTCATCCAAGAATCTTCATCCATGGACGCCGGTAAAGTTCAAATCCTTTGAATCTTGGTGCCAAAACCCTACCCCTCCATGGATTTGTGTTTTTCTTGACAATGCTTGGTAGTGATTGCTCCTTAAGGTACCCTATGCATGCAAGAGACAATAGGTTAGACTCTCATGTCACTGATCTAGTTTTCAACTCTAGTTTAGAATCAATCTAGTACTGGTTTCATGCTGCCGGAATATCCGGTTCAGTTTTGAACCGGAATATCCGGTGGTGTTCTGTCACGCACTCGGAATATCCGGTACAGAACTGAACCAGAATATCCGGTTGAGTTATGTCCGAATTTCATCAGTACTAGTTTGATCCTAACTATAATTAATTCTCGATCATACCATGGAACCTTTCCTATTGTTTTTACGTATGATTCCTCCATTGTTTGATATATGTGCACTTACCCCTATTGCTTCCTCTATGATGCTTCTTCACAGGTAGCTCTCACGCTGACAAGTTGGGCCCTCGCAAGTGTCTTTTGTACAAGGACACTAGTGATGAGGATCCAAGTGACGCTCCCCCTCAAAGGAAAGCTATTGCCAAGGGAAAGGCTCTCTCCTCGAAGCCATCAAAAAAGAATAAAGGAAAGGCAGCTAGGCAGAACTACAAGTAAGATATCTCCACTCAGGACTATGTTCAGATCAGACAGAAGGATTGTTACAACACTCCCCGTGATGTGGAGTGTGAGGATGCTCGTTTCTGGTGCTTGGAGCAGTCATATATCTATGCTGACATCTACTCCGACTACAAGTTCCCTATCCGTCAGATGCATCCTACCAAGCTATGTCTAGCACTCAGAGTCAGATCCTTCACCATGTGAGTGGTGCTCCTGGTGATCTTCCTACCCCTTTTGTTCCACAGTCCTACTTTCAGTGGCATGCCAGAGACCATACCCCTTGGGAGCGGATTGAGGAGGCTCTTCATGCCACAACTACTTCTTCCCGTGCTCATGATGGAGATGGTTTTGATGAGAAATATGAGGATGAGGACAAGGATCTGGAGAGGGAGGCCGAGGGTGCTTCTGACGCATCAGCTGGAGAGTCGTCTGAGCATTCCGATGCTTAGATCATTATTGGGACGCTAGCACCACTACCTATCTCCTTCTTGGTGTCTCGATGCCAAAGGGGGATAAGTAGCAGTAGGCCTACGGGGATTCGCATGGGTTTCGGGCACAAGCGTATGCTTTTACCATTTCTTGAGAGCTTGTATCCATTTAGTCTTATTCGTGAACTATTTCCTTTTATTGTCTCGTTTAAAACTATGTGCTATTATGTGTTGTGAGACTATGTTTATTAATTATCATGGATCATGGAGTATCTATCTTATATGTTGAGGATATTAACTCTTATTAGGCTTGGGTATTCTTGTTATCATCTCTACGCACAAGGTATATATTTCTATTTAATTCTCAATATATTGGTTATTGTTACTTTGGCATGTTTGCCACTAGTTGGAAATTTCTCTCCTTGTATTATTGCACCTTTTTGCATTTGAGGCAAACAAAAGATGTGCATACAGATAGGGGGAGACATTTCTAGTTTGTTTCAAACATGTACTCGTCAAGGTTTTATTTGGAGATCTTAGTATTGTCATCTAACACCAAAAAGGGGGAGATTGAAAGTGCATTTCGTGTTCCCGGTGTTTTGTGTGTTAGTTAACAATACTAAGTACATTATTTATCGAGGTGTTTAGTGTGAAGGTGTTATCTTTAACATTGGCATCGATCACCGAAAAGATCGGTGAAGATTGGGCTAAGAGATTTGGGACATAGAGGAACCAGATTATTCTAACCGGATTATTCCGGGAAACCGGATATTCCGGTTAGGATGTTTTATGTCCAGTTCGGGACAGAAAAGAGCCGGAACATTGGTACTGGATTGTTCATATCGTACCGGATATTCCAGTTGAGGGAGTTTCTGCCCAAAATCGGCTAAAGTCTGAAGTTGGAACTCACATAAGTGAACTGGATTATTTGAACCGGATAATTCCGGAGCAACCGGAATATCCGGTTCAGGTGCCTGCGCAAGACAGAAGTCAACCAGATTATTCATACCGGATTTTTCAGAGTTAATCGGAATATCCGGTTGAAGTTAACGATTTCGAAGCAGATCTGAAGAAATATCCCAACTGGATATTCCGGTCCAAACTTGGACCGGATATTCCGGTACCAGTTTTTTAGCCAAACGGCTAGATTTGAGGAGGGGGTATAAATACCCCTCCTCTTCTTCCTTGAGCTCTAGTTCTTCCCTCTAGCATTCAATAGCATTTAAGAGCTCACCAAATCCTCCATAACTCCCAATCCCTCTCACCAAACTTGTTGATCTTTGGAGGATTGAAGGAGAAGGCCTCGATCTACATCTTCACCGAGTCGTTCTTCATTTCCCCCTCATTAGCTTGAGGGATCTAGCCTAGGGTTCCCTCTTGTGAAGAACCTAGGCATCTTGCTACTCTTGGTGGTTCGAGATTGTTGGGAGCCCCCAATTTGGTTGTGGGTGTGTACCCCAAGTTGTTTGTAAAGGATTCGGTTCCCGCCTCAAAGGGGATCAATAATGGAAGGTGGACTAGGCCTTTGTGGCGGGGTTCATCGGAGAATAGGGTGAGGCCTTTGTGGCGTTGAGTAGGCCTTCGTGGCGAGCTCACATCCCTCCAACGAGACGTACTCCCTTAACAAGAAGGAACTCGGGATTACATCGTGTCTCCGCGTGCTTCATATAGGTTACCTCGTTCCCTTCCGCCTTTACTTGTATTTATATTGTGTTTGTTGTTATCCTTGTCATATAGGTAAATTCACCATAGTTGCATTATCTAGAGAATTTACCTTTATGCCAAGCCTAAATTAGTAGAAAAAATAAAATTGGTCGTAGCACATATTCACCCCCCTCTAGGTACCCGTACATTAATTTCAACGTGGAACCTACACAACACAATCAAATCACTTTGCCCCAATGAAGCAGTGAGGTTGTTAATCTCACCGGTTTTGCTGAACACAAAGAGGTTAAACGTATGGTGTGAAAAACACTAGGAAAACAGTATGAAAGCAGTATGAAAGCAGTGTGTGTATTATCAGAATGAGAAAATGGACCGAAGTCCATAGTTCACTAGTGGTGTCGAACAATCGTTGGGTATTAAGTTGCAAGCAACAGATTATCGCGGTAAGCAAAGTGTGTACTATAAACAATGTAAACTAGGTAAACACCGTTTTTTTCTTCCTATTGGCAACATCTCCTCCATACGCCACGTTTCTATCACTCGAGCACAGACGCAAAGGAGGAATGAACCCACTATCCAGCATAAATACTCCCTCTTGGAGTTACCAGCATCTACTTGGCCAGAGCATCTACTAATAACGGATAGCATGCAAGATCATAAATAACATATGCATGAAGATAACATGATAGATTGATAATCAGAAGACATAGCATTCGACATTCAGCATATCCCAGCAAATACAACATGTAGTATTACATAAAGATGATCTCGATCATGTAGGGCAGCTCATGAGTTCTAAACATGAGGTACAAAGTGGAGAGAACAACCATCTATCTACTACTATGGACCCGTAGTCCAGGGATGAACTACTAACGCATCACTTCGAAGGAGGGCATGGTGGTGTAGACCCCTCCGGTGATGAATTCCCCTCCCGGCAGGGTGCCGGGGAGAGCTCCAGAACCCTCCCGATCTCGGGATGACGATGACGGTGGCCTCGGGTGTTTCTCGGGATGAAGTGGTATATTTTTAGGGTTGACGCATCAGGGGTTATAAATAGGCGAAAGGGAAAAGGCGATGGAGGCCTGGGAGGCCCCACACCACCCCATGGCGCGGCCAGGGGCGCGCCTCCCTATGGTGTGGCCCTCCTGTGGCCCCCCAGGGCCTCTTCGGAACTCCGTGGAACCTTCGGGAATTCTAGGACCTCAGGACTTCGAATTTTCCAATTCCGAGAATATTTCCAGAACAACTTTTCTAAAACTAAAAATACCAGAAAATAGGGAACTAGCTCTGTGGCATCTTGTGTATAGAAAACATGTAGGAAACAACATGAAAACAACATGGAACGTCAGAAATTAAGGATACATTTATGACATATCAACATCCCCAAGCTTAGTTCCTACTCGTCCTCGAGTAGGTAAACGATAAAAAACACATAATTTCTGAGGTGACATGCTACCAATATAAACTTGATAATCAATAATGAAAAGCATAAGTAAGCTAGTCCTTAAGAGTGGGGAAAAACATAAATGCCAGGACACCTTCAAAGTTCATGAGGAAGACTAGAACAAATAATTAGAGAACAGACAATAACACTCCATGAATCAATTAATAATGTTTCTGGGACTAATGCACATTAAACTCAGAATGGAAACTATGCTCTCTCAACTGTGCATAAAGTTAGAAGATGGAGACTCAACATAAAAGTAAAAGAAAGGCCCTTCATAGAGGGAAGCAGGGATCAACTCATGTGCTAGGGATTTTTATTTTATTAAACAGAGGTATACAAGTTTGACACTCATCCCATCCATCTTACACAAACCATGGCTAACTGAATCCTCGGGTGCCTGTCAACAATCACATAACATGGAGGAGTGTCTATATTTTTAGAGAGGTGTATGCTTATGTCAACGAATGGTAAACAGAAAATACAATATGTCACAAGCCAACTATACTTCACAAGAGCGGCTCCCATAGAAGGACGCATCTGGGTAGAAGGTCATCCCTCTTTCTCTTTTGTTTACACAATTATGCTTTGATTGATAAATCAGGGGGGAAAATAGTGAAGAGAATTTGTTGTTATTAATTTGGGGTTGGGCACCCTGCCAGCTCTTCTATCATTAGATAAGCGGATGAAGACACTAGTCCAGGGTGTGAAAGTACAATCAACAAGTGAGATAAACATTCTCTATTTACGCCGTCATGAGCTAAAACAGGATCACAAAACAGGAGTAATTTTGAAAGTTTTAAAGGTAACACATGAGAAATTTACTTTGGAGTGACGGTTAAATAACACATGTAGGTAGGTATGGTGGACACATTTGGCATACTTTGATTTTTGGGAGTTGGATGCATGAGTATAGCTCATACTCAGTACAGGTGGAGGCTAGCAATAGACTGGGAGCGACAAATCAAGAGAGCATAAGAGCCATAATCATGCATAGAGACATAAACATCGTTAATAAAAGCATAAGTGGTACCACAAATTCAAAAACTAAATGACCATAGAGGCTATAAGTGACTGGTTCATATTCATAAACATGGTGTGAGCATGCGCCAACTCAACCAAATAAAACATTCAAAGAACACCACAAATTTATGCTTCAATATGACAAGAACAACTCATGATTCTTTCAATGGAACATTAAACACTATCATCTATTTGATACTAATCATGCTACTAAATAACCACTAGGCTTTATAATTAAAATAACATCTAGCATGGTACACAAAAGTCTAGCCACAGTCTATACAAGCTTCTACTTGCACCGTTATAAATTCTACTTCAAGCAACAATTTCTTTTCCTAACAAGCACCATACAAAACATGATTTAACGAAAACTCTCTAAATGTTACAGAAAGAAAACATGAGAGTACTCACACAAAACTACTATAACTAACAGCTCTGAATAAGAGATGCAATGAAAACAAGAGCTAAACAAGAATTTTTGCAGCAACTAGAGGAAAAACTAAGAATACGAGCACAACAAGTATTGAAACAAAAAAGCGGAGCATATCTCTCTCCCAAACAAGGAATTCTAGGGTCCAACTATATTATTGCAGCAAGGAAAACAAAATAAAACAAACAGACGCTCCAAGTACACTTCATATGATGTGACCGAATAAAAATATGTTTCACTAGAAGTGACCTGATAGATTGTTAATGAAGAAGGGGATACCTTGGGCATCCCCAAGCTTAGATGCTTGAGTCTTATTAAAATATGCTTGTATGAACCACAGGGGCATCCCCAAGCTTTGATCTTGCACTCTTCTTGATCACATATATCACCTCTTCTCTTGAACCTTGAAAACTTCCTTCACACGACACTCAAAGAGTAATTCGCATTAGAGAATTAGTGCAACAATAAAAAATCCATGGGTTCTATATGGGAACAAGTGCTATTGATAATTTTAAACATTAGCTACAGCCACTAATGTTTTGTGAAGCAAAGAAATCCACTTGACATCATAAAAGAGAAAATGCAAGAAAAATGGCAGAATCTGTCAAAACCAGAACAGTCTGTAAAGAAGATTTTTTTCGGGGCACTTAAGTTGCTCAGATCAAATAACTTAAAGAACAAAAAATATGCGGAATTAGATAAGGAATAAGAAAAAAAAAATCAGGTCATTCTGATTTTCCTGTGAATTATACGACTTTTTACGGTGGACAACAGAAATCTGTTTCCTGCGCAGAAATCCAAAAACCAACTCCAACCCTCGTCAGAAACTTTACTTGGAACAACTAAAAAATGAAAAGAAAGATACTAAGGAGTTGCTACAGAAGTATAAAACCTCTTGACTCAAAGAAAACAAAGAAAAATAAAGCAAAAAATAAAACCATGGGTTATCTCCCAAGAAGTGCTTTTCTTTAATGCCTATTAGCTAGGCCCAGAAAAGTGGATTCACGTGTTTTCAAGTGAAGAAGATGCTCACTTAAGAAATATGAATTAAGTAAAAGAGAGCATCAAGAAGCAAGTATAAAACAAATTTAAGTCTAACCCACTTCCTATGCATAGGAATCTCGTAAAGAAATAAATTAAAGAAGCTCAAACTAGAAATCATGGGAAGGTAGAACAAGAGGAACTTCAAAACTTTCAACAAAAAGAAAGGTATTTTAGTAACATAAAAATTCCTACAAACATATTTTCCTCTCTCATAATAATTTTCAGTAGCATCATGAACAAACTCAACAACATAATTATCACATAAATCATGTTTGTCATGGTCTAAAAGCACACAATTCATATCAAGCTCCAAAACAGTGGGATCAAATTTAAAACCAGCTCCTCTTTTTTCCCACTTTTAACAGTAGCAAAAAAACATGATTCATCACTCCTAAAAGGTATAGGACACATTATAGAAACTCTATTTTCAGTAGCATTATAATTTATAACATCAAGTAACATAGGACCATCATTAAGAGCATTATCATATAAATTTTCTAAAAATACTTCCTCATTATCATGCATATCAATAGTTGGAATAAATAGAGGGTTATCATAGGATTTATCAAAGTAGCATGGATTATCATAAATAACAGTAACAATATCATTCTCACAAGTTTCATTCATAGTAGTATCAAGATCAAAAGTATAGCAAGTATCAATTTCATCAAAAAGAGATATTTCAAAAGAATCAATAGGATCATCACTTTCATCAAATAATGTATAAGTTAAAGAGTTACTCTCATTGGGAGGTAGAAATGGGTAGCTCCATTATTAATCCTCTTGATCATCACTCTCCTCCTATTTTTCATCCAATGAGCTTCTAGATTCAGCAGTTTCTTCTTCCATAGGTTCCTTCAAGGCATTAGTTACTTCCTGAGGTTGGGAGCATTTATTAAGGTAGTCCATTATGTAGTAATTACAATCCTTGTAATTATCAAAGCAATATTCAAGTATAGCATAAACCTCGTATTTATAAGGTGGATCATCAATACTTTCAAGTAAATAAGCAATTTCAAATGCACACTTCCAAGCAATTAATTCTTCAATTTGTTCCACATCATATAATTCATAATTTACCTTAACATAAGAAGATATGGTAACATCATCATTATACTCACATTGAAAAGGGAGGTGTTTATACCTCTTACACCAGCAAGATTTATCAAGGCAGTAAGTAACATTATAAGTAAAGAACAAGTTTTTAGCATAGTCATGCAATTTATTATTTTGCTCCCATAAGTGTATTCCTTTCTGTGACAAGCGGTGTTCGTTATAATATTTTTGTTATTCATCTGTGAACCCACCTTGCCTAAAAGATCTAGTTTCAAAGGCATCAAACATTGATAGCAAGCATGATAAAGCAAAAATAACAACTAGAATAAGAACTAACATTTTTGTGTTTTTGATAAAGAGAAGAAAACAAGAAAAAATAAAATAAACTAAGAAAAACAAAAAAAAAGTAAATAGATTGGAAGTGACAGACTCCCCTTGCAGAAATTCTCGTCCTCCCAGGCAACGGCGCCAGAAATTAGCTTGATGGTGCAGATCCTGCACTCGTTGGGAGACCCCAAGAGGAAGGTATGATGAGCACATCAGTAGTTTTCCCTCGGTAAGAAACCAAGGTTTAATCGACCAATAGGAGGAAGAAGTATCTTCAGAAGGTTGAAGCAGCTGAGATGGCAGGGCGCACTACCGGTTCAGAAGCAACATGGAACCTACACAACACAATCGAATCACTTTGCCCCAAATAAGCAGTGAGGTAGTCAATCTTACCGGTTTTGCTGAACACAAAGAGGTTAAACGTATAGTGTGGAAAACAGTACTCCCTCCGATCCATATTAATAGGTGCTGAAGTGGATGTATCTAGCAATAAAACATGTCTAAATACATCCACTTCAGCACCTATTAATATGGATCGGAGGGAGTAGGAAAACAGTATGAAAGCAGTGTGTGTATTATCAGAATGAGAAAATGGACCGGGGTCAACAGTTCACTAATGGTGTCTCTCCGTGAAAGATAAATAACCTGTGTGGCGAATAAATTACAGCTGGGCAATTGACAGAAATGAAGGCTGCACCGTAGTGCATATGCAAGACATAAAGATTACTATGTGATTCATGCTGGCATTACAACAAAATACATAGACCGTTATCCAACTGCATCTATGACTAATAATCCACACTCTGAATATCATCCGAACAAACGTTAGGTATTAAGTTGCAAGCAACGGATTATCGTAGTAAGCAAAGTGTGTAATGTAAACAATGTAAACTAGGTAAACACCGTTGTTTTCTCCCAAATGGCAACTGCACACCCTCCATCCGGCACGTTTCTGTCACTCGAGCACAGATGCAAAGGAGGAATGAACCCACTATCGGGCATAAATACTCCCTCTTGGAGTTACTAGCATCTACTTGGCCAGAGCATCTGCTAATAACGGAGAGCATGCAAGATCATAAATAGCATATGCATGAAGATAACATGATAGATTGATAATCAGAAGACATAAGATTCAACATTCATCAGATCCCAGCAAACACAACATGTAGGATTACATAAAGATGATCTCGATCATGTAGGGCAGCTCACGAGATCTAAACATGAGGTACAAAGTGGAGAAAACAACCATTTAGCTACTTCTATGGACCCGTAGTCCAGGGATGAACTACTCACGCATTACCTCGGAGGAGGGCATGGTGGTGTAGACCCCTCCGGTGATAAATTTCCCTCCCGGTAGGGTGCCGGGGAGAACTCCAGAACCCTCCCGATCTCGAGATGATGATGACGGTGGCCTCGTGTGTTTCTCGGGACGAAGTGGTATATTTTTAGGTTTGACGCATCGGGGGGTATACATAGGCGAAAGGGAAAAGGCGATGGAGGCCTAGGGGCCCCACACCAACCCATGGCGCGGCCAGGAGCGCGCCGCCCAATGGTGAGGCCCCCTGTGGGCCCCCTCCGGGCCTCCTCGGGACTCCGTGGAACCTTCGGGAATTCTAGGACCTCCGGACTTCGAATTTTCCAATTCCGAGAATATTTCCAGAACAAATTTTCTGAAAGTAAAAACAGCAGAAAATAGGGAACTGGCTCTGTGGCATCTTGTCATTAGGTTAGTCCGGAAAATCAATAAAAAAGGCATAAAGTGTATAGAAAACATGTAGGAAACAACATGAAAACAACATGGAACATCAGAAATTAAGAATACGTTTATGACGTATCAACAGCCTCACTGTTTCATTGGGCAAAGTATCTTGTTGTGTTGTGTGCAGATTCCACGTTGTTCCTGAGCCTGGTAGTGCGCCCTACCAACATTAGCTATCAAAAACCTTCATAAGTGATTACTTTCTCCTACTGGTCCGATTAAACCTTGGTTTCTTACTTGGGGTCTCTTAACGAACATGTGTCCACACGCCATCACCAGACGCGGCCAAAGAGGGGGACGCCTGGCACCCCTATAAAGGCCCCCCCTCCAGTTGACCTTCTGTCTCCGCGAGTCTTCAGATGAAAAATAATTTCTGTGACTTTTTGGGAATTTTCCGGGAAATTTGATTTCTGCACAAAAATAGACACCAAGGGTAATTCTACTGAAAACAGCACCAGTTCGTGTAAGTTTGATCCAAATCTTGCAAATTTGAGGGAAAACAATAAGAAAAGTGCATGGAAAAGTAGATACGTTCGGGACGTATCAAATGTCAAATCTAGGCTCAAGGTAGAGAGTGAAAAGGATGAGAAGACCATCCACGATCTCTAAGACACTTTGCAAATTCAACCGGATAAGATTGCGGAGCTGGACACGCATATCCTTAGTATGTTTGGTAAGCAATATACTTTACCGTTCCACATACTATTTCTATGTTTTTCATCCTATTAACTTATGCATGCATTTTAATTTGCAGCTAAAAACAATCCTACTCCTCGGATTGAGTGTATCCACATTTTCGAGGAGTTCATCGAAAGCATGAAGACTTCTGGGAGGCGGTTTTTTCGCAAATTTCTCCTGGATCAAAGCGATAAATACTCTAACGCCATCCATCTTTCGTCTGCCATTGATGAGATGATACGTTGCAAACGTATCTATATTTTTTGATGCTCCATGCTTGATTTGTACTCAATACATTTTGTTTACCACATGTATTCCTTTGTTTTATGGATGTTTTTACAGACTAACCTATTAACAAGATGCCCCAGGCCAGTTGTTGTTTTGTGATGTTTTTCTATTTCTGAAAAGTTCTTAGGGAAATATTCTTGGAAATGTCTGAAAATCCAGGGAGATCAATTTTTACCCGGAACAAAGATAGGGGTCCAAAGGAGAGACAGAGGGGAGCCAGGGGAACAAGGTGGAAACCAGCACGACCTCCCCCTTGGCCGTGCCCAGTGGGCCCGTGGGAGCCCTGGCCACAGCCTCACGTCCCCTCTTCGCCCATAAATTACCTTCAACCCTAAAAACGTCGGGGGCGGGGTTATTTTCCATGAAACATGCAGAGAGGCACCATCACCTCGAAAGTCCAATCTTGGGCTTCTCCAGCACCCTGCCAGAGGGGGGAATCGTCACTGGTGGCCTCTTTATCGATGTTGGTGCCTCCCACGATGATGCGGGAGTAGTCCCTCCTCAGGGCTGAGGGCTCGTGCTAGTAGCTATATGGTTATCTCTCTCTCCCTCTCTCTCTCTCATGATGTGATGTTGATTGTGACTGTGTTCTATGTTATTATTGTTGAATCTATGATGTTTCCCCTTCATTATGTAATGGATCTGATGTTCACAATTGGTTTTATCTAGTATAATTCTCTGGAGTCACCTTTGTTCCACGGTGCCACAATGACAGTGCGGGTGCTGTGTGTGACTCTATGGACTATGGATTAGAGGGATACTTATCATGAAGTTGTTCTTACTTTTTTTGGATTAAATTGGAATCATGAGGTTTCTTTATTCTTCTGTTTAGTATAATCTCTATAGTGCCAAGGTGACAGTGCGGGTGATGTAGATTGATTAGAAAGATACTATTCAAAAGATAGGTTGTGGTGTTTATTAGTACTATCTTTGGAATTCCAAAGTGACAGGGTTGTGGTGTTCTTGATGGAGACATGAACTTTGATGTGTCCTTGTGTAGCCCTACGCGATTCTCATCCTATTTGATTCACGAGGAACGGTTTCCGAGCTATGTCTTTCATGCATGTTGTTAGAGGAAGTATTATATGTTTAATTATCGTAATGTTGTTGAGAGTGACAACTAGTGAAGTATGATACCTAGGCCTTGTTTTCCACCATAACTATATCGTTTTCTTTCAGTTTTACTACTAGTTTTATTGCTTCCATTTTTATTAAAGATTTAATACACCTTGTTTTACCATCCATATTACCCATACTCTATCATCTCTTTGCCAAACTAGCGCATCTATACAGCTGACAATTGTATTAGGTGTGATGGGGACACAAGAGACTTCTTGTATCTTAATTTCAGGGTTGCTTGACAGGGATAAATTCAACCTATACCTCCTTGAGTTTGATAAACCTTGGGTTGCTCACTTGAGAGAAAGTTTCTGCTGTCCTACAAACCTCTGCGCTTGAAGGCCCAACATAGTCTACAAGAGTTTTATGAGAGATATTTATGAGATTTATCTTGACTAAGGACATGAAGTGTTTGAAGAAAAAACTAAAAAACCTATGGAACATTATTTTTATTCTAGTAGAAATGTTATTAGTATGAATTCTTTGAATACCATTATTGCTAATGCTATGGAAAACTTTAAGCTTGGAGAAGCCAGTTTTAATGAATATGATCTTTTCAATTTCCGAAGCATGGAGGAGAAAATTTAGTTTGATGATACTATGTCTCCAATATATGATAATTACATTGATGAATATGATGTTTTCAGTCCACCTACTATTGAGGAGAAAATTTATTATGATTATGACATGACTCCTATTTATGATGATTACAATGATAGCTATTTTATTGAATTTGTTCCCACTACTATTAATAAGAATGACCTTGCTTATGTGGAGAGTAATAATTCTTTTATGCATGTGGCTCATGATAATAATGATTTATGTGACATTTATATTGTTGATTTTATTCATGATCCTACTGATAGTTATTATAAGAAAGGAAAATATGGTTGTGGGAATTTCCATGTTACTAAAACACCTCTCTTTATGTTGAAATTTTGGAAGTTGCATTTGTTTTCTATTCCTATGCTAGTTGCTTTGTGCTTCATTGATTTATTTTCTTACAATATTTATATGCATATGAAGTTGGTTAGACTTAAATGTATTTTTTTATTTGCTTCTTGATGCACTCTTATTGTTCTTCAATTCTTATTCTTATGTGAGCATTGTTTTTTCAATTACTTTGCCTAGCTAAAAGGCGTTTAAGAAAAGCGCTTGTGGGAGGCAAACCACTTTTTTTCCTTTGTTTTCTTTTCTTTGTGTCTTGAAAGTTTTTACCTCTGTAGCAACCGATCCTTATCCTTTTTATTTCGGTTTTGTGCCAAGAGCAACCTCTAATAGATAGATTTGGGGAAGTTGCTGCCCTGAAATAGATTTCTGGGCTGTTACCAAGAACATTATATCTCTCAGCAAGAACGTCGGATTGCTTTGAAAACAAATAGACACATGCCCTAGGTTGTTATGTAAATTTCATTAGTTTCACACGTTTTGATTTGAGCAACAGATGATTTTCGAAAAAAACTCATCTTTACCGATTGTTCTGTTTTGATAGATTTCTGCCAATATTTGCATTTGCATCTTAATCTCTTTCTTTTGGTGTTATTTTGAGGGGAAGAGATTTAAAACAAGTTGTGAAAGTAGCTAATGTTTTAAATGGAGTGTGAGACTTGTGTTGAAACTAAACCAAGTGGATTTATTATTTTGATTACACTAACGTTGCTAATGAAGATTGTGAGAAGTTTTAGGCGGAGGAAGTTTTCAAGTGTAGGGAGCTAAGTATGATGTGATGAGATGAAGGATAGACAAAAGATCAAGCTCGGGGATGCCCATGTCACCCCAAGACATATCCAACAAGTACAAGCGTCAAAGCTTGGGGATTCCCAAGGCATACTCTCCTTCATCAACAAAAATATCAGGTTTCTTTCAAAAACTATAGTTTAATTGCTTCACATGATATGTGTTATTCTTGAAGCGTAATTTTATTTTGGTTTTAGTTTGTTTTGTGGTTTTTGCTGTAGCTTTTGGTTGGATCCTAGCACTTTTATTTTGGAGAGAGACACGCTCTGTTTTCATTGCCTAGAACACTCTAGTTTTCATTCTTACTATTCTATGAGTGTTGAGCTTTTGCTAGTACTGCGTTTAGCTCTTAATTTTGTTCAGATCTTGCTGTTTTGCTTCAGTTATATTTTATTAGCTCTCTGTTCTTTGATGTTTATTTTCTTTGAGAGTTGTTTCAAATAAGTTTATTTGTGTTGGAGAAGAGTAAATTATTTCATGCTTATAGTGATGCAATAGGAAGCTTGTTTTGAGTGTGGCTTAGGCTTTGGCATGTCACGTTAGATGTTATTTTAATTGTGTGCTTAGTTATTTATGATGTATCATGACTAGTCTCAAATAGCTGAGAGTGCTTAATGTGCCATTGAATTTAATCATGTGTCGTTCTCTCAAATTGAAGCATGATATTGTGGTATATCTCTTTGAATGCTTTATCTGGATTGACTTAGCGCATTCTCACACCATGTTATGACTACAAAAAAAGTCATTTCTAGCCTTGTTGAACATTTAGTTTATTTACTTGTAATATGACTTCATGCTTTGATTAATGATGTTTTGTTTCTATGCATTATTATGGCCGTTATTGTTCTCTTAGTTGGTCGCTCCTAGTCTTTTGCTAGCCTTCACCTGTACTGAGTATGAGCTCTACTCGTGCATCCAACTCCCAAGAACCAAATTTTACCAAATGTGTCCACCATATCTACCTATATGTGGTATTTAATCGCCACTCCAAGTAAATTTCTTGTGTGCTACTGATAAGCCACAAGCATAGGGGATCACAACAGTCTTCGAGGGAAGTAAAACCCAAATTTATTGATTAGACACAAGGGGATCCAAAGAATATTTATAAGCCTTAACCGATGAGTTGTCAATTCAGCTGCACCTGAAAGTAGACTTACTCGCAAAAATTTATCAACAACAGTAGTAGTAAAATAACAGCAGCAGTAAAATAGAAACAACAGTAGCAATTGAGGAAAACAGCAAGATTAAAATAATGTAGGCCTAGGGAATGGATGAACGGGCGTTGCATGGATAATATAGTTCATATAATAATAAAAACGTGGGCATTGCATATCGATAATTATAAAGCATCCAAGTTCGAGGAAAACCATAGGCACGTGTTCCAATTTAGTCGTACGTGCTCGCAATGAGAAACTTGCACAACATCTTTTGTCCTACCAGCCCATTTTCAGATGGGCCTCAAGGAAACCTACTGGTAATTAAGGTGCTCATTTTAACAAAGCTCCGGAGCAAAGAATTAACACTTGGTGAACACATGTGATCCTCACATCACAGTCATCCCCTCTGGTTGTCCCAATTATTGTCACTTTGGGGACTCGGGTTCTGGACAAAAATATGTGTAAACAACTTGCATATATGATCAAGAAACATAATTATACTCATGAAAAAATAACATGTTCAGATCTGAAATCATGGAACCCGGGCCCTAGTGACAAGCAATAAGAATAACAAGTTGCAACAACGATATAACGCACTAACAACGGAGACTAGGCACTATGCCCTAACAATCTGGCATTATTACATGAACAATAGCATTCAATGCCTTCCATCCCTCTCAGGCTACAGCGGGGATTACTCACGCAAGGGGGAATCATGGATGGTTGATGGACAAGTGGTGGTTGTGACGATGGTGATGATCTCCTTCGAATCCCCGTCCCGACAGGGTGCTAGAACAGGAACTTCTGATTGCGGAATTGGGTTTCGAGGCGGCGGCGGCGCTTTGATGTGTATCTCTGCAATATGACAAACCCCCTGATGTTTTAGGGTTACTGGGAATAAGTAATCAAAAGGGGAGCCCGAGGTGGTGGCTGGGGCCACCACACCACCTGGTGGCACGGCCTAAGAGGGCGCGCCCAGCCATGGTGTGGGCCCCTCCTTGCCCCCTCCGGCTCTTCTTCTGGCTCTGGGGGTCTTCGGGTGAAATAAGGACTTTGGGGTCTTTTCCGGGCAATTTCCTGAAAGTTGATTTTTCTGCACAAAAACAAGACACCAAAGTAATTCTGCTGAAAACAGTGTTAGTATGTGTTAGTTGTATCCAAAACTCACAAGTTTAGAAGAAAACAATAGCAAAAGTGTTCGGAAAAAGAGGTACGTTTTGGATGTATCAGCTACCTTTAAACCTTCAAAATCATTAACCTATTTTGTCTTCCTGTTTTAGCTCATGAGGAAGTAGTTTAAAGTTTATTATGGTTTGTGTCAAGCAAAGTTCTTCTTCCTTATTTCACCCGATGAGTATGAAATCTTTGCTCATCTAAATTTGCACAGATCTGGTGCCAATTAATATAACAAAAAGGCACTTCCCCATGGTTTGATGAAAGCTGGTGGGTACTCGTGAACACGACTAGCCCTATTCTTTGTTCTCTTGATGTTATTGAAACAAGGGATCATCTCTTCTTGTCTTGCCCGTTTGCTCTGGCCTACTGGGATTACATTCATATTTACTGGGACTGCTCGCGTCCAATCTCTCAGTGGTTCCTTTCTGCAAAGAGAACTTTCTCGGGACCATGTTTCTTGGAGGTTGATGTATGTGCTTTGTGGAATATTTGGAAAAATAGAAATGATCTCATCTTATATTATTAGTAATTTTCACACTTATATATTAAGAGGTGGTGACAAGTTATCTTTTTTGTTTTCAGTTTTTATTTTGAGGTTATGATTTCTATCACTTGCATTGGATTAGCATCCAATGTTTTTCTTTTAGTTTTGTTTTTAATTGTCTTTTTCCTTTTGAATTATTTCGATAGATTTTCTTTAGTTGCTAATTTTCTATTCTTAAGAACCTGTCTAGAAAAACACAAAAATATTTTTCCATGTATCTTTACTCTTTGGATGTTTCTAGCACCATATTTATTTTGCAGAAGAGTGGTTATTCATGAGTTTCCAAGAAACATATCCTAAGGAAGAGAGGAATATTTCATTGACATGAGGTATGTCTTGTGAATCCCACCTTTTTGAGTTGTAACCTCATGTAATTAGTATACCATCAAATTATTATATGCATGTCGGATAGCAAGTCATGATACATAGAGTAAGAATCTTATTCACATGGTTATTTAGTATTTTTGCTCTTACTCTATTTTCCTGTAGTGAACCATGTCTTGCCAAAGTACCAAATTATAAAAATTAAAATGAATAAGAAAAAGTCTTTTAGACTTGGGTGATGTAGAAAAAATTGTTTGAAGAGTCTAATGCAAGAAGTACTCAACCCCGTAGTATCTAATGTTAATTGTCTCGAATATTGGCTTTGAAGAGATTTGTCTGATCGAATATATGTCTAGTGGTAAGTAAGACTCATGCCAAAATTTTGTCGTGTTAATCACCGTGGTAGATATTGCTTTACGCGTGTCTCTACACCTTGTTGCACCTATGAGATGCTGACAACTCTGCTGACCTATAAACGATCTACTAGAGTTAATCTCAGATATCGGCTATGAGTTGGTTTAAACACATGTAACAAAAATGTTATAGTGGTCAAAATTATCAGTACTCTCGTGGGAATCATGCACTTAAGAAGGATGGACATTCCTGACTCTTGAGCAATTAAAATATCTGAGGGAAACCTTTAATACCCAAGTCATGAGTGTATTTAGTTGTAATAATTTGTTGCAGCCTGGCTTGGCGTTCATACACTTGATAAAACATATACAATTCTTTTGGCATGGTCTCATTAATATTAATCTACTTTTCTTGAAAGTCAATGAAAATAAAACGTGCATTATAGAGCCATTTACTTTATGTCAGTGGGAGTCAATGAACTACTCTCTAGTTATGCTTATTTGAACATTTCTCTCACACTCTTATTACGATAAATTTAATCCTTCTAAATTTCCCTTGGCAGGATTGTGTTTTCTACAAGAAGTAGAATAATTGTTGTTTTACCAAATGTCCCTATTAATATGATCTTTGTTTTATTTGTCTTGTCTTACCGAAACTGCTATGATACTTTGTTGTTACACTATTTATATTAACCTTTCATCTAAAAGAAGTGTGAGTCGCCAGACAACCAATTGTAAGTGAACTAAACTTCTCGTTATTTCGGTTTAAACATCGAGTTCCTTATGATATTTTCACTTTCTCGGGACGATCAAGGTTTAATCTTGGGAATGTTGATGTGTCCAAAAATGACACATCTTTATCTTTATTTAAACCGTATCTTTGTCATAAAACTGATAGCAATATCACTCTAGACCTTTCACTAATCACTAATGTGCAATTTATTTGCAAATCTGCATGTCATTATTTTATTGCAGATTTCTAATCATTGAAGTCTGTCTTCAATCCATGCGGATCCCTACAAATGTCCTAGACTACAAGTTCGACAAACTTCCGGCTTGGGTCAGGATACAAAGTTACCCGGGATGGGCTTGCCCTCTGGATCACGCTGGGTCCTTGCTTATTCCAACGTCATGCTAGGAATGTATCACGTGCCCATGCAAACCAAAGGAAAGCAGATACAACTATTACATATCCTAGTCCTATTTCCCATCAGAACATAAGGGAGTGGGCTTCCTTTGTAACAGCTCTGTTCTGGTCGTGGCTCACCTCACTGGACCAACGCTTCTGGTCGGAAGCTGGTCGATCGCTCGCTATCTCGAAATATTGTTTAGTTTCTAATCATTCAAGAGAAATCAGGGCTAAAAGGAAGTGAAATGTAAAGATCAGAAAATCATTGAAGTCTGTCTTCGCAGCAAACTATCAGGTAAAACTGACCAAAAAAATGCGAAGAGCCCCATATAAGGAGAAGAAATAACGCCCAGAACAGAGCCACACATCATTCCCTCTCCACCGCTGTCACTACCGTCCTCTCCACAAGACCACGAAGTGCTACCGCATCTCCACCACATCATCTCCACCACCACCATAGTCATAGCCATACTTATACTTTGTAATCTAGATCCCATTGCGATTGGGAACATTGTAAGAACTATCAATCTATTCAATTCAAGTACTATTTTGTTTCAATATTTTCTATTGCTGATATGACTGCGATGTGTGAGCAGTCCCTCTCAGGCTATGGGCTGAGACCTAACCTTGCAACCATGTGCTTTATTTAAATGGGATACTTAGTCTAATAAGTTCATCTATGTTATTTGTGTGTGTTCTACTATCCGTGCCTCGCTCCTAGGACTTGTCAGGTCCCCAAGACCCCAAAGAGTGACCAAGATAGCTGTATAGCGAGAGTGAAGTGAAAGGTTGATCAGGAACGTCTATGACAGGAGGATCAGTAAGACTCCTGGAAGCGGATCTCTCAGGAATTCACAATGACATCAGCGTGCTTAATGCTTTCATCTTTCTTTTTAGAACTAAAAACCGAGGCAACCCCGCGAGACGGAACGGATATAGGGCCAAGGTTGGATGAAGTACTCTATGTTAACCCGTTCTCGGAGGCATAGTGAAATATGGATACATTGCCCCTCCACACATCTAAATAGCATATGTATTAATTATACTAAGCTTATTTAACCTTATCTTATTTATCTCATACTACTAATGCACTATTGCAGGTGAAACTTTAAGCCCATGCCTATTTTTATTATTTATAACAACCTCTTTTGCAATACAAGAATTGGTCCGATTAAAATAGTACTTAGCAAGATTTACATGGATTCACACTGGTCTCATCAAGCACATACTTCCCGGTTCGATAAAACCTTGGGTCTCAAGGGAAAAAGGTTACAATACTACATCTGCTAATTTGGATCGAAGGTATCAATCATGCGGTCACTAGAAGTTCTCATAGTATATAAATTATAGTCAATGTTAACTCCATATGCATTTGCTAAAACACATAATGATTGTTTAGTCTCTTTTAGCAACAATACACTTGGGTCGATTCAGTAGTATTATTTACCTTAACACTAAACTCCTATGTTTTGTTGGACTTTCTTCCAAGTCCATGTTCAGGAAAATATGATCGTCTCACAAACCATAATATAATCTTAGAGACAAGATTAGGAACCCTTTTTTGTTTATGTCTTCACATCCGCACAAAGATTTTTCTTTGAAAACTCACTTTTCAAGTGCTATAGCGGTTGAGCATGATGACATAAACTTAATTCTAAACTTGGAGATAGAATAATAACCGAATGTTATTTTCTCTACGGCATACCTCCAACAATGGTGTCCTTGGAGCCCATCACCTGGTGCCCTTCTGGCTTCTGGAGTCTTCCGGTGAATAAAATTCCTCAAAAATTTCCAAGTCATTCCGAGAACTGTCATTTTTTGCCCTTTTCTGCAATACACAGACAAATAATAGGAACTCGCACTGGGCATTGGGTTAATAGGTTAGACCTAGAAAACGAAGTATAACATGTAAAAAACATGGAAGAACATATTGAAAACGAGCATTGAGCATCAAAAATTATAGATACATTTGGGACGTATCAGTTATGCGTCTTCCACTTGTTCCGCGGGTTGTATTTGCACCATGCCGACTAAGTGCAAATTGAATGTCGGCATCTCCTGAGAGGTAATGGATCCAATCATTCTTTGGCGATATGCATTTATTAGATTTTGGTCTGCCCCCACGTATGAATAAGGCAGATCGAGTCAGAAGCCGGCATCAAAGCCGTCCTCGATTTGGCATAGGGTGGGTGAGAGAAATTTACTTACACCACGAAACCCCAGCGCTTCCGCCATTAAACCTATGAAAATATTAGCGGATCCAATAAGAATAACACAAACACTTACAAGGTTGTTCCGCGCCGCCATATAGGAGCTATTGTTGACGATGTGTGCGCCATATTCATTAAATTCGAGGCTCCCGATCGTGATCGTGTCACCGATTCCGTCGAGTACTCTTGCTTGGAACGTAACTCCGGATGCCTAATACTAACCAAACGTATCTATAAATTTTTATGATCCATGCTATGTTTTCTACATGTTTTCCCATGTTTCCACATGTTTTCCTTCATTTTCCGAATGTTTTCATGGACTAACGTATTAACAAGATGCCTAGAGCTAGTTCTTGTTTTCTACTGTTTTTGTATTTCAGAAAGTTCTTAAAGAAATATTCTCGGAATGGGCTGAAAATTTACGGAGATTAATTTTTCACTGGAACAAAGAATGAATCCAAAAGAGAGCCGGACTGGGCCACCAGAGGGGTGCCAGACGTGGCCTGACCCTAGGCCGTGCCTAGGCGTCATCTGGCGTCCCCCGACACCCCCTCTCGTCGCCTCTTCTCCTATAAAATCACATTAACCCTAAAATGTCGGGGACGGAGAAATTTTCCACAAAACAGATACAAAGGTGTTGTCACCTAGAAAGTTCAATCTAGGGCTTCTGGAGTCCTGCTCCGGCACCCTGCTGGAGAGGGGGGTCGTCACCGGAGGCCTCTACATCGCTATGATTGCCTCCGAGCAGATGTGTGAGTAGTTCATCCCGGGACTACGGGTCCATATTATTAGCTAGATGGTGTTCTCTCCACTTTGTGCCACCATGCTTAAATCTTCTGAGCTGCCTAACATGATCAAGATCACCGTTATCTAATTGCTACATGTTGTGTTCGCTGGGATCTGATGAACCATGAGATTATGATTATTTTGTTCATGTTATATTGAGATGCTTCACTTTTATCTTTAGAGAGTTTTAATCTTGGCTTTGAATTCTCTCTGGTGTGTATGATTTCCTTGGCCAAGTTGTTGTATGCACCTCTCAGAGAGGGTTTATATGCTAGATATTGGGTCCATGCCTCCTTTTCATCTGTGCTCGAGTAATAGAAACATGACGGGTGGGGGATGTTCTATGGTTACTAGGGAGAAAACAAAGATGTTGTTCTCTACGAATGGGAATTATTTCTTATATTACATACTATCATCAATGCATTTGTCTGTTGCACACAAAACAATCACTTTGTTCCTGCCACTTAATATCAGCGAGATTTGCTGGATAGCTGTCTCAAGGTGAACTTTTAGTAATAGTACTTGTCAGATGGCGGTCCATTTATCTTGACGTAATGACTACAATGTTAGAACCTGTGAACTATATCTCGTCATAATAGTATTAATATACTTTCAAGATTTGTGAATTGCCTAGTTGTAATTTGTTTACCCAGCATGTTACTATTCTTAGGAGAGACACCGCTAGTGAAACTATGACCGCCGGTCCTATTTTCCTCATCGATTACGCCCTCGTTTATTTGCTTTTAATCATCACTTGCTCGCTGTTCCTTTCCATTTAATCTTCTTCAACCATTCGATACAATTAATTCTCTAGTTTTCAGTAAGACGGGAAGATTGGCAACCTTCTTAGAAAATTGGGAGCAAGAAAGAGTTTGTGTTTGTGTGCAGATCAACGCTTTTGAAGCGCTAGACAACAAGCAACCTAATGATAGACTTTGAAATCTTACTAGATTGATAACCCTGGTTCCATAACTAGGGGGAAAAACTGCTACGCTACATTATACCTTCCTCTTGGGGTCTCCCAACGAACGTGTGATCCACTTTAACAAGCAACGCCGCTGGCTCCACGGTGGGCGCCAACTGTTGAGAATACGTAGTAGAATTCATGGCAAGGGGTGCCATAACCCAGAGGTAGAACGTAGGTGTTAGGCGTAGGGAAGTTGCCGGTGGCAGGGACTCAAGTTTTACCCAGGTTCGGTACGTCGCAACAATGGAAAAGCCATGCTTCTGCAGTTTCACTATATCAGGTATAAAGCCTGAAGTACAAGGTTAAATGCGTGAGTATGATTGCGAGCTCTCTTCTTTTTTAGGGATGCTCCCCTCCGACTTTATATAGAGAGCCAGACTAGGGCTTACATGAAAGGAAACTATTGATATTAGGAAAGTATCTCTAACTTGGACGCCAAGGTGTCCGGCTTCTTCTCCAAGCCGGACTACACACTAGGCCGTAGTCCGGGTCTTCTAGAATTCGCTTTCTCGCGTGTCGGATTGCTGGGCCGCGCGACGAAGCGTTCCGCCTCATCACCTGTGGGCCACCCTATCAGGATGGTTTCTGGCCAATGCCGGATAATACTTTAATTCGGCGTATTCCCGACAGGGAGTATTATCGATAAAATCAAGAAGGGAACTACGTCTTTTCCTTATCTTGAGGGGTCAAACCTGGGTACATCATGTTTCCTCGCATCGATCTCGATCTCGACAACTACCAAGTCGCCTAAGCCCTACGAACTCACAAGTCATCATATGATGAATACGGGCCCGATAACCTCAAGACAAAGCAAATGGCATTTCACCCTCAACATGCCTACTCAGTCACCATTTGAACCCTAAAATAATTCATGTACATATATGAATGGATTGTGTTTAATTCCTGCCTATATTCAAATGGCATCATCTATTTCTATGGTGTGACGGAGACACATTGATAAAGCAATGTTGACTCCTCCACCATTCGTTCCGCCAACCCGGTTCAGAGTTTATGTCTGCAATACCCCCTCCCTTCGTCATGTGTATTGTACATTCCCCATGTGAGGATAAACGGTGTTCATACCGGCCGACACAGATTGAAAGCAACGGTATGGCATAAATATCCCTTCGCTCACACAGGTAGCTTCTTATCCTCTCTCGTGGTTGAGTGGCGTTAACAACACGATATTAATGTCTCCTATAGTGGAGCGGATGACTCGGGTTCAAAGCCGGGTTCTCGCATGAAAGTCCCCCACGGACACACGCATCGCCCGCTCTCCACGTGAGTTTGAGTGATGTTGACAATGCAATTTTGATGTTTCGTATAGCTGAACGTATGGCCCGCATTCGATGCCCGGGTCTCGGATAAAAGTCTCATGTGAGGTTGAGTGGTATTGACAACGTGATGTTAACGCCTCCTATAGTGGAACGGACTACCCGATTCAAAGCCTAGTTCTCGCATAAAAGTCCCCCATCCCCCGGGGACACACGCAATGCATGCTCACCACGTGAGGTTCGGTGGTTTTGACAACGTGGTGTTAATTCGTCCTAGAGCTGAACGGACGAGCCGGGTTGAAAGCCTGGGTCTCGGATAAAAGTCCGATGTGATGTTGGGTGGTGTTGACAACGCGATGTTAAAGCCTCCTATAGTGGAACGGATGACCCGGGTTCAAAGCCCGAGTGTCGCATAAAAGTCCCCCTCCTCCCCTGACACACGCAGCACCGGCTTTTCACGTAAGATTGAGTGGTGTTGATAGCGTGATGGCAATGCCACCTGTAGTGGAATGGACGAACGATGTTCAAAGCTTGGTCTCCCATAAAAGCCCCCCTCCCCGAGTTCCTGACACGATTAGCGATCCGCTCGTCACGTGAGGTTCTGTGGCCACGCGATGCCAACGTTTGTTTCCTCTTGCGGGTTGATTTTTTTTTCTTCCTAAATTGTAATGATAAAATTTCATTATGTCTCCCTTACTTTTATAATCCTTGGTAATTGTAAGAACATCAATCATAATCACTCCTCAGTCAATATGCAACCTACAAACTCAAAAGATGGCAACATTTTTACTAAAACTTCAAATATGATGACCGGCGACTTTAGTGTTGGCAATGTAGGAGTTTTTCAGTGGTGAAATTTCAGTCCGAGAATTATTAGAGATGGAAACAGACATCTAAATGCACATCTCAGGAAAACAAATGTACATTCACATGGTTCAGTAAGAAACTTGTAGTGGTGGTACCATGCAGGTATAGAGTCACTTTTGATGGTAGTAGCTGGCCAGCACTCGCATATGATGCAAACCGAAAACGGCGTTGTACCGGGGCCGGCCAGCGGGGCCGATGGATGCAGGACCATGCGTTCCATGTTACCGACGAAACGGTTGTGTGACCTGTTGTGGCGCGGGGCCCACTCGCGCAGCACGTTGCGCACCACCTCGCTGGGCCCGCCGCACAGCTGGTGCAGTGTGGCCTTGTCTGGCCACTCTCATACGGCATCCGATCCATCCATCCTCCCAGCACCGCTTTCTTTCCATTTCTGGGCCGTCCAATATACGAAACGGGCGGCCAGGATGAATCGTCTCTCTCCTCGCGAAGGTTTTACCATGGTAGAATGGATTAGCAGTAGCGTATTAATTGGGGGCATGGCGGCGAGGGTAACCTTCCTGACAGCGCGGCGGCATCTCGTCTCTTCCTCCTTCTCTCTCTCTCATCACCTCCTCCGTCATCTACCCCGGACGCGCGCGCGCACACCTCACTCCTCTCCTCGCCATTTCTTCCTCAACCGCCCATCCCCACAGTTCATTCACGCCCCGCCCATCCCTCTTTTCCCTCATCCTCCACCGCCATTTTATATTCAGCTAGCGCAGCGAGAGATAGAGAGCTACAGTGCTACTATTACCACCATCGGCCTCCTCTCTCTCCCTCCATCTCCTCGCCTTTGCAGGTAGAGATATCTCTCATCTCTACCTGCAACATCTTCATCTTCCTCCTCGCTTTTCTTTCCCCTTTTCCTCACCTCACCTCACTCTTTCCAGCAGTGAGAGCTGCTACTTCTTCATGCATGCACTGCTCATGCCACGGCTGCCTCACCCGTCCACCTCAATTCCACAGTAGCCGCCTAACGACAGCGGCAGCGGAGTGAGCAGGCACGGCAGCGCAAGATTCTTGCGCAATTTCAGCTGCGGCCACCAGAATTCTCCCTGCTGACGGCATGCAGCAGCCGGCCGACATGCCGCCGTTCTCGCCGGCTGGCTGGCGGGGCCCGGCCGGGGCGCCGTCGCCCATCAGCAGCCGCCCGCCCGCGCCGGCGCCGGGACAGCACCAGCAGCAGCAGCCGCAGCCGCAGATGGATGAGCTCGGGACCGCTGTGAGCGGGTCTGGCTCCGGGAGCATCGACGGGCACGAGCTGAACGGCGGCGAGGAGGGCGAGCGTGGAGGGTCTTCGTCGGCGGGGGGCAACCGCTGGCCGCGGCAGGAGACGCTGGCGCTGCTCAAGATCCGCTCCGAGATGGACGCCGCCTTCCGGGAGGCCGCGCTCAAGGGCCCGCTCTGGGAGGAAGTCTCCAGGTAAATTCCGAAACCACCATGCAAATTCAGCCACCACAATTCTGTCCGGCCGGTACTCCTCCATCGACCAACGTACGTCCCGATACCTACATGTCTCAATTGCATGGAATTCTCCATGTTCAGTTGCGCCCAGATGTGATGTGATATGTGAGAATTAAGACGATGTCCTAGCTTCCTGTGACGACGGGCGCACATGCCTGCGGCAAGAACAGTAGTAGTGGATCAATTTTTCCCAATTTAAAATCATACGCACATCGCTCTCCTGCTCCACTTTATCTGTTTCTCCCTTCCTTTTCCCCTCGATTTGCGTCCGTCAGATCCAGTGAGTGAGAGCATCAATCCCAATCCCCAATAGTTAATCCCAAATTGAGTATGGCCTCACACCTTAATCCAGCTAAAAACCTGTGCCTTTTTCCGTGAGAGCAACATGCGCACGTAAGTGAGTACTCCTAGATGGGGCAATTGTGATGGAGCCAGATCGATGGTGATGGTGGAAGTGAGCGTGTGTCATCTGACAAAGGTTAATTGTGGCTCCTGTTCATTCATGGCGTGCAGGAAGCTGGCGGAGATGGGCCACAGCAGGAGCGCCAAGAAGTGCCGCGAGAAGTTCGAGAACGTCGACAAGTACTACCGCCGCACCAAGGACGGCCGTACCGGCCGCGGCGACGGCAAAACCTACCGCTTCTTCACCGAGCTAGAGGCCCTCCACGGCGCCGCAGCATCTCTCCGCCCACCGACGCCCCTGGCCATCGCGGCGCCACCGACCACGCAGGCCGTCACACCAGCCGCAACCGCCATCGGGCCCTACTCCGGACAACCATCGGCGGCGCCGCGCGTCCCGACCCAGCCGTCTCCGCCTCCTCTCCTCCTACCGCAGCAGCCAGCGCAGCAGACTTCTACGGAGGCGGCTGCACGCGTCATGACGACGGTTGCCGACACGAGCTTTTCGGAGTCGGACGGGGAGGACACGGACGAGACGGCCGACGGCGGGAAGCGGAAGCGGCGTGGCGGGTCGAGCTTCGGCCCTGGCGGCAAGGCGATGCGGTTCTTCGAGGGGCTGATGCAGCAGGTGATGGAGCGGCAGGAGGCGATGCAGCACCGTCTCCTGGAGACCATCGAGCGGCGCGACCAGGACCGCATGATCCGCGAGGAGGCCTGGCGGAGGCAGGAGGTGGCTCGCCTCGCGCGCGAGCAGGACGCGCTGGCGCAGGAGCGCGCCGTGGCGGCATCCCGCGACGCCGCAGTGGTCTCATTCATACAGAGGATCACCGGGCAGATGATCGTCCCCGTGCATGCGCCAGCGCCATCATCCTACCACACGCCGGCGACCGCCATCACGGCAACCAAGCCGCCGCCGCTGCAGCCGACGCCGGTCGCCTCCGCTGCACCTGCACCGCAGACGCCCCGGCCGCCGGTTCAGCAGCAACCGCAGTCGCACGTGACGCCGATGAAAACACAACCACCGGCGCCGCAGCCACAGCAACACGTAATGCCGGCGACAACGACAGAGCCACAGGCACAAACGCCTCAGACACAGACGCAAAGCAGCAAAGAGATCGTTGTCCATTCGGCGGAGGCGCCGGTCGACATGTCTGGTTCTGGGTTCAGCGGCGCGTCGCCGTCGAGGTGGCCCAAGGCGGAGGTGCACGCGCTGATCCAGCTGCGCACAGAGATGGAGACGCGGTACCAGGACGCGGCGCCTAAGGGCCCGCTGTGGGAGGACATCTCGGTGGGGATGCGGCGGCTGGGGTACAACCGGAGCTCGAAGCGGTGCAAGGAGAAGTGGGAGAACATCAACAAGTACTTCAAGAAGGTGAAGGAGAGCAGCAGGAAGCGGCCCGAGGACTCCAAGACCTGCCCCTACTTCCACCAGCTCGACGCGCTCTACCGCACCAAGGCGCTCGCCTCTTCCTCCTCCCCCGCCGTTGTTCATCCGGCGTTGCCATCTCCACGCGTGGAGGCCGCCGCCGTCACCGTGCTTGCGCCGGTGCCATTGTCGTCCCAGACGCCACCGGCGCCGCAGCACGTGGAGCACACGAGTAAGAGTTTCAGCAACGGCAACGGGAACGGGTGTGCGAGCAACGGCGTGGGCATGCAAGTGAAGACTAGCGCCAGTGCTGCGGGAGGCCTTCCCTCCGTCCAAAGCGCCGGCCACGGCGGAAACAACGGCTCGGCGACGACCAAGCTGGTATGTAATTCTTTGGCCCGTGCACGCGGCCATGCATACACACATTGTCGATTCTGATGGATGTCATGGACATTTTCTTTGAAGGAACTGAAGCAGGAAGGCATCATGAAAGAGACGACGATCACGGCCGAGCAGCCCGCGGTAGCCATGAACCACAACTACGGCGGCGACAACAGAAGGGACGTGTACGACATGGACAGCGACAGCATGGACGACGACGACGAGGACGACTTCGACGACGATGAGGAGGACGAGATTGGCGGCGGCCGCGGCATGCCACCGGTGCAGTACGACACCCACTTCCTCCAAAGGCAGCCGCAGCAGCACCAGCACCAGCAGAACCACAACCACAACGTCGTCCGGCCCAGCACGAATGTCGGCAACAACCCGCCAGCAGGCAACGGCGCACCTGCATCGGCGGCGGCGACAAGTGGGACGCCATTCTTGGCCATGGTCCAGTGACGAGACGGCGACGCTTGCTAACAACCAAGAGTCGCGTCGATCTCGATCCCGGCCGTACCCATACGGATCTGGTACAATTCTACACTGCCACTTGAGCCTGCTTGTAGGTACAAAAAAAAAAGTTACCAGACCTTAAAACCCCACACACAGTTACTACTTCCGCTCCTTCCAAACCCACCCATAATTACTTCCATTCCTCGATCGTGCACATATATATATGGATCAGCGTATACATCATGTACATGTCACATTCAATCACCAAACTGTAGATGCATGGTAAAGAGTTAAAGGCGTGCTCATGCGGGAATTTTTCTTTCTTTCTTTCTTTTCTTTCTGAGGATACTTTCGGAGTTTTTCACCCCTTTGTTCAGATAAACCGAGAAAATTTACTGTCCAGTACTATGTGCTATGTAATTTTTTTTCTCCCTTTTCCTCTTCTGAAACTGTTGTTACATGTTCATCATGACTGTCAAGAACTTATATATACAGCTAGTAAATTAATGTAAAACCTTTCTATATGTCCCAATTCATCTGTGTGGGATGTATACCTGGCACTAGTATTTTTCTGAACTTGGTACCTGCAACTTGCCTGTCAAGTGTCAATTGCTACTACTTGTGGTGGAGTGCAGTATTTAAAATGTATAGGAGACGGTGGGCAGTTGCAGTAGAATATGTTTTGAACTCTGTTTATTCTCTAGGATCCATTGTTTAGGCTGCAGCGATCTTCTTTTATTGATCGGGCAAGTAGGTCTGATCAGGTATCGCGCTTAATATAACCAGTGATGTGTGATTGGTACATGGCGCCTGTTGTGTTCACGATGATGAGATGGGGCAACATTAACTATTGGTCCCATCATCATCGATGCCAGCCGGAAATGTTGGGTAACAGCTCCCGCTCAAATGATTAGCCTGAGGATTAACCAAGCTCCCGCGCAAAGTATTCACTTTGTGGTTTTGCTTGACAGGGAGGGAAAATGAGGTTTGTAGAGAGATGAATTTGTAAAATTCACACTTGGCAGGCCGATTTGCGTCCGTAGAAGAGTCAAAATTCTGGCACAGACAAGTAGGGCTGGAATTAAAACTCAAAACTCGCGAGTTAAACGAGTAGCTCGCAACTCGACTCGGCTCGGCTCGAACTCGTTGTCCAACGAGCCGAGTCGAGTTTTCATTTTCGACAGTAAACGAGTTCAAGCTAAACGAGCCGAGTTTACGAGTACTCGTTTAGCTCGTTTAACTCGGTAAAAAGAGTTTCTAATGATATTTTTATATATGTGAATTTTTTTTTACTGATTATTGTAGTTTATTTACTACAAATTATTTTATGGTGACATATTTTCATCGATCATTGTGATGATTTTATTATACATGCCCCAAATAATAAAAATAATTATATATATAATATATAATGTCGACTTTTATAATTTTACTAAATAAAAAAAAAGTTAAACGAGTAGCTCGCGAGCTACTCGCGAGTTCACCGAGCCGAGCCGAGTTTTGATTTTGGACTCGTTTGTTGAACGAGTCGATCCGAGCTCGACTCGTCACTTGACCGAGCTTGAGCGAGTCGAGCCGAGCTGACTCGGCTCGGCTCGAATTCCAGCCCTACAGATAAGCGCATGCATGCTGCTGCATGCATGTGGCCGGATCGGATCGGAGGAATTGCCGAAAGATGCATCGATGTCCGAGCCAGATTTGGCAGCCTTTGCGAAATGTAGTTTACCGTCAGTCCCTGGCGGCTGCAGATGTGTAAAGTGACACTGCACCACCAAGTCAAGTTTCTTGTCCTGCAGCCGCTGCTAAAACGTCCGAGAGAGCAGCTCGTCGTCTCGTGGTTCCGGACTCGGTCGTTTGGATGTTACTATTAGAGCAAACCAGAGAGATAATTTCTTATCTGGCACTCTCTTAAAATCATGTTAGGAGAAATTTTTTCTTTCCTATATAATCTTTAGTCTAAACTTTTTTCCTATATGACACTCTAGTGCATTGTATACATGTGAAAAGACATTTTTACCCCTATGCATAATGTGGGCAATATTTGACGTAATTTTGTACTTGGTATTAGAAAACCACTTGTTATTTGTACAAGTACGGAACACATATACGCAATGCATACTTTTGCTAAGTTTCTACTGCAGGTAGCTAGCTCTCAACGCATTCAGCTTATGTACGCATGCACTTTTGCGTCGGTTAAATTTTAATTATGTTAATCTCATTACTTAAATGCCAGCAGCTTGCTCTATTTGCATGGGCTCACGTAGACACGTACGCGTACATATGTGACTGAGGCCATGCATCGTGGCTAGTCTGAAGTAAGAGAAGGTGTCCTGATCCTTTCGGTGCAGCAGGTCCGCGCCCCGACGGCAGGCTCACGTCGATCACGTCCGGGCCGCAAACTCGTGCCAATGAACATGGGGCCAGGTGATGAACGTTTTTTATGGGCTAAGCCGATAGACAAATAAGTTTCTCTACTCGGGTTGCTTACTCTATTTCTTGTTGCATGCACGTAATAACACTCAATCAGCATAGTCATTAGCAAAATCAAATAATTAGAAGCCACATATACAGTCGGCCGATGGTGCCCTCACTTAGCCTGTCCTCTTTGAGTGTGGGTTGTAGTGTTAGTTTGCGCTTGATATTTCTCTACTTAACAGCCGACCACCTAGGCACCGACGACTCCAATCTAGGTTTCTGCACTAGGCGGTATGACGTGCCCTACGTCTCTCTCGGAGCTATTCCGGGCGGAGCCAGATCGCCCCCGCGGCGATCATCATCTAAATCCTAGACGTCAGCGGCCCATCTTCGCGACGGACGGGATCCTAGGCGGGAGACCTACCTCGCCTAGCACCGGAACCACCGCGACATCCCATCGGTCTCGTCAAACTCCGAGAAGGGCTCCAGGTCGCTCAACTCCAGAGACCGGTGGGAGCAGGCTGCGAAAGGAGTTTGCTTAGGTCAAAAAGGGGTGGATACTGTTTCTTCTAATCTTGGATCGGGTTCTGCTGGTGGTGCGAAGGATAACCGCAATGATTCCTCTGTTGATGTTGGTGAGAAACCTTCCTATCTCAATTGCAATATTCCTGGCCATTTCACTGCTAGATGTCCCTGTATTAGATGTGAGCGTTGCAAGGTTCTTGGTCATATTGCTCAAGTGTGCCAAGTGGTTTTGCCCTGAGAATGTCTGGCTTCCATGTGCGGGTTCCAAACTCCTGGATTAGGATTCTTCTTCATGCCTGATGCTAGTTCGGCAAAACAGAGCAAGGAAAGGTCTAGCAGCGTTGTTATCACTGTTATTAAGGGTGCTGCCAATTCTAGGGACCTGGAGCGCGAGGTCAGTACATTCTTTGGGGATAGCTGGAGATGCACTGCCAGACCCATTGGCCCTAACAAGTATATCATGAGGTTTCCCACTACCAGAGAGGTTCAGAGTGCGGTGTACTGTGGTGAGCGCATGAAACTGAAGTCTGTTGATGCAAATGTGAGATTGTCTGTTTGGACAACGCCTGTTGGTGCTAAGGAAGTGTTGCAGAAAGCTTGGGTTCGCATCGGTAGCATTCCACTTGATAAGAGAAACAAAGCTAACGTTTTCTATGTTGGTTCTCTGATTGGTGTTTCATTGGAATTGGATGCATCCACTCTGCAAGCCTGAATTCGTCAGGGTCCTGGTTGGATGTAGTGATGTGGATAAAATCACCGCTTCTGCTGAAGCATGCTTAGGGGACAATTTATATGACTTCTTCTTTGACATTGACAAGGTAGTTGTGGCAGGACCTCCTAAACCTTCTGATTCTATCTTGGTGGAAAACAACTCGGGTGCTCCTTATACCAAAAGGGCACGGGTCACTGGTGGCGCTGTCCCTTTAGATGTGGCATCGGAGGATCAAATGATTGGAAGTCAATGTGGGGGGAGTCAAACTGACTCTGTCAGGCAAATGAGATCTTTATCTGGTGAGAAGGAGAACACTGTTTGCGAGCAAGACTCAGAGGATTTCAGTGGGGATGATCAGTAACTCTTGATTGAACAGATGACTAGGGAACACTTTGAGATGCAGACGCGTACTATTTCCAGTGTGGAAAACAAGTGGCTTATTCCTTTTTCAGGGGGGGCTCTTCTGTGACCAATGTTATGATGAATGATACTGATGTCGGCCAGGAATTGAGAGCTGATGTGCATGTCAATGAGAGACAGTTGTCTCACGATGATTGGCCTCCTCTACCAGTTGTCACTGATGTTTCTGACGATAATCCTTCTCCTATTCACAATACTGACCATTGTTATGTGGTTCAATCTCCTGAGTCTGATGGTGGCGCTTCTTCCCATGCTAATGGTTCTAGAGTGACTCAACCTGGGATTCGCTTCAGCTCTAGATGTCAAGATGATGTGAACGATAAGGTGTTGGACAAGGCTTCGAGTCTGTCGAAGAAACGCAACCTGGAAGGTAACTCGCTTCTAATAACACCTCATGCTCTGCTAATTCCTTTGATGTTCTTTCCGATAAATAAATCATGTTGAGTGTTGCAAATATGGGTGTTATTATACCTGATAATGATTTCTCAGTGATAGATATGATTAGATAACTTGACATGGCTAGAAATGAGTTAAATTTGAAAAATGGTATGCCTCCTTCCGATCCCTGTCCTCTGTTTATTGAGAAAAACTATGGAGAGTCTACTCCTCTTTGTTTGGAATGGTTAAAGGAAAATGAACTCGATGGTGAGCCTTTTATTCTTGTGGAAAGTAAGAAAACTAAATATGCTAAAAGGAAAAGTGTGGTTCAGTGCTCTAGGCCTATTACTAGGAGCGAGAAGAAGAAAAATGCTGAAAAAGATAACCCTCCTCATAATCCTGGGAGAGTTATCAGGAATAGAAAAAAACCTACTTGTTTTAGATGAAAGGATCCATTTGGAATAGTAGAGGGGTGGGAAAAAAGGTATCATGACTTTTCTGGTGGATCTTATGGATGACTACTCCCTCGACTTCATTGGTATTCAAGAAACTATGAAAAAGAATTATAATAGCAGTTTTTTCAGGAAGTTAGACCCTGGAAACAAGTATTGTTGGAAGTGGAACCCTTCTGTTGGTTGGTCAGGTGGCATCATGTGTGGCATTAAGAGTGAATCCTTGGATGTGAGTGCTTTTAGATCTGTTAAGTATATGATGTAGTTTATCCTTTGAGATAAAAATAAAAAGTGCAATTGGGCTTTGGTGGTGGTGTATGGCCCAGCCCATGAAGAGTTCAAATGTGAATTCCTTACTGAACTGGCATCCTTTTGTAATGGTATCATGATGCCCTATATTGTGTGTGTGGGGGGGGGGGGGGGCTTTAATATTTTGAGGCATGGGGGATAAAAAAATATACTACCTTCCATCGTTCTCATTCTTCTGTTTAATACCATCATTTCTTGGGGCTGCATGAGATTTATATGCATGGAGGGATTTACACTTGGTCTAATCAGCATGCTCAGCCAACTATGGAAAAACTAGATCATATCATTATGTCCCCTGATTGGGAGGCCTTGGTCCCTCTAGTCTCTATTAAAAAGTTGGTTAGAGACCTATCTGATCATAATGCATTACTGCTTGATTCTGGTGAAGGGCACTCTAGTGTGAATAAACCTAGGGAGTTCAGATTTGACTTGTCATGGTTGAGAAATGAGGAGTTCCTACCCTTGGTTGAGAAGATTTGGGGTAAAAGAGTGAATAGTAATGATCCTATCGACATTATCAACATCAAAATCAAAAGGACCAAGAAGTACTTTAAGGGGTGGGGTTCCAATTTGTATGGACACATCAAGAAATTGAAGTGTGACCTTAAGGAAGAGCTAGCTGTTTTGGAATGCTTGCAAGAAACTGAAGAGTTGACTCCTGAATCCTTTAGTAGGAAAACTGAAATTTTAGTGGCTTTAAAAAAGATTTATGAAGATGAAGAGATCCAATGGTTCCAAAAATCTCATGCTAGATGGCTCCTTGAGGGAGACCGCAACACTAGTTATTTCCATAGAGTGGCTAATGGTCTAAAAAGAAAAAAAAATACTATGTTGAACCTTAAAGATGGCGATGTTAATATTGAGGGGACACGTGATCTTTTGAAACATGCCACGGCCTATTACAAAGAGCTTTTTGGTCCTGCTCCTGGTAATTTAATTCCTTTTGATCATGATATGCGAGAGAGTGAGGAGAAGTTGAATGCAGAAGGTAATGAGACTTTGCGTAAGTCCTTTTCGATGGATGAGATTAAACATGCGCTTTTCTCTATGGATAGCGATAGAGCTCCTGGCCCTGACAGTATACCAGCCGAGTTTTACCAGCATTGTTGAAGTGGGACATTATGAAGCTTTTCACATCTTTCCATCCGGGGTCCCTGGATGTTCAGAGGCTGAATTATGGTATTTTTACTCTTCTACTTAAGATGTCGTGTGCCGATAAAATAACTCAATATAGACCCATTTGTTTGTTGAGATGCATCTACAAGCTTTTAACTAAAGTGCTTACTATCAGATCGGAACCTTTCATGAATAAGTTGATTAGTATTTATCAAAATGCCTTTAGCAAAAAGAGGAATATCATTGATGGTATTCTCTCTTCACATGAGATCATGCATTATACCCATGTAGAAAAAAGAGCTGGTATCTTCCTTAAGTTGGATTTTGAGAAAGCGTACGATAAAGTTATTTGGGACTTCCTGATTGAGTGTCTTAGAGCTAAAGGCTTTTCTGATAAATGGTGTATCATGGTGAAACAAATCCTACATAATGGCACGTTTCGGTGAAAATTAATAATTGTGTGTGGCCCAGCTTTCAAAGTGCCAATGGAGTTAGGTAGGGGGGGTCCTTTCACTCCATTTTTGTTTAACTGCGCTGTTGAGTGTCTCACCAAGATGGTGAAAACAGCTCAAGCCAATGGTTTACTCGATGGGATGGCCCCTGATCTCATCGAGGGGGGGCTAGCTATTTTACAATATGTTGATGACACGGTTCTTTGCTTGTCTCATGATGAGGAGAAAACTGTTAATCTCAAGTTGATGCTCTATATGTTCGAGTTGATGTATGGTTTGAATATTAATTACCAAAAAAGTGAGTTTTTCTTGGTTGGGGGTGATACTGTAGTGGCCCAGTTCTATTCCAACCTGTTTGGGTGCAAAGTGGGCACTCTTCCCATGATGTATCTAGGGGTTCCTGTCAGTTTCAACACCCTAAGATGTGCTGACCTGGAGTATATCAATTCCAAATTTGTTAAAAAAATGGATGCTTGGGTGAGTGATGATGCATCCTCGGGAGGTAGGATTATTTTGGTAGATGCTAGCTTGTCTAACCTTCCATAATACACCATGTCGATGTTCCTCCTAAACAAAACCTTCATTGAAAGGATTGGTAAACACCGAAGACGTTTTTCTGGCATGGAAAAAGAAGGAGAAGAAATGCTATTGTATGGTAAAATGGTCAAGGATTTGTAGATCCAAATCCAAAGGGGGCTTGGGCATTAAAGATCTCCATAAACAGAATATTAGTATCCTCACCAAATGCTGGTGGAAGATTGAGAAGTTTGATGGCATTTGGCAAAGAATTGTTAAAAAAAGATACTTACACAACAAGACATTGGCTAATGTTAAGGCTAGATTCTCTGATTCTCCCTATTGGAAGGATCTCCTGAAGGTTAAAAATACTTATTTAGATGGGAGGAAAATTTCCTTGGGTCGTGGTAACCTCACTCATTTTTGGCTTGATCGTATCAACAATAAACCCCCTTTCAGTGAGCAATTTCCTAACTTGTTTTCGATTAGTCAGTGCCAAGATTGCACGGTTCAAGAGGCAGTTACTTGTAATTTTGAGCTTCTTTTTAGAATATCTCTTCGGGGTAAACTGTTGGAACAGTGGAACGATATCACAGACTTCATGAGGGGGCTCACTCTCTATGGTTCTTATGATATTATCTCCTGGGGGTTTAACACAAATGGTATTTTATCTACCAAGTCCATTTACAAGCATTTAGAGTCTGGTCTTGCTGGGGCTAATAACAAGGAAATCTGGGGAGCCAAACTTCTTTTGAAGATCAAAATCTTTTTGTGCCATTTGTTTAGGGATGCCTTGGTAACTCGTGACAATATGAAGAAAAGGAATTGGCCTGAGAATCCGGTTTGTTCCTTCTGTCGCCAAGTGGTGTCGGCCGAACATTCGTTTTTCTCCTGTCATGTTGCTTGTTGCACCTGGGGGATTGTTGGTCGGACTTTCGGCACTTGTACCTGCCCTAAATCCTTATGGCAAGCTTTTTCTTGGTTTTACTCTCATCTCCCTGGCGGGGAACAGTTTTAAATGATTGGCCTAGTTGCGGTTTGCTGGGGCATTTGGAAAACTCGAAATAGAGTGACTTTTGATAATCATAAGATGCGTTCTCCCTTTGAGGCAGTTTATGTAGCAGTTTCGCTGTTGATCTACTGGGAAAGTTTACAGAAGGATGGGGGCAAGGAGATCTTGACGCCGCAGGCTGTGAAGATGATGCAAGTGACGGTGGATCTTTACTCTCAAGCAAGACCCGGAGCGCGTGTGGGGATCAATCCGAGGACTACGCTGATGATCTCTGGTGCTCGAGTCAAGGCGGACTTTTGTCGTTCAAGTGGTGGAGCGTTAGTTTTGGTGGCTCTTTGGTTCTATTGTGAAGTTGCACTGGTTGCAGTTTAGAATTGTTGTTTCCTAGTTTGTTTCCTGTTCTAGTAGCCTGGTCGTTTGTATTGGACTATCGGTGGACGTAGGTTTTCACCCCATAGAGGATCTCTTTGAGTCGAAGGATTCTCAATGGGTTTCCTATTGCTGCCCCAACTCGCTTCTCCCCTTCCCGTCCCTTTCTTTTGTTGTTGAACTTTGCATTTCCATTTTAAGTAATGGAAAGGGGTATCCCGGTTGGAAAAAAGAAGCCAAATATCATTTTACTCAAATTAATTAATAGCCAAAAATCAGGGTTATCATAATATTTTTTTGTCACATTATGCACATGGGTAAAAAGGTCTTTTCACGTGTATACACAATGCACTAGAGTGTCATATAGGGGAAAAAATAGACTAGGGGTCATATAGGAAAGAAAAGTTTCCCCGGTGTCAAAAAAGGAACATGATTATAAGGGAATGTCAAATAAGGAATTCTCTCCAAACCAAACGACACTCAAAGCGGTCCAATTTTGTTCTGTTTTGAGTAGTTCGCGGATCGAAGTCGTCTCACACAAAAGGTTTGGGCTGCGCCCATCAGAACCAACCCCACTCCCTCCCCTACAACCGAACTGCGGGGCATTTTTTTTCATTTTCTTCTTATTTTTTCTTTTTACAAATAAAAAATCTCAATAATGTAACATAATTATTACAATATTAAATAAATAATTTAAAATCAATTAAGGAACATAATTATACGTAGTTTGTGTAATAAACTAAAATAAAATCAAATAATAAACTATTACTAATACGAAACCCCAGAAATGCTCAACAAAATCATCTTGTAAAGCGTGGTGAATGGCTTGATTACAGATCTGAGGTTGTATGTTCATGTACTCATGAAAAGTTGATAATCGAGACAATGGCGCTACCAATTCGCCCTGAAAATCTCACCCTTAGTCGAAGAGACTCTCTGAATTCTCAACTATCATGTTGTGCATGGTCCCACAAACATTCATCACCTCCCACAACGTCTTGTTGTACCATGAATGTTGAACAATAGCCCAACGAGACTGGAGCACTCCAAATGCTAGCTTCACATCATTTCTACATGTCTGTTGATGTCGAGCAAACCTACGTTCTTTCTCTGTTGACCGATTATCTTCACAAATGTAGACCACGGAGGGTAGATGCCGTCAGCAAGATAGTACCCCGTGGTGTATGAGTGGTCATTCACCTGAGAGCGGACATGTAGATAATTGCCCTCAGAAAGCCTATCAAACACATGAGAGCGTTGAAGTGGCATTATGAGTACCCGTCATGGCGAAAAATGAATGCCAAATCCAGAGATATTGAGACACAATGACTTCAAGAATGACTGTGCAAGTGCCCATTGTATTGGCCCTGTCAAGCAAAGTGACAATTCTTACACTCCCGGTGCATGCCATTTATGCTCCCAAGCATCCCAGGGAAGTCTCTTGCCTCATTGATCGATAATAAACATTGGTTGTTTTCAACATTTGGCTATCTCAAGTACTCTTGCCAAAGACTCGAACAATTGCTTTGCAGAATTTGAGCATTGATTGAATTCAAGTGGCGGCACTCATGAGCATTGACTGGATTCAAGTGGCGACACCATGCATAATTGCATAACGGTGGTCTCGATCATGTCAGATAGCTCACGAGACTCTAAACATGGAGGCATAAGGGATAGAACAACCATCTAGCTGCTGCTATGGACCCATAGTCCCGAGATAAACTAATCACACATCTGTCCGAAGGCGATCATGGCGATGTAGAGGCCTTCGATGACGATTCTCCTTTCCGGTAGGGTACGAAACAGGGCTGCAGAAGCCCTAGATTGGACTTTCGAGATGATGACGCCTCTCTGTAAGTTTCGTGGAAAATAACTCTGTCCTCGAACTTTTTAGTGTTTAGGGAAATGTATAGGCGAAGAGGCGACGAGAGGCGGTGGCCAGGGCAGCCAGGGGATCACCAGGAGCGGCCTAGGGTGGGCCCATGCCTGGGACCCCCTGGGCGCCCCCTGGCCCCTCCAGCTTTTCTTTGGACTCTGTCTCCGTTCCGGATAAAAAACGATCTCCATGGATTTTCAGCCCTTTTCGAGAATATTTCTTCATAAACTTTTCTGAAATAAAAAAACAACAAAAACAACAACTGGCTCGTGGCATCTGTTAATAGGTTAGTCAATAAAAACATTCGGAAACGAACGAAAACAAGAGAAAACATGTGAAAAACAAACATGGGGCATAAAAAATTATATATATGTTTGCAACGTATCAGAGAGCTTGACGACGTTGGAGGTGATTGGGGCGGTGGCAGTGAGGAGCCGAGACAAAATCGATTCATAATTTCATATCGTGGCCTGCCATCTCACATCGATTTGAGGGACCTAGATGAATATACAAAATAATTCAAGAGTTAAGTGTAAATATGCAAGTGTCGGCCCCCAGCGTGGCAGTGGACAGGTGTCTATTTCTGGTGGCTTTTGTATGTCTTTGCATCCCCTATACAAGTTGTTGTACCACAAAATCACAAGGTACTAGTTTTTGTATGAAAATGCACCCCTATACAAGTTTGTGTACTAGGGGTGCAATTACGTCTAAGTTAAATACCCGCTACGTATCAAAATATAAGATATTTTAGCGTTTTCTAGACAAAACGTATCTAGATATGTTTAGTGTGTAGATTCATGTGCATCTTGCACTAAAACGTGTTTAGATAACATGTTGTTTAGTAAACGGTAAAACATTTGGGAGTAACGGTTAGACTTCCCTATCGGTATATTTAAAATGTATAACCGATGGTGGACAGTACGTTAGAGTACAATATGTCTTGAACTGTGTTCATTCTCTACGGTCCAAAGTTTATAATGCTAAACCTCATTGCAATGACCTTCTTTTGTTTATAGAGCAAGTAGGCATGTTAGACAACTGAACATGCATGGAGTACTTGTATTAGCAATTGTGAGATGGAGCAAAATTGATTATCCGTTCTGTAATTATCCAGGAAACTACTATGCCACAATGGCCAGGTAACAGCTTCAATTAATTAGCCCGTCGGACTAATCCAGCTCACAAAAAAATGTTTATTCATTGGATTTGTTTTACAAGGATGCACTCATTATCCTACGATTTGGTTGAGTAGAAAAGTGGATCCTTGTGACCTAGAAATGGGTATATGCGATAGCCGAATTGGATCGGAGGAATTACCAAAAGATGCCTCAATGTGCCAGATTTGGCATGGCGGCTGCATATGTGCCCACTCCAGTGGTGTCTCGTTGAAATCAGGTGAGTGTCGGTAGTTCTACCGTAATACGCTCTGCTAAGAGGTTGGAGTAGGTCGGACCCGGAGCTGGGGGGGGGGGGGGGGTTCTCTCTTTTCCTCTGCTGCTTGCTTCAGCTCCTTGAGAGTGGAGTGTGTAGGCCCGGCGAGCTCCTTCTCGGTCTCCGACGGCTCCGCCGGCCGGCGTCGAGGTGGTAGCTACGCGCGGGATGTACATAGTATGTTTAGGTTTTGCTTTCTGGTTGTTGCTGTTGCTTTTGCATGTGTTGACGCTATGTCGTCGAGCACGAGTTCGCCGGTGTGTCCGGGCCACACTTGCGAACCTCAGGTGGTGATCCTCCCTCTGTTAGAGCTCCGGTGGTTGGAGTGGACAGAGAATGTTCGCTGCGACTCCTCCTTCCCTCATAAGCCCGAGGGCTGGTTTCTGGCGCTGGAAACCAGAGATTGTTGTTCTGCATCGAGGTGGACGTGGGTGGTGCCGAGTCCTCTAGCTCACCGTGGAGATGAGGAGTAGAGGCGGTGCTGCGTGTTGTTTCTTCTTTCTACAGGGCAACTCGAGCTGCATCTCTGCGCGAATCACACGGAGGCCAGGCGAGCCTGCGTGATCCTCGGCCGGCATGGCGGCCCGAGCTTCTCCTTCCGAGTGGAGGTCTTCCACCCCTGCCCCGAGACTCGACGACTTGAGGAGATCAAGTGGTGCGTCCCCGATCTCTTCTTGCTCGACGGCGGCAGTGGCTTAGCGCCGGTTTTGGAGAGATTTCGAGTCCTTAGCTCTCGATTCTCGGCATCCGCGCCCGGAGAATGCCGGCGAGAGGTGGCGGCGAAGACCAAGGACCTGATCTCTTTTTATCTTTTAGTTGTAGGGTCTTTTTTGCATTGTGTGTTGGCCTTATCCTCAAATGTTAGGTTTCTCAGGGCGAGTGTTGTAAAATGGCCAACGCTTTCTTTGTACCTGCCCCTTGTAACTTTTTAATGCAGCACCGGGGTCCTTGAGGCCCCATATCTTGTTCAAAAAAAAGAGGTTGGAGTAATTTTGATTTAAGAAATGCCCACATGTGAGAACTTTTGGACCATACAAAACAATTTCGACAGTTTTAGGTCTCCTCTGATTTTTTTTTGATAAAGGGCTTTATTACTTAAAAGGTTTAAGCAGTACACCCGGTCTCTGCATCATGAAATGCACACAGCCAAAATCCGAAACTGAAAGTAAACAGGACGACAAGTCTACAAAAAACTGCCGATATAGACTGTCGATGCTATGGAGCCGCTATCCGTAGATCAAGCGGCCATACATGTGGGATAAAAATATCCCTCGCCACCTGCTCCAGTCGTGCACACGCCTCCATAAAAAGGCCTTGTAACTCCCCCCGCTGTAATGTGGACCACGAACGGAGAATATCTGTGCACCTGAATAGAACCTACATACGAGAAAAGTTTTTATCATTGAAAATCTTATCATTTCTACATAGCCAGAGCGACCAAATAACGGCAAGCGCTCCTACCCTAATAATAGTCTTAAATCGTTTATCAACCCCATTTAACCAGTTACCGAATATGTTCGCAACAGAAATAGATTGATAAAGATTCGAAGCCATTAGGATAGCGAACCATATAGAACGCGCAAATGTGCAGTCAAAGAATAAGTGTTTAATTGTCTCATCATGAGAGTACAAGAAACACACTTGGATCTTCCATGCCAATTACGTTTGACAAGATTATCCTTTGTAAGTATGACCCCCTTACGAAGGTACCACGCGAAGATCTTAATCTTCAGCGGTACCTTCATACGCCATACATTTTTGAAAATATCGATTGGCATGTCCGATTGGATCATAGCACTATACATGGAGTCCGAGAACATACCGTTCTTAGTGATCTTCCAACGAAACTCATCAGTGCCTGGTGTAAGAGTAACTAAAGTTAACCTATCAACCAGGGCCTGCCAAGACGTAAGTCTTGGTCCGATTAAATCTCGTCTGAACGTAACATTAGGAGGTGATGTTTGCATGACCGTAGCCAGCGTATCATCCTTATGTCGCGCTATCGTGTATAAAGCCGGATACTGTTCTCTGTGTGGGGTATTACCTAACCAGTTGTCCTCCCATAACCGTATCTACGATCCATCCTTAATCTTAAATACCCCATAGCAAAAAAACATATTTTTGTTCGCCATAAGTCCAGCCCAAAAGTGTGAATCACCTGGTTTCCACATAACCTGTGATACTGCTTTCGAACCTATGTATTTACGTTTCAGGAGGGTTTGCCATACCCCATCTTCGGTTAATAGTTTGAACATCCATTTACCAAGCAGAGCTGAATTCTTGACTTGGAGGTCATGAATACCTACACTGGTAGAAAATAGGCCTATAGTCCCGGTTCGCAAAGGCCATTAATCCCGGCCACGCAACCGGGACTAAATAGGCGCGACTAAAGGCCCCCCCTTTAGTCGCCCCTCTTACGAACCGCGGCTAAAGGCCCGTCCACGTGGGCGGGTGGCGTGCGCTGGGGGCGGAGGACCTTTAATCCCGGTTGGCCACACGAACCGGGACTACATGCTATTTCGTTATTTCTTTAATTTATTTGGGTTTCTAATTATTTTTCACTCCAATTTTTCACTCTTTTTTTTCAGAATTTTTTATTATTTGCTTAGTGTCTAACTACAATTATCTCTAGTCAAATTTCTTACTCGTGGTCAAACTTCCCGCTCGGTCACCCATCCTCCCACTACTCTAGCACGCTTAACTTCCGAGTTCCATCCCGTCCCGCATCCAAGTGTTTCGCACACATGTATGTGATACTAGTATCATATCAATCCTATTAACATGTTGGTCGATGCCACATTTCTTTATTGTCTGAATTTCAAATAAATCTTTTAATAAACAAAAGTAATGATGTAATTAATAATTTTGAATAAATAAATAAACATTAACTTTTTAATTTGTATTATTTCTAAAAAATATTCAGAAAAATAAAACTAATTCATTTTAAAATCTTAAAAATACAAATAATATATCAAAATATTCAGAAAAATAAAACTAATTCATTTTAAAATCTTAAAAATACAAATAATATATCAAAATATTCATAAAAATAAAACTAATACATTTTAAAATCTTAAAAATACAAATAATATATCAAAAAATTCAGAAAAATAAAACTAATTCATTTTCCCCTTTCCTAAATGCAAAATAAAATCTGATAAATTCATGAACCAAACCATATGAAATCTAAACCATATAAAATTTGCAGATCCAAGTTTCGACTATTATTTTGGACACAATAACTGTTTTGGCAATGACTATCTGTGAGAATGATTTGAACCTAACTTTTAAGATACATAACCAAAATGGACAAACTAAAATGTTCTGGATAGATATTGAAAAGATCTATCCATAGCACTTAGCCTCACATCAAGGTCAACAACCAAATGAAAATACCATCCTTTTTAATAAAAGACCAGTAGGCTCTTCTATGATTTTTAGAATGAGTTCAAAAATGAATTTTGATGTAAATCCAACTGGATGAGTTTGGTATTGACTAGATCTATGTTTTCCCGGCTTAGATTAATTTTTGGACCTCTAGATTTATTTTTGGTGAACAGATATAGAAACGGTAGTTTTTGGTGAATAGATATAGAAACGGTAGTTTTTCTGTTTTGTTTTCTTGATGTGTTTTTGTTTGTTTTCTTGATGTGTTTTTGTTTGTTTGTTTTGAAATGTGTGTTTGACATAATATAGAAATAATATAGCTAGAAATTAATATAGAAATAAATAGAAAGACATATATCCATTACATAGCATATCTATTACATATATCGAACGCAAGATGCGGTACACAAACAACATCTACTCGAGCTCCGAAGAGTAGATGCGGAACAACTCGAAGGCAACGTATGCATCTATTGCTGCATACTCGAGATTGATCCGGTCCAGTGGGTTCTTCCCCCAATACATGTGATTCCTCGAGGGAAAACAAGACTTAATGGTTTTGTAGTCGGCGTGGATGAAGGCAGTTGCCATCGGAGCCATCCCGGTCTTGTGCCCGTACAACTCATCAAAATGGATAAGGTACTGAAGATCAATGTAGTGATCTTCACGTATCTCAATACCCAAGCGCATCAACTTCTGCCGGTCTTGAGTGATGTCAACGCTGCAGAAGTCGTACCCCTTGTTGGCAAGAAAATCAACAAGTTCCGGAGATTTCTTTGAACTACTGCAACAACAAAAATAGAACACGTGTTAGATATGTTGCAACACGTGTATTCTTCCAATGCAACAACCAAATCGAAAATGCAACACTATCCTACAAGAGAGATTGTACGTGTGCGTTACCTTGCCCATTGGAAGACCAAAACGATCTCCTTAAAGGCAATCTGGATGACGGCAACATCCCGTTGATTCGCCGTATACTCTAGATCAAGCCCGAAGAACTTATGGTGTTCATCGGCTTCTTCATAGAGATTGCTCAAATGCTTAAGAATCCCGTTACCAAAGGGAACTTATATTCTCAATCAGTACTCATTAATACGCGATCTAGCTTTTCGTATGTAGGCTCTGGTAGACTATTTTCCCATGTGAGCTGTCGTCCGGTCATGTACACCTCTCTCAAATCCAGGCTATCAATGACTTGAAGGATCTAAAAAATGTAGGAATAGGAATTGTTGTCGGAGTAGGATAGGAATGCAACTGGAAACAAGTTACAAGAGTGTTTACCTTAAGGGTCGTTTGATTTGCGGGAAAGGAAAAGTAGAGGGAAAGTTAACATGTTTTTACCCCCACCGGGGGCACAACCCTCCGCGTGGTGGACGGCGGCCGGCGGGTCCTCGTCTCCTCAGCACAAACACGGCGGGAGGCCTCCGGCCAGATGCGTGGGTCGGCCCTGGACGGCTGGCGCGGACGGCGGAGCACGGACGCCGGGGCGGCGGCCCTGGTTCTTCTGGCGGTGGCTAGTGGCTGGGTCTGCGTGGGCAGCCGGCGTCGGCGGGGGTGGCTCTAGGTGGCGCCGCCGATGGGATCTGGGGTGGCTCGGCCATGGTGCGGCGGCCGCGGAGACCTCGACGCTCGGCGTTTTGGCAGCGGCGGTGCCGTCGGCTTGGCTCCCGGGCGGCGCGGCCTCCTCTGTCTTTGGCGACGGGAGGCCGTGGTGCTAGCGACCGTCGGCGGCAGGGCTCCGGTGGCGGCGGATGCGGAATCCAGGAGATATTTCCCCTCCCGCAAACGTCCCTGCTGGGAGTCGTTTCGCAGCGTCGGGGCTGCGAGACATCAGAATAAAGGAGGGGGTCATTGGGTTTCCCATCGCGCGAAGATGAAGATCCTGATGTAGATTCTCTTTGATCAAGCCGGGGTGTCGACCCGAAAGGCTCCGCCGGCGAACTCCCATGGGCGACGCCTGGAGATTGCTGGATCGGTGGAATTCGGTCACAATGCTCAGTCATCGAAGGTGAGATTGGAGGACTAGCAACGGTGTTCGGAGTCTTTGCATCGATGGGGAACTGGCTTGGAGTTACAAGATTCGTGACAGCCGTATGTAAGAGGGGGCGACAGCATGCGTGAAGTCCAAAGTCCTACCTTTCAGGGTGAATGCCCAAGGTCTGACCTTAATTGGTTGTGCCTGTCACTGGTCTTCTTGGAGCCGTTGTTTTGAGAGTGAGGATTATCTTGAGGGTGAAAACCCAAGGTCTGGCCTTAATTGGTTGTGCCTGGCACCGTTCTTCTTGGAGACGTTGTTTTCGAAGAGATGGACATCAGTTGTTGTTTAGGTGGTGGTTGTGCGGATACCGCGAGGACTATAACTCTGTAGCAGGACTTTTCTTTTTATTTCTTCTTTTTATTGTCTTTCGGCTGTGTGCATCCGTAATGACTATGGTTATTGCGTTGTTGCAAAGGCCGGGTGTAATTTTTATCTCCGCGATATTAATATACTTCCCTTTTAAAAAAACATGATTAGCCTAAATAATAAGCAAGGGCAGCAGTGTTAAATGCGTCTCTGGCCGTGCTACGATGGTTCTAATCCAGCTTTACTATTTATTTGCCTTGTTCCTCGCAAAAGACTGAAAAGAAGAGCTCAGACTAGATTGATTCATTCCCGTGATTTTCCAAGAGAATCAGCTTGCAAAGGGAAAGTTCCTTTAGATTTCCATTGGTGCATTCCTATGAATCAAACGTTGATACTGAAAAAAAATCCTATAGAAACCGAAATCCTTCACTTTTCCTACCAAAATCCTGTGAATCAAAGGAGGCCTGGCTCCAAGGAGCTCGATCAACACTTTAAAAATTCAATTCTTTAATTTTGAGTTTCAAAAAACGAAACCAAAATCCTTGTAGATAACACCAAAATCTACCGGTGTGCAAAATCTCAATGCAAAGTTCTTTGTATTTTAGGCCACACAAAAATAACAAATTCGATAAAATTTTAAGTTTTTGAAACTATGCATCGTCCGTCACACTCGTCATTTTTTTTTTGCTCAGCCTAAAATATTACGAATTTTGAATTAACATTTTTACATGCCGTTGGAGTTCAACATTATCTACACCTAGCTAGCTAGGAATTTTCTAAAAATCTTTTGAAACTTTGAAGTATCAATTTTGAGTCTTTCAAAAACCAAGCTTCATGGTGCTCGGCCTCAAAAACGCTGCACCTAGCCTCATATTGCTTGGCTGATCGCGACCATAGTCCCAATACTGCAGATCATATTTATTTTTTCTAAAGATTTGAACGTGTGTTCATTCCCTATGAATCTATGATCCAAAGATTATATACTGCAGTGAACTTGTTTAGTTTATTAGAGCACTACACTGGTATGTGATGGCCAAAGTAGTAGCCGGCCGGATTATTCCATTTCCTAAAATTATTTATTCCAAACGGTATCTTTTTCTTTTACTGTAATAAAAGTAGAAAAGTCAATTCTCGTAGGAGTAAGGGCATGCATGCTGCATGCATGTGGCCTGATCGGATCGGAGGTACAGAGAGATGCCTCGATGCTGGAGCCAGATTTGGCAGGCTTTACTAAATTTAGTTAGCTTCAGCGCCTAGCCTCTGCAGATGCGTCCATGGCAGAAGTGTCGCGATGAAGTCAAGCGGGGTCAGTTTTCTTGTCGTGAAAACTTTTATTCTAACGCTGAAAAGCAATAAGAGGAGAGAGAGGCCAGAGGTGCCTCGATGGTGCGCGCCGCCAAACACTGGAGAGCAGCTCGTGCAGACAAGGTGCGATCGGACTCGGTCGCTTGGATGTACTGTACGTAGTACTACTACCCAGCAGGCAATAGCTGTACTGTGTCCGTCCGAGTCAATGTCAGTACGTACGTAGTAGTACGTTGGTGACGGGGAACGGCCGACACCTGGGCCGTCCTTTTGTTTGTGTCGTACTGCAGGCTCATAGAGTCATCCGAACGCGCGGCCGGAACCAGTCGTTTTTATTTTTATTTTAATGGAAAGTCCAGACTCTACATCAGATTGATGCACACGGCTTTTATATTAAAAAATAAGTTTCATTATTACAAAACAAATAGGAAAAAACTGAACGATCCGCCAAAGTGGCTACCAAGACCAGCCATCTAAATAAGAACATCATTATCATGTACCCATTGTAATCTTCCATCACGCAACCAGCCACCCTGGCCGGAACCAGTCGTGACTTCCTGAAGGATGCCCGACAGATTCACGAACTGCGCAGTGTGGTCTACCCAAAAGGCTTCAATGGAAATGTCTGCGATCCAAGTCTGGTTGCCCAAGGCGCACCGTGCATGCACACACACATCCTATGTTTGCGCTTCGATCGAACGCCCGGAAAATCAATGGCGCCAGGGAACTGGGGGTGGTGCCCTTCAACCACGAAGAGTTCCAGAAATGGAAGTTACTTCCAATTTTCCCCTTTTCTTTCCGACATCGCCCCGTTGAGAGTCTGAGAGGCTTCTTCCTCCTCTGGCCCAATCCCTTATCTTTTTCGACAGCGATGATGTCCGGAGCGGAGAAAGGAGAGGAGCCTAACGTCATGTAGATAGGGTTAGGTCTAGCTTAGGTCTTGAGTTTGGTGAGTTTGGCAACGTGCCGTCTGAGAGTAGGTTCCTGGATCTCAGTGACCAGATCCATGGCGCTGCAATCCTCCTCTTCCGCATTGCGTTCCGATGGTGGCAGGAAGTGTCGCAAGGGTGGTCGAGGAGCTCGTGCATCTCTATAAATAAGGGCTGGATCCGATCTTTTGAACGGGGTCTTTCGGTCAAAATCCAGCTCTGTGTGGTGTTTCTTGTGCTGGCGGCAGTGCTCCTATGGGGGGAGCCGAAGGTGGCGCTGGTGAAGACATCATGACGCTTCTTGAATAAGGCCCGGTTTCTCGGCAGGTGGAGCTTGGTTGTGGTCGGAGCGGTTCCTTCTTCCTCAGGGCGCCATGGTGGCGCAAGGCGGAAGGCCGAAGCGGCGAGGCGCGATCTGATCTTCGGCTGCTCTGGAGTTTTGGTGCTGCAAGACATTGAAGAACAATCTCGGCGCCCTCAGTTTTGGCGGCCGACTTAGAAGACCATCGGGTGGTCCCTTCCACTAGCATTGTTGGCTAGTGCATCTTCAACCTCCAATCGGAGGCCCTCTGGTGAGCTTGTTGTGGCATTCATCCTTCCATCGGAGTCAAGTGGTTTCATCCCCGTCACCGTTGGAGCCCCCTCTTCCCCGACAATGGCAGAAGATCTAAGGGCTCTGTACTAATTTCATTTTTTTACTTGAGGTCTCTATTTTTTTTGAAACGCAGGCAAAAGCTTTGCCTGATCCATTAATTAAGAAGAAGATGCCCAGTTAATTAAAGGGAAACTGGATGAAAACCAAAACAACAGGGCCACGCCCACACAGGCCAACCACACAAACACAAACTAGACGTGACCCGCTCCGACGAACTAGCTGACTTGCAACCAAAGCTGAAGAGAAGAGGCCGCGTCTGCTATGCGAGGAGCAAACTCGGGATGCTCCCACGACGGCGACAAAGTCAGCGCTCCAATAGACCTCATGCTCGCCAGACCAACTCCAAAGATCACCTCGTCGCCCACACGACCAAGGACAACATCATTAACGCTGACAAACTCTCGAGGCCGCTGCCCCGACATCCGACCACCCAGCCACGCCCAGCGCAGCCCGCTCACACCACCTTCCGGAGCCGCTGCCCCGACATACCACCGCCCTCGAGCCGAGACGCCGCACGACCCGACTACGAGCAGCCCGAGCTGCACAGGGCACCCGCTCGCCGACCACGACCGCCACACCAACAGATCCAGGGCCACCGCCCCGACATAAAGTTGGACCGCCCCCTTTGAGATGCGTCAACCGAGCCAACAACTCACCTCCCTAGCCGCACAAGGCTGTCACCCAAGCTATGTCAAGTTGCAACTTCGTCTCATAGAGTCGCCACCCGAAATGATTCCCGAGGCCGCCGCCTCGGCATACAAGAATCAACTTTCCGGAGCCGCCGCCCCGACGTCCACAACCCTCGACCAACAAAGAAACATGTGAAGTGGCCTTGTGCAACTTCCAAGATGACGCCTCCAAGGAGGGTAGAGACGTGGACGTCGTCGTCATCCGCTCCGGCAAGCCCAAAACCCCACACGAGGGACGGAGAATAGAGCTCCTCGACAGCGCCTCCAAGAAGGGAAACGACGCCAGAGGCGTCGCCGTTTCCGGCACCGACCCGACCAAACATCGGGGCTAGACTTTCGTCCGGAATTGCTCGACCATGTCCCTTGAGAACAGGGGAATTGCCGACAGAATAGGAGCACCAGGGCTCGAATCATCGGAGCACCGCACGCTTCACGAAGTCTCTCCATGGATGTCCACCGAGCACCTCCTCACTCTACAGCCGCAGCAACACCTCCGGTGTCGCACCCTGATTTCTAGGGGATACTCATCGGGCCGAACTGGATAGCAGATGCTTGGATTATGGGGCATAACTGCTCCCACGTCCCAGCTTCCTGGTAGGCCTGCGCTTATGCGCGACAACACAAGCCCTGCTATTCCATCGTCGATGTAAACTATCCACTAGAGATCAAAGGCACTTCCGTCGACGTACTTCAAACCATACACACATGGTACGTCAACGGCGTTGAACAACTGATATCACAACAAATCTCTACGACACAAAAGATTGAAATAAGGTTGCAAATAGCTCTCATTAGAGCAGAGATAGCAAATACAATCATTCAGAGGGCACATGCCCCAACAATACATCATTACAATACAGCGGAAGCATTCAACATGTCTGAGTACAGACAAGAACCAAATAGGCCTAAGAGGCCGGAAACGAATAGACGGAGCCCATCCACGAAGTCTCGGATCCTGCCCGGGTCCGCTATCTACTCGTCAGCAGTCTCGTCAAACTCCACGTAGTAGCCACCATGTAGATCTTCGGAAACGTAGGTCTGCGGAAACCACAGCCCCAAAGGGGTCAGTACATAAACGTACTGGCAAGCAAGACTCACAGTTCACCAAAGTGTAACCCGTCAACACCAAGCACAGATGCCTTGGGTTCAACGGAAGAGAGGGGATATAAAAGATGCTGCAACTGGCTGCGCTAACCAACTACAGAGATTCTACCACTTCCAGCTAACAGAAAGGGAGATAAGATCGATGATTGTAACCAACTGAAAGATAACTTCAAACAAACCCATCCTGGATCTCGCCCCTTATCCAAAGAAGCAATCCGAGGATAACTCACACAGTTGTATTAAAGGTGAATCAAGTTATTGTGTCATCACCCTATTACTAGTCAAGTTATTAATCATTGGGTGTAACATGTTTGATCATTATGTTTAAGTTGTCCTGAGCACTTGTTAGCCAGTACTTTCACCAAGTAATCCATAACCGCGGAAAACACGGCTTCTCGAGAAGATTATCCCTGCAGGGTTGCACCAATTTAGCCGTACACGCATGAATAACCCGCCAGATGGGAAATCACCCCACCAAGCGAGGTACTCAACACAACCAACCCTTCTTCGCATCAAGCCCAAAGCACCGCGTGCTGTGCGTGCGCGGCTAATCGAGCCCCCCCGAAGAAAAGGAGGACCCTCATAGCACTGGAAGACCACGCCGCCCTAAATGCCGACTACGAAAGTTCCACCCGGGCGCCAAGGGCTCGCAAGATCATGCATGCAGCAAATGGAAAGCCCGAACTAGTACGGCGATTTGGACGAGATGCGAATCGGGTCAAGTTGAGGGGGGCGCCCATACTCGCTTCCCACATGCGGGTAGTGCGCTCATCATGGATCAGTAGACAAGACCCTTTTCCTATTAGGGTCGACACTAGCAGGCCTCAAAACCACCCTGGGCCTCCTGCCGGTGCCTTATCATCAAATTTATTATTAATAGTAACCTTAGCATGATTCATTGTTTAACATCGAGCCCCCAGAACATAAAGAAGTAGTAACAGAAAGTAACGGGTAATAGACTCGAGCAAAACGACCTAAGCATGCTAGTAAGACACTGGCTCAACCAAGGGGTGATAGGAGTGGAGGTGAGGCAATATCAAGGTTAAGGGATTCATGTGATGGGTTCGTAACAGAAACAACTACTACTAAGGCTAGCAGAAAAGAACAACGGAAAGTATCGGTAATCAATGTTGAAAGGAACACAGTGGTTCATGTGAGTGATAACTTGCCTGCAAAACCCAGTAGCCTGGTACTGAGCTAAATCCTTAGAAGGGATGTCGTAAGTATCGTCGGTCTCAACGTCGTCGTTTATCCGAGAAGAAGCAAACAAACAATGCAGAAAGATAAACAATCAATATCATGGCATAGGTGCACAAACATGGGATGATGCATGTCATGTTAATAGATGCATCAAAATAAACTACTTGACAAGATAACACAATTTAATTGGACCCATATGCAATTGGATTGCATATGGAAAAGATCCATTGAAATAAGTGGAAACAAATGATTTACAATTAATTATTATGTGAGAGTTGTTAGCATGATGCATGCATGATGATAACAACAAAATAACCACAAATAACAATGGTAGATGCAAGTGAAAAAGGATTGGAACAAGTTTTGGAAATCATTGATTAAGTTTGGAAAGTTTGGTTACTTAAAACATGTCACACAAGTATTTGTTGTTTTCACCACTTTAAGTTGTTCAAAATAGACAACAAAGTTCATATTTGATAAGAACACACAATTTTGGTTGGATTACATGTTTCACTTGTTGAAAAAGGATTTGGAATAATTTATTTATGAATTAAACAAGTGTAAGCAAGAATTAAATGAAATCAACTCAAACATGAACTTATTTGAATTTTTATTTGTTCAAAGAATTAAACCAATTTCATATTTGAAAAGTTTATACTTTTAGGGTTGGAAAACATATTTTATATGTTCCAAAAGAATTTGTTTTGATCAAGTTAGGAAATTACCAATTTTAAATGAAATAAACAAGGTTTAAATTATTTAACCAATTTTATTTATTCAAAACAGAAAACAAAGTTTATATTTGGAAAGAGGGTTTAATTTTGCATGGAAAACATATTTCATTTGTGGAAATTGGATTTAAAATGAGCAAGTTATTATTTTGGCAATTTTAAATGCAATAATTAAGAAACAGTTGTTTTCAGCAATTTAAAATATTCAAAACAGCAAAAAAAATTTATATTTGGAAAGTACATGAAAATTTGATTGGAAAACATATTTGTTTTGTTGAATTTGGAATTTTTATGAACAAGTTATGAATTTTGCAAGTTTAAGTGAATTTGACAAGTTTTCAAATATTTCACCAATTTAAAATATTCAAAACAGTAAACAAAGTTTATATTTGGATAGAAAATTTAATTTGGGACAGAAAACATATTTAGTTTGTTAAAATTGGAGTTGGGATGAATTTCTTATGCAATTTACAAAATTGGGTGCAAATCTGCCATTTTTTAGTGAAACAGGGACTTGGAAAAATTATTACAGGGCTAGAAAGAAATAGAAGGGACCTAGTTGATATTTCCTGGAAGTTTTAGGTATCAAAACAATGCAAAAAAATGTTTTTGGTTTACTGTGGGAGGGGGGAATCGAACCCCTCCCCTCCTGCTGCGCCAATGGGGGGGTGGAACCAGTGGGCTAGGTTCGGTTTTGTGATAGAAGGGGGGGTGGCGAGGAGGTTAAGGTGTAGCTGCGGACTGTTTTTCTGAATTAAAACGGAAAAGAGCAGGGAAGTGTGGGGGCTGGGATTTGATCCTAGGACGTGGGGCTTGCGCGCGGTGGGTTGATACCAGTTGGGTAGCTGCTCTAGTTGTTGACAGAGAGGGAACCGGGGAAGGTTAAGCTGTGGTGGGGCGCTGTTTTCCTGAATTTTGCTCACGTAACTGAACCTGTGCGTATAGTTGCAGGTACCAGATCGTGGCCTTCCATGGAGGGGCAGCGCTGCTCGCCGGCCGCTGCGGGGAGGCGCCGTGGGGGGCGTGCGGCCAAGGAGAGGAGGGAGGAGGGCGAGAGGAGGAAGAGGTGCGGCCTCACCTTGGGCCAGGAGGAGGCGGACGGATCTGATCAGCAGGGATCGCTGGTGGAGGTGCAGCCATGGCGGCCACTTCCCGGCGACGGCGCGGCCGAGGCAAGCGCCCACCGCCCGGGGTTCCTTCATGAGAAACGGGGATGGAACCCTCCTGGTTCCATTCCCGTTGAGAGCACGGGCCGGCGTCAAGCAGGGTGGCGGCGCCATGGTCGCCAAGGTGCGGCCATGGAAGGGGTTCAGTGATATTCAGAAGAAAGCAGTGGATTTTCGAGGGGAAGAGGAAGGATGGCGGCTGATGGGAGGAGGAGGAGGAGGAGTGGGGAACTCGGCTAGGGTTAGGGTTGCCCTCTAGGGGGGTAGATAAGGAGGGGGGTGGGGTGGAGCAGTGGGGAAAACCTCTGTCGTTTTCTCCATTGATGACGTACGCTCGTACGGAGGTTGGGGGAGAAGGGGTACTAGGCCAAATTAGGTGGGCTGGGCTGCGGATAGGTAGTTAGCTGCTGCTCGTGCGGTAGGTTTCCTTCTCTTTTTATTTTTCCTTTTTTTTTTGCTGCAACCAATAAGGGAAGAAAAGAATAGGTTTAATTAATGGAAAAATTTGGAAAAAATTTGGAGAAGCTCCTTAGTTCAAATACAACCAGTTGGTACTTCTTATTTTCAAAAATTTAAAGGTTTGAATGCTTTTTGAAATTTGAACCAATTTTGGGTGAAATTGTTAATATTAATAAACATTAATAAAATCAACCATTTAAATAGGGTAACCCCTAAGGTATTTAGACAAATTGAACTGATTTGTTTTGGCATCAACATAAATTCAAAATGGTTCTGATTTGGTGCTTTGATTTGAATTTTTAATTGTGTTTGGAAAATGAATAATTGATTTAAAACCATTATTTTCCCAAGTGATCACTATTGAAAAACATGGAACCAATTGATTGTTATTATTTGTGATTTTTATTCAAAATGTTGTAACAGAGCAAGTATGAAACCATTGTTTGAAAAAGGTTTGAATTTGAGTTGTGAAAACAGTGGAAAACAATTGCAATAATTAAGAAACAAATGCAAACAACATGGAACAACATGATGATATGATGCAATACTTAAATAAACATGCAACAAACATTCTAAGGGGATGGTTTTCATACTTGGGATGTTACAAACGCCCCCCCTTGAAGGAATCGCGCCCCGAGATTCCTACTGAGAAAAGAAAAGGTCCGGATACTTCTTGCGGAGATCCTCTTGAGTTGTGTCACGTGAAACACATCGTGCACCTTGGATAGACGTCAGGGAATTTGGAAACCACCGAAACAATATTAGTAGAGGTATAGGTTTTGTATGGAGGATGTATAGCTGGATAGAATTTGATTCATTTGGAGAGTAGATTATCTGTAATAAAGGTGGAACAGAGTTATTGACATCAATGGAACACCAAGGATGACATCAATGTCAGAATCAGCAACATGGGAGTAACGAGGAATATGTGGCCTCTCATTAGAATTGGATTGTTCTTACTTATCTTGGAAGTCAACATTTGAGATCCCGGGGGGTGAACAGAGATTTGATTGCTTAGTGGAATCAGAATTAGGTTATATGTTGTGGAAAAGATCTTTGACACAAAAGTATGTGATGCTCCGGTATCAAACAACATTTTAGCTGGAATAGAGTTTAGCAGATGAACGGGGAAACTTTGATTAGACGCCGGTAGAAGAATTGAAGTGGAAAACAACAACAAGATTTCAACGGACGAAAAGGATGTTGAGAAGAACAGGATATCAACATCGGGGAAAACGAGAACAAAACTCCTAAGGTACTATGGAAAACCCATCCGGGCTTCTAAAGGATCAATATCTACTGCTTAAGGAATAGAGGATCTCCTTCCGGGGCTTACACGCCTCCGTTCTCAATCGTGAGTAGGCAACATGATAAATCGTGTCACAACCACCTCCATTCCTATGGTCTAGTAGATATAACCATCCTAGAGAAACCAGAATTCGTGAAATCCTAACTTGAAAGTTTAGATGAGAAGGGAAAACAACGTTGCACTTCCTTACCAGAAAAGGGTGGGTGGGTGGGGAAAGAAGAAAAATGGCAGAATTCCTACTCTCACGTTTCATTTTCCTATATAGCTACAAAATAGTTTCTAGACTCAACTGCGACCAGTAAAAAGGGATCCTACAGGCAGACAGGCTCTGATACCATTTGTCGCACCCTGATTTCTAGGGGATACTCATCGGGCCGAACTGGATAGCAGATGCTTGGATTATGGGGCATAACTGCTCCCACGTCCCAGCTTCCTGGTAGGCCTGCGCTTATGCGCGACAACACAAGCCCTGCTATTCCATCGTCGATGTAAACTATCCACTAGAGATCAAAGGCACTTCCGTCGACGTACTTCAAACCATACACACATGGTACGTCAACGGCGTTGAACAACTGATATCACAACAAATCTCTACGACACAAAAGATTGAAATAAGGTTGCAAATAGCTCTCATTAGAGCAGAGATAGCAAATACAATCATTCAGAGGGCACATGCCCCAACAATACATCATTACAATACAGCGGAAGCATTCAACATGTCTGAGTACAGACAAGAACCAAATAGGCCTAAGAGGCCGGAAACGAATAGACGGAGCCCATCCACGAAGTCTCGGATCCTGCCCGGGTCCGCTATCTACTCGTCAGCAGTCTCGTCAAACTCCACGTAGTAGCCACCATGTAGATCTTCGGAAACGTAGGTCTGCGGAAACCACAGCCCCAAAGGGGTCAGTACATAAACGTACTGGCAAGCAAGACTCACAGTTCACCAAAGTGTAACCCGTCAACACCAAGCACAGATGCCTTGGGTTCAACGGAAGAGAGGGGATATAAAAGATGCTGCAACTGGCTGCGCTAACCAACTACAGAGATTCTACCACTTCCAGCTAACAGAAAGGGAGATAAGATCGAGGATTGTAACCAACTGAAAGATAACTTCAAACAAACCCATCCTGGATCTCGCCCTTATCCAAAGAAGCAATCCGAGGATAGCTCACACAGTTGTATTAAAGGTGAATCAAGTTATTGTGTCATCACCCTATTACTAGTCAAGTTATTAATCATTGGGTGTAACATGTTTGATCATTATGTTTAAGTTGTCCTGAGCACTTGTTAGCCAGTACTTTCACCAAGTAATCCATAACCGCGGAAAACACGGCTTCTCGAGAAGATTATCCCTGCAGGGTTGCACCAATTTAGCCGTACACGCATGAATAACCCGCCAGATGGGAAATCACCCCACCAAGCGAGGTACTCAACACAACCAACCCTTCTTCGCATCAAGCCCAAAGCACCGCGTGCTGTGCGTGCGCGGCTAATCGAGCCCCCCGAAGAAAAGGAGGACCCTCATAGCACTGGAAGACCACGCCGCCCTAAATGCCGACTACGAAAGTTCCACCCGGGCGCCAAGGGCTCGCAAGATCATGCATGCAGCAAATGGAAAGCCCGAACTAGTACGGCGATTTGGACGAGATGCGAATCGGGTCAAGTTGAGGGGGGCGCCCATACTCGCTTCCCACATGCGGGTAGTGCGCTCATCATGGATCAGTAGACAAGACCCTTTTCCTATTAGGGTCGACACTAGCAGGCCTCAAAACCACCCTGGGCCTCCTGCCGGTGCCTTATCATCAAATTTATTATTAATAGTAACCTTAGCATGATTCATTGTTTAACATCGAGCCCCCAGAACATAAAGAAGTAGTAACAGAAAGTAACGGGTAATAGACTCGAGCAAAACGACCTAAGCATGCTAGTAAGACACTGGCTCAACCAAGGGGTGATAGGAGTGGAGGTGAGGCAATATCAAGGTTAAGGGATTCATGTGATGGGTTCGTAACAGAAACAACTACTACTAAGGCTAGCAGAAAAGAACAACGGAAAGTATCGGTAATCAATGTTGAAAGGAACACAGTGGTTCATGTGAGTGATAACTTGCCTGCAAAACCCAGTAGCCTGGTACTGAGCTAAATCCTTAGAAGGGATGTCGTAAGTATCGTCGGTCTCAACGTCGTCGTTTATCCGAGAAGAAGCAAACAAACAATGCAGAAAGATAAACAATCAATATCATGGCATAGGTGCACAAACATGGGATGATGCATGTCATGTTAATAGATGCATCAAAATAAACTACTTGACAAGATAACACAATTTAATTGGACCCATATGCAATTGGATTGCATATGGAAAAGATCCATTGAAATAAGTGGAAACAAATGATTTACAATTAATTATTATGTGAGAGTTGTTAGCATGATGCATGCATGATGATAACAACAAAATAACCACAAATAACAATGGTAGATGCAAGTGAAAAAGGATTGGAACAAGTTTTGGAAATCATTGATTAAGTTTGGAAAGTTTGGTTACTTAAAACATGTCACACAAGTATTTGTTGTTTTCACCACTTTAAGTTGTTCAAAATAGACAACAAAGTTCATATTTGATAAGAACACACAATTTTGGTTGGATTACATGTTTCACTTGTTGAAAAAGGATTTGGAATAATTTATTTATGAATTAAACAAGTGTAAGCAAGAATTAAATGAAATCAACTCAAACATGAACTTATTTGAATTTTTATTTGTTCAAAGAATTAAACCAATTTCATATTTGAAAAGTTTATACTTTTAGGGTTGGAAAACATATTTTATATGTTCCAAAAGAATTTGTTTTGATCAAGTTAGGAAATTACCAATTTTAAATGAAATAAACAAGGTTTAAATTATTTAACCAATTTTATTTATTCAAAACAGAAAACAAAGTTTATATTTGGAAAGAGGGTTTAATTTTGCATGGAAAACATATTTCATTTGTGGAAATTGGATTTAAAATGAGCAAGTTATTATTTTGGCAATTTTAAATGCAATAATTAAGAAACAGTTGTTTTCAGCAATTTAAAATATTCAAAACAGCAAAAAAAATTTATATTTGGAAAGTACATGAAAAGTTGATTGGAAAACATATTTGTTTTGTTGAATTTGGAATTTTTATGAACAAGTTATGAATTTTGCAAGTTTAAGTGAATTTGACAAGTTTTCAAATATTTCACCAATTTAAAATATTCAAAACAGTAAACAAAGTTTATATTTGGATAGAAAATTTAATTTGGGACAGAGAACATATTTAGTTTGTTAAAATTGGAGTTGGGATGAATTTCTTATGCAATTTACAAAATTGGGTGCAAATCCGCCATTTTTTAGTGAAACAGGGACTTGGAAAAATTATTACAGGGCTAGAAAGAAATAGAAGGGACCTAGTTGATATTTCCTGGAAGTTTTAGGTATCAAAACAATGCAAAAAAATGTTTTTGGTTTACTGTGGGAGGGGGGAATCGAACCCCTCCCCTCCTGCTGCGCCAATGGGGGGGGGGGTGGAACTGCTGCGCCAATGGGGGGGGGGGGTGGAACCAGTGGGCTAGGTTCGGTTTTGTGATAGAAGGGGGGTGGCGAGGAGGTTAAGGTGTAGCTGCGGACTGTTTTTCTGAATTAAAACGGAAAAGAGCAGGGAAGTGTGGGGGCTGGGATTTGATCCTAGGACGTGGGGCTTGCGCGCGGTGGGTTGATACCAGTTGGGTAGCTGCTCTAGTTGTTGACAGAGAGGGAACCGAGGAAGGTTAAGCTGTGGTGGGGCGCTGTTTTCCTGAATTTTGCTCACGTAACTGAACCTGTGCGTATAGTTGCAGGTACCAGATCGTGGCCTTCCATGGAGGGGCAGCGCTGCTCACCGGCCGCTGCGGGGAGGCGCCGTGGGGGGCGTGCGGCCAAGGAGAGGAGGGAGGAGGGCGAGAGGAGGAAGAGGTGCGGCCTCACCTTGGGCCAGGAGGAGGCGGACGGATCTGATCAGCAGGGATCGCTGGTGGAGGTGCAGCCATGGCGGCCACTTCCCGGCGACGGCGCGGCCGAGGCAAGCGCCCACCGCCCGGGGTTCCTTCATGAGAAACGGGGATGGAACCCTCCTGGTTCCATTCCCGTTGAGAGCACGGGCCGGCGTCAAGCAGGGTGGCGGCGCCATGGTCGCCAAGGTGCGGCCATGGAAGGGGTTCAGTGATATTCAGAAGAAAGCAGTGGATTTTCGAGGGGAAGAGGAAGGATGGCGGCTGATGGGAGGAGGAGGAGGAGGAGTGGGGAACTCGGCTAGGGTTAGGGTTGCCCTCTAGGGGGGTAGATAAGGAGGGGGGTGGGGTGGAGCAGTGGGGAAAACCTCTGTCGTTTTCTCCATTGATGACGTACGCTCGTACGGAGGTTGGGGGAGAAGGGGTACTGGGCCAAATTAGGTGGGCTGGGCTGCGGATAGGTAGTTAGCTGCTGCTCGTGCGGTAGGTTTCCTTCTCTTTTTATTTTTCCTTTTTTTTTTGCTGCAACCAATAAGGGAAGAAAAGAATAGGTTTAATTAATGGAAAAATTTGGAAAAAATTTGGAGAAGCTCCTTAGTTCAAATACAACCAGTTGGTACTTCTTATTTTAAAAAATTTAAAGGTTTGAATGCTTTTTGAAATTTGATCCAATTTTGGGTGAAATTGTTAATATTAATAAACATTAATAAAATCAACCATTTAAATAGGGTAACCCCTAAGGTATTTAGACAAATTGAACTAATTTGTTTTGGCATCAACATAAATTCAAAATGGTTCTGATTTGGTGCTTTGATTTGAATTTTTAATTGTGTTTGGAAAATGAATAATTGATTTAAAACCATTATTTTCCCAAGTGATCACTATTGAAAAACATGGAACCAATTGATTGTTATTATTTGTGATTTTTATTCAAAATGTTGTAACAGAGCAAGTATGAAACCATTGTTTGAAAAAGGTTTGAATTTGAGTTGTGAAAACAGTGGAAAACAATTGCAATAATTAAGAAACAAATGCAAACAACATGGAACAACATGATGATATGATGCAATACTTAAATAAACATGCAACAAACATTCTAAGGGGATGGTTTTCATACTTGGGATGTTACATCCGGCCTCCATGCCGGCGCACACGGCATGCGAGGTCCCTATTGTAACTGTATCTGGAAGTTAATGAAAGCATCTAGGCCCTGCGGGGCCTCACCAAGTTCAAAAATAAGAAAAGGAAGAAGATCCGTCTCTGATCCAAAAGCTAAAGCCGAATTTTATTTTTTGCATTTAATTTTGAATGGAACTGACAAACTTAATGGGGGTTTTAAACCTAAACTTGCATGTCATCGTAGTCAAGCATCCTCCTGGACACCGATCGTACACCAAAATATAAATGTCGTTGACATAACCCTCGTAGTTTGAAGCAAAGCCCCTCGTAGTTTGAAGCAAAGCCAGAAGGTTTGACGGTTCTAAAGGTGTTCGATGCGGCTGAAATTTTGATAGGATTAATGTTTTGGCTTAAATTTTCGCATATGTCTGAGTTTTTTTTTTGGTTCTAGCTGCAAGACTAGAGAGTAGCTCGGGAGGCAGAGATTGTTGGACTAAGGGCAGCCACAGTGTGTGCCAAATTTGGTTGTCAAATATCATATTTGGGTTTTGGTATCGATTCCCTATATTGTAGAGATGCTAAATTTTGATGCCAAAGCCAAATAATTTGGCGTATGAGCAACTAGAAGATCCAATGCCAAATCCATTTAAGTGAATAAAATAATAAGATGGAGGGATGGAACTAGAGAGAAGTGAGTAGCCCAAAATATTATATTATTACATTGTACTTAGTAGGCCACACGTTTAGTGATTTTGACATTTGTCTTTGGCTTTGCCACATTGTACTTAACGTAACAAATTTAGCACTCATGCCAAATAAATCTATTTGGCAAATTTGGTTTTGAGAGAACCGTTGATGCCCTAAGAATGTTACACCAGTGCTGCTACACTTAACTACTGTTTTATACAAAATTCTACTTATGACATACGTGGAGAAATAGTGGAACGATTTCTCACCACATTTCACGGAACATTACTGATTTCCACCGACCAACTATGTCCACATCTCTCTAGAAGGAAATTTTGTAGATACCACCACTAGTGGAAACAGGGGCACTAGTCCCGGTTGGTAAGACCCATTTGTCTCGGTTGTGCAACCGGGATGGGCCAGCCGGGACGAATGCCCCTCCCCCATTGGTCCCGGTTGTGCCAGGACACGGGACAAATGGGGCGTACCACGTGGCGAACCTGGCCAGGGCTATTAGTCCCGGTTCTTAACACGAACCGGGATGCATGCCCCTTCGGCCGCGGCAGTTTTTTTATGTTTTGTGTTTATTATTTTCCTTTTTATGTTTTGTGATCCCCAGACCTCCCGGTGGCCCCTCCCCGGATCCCAGGAGAAGAGATTAGCCCGGTGGCCCTTTCCCGGATCCCGAATCCCACGAGAAGAGAGGAGCCTCGGTGGCCCCTCCCCGGAGCTCCCGGATCCCACGAGTGAATACGTAATACATATATAGCAAAAGAAGGAACACTTATATAACAGAAGCAAAGTATATCGAGCATATTACATGACCGATGAAATGAATTACAAAATCGAATTCAGTTCCAACTGGGGCTATGGTACTCTCCATTTACATTTAGGACCTCTGCATCTAAGAAGCCCGCAATTTCCTCCTGAATTGCTCGTATGCGGTCCCTTGGTAGAAGACCGTCCCGGAGCCGTTCGATCTAATATAAAGAAGAGTGGTCAATATATATTAACGAAAGTAAGTAACTAAAATAGATGGTAATAAGAAGAATTGACGACTAACGTACGTGTAGCTGCTGTAAATTTCTGCCCTTGGGACATGTCGTCTGACGAACGAACTCGCACACGTAGTATCCACACAAGTGATTTCCGTCTCCTTGTTGCAAGCACTTTACGAGAAATGGTTTCAATCAAAATAATAATCAACCAGCCATGATAATGGTATCGACACTAGAATAAAGGAGATGCGCACGGATCTAGATAGTACTTACTTGCACAACATCAAATGTAAGCTTTGATTTCTATTCACCGGGAGATTTCTTGTGAACCTCTTCCAAACGCAACCGAGAAAAAAAAAGAAAAAAAGAGCTAGTAATTACTTGATATCCGAAAACGAAACAAAATAGTCGATATAGTGCCATATATAAAGACCGAAATTAATAAATATTGAAACTACCGATGGATCATTTCCTGCATGTCTGCCCACATCGCTAGGGGTTTACGTTTTGGGTCCATTACCAGTACTTTTCCTTTGTCAACTTGGAAGATTAGCAGAATATAGTGGAAGATGCGCACGCAGAACTCATCAGTTATACAGTGAACATCGAGTAAGGAAAACATAATGTGTACAACACAGTAACACTAACCCGAAGTTGTAAGGAAATAGTATTTCCCGTCGGTGTTGGTGAAACAGTATTGCCCTCAGAATATTATTTTCTGTATCCTTGGCAGATAGCTCAAGAGTCTTTGCATTAACAAAATGTGGATCAATGAGCCCAATATCATAGATTCCACCTCTTTTGCATTCGAGAATCTTCATTCTGCAATTATAATATATGAGTGTACTATATATATATATACCTCGACAAATCTGTCGTTAGTGTCTATTGTCTGTAAGTACTTATTTCTGTAGCTACAGAAATAAGTACTTACAGACAATAGGCACTAACGACAGATTTGTCGAGGGCCTGCTGCTGGAATAACTGAAACCATTCTTCAAATTGAATCATAACCAATCCATCTCCATACCCGTAGTGCTCGTCCTTAACGCGGAGACATATCCAGTCCTCAGATTTCTCAGCGGTTTCCATATACCAACTATGCACTCTTCGCATTTTCGTTGGTAGATCCTTTATCTCCTCGGGTTTGACGAGAGGCTTCCCGTACTGGTATTTGTACGCACATTCAGCTTCGGGGAAGTAGTCTACTGTTTGCATATACTCAGCAATGGACAAACCCGCAGCAGCTGCCCTGTCTGCGTACAGTGTTATAAACTCCGGATCAATTTGCTCGTCAGCAATATTAGTGCTTGGCCCCACCTGGGTAATGGAAATCACTTTGAGCGGGGACATGGATTGTTTTTTCTGCTCTCCGAGCTGGGCAACTGATTTCCCACTTTTCTCGCTTGCGCTACTACTCTTCGTCGACCGCACCATTTCCTGGCCTGACTTCAGAATAGAGCGGTTATAGTCAGATGTCAGAATCGGCTCGGGTTGATGAAGAGTCTTCACCATTTTCCATGCTCGTTCTATATCTTCTTCGGTCTCGGGGAAATCTGCCTTTTTCTTCTCCTTCCGCTTCGATTTCCATGCCTCGTATTCATCCCTTGCGATTTTCTAGTTTTTCTCAGGAGTATAGTCGTAAGGTAACTTGGGTACCTCCTTTGGTACCTTCGGTAGGGGTGACCGTTGACATTTGGGTGATCTATTACTTTTCCGCAGAAAACTTAGTGGGCGGAGAAGGCTGACGTGGCGGCGTAGGCGACCGCGGTGGAGACGTGCACGACGTAGGCGACCGCGCTGGAGACGGCATGCGTGGCGAAAACGACCGCGCTGGAGACTGTTGCGCTGGAGAATGGCGAGGATTCGATGGCCTTGCCGTCTGATTTGGGAGCACAATGCATTCCTTTAGCCATAGAATGGTTAATTTCTTGGCTTCTCCGAGTTCAGTCAACTCTTCGTCTTCACCTTCAGGGAAATCAAGTTTTACCCGCTCGAATCCGTTGACAACTTCATCGACCCCAACAACAGCGTAGCCCCGTGGAACCGGAAGACTATGGTGAGTTGGTTCGTTGCCAATTGGTAAGACATAGCCGACCGCCGCCTTGATGGTTACATTGACGACCTTCACGTGGAGCTCACAGGTTGTCATCTCCGTGATATCATCCACCGGGTGAATCATCGGCGGTGCATCATCACCCGGTAGCTGCGTGGACGCAATGCTGCTTTTCCGATGATAATGTGCGGCGCCGGTAGCCTCGACTTCACCTTCTACCATGTGTGGTACGCCGGTAGACACTATCTGCTGGCTAAGTGTGTTAATTTGGTCCTGCTGCTTCTTTGCTACATCCTGCGTCAGCTTTATCTGATCTTCAAGTTGACGCCTCCAGTTTGCCTGAATCTCTGCTTCAGCTGCCTCCGTGTCCTTTTTCCTTTGACGGCTTCTATCGGGGTATCTCTTTTTGGTGTCGTCGAACCCAGTATTCCACGGAGGATTGCCTTTTGCGGCTCGTGTACTCCCTACGTGTTCCTTATTCCCTAGGGCGCGTGTGAGCTCGTCGTTCTCTCTATCTGGCACGAACTTCCCCTCTTTAACGTCCTTTATTGCGGTTCTCAGACTTTCTATGGGTAGAGGACTCTCTTTATGCCTTAGGTTATAGATTGCATTTCCTTCGGCGTCCAACGTGCCCCCATGCCCGTAGAACCATGACCTTGTCCGCTCGACCCACAAGAACGGCTCGGGAGTGATCCCCATCTGAATTAGGTCGTACTCCCATTTCTCCCACTCGGGACTGGAACCCTTGTAGCCAGCTTGCCCCATAACATGGTGATATACCTTTTTGGCGGCATTTTTCTTATTTGTTTTTGTCCTTTCCTGTTCATTCTCTAACAGCTTGTACTTCACAAAATCTGCCCATAAGGGTTTTATTTTCTCATACCCTTGAGTGAAATCTAGAGTCTTGCCCTTCTTAACATAGTCAAGGTTCAATCTTTTCTTCCAGTTTTTGAATTGCTCGGCCATCTTTTTCAGGGTCCACGCCTTGACCTTTTCCCGTAACTCAATTTTCATTTTAGCAACATCGGCCTCATTCACATCCGCCTCATTCTCGTCCACCTCCATCAAGGCTAAGTTGAAGTTAGACAAGATCTTCGAGAAAAGATGATCTTTGGCTATTTTGCTGACATATGAAATTCCTTGCCTCCGCGGATCTTTTGGCTGATTCCACTCATGAACAATGGTCGGCATGTGATCCCTAACTAGCACTCCGCATTGCTTCACAAATTGTTGGGCAACATCAGCGGGAAGCTCGGGTGCGCCGTCTGCTGTGATCGTGTCGATCCTATATCTTTCTGTATCTTTCAGCTTCTTTGTTGCGCCTCGTTTAGTCTTTTTTCCGGTTGATATGCTTGAACCGGATGACTAAAAATATAAAGACTGTTAATACATGTATATAGACAACGGATGCTTCATTAATTAACATATCTATATATGCACCTCGGAGCCGGTGTTTGTAATTTGTACGACTCCACCAGAGCCGTCGGCTGCTCCCTCACCGGAGTCGTCGGTTTCTTCCTCACCGAAGCCGTCAACTTCTCGCTCAGCAGAGACGCCTCCCCGGGTGAGCTCCGGATCTCCCTCACCGGAGTTGTTCATCCACTGGCTCACATCGGTCTCTCGGTCAGCCCCGTAGATGAAACCCTAAAGCAAGTTTTCCGCATCTTCGTCCCTTGGCTCCATACTACACAAAAAGGGTAACTATATGTTCCAGATCCATTTCATCAAAATTGCTTATAGATAATAACTAATGATCAATTAGTTTTTCATCAAAATTGCTAATAGATAATACACAAAAAGAGCAACATATTCATGAAATATTTAAACGTATGATAATACACACCAAGAGTTACATATAGCTCGGCTTCATTTTATTTAACCATAATACCTTAGTGTTTTTTAACTTAGTTAATTTTTTTAATACTAACTTAGTGAAATTATTCTACCTTAGTTAAATTTTCTAACACTAACTTAGTTAAATTTTCTGACACTAACTTAGTGAAATTTCCTAACATTTCTAACATTCTTAAATTTCCTAACATTCCTAACATTTCCTATGTCAATTCTAACAAATCCAAAATTCCTAAGTCTAATCTAAAATTTCTAACATTTGTAATAATTCATAACTAATGATTCTAACATTTCTAACACTAATAAATAAGTAAAAACAAAAACAGTAATTAAGTGAAAAAAGGAAAAAATAAACAAAAAAAAACCCTCTGGTTAGGGCGCGATGGAGGCAGGCCTTACCCTCCTCTCGGGCGCGCGAAGGAGTGCGGCGGCCGGCGCGGGGCAGCGGAGGCGCCGCACGCGCGGGCGAGTGGCGGCGCGACGGGATCGAGGGCGGCGGCCGGCGCGGGGCAGTGCGCGAGCTAGTGGCGGCGCGACGAGATCGAGGGCGGCGGCCGGCGCGCGCGAAGGGGTTGAGGGCAGCGCGACGGAGGGCCGCGCGGGCGGCGCGGCGGAGGAGTGCGGCAGCGGGCAGTGGCGGCGCGGCGGAGGAGTGCGGCGACGGAAAATTTGGGCAGCCTGGCGGCGTCGGTTCGTCCTTGCGCGCGGTTATGAAATTGGGGAGGGGAAGGGGACGTGTATATATTCACGGGCATCTGTCCCGGTTGGTGGCAACAACCGGGACGAAAGACCCTTCCGTCCCGGCTGGTGGCACGGGCCGGGACCAGACGTATTTTTGGGCCGGGCGCGCCAAATGTTTTAGCGCCAAAATTTGAAAATTATTTGAATATGCACATGAATAACTTCTATATACTTTCGAATTTGACAAAAATTTCAATATGAAAATTGCTTGAATTTGCATAACTAATCCAAATCCATTTTCTGTTTAACTAAATAATTATTCTAACTATTTAAACTATTAACTATTTTACTATTTGCATATAATTTAAATATAAATATCTTATATTGTTTTAAAATTAGTAACAATTACATTAATAGCAACATAATTAACAGACTCCTTGTCGCACTAGCAAAACCACAAATCAGTTTCTAGATATATCAAACCTTTTGTCAAACCTTGAAGGGGGTGTAGAACAAAACAATGGTATCGCCATCATATTCCCCGACCGTGGCTATTGAGTGCATATATATATGCATATATCAAAAGAACGGTCGGACGTATGATGGCGAATCCGGATGATTTGTATTCGATCGATGAACTGAATGATGTATCAAACCTTAAAGAGGGGATGTAGAACAAAACAATCGGTATCGCCATCATACTCCCCGACCGTGGCTATTGAGTGCATATATATATATGCATATCAAAAGAACGATCAGACGTATGATGGCGAATCTGGATGATTTGTATTCGGTCGATGAACTAACCGGTGTATGAAGCTGTGCTATATATAGGGTCCTCTGGCTAGGGTTTTGATCCAACGGTTAAGAAACACCTTGATCTAGGATTGTGCTAGGGTTTTGATCCAACGGTTAAGAAACACCCTGATCCACTCAAAAGAAACACACCATAGCTCTGATCGAACGGCGCGCAACAGCTCGAAAGAAACACACCCCTAATCCAACGACTCACAAATGCTTGAAAGAAACACACGATCTGTGTGATTCTTTCTGATTGGTCCAAACGAAACCCTAACCATTTCGTCCCGGTTGGTAAAACAGGCCGGGACTAAAGGGACGATCCGTTTCCCAAGGAAACCCGAACCATTTCGTCCCGATTGGTAAAACAGGCCGGGACTAAAGAGATCTGTTTTCTTCTCACTATATATATGTATGCATTGCCACACCATTGGCATAAACACATATAAACTCACCACTCTCTCATGGCTTCTACCATACCCACTCTAACCTTCATCCAGGCGGAGGCACTTTCCGTCTCGAACTACCCCTGCCCGCCCGGCTACAGCGTTCCCGCCGGTTGGATGCTGAGCGCCGGAGGAGTGTCGGTCCCTCCTCTTCCTCAAGGTGTGGCGCGTCGGGCGGTCATCACGAACCACTACTACCACGAGGTCACGCCGGAGCAGCGGAGGAATCCCAGTTGGAGTCCTGACTACCGCGCTACTTGGGACGCCTTTTTCATTAATCGGCGTGAGAGTACGCTCGTCAGGTATGAGGAGAACGGCCCGCCTCCTTCGAACTTCAATGAGGCCGGTCGTCGGCTATGGTGGGGCGGCGGACGGACTCTTCAGAGCGTCATGAACTACATCAGGGCTGGCGATAACCCCCGCCCGCGCTACCCTCACGCCCAGTCCTGGAGTCGTGATCCTCCGAGGGAGTCCAGAGCATGGTCCGACGATAGTGACGACGACGTCGGCGACTACGAGTCGGAGTACTATAGGCCTAGGCAGGAGTATGACTAGTAGATCGATGCACTCTTGCCATTATGTACTGCCTTTTTTTATTTAGACCTATGCTCTCCGTTTAGATTTAGATCCAATCTTGCCATTATATGTAATGTCCCTTGTTTATCTATCGAAATGCATGCCCCCCTCCTTAACGTGAGTCGTTGGATAAGGGGTGTGTTTCTTTCTGGCGTCTGAATCCCACCAATCAGGAAGAATCACGGAAAACAGAAAACAGACGCGCTAGCGCGCCGCAGTTTCCCGGAATACAACAAATTATTTTATTAAAAACATAAAACAGACGAACACTACTCCTCGTCGTCGTCGGGGAACTCGTCGGTGACCTCCTCCTGGTCGTCGTCATCGGTGACCTCCTCGTCGTCGTTGGAGGTGCATGATGGTATGTCCGAGATAGGCCCCCACCTCGGATCGTCGGAGGCCCAGACTTCGCCGGCGTGGTCGGCCCGACGGAGCTCTTGCAGCGCCTTCGTCCTCGCCTCCCGAGCGGCATCTAACGCGAGGTGGCATTATAGGCGCCGCTCCGCCCGCTCAGCCGGGCGGGTCTGCCAAAGCTCCTCGTCTGCGCTCTCATCCCCCGGATTGCTCCGGTAATACTCGCGGACCACGCGGTCGTCCCTGGCATCGACTAGGCCCTGAAACGCGTGGTGCCTGAGGTGGCGGTGGTCGGCGGCAGTGACGATCTGCGGCGTCGGCGCCCTTGCCTCCGCTTCCCAGAGGGTGTGGCAGTCGTTGAAGTTCATCAGCCACCGCGGGCGGTTGAGGCGCCAGGCCGCCGCGTCCCAGGCGCGGGCGGCCTCCGCCGCCGTCGCAAAGGAGCCGAGGGGGATGCGGTCGTCCCCGCAGCGGATATGCGCGGTGCGATCCCATCTTTTAAACAAAGACAAGACCTCTGTGTTAATGTGCTAGTCCCTGGATCCTAGCACCACAGTTCAATATGAAATATCATGCAAATGCGTCAAAATCTATTACATCGCATGATCCAGTCTTTACAAAATATGACTACAGCTTGCATAGACTTAGAAGACTAGCAGAAAACAGAATTACTGCGGAAAACATAGTACAACATTGAGCCCATCTTCTTCATGTGCCACAGGCAAAAACATGTTGGCGATAGACTCGAGATCCTGAACGAAACCTCACTCGTCTTCAAATTCATCTGCAATATGGAATATGCAGCCACAAGGGAGTCAATACAATTTAATGTATTGGCAAGTAACACTATGATGGATATAAATGGAAAGACTAATACTACATGCATATTTGGCTGAGTGGAGTTTAAGGCTGTTTTGCATAAAGCCAATTTTGCCTAACACTTTATAAAACTTTTCCTCAAAAACTGAGACATGGCTTGAAAACCATAGCCTCTTCTACCCTTGTCCAACCCTCAAATTTTACTTAGAGAAAATTATGTTGGGAGCCTCCGTTGTCATCCTTGATCAGCTGCTTGAATTGTCCGTAACCGGAGACACGGCTAAGTACTTAGTTTTTAACTCTACAGAGGTTGTGCACTTTCACCATGAGACCCAACAAACCCAAACTATCCTCAAGCACTCAATTTGTGCTAAGGAAAATGAGAGAGTCGAGACGAGACCTTTGGGGAAAAGTCAAGGCAGAGCCATTATACCACATGGTTGCACGGGAAGCATCTTCACTTGGACAAAACTTTGGTCCCTTTGTACCTGGGTGGCAATCCTCAAGTGAACTCTCAGGTGAGAACCCCCAGATACCATGGTCTAAGTATAGTAAACTATCTTAGGTGAAAACCCCCATGAACATGGTCCTGAGTAGCCACTCAACATAAACCATGCAAAACCACTTCCACCCAGATTATTCATTAATTAGTAGATTTTAACATTTAGAGAAAACAATTTTTGCATAGAATCAATAATTCTACTAAGTTGTCATGGGTGCTAGACACAACTAGTATAAAGGAGATACTAGTTTTAGCATAGCAATACTATCCAACACATGCAATAAAATAAATACACTAAGTCATGCATAGAAAATACATAGGATATTTATGAGGGGTGTGCCACTTGCCTTTGAATTTGGTGAAGAACAATCACCTTCTCTTCGCAAAATAGAACGTTCTCTCCGTACAATCTAAACAACACAAGTAAACAACAATAAACAAACAATCACAAGCAAAATAACAAAGTATAACAATCAACAAACTTAACGCAACAATTTGTTCTACAAAGGAATTATTTTGTTGGTTTAAAGTATGAAAAATGGCTAAGGATTGTGTCTTGAGGATTCCAAACTTATTGAACAAAAGTTTCACTAAGTATTATCACCTTTACTCTAATATGCAAAAGGAAAACTTGTTATTTCGATACACAAAGAGAACTAAGAAATTCTTGTTAGTGGTTTTCCCTTTGTGACTAAGGGTTAGTTTTTGATCAAAAGATCACACAAAGATCAAATCAATTTCTGTCTTGTTTTCTCCAAGTCCTTCTTCCATCTTCTTGAGTGGGTTCTGATGTCTAAGTCTTTCATTTTTCTTCAATGGCCTTGCTTGTAGTACTCCTCATTGAGTTGAATAAAAACATTTGAAGTATCTATCTATAATTATAAGGACTTAGTCATATAGAATAAGAGAGGTAGTAGGTGTTGTTAGAGTTCCTTGTAAAATCTTCTCTTCTTCTTCTTCGTTTTCTGGGAGATTATTCTTCTAGAGTTGGATCCTTGTTGAAGTTCTTCTTCTTGATAAGATCCTTGTTGAAGTCTTGGTCAAAACTCTAGTCTCACCTGGGAAAATAAATTCTAAGTCTTGGCAATACATTAATCATATTGAAAACAAATTCTAAGTCTTCACATGATTGGTCTTGGAAAATCCCCAGGGTCCTTTGTAGCTTCCTCCTTGTTGGTGACTTCATTGAAATTTCCAACACTTGTACTAACTAGGGACTGGTCTTTATCTAACTTAGCCATAGCATAAGTTCTAAAGGAACAGAAATGAAAGGCGAGAAAAGACTTTGAGAAAAAAAGAGACGAGGTTGGTCTTCTTGAAGTTCCCCTTGATTTTCTTCTAAGTGCTTCCACTTCTTGGAGATGTTTCTGAAATTGCTAATTCCTTCATGAGTTTTCTATCTTCATGTTGAAAATCTTCGAGTTGACAATTGTAGCATCCTCTCCATGTATTTTCACTAATCCAGACTTAGTGGTTTTCAACTAGGAGGGTCAACTAGGAAAAATAACTTAGAAATACTCTAAGGGCTTTAATTTTTGTCTCTCTTGTCTAAGGTTAGTCCTTAGCACAAATTAGCTAGAGAAAACATATTGAAAATAATTACAGAAAATAAACTAAGTCAAAAATAGTCAAATGAGCATATAACAATCAAAACTATTTTAACTTAGCCAAAATTATTTTGGGCGCAAGGGACTGTTATTACACATCCTAAGGTCTCCAAAAATATTTTATTTGCAATTTTTAGATTTGTAGAATTAAAACTATGCCAAAAATTATCAAACAAGCATATTTAAATTTTAACCAATTCTAAATAGTCAATTTTAATTGTGGACAGTACTAACAAAGTCTACATGATCAGGGCTTTTCAAAAAGTCCAAGTTTGTCGAATTTGGAGTCATACATCAAAAGTTATCAACAAAACAAGATTTACAAAGATTCAACAATAGAAAGTGTGTGCACGTATCAAAATTCAGTTTTCATAATTTTAATAAATTCTACACATTGTGCTGATTTCAAAAAGTACAAGATCATAGAAATTGGACTTAGAGAACTAAACTTATGGATTTTACAAGGTTTGGTGCTTTTCTGGAATTTTAAAACAATTTAAATTGAATTTGACCGTGGGTTTGACTGAGGCTGACTGGGTAGTCCACGTGGCCAGCTCTGATTGGTGCGGGGCTGGCACGATGCTGACTCGGCGCTGACTGGGCTGCTGACTGGGTTGCTGACTGGGCTTTGACTACCGATTTTGACCAAAAATAAAGTTGCTCGGATGGGAAAACAATCTAAACGAAAGGTTTAGAGAATTACGTGCTCTTTCTAACTATCACAAATATAACATCAGTGGATGAATAGATTAGTCACAAACCACAATTTACCTTTCTGGTCCGAAACTTTGACTGTGAATAACTCCTAGCTCGCTTGACCAATAGAGGTGAGGTTTGGGGTAAAAGAAAGGTCTTGATGAGGAGACCAATTTTGGTTATCAAGCCCCGAAGATTGGAGATGGTTTTCTTCTCCGAAAAACGTCAAACGCAAACTGTATTGTACAGAAAATTCCGTACGTCAAAACAAAAAGTTTTCAAAAATAAAATTGTAGATCAGGGTTAAATCTAACTTCTCACCAAAGGAATTTCGATTTGGATTTGAAGATCCGAGCAGGAAGAGATTTAGGAATTACGAATTCAGATCTGAAAGATGGAGATTCAAAATTCTTCCTCCACGGTTGATGAAAAGAGTTGAGGGCTCTCGGGATGAAAAGATAATGGAGAGAGCTTCAATATTGCTTCAGGCTCCGGTGGGATTCGAGATTGTTTTGATGGGTAGATAAACGAAATACTATTTTGCTGATTAGGGTTTCGGTGGGACGAAAAGGGGAAAAGAAATGCCGGCAGCTACAGATGTTTATATAGGATAATGGTCGGTGGAATAGCTTGGGCTCGAAGTTATGAACGCGTAGGAACAAGCGAATCCGGATTTGGAGTCATATTTGTTGAGATATTCGTGTTTAACCGAAGGTAGTTTAAAAGAGCACGTTTTCTGGAATTCGGTGTTTTTTTTCCTTGCGCGGGGGCCAACTGGGCTGAGCTTCGGCCCAGTTCGGCCGAACTTTTTTTTTTCTTAAACGTTTTTCTTTTATATTTTTCACAGTTTTCTTTATAACTTTTGATTTATAGATCTAAATGATCTCAAACCAATTTCTATAGTTTTGTAAAAATAAAACCTTTCACATGAATATATTTAGGTGTTGTTTTAACACACTTAAAATAATTGTATTTTCAAAATATGATTAAATAACTATGGCTACTTAATATCATTTTAATTGGAATTATGACAAATCATTTGGAAGGAGGTTTTATAAAATCCAAAAACATTCCATAAGTCAAATGTTATTTTCCAAAAGTCATTTAACTTATTTTTCATATTCATATTTTAAAATATGAGTAAACTCTAATAGCAAGTTAATGTTATTTCAAAATAAACAAATAGATACTTTGAATAATAAAACTTATTTTGAATGATTTCTTTTAAGGGTTATATGACATGTTTGGATTATTATTTCCAATAGCACTGGAATAACATATAGTACTTTATTTGTGTTTGAGTTTTATTTGTTTTTGGTGGCTTGGTTTAACCAGAAAACAAAAGTTTTATTTTTTTTTGATTTTTGAATGTTTCCAAAAATCAGGGATGTTACAACCATGCTCGGACGCCGCAGAAGCCGGTGGTGTTGTTCCTCCTCGGAGGCATGGTGGCGGCGCGACGGTGCATGGAGAGGAGAAGACGCTCGAGGCGCGGCAGTTTATATCGCGCATTCGTGGCCACGCGTCACAACTCCCGCGCCACGTGCCACAACTCCCGCGCCACGCGGCAGGACTCCCGCGACATGCTAGCTAACACCCACCTCTCTCACTCCCCCAAGCCAAAAAAAAGAGAAAAGGGGGGCATTGGTCCCGGTTTGTGGAATGAACCGGGACCAGTGCCCATGCGCGTGCCACTTGGCCTGTGGCTAGGCATTGGTCCCGGTTCGTGCAACAAACCGGGACCAATGCCTCTCCACGAACCGGGACCAATGCCCCCAGGTGGGTTCTGCTGCCTCGGGCACACAAACCGTGACCGATGCATAGCATTTGTCCCGGATTTTTTGCAACCGGGACAGATGCCCCCTGGCCCCCTGGACGAAAGGGGTTGTTTCCACTAGTGCACCTAGTAGATGTACTAGCATTTCTGATGTCACACACGCGCATAATTCTATAGGTGCATTTTTTAAATATATGTAGTTCAGATTCACGGTTTCGATCTGCCAGGTCAAGCTTCACCGCAAATCATATTTTCGATATGAAATTTTGCGGGGTCCGCTAGAGTTGCCCTGATTGATTCACCCAGTTTTGAATTTTGTACAAGACATTATGATACCACTCTCGCATGGAAGCATCTCTTAAAAGCCATCCATTTTGTCTTTAATTGGCTTATCATATCAGCATTGCTCAACATGTTTGCATATTTGAAAAGCTTTGGATAATTGAGTTGATTTTTTTTGAGTTAAAAGTATTAGTTCTTCTGTCGGTAAGTCGTTCATGTGCCAGTCCAAAGCCTCATATATTATATTCCTCTATTATAAAGGTTGCAATAATGACATGATTCTGTTTCTAGTAAAATTCTTGTTATGACCCCTAGATGAATCTCGAAACCCATTTTGAATGTTTGGAATTAGAAAGGTAAAAGTTTCTTCATACAAGTGGAAAGATAAATTGTGGGTTAATAGTTTTTCAAGAAAATTCGCGTGTTACAGAAAAGTAATCTTGGTACATATTGCAGGTAAGTGTTCATTGATAAATGAAACTAATCCACCTTTTGTATAACATACAAGCTCCTTTCTTCATATAAATTCTTAGTTTTGTTAACCTCACGTTCCAAGAACCACTTGAGATACTAGGTTATGAGATAAATGATTTTTTTATTTATTTATTCCCACTAACTTTTATTTATGTTATTCGATAAATAAATATATGGCTGGTGTTTTTCTAGTTACCTACATTAGACTAGAATGAAGAAAACACCGCTACACAATAATCCGAAAATTAATAATGGAATCATCTATCCCTAAGTGGTTGATCCAGGAGTTCATATGACAATCATGTATGCATCTCTCAAATTCATGTAGAATACATAAAAATACATGCAAAACACATTTATTAGCCCACTTTGGCTTATTTATCTCTGTCCCCCCCCTACCGTACTGTGACCCAAGAAAAATCAAAATTAACAAGGGGGAGGAGCTTTCGTTCTCCTTGGTGACATCTTAGCTAACAGTCACGATTGATTCAATTAGATCAATAAGAGGCGCAAGCTCATCCTTGTCGATCAATTTGAACTCCTACACAGTGAACAAAAATGATTCAGTTTGAAGAACTACCACACCCTTTAATTTAACACTGGTAAAAAATAAACGTGGCGTCGAATAAGAACAAAGTGCGGATGTTTCAAACATTCATAATGATGTGCAATCATGTCAAATTGAACAAACTAGATTTACTGGGCATGTAACATCCATCATCCAAATTTCACTTTCCTTCCTCATCTTAGGATGGGATGATAAAAAGTCTGGTCAGAAATAGTAATTGCCTAAGTTCCTCTTTCTACGAAATGATATTATAGCCCCTATCAAAGAGAGTGAATCAATAGATGGTGCGTGCCAACCTGATAACTATGGACGGACATATAAGGACAGATGAAAGAATGGGACAACTTACCCAGGTGAACAATGTGAAATGCTTGAAGCATGTGTTAAGATGGGCTTCTTCCTTAAGGCTCACAATCTTTTGAAAATGTGTGTGATAAATATGAGCATATACGCGGAAAAGGCGCTTGAATATTGTCTTCACAATTTCCTGAAAATTTTGTGGGAAAGGAGTTCCTGCCCAAATAGTTTGATGCAATCAATCAACCAACAATGTACCACTCCTAAGTACTATCGGAAAGTTGTCATGATAAATGTAGATTAAGTACCAAATTTCTGAGGGAAAAGTGACTCATCATCGAGTTGGAGCTCAATCCAGTCCATCAAATATTCCACATATTTTGGTGCAGAAACTTCGATTGGTTTCTTTATCTGCACTCCATCAGCCCATCTGTACTCGAATCTGAAGCATTTTGTTTTATTCAATAGAAACACCTTACCAAGTAAATCAATAACTATACTGAAAATTGCAAGTCATGACTATTCTAAAGAAGAATGTGTCTTACTTTGATCCCGCTGCCATAGTTGGGCATGTTGTAGGTGTGCAGAACTCCAGCAGAGTGCCATATAAGATGTTAACCTGGTTGAAGAAATCAACAGCTGTGAACAAGAAAAATGTTTTTAGAAACATGAAAAACTTTCAGTGAATGGCTTTACCTAACGAAATATATCGACCAAATGCTTACTATTAACAGCTAGCCATTCGTTGAGTTCCTCTCCGGGAGGAAGTCGAACCGCATCTCTCAAATTACCACTTCCTAAGGTTGCATCAATGTGCTTTTTCAGTTGTACACCCTACATCATACATACCCAAAAAAAACAAAGAGAATTATGCCCTTAATTAGTCTCCAGAAATTAACCCGTAAGAAAATCTTCCCTGCCACTTAATTTAGATATTTATCTTTTCAACATAATGTCCTCATTTACTTTTCCAAACTAATTATGATTCTTAACTTCATTTAACATATTTTTTTTCTTATCCTTTACTTTGGTTTTGAAAATAAATATTGAAATGTTTGAATCCCTGTTTCTCCTTTATAGCCACTTGATGGGATGATGCAAGCATTAGGATGATGAGATGGCGACAGGATAATAGTCATCACAATGTTGCCTACCTTATTACCAGATGGCCCATTCTTCTTCGGCCGAAATGTGTGTTCACTAGGGAACTATCCCTGCCAAGGAATGTTCAAGAGTTCCAAGCAAGGCACTGAAGGTGGAGGAAACTAACTCAGGATATGATTATCGTGGAAACAGACTGAAGATAAGTGATGGTGTATGATCATCAGATCATGTATGTCCTAGGGCTTGCTTACATGTAATGTGTATCGTGTATCTTGTTTCTACGCTATATATCTTGTATCTTAAATTAGATCGGAGGGGAATAATCTCTTAGCTTCGTTTTCACAGAAGAATTATGAGTACTACTTGGATTTGCGAGTGTGGAGTCTCGAACCCAGACAGGAAAGCATGCATCAACCCATGCCTACCATGCGGGCTATGCCACGGTTCTCCTATATCTTGCAATGTATAAAATTAGCATATTTATAGATAAGTCATTAATTATTAGCTCGAATTTTATGCTACTCGAATGCTAATAACGACATTACTTATCTTGTATTTGAAGTAAACTATCGTAAATGCTAGATCAATAATATGAGACAGGGCACTCATTACAAGCGTCAAATGGGAAGGATTAAACAACTACTTGGTCTCGAGTGTGTACCACAAGGTCAAAATGATAACAAGAACCATGTGGTTTCCATATTTGAAAGAGCATATCTAATATGTGATATAAGTACCCCGTCTTTAATCGGAATTGCTGCTAACATAGCCATAAAATATTTTCTTTATTCTTTCAGTTGTTAACTAACACATTGATAGTTGATTTTTTATCATACGGGGACCTAGAAGTGGGCCCGAATTCCACTATTAGAAGGATAACATAACAACAGTGAAAAGTTATATGCCTTAGTGAAACTAAGGGTAAAGTGGCAGAGGTAGGACCTTAGGAAGAAAGAAAGATCAGGCGGGCAAAACAGGGTTCGAACCCGTTATTTCTGGCATGACAGACCAGCACTCTAACCAACTGAGCTATTTCCCCCTTTCGTAACTACGGTCGATTCAACAGTCACCTACCGGTCAAGTAGCAACCAAGTTCCAAACCTAAGCCACCAGCCCTGCATACTGCTAACATTCACGAAGACGTAAAACAATATTATTACAATGACTATTGCAACACAACAACGAAACCACTTTCTTGCAGAAGAGAACACATCAACCGCATGAGCTGGAAATCAACCAACTCCAAAAACCAACAAGCTCAACTTGCACGATCTGTATATCAAACCCTAGTCTTCAACGTCTTCCATTTTCACCTTTGAGTAGTGTAGTAGAAGGTGAGCTCCCAATATTCATTCCTTCCATTCCCAACCTACCAAGTATCCACACCCGTTCTCCGATCCTCATGTTTTTCCATATTGTGTAAACCTGCCCAATATTCATGAAAACAAGAGAGTAACAGCTTAGTTGATCGGGAGTTATGATCAACTTTTAGATCCTTAAGTGGGTTTTGTAATAGAAAGATTATTTCAGTTGAAGGTCTATTAGCAAACCAATGATCAAAGTAAAAAAAAAATACCATGCACTAGTAGAAAAAGGGGCTCTAGTCCCGGACCGTAAAAGACTTTAGTCACTGGTTTCCATCCGGGACTGACGAATCGGGACTAGAGGCCCTCCCCACTTTAGTCCCGGTGTACACGAACCGGAACTAAATGCCCTCCACGTAGTTGCGCCCATCGCTGCGGATTGGAGGACCTTTAGTCCTGGGTGGTAATAAGATCCGGGACTAAGGATTTTGTGGTTTTTTTTTCATTTTGGGATTTTGGTTTTCATTTAGTCTCTATTATTTATAACTCTAATCATTCTCCTTTAGTCTGGATTATTTTTAACTCTAATCATTCTCCTTTCATTCTCTAGTGACACTTCCCACTCGGTTACCCATCCTCCGACTACTACACTCTTAGCATGATTAACTTCTTAGTTCCTTCTTTCTCAGCTTCCTAGATACAAATAACAATAGTATGCTATCAATCATGTTAACTCTTGAACTATGATGCCGCATGTCTTTATTTTCTGAATCCAAAAAATTATCTAGTTAAAAAAATGAGTAATAATAATCTTGAATTTAAATACTAACTAATTTTTTTTGTCTTTTCCATTTAATATTGAATAATTTGTATCTATAAATCTGTAAATCGAAAATTGACAAATAATATGTCTAAATCGATTAGAAAAAACGAGAGAATTTCAAATATGACTTCCATATCATATTTTCCATCATGTATATATAGAAATTTACTAAGTGGGGGTAATTATAGGGTCACCCCAAGTGAAGTATCGAAACTAGGGTTTCTCGGGGAAACATGCCAAACTTGGGCACCAAATGATAAAACCATGTTAAATTACCCAAAGAGTTTTATGTTTGATCTCTGATTATAAAATGTTCACAAGTTGATTTTGGTCAAAAGGGCATTTATTATATTTAATAATTAAGTTGTACTATTACTTAATTCATAACTAGTGATTCTAAATTGAATTTCACATGTTTATGAACTGAAAACATTTAAACAAATTGGGCTTTTTTCTTTATGGTCAAAGGTTGTCATCCAATTTGCATTATAATTCTAAATAAATTATTTATAGAATTTACTATATATATGTTAAATTACTCCAGTTGGTATTATAATTGTAAATAAATTTTAAATGAGCTCAAAAATTAATTTGAGATAGTAGGTATGAGAGTACACATATTTTACTAGTCAAATGTAAAATTAGACAGTGCTACACGCTATGGTCAAGAGCTTCTCAACACGTTAGAATATTGTTTATATAGGTTATTGTTTATATAACCTCTTAAATTACAGTTACCAATTTGAATGATATGATACCAAAAATTTAGCACATACATCACAATTGCTTCATAAAGCTTGCTCACATCATACTTAAACAGGGGCATAATTAATAGAAATAATAGTTCGAATATCCATTACATAATAGTACTACATAAAGTCTCCTCAAGGTAATATATAACAGAAATATGCAGACACTACTCGCGCCAGGAGAGACCCCCAAGCAGTACATAATAATAGAGACACATACACCCATCTACTCGTCCTTCGAAGAATACCTCCAAGCAGGAAACCCATGGGGCACTAGGTGAAGCTGCCCATAGTTGAGGATTCTAATACTGCGGTACAGCTCAAATGAAACTTATGCATCTATTGCTGCATAATCAATGTTGATCCTATCAAGTGGGGTCTTCTCCCAGAACTTGTGTTGATTCTTGCGAAATTTTTCTTCATATCAGTGTACTCCTCGCCGATCAATGCGGCTGCCATATTCGCCACTAAAGTCTTGGGATGCTCAAGCCTAAACAAGTTTTGGAGATCAATATGGAAGTCAGACGGTATCTCCCCTAGGTGCGCATCATCTTGATCTTGTCATTCATTATATCAACGCTAGCAAAACGTATGCCGTTGTTGACAGGGAAATTCTAAGTACTGGACAGTGCTTGTCAATAAGGCAACAACAAAAATGGAACAAATGATAATACCGCTCCAACAAGTATATTCTTTTCAATGCAACAACAAATTGAACAAATGGAACAAAATGAGTAATTTTCCTATCCTATACAAATGGACATGTTCTCCTGTGAATTAAAAACGAGGAATTGCTCTTCCCATAGGATTTATATATGTTGCTATCATATGCATTTTTTTCTATCCTATATGAATCAAAAGAATCTCTCTTTCCCATAGGATTCAAATGGACATATGTGTATGAATCAAAAGAAACTCTCTCCCATATAGGATTCAAATGGTTATGTTGCTATCCTATGCAATTTTACTTTCCTATATGAATCAAAAGAAGCTCTTTCCAATAGGATTCAAATGGCCACATGTTGCTATCCTCTTCAATTTTCCTATCCTATAAGAAGTTCGTATTACCTTGCCCATTGGAAGACCATGAAACGCTTCTTGTGAGCAAGATGGATGACTGCAAAATCTCGTTGATCGGCCGTGTACTCGAGATCAAGGCCAAGGAACATGTGTTCATTCTCTTCAAGCCACCGCTCCAAATCGGCAAGAAGACCCGGGACCCTGGCGCTGTCATTCGTGTAGACGATATCGAGAAGAGTCTTGCCATGTGCGGGCACATCCAAATGACGAGTACCAATTTGATTCATGGTGGAGGATGGGGAACAAGAGAGCACCCATATGTCCAGGTGGGTTCTGCTGCCTCGGGCACACAAACCGTGACCAATGCATAGCATTTGTCCCGGATTTTTTGCAACCGGGACAGATGCCCCCTGGCCCCCTGGACGAAAGGGGTTGTTTCCACTAGTGCACCTAGTAGATGTACTAGCATTTCTGATGTCACACACGCGCATAATTCTATAGGTGCATTTTTTAAATATATGTAGTTCAGATTCACGGTTTCGATCTGCCAGGTCAAGCTTCACCGCAAATCATATTTTCGATATGAAATTTTGCGGGGTCCGCTAGAGTTGCCCTGATTGATTCACCCAGTTTTGAATTTTGTACAAGACATTATGATACCACTCTCGCATGGAAGCATCTCTTAAAAGCCATCCATTTTGTCTTTAATTGGCTTATCATATCAGCATTGCTCAACATGTTTGCATATTTGAAAAGCTTTGGATAATTGAGTTGATTTTTTTTGAGTTAAAAGTATTAGTTCTTCTGTCGGTAAGTCGTTCATGTGCCAGTCCAAAGCCTCATATATTATATTCCTCTATTATAAAGGTTGCAATAATGATATGATTCTGTTTCTAGTAAAATTCTTGTTATGACCCCTAGATGAAACTCGAAACCCATTTTGAATGTTTGGAATTAGAAAGGTAAAAGTTTCTTCATACAAGTGGAAAGATAAATTGTGGGTTAATAGTTTTTCAAGAAAATTCGCGTGTTACAGAAAAGTAATCTTGGTACATATTGCAGGTAAGTGTTCATTGATAAATGAAACTAATCCACCTTTTGTATAACATACAAGCTCCTTTCTTCATATAAATTCTTAGTTTTGTTAACCTCACGTTCCAAGAACCACTTGAGATACTAGGTTATGAGATAAATGATTTTTTTATTTATTTATTCCCACTAACTTTTATTTACGTTATTCGATAAATAAATATATGGCTGGTGTTTTTCTAGTTACCTACATTAGACTAGAATGAAGAAAACACCGCTACACAATAATCCGAAAATTAATAATGGAATCATCTATCCCTAAGTGGTTGATCCAGGAGTTCATATGACAATCATGTATGCATCTCTCAAATTCATGTAGAATACATAAAAATACATGCAAAACACATTTATTAGCCCACTTTGGCTTATTTATCTCTGTCCCCCCCCCCTACCGTACTGTGACCCAAGAAAAATCAAAATTAACAAGGGGGAGGAGCTTTCGTTCTCCTTGGTGACATCTTAGCTAACAGTCACGATTGATTCAATTAGATCAATAAGAGGCGCAAGCTCAGCCTTGTCGATCAATTTGAACTCCTACACAGTGAACAAAAATGATTCAGTTTGAAGAACTACCACACCCTTTAATTTAACACTGGTAAAAAATAAACGTGGCGTCGAATAAGAACAAAGTGCGGATGTTTCAAACATTCATAATGATGTGCAATCATGTCAAATTGAACAAACTAGATTTACTGGGCATGTAACATCCATCATCCAAATTTCACTTTCCTTCCTCATCTTAGGATGGGATGATAAAAAGTCTGGTCAGAAATAGTAATTGCCTAAGTTCCTCTTTCTACGAAATGATATTATAGCCCCTATCAAAGAGAGTGAATCAATAGATGGTGCGTGCCAACCTGATAACTATGGACGGACATATAAGGACAGATGAAAGAATGAGACAACTTACCCAGGTGAACAATGTGAAATGCTTGAAGCATGTGTTAAGATGGGCTTCTTCCTTAAGGCTCACAATCTTTTGAAAATGTGTGTGATAAATATGAGCATATACGCGGAAAAGGCGCTTGAATATTGTCTTCACAATTTCCTGAAAATTTTGTGGGAAAGGAGTTCCTGCCCAAATAGTTTGATGCAATCAATCAACCAACAATGTACCACTCCTAAGTACTATCGGAAAGTTGTCATGATAAATGTAGATTAAGTACCAAATTTCTGAGGGAAAAGTGACTCATCATCGAGTTGGAGCTCAATCCAGTCCATCAAATATTCCACATATTTTGGTGCAGAAACTTCGATTGGTTTCTTTATCTGCACTCCATCAGCCCATCTGTACTCGAATCTGAAGCATTTTGTTTTATTCAATAAAAACACCTTACCAAGTAAATCAATAACTATACTGAAAATTGCAAGTCATGACTATTCTAAAGAAGAATGTGTCTTACTTTGATCCCGCTGCCATAGTTGGGCATGTTGTAGGTGTGCAGAACTCCAGCAGAGTGCCATATAAGATGTTAACCTGGTTGAAGAAATCAACAGCTGTGAACAAGAAAAATGTTTTTAGAAACATGAAAAACTTTCAGTGAATGGCTTTACCTAACGAAATATATCGACCAAATGCTTACTATTAACAGCTAGCCATTCGTTGAGTTCCTCTCCGGGAGGAAGTCGAACCGCATCTCTCAAATTACCACTTCCTAAGGTTGCATCAATGTGCTTTTTCAGTTGTACACCCTACATCATACATACCCAAAAAAAACAAAGAGAATTATGCCCTTAATTAGTCTCCAGAAATTAACCCGTAAGAAAATCTTCCCTGCCACTTAATTTAGATATTTATCTTTTCAACATAATGTCCTCATTTACTTTTCCAAACTAATTATGATTCTTAACTTCATTTAACATATTTTTTTTCTTATCCTTTACTTTGGTTTTGAAAATAAATATTGAAATGTTTGAATCCCTGTTTCTCCTTTATAGCCACTTGATGGGATGATGCAAGCATTAGGATGATGAGATGGTGACAGGATAATAGTCATCACAATGTTGCCTACCTTATTACCAGATGGCCCATTCTTCTTCGGCCGAAATGTCCTCTGGTTCTTGCTGCCATCAGTCCAACACGAAGAGAGATTGAGAGGAAAAGACAGAAAATGTGGGGACCCAAATTGATTTGTAAAACAATGAAGATGTAGAATATTGATGCCAACGGGAAGCACAGAAAAGAACTTAATAAAACATAAACTCGTACTTGCTTCCGAGGCCAAAGAGACTCATCCTTTCCCTTCACCAAATTTGATCAAGAAACACACGAAGTAACTCCTTTGGCGGGAATAAAAGGACAAATTAATGTGCGGAGGATGTTGGCGCCGATCTTTGATCTTCTCCTGGCCTGTGGCGGCAGAGGCTACCTGAAAATTAGAAGATAGTGGATTGTCTGTTTTGAGAAGATTTTGTGCTCGCTCCGCCTCTCGTTGCTCTGCTAGCTTAATTATTCTCTTTGGCTATAGCCTGCTTGAGTTTTTTTTCATGTGTATTTCTCTATTTTTGGCGGTTGCGGTAGCGGTGGTGGTGTCATGGTGTTGTTTTAGCTGGATTTTGACGGGGTCTTAGGGAGGAAATGTTGATCTCAACCTCTACTACTCCTGCGGCCAACCATGCTTTTCTCAAGGCTGCAATATATGTGGTGTGTACGTACGTTCGCGCACTATGGCCAGCCAGCCACGAGCTATCTGTTCAAATTCTTCCCAGTTCCCACTCGACTCCCTAGCTTATCCCTGCTACAGAACCTCAGAGCTTAATTTGTCGGCGATTTACTCGTTATGGCCGGCCGGCCGGGCGTCAGATCACCGGCCGCAAGATGTATACGTTACTCCGTTCAACTGCAAACGTCAAGCATTGAGTTCCTCACTGGACCATTTAGGATGTCGCCCGTCTCCCTTGAACTCATCCATTTATTCTTGGACGATTCATGTCGATCGGCTCGCCGTCCCATCTTGCTAGCATGGATGGATGTCACCATCGCTGATCAATATGCAATGGTTTAGTTCTGTGGTGGGGATAGCAGGAATAATAAAGGGTTACTCCTGTAGCATAGTGTCCCTCATAAGATTGATAGCAAGTTTACCTATCTTTTGAGAAACACAGTACAAACGCAAACGCTCATATACACGCGCATACACTCACCCCTATGAACGCACACACTACCCCTATGAGCACCTCCGAGAGACCGTGTCGGCGGGTCTTGGGATTGACGAAGTCACCACAGGCGCCTCGCTGTTAACAGGAACGTCGTCTCCACTGAAAGAATATTCCGCCTAAATGCAACACACATGTGTCAAACCTGAGATTTAAACTCTGGTGGGCTGAGCTGGGGGTACAACCACTCTTCTAACCATCCAACCACAGGTTGGTTTGCCAAGTTCACCTATCTGTCCATTATTAAATTGCGTGTCCTGCACGATCGGTATTGCCGCGAGTGAGACACGCTTGAACCTGGACGTGTTTGGTTCGTGAATGGATCGGTATTGCCGCGAGTGAGACACTTGAACCGGCCGGGGCGAGTTCTTGCCTACCCCGGCGAGTGCTTCGGCGCCGGTCATTGCTCAATTGTGCTCAGCTACGCCTGGAACATGGCGAGCACTGGGCGCGCGATCCCCTTTGTGTGGCTCAGACGGCTGCAGGCGGGCGACTCGATCTCCTTCCACTTTTTTTATTTTTAATGGGAGCATTTTCCATAGTCTCTCCATCAGAACCATGCACAAGCCTCTCAAGTGCCGGTGTGACGCGAGATGCACTGCTTCCTCGTTCAAAAGCAGTGCTCTGGTATCGATTGATATCGATTGATATTTACGTTCGACAGTAAGCAAACACGTTCCAGTTTTTGTCCATTCATTTACATTTACGTTTATGTTACCTCTCTGTAAAACAAACACATCCTAATTGTCTGTCCGCTTCACTCCGCTACGTACTGGATGCAGGAGCCAAGGAGAGCTATGAACTCCCTCCGTTCTAAAATAGATAGCTTTCATTTATCCAAACATACATATATTTAAACATGTTACATATATTCATGTTCGGACAAATGAAAGTCATCTAGCAAGTGCACGGACCGACCTCTCCGTGGAGAACTACATGGAACCATGCCTCATTTAGTATGCCTAATTCCCTGCACTGCACAGCGGTCGTAGCAAACAGTGACGCCTCGTAAGCGAGAGCGCTAGTAGGCAGTTCATAAATAGTAAGGACAATTGCATATAACCAACCGATGGACGGCCGCGTTCACACAAAATTGGAGCTGCATGCACGGAGCGGCCAGCGTTCATTGGACTTGGACATATGGTCCAGCAAGGGCGTCAAGGTTGCACACCTAGATTTTTGGCCAAAAAAGAAGTTGCACACCTTGACACCTTTTTTTTTTTTTTTTTGAGAAAAACACACCTTGACACCTAGAGCGACACAACCTGGAGACGGCCGGCGAGAAAGCCCGGCCCATTCATCCATTGGATGGATCATCAGGCGCAAAGGCGTAGTTCTAAAAACAAAACAAAAATCAGGCACAAAGACGAGAAAGCCGAGGTGCCGATGCCGAAATCAAAAGCGATATGATGCATTGGGGGCGGACACCGCGGCATCCGTCACGCTGATGGATGGTGGATGCATGCGCTGGTTACGCTTCTCCTCGTACATTTCCACGTCACCCTCGTGGCTAACGGCTAGCTCTGGTGCTATCACCTGTGTGACGGTCGGCGCGCACTTACGGATGACCCTAGGCGTTGTTTGGGAATTCCATGTTCTTAAAACCACAGTATTAGAAAAATAAAGTTTTTGAGTGCCAGGCGGGTGGATACTTCAGTTTGTTGTCTAGGAAAAAAGAGATCAAGACCAAACTCTACAATACGGCAAAAAAACTCCCCAACGCTCTTAGTATTGCAGAGTAAAGTATTTCAGAAAACTGAAATATTCTCTCGATACTTCAATAATATGGTGCTTCCAAATGGAGCCTAAAGCTTGCTCACTCTCCGCCGTGGGATCAACTCAGCGGTCCAATGGGCGCATCACTAGTGGAAAACATGCCTATTGCCCCTGTTGGTGAGGGCATTTCGCACCGGCTGACCAACCGGGACGGCTAAAGCGCGGCTAAAGAGTGCCCCACGTGGGCGCTGCTCAGCGAGTGGGCTGGCCACCCTTTATCCCCGATCCGTAATACGAACCGGGGCTAAAGGTTCTCACACGTTTTGGGCTGTTTTCTGCCGCGGCGGTGTTTTGCGCTGTTTTCTGTCATGGCAACATTTTGGGGTGTTTTTCGGCCGCGGTAGGAGGATCTGGGAGAGGTTTGTGCGCAAATGACATATATATTATATTAGTTCCACATTTACAACATTTATACAAATCGTTACATGGAACTAATTGAAATGCACTTATACATTGAGACTCCTACATTTGAGATCATTTTCATGAAGACTATCTACATGCATGGAAATCATTGTCGATAATGATATGCTCTTTTTGGATTTATGACGTCCTTAACCAAAAATCCCGCCAATTCCTCTTGAATTGCTTCTAGTCGGTCATGCGGTAGGAGCTCCTCCCTCATGTCGTCAATCGTTAAAGTCGTTATATTCATCTTTCGCAAATTCACGATCTTCCTTATATTCTTCATGACATAGAATCCACATAAGTTTGTTCCCGCTGGCTGCTGAGGGACTTTACGAGAAAAAGAATTCAATCAAATAATGCTCAAGCAATTAAAGAGAATCTAGCAAGTACTACTTACGATGGCAGTATCAACTTGCATATTCATTTGCGTAAGACCAAATTGTTACTTCCTGAACCGCTTCCAAGCCCTGTATGGCAAAGAAAAAAGGAATAGAGGGGTCATCGTACAATAATGATTGAACAAAAGGGGACGGTATAATGCGACGATGATTGAACTTACCTATTGAGCATTGAAATCTTGCTACTGTACTCCTCTTGTTGTTTATTCATATAGTCCATGAGATTAACTTCTTCGGTGTCAAGGTGAATGTTGAGAAGAATCCAGTGGAAACTATACACGTTTATATACATAGTCATGCATAACTCATCAATTACACTTAGCATCGAGTTAGAAAAATAGAAATGTGCAGGAATATGCATAAGAAACTAACACTCACCCGTGTCTATAAGGAAATAGTATTTCACTGCAGTAAAATTGTTTCTCCAAAAACATATGCATGTTATTCTCTGTTTCGCTGGGGTATCAGCTAGCATTACATCATTGACGACATATGGGTCAATGAACCCTATGCCACCACCTCATTGACATTCCCGAATCTTCAATCTGTATAATATATATCGTACAATGAGGATAATAATAAGAAATGATAGAACAAGCTGAGGTAGAGAATTAATTACAGAAATAAATTAATCACTTCGAGACAATAGGTGCCGATGATCGATTTTATCGAGGCCATCTAGATTATAGAGGTAAAAAAGATCTGCAAGATAAATAGAGATCAAGTCGTCGCGGAAGAATTTCTCCTTTGTAACTTTAACCATGAGTGTATCCAGCCCTTCTTTTGAGGCTTTCAAGTACCACTGATGCAGTTGACGCTTCAGTCTTGATAGAGAGCCCAGCAGCTCAGGTCTGACGAGAGACTTCCCTGGCTCAGATTTCCATGCTGTATCAGCAACTGGGAAGGGCCCATCGCGACCGCTTAGCATTTGCTCAACAGTCATACCACAAGATCTGGCAAACCTCCTAACTTCATCCATATCAATTTGCTCCGAGAGTTTCTATGCAGCGGGTAACACCTTTAGCGGGGAGACCGATTGTTTTTTATGCTCCTAGAGCTAAAGAATTGTGTTTCCCTTCTTCTTTGATTTCGAATAACTCTTCGATAAACCACGCTCATAGTCATGTTTTAGGTTTAGCTGAACTTGGGATGGCATGTGCAGCAAATCCTTAAAGTGTTTTTGTACTGCTGGATCTATTGGCTCCTTTGGCGGCGAGGCAGGTTTCTTTCCCCACATAGACATCTGACGTTTCGTGTATGTAGCCACCCACGCAGCGTTCTCCTCGTCACTCCTATCGTAAGGCAACACCTCTGGTGGCAGCTTGGGTTTCTTCTTCTGAGAAGCTTTCTTCTTTGGTGAAGACTTAGAGGCGGTGGTGGTACCACCCTTCCGCTTTTCTCCGCGGGACTTAGTTGTTGGCGGAGTCGGCTGAGGCAGCATAGATCGAGGTGCACTCGAGTTGCTGAGGTCCATGGCGTCGAGGTGTGGATTCGTTGTAGGTGGTGATGGTGGTGGTGAACTGCCTCTCGGGGAAGGAGGTGCTAGAGGAGACGGTGGCTTTGGAAACACTATGTTTTTCTTTTTTCCATACTATGATGCTATTGACGGCTTCTCCCAGTGTCTCTACCCCCATCACCTCCGCGGAAGTCAAGCCGCATTACCCTACAAGCTTCCTGAACATCATCCACACCGACATGAGCATAGCCAGGTGGAATCAACCGGCTATTGTAGTTCGCTCCATCTACACAAGGAAAAGCATAGTCATCCGCCACCTTCATGGATACGTTCAAAACCGACGCATATAGCTCACAATTGGTCTTCTTCTTGATTGCATCCACGGCCTCCATTGGTGCAGCAGCATCATGTATCATACGTGTAATATCCATCACCGCTGCATCGTCAGCCGGGACCTCCGTTGAAGCCATGCTGCTCCGGCGTTGAGATGGGCCTCCGTCGAGTGTAGGGTCTTCCTGCTGGGAGCGCAGTCCTCTAAGATCGTCAATCTGCTGTTGCTGCTGCTGAAATTTGGCTTTGAGTTCCCCAAACCGTTCTACGACCTTCATCTCCTTCCACTTCTTTCCTCTCTCTCGGATTCTATATGGAAATAGGGGTTCTTCCCCGGTAAACCCAGACGACCACGGATATCCTCCCCAGCCTCGTGTCCAACCGGTAGGTTCCGGATTCCCGAGGGGCTTTGTCAGCTCGTCTTTCTCTCGATCCGGCATGAACTTTCCCTCGTTAACCTCTTTGAACACACTAACAAGTGCCGGAAAGGGGGACACAATTTTTGCATTCACAATAATATTCCCCTTTGCGTCAAACTTTGCCCCTCCCAAGTAACCAATTTCTTGACCTCATGGGAAAATCATGTGTAGCTGGAGTGATCCCCTGAGCTCGTAGATCTGCCTCAAGTTTATCAAACTTAGGCAATGCAACCCTGTAGCACATGGACCCATAATATGCTGATATTTCTTCTTAGCTGCATTTGCCTTATTCTTTTCTGACTTTTCCTTACCCTCTTATGATTCCTTGTACGCCTTAAATGATGGCCAGTGTTGCCTCTTCTTCTCTGGCGGTCGCTCGAATATTGGAGCTATTTCTTTAGTATGATAATATTTCCATATTCTTTTATTGTAAGCATTGAAAGTCTCGGCCACCTTCTTAAGAGACCAGTGCTTGACTTTCTTGAGCATTGATGGGTGCCTTGACGGGAGGTTGCTTGCTGTCGAAAACTTCGTTCCCCGGCAATGGCGCCAGAAAACTTGTTGATGGCTGACGTTGGTAAACCCCAAGAGAAAGGTTGTGGAGAGTGCATCGGAAAGTTTTCCCTCAGAAAAGAAACCAAGGTTGAATCGAACAGTAGGAGGACAAGCAGTCTCTGAAGGTTGATGCAACTAAGATGGCAGGGCGCACAACCGTTTTAGCAGCAACGTGGAACCTACACAACACAATCAAATCACTTTGCCCCAACGAAGCAGTGGGGTTGTCAATCTCACCGGATTTGCTAAACACAAAGAGGTTAAACGTATGATGTGGAAAATTGTAGGAAAATAGTATGAAAGCAGTATGTGTATTATGAGTATGAGAAAATGGACCGGGGTACACAGTTCACTAGTGGTGTCTCTTCGTGAAAGATAAATAACATGCGTGGTGAACAAATTACAGCTGGGAAATTGACAGAAATGAAGGCTGCACCATAGTGCATATGCAAGACATAAATATTACTATGTGATTCATGCGGGCATTAAAACAAAATACATAGACCGTCATCCAACTGCACCTATGTATAATAATCCACCCTCCGAATATCATCCTAAAAAACGTTGGGTATTAAGTTGCAAGCAACAAATTATCGCAGTAAGCAAAGTGTGTAATGTAAACAATGTAAACTAGGTAAACACCGTTGTTTTCTCCCTAATGGCAACGACACATCCTCCATCTGTCATGTTTCTGTCACTCGAGCACAGATGCAAAGGAGGCATGAACCCACTATTGAGCATAAATACTCCCTCTTGGAGTTACTAGCATCTACTTATAACGGAGAGCATGCAAGATCATAAATAACATAAGCATGAAGATAACATGATAGATTGATAATCAGAAGACATAGCATTCAACATTTATCAGATCCCAGTGAACACAACATGTAGCATTACATAAAGATGATCTCGATCATGTAGGGCAGCTCACGAGATCTAAACATGAGGTACAAAATGGAGAGAACAACCATCTAGCTACTACTATGGACCCGTAGTCGAGGGAATGAACTACTCACGCATCACCTCAGAGGAGGGCATGGTGGTGTAGACCCCTCCGGTGATGAATTCCCTTCCCAGCAGGGTGCCGGGGAGAGCTCCAGAACCCTCCCGATCTCGGAATGACGATGACGGGGTGTTTCTCGGGACGAAGTGGTATATTTTTAGGGTTGATATGTCGGGGGGGGGGGTATAAATAGGCGAAAGGGCAAAGGCGGTGGAGGCCTGGGGGCCCACACCACCCCATGGCACGGCCGGGGAATGGCGTTGCCCTATGGTGGCCCCCCTCCGGGCCTCTTCCGGACTCCGTGGAACCTTCAGGAATTCTAGAACCTCCGGACTTTGAATGTTCCAATTCCGAGAATATTTCCAGAACAACTTTTCTGAAACTAAAAACAGCAGAAAATAGGGAACTGGTTCTGTGGCATCTTGTAAATAGGTTAGTCTGGAAAATCGATAAAAATGACATAAAGTGTATAGGAAACATGTAGGAAACAACATCAAAACAACATGGAACATCAGAAATTAAGAAGACATTTATGACGTATCAAGCATTTACTTTGCTTTCTCTTCATTATCACATTGTGGTAGGGTGAAATGTGTCATGAGCTTGTCGAAAAGAGAATTTTTGGCCCTATCAGCGACAAAAGTAACACCAGGACAATCTTCTATTTGTGCTGGTTGATTCCATTCTTGAACACTTATCGGGATGAGGTCCCTAACAATAACTCGACATTGATTTCTAAACTTAGTTGCAGTCTTTTTTGGAGCAGCAGGTTCGCCGGTATAAAATACTAACTCGATTATCAGATGCTCTTCCTAGGCCATATCTGTAGTCGGGTAGACGACGTCGATACAGAGGTCTTCTTGGAAGCAGTAGGTTCCCCGGCCTTCACTAAGGCTTGTTCATCGCAATCATTGTTGCTTGTTTCCGCTTCCACGTCTGATCCTTGCAATTGCTCTTCTTCCTCCATTCCCTGACCTGAATCGTTCAGGTACTGCGAGTCGTCGTCTTGATCTCCACCATCACTCGGTCCACCGGGGAGTGTACTATCTTTTATTATCGCGAACATATCTTCTCACCCTCTCTGTCGTCCATAGCACAACTAATACAAATGAAAGAAAAAACATTTCAACAATGTGAAAAACACTAAATCAAATCTCTATTTCAACAAGTCAAATACTTCTAATAATTAAATACTTCACTACGTCAAATACTTCACTAAGTTAAATATTTCAACAAGTCAAATACTTCTAAAAATAAAATACTTCACTTAGTCAAATACTTCTAAAAATCGTCAACAATGTGAAAAATACTAAGTCATATATCTATTTTCTATCCATAATACTAAGCCAAATACTAAGTCATATCTATATTTTCTATCCATAACACTAAGTCAAACACTAAGTCATATCTCTATTTTTTATCCATAATACTAAGTCATATCATTATTTCTATATTCTATATTCTATAATAAATATTCACTATAATCATCATAATCAAATTTTATCTATAATGAAAATTCTATAATTACTATAATTAAAATTCTATATATTATATCTATAATGAAAATACTAATATTCACTATAATGAAAATTCTATATATTACATCTATAATGAAAACTCTATAATAATTATAATGAAAAATCTATAATCAATATATTATATAATGAAAAGTATTCCAAAAAATTCTAAAATCACTATATTATATAATGAAAATTATTCTATATCTATCATAAAAATTCTATAATCACTATATCTATATTATATAATTATAATCTATATCTATAATAAAATTCTATTATATATCTATAATAAAATTCTATTATATATATGATCACTTGATAATTATTCTATATATAATAAAATTTTATATCTATAATAAAAATTATTATATATCTACAATAAAATTCCATTCTATATCTATTATATCCATTTCTAAATTCTATATATAATCACTTGATAATTAATATGAAAGTAATTAGTACAGAATTAACAAGAAAAATAAAATAAAAAGAGAGAGATCTCTCTCTCTCTCTCTCTGTTACTTCTACTCGGGGAGCACGTACGGCGGCGCCGGAGTAGAGCGGGGGACGTGGACGGGCGGCGGCGGCCGGGCACAGCTCAGCGGGCGCGGCGGCGCCGGAGGAGGGCCGGGCCGCAGACGGGCGGCGACCGGGGCGCGCCGGGAATTGGGGAGCCTGCCGGCGTCGGTTCGTCGCGGCCCCTCGGTCTTTGTTTCTGGCTAAGTGCACTGAGTCGTGGCACGAGTTGGGGCTAAACACCCCCCCCACACTTTAGCATCGGTTAGTGCCACGACACGGGGCTAAAGACCCAATAGCCCCGGGCCGTGGCACCAACCGGGGCTAAGGGGTTGGAATTTGGGCGGTGTTGTTGGCACGTGCATGGCCACCCTTTAGCCCTAGGCCGTGGCTACGCGTGCGCAAACAGCTTTGTTTTCAATTTTTCGTTTTCTACCCCATTTTTTAAACTTTTCAAACATTAAAATCTCTAGTTTTTGCATTGTTTTGAATTTGGAAAAAACTTTCAATATGAAAAGTGTTTCAAATTGCATAAATAGTTCAAAAATAATTTCTGCTTTCAAAAATAATTAGCCTAACTATTTAATCTAGTAACAATTTTTTAATTTTCATATATTTGAATTACCCTTTTTTCTATTTTTTTGAATTTGGCAAAACTTTCAATATGAAAAGTATTTGAAATTGTATAACTAGTCCAAATACATTTTATGTTTTCAAAAATAATTATTCTAACTATTCAAACTAGTAACAATTTTTAAATTTTCACATATTTGAATTACCCTTTTTTGTATTATTTTGAATTTGACAAAACTTTCAATATGAAAGGTATTTGAAATTGTGTAACTAGTCCAAATACATTTTCTGTTTTCCACAATAATTCTTCTAACTATACAAACTAGTAACAATTTTTTACTTTTATATATTTGAATTACCCTTTTTCCTATTGTTTCGAATTTCACAAAACTTTCAATATGAAACGTATTTCAAATTGCACAACTAATGCTAATACATTTTCTGTTTTCAAAAATAATTATTCTAACTGTTGATATATTTGAATTACCCTGATCCAACGGCTCACAAGCGCTCAAAAGAAACACACCCCTGATCCAACGGCTCACATGCGCTCGAAAGAAACACACGATCCGTGTGATTCTTCATGATTGGTAGGTTTCAAACGCTCTAGAGCCCCTCTCTGAAAAAATCCTAACCCTTTAGTCCCGGTTGGTAAAACAGATTGAGACTAAAGGTCTGTTTCTTCCCGCCTTTTTTCTTCCCGCTCCACCGTGTTCCCGCCTTCTTTCTTCCCACATCTGGCTTCCCACCATTTCTCACTATATATATGTAGGCTTGGCCGCCATTGGCATAGCATATCGACAACCTCATAATTCTCCCATAGCTTCTATCGTACCCACTCTAACCTACCCGGAGGCGGAGGCGCTTTCCGCCTCGAACTACCCCTGCCAGCCCGGCTGGAGCGTCAACGCGGGCTGGAGGCTGAGTGTCGGAGGCGTGCCGGTCCCTCCTGTCCCTCAAGATGTGATGCGTCGGACGTCCATCATGAACCAGTACTACCACGAGCTCAAGAAGGAGCAGCGGAGGGATCCCCGTTGGGATCCCGACTACCGCCCTACTTGGGAAGCCTTCTTCATTAATCGGCGTGAGAGGGCGCTCGTCAGGTACGAGGGGAACGGCCCGCCTCCTTCGAACTTCAACGAGGCTGGTCGTCAGCTATGGATGGGCGGACGGACTCTTCAGAGTGTCATGGACTACATCAGGGCCGGTGATAACCCCCACCTGCGCTACCCTCAATTCCAGACCAGGCGTCCTCACCCTTCGAGGTTCCAGACCTGAGAACCGTCCGACGATAGTGACGACGACTACGAGGACGAGTATTATAGGCCTAGGCAGGAGTATGACTAAACCGGAGATCAACTCTTGTCATTCAGTACTGCTGGTCTAGCTACCTGCACCCCGCCATTACCCCTAGCCCATTTAACTAGTAATGTAATAGTGTTATGAGTACTATTGGTGATGTGTAATAAGAAGCATTTAAAATTGTTTTGAATTTGACAAAACTTTCAATATGAAAAGTATTTGGAATTGTATAACTAATCCAAATACATTTTCCATTTTCAATGACCTCCTCTGTTCCATAACCTTGGAGATGCTTCCTTCTGGCCTAGCACGGTTATGAACATATTTCTTTAAGACTCCCATGAACCTCTCAAAGGGGAACATATTGTGTAGAAACACGGGACCAAGAATGGTAATATCTTTGACTAGGTGAACTAGGAGGTACATCATAATATTGAAGAAGGATGGTGGGAACACCAACTCGAAGCTGACCAGACATTGGACCAGATCTGTCTATAACGCTGGTAGACTTTCTGGATCGATTACCTTCTCAGAAATTGCATTGAGGAATGCACATAGTTTCACAATGGGTAGACAAACATTTTCTGGTAGAATCCCCCTCAATGCAACCGGAGGCAATTGCGTCATCAACACGTGGCAGTCATGAGACTTTAGGTTTTGGAATTTTTTCTCCGCCATATTTATTATTCCCTTTATATTCGATGAGAAGCCATACGGGACCTTGATACTACTTAGTACTTCAAAAAATATTTCCTTCTCTTCTTTGGTAAAACTGTAGCTGGCAGGACCACCTTGAAACCGCTCAGGATTCATGTCGTCTCGTCCTTTTGTTTGTTGCTGGTCCTGCCGTGCTTCCGATGTATCTTTTGACTTCCCATACAAGCCAAAGAAACCTAGCAGATTCACGCAAAGATTCTTCGTCAGGTGCATCACATAGATCGCAGAGCGGACATCTAGGACTTTCCAATAGGTTAGATCCCAAAATATGGATTTCTTCTTCCACATGGATGCGTGTCCATCAGCGTCATTCGGAACAGGTTGTCTGCCAGGACCCTTTCCAAAGATTACTTTTAAATCCTTCACCATATCAAATACATCATCACTAGGTCGGAGGCTAGGCGTCTCCCGGGTATTTGCTTGACCATTGAAATGCTTTCCCTTTTTTCTTAAGGAATGCTTGTGCGGAAGAAAACGACGATACCCCAGGTACACAACCTTCTTACATTTATCCATATATATATTTTCAGTATCATCTAAACAGTGTGTGCATGCATTGTATCCCTTGTTTGTATGTCCAGAAATGTTACTTAGAGCAGGCCAATCGTTGATGGTTTCAAACAACAATGCTCGTAGGTCAAATTCCTTCTGCTTGTGCTCATCCCACACACATACACCTTATAAGTCCCATAACTGTAAAAGTTCATCAACTAATGGCATTAGGTACACAACAATATCATTGCCGGGTTGCTTTGGGCCTTGGATGAGCAATAGCATCATAATGAACTTCCGCTTCATGCACAACCAAGAAGGAAGGTTATAGATACATAGAGTCGCAGGCCAGGTGCTATGACTGCAGCTCTGCTCCCCAAAAGGATTCATGCCATCTGTACTTAGACCAAACCATAAGTTCCTTGCGTCACCTGCTGATGGCTAGGTTGAGACTCCAAGTGCAGAGTGTGTAGCTAGTGGCAAGCCTTCTTCCCCACGAGGGTGACTCGAGGGTTTATATCGAACTCTTGGGGAGCCAGTATTTCAGGAGTTGTCTTCCAAGCTTCCTCCAGGATCCTGCAAACAAATAGAGAGTTTTGTGCCCTCAACCTCACCAAGTGGCTGTCAAGCACAAGGTGTGAGACTTCTAAATTGCAATGCAAAACTGAAAGTAAATGTGCAATAATTAAATCTACTACTAAATGCAAATGAGAAAATAAATATGCAATGGATTGTTTTTGTATTTTTGTGATGCAAGTGGTGATGGAGATAATGTAAATTCGAATTGGAGATGCAAGTAAAGTAAAGTGCAAGAAAAGTAAATTGCAGCAAAGTAACTAGAGTGTTTTCTTATATTTAAAATAGGACCGGGGTTCATGGTTTCACACTTGCATTCTCTCAAATAAAGTAGTAGACGGTGGACATAAAGAATTACATGTGAGATTACAATAACATGTTTAACATTGAGTACTTTCATATGGGCATCACGTCCTAGAATAGAGATCTCTACAGTCATATTGATCCCTATTATACTCCACCAAGATGCGAAATAAATCATAACACCTCGATAATTAAGGAAAAACCAGAGTATAGGTTTAAACAATGTGACATGAAGTTGAAGTAAGAACTTGCTAGATCTAGTCATGGAGATTGATTAGTGTCACTTCAAATCCCCGGTAACAAGGTACTCCTTTTTATCCCTAGTGAGGTAACTAAGAAAGTTTTAACAAAACCTAAGTGGATCGCTGAACTTCTGTCACTTTCACAGCACTAGCCACCCCCCGTTACTCCAACTAATGAACCCATCACCCCATACACGCTCTCAAGAACTAGATTGATAAAAGCTAGCAAATACGAACGAGGTACATAAGATACATCTACTCAAATAACTCAAGAGAAACAATTGCAATCTCAGATTCAATAACTCATAGAAAAGATCCACCACATAGGAATTACAACGGTGCCTAATCATGTGAGGCAGCTCATACGGATCTAATTAGTGAAGCACATAGAGAGAGAGATACAAGTGCTACTTCCACAAACCCATAACCCTAGGGTGGACTACTCCCTCTTCATGGAGATGTCGATGGAGATGATGTTGGAGGGGTAGGAGATCACACCGGCGGTGCCCCGCCGGAGTTTTCCCCCTCCAATCTGGAACTTCTGGTCTCTGTTTTGGTGTTTCGACGGCGCTCTCCTCCGTAAGGGTACGGGGGACCCTTTTTATAGTCGGTTTTAGGTCAAGACGGAGTCGGTAAGTCGAAGATGGAAGGAATTGGGGCCACAGGGGCCAAAAGGGGGCCTCTCACGCGGCCAAGGAATCTGGCAGCGTGGAGGGTCCTCTTTTGGGCCTCCTTGCCCAATTCTCGTGGATCCTTCGCCCGCAAGTCTTCTCCTTCCAAGAAAATGACCCCCGCAGATTTTCAGGTGATTTTGCGGAAGTTTGCCCCCTGAAACGTCAAAAATATAGAAAACGGGGTTTCTGACAGGCAGGGTTAATTCCATAAAAGTTGGGGGACTTTGTAATTTAACCCCAAAAGACTATAGAACATTGAATTATACCCTTATATGATGCAATATGTAATAGAAAACCATGTGAAAATATGCAAAATTCATCTATGCATTTTACATGCATCACCTGCAAAGCGCGGGAACTTCCTCTTGATTTTCATCCAATGCGATCCATCAGCGGCGTGTCTCGACATCTCGTCTTTCTGACGGTCTTCCATGTGCCATCGCAACAACTTTGCATTCTCTTTGTTTTTGAACAAAAGTTTCAACCGTGGTATTATTGGAGCATACCACATCACCTTTGCAGGAACCTTTTTCCTGGGGCGCTCACTGTGGTGACCCTAGACTAGATGTACGAGACCGCCAATATGCATACACTCATGATCCCAGATCGACACTCATGAGCAACATATTTAGAGAAGGTACATCATATTTCACATCCATTACACGAATAACATAGTATTACATAAATGGTCTGTCAACCAAGTCTGAGACGGCTACCACGCAGGGCAAGCGACAACCACACATACACAACTAACTTATTCAGTGGACGACAACACAACAAGTACAACCCATGTAACCGCCTTAACACCACATGTTGTTGACCAAAAGACGTGCCTAGTTCATGGGATCGTCAAAGTACTTCTCCTCGTAGATATTTTCCCGAGGTACATCCTCACAGTCTAACCAAGAGAATAGCCAGAGACGAAATCAATATGAGTACATTGGATTGTACTCGCAAGACAACCCAAATGAAAGCTTAAAAATGCAAGTATGTGGTATAAGTGGTAGGGAGGCTATACTTAGGGTCTTAACTAGCCATGATGAATTTAAGACCCACCATGGTTGCACAAGGTTTAGATTGGCTTTGTTGAAGAAGATACTTCAAAAGATATTTGGTTTCTCTTGTAGATATCGCATATCCACAAGGTTTTGATAAAGCATACTAAAAGAAAAGAAGGTTTTTCTTTGCAAAACTTCTTGAAAGATCACACCTTCAACATCATCATTCTCCAGTACCTCAAAGGTACGATCATTCCCTTTCCAGTACCAACTAGGTACAACACCATTCACAAGTTCTAGTTTTTGAAAACATTGACACAATGCTAGCTACATGGCCATTCAACTGTCCATATCCGAGGACGCGTATATTCTAAATAGTTTTACTCTGCAGAGGTGTACACAATCCACAAGATCCAGTACATCCGCCATGATTAACCACGGACTGTCGACGACGGTATGCGAACATCAGAAAACTGGTCCTAACTATCCACTATGCAAGTGCTAGTAAATGACTACCTCTTCAACTTGGTTTGTTCTTCCCGGCACCGAGTGAATCAGCCGTATCGATCAGGTTTTCCCTGACAACACACCGCCATGACAGGAGACCCAACTGTTACAACCGGTGGTGAACTTAATCCCACACTCTGAATGTCCCATTACTCCCTCCTGGCGATAATTCGGTTGAGGGGATTTTAACCCCTATTGCACATTGAGGTAGACACAGACTAATACCGACAAGCTTTTAGTTAGACCCTGTTCCCATATTGAGGCAATTTGGCAGTACAGATTGGTTTTCCGGCAAATACTAGGTTATGTGTCATTTTTGGGAAACAAGTTAAAAACATTTCCTCCTTCACATACCTCCCTCGGACAAGGTCCCACCTTTCCTCGGGATTTTTCCAAAGCTTTTGTTTTCCAAAAACATCGAGTTAAAATGTCCACTAAGGGACTTAAGTTTATTATGTGAGAATACTTAAATATCTAAAGGTCTTGGTAACACCAAGATTATATAGTGGATAAAACTAATAGATACAAAATATAGCTGTATAGTCCACCTGGAAGAATAGTTTTTGAATCAAACTTTTGTAAAACTTCAGAACTAAACATGCATGATAGATAATGATAAGTAAACAACAAGCAAACATTTATAGTGGCTTGCCTTGGCTCTGGTCTTGATCAAACTCTTGAAATAAACAAGAGTTACATAAAACCACTTTCATATTAACAACCTCCTCGTGATCTAACGTCGTAAAAAGGTAAAATAAAACACCCAATAAGTACAAAACATAGGCAAGCACAAGATACTATAGCACACATATACATCAAGCATTTACTCAAATACAATCACCCAAAAATATTAGCACTAAGATACACTACAATACTCAAACATGCATAGATAACACACAAACAATGTTGTAGTTTTGATACTAAGCATCCACAAACTAAATGGCATGAGTCCAGTTGGCATACCACTCTCATACAAGGCCATAAAGAGTGAATGACTCTGGTCATTCATGTGGATGAACAAAAATAACTAGAAAACAATCTAGAGAGAACTACACATGCATAAGAGAGTAGAGATACGCATTACTATGAACATGTAGCAACTCATACACTTCTATACATGGAAGGAACATGATGTTGGGAATATGCCCTAGAGGCAATCATGTATGATGGAATTCCCAATGTATTCATAAAGTCATTAAGTTGTCCTTGTTTTGAACATCTGATACATGTCATTGAATATGTGATTCGATTGTGGAACTATGTATTAATGTTGTTCATACTAGATTGTCCTTGGTCATTTAGGTTGTGCTGGACACACACCCTAGACTAATGTGAGTGTTGGCTGATGACACGGTTCCACTTGTCATGGGCATGGTGATGCCATTCCAACGATCACGGACTTGGCTAAAGAGTTTAGCAAGTCGGACTGACCCACATTGAGATGCAACGATCAAGTCGTCATTTGCATGTCTCAATCAATGTAATCCTTAGACCTGAGATTGTCGCACAATCCGAGTTGTGGATCACCGACTTAGGTTTTGTTAAACGCTGTTTTGTGACAAGGCAGCTATAAAGGCAGAGTTCGGGTCGAATGAGAAGCAAGCTGCGTGATGTGGATAATCAAGATGGGATTTTACCCCTCCGAATGGAGAGATATTCTCTGGGCCCTCTCGAGTGATATGATTCAGGAAGCATGGCCATGCGCGACTCAGTTAAGTGTTAACTGTGTCTGTTGACTAAGAGTTAGTCAGATGAATCGTATATCACGGATCGAGAAGAGAGTTGAACTATTAAAGGGATGACGATAAATCGCCTATAGTTCGACAAGGTATATTGTGAGGCAAAAGGGAGTAAGATGAATATCACATTGAAAGGTATGTCGTCATGACTCAATGGGACTTGGGAGTCGGCATGTTCTGCTAGGAGCCGCTACCGATTGATCGATTGAGAGTCGGACTCCAATCGTGTCCAAGTCGCCATGAGCCTGCAGGGTCGCACACTTAAGAGCGGGAGCAAATGTATTGGTTGGGTTGGACCCGAACCGTAAATGGACTGAGTTTGTGAGTCGGACTCACAGAGGGAATGGGCCACAAGTGTTGTGAAGCCCACTACCATTCGCTATATAAAGAGGGGCGCAGGTTTCCCAGCGGGCACGTTAGTCCACTCTCCCATGCGTTGGGAACCCTAGCCCCACTCAGTCCAGCCGTCGCACCAGACCTAGCAGTCTGCCGCCGGAGCTCCTCCTCGTACGTGTGGATACCGGCAGAGGTGCTGTACGTTCAGCAATTCGACGTTCGAGGGATTGGATCGGCCGGACCGGATCGTGGGACTGCCCCGATGCGCTTCATCGATAATCCGCAACCGCGCGTCTAGTGGTAATCATCGTGGCCTTCTACCTCGGCTAGATCTTGGATGTACCGCGTAGGAAAAAGTTTCGTTTATCTCTACGCGTTCCAACACATGCAACCAGTTGCTAAGCATCATCATAACAGAGGCATAAACATATCTAACATGGCATGGAATCATACTAAGCATGAAGATAAACATGGAGAATACAACTACTAAATATATAAACTGGAAAACAAGCATATAGAACAACATGCATACAAATCCATACTAGTACCATGAACAAGATCTATTCTAACATGGTAGATCTACAATATAGAATCCATATGACAGTGAAAACAACCTCTACACATGCTAGTAAGATCAAACCAAGCATCTAAATACTTATCAAATAACAAACAATATTAATCATAAATGGCAGAAAACTACTAGATCTAGTAATGCATGCCAAAAATAATATACAGCTCAAACAATCACACCAACCTAGGATATGATAGATCTAAATATACATAAGCATATCCAAAAGGATTCATCTCAAAAATCATTTTAGAAAAATTCATAAAAATCATTTAGTGGCTCTATGGTCATTTACCATTTTGCATGTAATTTTTGATAGGAAACTCAAGTGCATGTGAGGCAAACTGCTCTAGTTAGGTATCAACAAGATCTATCCAGAGAAATTAACCTCACCTCTATTGGATTCCTAAAACAATGGTTATCCCATGTTTTCTCTTTCAGATAGGTTGAGTCTGGGGATTTTTCTTGGATAATCGAGAGGTGCAAACTTAGATCTACAACTTGCATGCGCTTAAGATAACACACATGTACCACATGAAATATGGGTGTGGCCAGATCTGAAGCTTTAGCATTTTATTTGGATTAAAAGTGTTTAGGCAGTTTTCTAGAATTTCAAAAATGAATTAAAACTGCAGAGGAGAAGCTCCACGTGACGTTTTGGCCCGCGAATGGGTACGCGGAGCTAGGCCGGCCCAGTGCGCGTTCGCGCACGAGCGAACTGGTAAGCGGTCGTTGGATCTGCATCCAACGGTGCAAAACAGAACAAGGATGGATTCAAAGGGAGCCTTTGATTTGGAGATGAACGACACGTGTTCATCTCCTTCCTCTCGACGCGGCCAGCGGCGCCGGCGACCCTATCTACTCTTATCTCGAGCAAGGGGCTTACGTAGGGCGTGATCTGGCGTGCACGGCAAGGTAGAGGATGACGAGGAGTGTCGAGGAAGTGTCGATGGAGCAGCAGCAGCAACAGAAACACCAAACGCAACCGACGCGCACCGAAGTGGATCCGGCGACGTCGAGCTCAGCAGCGCCATTCCTGCATCCAAAACACCACGACACGATGTCAGGCACGCATGACAGAGAACAGGAAAGATAAGGGTGAAGGAATGGAGCAAGATGAGAGAGAGAGAGAGAGAGAGGGGGCATATCGACGTCTTCTCTTCCCTCTCGGGCAGAGCGCGAGAGCGCGACTCTCCTCGCTGTCACAGACAGAATGACGAGCTGGGCATTGCTCGGAGCGAGTGAGTGAGGTGTGAGGAGTGGTGTGGCGAGGCAGAGGGGCAGGGGGTGGCTTTATACTCGGGTGCACGAGTGTGCCCTCTCGGGTGTTCAACAATAATGGAACTGAGCTCCTCCCCGAGCTCGTGTGCATTCCACAAGAGATGATCAACATGTGGAGGCTTCAAGCAAGCTTGGTGGCACCACGAGAAAGCATACAATGGCCCAAAGCCGTGGAAGAAGGAGCAGGGGCGATGGGATAGCTCACCCGAGTGGATGACATCCCGGGCCTACGGCCACCATCGTTGGCACCTAGTTGTTCTCCTCCCCCAAGCCCTTATAGAAGCAAACTAGTGCATGATTGTGATGAGGGGTCTGAGGTGAACTAGTTTGGCAAGTTTTTAGCTCGAGTAGATGAACCAAAACACGAATTTGATCAAGTTTGTTTTCAGTTAAAAAATTGACAGAATTTTCAAAAAGTTCAGTTATGACTTGGTGAAAATTCTAAGTCTGGTTTTCTGTTATAAACAGAGAAAAGTTTGGACTTGGAAAATATACCAAGTGAATTCCAATATGAAAATTGAAGATATGAGATTGAAGAGTATGATGTCTAGTTTTAGAAACCCATTTTTATTTATTTTTACAAAATGTTTTGGGTACTAAAAATAAGACAGAAAAAGGTGATGATTTCTGTTTTCGCAATTCCTGTTTTATAAACTAGGCAGAAAAACACACTTGAAAACATGGGTTTCACTAGAACAAAAATGTTTCTTTGAGAATGGTGAGTAAGACTATATCTCAAGGATGGATGACATCCAAGTAAAACAAGTTTTTGAGATGGTATTCATAATTTTGGAAGGTGATAAAAAATGAAGGAAATAACCAGAAACATAAATGAAAAACTCATGTTTTTTCCTTAGAGTTTTCAAAGGATTTTTGTTTCTAGTTTTAGGGTGATCACAAGGCATCATTAATTGGATGATTTTGAAGACAAGGAAATAATGATCTCAACATTCCATTATTTATTCTCATTGAAAACATAGGGGTTTACATATGGAGTTACAAACCCAAAAAACAATAGGATCAACATAAAAGTTTTTGTTGGTCCTAATTTTTGAGTTCTCCCCCTTACATCATGGTTCTCAAATGAGGATGTCACAGACCTCCCCTCCTTAAAATAATATCGTCCTGAGATTCGGGGGGTTTAGTCATAGTGTAAGTCAGGAAATTCCTTGTTGATATAATCCTCGCGTTCCCAGGTCACGGATAAGTTGAACGTGTTCTTCCGCAGCATGCAACATATCCACACCAAATATCTGACTGTCCCCAGACTCATACCAGTTTAATGGTGTGTGACACTTGCGCCCGTACAAGGCTTCAAAAGGAGCCATTTGTAGGCTATCTTGATAGCTATTGTTGTAAGAAAACTCCGCAAATGGTAGCAATATTCCCACTTGGCACCATAAGACAAAACACAAGCACGGAGCATGTATTCCAAGATTTGATTAACACGCTCGGTTTTTCCTCCGGTTTGTGGGTGATAAGCGGTGCTGAAAGACAACTTAGTTCCAAGTGCTTCATGCAATTTCCTCCAGAACCGAGATGTGAACTGAGTCCCTCGATCAGAAATAATCTTCTCGGGAACTCCATGCAAGCTAGCAATCCAAGATATGTAGATATTAGCAAGTTGGTCTCCACAATGAGTAGTTCGAATAGGGATAAAGTGAGCAACTTTAGTAAGCATGTCCACCACGACCCGTATAGCGTCATGCCCTCGGTTTTACTTTGGAAGTCCAGTGATAAAATCCATTCCAACTTCATCCCATTTCCACTCGGGTACTTAGAGTGGTTGCAATAAACCAGCTGGACGTTGATGTTCTGCCTTCACACGCTGACAGACATCACACTTGGCTATATACGAAGCAATTTCTTGCTTCATACCATGACACCAAAATTTCTCTTTAAGGTCATGATACATCTTGGTTCCTTCGGGGTGAATTGAATAAGGAGTGTCATGAGCTTCGGCCAGAATAACTTGATTTAGCTCTGACTCAGAAGGAATGAAAATGCGTCCTTTATACCAGAGTATTCCTTCGGGATCAATAGAGAAACCAGGCACTAGTTCCTTCTTCATTCGGTCCTTGCTTCCTTCAATACTTTTTCTGGCCTTTCTGAGATTTTTTTTACTTGATCAACCAGAGTAGGTTTGACTTCAATAGTGTTCAGCATGCCATGGATGACTACTTCAATACCAAGTTGATCAAGCTCTTTCCACAATTCAGTTTGCCTGATCTTAATCATAGCCTTCAAAGAGGCGGGTTCTCGGCTGAGTGCATCAGCAACAACATTCGCCTTTCCAGGGTGATAGTGGATACTCAGATCATAATCTTTGATGAGTTCAATCCACCTACGTTACCTCATATTGAGTTCACGCTGAGAGAAGATATAATTCAAGATTTTGTGGTTAGTGTAAATCTCACACCGATTTCCCATAAGGAAGTGTCGCCATGCTTTGAGAGCATGAATAACAGCCGCAAGCTCAAGATCAAGTGTTGGATAATTCTGCTCATGAGGTTTCAGCTGACGAGAGATATAAGAGATAACATTCCCGTCTTGCATGAGAACACTTTCGAGTCCAAGTTTTGAGGCATCACAATACACATCAAAACTTTTTGCGACGCCCGACATAGTGAGAAGAGGAGCAGACACCAATCTTCTCTTCAACTCTTGGAAACTTTCTTCACATTTGTCTGTCCACTCAAACTTCTTGTCTTTCTTGAGCAATTGAGTGAGTGGTCTGGCGATGCTAGAGAATCCTTGAACAAATTTGCAGTAATACCCAGCCAAGCCAAGAAATGATCTTACTTCAGTTGGGCTGGTTGGAGCAATACGCTTCATGACGGACTGAATTAAAGCGGGATCGACAGAGATTCCACCTTCATATACCACATGTCCAAGCAATCCTACTTCTCTAAGCCAGAATTGGCATTTGCTGAACTTAGCATACAACTGATGCTTACGAAGTGTTCCGAGCACCATCCTCAGATGTTCTTTGTGTTTAGCTTCGTTCTTGCAATAGATAAGAATATCGTCGATAAACACCACGACGAATTTGTAGAGATAATCCATAAATACCTTGTTCATGAGATTCATGAAGTAGGGTGGAGCATTGGTTAGACCAAAGAACATTACGGTGTATTCACACAATCTGTAATGAGTGGTGAAATCAGTCTTTGGGATATCAGATTCCCGCACTTTCAATTGATGGTAGCCAGTGCGGAGATCGATCTTGGAGAAGACACGTGCTCCATTCATCTGGTCAAAGAGATCTTCAATCTTGAGCAACGAGTATTTTTTCTTGATGGTAACATCATTCAATTTCTGGTAATCCACACATAGACGAGTGGTACCGTCCCGCTTGTCCACAAAGATAATAAGCGATCCCCAAGGTGAAGCGCTTGAGCGAATCAATGCTTTTTTAAGCATACCATCCAGTTGCTTCTTCAACTCCCCTAATTCCTCCGGGTTCATCCCGTAAGTTTTTTTTTCTGAGATATGGGTCCAGTTCCAGGAGCTAACTCAATGATGAACTCGATATCTCTATCAGGGGGCATACCGGGTAGTTCTTCTGGAAAGACATCCGGATACTCACATACCACAGGAATTTGCTCAAGTGAGGGGTTGGATACACTCTTATGGTAATGAACTTTAGAGGTAGGCTTGGTCGTCTTATACTTAACCTCTTCTCCATCACTACCAGTCAAAGATATGGTTTTTGTGGTGTAATCAATGAAACCCTTGTACTTAGTCATCCAATTCATACCAAGTACAACCTCAATTTCTTGAGTGCCTAGTACTACCATGTCAGCATAAAATGTTCTCCCATTGATTTCAACAGGCACATTATTGACATTTGTACTAGCATGGTTTTGGTCATAGGACTGATTTTCAAACCATTCTTCTTAATACATGGCTTGGTGACAAATAAATTCGATGCACCAGAATCAAACAGAAAAGGGACCGGTACAGAGTTGACAGGAAACGTACCAATCACCATGTCTGGTGCCTCCTGAGCTTCTTCAGCACTGATGCTATTCAGATGTCCCTTCACAATATTCCCATGCTTCTTATGAGATGGTCCATGTGTCATCTTGGAAGCATTGGGGCGAGCAGGAGCAGGATTCTTGCTGGGACACTCAATAGATAAATGCCCTCCTTTGCCACATGAGAATCAAGCTCCCGATGGTTCTGGCGCAGTAGGAGCAACACAAATGAAAGTATTCCCAGTATTTCCTCCTCCAGGGCGTTGTGCATAAGAAGCACTTCCAGGATTTTGAGGCTTCAGAGCAAATGGAAAGTTTGGACGAGGAGCATAACCATGTGTTCTATTAAATGGTGGCCTCTCAGGTGGAGCGCTGCGAGCCCTAGGAACACTAGGTCCTCCCTGCTGCATCATCTTCCTCTTGCGGTTATCATAGGCAGACTGGCACTTGTGCTCCATTAGAATGGCAGCGTTGGCAAGCGACTCCAGATCCTGAAATGGAATCACCATGAGAGTACATTGCAGCTCGTCATGCAATCTATTGAGAAACCTCTCCTTCTTATTCTCTTCAGTGTCCACATCATTGGGAGCATACCGAGCCAGGGTGGTAAACTCCTCCAGTATTTGGACAAAATCATGTCGCCTTGCCTGAGCTTGAGAAATTTATCTCGCATGATGCCCATCACACGAGAGGGAATGTGGTACTTGCAGAACTTGGCGACGAACTCCTCCCAGGTAGTGACATGATCAGCCGCCATCATAGCACGGGTGGATTTCCACCAAGTCCTTGCCGGTCCAGCGAGAAAATGTGAAGCATACAGGACTTTGTCTTTATCTTTGACACCAGCAACTTCCAAGTTGTTAGAAATGGTGCGAAGCCAATCATCAGCATCCAGGGGTTCCACAATCCTTGAGAATATAGGCGGGTTGGTGTTCTAAAACTCCTTCAGCTTGGAGCGGACGCCATTCCCATTGTTGGTTCCAATGGTTGCTAGATGTTGAAGGGTTGCAAGAGTTGCAGTGCGCTCAGCGCGAACAGCTTCACTATCTTCCATGAGAAGGGTGAAGATTTGAGCCACAGATGGCTCGGGTGGTGATGGAGGATCACGCGCCATGCTGAATGAAAGAAGATATAAGAAAAAGGCAGCAGGATGTTTGTCACCCAAAAACAAACAGATATAAAGGAAAGCGAAAAAATGGAATTTTAAGACATGCTTGGTAAATTACTTAGATAAGCCACAAAAAAAACACATCCAACATATAAAATAGGCGAGTTCAAGCATACAAGCCACATCATACAACAACAACTAAACAAACAAGTGGTTTTCGATGAACCACACTACAAAAGCAGCGATTAGAGGGGTCATCGCAGCTAGACTAATACTAGGTGCTACACAACACAAGGCTAGAAACACGTCCTAATACCTAGGCGTCTCCATCATCGCCGTCGAAAAGGATCTCCTCAGGGTCCTCCTTGTCTTCGGCGAGATCGTCGTCCTCCTGATCGCTTTGCTCACTCATGTCCATGCCATCAGAAGGGATATCATCATCAGGAAGAAGATCCTCGTTCTACTTGCGGAGATTGGCAATCTCCTTCTCCAACTCCTCGATGGTCGAATCCCTCGTGGCAAGGTCCTCTGTAGCGGTCTTTAGCCGGCCACGAAGTATGGCGTTGGCTTTCTCGAGCGTCCCGGACTTATTGAAGAGGCGAGTACGGGCCAAACGGGTGGTCCGCAATTGTCCCTCCAAGGCTCTCTTCTTGGCGGCAATATCGTCATGGGAGATCCTCGGAACATCCAGGTTGTTCTGAGTGTAGTGCAGGTAGTACTCCAGGTCCTCCATGTGCGAGCACACAACATCACGAGGACACGGACAAGGAAGTGGATGTCCCTCATCGTCGCGCCTCCCGTGCCGCTGAAATGGAGTCCCGTCAAAACTGGTCTCGTATAACTGAGCCGGGCGTGCGAAAGCCAGCTCAATCACACAAACAACGGCGTCTTTCCACGAGCGGTTAATCGCGTGGAAGACGTGCACAGGGTTAGATGGCGTAGTCAGAGGCAAGCGGAGGGTGCACTCCACCAGCAAAGACAACTCTGCAATAGAACCGTCAATCGCCCCTCCTCTAATTTCAAGTAGTGGACGCCCAAGTATCTTGGTCATTTCCACAATCTCCCTCTCGAAACAGAACGCAATGTCCCGAGAAATTCCCAACTGTAGAGACTCGGTGAAGACGATGTCCATCTACACAAATTTGTAGTAGATTAAGTTAATGACCGGTGTGCAAAATTTTAGGTTTATGCGAAAAGGAAACTTAATGTAAGTAACCATTTGGAACACAAGAATAGATGGGGTACTAGACATAGTTTTTGGTACATAATCATATTTAATACCTTTATATTTACTAAGATAGATGTCGAAGTATGAACTAACGCCCATGCTAACTAAGGTCTCCTATGGTCAGGAGGGCTCTGATACCAACTCTGTGGTGACCCCAGACTAGATGTCCGAGACCGCCAATATGCATACACTCATGATCCCAGATCGACAGTCATGAGCAAGATATTTAGAGAAGGTATATCAGAGTTCACATCCATTACACGAATAACATAGTCTTACATAAATGGTCTGTCGACCAAGTCTGAGACGGCTGCCACGCAGGGCAAGCGACAACCACACATACACAACTAACTTATTCAGCAGAAGGCAACACAACGAGTAGAACCCATGTGAACGTCTAACACCACAGGCTGCTGACCAGGAGACGTGCCTAGTTCGCGGGATTGTCAAAGTACTCCTCCTCGTAGATATGTTCCTGGGGCAGATCCTCATAGTCTGACCACGACAATATCCAGGGACGAAATCAATATGAGTACATTGGATTGTACTCGCAAGACACCCCAAATGCGGTATAAGTGGTAGGGAGGCTATACTTAGGGCTTAACTAGCCATGATGAATTTAAGACCCACCATGGTTGCATAAGTTTTAGATTGGCTTTGTTGAAGAAGATACTTCAAAAGATATTTGGTTTCTCTTGTAGATATCACGTGTCCACAAGGTTTTGATAAAGCATACTAAAATAAAAGAAGGTTTTTCTTTGCAAAACTTCTTGAAAGATAACACCTTCAAGATCATCATTCTCCAGTACCTCAAAGGTACGATCATTCCCTTTCCAGTACCTCCCAGGTACACCATCATTCACAAGTTTTAGGTTTGAAAACATTGACACAATGCTAGCTACATGGACATTCATCTGTGCATTAACGAGGACGCGGCTATTCTGAATAGTTTTACTCTATAGAGGTGTAAACAATCCACAAGATCCAGTACATCCGTCGTGATCAACCATGGACTGTCCGCGACAGTATGCGAGCATCAGATAACTGGTCCTAACTATCCACTATGCAAGTTCTAGTAAATGACTACCTCTTAAACTGGGTTTGTTCTCCTCGGCACCGAGTGAGTCAGTCGTATCGATCCGGTTTCCCCTAACAACACACCACCATGACAGGAGACCCAACTGTTGCAACCGGTGGTGAACTTAATCCCACACTCTGAATTTCCCGTTAGTCTCTCCTGGCGATAATTCGGTTCAGGGGTACTTTAACCCCTATAGCACATTGAGGTAGACACAGACTAATACCGACAAGCTTTTAGTTAGACCCCGTTCCCACATTGAGGTAATGTGGCAGTACGGCTTGGTTGTCGAACGAAGACTAGGTTATGTGTCATTTTTGGAAAACAAGTTGAAAACATTACCTCCTTCACATACCTCCCTCGGACAAGGTCCCACGTTTCCTCGGAGTTTTTCCAAAGATTTTGCTTTCCAAAAAACATCAAGCTAAAATTTCCACTAAGGAACTTAAGCTGATTAGGTGATAATACTAAAATGTCTAAAGGGCTTGGTAACACCAAGATTATATAGTGGATACAACCTAATAGATACAAAAGATAGTGGTATAGTCCACTTCGAAGAATAGTATTTGAATCAAACTTTTGTAAAACTTCAGTAGTAAAACATACATGATAGATAATGATAAGTAAAGAACAAGAAAGAATTTAGAGTGTCTTGCCTTGGCTCTGGTCTTGATCAAACTCTTGAAATAAACAAGAGTTACAGAAAACCACTTCCGAATTAACAGCCTCTTCGTTATCTAACGTCATAAAAAGGAAAAAGAAAACACCCAATAGTACACAACAAAGGAAAGAACAAGATACTAGAGCACACACATGCAGGAAGCATTTAGTCAAATACAATCACCCAAAAATATTAGCACTAAGATACACTTCAACACTCAAACATGCATAGATAACACACAAAAAAATGCTATAGTTTTGATAGTAAGCATCCACAAACAAAATGACATGAGTCCAGTGGGTGTACCACTCTCATACAAGGCCATAAAGAGTGAAATGAATCTCTGGTCATTCATGTGTATGAACAAAAATAACTCGAAAACAATCGAGAGACAACTACACATGCATAAAAGAGTAGAGATAAGCATTACTATAAACATGTAGCAACTCATACACTTCTATACATGGAAGGAACATATAACCAGTGGCTAAGCATCATCATAGCAGAGGCATAAAAATATCAAACATGGCATGGAATCATACTAATCATAAAGATAAACATGGAGAATATAACTACTAAATATATAAACTAGAAAACAAGCATATAGAACAACATGCATGCAAATCCATACTAGTACCATGAACAAGATCTATTCTAACATGGTAGATCTACAAGATAGCATCCATATGATAGTGAAAAAAACGTATACACATGCTAGTAAGATCAAACAAAGCATCTAAATACTTATCAAACAACAAACACATGTTAATCCTAAATGGCAGAAAACTACTAGATGTAGTAATGAATGCCAAAAAATAATCTACAGCTCAAACAATCACAACAAGCTAGGATATGATAGATCCAAACATATAGAGGCATATCCAAAAGGTTTGATCTCAAAATTTATTTTAGAAAAATTCATAAAAATCATTTAGTGGCTCTCTGGTCATTTCCATTTTGCATGCCATTTTTTAAAGAAAACAAAAGTGCATGAGAGGCCAACTGCTCTAGTTAGGTATCAACAATATCTATCCACAAAACTTAACCTCACTTCCATTGGATTCTTAAACAAAAGTTATCCCGTGTTTTCACTTTCAGATAGGCTGAGTTTTGGGATTTTTCTTGGATAATCCAGAGGTGCAAACTTAGATCTACAACTTGCATGTGGTTAAGATAACATGCATGTACCACAGGAAAAATGGGTGTGGCCAGATCTAAAGCTTAAGCATTTTATTTGGATTAAAAGTGATTAGGCAGTTTCTGGAATTTCAAAAATGAATTAAAACTGCAGAGGAGAAGCTCCACGGGCCGATTTGGCCCGCGACTTGATACGTCTCCAACGTATCTATAATTTCTGATGCTCCATGATAATATTATGCCAATTGCTACATGTTTTCTCCCTTCTTTATGTCATTTTTATCGATTTTCCGGGCTAACGTATTGACAAGATGCCACAGAGCCAGTTCCCTATTTTTTGCTGTTTTTAGTTTCAGAAAAGTTGTTCTGGAAATATTCTCGGAATTGGACAATTCAAAAGGCAGAAGTCTTAGAAGTCCCGGAAGCATCCCGAAGTCCCAAAGAGCCCCGGAGGGGGGGCCACAGGGTGGCCAGACCATAGGGTGGCGCCACCACCCCCTGGCTGCCCACCAGGTGGTGTGGCCCCCCTGTCCACCCCATGGCATTACCCTTTCGCCTATATATACTCCCCGATGCATAAAACCTAGAAGAATCGACCTTTTCCACAAAATACATCCATAGCTCCGCCACCGCCGCCGACAAGTTTCGAGGGACAAATCTCTGTTCTGGCACCCTGTCGGGACGAGGAAGTTCCCCCGGAACCATCTCCATCGACTCCACCGCCATCTCCATCGCCGTTGCTATCTCCTATGACGAGGAGGGAGTAGTTCTCCCTCGAGGCTGAGGGCTCTACCGGTAGCTATGTGGTTCATCTCTCTCTCCCATGGTGCGATCTATATCTTACCATGAGCTTTGTAATCTAGTTGAATGAGTAGATGTTACTCTTCATCTTGTGCTACTCAAGTGTTTTATTAATATGAACTTTGGAGTCACCTTGTCCCGCAGTGTGAAGGTGACAGTGTGCATATCGTGTGTGTCTCCTCTATGAATTGTGGTGTTTGTCTAGTACCTTCTAGGGCGCTCATAGTGACATCATGGGGTTAACTAGACATGGGAATTCTTACTTTAAGGAATGTTTTTTGCAGCCTTACGCAATGATTAGTGTTTGTTATCCAACCGGAGAGGGTTAAGAGTAGCATAGTGAAGAGAAGACATTTAAGAATTCAATTATGTGTTCATTGTTGAGATTGTCCACTAGTGAATGTAGGATCCCTAGGACTTGTTTCCAATCATTGAAACACTATTTTCCGCCTGTTCTGCTACATGTTTGCTTGCTGCCATATTTATTTCAGATTTCTACTATTACTTATAACCATCCATATTACTCGCATTTCACTATCTCTTTGCCCAACTAGTGCACCTATATACCTGAGAAGTATATTGGGTGTGTTGGGGACACAAGAGACTTCTTGTATCTTAATTGCAGGGTTGCTTGAGAGGGATATCTTTGACCTCTACCTCCCTGAGTTTGATAAACCTTGGGTGATCCACTTAAGGGAAACTTGCTGCTGTTCTACAAACCTCTACACTTGGAGGCCCAACACTGTCTACAAGAATAGAAGCGTGCGTAGACATCAAGCTCTTTTCTGGCGCTGTTGCCTGGGAGGTAAGATAAAAGGTTCTCACATCGTCGGGTGTGAGTGCTCGAAGTTATTTCCTTTAGATTATGCAATTATATCTTTTTGTTTCTTGTTTTTATTTTCACTAGTTAGGCTTATTTTTTACTTCTTACTTGTTTTTATCTTTATGCTTAAATGGAAAACAACAAATATATGAGAGAACTTTATAATCTTCATCTTGAGTTAGGACATGAAGTGTTTGAAGAGAAAATGAAAATACCTATGGAGCTTTATTTGCATGCTAGTAGCAATGTTATTAGTATGAATTCTTTGAACAACATTATTTCTAATGGTATGGAAAAGTCTAAGCTTGGGGAAGCTAATTTTGATGAATATGATATTTTAGTCCCCCAAGTTTTGAGGAGGAAATTTTCTTTGATGATACCTTGCCTCCAATATATGATGATTATAATGATTGTGGTATTATAGTTCCACCTGTTTACAAGGATGAATATGATATTTTCAGCCCACCTACTATTGAGGAAAAAATTAATTCTGATTACAATATTCCTCCTATATTTAATGATTATGGTGATGAGAATAATAATGATAGCTATTTTTTTTTGAATTTTCTCCCACTACTATTAATAAGAATGACCATGCTTATGTGGAGAGTATTAATTCTTTTATGCATGTGGCTCATGATAAGAATGTTTTATGTGATGGTTATATTGTTAATTTTATTCATGATGCCACTGAAAGTTATTATGAGAAAGGGAAACATGGTTTTATGCATCTCAACAATATTAAGTTTCCCCTCTTTATGTTGAAATTTTTGAAGTTGCACTTATTTTGTCTTTCTATGCTAGTCACTTTGTGCTTCGTTGACTTGTTTTTCTACAATATTCTTTTTCATAGGAAGTGGGTTAGATTTAAATATGTTTTATATTTGCTTCCTGATGCTCTCTTATTGTGCTTCAACTCTTATTCTTATGTGAACATCTTTTAAAAATCATTGTGCCTAGCTGAAAGGCGTTAAAGAAAAGCGCTACCGGGAGACAACCCGTTTTATTTCTCCGTTTTCAACCCGTTTTCTGTCATTTTCTTTTGTTTTCTTTGCACCTGGGTGTTGTCTATTTCCTTAGAAACCCCTCTATATCTTTTCTTTTGTGTCTTTTTTGAGCCAAGTAAAGCCTCTAGTGGAAAGTTGAGACTATATTTCGGATTTCTGCGCAGGAAACGGATTTCTGCTGTCCACTGTTAAAATCGTATAAAATCACAGAAAATTCAAAATGACCTGAGTTTTTTTGTGCGTAATCCTGGGTTATATACGCAACATTTCTCGGTTGACCACTTTTTTATTTAAGCAACAGAAGATTTTCGAAAAAATCGATATTTACCTGCTGTTCTGTTTTTGGTGTTATTTTGAGAAAAATAGTTTTAAAAGAAGTTGTGACACTAGCTAATGTGTTTATGAGTTTTAGGATTGTTTTGAAACTGAACCATGTGAATTTATTATTTCGATTTCACTAACGTTGCTAATGAAGATTATGAGAAGTTTGGTGTGAAGGAAGTTTTCAAGGGTCAAGAGAAGAGGATGATATGATGTGATCAAGAAGAGTGAAGAGCCTAAGCTTGGGGGATGCCCCGGTGGTACATCCCAGAAATTTCCAAAAATACTCAAGCGTCTAAGCTTGGGGATGCCCAAGGCATTCCCTTCTTCATCGACAAATTATCAGGTCACTTTTAGTGAAACTATATTTTCATTCGGTCACATCTTATGTGCTTTACTTGGAGCGTATTTTATTTTTTCTTTCAGTTTGTTTAGTTTTATTTGCTGTAATAAATAGTTGGATATTATCATACTTGTGTGGGAGAGAGACACACTCCGTTTTCATTGCTTAGAACACTCTAGTTTTCATTCTTATTGTTATGTGAGTGTTCACTTTTTGCTAGTACTGCGTTTAGCCTTTGTTTTCATGCATCTCTTCTTCAGAGCTGTTAGTTTTAGTAGCGTTATGTGAGTACTCTCATGTTTGCTTGCTGTATCATGTAGAGTATTTTTGTTAAAACATATCTTATATGGTGCTTGTTGGAAAAGAAACTGATGCTTGAAGTATAATTTTTAATGGTGCAAGTAGAAGCTTGTATAGACTGTGGCTAGAACTTTTTCATGCCATGCTAAATGTTATTTTAGTTTTAAAGCCTTGTGGATATTGAGTTGCATGAATATCCTCAAATAGCTGAGAGTGTTTAATATTCCTTTGAAAGATTCATGAGTTGTTCTTGTCATAAGGAAGCATAAATTTATGGTATTCTTTTTCGAATGTTTTATTTGGTTGACTTGGCGCATGCTCACGCCATGTTTATGACTATGAACCAGTCACTAATAGCCTCTATGATCATTTAGTTTTTGAACTTGTGATACCGCTTATGCTTTAATTAATGATGTTTATGTCGCTATGCATGATTATGGCTCTTATGCTCTCTTGATTTGTCGCTCCCAGTCTTTTACTAGCCTCCACCTGTACTGAGTATGAGCTCTACTCGTGCATCCAACTCCCTAAAACCAAGTTTTCCCATTGTGTCCACCATAGCTAGCTACATGTGGTATTTTACTCCCACTCCAAGTAAATTTCTCATGTATTACCTTTAAAACCTTCAAAATTACTCCTGCTTTATGTTCTTGTTTTTGCTCATGAGGACGTAAATAGAGAATCTTTATCTAACTTTTTTATTATATTTCACACCCTGGACTAGTGGCTTCATCCGCTTATCCAAATGATAGAAGAGCTGGCAGTGGGGTGCCCAGCCCCAAATTAATACACACAAAATCTCTTCACTACTTTTGCCCTTGATTTATCAGCCAAAGCATAACTGTGTAAACAAAAGAGAAAGAGAGATGACCTTCTACCCAGATGTGTCCTTCATATGGGACCCGCTCTTGTGAATCCATTTGGCTTGTGACGTACTGTATTTTATGTTTACCTTTCGTTGACGTTAGCATACATCTCCCAAAATATAAACACTCCTCCATGGTATGTGATTGTTGGCAGGCACCCGAGGATTCGGTTAGCCATGGTTTGTGAAAGATGGATGGGGGGAGTGTCAAACTTTTAATACCTCTGTTTAATAAAATAAAAATCTCTAGCACATGAGTGATCCCTGCTTCCCTCTGCGAAGGGCCTTTCTTTTACTTCTATGTTGAGTCTCCATCTTCTAACTTCATGCATAGTTGAGAGAGCATTTTTGCCATTCTGAGTTTTATGTGCATTTGTCCCAGAAACATTATTAATTGATTAATGATGTGTTATTGCTTGTTCTTAAATTATTTGTTCTGGTCTTCCTCACGAAATTTGAAGGTGTCGTGGCATTTATGTTTTCCCACACTCTTAAGGACTAGCGAAATATCACTTTGACATGCTTTCTCTATACCTGAAACAAACGTTTATCTTTGTAACATCCCTGATTTTTGGAAAACTAAAAAATCACAAAAATTTGAAACTTTTTGTTTTCATGTTATACAAGTCACCAAAAACCAAATGAGAAGCAAGAAACAAAACAAAACAATACATATTCAATGAAATTGAATTTTACCAATCCAATTATACCTCTATTCCATAAACCTTAAAACCCTCTCAAAATGAATTTTCCTTGTATAAAGAAAATCATTTTATCTTTAGCAAACTTTATTACATAAAATGTTTCACTTCAAATATTACTTTTAAAATAGTCTATGGCAACAAAAATCAAAGGTTTATAACCCTTAATAAAGTTCTAAGCCTCAAATATATTTTATGAGAACAAAAGATATTAATAATAATTCTTAATAGTTATTCCAACTTTTAAACATAAAGGAGTGAATATTAAATACTTTGATTTGTAAATAACATAAAATAAGACTTAGAAAACAATATTATGACTCTCGGATTTTTCCAAATTTTATTTATTTATTTAATTTTCTATTCTAAAAATGGAATTAAGGTACTATTAGAAAATCACTAAAATCTTAATTTTATAAAATATTAAAGTGAGGTAAAATAACTTTCAAAAATAGTATTTGACATGTTTAATATCTCTAAAATTTTATTTAATCAAAAACCTCATTTTATTATTTTTCTATTTTAAAAATTGTATTAAGTTCTATTAGTGAATTAATTATATTTTCAAAACATAAAAGAGATGAAAACACTTTGAAATGGTTTTGGAAAGTAATATTTGATCATCATAAAGCTACTGAAATTTTATTTGACAAATATTTATATTTGTTAATTTTCTAAATTAAAAACCACTTTAAGAAACTATTAGGAAATTATACAATATTCCAAATTCAAAAATAAAAACATGTTGAAAAGTTTACAAAAATGTTTCTAAGTGAAAGATATTAGTTTTACAAAGAATTTGCAATTGGTTTGAGGTCTTTTGGACTTGTAAAACAAAAGATATTAAAAACAGAAAAAAAAAGAAAAAAAAAAGAGGGATGACGTCATCGTCTTCAACCCCAGGAAACTGCAAGTGCAGTTTCTGCCTTAATTTTCCTCCGATTGATTGCGGGTGTTTAAGCCTCCTAAATTCCTCCTCGAGCCCAGAACCTTAAATCCCCCTCCCCCTCTCTCTTTCCCCTCTGGAGGCTCCCCGAATTTCGTCCCGAGGCCAAAGAAATTGGTCGCCGGAGACCTCTCTGTCCGCCGCGTTCTCTCCCGATCCCGGCGAACTGTGTGAGTCCACACCGCTCCTCTCTGGCCTCTTTCTTCTCCCCATGACCGTGCGCATTTTTCCTGACTACCATTTCTATTTTTGGCGCAGCAAAACACCGGCGCCATCTGTTCCCGAGCTTGTCGGAGCCCGTGCCATCTCCGGCTCCTCGTTGCCGTCCAGGGAGAGCTCAGAAGAGGGCGCCATCATCACCAGCGAGCTCCCCGCATCGCGCAGCATCTCATCGTGGTCTCCATCGAGCGCGAAGGCCACCGGAACACCGCCGCCGTGAAAATCCCGAGCGCCTGCGCCACCGCGACACCATCTCCGGCGAAATCCCTCCGGTGAGCTCCCTCTCCCTCTCTCTACCGTTGGATCTGCGCGAACGCCTCAGATTAGATCTGAAGGGGTACGCGATCTTGTCCGTTGGATCGAGATCCAACCGGCCAGATCTGGCCACTTATCCACGTTAGCACATGCCACACCAGCACCCAGTCAGCATAGCCCAGACAATCAGAGACTGCCGCGTGGCCAGCCCTTTTAATTCGAATTTTTCTCCCGGTAGAATTTTTGGCAGATTTGCAGAAAAGCCCCTGCAACTTCAAACCATCATATCTTTTCAACCACTTGGCCAAATTTAGCAATCTTGGAATTTTTGAAAAGCCCTTGACATCTAGAAACTTTTAGCACTGGCCAAATTCAAATTTGACAAAGTTAAAATTGTTCAAATTCAAATATGCTTGTTTGATGAAATTTGGCATAATTCAAATTCTACAAATCCAAAAATTGTAAATAAAATATATTTGGAAACCTTAGGATGTGTACTTTCATATCCTCTGTCCCAAAATAATAATTGAACAAATTAAAATTGAATTTAGAATTAAGTTGTCTATTTGAGTATTTTTGACATAGATTAATTTCTATAAATAATTTCAATATAGTTCCTTTTGCAAAATTGCTCCATTTGATAACCTTGAACCAGAAAAAACCCTTGGCCAATCATTTTGGACATCCTTGGACCATGACCATGTGTTTTTGACCAAAAACCCAACCTAGTGATTCATCCATCTTTACCATGTCTTAGGAATTGTTTTCAACTGTTATTCCTTCATGTTATGTCTTTTTGGATACAAGACCAAGTCCCTAAAATTACCAAGTAGTGAACCTCAACCACTAGCACCTTAGTATTCTATCTACTTCCCCATTTCCCTATTCTTGCTTCAAGAAATCATCAAGTTAGCAAAATGGAGATCAAGACTCAAGCACAAGAAGAAAACTTCAATTTCAACTTAGTGGAAACATGAAGAGCTACAAGGAGGATCAATGAAGAAATTTTGAAAAAAATACTCCACCACTAGAAGCAACTCAAGGAAGTACAAGTGTGAAGAAATCCAGAAGAAAACATCTCCCTCTCTCTTTCTATCTTTCTTCTTATTTTTCTTTCCAATTTGACTTAGTGGTATTTGTGCCCATCCCATACCCAAACCCATTTAGTGAAGTGAAAGCCCAGAAGAATTTATCAAGTACAAGAGAAGCTCCACAACAAGGAGGAAACTACAATAGAAGCATGAAGATGAACTTCAAGAAGACAAGCATGTGAAGACTAGAAGCAATCCATACAAGTTGAAGAATAACAAGTTATTTTTGTCCAACCATTGACCCAAATGGAAAACCAACGACTTAGTAATATTTTCCCTTTGATGAGGAAGTTAGTAGACCTACCCTAACCACAATGGAAAATACTAACATAATCACTTAAATATTTTTGAAGGTGAATATGACCAAGTGTTTGCATGTATTACTTTAGTTGAAGAAGTAATATGTTTATTCTAAGTGAACTCTTGGAACTTCCTCGACAAGTATGGTTATAATAAAGTTTGATCACTACAAACTCAACCTAGACCATCCCAAGTAAACCCTTGGAATTTCCTTAACAATTATTGAACTCAAATCTTGACCTTGTCCTAGCCAACTTGGTTAAACCTCCTTACCCATGGTTGTTGCTTTGTATGTTTTCTTCACTTGCTTGTTTGTTTGATAGTATGTTTGTTATTGTGTTTTCAATGAATAGATTGTACGGAGAGCAACGATCTTTTGTGAAGAGTGTGATATCTTCACCAACTTCAACAAGGCAAGTAACACATCATCAACTACCCATTATTTTCTATATGCATTAGTTGATTTTGAGTAGTATGCATGATAGGAAATTTTAATAAGTTATATTATGCTATGCTATATCCTAGTAGTGTGTAGCCATCCTTATACCTTGTTATTTTGATGCCTTGGTACCTTTTAGATGCTTTGCCATGCTACAAAATTTGTTTTAGTAGATGTTGAGGAAAAATTCTAAGTATAACTAATGAATGAATCACCTGGGTGGAAGTGGTAAGACTGGTTTATGTTGAGTGTTGCCTCAGGGCCCTTGTCCAAGGGTTATTCCACTTGAGGTTGTCACTTGCGGATGGCCACCCAGGAACAAAGAGATTACTATGTCCTTCTAAGTTTAGTAGCTTCCCGTGCAGCCTTTTGACATATGGGCTCTGTCTTGATCAACTAAGTTGTGAGAGTTCAGCCCAGGCTTGACTAGCAGATGTAGCAAAATTATAGGTGGAACGGTCTTGCCGATGGGTTTGGACTTCTTCTTCTGAAAGATCTCGTCTCAATTCTCTCCTTTCCATGATGCACTCCGGGTGTATAGGATGTTTGGGCTAATTGAAGACAAAGGGTGAAGGTGCACAACCTCTGCAGAGTCAACAAACTAAGATCTTAGCCGTGTCCCCGGTTATGGACAACCATGAGCAGCTGGACAAGGATTGACGGAAGAATCTCATCATCAATTTCAATAAGTAAAATTTGACCAAGTGAACAGTATTGTGGTGCTTGGATCTTAATCCAATTTTGCCAACCCTTTTGAAAAGAAAAGTTTGTTTTACAAAAGTGATAGGAGAAAACTGGCTTTATGCAAACTTAGCCAAAACTCCACTCAGCCAAATAAGCATGTAGTATTAGTCTTGCCATTTATATCCACCATAGTGTTACTTGCCAATACATTAAATTGTATTGACTCCCTTGTGGCTGCATATTCCATATTGCAGATGTTTCTGAAGACGAGTGAGGATTTCGTTTAGGATCTCGAGACTATCGCCAACATGTTTTGCCTGTGGCACATGAAGAAGATGGGCTCAATGTTGTTCTATGTTTCCGTTGTATTTCTTTGTTTTCTGCTAGTCTTCTAAGACTATGCAAGTTGTAATCCTATTTTGTAAAGACTGGATCATGCGATGTAATAGAATTTGATGCATTTGCATGATATTTCATTTTGTATTGTGGTGCTAGCAATTGATCCAGGGACTAGCACAATAACACAGGTATTCCATCTTTATCAAAAGTTGGGATGCTACAATCTTTCTTTGCATTATTATTCATAATCCTTTATTTGAGATACTCTTCATGATGAAAAGTTATTGCTATGATTTATTATTAAAGTTCTATTATCATGTTTGTGTTTGAAGTTCTATGATCCCAGCTGAAAGCTCATGATCCCTCTAACGGTTTTGGTGATGATAACAACGCGGTTATCCTCTCTCTAACAATGTTGTTTAAGTGTCTACAGCTGGCATCTCAGATGACTATCGTTAATACTCTCGAAAAGTTCACAGAGTATTTCTGAAAATGGTTCATATTGCAGCCGTATATTTCAGGTGGTGTCCCCGGAAATTCCGGTGTATATTGGGCGGAATATCCGGTCCTTGCACCGGAACATTCCGGCCCCTCTGGCCTCTTCAAACGACTAAGTGTCATTCTCCATCTGCCCGCGCAGAGAAGGTGGGGCGGATATTTGCCCGGAATATTCCGGGGCAAATATCCGGCCTTGAGGTCCTTAGAAGATTTTGGAGATCTCACAGGTGCCCGCGCGCAGTGATGGGGGCGGACTATTGGCCGGAAATTTCCGGCCCCAGATTATTCAAAAATGCCCCCCCCCCCCCCCCCCCCCCCCCCCGCGGATATTTCAAATATCCGGCCCTGGTCCTTAGCAGAATTCCAGCGTGGTGTCGTTGCCCACGCGCAGAGATGAGGGCAGAATATTAGACAGAAAATCCCGGACCCGGAATATTCAAAATTCCGCCCCCCGGATATTTCAAATATCCGGCCTAGCTACACCGGAAATTTCCGGTGCTAACCCCGGAATATTCCGGCCCTGACGTACTGCAACGGTCAGAAATTGGAGGATCCTATAAATAGCTGTCTTCTTCCTCTAGACAGCCAGTTCATCCATTCCTCTCTCTCCTCCATTGTTCAAGAGCTCAAAACGCCCCGATCTCCCTCCTCCTCCAACCAAGCTCGATGCCCTTCAAGGATCTCATGGAGGAGGCCTAGATCTACCTTTCTACCAAGCCAAAAATTGTATTCCCACACCGTACCTCTTGGGATCTTGTAATCTCTTGGTTGCTTTGTCATCCTAGAGAAACCCTAGTGCTTGTAGCTTCCACCTTGTAGCAAGAAGCTTCAGATTGTTGAGAGCCTCCATCTCACTTGTGGAATAGCCTCAACCACTTGTAAAGGATTAGTCAACGTCTTCAAGTCGACCTCATAGTGGAAACGAGAATCTCCCTCACCGGAGAAGCTCAAGGAGAACAAGGTGTGCTCATCCGTGCTATTGAGGAGCGCCTAGGTGGCTCCCCACCTCTCCAACATAGACGTACTTATTTTAAGAAGGAACTACGGGAAACATATCCTTGTCTCCGTGTTTTCACTTGTGGTAATCTTGTGCATTGCTTTTACTTCCGTTGCATACTCGTTATTTGTCACTTAGGGTGTCTACCTAGTTGCACATATAGATAACCCAGTTATTTACTTCCTAAAGCCCAATTAAAATTGAAAAAAGGATTAAAATTTGTAGGTCACCTATTCACCCCCCTCTCGTTGACCTTTGTGTACTTTCAATTGGTATCATAGCCTCGTCTCTTTTATCGGGCTTAACCACCTAAGAGTATCATGGTCAACGGAGATGATCCCGAATCTTCTAAGGAGGAGCTCTCCAAAATTGCCGACACTATAGCTAGCATAGAGACAACGGTTTGTAGTATCCAAACCCAATTGTCCAAGGTTAGCTCTACTGTAGGCTCATAGGTTTCCTCCATCAAGAAGATATGGAGATCATGATGGGTAAACCTAAGGGGCCCTCGAACTGTCCCCACGTCTCCGATGAGGATAGTTCGGAAGAGGAAACGGTTCCGGACGATTCCGAAATCGAAGAGAACATTTCCAAAGCTAAGGCTAAAGCCGCACAAAAGGCTAAAGCCAAGGCAAAGGAGAGTTCCGGTGGCTCCAAGTCTCAAACGGCTAATGGTTCAGGGGCCAACTCACAAGTTCCACCTCCTCAAAATTATGACTCCATCCACCCAATTGTTTCCATGCCACACATTCTTAATGTTGGACTTCCTCCCATGCTTAACACTAATGAATTCTCTTCTTGGAAGTTTGAAATGGAGTCACATATTTCCGAACCATGCACCGCATTGTGGAGGAGTGTGATTCATGGGTTTCATCCACATGACCCAAGCAACTTGACTCCAAGGGAGGATGTGGAATCTCAACTCAACAAGACTGCACTTGTTATCATTCAGAAGGCTCTCCCAAGGGAGCATCTCACTCACATTCGTGGTTGGAAGACCGCCAAGGAAGCTTGGGACAAGCTTGACACCTTGTTTCAAGGAAATGCTGGCATCCAATCTTCCAAGTATGATGTGGCCATTGACAACTCCGAGAACTTCGTTATGCAAGAGGATGAGACTCCCGAAGATCTATATAGAAGAGTTGTCACTCTCGCAAATCAATTGATAGACTTTGGAAAGGAAGAGATCTCCGATGAGTCGATAAAGAGGAAATTTTTCAAAGCCATTACACCATTTGAGAAGAATCTCTCCACTAGCATCCGGACAAGAGCGGACTACAATACTCTCAACTCCATTGGTGTGCTTAGTGAGTTCATTGCTATCTCTCTATCACACAAGAGTGTGGATGATGCTCTAGCTCGCTCTATAAGAATGGGAAAGTCACCCAACCTCGCTTTGAAGTCAAAGGCAATGGCTCGAGTTGATGAAAGTGAAGAAGAGGATGATGATGAGGAAGACTATGAGGACACCTACACCGGAGCTCACAAGTGCATCTCTCTCTCTCTATGCATGGATATTGGAAGAGATGGGAAGCTCACAAGGCCGGCTCTCCAAGACCTCCATGAAACAAGAACTACAAGAAGAAGGGGGAGCGACCAAGGACATGCTACAACTGTGGTAGTGCAAACCATTTCGTGAAGGAGTGCCCTTTTGAGCCAAGAGAAGAAAACGAAGGCAAGCTTGTTCACAAAACAAGGCCAAGGCTCCACAAAACAAGAACTTTGCTAGAAGAGTGCCAAGGGATCTTTATGTCCAAGAAGGGGCGGTTCTTGAAACCTTTATCTCCGAAGATGAAGGAGAAGATGAAGTGGTAGGAGTTGCTCATGTCGCCATAGCTACAACGTCATCTCCATCAATCTCTCTATTTGAATCCCCCAATGAAATTGTGGCTACCCTACCTACATGTCTTATGGAAAAAGCCACCTCGGTATGCTCTCCTAACTCCAAGACCATTACCACTAACCCTCCTTCATTATTGGATTGTGTTGAAAATGTTTGTGAGGAGGATGGTGAGGCAAAAGAGTTAGGCATTTGGCTAGCTAGCCTCAAAGGTGAGACTAAGGAGAAAGTTAATGCCCTCTTGCAGCAACTTGATGTGGCTAACTCTCTTGTAGATGAAAAGGAGGAAATTATCATGACCTTAGAAAGCCATGGAGGTCGCACTTGCAATGACAAAGAGCTTGAAAAGGCTCTTGAAAATGAGCGTTCCATTCATGCCTCCCTTGAGGAGAAATTATCTAGTCTTGAAGAAAACTTTGCCATGAGTGTCTCTAAGCTTAGAAAGGGTAATGAACAATCTCTTGCTATCATTAAAAAACTTGAACATGAAGATTTGAAGCTAGGAGTTTCTCATGAAGAACTAGTTACTAGTCATGAAAAACTAAAAAAGGAGTTCATGTCTCTTAAAGAAATTCATGACAAGCTAACCAAGTCTCCTGACAATCTCCTAGCTCAACAATCAAACAAGCAAGTTATGTCATCCTCATCTACTTGCATGAATACATTGTCTAGCAACTCTTGTAGTGCAACTAATCTTGTAGGAAGTGAGAAGAATCTCAATGAGGTGGCTCCTCAACAAGTCAAGAGTGGAAAGGAGGGACTTGGCTATGTAGCCAACTCAAAGAAGAAGTACAAGAAGAAAGTCACCTTTTCCTCACAAGAAGTAAGATTTGTGAAAGAGGGAGAGGTGACAAAAGAAAAGGAGACCAACACCATTGTGGGTGGTGACACCTCTAGGGGTAGCACCACTCATAATGACTTTGCCGGAAAATACAACCCATCTTATGTTCTTATGAAATCTAGAGATGGTCATGTGTATGCTAAATATGTTGGTACTTCTTATGGTGATGATTATCATTGGAGTATTTGGGTTCCAAAGACCCTTGTTGGTAACAAAAGAGGACTCATTCAACGATGGGTAGCTAAATCAAGACACTAATCTATTGTAGGGAAGTGCTTCCGGTTCGAGCAAGTTGATGGTGGATAGTGGTGCATCCCAACATATGACCGGAAGCAATGACGCAATGAGTGATATTCATCCTGCATTACCTCATCTCAATTGCGTTACTATTGGTGATAAATCTGAACTAAAGGTATTGGGACGAGGCAAGGTGGCCATCTCAAATGACTTGTCAATTGAGAATGTTCTCCTTGTCGAGTCCCTTGGCTATAATCTCATCTCGGTTCTTCAGCTTGCTAAAAGTGGTTTTATCTCGTTCTTTAATAAAGAGAATGTGATTGTCACTTGGGAGACGACTCTTAAAGTAGCTTTTGTTGGGCATGTCGAGAACGACATGTATGTAGTGGACTTCTCTAAAGGAGACACGTGTGCCGCGACATGCTTAATGGCTAAATTTGATGTGGGTTGGCTATGGAATCGCCGGTTAGCTCACACCAATATGAGGACGTTGCATGACCTTTAAAGTGGCAGTCATGTTCTAGGACTAACGAATGCTAAGTTTGCCAAAGATCGTGTGTGTAGCTCTTGCGTTCTTGGAAAGCAACATGGAGAAGCTCACCCCACCAAGACCAACATCACCACCTCAAGAATCCTCGAGCTCATTCACTTGGACCTATTTGGTCCCCTATCATATGATAGTCTTGGAGGCAAGAAGTATTGCTTGGTGATTGTGGACGACTACTCGAGATATTGTTGGGTGTATTTCTTCAATAGGAAGAGTGAGACTCAAAAGCGGGTCATTGAGTTCATCACTTTGGTGGAGCGCCAACATAATACAAGCATCGTGGCTATCCGAAGTGACAATGGCTCAGAGTTCAAGAACTACACAGTGGAGGGATTTCTTAGCGAGGAAGGAATTGTTCATCAATATTCCACTCCCTACACCCCTCAACAAAATGGTGTGGCGGAGAGAAAGAATCGGACACTAATGGATGCGGCACGGACCATGATTGCGGAGTTCTCTTCTCCTTATAACTTTTGGGCCGAGGCCGTCTCCACCACTTGTCACGCTAGCAACCGATTGTATCTTCGCAAGATCTTGAACAAGACCCGCTATGAGATTCTCGCGGGCAAGAAGCCGGATGTTTCATACTTCAAGGTCTTTGGGTGCAAGTGATTCATTCGTAAGAGAGGTAAACGCTTGTCGAAATTCGAGACTAAATCTTATGAGGGTATCTTTGTTGGTTATGCCACAAACGCTCACGCCTATAGAGTCTACAACAAGTCCACCGGACAAGTTGAAGAAGCTATAAACGTGGTGTTTGATGAGGATAATGGGTCCCAAGGGGACATATAGATCATGGTGTTGTAGGAGATGCAATTCCTCCCATCGTCATAATAAGAATGGGGATTGGTGAAATAATCCCCATTGAGGGTTACCAGATGATGGAGGGAGAAGGACTATGCTCCACATAAGTGGAGCCATTGACTACACCCATTGATAATCAAGCTACCCAACAAGATGCACCAAGCACTCATGCTTCAAATCAAGGCCAAGCTAATGATCAAGATCATTCCATCACTCAAGGCCAAGCTAACACTCAAGGCCAAGATCTTAATCAAGGCCAAGCTCACAATGAATGACAAGGACAAGACGCTCATGTTGATGATAGAACTCGTCATATAAGTGATCCACTTACCCTTGATGAACAAGTTCAAGGGCTAGGGGGACAAGGATCCGATGATGAAGGTGATGATCACGCCATATCCAAGGAAACTTTGGAGGAGATGCTAGCTCATAGGGCAAAGAGAAGGCTAGATAATCTTGCTCGTGCTGGTCACACGGAGGACATGATACTTGGACAAGTTCGTGGAAGGTTCGTCACAAGGAGGAAATTGGTGGATTTTAGCAAGGCTCATGATTTCGTCTCTCACATTGAGCCCAAGAAGGTCTATGAAGCTCTTGAAGATCAAGATTGGCTTGAAGCTATGCACGATGAACTCAACAACTTCGAGCGCAATAAGGTGTGGAAGTTGGTACCAAGACCCAAAGATTGCAAGAACGTCATCGGCACCAAGTGGATCTTCAAGAACAAGCAAAGACAAGGATGGCATCGTCATTCGCAACAAGGCAAGATTGGTAGCTCAAGGCTTTTCTCAAGTCGAAGGCATCGATTTCGGTGAAACTTTCGCTCTTGTAGATCATCTTGAATCAATTCGTATCTTGCTTGCATATGCTTCGCATCATAACTTTAAGATACAAAAAATGGATGTTAAAAGTGCATTTTTAAATGGTCCCATCCATGAGTTGGTCTATGTCAAGAAACCTCCGGGTTTCGAGGATCCCAACCACCCCGATTATGTCTACAAACTCGATAAGGCGCTCTATGGGCTTAAAAAAGCTCCACGTGCATGGTACGAGCACCTTAAAGAGTTTTTAGTGGATCGTGGGTTCAATGTTGGCTTAATCGATCCCACCCTTTTCACCAAAAAGGTTGGGGTGACTTGTTCATATGCCAACTCTATGTGGATGATATCATTTTTGGTTCTAGTAACATCGCATTCAATGATGAGTTTTGCAAGCTTATGACGGATAAATTCGAGATGTCTATGATGGGCGAGTTGGAGTATTTTCTTGGCTTTGAGATCAAGAAACACCCCGAAGGCACATTCATCAAGCAAGCCAAGTATACTCAAGATATGCTCAAGCGTTTCAACATGCATGATGCCAAGCTTATGAAGACTCCCATGTCCACGACTATTGACTTGAAACCCGACCCGAATGGTAAAGAGGTAGATCAAAAGGTATACCGCTCCATGATTGGCTCTTTGCTCTACCTTTGTGCATCTAGACCCGATATCATGTATAGCGTAGGTAAATGTGCAAGGTTTCAAGCCTCCCTGAGACAAAGTCATTTTGAAGCGGTTAAGCGCATCTTTCGATATTTAGTTCATACCCCAAACTTCGGTCTTTGGTATCCCAAGGGTTCAAGCTTTCAGCTCATTGGGTATTCGAATGCGGATTATGCGGGCGAGAAGACGGATAGGAAATCTACATCCGGGGGTTGTCAATTTCTTGGTCCCTCATCGGTATGTTGGTCTTCCAAGAAGCAAAATTGCATCGCCCTCTCTACCACCGAGGCCGAATACATCTCCGCGGCAAGTTGTGGTGCTCAATTGCTATGGATGCGGCAAACATTGCGAGATTATGGTATCGACTTCGACAAGGTCCCCCTCTTGTGCGATAATGAGAGTGCCATCAAGATCACCTACAATCCTGTTCTTCACTCCAAGACGAAGCACATTGAGATACGGCATCATTTCATTCGGGATCATGTTGAGAAGGGTGATATTGATCTTTCCTATGTGCCGACCAAGGATCAACTCGCGGACATCTTCACGAAGGCCCTTCATGAACCAAGATTTTGTGGTTTGAGGAATGAACTAAATGTTATCGATGCGTCTAACTTCTCTTGAACCCTTGCATAATTACCTTCACTATATGTGCTATCTAGGTGTAGATGTAGGTATGGACATAGGGGGAGTGTATTTCAATTCATGAACCAACACTCCACATATCATGCGCAAAACAATCAAAACTTCATGCATATCTAGTCATTTTGTGACTTATTGTGCTTAATCGTGAGTCATACATTTGGGCCCAAGATACATCTTCGCGGCTCCTTGGTATACACTCAAACACGGTGGCTCCGGCCACCAACATTTCTCTTCGTGTTCTTTGTTTGGCATTCATTTGTGTTTGTGTGTTCATCGCCATTGTTCTCATTTGTTTGTTGTTTTTGGAGGCTCACTTCTTTATCCATTTTCCACCGAAACTCGGAGTGCACGGGAACCCCGGAAATTCCGGCCTAAGGCCCGGAAATTTCCGGCCCCATGATATTTGCCTCAGAAATTTCTCCCATTTCCAAGGTGACTGCTCACATAAGGCACCCCGGAAATTTGGGCGGAAATTTCCGGTGCAAATATCCGGGGGGGGCGGAATATTCCATGTCTTATGCCCCGGAAATTTTCGGGGCTCGAGATTTTCTAGCAAATTCAATCCAAACATCCAGTGTGCCCGCTCGCAGAAGGCACACCGGATATTTGGGGCGGAATTTCCGGCCCAAATCTCCGGCCCCAGGAAATTTCCGTTCTTAATACCGGAATATTCCGGTCTGTGTGGCTGGGGGCTATAAATAGGCGACGGGAGGGGCAGTTATTGGTTGTTCCCCTCCCCTCGCCTCCTCTCCGCCCCCAACCGCAACCGTTGACTCCGAGCCATCCGGGAGGCCCTCTCGCCTCCCTTCTTCGTCCTCCGGTTGCTTTTTGCGGATCAAGAGACCGCACATCCGTTCCTCACCCATGGATCCCGGTATGTGTTCAGTTTTCTCCGCAATCGAGGGTTACCGGATTATTAGATCTCGTTTACTTTCATCTTCCTTGTGTTTTGGGGCGGAACGTCCATACAATAGTATCACATATCCCCTTGTGTTACCTCCTATTGCACTTCATCAAAGTTTTAGATTCATGGCAGGCCTTATTCTTAGATCTGATACGAAAATTTCGAGGGTCGGAAATTTCCGCCCCAGGCCGGAATTTCTGCCCCCCCCCCCGGAAATTTCATCTAAGGCAAGAACTTCCGCCCCAGACCGGAATATCCGGCCTGCCCTGAATCTCTAACAGAGATCTGTTATTCCACTTCCAAAAGATGTGAGCCCCCGTTTTGATCGTTTTTCTGTTTGTTTTCTTTGCGCTTTCTCTTTCTTTTCTCGCAAGAGGTACCTCCACTTGAGGTAAGATGATGAGGGTACGATTGTGGATGAGGCGGAGACTCGCCGACGTCAGAGGGATGCTGAGCAGGAGTACGAGCGTTCCTGTGATGCTTCGAGGGCAACTCGCAGGGCCAACAAGCAACAGGGCAAGGCTGCTCTTAACATGGCCACCATGTCCATCTCTGAGTTCAAGGCATGGTGCGCCAAGGACTCGTACAGTGAGGATCCTCAAGACCCAACTATTGACTCCTGCTTCTGGCACGTTGAGCAGGAAACACTTTTCGAGCAAGTGTACACTGTGATGAGAAAGCCAGTTTGCCCAATGAAGTTTATCAACTTTGGACACATGGCTGCCAATCCCGCATACTTCAACAACTCTGTGCAGGTGGCTGAACTTCTGGGTCTGCGTCCCCTCATGGAGAACAAATGCTCCTTCAACAACACCTATATTCAGCAGTTCTACTCCACTCTTGTCATAGATGATTCTGAGGAGATTGGGATGTCCTGGATGTCTGGCCCTCACCTGCTCACCGCCACATTCCATGACTTTGCAGCTGATCTTGGATACCCCTTTGTCGGTCTCAATGTCCCTTAGGGTACTCACATGCACATTCACGGGATGTCGTATGAGAAGAACAGACTTGTTGAGCTGTATGGTCCTCGGGGTACTGTGGGCTCTGCAAAGGGTCTCTTTCCTATTTATGACATCCTGCTGCGCATGTTCAGAGAGACTATTGCCCCTAGTGGTGGCAATAATGATGAGATCCGTGGTGGCCTAGTGAACCTCATGTACCATGCCTACCTGACCTTCTCTGAGGGCGACATGAAAGATACTGAGCGCGACAAGATTGATGTGATGGATTTCATTTTCAATGAGATCCACTTTGCTCTCTTCAACCGCAAGGTGCTCCCTTATGCTCCATACATCATGAAACTCATCAAGTCTCGCTACCCTGCTGAACTCCGTGATGATCTGGAATTGGACTGTGAAGACCACCATGATGTCAAGCTGTACAAGAAGGCCGCCCACACTCAGCAAGCTGCTCATGACGTTGGTGCCACTAGTCAGGGACACCGTGATCCTCGTATGCGTCCAGCTCCTCCAGGCACCAAGAAGCGCTCCTGGATTGTTCGTGCCATCGAGAAGGTGATGTGCATGAACGTGTGCATCCACAAGGAGAACTACATTTCCTACGTTGAGCGCCGCAACATTCATGAGAATCAGCGCGCCATCATGACTGCACTCAATGTTCCCAACATCCCTGCTGCTCTTCCTGAGAGGATCCCCTACAAGAACTAGAACAACCGCGACGTCGACTGGGATCTGGATGTCGCTGATGATGAGGACATTGCTACCGCTAGTGAGGAGGAGGAGGAAGAAGATGCTCAGGCCTAGAGTTTGCTCCATGGGACGTAGTGCTCTCTTTTCTCTTTTTGGTATCCTGATGCCAAAGGGGGATAAGATCTAGAGATCACGGGGATTTGCTAGGGTGGGTTTCCTCGTGTTTATCGTTATTTTTATCTCTTCGTGCCTTTTTCGAATTTCGTTTTCTCGTGCTCGTTATTCGTGGATTTGATTGTGTGAACTTATATTATTGGGAGGCATGTCTCCTATGTATGCTATCTGTGGTGTTTACTTTCTATCGCATTGTTAGATTATCTCCATGCAAATACCCGTGTTGTCATCACTCACCAAAAAGGGGGAGATTGAAAGCTCATGATCCCTCTAATGATTTTTGTGATGATAACAACGCGGTGATCCTCTCTCTAACAATATTGTTTAAGTGTCTACAGCTGGCATCTCAGATGACTATCGTTAATACTCTCGAAAAGTTCACAGAGGATTTCTGAAAATGGTTTATACTGCAGCCGGATATTTCAGGTGGTGTCCTCGGAAATTCCGGTGTATATTGGGCGAAATATCCGGTCCTTGCACCGGAATATTCCGGCCCCTCTGGCCTCTTCAAATGACTAAGTGTGATTCTCCATCTGCCCGCGCACAGAAGGTGGGGCGGATATTTGCCCAGAATATTCCGGGGCAAATTTCCGGCCCTCAGGTCCTTAGCAGATTTTGGAGATCTCACAGGTGCCCGCGCGGAGAGATGGGGGCGGACTATTGGACGGAAATTTCCGGCCCCGGATTATGCAAAAATAGCCCCCCCCTATATTTCAAATATCCGGCCCTGGTCCTTAGCAGAATTCCAGCGTGGTGTTGTTGCCCGTGCGCAGAGATGGGGGCGGAATATTAGCCAGAAAATTCCGGCCCCGGAATATTCAAAATTCCTCCTGGCGTGGGATAATCACGGCAGACGTTACCAGGGGTAACTTGTCTTGGGGCGAATCGACTCGAGTGTTTGGGAGAGGGTTTAGCTCAAAGGAAACCATGGTGATATGCGATCCGGTAGCCGGCAATCAAGTCGCCAAGTCTACGATCTGAATATATTAGCTCGATACTGGTGTTACAATGGATACTCGAAATCTCTCAATCTGGCGATCAGATTCTTGCTCACGTAAAAGCTTGTCTATCCCTAACCTAGGGACCGGCTTATATAACATCCGGACCCCCTGACTTACTCTCCAAGGCGCACTCTGAATCCTACCCGGACACTGCTTACGAACCCTAAACTTCCTTACCGGAACCCACAATCCGGGTTACGAGGCCTTCGTTCCTGGGCCTTCTATAAGCTTCTTTATACTAAGCCGGGTCTTGCGCAGCGTCCTTTGGGCCGAGTGACTCCTTGGCGTTAGCCTACCGGGTTATCATCCCTCCATAAGTAGTCCCCAGAATAGCTTGGGCTTCACGGGATCCTCCTTGAAGCGTACGCTATTCCCTGCAAACATAATAAACATACAAACTCATAAAGTCCGGGTTAGGTTGCTTTAATAAACAGCTAGGCCTAACTCCAATGGTGGTCCATATAGTAACTCGGCTTTCTCTAAATCCATCTTTAACTTTCCGAGTCAATATTCCAAGGAGGATGCAGAAGACCCGGCTCACTTTGCTCGTTAACTGATCCGAATATCACGGAAGAGATTCCCTTCTTATCTTGTCCGGATATTGCTCTCGGGCACTTAATGCATATCCCCAAAATCTCGGACGGGTATCCCTTATCCCGAAAATTTTGGTTCCCGCCCGTTGGCCTAGGTTCCCCCACCCGTACCTATATATAGGTACCTAGGGGGTGACCTAACCCTAACGGATCATTGCTTCCATTCTCTTCCTCCTCACCAGCGCACCCCCGTTCAAGCACTCAGAGCACCACCACGGAGAGCTCGCGCGCGTCGCCGGAGCAAGGCCGCCGCCGTCCACGCTCATCCACGGCTCACCCCGCGCCGCCGCCAAACTCCGCCGCCGCGTCTCCAAGCCGTCCGCCGGGAATTGCACCGGGGCACCACGACTGCGCCATCTGCCGCCGTCGTGTCCTTCTCCAACCCACGCCGGCAAGTTTCTTGTTCCCTTGATTCAATCTTGCAATTTCTCTACTTGACCTAGATTAGATCTAGGCCAACCGCGGGCCATTTCTTGCCCCGCACCGGATTAGGTCGCATAGTTCCACGCTAGCTCGTCCAATAGCTTGATAGATGGTCACACATCACCCCCTATCACTGTTAATCATCAATTTCTCCGCAGAATCGTCCACAAATTTTCCAATCTAGATCCATTTCGCCCAAATTTTCCGCGGCTGTCATTGATACCCGGAAAATCCACTTCTTCCGGTTCTTTTACCTGCACTAGACACATGGGCAATCAATCCTCTTCCACAAATGCTTGCCAATACATAAGTACCCCATAGTTTCTGCACTGATACTCGATACTCGGATAATCTGTAACTTTCGCTCCGTCCAGTAATACCCGGACGATTCATAGTTCCCATGCCTCTTACTGACACTGCTTGCGTATATCCGGATAACTCATGATTTCCGAGTATTATGCTTTGTGTCCTTTTTTCTTGTGCTTTTGCAGACTGAACCGATGGCGCCCAAGACCAAAGGGAAGCAGACGGCCAAGCCAAGGATGACCCAATCAATATCCGCCAACTGGGCACGATCTTCTGTGACGAAGGCCAAGCTGGAGGAGCTGGCCGAGTTAGGTGTCCTTCCCCCTCAGGAGGAAATCCACTGGAGGGTGCCGGGCGACGAGACCCGGCCCACGCCTAACCCGGACGAGGTAATTTGCTTTGTCGAACATGTGATCCGGGGGTTTCGCCCCCCCACTACTAGGAAAATGGCTATAGGAGTGATGATACCCGTGACGCACATAACATTTGGCGCGTCACGCCTATTACCCGCGGCGCACCGCGTTTCTGCGCGTCGCGCCTAAAGGCATAGCCGCGGCGCACCGAATAAAAGGCCCGTCGCGCGTATGTGTGGGGCCGGGGTGGCGAGCCTCCGAGGCATACCCGCGACGCACCCATCTAGCGGTGCGTCAGGGCTATGTTGGGTAGCCGCGGCGCACACGCCAGTGGTGCGTCACGGCTATCTTTTCCACGGGTGGCATCTATAGCCGTGACGCACCGCTGTAACGTGCGCCGCGCGTACCAAACATAGCCGTGACGTGCCGAGTAGGATGTGCGCCACGGCTATTAGCGGACATAGAAGTAGATCGAGGGGCGCTGTTTTTCTTCTTCTCCCCGTTCGATCCCCTCCCCGTTCGCCGCCACACCCATCTCGCCACCGTAGACGCGCACCGCTGCTGCCGTCCACCTCTCGATCTGAACCACCGCGCCGCTGCTGCCGTCCACGACAGGGAGGAGGAGGAGGAGGGGGAGTCGCGCCGCTGCTGCCGTCCACGATCAGGAGGAGGAGGGGGAGTCGCGCCGCCGTCGACGACAAGGAGGAGGAGGAGCCACGCCGTCTTCCCCAGCGAGCACGACTACACCGAGCAGTTCGCCCTCGACGCCAAGTCCGACGAACAAAGGTGCGCCGCCCCCTAGTCCTCTCCCTCCCCTTCTCCTCGATCCCGCCCCTAGATGGCTTGTAGGAACTCCGATTCCTTCATTGTTCTTGCTGTGTTCTTTAAAGAGTCACTTAGGGGTGCAAATCCTAGAACCTAGTGCCCAGCAATAATGTGCTAGATGTGCTTGTTAACTTACTATCCATTTCCTCTTGTTGGTGGATTTCTTCAAGGCAGATAAAGCATTTCCACTTAGGCCAGAACATTAATAAACTTTGGTGGATCAAGTCAAACTCAGAAATCAAGTTGATGAGAGAGTCAGCATCTATTGTTATTTTTATGATACGTTTTTAGGGGATATTCAGTCTTACACACTATCAGTTCAGTATTGGATGGAGAAATTTCTCTAATTATATACAAATATAGATAGGGAGTGTGTAAGACAAACTCCTGTAGTTAGTTTTGCATGATGCTATAGTTAGTCGTGCTTGCTCTTGTGATTAGGAGAGGCTCTACCATTTCTCTTGAATTATGCCTGTGAAATTCATTTCTGGCATCTCTATTTTTTCAGCAGTTGTGGTATCTTGACTTAACAATCATGTGCTAGATGTGCTTGTTAACTTACTATCCATTTCCTCTTGTTGGTGTTCATCTGATAAGAACAATTGCTTCCATCTTGATTAAGCCTCTGGCCAGTGATGCAAAGCCTGAGGCCCAAGTTTAAATAAGAACAAATGCTAGATTTGATCATTATAATTCCCAGTGATGAACTTTAGCATAGCACTTCTATTCCTATCTGAGGAAAATACCCCCAGCCTGCTCTCTGTGCATAATCTAGAAATTTCTAGCTAGATGGTGTGTAGTTAACAACCTGGGGCTTGTTGGTGATGGATGGTTTTGTGCTTGTGGTCTACTTGCTCCTCAGCCCTGCTCCTCCACTAGTTCAAAAATGATGTTGCTTGTTGAAAAATGCTGCTGCTTTTGTTTGCTGCTTGTTCCTGAGAATTTGCTACTGATGTTGCTTTTGTTTGTTTGGCAGGTACTGGTGTTGGTACTGGTAATATAGTTTTGATGGATAAAAAATGATCTTCTAGGACTGGTGCTGGTGTTGTAGGACTGGTGCTGGTGTTGTAGGACTGGTGCTGGTACTGGTGTTCGATAAAATTTTGCAGATAATAAAAATTGTGCTGGTGTTGGCCTAAAGAATCTGTCCGGCCATCGAGCCGTTTAAAACTTTGCAGGGAATTCAAATGAGTTGCCCATTTTCGCCGAAATGTTGATTAATTTCCGTTTCGGCGAGAATCGGGCACTCTAGTGTTAGAAAATTAGCAAAGGTCATGCCGAAATTTTCCCGTGAATTTAGGACTTAGCCGTTACAACACAATGATAATCATGCTCTCTGTTACAACACAATGATAATCCTAGTTTCCTTTTCTTAATTAAAAGGAATCCTTGTTTTGTGATAGCTATGCTCCTCTAACCTCTATGTGTACTTTCTTAATTAAATAGAACATGGCTTGCGAAGTATGTCGGTCTCGATGTGCCGAAGGACGATTCACGGGGGCTTCTTTTATGCTTCAACTCCACGACGGTGACGTTGATTCGTTGGTAATTAACAATTCTTTTTATGTTAACCTGTTCTTTCGTTTTACTATCTAGCTTGAGACTTGTGTTTATTAACAAAATATTCTTTATATTTCTTTTTTAGATTCTACCATGCAATATTCGCGAAGAATTCAACGAGTTAGTTGGCAGTAACGTTGATTTCAATGTTCACGGGACCACCTACATTCTTCGAGTGAAAAAAGAAAGAACGAAGACCTACTTCTGCGGGCATGCATTGCAGGCTCTCATCGCCACGTACAATTTAAGCGGACGTGATTACATTCACTTCTCCATGGAAGGACCGCAACCTCGCATCAAAATTGTGTATATGGGCGGGATTGCGAGCGAGGATGGCGGGAGTGAGGAGGAAACTGAGAACGCCGAGGATATGGACACTGAGGATGATATGGACGAGGAGGACCCATGGAAACATGTGGTGGTTGCTCAAAGAGCGAATCTTAGCGAGTTTGAGAAGGACCGTGTCCTTCAGAAACTTGCCCAGATAGATAGCTACATCGGGTCCCCTTTCGTGCATCGCATCACCAACACTAACGTCTCCAATGAACATGTCATGGTATGTTTCTTAACACTTTCTTATTCGTATAGTTGCTTATGTTCTTAACACTTTCTTATCCGGTATTTGACATTGTGCTTTTATTCTTTCTTGGAATTGTGTGTTGTAGAAAATACCTTTGGCGGTAATGGACAGTGCTGGCATGGAGCATATGGGTACCATTGGAGTACGCCGTGGAGAATCAGGACCTGTCACCGTAGTTCCGATCACCAGGGATAACGCTGATGGTCGGGTCATCCTCAACTCTCAAGCATGGAGGCAGTTCCATTCCGCAAGAGGTGGTATGGAGGTTGGCCGAGCTATTCTGATCACCATGAGGGATAGTGACATCGCCAACTTGGACATGATGATGGTGATCGACTACATCCGCGCCCGCTAGATAGATTATGTGGTGATGATCGAAAATATGTAATATGGTTGTTTTCGAGACTAACTCCTGGATTTATTAGTAGTATATATGTTTGTTTTCTAGACTATGTAATATTTCTGCTATGAAAATTTATTCTATCAATTGCATACCTGTGTTTGAGCTATTGATATTCTTCTGTATTTTGTGTACTGACATTCTTCTGTATTTGAGCTGTATATACCTGTATAAATACGGTACTGCCTTTTTTAAAAAATACAGCATAGAATAGCCGTGACGCACCTAAATTACTAGCCGTGGCGCACCTTCGGAGTTACCCGTGACGCGCCACGCAATAGCCGCGGCGCACCGTGCCCGTGCGTCACGGGTATCAATAGGCGCGGCGCACCTGCTAGGTGCGTCACGGATAAACCAATAGGCGCGGCGTGATAGCCGTGACGCGCCCTGGTGCGTCACGGATAAGCGAATTGGTGCGTCACGGGTAAGCTTTTTCCTAGTAGTGCCCGGGTCACTCTTTCTTTCGTGAAGTCCTCCGCCACTATGGCCTTCGGGTGTTCGACATAGGGCCTAACTCTATGTTGAACATTACCCATTTCATCGTGCTTTGCGAGTCTTATTTGTGCATTTCGCCAAATTTGGCTCTTTTCATTGAACTTTTCCAGTGCAAACCGTGCCGCGAAAGCGGTGACGGGGCGCTCTTAACTTGCGGCGGGGTCTCTATCCAGCGCCGCAAGAATTCACCTATGCCGACTCTTAATTTGAACTCCCACGTTAAACATTGGCAATTGTCTTTCTTCTACTGCCGAGACACCTCCCCACCCGGCGAGTTGAAGTTACCGGGTTATTCGGAGGGTCTCTTAGATCTCTCCGATACCTTCAACTCTTCCCCCCTGAGTCGGATAGGGAAGCAATCCAGCCCCTCCTCTCGAAAATAGCCGTCCTTTTCGCCCACGGTCTCACTGGGCTCAACCTAGTCAAGACTTGGGTAGAATTCCGCATCCAGCCCAATTCTATTCGCCCAAAACTGATGTGCGAATATTCGGGGCACGTTACGGATGCGCTCCGTTACTCCTCGAAGAACTATCCGGCGGGTGATACCAATAAAACCATCAAGAGCTTCCTGACCGAGAAGCTGGAGGTGATAAAGAGCATAGCCGGGTTAGCGCCATTTACCCGGGATAACCCGGCTCCAGCGGTAAAATCCGACACTTATACACTTTGTCATACTTTGACTTGATACAAACACTAACTCCCATTTTTATGCTTTTTTCTCAGGACGATAACGTTTTCTGGAGTATCAAAACCCCTCCCAACTCAGGTAACCCGGAGGAAGAAGAGGAGGAACCGGTCGATATAGACGAAGGTACCACCCGGATTCCAATCACCCCAACCTCTATCACTTTGCTTTCTTTTTCCAATTATACGCATACGCCTTTCAGGGATGGATGACAAGGGTGACAACAACGACCAGAGGGACTCGGAAGAAACCGAGAGCGACAAAGGCGAAATCGAGCACGAAGCCGAAGCCGGGACCAAGAGGAAAGCCCGCGGGGTCGTCTTCAAGGTTCCATACCGCTCTCTTGCTTCTAAACCATACTCCTTTGCTAACATGTGCGAGCTAAACCGATAATTATCCGACTGGCCGTACTTGAAGGATCTACCCGCGACCAAGCGCAGAGTGACCCGGAACTTCCCGGGTGAATCCACACTTAACTCGGGTATTTCATCATCCCCGGCTCGACGCGCTGGTATTTTTCAATCTCTTCCCGGACATCAAGGTTTTCCTTTTCCGAGTCACCCCTTAGCAGGGCAATTCCATATCTTACTTTCGTAATGTTTGTCAGCTTCGTCCGGGTCTAGCAGCGAGTTCCCCTCGGACTTCATGGTGAACCCCGGGTACGGCTCTTCTCCTGATGTTCTAATGCATTTCCATAATTTTCTCCAGTTACATGCTAACTGCTTATCTATACCGTCCACAGAGCCACGGTCACCATCAGTGACCAAGAAAACATGGAAACCGAAGATCCGGGTAAGGAGAACCCGATTGATAATATGACTGCCGCGGCTGGCGGCGAGGAAGGGCGGCAAGCGCCACCAAAGGATCCGGCTGATCAAGAAGCCGAGTATCCTATAGCCTCGCACGCACGCGAGGAGGAAGAGGCCACAGTCCTTGGCAGGGGAGAGGCGAGCCAAACTCTGATACTCGCACGACTCGGCCTTCTCCTGTCAAGGAAAAGACTCCGACTCCGGGTTGCCAAGATCCCGGGTCTTCCAACTCGGACAATCACTCCTTCGACCAAATGATGAGCACCCTCCTTGCCATGAAGGCCACGGAGAACACTATATTAGAGCGCATGGCCGCTGAACACCGGGTAATACTAACTGATATCTCATGTTATCCATCTAGTCCCCAAGTTCCGAGTATAACTTGTCGGAGTTACACTCGGTACTCCGTTTGATACTCAGCTGACTATGATATCCGACTGACGTCTGACTTTCCATTCCTTTTAGGCGCAGGAGAGCCGATCCGAGGAAATTTTGGCCAAGACCAATCAACTCCTGGATGCCGAGGTAAAGCTAAGAAAAGCACTTGAGGCTGAGGTGGAAAACTTGGAAAAAGATGTCACGGAATACAAAGAGAAATACACCACTGCTCAAGCTGCGCTGAAGAAATTATTGGCTCAAGTTGCCGACGCTTATCGTGTCCTCCTTGGTGAGATTTTGTTACTAACTGGTTTGTGCCTTGGATTTTTTGTTTTCTTGATCCATGATACCCGGAATGCTTTGATATAACCCATGTTATTTATATTGTAGGTGCTAACCTTGCGCCCTCAGAAGAGGATGACATCCAGAAGGTAAAAAACTTGAAGAATGTGCTCCGAAGATTCTGCGCCGGCACTAAATGGATCCTGGACACCATACATGTAACACCTGGGGTGTTACCTTAGGCTAGAAAGTTGTTTGTCTTCTTTTGTTTTGCATCTCATGCATCATAAGCATTGCATCATGTTTTTCCAAACCAATAAAAACTTCAAAACAATTTAAATTGTTCAAAAACCCTAATGGTAAATGCAAACAACACATTCAAATTCAAATCAACTCAATCCTATTTGGCATATTTCCAATGTGGGTTTAAAAAAGATTAAAATCTTGTAAACAAATTAAATTCAATAATTTTCATAATTGTTTGGGCTTATTAAATAAAATTTGTCTATTTTAAATCAAATGAAACCCTATATGAATTTCAAATACTAAATTTCAAACTAATTGTCATTTTTTTCAAATTGTTGAAAATAGGTAACCTACCCCGATGTCGCTTATTTGCAATAACCCCTTCCTTTCCGTTGATCCCAAAGTATTTGTATCTTGTGATGATCGGATTACGCCGGTATCTTGTGAGTATGGTTTATCCACTTGCCAGTACTTAACCGTACTGACCCACGAATCCTTTTTCGTGGCTGCAAATTCCAAATTGCAGTCAACAGGTTTGAAGTCTGACGACGTTAGCTTGGGAATCCCTCCGGCTTGGCCTGGGCAGGGATTGGACGCTCTCGGTTATCTTCAGGACTCTTAGTCCAATTTGGATCTTGTCCGTAGACGGACGATATGTTGTTTCTTCTGCTGTTATTTTGGATCTTTGTATTGTATCAGTTGTATCCCTGGCTCGTTTGAGTCATCTTGTATCTATCTGTTTCTGTTGTAATTGTGGAATATTCGTGAACTGTTGTAATGTTATCATAAGTGGCAACCTGGAATCGGTTATTATGCGGATTTGGCGGGAATGCTGAAATCTGCATAGTGCCCGATCTCGGGGCGTCACAAATGGTATCAGAGCCAGGTTCCGATTCCCGAGATTGTTTCGATACGAATGGCTATCGAAGCAACGGGTCCGCAAAGCCTGTAGGATAACCTCGCTAACGGTCGTTGTTTCTAGAGTGTCAAAAAACTATTTCTGCTAAACTATTTTGGAAAAACATCTCAATAGGATTCTTGTTTTCTCCTTACCCCTATTCTATTTCCCCTCCCATCATATTTGTTTTGGAGTCTACTCTCGTACTCAATCTTTCAAAGTGTTAGGATCCTACGTGGGTGGACGTTTTCTGAGCCTTTAACCTAATAGGTTCGATCATCGGAAGATTCCTGGTGGAAGAACATCGTCGTCACTCCGAGCAAGAATCCCTTGTTAGTGGTGTCGAGGAGATCAACTGGAAGCACGAAGAATCGATAGTCGAACCTCTTTTCCCTCTCGGGTTAGCAGGTGGATTGCGAGGGCGCAATCCCTTGTTAGTGGTGTCGTCTGTAACACCTGGGGTGTTACCTTAGGCTAGAAAGTTGTTTGTCTTCTTTTGTTTTGCATCTCATGCATCATAAGCATTGCATCATGTTTTTCCAAACCAATCAAAACTTCAAAACAATTTAAATTGTTCAAAAACCCTAATGGTAAATGCAAACAACACATTCAAATTCAAATCAACTCAATCCTATTTGGCATATTTCCAATGTGGGTTTAAAAAAGATTAAAATCTTGTAAACAAATTAAATTCAATATTTTTCATAATTGTTTGGGCTTATTAAATAAAATTTGTCTATTTTAAATCAAATGAAACCCTATATGAATTTCAAATACTAAATTTCAAACTAATTGTCATTTTTTTCAAATTGTTGAAAATAGGTAACCTACCCCGATGTCGCTTATTTGCAATAACCCCTTCCTTTCCGTTGATCCCAAAGTATTTGTATCTTGTGATGATCGGATTACGCCGGTATCTTGTGAGTATGGTTTATCCACTTGCCAGTACTTAACCGTACTGACCCACGAATCCTTTTTCGTGGCTGCAAATTCCAAATTGCAGTCAACAGGTTTGAAGTCTGACGACGTTAGCTTGGGAATCCCTCCGGCTTGGCCTGGGCAGGGATTGGACGCTCTCGGTTATCTTCAGGACTCTTAGTCCAATTTGGATCTTGTCCGTAGACGGACGATATGTTGTTTCTTCCGCTGTTATTTTGGATCTTTGTATTGTATCAGTTGTATCCCTGGCTCGTTTGAGTCATCTTGTATCTATCTGTTTCTGTTGTAATTGTGGAATATTCGTGAACTGTTGTAATGTTATCATAAGTGGCAACCTGGAATCGGTTATTATGCGGATTTGGCGGGAATGCTGAAATCTGCATAGTGCCCGATCTCGGGGCGTCACAATACAGTGGCCAACCGATGGCTATCCGGGTATGGAAACTTTGATCCATGCGTGTTCCACTGTACCCGCATGGATTGAGCTCTGGAAACGCTCGGCATGCCGAGTTGGGATGGCTCGGGGGCTGATGCTGGCTAAAGCCTACTTTCCGAAGCTTGATCCGGCAAAGTTGGTGGCCGGGTTTCCAGAATTCAAGGCTGATGGTTCTAGATTCGGCATTAAGGATTTCAAGGCTGTGCAGAGCGAAGTGCGTCACTCAGCGACTACAATTGCCGATTCTCTGGACTTAAGTAACTTCGTGACTTCATACGACGCCAAGGGTAAACCTGTGAAGGAAGATATGCCTTTACCCTTCGATATTCTGGAGAACTGGAATGCTGACTTAGCCAGGAAGAGGGAGGAAGCTGCAAAGAGGGAAGCCGACTTTAAGTCGACGCCCTCCTCCCCTACACCGGCTAGCCGCCCTCCTCTTCGTCCTGATGCTGCTCATCCGGGTAACGATGCTGGGAAGGCTACTGGCCAGGACCCGACTGGCAAGGGCAAGGACAAGATGGATGCCTCGACCCAAGATGCTGAGTGATCTTTTCTATCCGCTGTCATTTCCTATGCGTCAGTCGGCCAATGGGCCCTGAACAATTACTTTTGACGGTGCGCCTGTGCACCTTTGATACTAGTATCGAGACTTGTAATGCACTTTAATGCCTTGATATATCTCGTGGCTTTTCTGGCCTTTGGATGATTTTTGATATTTATCTGCCTTTGAGCTCATTTATTCTTGATATTCCGACTTTCTTTATGGTTCCTTTTGTGAGACTCGGTCTCCGGGTCTCGTGGGTTTTGTGAGGTGGACTTTTCTCTAAGTCCCCAAGTCCCCAAGACTCGGATTTTTGGGTTTTTGAGCTTAATAGCTAGACAATTTGTTTCTTTTTTCAAAATCCCCAGTCCCCAAGGCCCGAACTTCCGAGTCTAGGGTGTTAGGTCTTTCAAAGAGAACAAATCATTTCTGCTAAGCCCAAAACCTAGAGCCGTTTCACATAGGTTTTGAAGTTATGCTTAATAAACAGTGAGTTTCCGGTTATTAACCCTGTACTCTGCATAACTTGTGGTTTAGATGACCCTTTTGGCTCTCTTGTACTGTAAGCCGGCTTTCGCGTGGATAATCATGTTGCTACATCTATACGAAGACAGGGTCAGGCAAGTCCCATTGGGCATCATGACTGATTGTGATCATATGCGAGCAAGTCATGCCACTTTAATGCGAGTCACATCGAGCTTAAGTAAGAAAAGTCAAGAAAGTTTGGCTCCTTTGTCCGGTTATAAGCTTGCAGCCGTACTCGTTTGCGAGTAATCGGCCCTTATAACTCATAGGCATCATGGCCGGGTCTTTGAGTTTGTAACTGTGCTATTCAAGCAATCAGCCCCCAAGACCTAAATATACGCAAACTGCTAAAGAAGCTAATGTACAAAAAAACAATAAACAATACTTACCTGGAAGAAAGATAAAAAAGCATAATAGAAATAAAAAGTGATAAAGACACATGAAAAGGAAATAATATATTGCTTAACCATCTCTTTATTGATATGAGAAAAGTTAGGTCAGCAGGCCGCCTCATTAAAAACCCTCCAGTCCCCTTAGGTACCCTGGATAGGAAAAGAGTGCGTCTGAAACCTGCTGCCTGTTACATCGTGTGATTCCACTTTGTGAATCTAGGCTATACTAAGTATAGTAGGGACGCAGCTGAGCCACGTTCCATGGTCTTTCTTTCTCTTGCATAGATGAAGTGGTATGAGCGGTGTCATTAACCGTAGCCGACTCTTCCCTTGCATCTATCAAGTAATATGATCCATTGTGCAGATTCCGGCTTATGATGAACGGTCCTTCCCATGGCGGTGATAACTTGTGTTTTCCTTCCTTTGATTGCACCAGGCGCAGAACCAGATCTCCTTCCTGGAAGACCCGGGTTTTCACGCGCCGGCTATGATACCTTCGCAGATCCTGCTGATATATGGCTGATCTCTCCAAAGCTTGTTCCCTTTCTTCTTCTAGCATATCCATGGCGTCTTGCCGGGTCTTCTCGTTCTCCACCTCGAAATAAGCCGATACTCGAGGCGAGTCATGGATAATATCACTCGGCAACACTGATTCTGCGCCATAAACCATGAAAAACGGTGTCATCTGAGTAGATATGTTAGGTGTGGTATTGATACCCCAAACTACTGAAGGTAATTCCTCTACCCATGCACCAGCAGCTCTGATACACGGGACTCGCAACCGTGGCTTTAATCCACGAAGCAACTCCTGGTTTGCTCTCTCCACTTGCCCATTAGCCTGTGGGTGAGCCACTGAGGCTATGTCCAAACGAATGCCATTGTTTCCACAAAACTTCTCCATCTCGCCAAGGGACATGCTGGTTCCATTGTCGGTAATTATGCTGTGGGGATATCCGAACCGATAGATGATCCTTTTCAGGAACTTGACTGCTGTAATTGCTTCACAATTGGTAACTGGCATTACCTCAACCCACTTGGTAAACTTATCAACTGCCACTAAGAGATGTGTCTTTTTTCAAGGTGACATGTGGAAGGGGCCAACCATATCCATACCCCAAACAGCGAACGGCCAGGTTAACGGGATAGTCCGCAGTTCCATAGCCGGCACATGGGTTTGGCGAGCGTACCTTTGACATCCGTCACACCTTGCCACCAAGCGCTCCGCGTCTGCTAGGGCCGTGAGCCAGAAGAAACCATGTCGATAAGCTTTGGCCACGAGGGATCTTGTGGATGCATGATGCCCACAATCACCTTCATGGATCTCCTTGATGATCTGTCGGCCTTCTTCTGGTGCTACACAGCGCAAAAAAGCCCTGCTGCACTTCTTTTGTACAACTCCCCATTGATGATAGAATATCCTTTTGCTCGTCTCAGAATTTGTCTTGCTAATACCTCCTGCTGTGGTAACTCGCCCCGTGATAGGTAGGCCAGGAATGGCTCTGTCCACTCGGGAACAGCACGTACTGTGGCCACGAGCTCCAAATCCGGGTCTTGATTTGCCAGTTCTTCCTCAGACTCAGTTTTAACTGATGGTCGCCATAGCTCATCCAGGAAAACATTGGGTGGAACCGGCTCTCTGTGCGAGCCGAGTCTGGCGAGTGCGTCTGCTGCCTCGTTTTTTCTTCTGTCTATGTGCTCCACCTCATACCCGGAAAAACATCCGGCAACCCTGTCCACCTCTCTGCGGTATGCTGCCATAGTTGCATCTTTTCTATCCCAAGTTCCTGAGACCTGCTGTACCACAAGGTCTGAATCTCCAAAGCATCGTATCCTCTTAATGTTCATCTCCTAAAGGTACGAGGCTACCTTTAGGGCCTCGTACTCGGCCACGTTATTGGAACAATCAAAATGAATCTGCAACACGTAACTTAACTTGTCTCCTTTGGGTGATGTTAGCACCACTCCAGCTCCTGATCCCTCGTACTGCTTGGAACCGTCGAAGTGCATAATCCAAGACTCGGAATTTGGAGCCATGGTGGGCATGCCTGTGTGAGTCCAATCGTTAATGAAATCAACCAGAGCTTGAGATTTGATTGCTGACCTGGGCTCATAGTTGATATGGTAATCTCCCATCTCGATCGCCCACTTGGATATTCTACCCGTAGCATCCGAGTTTCTGATGATATCCGACATTGGTATAGAGCTAACCACTATTATGGGGTGTTCCTGAAAATACGGCTTCAGTTTCCGGCTGGCCATGAAGACCTCGAAAACCAGCTTTTGCCAATGTGGGTAGCGCTGTTTTGCCTCTGATAATACCTCGCTGACATAATAAACCGGCCTCTGGACCGGGTGATCTTTCCCATCCTCCTTACGCTCGACAACAACCACTGCGCTAACCGCCCGGGGCCCGGCTGCAACGTATAATAGCATGGGCTCTTTAGGACCCGGGGCTGCTAGGACTGGTGCCTCAGATAACTGCTTCTGTAGCGCTTCGAACGCCTCGTCCGCCTCTTGATCCCATACGAATTTATCCGATTTCTTCAAGAGCCGGTACAATGGTATTTCCTTTTCTCTGAGTCTGGATATAAACCGGCTGAGCGCTGCTACGCACCCTGTGAGCTTCTAAACATGCTTCAAATTTGCTGGCTTTTTCAGACTTTGGATAGCTTTGATTTTATCCGGATTTGCCTCAATTCCTCTTTCAGAAACGATAAAGCCAAGTAATTTCCCGGCTGGGACTCCAAAGACACACTTTGTTGGGTTAAGCTTCATCTGGTACCTTCTCAGATTCTTGAACGTTTCCGTTAGATCATCAATAAATGTCTCCGCTTTCCTGGTCTTGATCACCACATCATCCACGTATGCGTGAGCAATGCGTCCGATTTGGTCCTCAAAGCACTTATGAATACACCGTTGATAGGTTGCGCCAGCGTTCTTCAATCCAAATGTCATGGTCTTGTAACAGAAGGCCCCAAAAGGGGTCATGAACGATGTTTTCTCCCAATCTTCCTTCTTGAGCTTGATCTGATGATACCCGGAATATGCGTCCAGGAAACATAATAGGTCACTTCCAGCTACTGCGTCAATGATCTGATCTATCCTTGGTAGTGCAAATGGATCCTTTGGCAATGCTTGTTGAGACTTGTATAATTGATGCACATTCTCCACTCATTGGTCTTTTTCATCACGAGAACCGGGTTTGCTAACCAGTCCGGGTGAAATACTTCCATGATAAAGCCGGCTGTAAGCAGCCGTGCGATTTCTTCTCCTATAGCCTTCCTTCTTTCTTCATTCATTTTTCTCAGGCCCTGCTTCACAGGCCTGGACTTGGGATCAACGTGCAAACTGCGCTCTGCCAGTTCTGTAGGGATACCCGGCATGTCGCTGGGCGTCCAGGCGAACACATCCTGATTCGAACGAATAAACTCCACAAGTGCTTTCTCCTGCTCGCTGTCCAAGTTAGATCCTATAGCAAATTGCTTGGAGGGATCACCCTCGACAAAAGCCACCATCTTGGTGTCCTGCGCTGCCTTGAACTTTTCCCTCTCATCTTCGGTATTCGGCCTTTTTAACGCTGTTCTGTCATCCGGGTCTACTTGAGACCGGTAATACTTGAGTTCCTCTTTTCTGCAGGCTTGTTCAGCCATTGCCGCATCTCCTTCATTGCACTCAGCTGCTATATCCCGGTTCCCATGTATGGTGATGGTCTGCTTTGGACCCGGGATTTTTAGCTGTAGATACACATAACATGGCCTCGCCATGAACTTAGCGTAAGCCGGCCTTCCGAATAGCGCGTGATAAGGGCTGCGCAACTTGACCACCTCGAAAGTGAGCCACTCAACCCGGAAATTGTCCTTCGATTCTCCAAAAGCTACCTCCAGTGTGATTTTTCCCTCGGGGCACGCTGAGTGACCCGGTACTATCCCGTGAAAAACTGTCGAACTCTTCTGTAGCTGGGACTCCTTGAGACCCATGCGTAGAAAGGTTTCCCAATATAAGATGTTGATGCTACTACCACCGTCCATTAAGACCTTTTTCAACTCATAACCATTGACCTGCGGTGCAACCACCAATGCTAAGACTCCCGGGTGTTCTATCCTTTCCGGGTGATCCCTTCTGCTCCATGTTACGTCCTGCTCTGACCATCTCAGGTATCTCGGAACGGCCGAGGCAACTGAGTTTACCGCCTTTTTCAGTATCTTTTTATCCTTGTTGGAAATTCCTGTAGTATGTACGTCGTATTGTCCCAACTGCTTGGGGTTGGCCTGGAAACCTCCAGCTCCCCCTTGGTTATTACCCGGATTTCCACCTGCCGGGTTGCCGGCTGGGGGTGGTCCGTGGCCCGGGTTTCCACCCGGACCCGGTCCTCCTCCCCGACCTGCACCTCGCATATCCTTGTTTATTTCCTCGTTCATCCATCTCTGTAGGTCCGCACATTGCTCCAATGAATGGTTAGCCGGCCTACCGTTTCTGCTGTGCTTTGGGCACACCATCCTGAAGATATCCCAATTGTTACCTGGCCTTGGTGGTCCTTGATAATTTCCTCCGTTCTGGTTTCCTCCATTGAAGTTTCCTTCTGCCCTAGGTCTCGAAGACCCGACTTCTGTGCTAGCGACAAACTCAGAGCTTCCCTCAAACGGGCGCTTATTCTGGTTGTTCCCATTGTTACCTCCATTGTTACCCAGCGTTGATCCATTGCCGGTTCTTCCATTGTTGCTTGTGTTTGCTTTCACTTTCTTGTCATCGACATCCTCTTCTGTAGTATCTGTTGCAGCGTGCTTGTTGCATGCATCCATTAGCTCTCCCATCGTAACCTCTGAAGCATTCCGACTAGATTTCATGCGAGTTAACTTTTGCACTAAAGGTATGTACTTGCACGTCTTTGCCATCGCTTGTAACGCATCCTTGGGCTGAATATCCGTAGATGAATGAAGTATCTCCATGACTCGGCGCACCCAACTGCGCGCCGATTCTCCCTTCTTCTGGACACACCGCTCTAGGTCATCAATAGTAAATAGCTTTCTGCACGTCCCATGAAAGTGCTTGATAAACGCGGTTTTCAACTCCTCCCATGACTTGATGGATCCCTCCGGTAGATTATTGAACCATAACTTTGCTGCTCCTTCTGACATCATTAAGTACATGAACTTGGTTTGAAGATTTTCAGTTGCGTTGCAGATTGACATAGCCATCTCATAACTGCTCAACCATGTTTCCGGATCCATAGTCGGCTCATAATTCACCACTTTACCAGCCTCCTTGAATTTATCCGGGTAAGGCTCAGCCCTAATGTTGTCCGACAGACACTTAGGCCCGGCAAGATTAGTCGGAACCGGCCTCACTCGGGAAACGTGTGATCCTGCGGGGGGCGCGGCTGGGCGCGGCACTGCTGCTGGTCCATGCACCGCAGACCCGGTCGCGGCTCTCCTCGCTCTGGAACTATCCACAATGGCTTGCGCCGCTGATGCTGCTGGTACTGCTTGAACACGGGGAGGAGGCGGCATTTGCTGCTGCTCTGCCCTCCGTCGCGCTGAGCTTGTCTGAATATTGCCGGTATTGGCTCGTTGCTGGCTGATATACGGTGTCCCATGCATTCCACTTCTGTTGTCCGGGTAATTAACTTGCTGTGCTGTAACATCCCAAGTATGAAAAACCACCCCTTAGAATGTTTGTTTCATGTTTATTAAAGTATTGCATCATGTCATCATATTGTTTTCATGTTGTTTGCATTTGTTTCTTAATTGTTGCATCTGTTTTTCCCTGTTTTCACAATTCAATTCAACCCTTATTCAAATGATTGTTTTATACTTGCTCTGTTACAACATTTGAAATAAAAATCACAAATAAAAACAACCAATTTATTTCATTTTATTCCATAGTGATCACTTGTTAAAATGATGGTTTTAAATCAATCATTTAATTTCCAATCATATTTAAAATTCAAATCAAGCATCAAACAGCAACCAATTTGAATTCATGCAAATTATAAAACAAATTTAATCAATGGGTTATAATTAACATAGGGGTTACCCTATTTAAAAGTTTGTTTTTATTAATGATCATTTAATATCAAAATTCACCCAAAATTGGTTTAAACACAAACAACAAACAAAATTCAAAATTTTTGAAAATAAAACTTAGCATTTGTTTGCTAATGGCCTATTGAACTTCCTCTAATTTTTCCAAATTTTTTACTAATGTAAAACCCTTCCTTTTCTTCCAATTCCTATTTCAGCAAAAAAAAGGGGGAGAAATAAAAATTTAAAACGATTTTGGCGCCAAAGGGAGTGGGCTGCGCCCAGCCCACCTCATCTTCCTTCCGCGCGCAGCCCAGCCCGCCACTTAACGCAGAAAAACGCTTCGTTTTTTTTCCTGTTCTATTTCTACCGTCACCCTCGTGTATGGCGGCCATCGGAGCGTGCCACGGCGGCAGACGCGCCACCCGACGGCCAGGAGGCGAACCCGTACCCTATAAGAACCCTAGGGCAGCGCGCCGTCAACCCTAGCCCCTAGGTCACTGGTTCCCCTCGCCTCCGCCGCCGCCAATCCCTCTCCTCGCCGGATCCCACTCCCTATCCCCCTCGCCGGAGAAGAGCACGACTGAATCCATGCCGTTTCCCGCCACTCCGCCGCGCCACCTACCTGCCTAAGCACAGGAACCAAACCACCGCTACCCCCTCTTCCGATTAGACACCAGAGCCACCCCGGAGAGCCCCTGGATACGCGCCGTCGTCCACGTCGCCGCCGTTCTGCCCCGAGTACTGCAACCTCGACCATCTCCCGGTGAGCCACCGTGGCATCCGTCCCCTCCTCCCTCTCTGTTGATTCGCAAGCACCACAGCACCGTGCACGTCCACCACACCCACTCGCAGCAGCACGAGCACGGCCGCGTTGTTTTCCCCGCCGGCGAGCAACGACTCGTTCTCTGTCAGAGTGCAGCGCGCGTTCAGTTAAATTTTTAGTTAACGCTCGTGTTGAAGTATAACCTCACTGCCTAACTGAACCTGACAAAACGAAGTCGAGTACTGCAGTGGTTGCAGTACAGCGCGCGCGCCCGCAGGTCTCGAGTTCGATTCCTAGCGCTGCGGAATAAACCAACTATTTCGCGCGCTGGCTGACATCCGTGCCCCACCCGCCAGCGGGCCTCGCTGCCACGCACGCGCAGTCACGCCACGCTGGCCCCCAGGCCCACGCGCAGTGGCTGTGGCTAGGCCACAGTGCTGAAACGAAAGTTTCTGCACGTTTCTGTTTCAAAATAGAACTTTTTTAATTACAGTTTGGTCCTCAATTTTAATTTGTTAATAACTTTTAATCTATAACTCTAAAAAATAAAATCCAAACATGTTTGTTGTTATAAATTAAATTATCTATCCAAATAGTCCATTTGTGTACTGTTTTGAAATTTCCAAATGCATTTAAATTTCAAATTCAAATAATTCAAATGCAATTTTCTAAATTCCATAACTAAATCATAATAAATCCAAATCATGCAAATAAAATATGTTTTCAATGCCATTTCACATAACCTATTCAAATATAAATTTTGTTTCATGGTTTGAATAATTTAAATTGCTTAAATTATTTAAATCTTATTTAAACCATTTAAAATTGCTAAAATCATAACTTGCTCAATTTAAATTATTTTTGAACATGCAAAATATGTTTTCAAACCACCAAAGTATAAACTTTTAAAATGTTAATTTTAATTTATGTTTTGAGCAAATAAAATTCAAATAAAAATTCATGCTTGTTTTAAATTCATTTAAAACTTGTTTAATTTTGTTTAATTCATAATAAATTCATCCTAATTCATTTTTCAATATTTGAAACATGTAATCCACCCAAAATTTTATGAACTTTTCAAATATGAATTTTGTTATTTATTTTGCACAATTTAAATTGGTGAAAACAACAAATACTTGTGTGTCACCTTTAAGGAACCAAAAAAATCTTTAACTTAATAAATAAAAAATTCTAAATTGCTAACCCTCATTTCAAATTGGTTCTAATGTTGTTATTTTGTTGTTTTCCTCATGCATGCATCATAATAATCCACCTTCACCTGTTGATTAGTGGGAAAACAAATAATCTATCCAAAATCCATGGGCTTTTCATATGCAACTCAAAATTGCATATGTGCCCATTTAAATTGTGTTACCATGACAATTAGGTTATTTTGATGCATCTATTAACTTGACATGCATCATCCCATGATTGTGCACTATGCCATGATATTGATTGTTTATCTTCCTATATTGTTTGTTTGCTTCTTCTCGGATAGACGACGACGTTGAGACCGACGATCTTTACGACACCCCTTCTGAGGATCTAGCTCAGTACCCGGCTACTGGGTTTGCAGGCAAGTTATCACTCACATGAACCATTGTGTTCCTTTCAACATTGGTTACCGATACTTTCCGTTGTCTATTTCTGCTAGCCATATGTATCGTTGCTTCTGTTACGAACCTATCACATGATACCCTGAACCCTGATATTGCCTCATCTCCACTCCCATCACCCCTTGGTTGAGCCCGTGTCTTACTAGCATGCTTAGGGTTGTTCTGCTCGAGTCTGTTATCAGTTACTTTCTGTTACCATATCCTATTATATTTTGGGGCTCGATGTTAAACAACAACCTGTTAATTTGAGGTAATAATAATTTGCTGATAAGGCACCGGCAGGAGGCCCGGCGTGGTTTTGAGGCCTGCTAATGTCGACCCTAATAGGAAAAGGGTCTTGTCTACTGATCCATGATGAGCGCACTATCCGCATGTGGGAAGCGTGTATGGGCGCCCCCCTCAATTTGACTCGATTCGCATCTCGTCCAAATCACCACACTTAGTTCGGGCTTTCCATTTGATGCACGCATATGCAGGTACGAACCCGAGGCCAGGGTGGAACTTTTGTAGTCGGCATTTAGGGCGGCCTGGTCTTCCAGTGCTATGAGGGTCCCCTTTTCTTCGTGGGGCTCGATTAGCCGCGCACGCACAGCACGTGGTGCTTTGGGCTTGATGCGAAGAAGAGTTGAGTTGTGTTGAGTGCCCCGCTTGGTGGGAAAGGCCTTTCCATCTGGCGGGTTATTCGTACGTGTACGGCCAAATTGGTGCACCCCTGCAGGGATAAATCTTCTCGAGAAGCCGTGTTTTCCGCGGTTATGGTTGACTTGGTGAAAGTACTGGCTAACAAGTACTGAGAACTACTTACACCTAACTAATGATAACTTGACTAGTAATAGGCTTATTGACACAACAATTGATCCATCATTAATCCAACGGTGTGAGTTATCCTCGGATTGCTTCTTTGGATAAGGAACGAGGTCCAGGATGGGTTTGTTTTGGGTGGTTAGCTATAGTTGGTTACGATACGCTATCTTACCCCCTTTCTGTTATCCGGAAGTTGTATATGTTCTGTAGTTGGTTAGAGCAGCCAGTTGCAGCATCTTTTATACCCCTTTCTTCTGTTGATCCCAAGGCATCTGTGCTTGGTGTTGACGGGCTACACTTTGGTGAACTGTGAGTCTTGCTTGCCAGTACGTTTATGTACTGACCCCTTTGGGGCTGTGGTTTCCGCAGACTACGCTTACGAGGATCCAGGTGACGGCTACTACGTGGAGTTTGACGAGTCTGCTGACGAGTAGTTAGCGGACCCGGGCAGGATCCGAGACATCGTGGATGGGCTTCGTTTTCTTTTCATTCCCGGCTTCTTAAGCCAATTTGGATTTGTCTGTACTCAGACCCCTTTGAATGCTTCCGCTGAGTTGTAATGATGTTATGTTGGGACATGTGTCCTCTGGATGATTGTATTTGCTATTCTCTGCCCTAGTGAGGGCCAGTTGCAACTTATTTCAATCTTTTGTGTCTTAGAGATATGTTATGTTATCATGTTGTTCAAAGCCGTTGACATACCATGTGTGTATGGTATGAAGTACGTCAATGGTAGTGTCCTGATTTCTACGGGATAGTTTACATCGACGGCGAATAGTAAAGATTGGTTGTCACACATAAGTGTTGGCCTACTCGTAAGAGATGCGGGTGCCGGTAAGCCCCGTAATCCAATCAAAATACTGTTCAGTTCGTACGGTGAGTATCCTCTAGAAGTCCGGGTGCGACATGTGCCACTGCCGTATGCAATAAATCGATCGCCCATCGGGTCTGCTCCGCATGGGGTGACTCTCTTACGGGGATCTGGTTCAATGCTAACGTTGCAGCATACACATTGTCCATGGGATTGTTGTAATGACCCGCTGGCGTGCGAAACCGCGACGGTGGTGGTGGTGGTAATGTATTGCCGGTAGTAACTCCAGTCTGTAACATGGGTAACCCGGCCTGCGTGTTTACCGGTTGTGCTCCTCCAGTTGCGGGTTGATGTACAGTTTCTTGGTTTGCTGCTGGAATCGGCTGATCCTGGGGTGTGATGAATAGTGTGGCCGTGTTTATAACTCCACCCGTTGCTGGTAATCTGGTCTGGTGCCTTTTACGCACCCTGGTTGTCTCTTCTCGGAGCCGGTTCTCCAATGCATCTAGATCGCGCTGGCGCGCAGCTACCCCTTGTTTTTCTGCTTCCACTTGCCTTCTCTGTTGTTCCAATGCACGAAGGGCTACATCCAGATCCCTAACACGTTCCGCCGCGTTTTCCGGGGTTATGACTGTGGCTAGAACGGTGGGATCCAGGATCAGGTTGTTGTTGAACAGGGTCGGGTGTTGCGGATTTGAAGGACCCACCCCTGGCGTCCGGTTTGCCAGATATCCGAACATGTTTACCTGCAACTCGCTATCCGCCGCATGGCTGGTAACTGATGCCGATTCTCCGTCGACCCGGGTTAAGACCGGGTTTCCGTCAATCGGATTTTGCGTCTGGGCCAATGCTTGTGTTGTTCCGACAGCGGCCGCGGTCACGTTCCCCTGATTAAGATTGGTCGCGGGGGCCATGTAAACCGCGACCTCGCGCACAATGCTTGGCGCAGATTCGTATTCTTCCTCATCATCGATGTCTTCCTCGTACCGGTCCTCCAGCAGGTGCAGGATAGACTCGGTGTCGTCTTCTCTCGTAACCCGGCCATGCGGGGTCCATGCCGGCTCCTCTGGCTGTTCCCTCTTCGTGGTGGGCTCTTCTGCCGGATCTATTGTCCCGACTGATTCCTCCCCATCGGACTGAACGCAGGTGGCCTCCCCTGACACAGAATCAAATCCAAAATCGTCAGGAGCTAAACCGGACGTACGTACCATGCCAATGAAGACGTTGATCCGGCCGATCGTCACGACATATCCGGATTCGAGCAGATCCGACTCTGGCCCCCAGCCAAAATCGTCCACCATCTTCTCTCCTTCGGGGTTGGTGTAGATCTCGCCGACGACGAGGTTCTTCATGTTCTCCCGAGCTTCTCCCGTGATGTAAACAACCTTGGACGTAGGCCCCACGGTGGGAGCCAACTGTCGTGGGATAATCACAGCAGACGTTACCAGGGGTAACTTGTCTTGGGGCGAATCGACTTGAGTGTTTGGGAGAGGGTTTAGCTCAAAGGAAACCATGGTGATATGCGATCCGGTAGCCGGCAATCAAGTCGCCGAGTCTACGATATGAATATATTAGCTCGATACTGGTGTTACAATGGATACTCGAAATCTCTCAATCTGGCGATCAGGTTCTTGCTCACGTAAAAGCTTGTCTATCCCTAACCTAGGGACCGACTTATATAACATCCGGACCCCCTGACTTACTCTCCAAGGCGCACTCTGAATCCTACCCGGAAACTGCTTACGAACCCTAAACTTCCTTACCGGAACCCACAATCCGGGTTACGAGGCCTTCGTTCCTGGGCCTTCTAGAAGCTTCTTTATACTAAGCCGGGTCTTGCGCAGCGTCCTTTGGGCCGAGTGACTCCTTGGTGTTAGCCTACCGGGTTATCATCCCTCCATCACCTCCCCCCGGATATTTCAAATATCCGGCCTAGCTACACCGTAAATTTCCGGTGCTAACCCCGGAATATTCTGGCTCTGGCGTACTGCAACAGTCAGAAATTGGAGGATCCTATAAATAGCTGTCTTCTTCCTCTAGACATCCAGTTCGTCCATTCCTCTCTCTCTCCTTCATTGTTCAAGAGCTCAAAACGCCCCGATCTCCCTCCTCCTCCAACCAAACTCGATGCCCTTCAAGGATCTCATGGAGGAGGCCTAGATCTACCAAGACAAAAATTGTATTCCCACACCATACCTCTTGGGATCTTGTAATCTCTTGGTTGCTTTGTCATCCTAGAGAAACCCAAGTGCTTGTAGCTTCCACCTTGTAGCAAGAAACTTCGGATTGTTGAGAGCCTCTATCTCACTTGTGGAGTAGCCTCAACCACTTGTAAAGGTTTGGTCAACGCCTTCAAGTCGACCTCATAGTGGAAACGAGAATCTCCCTCACCGGAGAAGCTCAAGGAGAAAAAGTGTGCACATCCGTGCTATTGAGGAGCGCCTAGGTGGCTCCCCACCTCTCCAACGTAGACGTACTTCATTTAAGAAGGAACTACGGGAAACATATCCTTGTCTCCGTGTTTTCACTTGTGGTTATCTTGTGCCTTGCTTTTACTTCCGTTGCATACTCGTTATTTGTCACTTAGGGTGTCTACCTAGTTGCACATATAGATAACCAAGTTATTTACTTCCTAAAGCCCAATTAAAAATGAAAAAGATTTAGAATTTGTAGGTCACCTATTCACCCCCCCCCCCTCTAGTTTACCTTTGTGTACTTTTACCAGCGTACATATGCTTTTGCATTTTTATGATCAAGTTTATGTTAGTAGCATGTCACCTCAGAAATTATTGCTTTAGCATTTACCTACTCGAGGACGAGTAGGAACTAAGCTTGGGGATGCTTGATACGTCTCCAACGTATCAATAATTTCTGATGCTCCATGATAATATTATGCCAATTGCTACATGTTTTCTCCCTTCTTTATGTAATTTTTTATCGATTTTCTGGACTAACCTATTGACAAGATGCCACAGAGCCAGTGCCTTGTTTTCTGCTGTTTTTAGTTTCAGAAAAGTTGTTCTAGAAATATTCTCGAAATTGGACGATTAGAAAGCCAGAAGTCTTAGAAGTCCCGGAAGCATCCAGAAGTCCCAAAGATCCCCGGAGGGGGGCCACATGGTGGCCATACCATAGGGTGGCGCCACCACCCCCTAGCCGCGCTACCAGGTGGTGTGGGACCCCTGGCCACCCCCTGGCATCGCTCTTTCGCCTATATATACTCCCCGATGCATAAACCCTAGAAGAATCGACCCTTTCCACAAAATAAATCCGTAGCTCCGCCGCCACCGCCGAGAAGTTTCGGAGGACAGATCTCTGTTCTGGCACCCTGCCGGGACGGGGAAGTGCCCCGGAACCATCTCCATCAACTCCACCGCCATCTCCATCGCCGTTGCTGTCTCCTGTGATGAGGAGTGAGTAGTTCTCCCCCGAGGCTGAGGGCTCTACCGGTAGCTATGTAGTTCATCTCTCTCTCCCATGGTGTGATCTATATGTGATCGTGAGCTTTGTAATCTAGTTGAATAAGTAGATGTTACTCTTCATCTTGTGCTACTCAAGTGTTTTATTAATATGAACTTTGGAGTCACCTTGTCCCGCGGTGTGAAGGTGACAGTGTGCACATCGTGTGTGTCTCCTCTATGAATTGTGGTGTTTGTCTAGTACCTTCTAGGGCCCTCATAGTGACAGCATGGGGTTAACTAGACATGGGAATGCTTACTTTAAGGAATGCTTTTTGCAGCCCTACGCAATGATTAGTGTTCGTTATCCAACCGGAGAGCGTTAAGAGTAGCACAGTGAAGAGAAGATATTTAGTTATTCAATTATGTGATCATTGTTGAGAGTGTCCACTAGTGAAAGTAGGATCCCTGGACCTTGTTTCTAAGCATTGAAACACCATTTTCCGCCTGTTCTGCTACATGTTTGCTTGCTGCCATATTTATTTCAGATTGCTACTATTACTTATAACCATCCATATTACTTGCATTTCACTATCTCTTCGCCGAACTAGTGCACCTATATACCTGACAAGTATATTGGGTGTGTTGGGGACACAAGAGACTTCTTGTATCTTAATTGTCGGGTTGCTTGAGAGGGATATCTTTGACCTCTACCTCCCTGAGTTTGATAAACCTTGGGTGATCCACTTAAGGGAAACTTGCTGTTGTTCTACAAACCTATGCACTTGGAGGCCCAACACTGTCTACAAGAATAGAAGCGTGCGTAGACATCACGACTGCGCGGCGCTAGGCCAGCCCAGTGCGCGTTCGTCAACGAGCGAACTGGTAAGCGGTTGTTGGATCTGCATCCCACGGCTTAAATAGAACGAGGATGGATTCAAAGGGAGCCTTTGATATGGATGATGAGGAGTGTCGAGGAAGTGTCGATGGAGCAGGAGCAGCAATATAAACACCAAACGCAACCGACGCGCACCAAAGCGGAACCGGCGACTTTGAGATCAGCGGCTCCATTCCTGCATGCAAAACACCGCGACACAATGTCAGGAACGCATGCCATAGCAAAGGACAAACGAGTGTGAAGGAATGGAGCAACATGAGAGAGAGACAAGGCAGATTGACGTCTTCTCTTCCCTCTCGGGCAGAGCGCGAGAGCGCGGCTCTCCTCGCTCTCGCATGGAGAAGCACGAGCTGAGCATTGCTTGGAGAGAGTGAGTAAGGTGTGAGGAGTGGAGAGGCAGAGGGGCATGGGGTGGCTTTATACTCGGGTGCACGAGTGTGCCCTCTCGGGTGTTCGACAATAATGAAGCTAAGCCCGTCCCCGAGCTCGTGTGCGTTCCACAGGACATGATCAACACGTATAGGCTTCAAGCAAGCTTGGTGGCACCACGAGCAATCAGACAATGGCCCAAAGCCATGGAAGAAGGAGCACGTGTGATGGGAGAGGTCACCCGAGTGGATGACATCCCGGGCCTACGGCCACCATCATTGGCAGCTAGTTGTTCTCCTTCCCCGATCCCTTCTAGAAGCAAACCAGTGCATGATTGTGTTGAGGGGTATGAGGTGAACTGGTTTGGCAAGGTTTTAGCTCGAGTAGATGAACCAAAACAAGAATTTGATCAAGTTTTTTTCAGTTAAAAAACTGACAGAAGTTTCAGAAAAGTTCAGTTATGACTTAGTGAAAATTCTAAGTCCGGTTTTCTGTTATGAACAGAGAAAAGTTTGGAATTGGTAAATATACCAAATAAATTCCAATATGAAAATTGAGGATATTAGATTGAAGAGTATGATGTCTAGTTTCATAAACCCATTTTTATTTAATTTTACAAAATGTTTTGGTTACTAAAAACAAGACAGAAAAAGGTGATGATTTCTGCTTTCTCTGTTTTCCCAATTCCTGTTTTATAAACTAGGCAGGAAAACACACATGAAAACAGGGGGTTTCACTTAACAAAAAAATGTTTCTTTGACCATGGTGAGTAAGAACATATCTCAAGGATGGATTACATCCAAAGAAAACAAGTTTTTTAGATGGGATTCATAATTATGGAAGGTGATCAAAAAGGAAGAAAATAACTAGAAACAGGATTTTTGTTTCTTGTTTTAGGGTGATCACAAGGCAATATTAATTGGATGTTTTTGAATACAAGGAAAAATGATCTCAACATTCCACTCCTTATTCTCATTGAAAACATAGGGGGTTTACATATGGAGTTACAAACCCAGAAAACAATAGGATCAACATAAAACTTTTTGTTGGTCCTAATTTTTGAGTTATCCCCCTTACATCATGGTTCTGAAATGAGGATGTGACACTCACCCTAAAAATTTCTAGGGTCGTCTCGTCTGATCTTATACCATAATGCAGTTCATACCAGGCATGCTTCCAAATTCTCGTACTGCTCACCGCGGTAGAGGATGAGTCATTAATGCAGAAAAATATCTTCTCCACATCTAATCCTAGGGGCAGACAACCTTTCTTGCTTGGTGTGTACTATTGAGCAATTCATTCTTTCTTGGAAGCTGCTTCTTTATTATTTGCAGCAACTTTGTAAATCCGCTGCCAGTCACACTGTTCTCTGCCTTCCATTGCAGCAATTCCAGTGTGCTACCCAGCTTTCTCTGGCCATATTCGCAATTTGGATACAAAAATGTTTGGTGATCCTTTAACATTTGGTAGAACGTCACCCTCACCTTTTCAATTTCGCATTCTGCCTTTGCATCTGTAATGGCTTGGCCAAGATCATCGATGGGCTCATCTAGTGCCCGATCTTCTACTTCTTCTTCATTATTATCTTCCATTCCAGTACCAGTGCTGTAGTCAGGGAGCATATCATGATAGTTTTCATCATTCTCTTCTTCTTTGTTGTCTTCCATCATAACCCCTTTTTCTCTGTGCTTGGTCCAACAATTATAGCCGGACATAAAATCAAACCGAAACAAGTGGCTGTAGAGAACTCTGTGGGAAGAATGTTCCTTCTGATTCTTACATACAGCACATGGAAAACACATAAAATTATTCCGCTTGTTTGCCTGGGCCACATCGAGAAAATAACTCACGCCTTTCATGAACCCGGGAGAGCGTCAGTCAGCATACATGCATTGCCGGTTCATGCATTATATAATTATCAGAAACCATTATAGAACATCGTGCATAGAGAAATGACCACTTTACATCGACAGATGAAAGGATAAAATTGATACTTTCACCGAGGAGGAAAGAACAAGGACAAAGCTTCATTAAGTGTGGCTCGGACAACTTAAATCATGTTTGTTTAGTGCGATCTGAAGTGGCATTATGCTCCCGGTCATTTCATCGAACACCTTTTATGCATAGGAGGGGGGGAAATTAGCACACTCCCTCTCACACCTTCCACCTCCAAATTCAGTGACTGGCTGAGGAGTGGACTGTGGCTGCTAGATGGTTTTATATACATGGACATTTAGCCTCGATTCCAGACACGAACCGGGGCTAAAGGGTTGATACGTCATAAACGTATCCTTAATTTCTGATGTTCCATGTTGTTTTCTTATTGTTTCCCACATGTTTTCCTTACACTTCATGTCATTTTTATTAATTTTCCGGGACTAACCTATTAACAAGATGCTAAGTGTCAGTTCCCTGTTTTCTGCTATTTTTTATTTCAGAAAAGTTGTTTTGGAAATGTTCTCGGAATTGGACCCCACGAATCCCGAAGTTCCTATTTTCCCCGGAAGAATCCAGAAGTCCGAAGAGGAGTCGAAGACGGGCAACAGGAGGCCCTCACCATAGCCAGGCGCGCCCCACTTGGCCGCGCCTGGGGGGTGGTGAGGCCACCCTGGTGGCCAACCTACGTTTCCCTTTCGCCTATATAATCCCCCCGATGCAAAAACCCTTGGAGAATCGGCGAAATTCCACGAAACCTTCTGTAGCCACCGTCATCGTCAACCCAAGTTTCGGGGGACACATCAGTGTTTTGGCACCCTGCCGGGACGGGGAAGTGCCCCGGAAGCCATCTCCATCGACTCCACCGCCATCTCCATCGCCGTTGATGTCTCCTATGATGAGGAGGGAGTAGTTCTCCCCCGAGGCTGAGGGCTCTATGGTAGCTATCTGGTTCATCTCTCTCTCCCATGGTGTGATCTATATGTGATCATGAGCTTTGTAATCTAGTTGAATAAGTAGATGTTACTCTTCATCTTGTGCTACTCAAGTGTTTTATTAATATGAGTATCGGAGTCACCTTGTCCCGTGGTGTGAAGCTGACAGTGTGCACATCGTGTGTGTCTCCTCTATGAATTGTGGTGTTTGTCTAGTACCTTCTAGGGAGCTCATAGTAACAGCGTGGGGTTAACTAGACATGGGAATTCCTACTTTAAGGAATGCTTTTGCAGCCCTACGCAATGATTAGTGTTCGTTATCCAACCGGAGAGGGTTAAGAGTAGCATAGTGAAGAGAAGATATTTAGTTATTCAATTATGTGATCATTGTTGAGAGTGTCCACTAGTGAAAGTAGGATCCACAGGCCTTGTTTCCAAGCATTCAAACACCGTTTTCCGCCTGTTTTGCTACATGTTTGCTTGCTGTCATATTTATTTCAGATTTCTATTATTACTTATAACCATCCATATTGCTCGCATTTCACTCTCTCTTCGCCGAACTAGTGCACCTATATACCTGACAAGTATATTGCGTGTGTTGGGGACACAATGGACTTCTTGTATCTTAATTGCAGGGTTGCTTGAGAGGGATATCTTTGACCTCTACCTCCCCGAGTTCGATAAACCTTGGGTGATCCACTTAAGGGAAACTTGCTGATATTCTACAAACCTCTGCACTTGGAGGCCCAACACTGTCTACAAGAATAGAAGCGTGCGTAGACATCAAGATCTTTTCTGGCGCCGTTGCCGGGGAGATAAGGTAAAAGGTACTCACATCATCGGGTGTGAGTGCTCAGAGTTATTTCCTTTAGATTTTGCAATTTTATCTTTTTGTTTCTTGTTTTCACTAGTTAGGCTTATTTTATCCACCGCACCTTCGACAAGGCCTGCGCTCGCCCGAGCCGCCGTGCCTTGCCTCGGCATCCGACTTCTTCCTGGCCCCGACGACGAGGTCGCTGCCCTCTACCGCGCCCCCCATGCTCGTCCTTGAAGACGTGGCCGCCACCAACGAGGACCTTTTTTCGCGTTCGTTTCTGGTATCCCCGTCTTCATGCTCCACGCAAAATTTCCGCGTCCGGGATGACCTCGGGCCAAGGGGCTTACCTCGTATGGTGCTAGCCGCTGCCGGAATGGGCGCCATATTCGCCATGTGATTGCGGGCACAACCGCAATTGCCCGTCGCCCACGATGCGGCTGGAGTGGCATCATGCGGAGGACCTCCTCGATGATGCTACGACGGTTCCATCCCTTCTCCATATCGTCCACCCTGCCCTTAGTAGGCTTCCACACGGAAGCGCCGTGAAGCCGTCTGCCACCTTCAGAGGAGAGGATGCCGAGATGATAGAAAGGACAAGGTCGTCGTCGACATCCTGTGCAGTCATTTCAGCGGACGTATTATACAACATGTTGGTGGACAAAGATGTTATTTCTTGATCAAATTGTTCTTTTTTGAGAGATTTGGAGCTTATTAGTAAAATGAGTCAAGTTGATTGATATGTCGACTTCTTTTTTATAGGATTAGGATTGCCATTGCTTGTGTATACATGGATCAACTACATGCTCCATAGACAAACCACTAGCTAACTAGAGAATTGTGGTGGTCTATACATCGAGAAATATTTTGGGATCATGGTGAGACAGAGCATCGATGGTGCTGCCCCAGCGTGCCATTACTCGTGGCACCGGCCGTCTACACATTGAGCAACGGTTTAGGATCATGGTGAGAGATGTTCAAGAGGAGCATGATCTGGATGTAGTTTATAATAGATGGATGTGCATGAATTGATGTTATTTTATGTATGATCTGGATGTAGTCTCCTAGAGATACAATTTTTGGACGAAGCCTTCAGGTTGTTGTTTTGAAATATTTGCAATCTCCACATGTAGTTCTCAATTCTTTAAATGTAGTGTAGTGAGATTCTATATGTACATGTTAATCATATGTATGTAGTTTTTCATGATAGCTATAGTTTCGACTTTATCGATGTAATTTAGATAGATTTCATATATACTTGTGAATAACAAAGATATACCTTTTCATGACCACTACAAATATAACTCATTTCACATGTACTTGTATTTAGCATGGTATTTTTTTCCTAAAGCCATTGTGCCCCTTTCCTATTTATACTACAAGTATTTTCGGTTTGTTTTATGGGGCTAGGAAGATGGAAAAGATTAGCACGATAAAAAATATGGACCATTATTCACGAGGCAACTTAGATCATTCACAAATTAACATGGTCGTTCCTGGAATGCATTTCTATGTGTTATGATTTTTATAAATATAGAGGGTTGGCAGAGGGAGGTTACACTATCCTAATGTAGTTTTTGCATTCAACGTGATATACCTTTTCTACCAATCACATTGTGTTTAATACATCCCCTATATTGATTTTAGCACATTCAATACTCTAATGTGGATGGGGAAAATGCTATTATAGGATGTTGCTTTGTAACATTGCAATGTAATTTGTGTGTATGCATTTGATAATTACACCCTCTCTTTTTTCCAAAACGATCAATTTTACTACAAAACACAATGTATGTTCTGCAACTCTGATAAAACAATGCTACCAACAATTACAATTTCTTTATCTATTTATTTTCTGGTTGTAAAATATTGTTCAGGAGTGGAAGTTTTGAGTTTTCCGTAAAGTGTTTTTCTTCTGCAAAGTGTTAGCAAATAAGATGGTTGTATTCTTAGTTCACTTACTTCTCAAGAAGGAATCGACTTATATTTTTGGTGGATGTTGTGTGGCCTTGATTAGGCACTAGAACATGTTTGATGAAACTTCTACTCTACTTCTATCCATCATCCATTGAGTTTTTTACATGTGTATGCACTGCACATTGGTTATACTGTCTGTTCCTATGCATATATAACTTTATGGAGGATTTTTATTTCATACATAACTATCATGGTGGCCCTCGCAAATGCGAGGTCAACATCTCACATGGTTCAAAAGTATAATATGAATACATATATGGTTCAATAGGTGTCACATTGTTTCACATTATGTGTAAGCAATACACTTATACAACTATTATAAATGATGCAATGCTAATAAAAATATGACATATGTGATTAAAATATTTGACCTTAAATTTGTAGGATAATGACTGTTATGCCATCTATGAAAACACATTCATACCATTCGATTCACATTTAAAACATGTTTTCAACAATACTCTTTTGGTGACATAAATCTCTTTGTTTGATAAACTTAATAGTCAACGTTTTGGCTTAAATTGCATATTGGAGTTGTATACAAAAAAAAGGAGTGCCAAATTATAGATTGCTATATACTTTTCAAGTCTTCAAAGTTATAGTTGTGTCATATATATTGGAAACTCAATATCCTTCGCATTATAATATTTGTGCATGGGTAAGGAAGTTTTCTTAGAAAATTCATATGATAATGCTTTAGATGATGGTCATGTGTTTCTTAATGATATAAATCATAATGATACTAAAAATGGGATTAGAGAGGTCTTGACTGTAGCTAGAAGGACTCTCATACTTTTGGAGAGTGATAAATCATCTTTTTATAATATTTCAAAAAGTGGGCTGGAAGAGGTCGTGATTTTAAATTTTGATCCCACTATTTTGGAGCTTGATATGAATTATGTTCTTGTAAATCATAAAAAGCATGCTTTGTGTGATAGTTATTTTGTTGAGTTTGTTCATGATTCTACTTAAAATTATTATGATAGAGGAAAATATGCTTGTAGGAATTTTCATGTTACTAAAACACCTCTCTTTTTGTGGAGAGTTTTGAAGTTGTTATTGTTTTACCTTCCCATGTTTGCTATATGTTCTTATTTGATTTATTTCTTTACAAGATTACCATGCATAGGAAGTGGATTAGAATTAAATGTGTTCCATATTTTGTTCTTGATGCTCTCTTTTGCTTCATTTGTTTTCTTATATGAGCATCTTCTGAAATTACTGAGCCTATCTTAATGGCTATAAAAAAGAGCTCTTGGGAGACAACCCTTGTTATTTTAGTTTTATTTTGTTTTCCGTGAGACTTGGAAGTTGTTACAGTTTTGTTTTGTTTTGCTTTCTGTTCATAGCTATGATTGATCCTATTATTATTGTTTGGGAGAGAGAGACACTTCGTTATATTGTTTAGAGCACTCTATTTTTCACTCTAATTGCTTTGTGAGTGTTCAGTTTTGCCCGTGATATTTTTAGCTCTTGTTTCCTCGTTTATTTTGTCCAGAGCTTGTTTGTTTGCTTAATTTAGATATGATTAGATCTCTGGTCTTTATTGTATACTTTCTTAGAGAGTTGTTTCCAATAAATTTATTGGCTTTTGTTCGGGAGAAAAATATTGCATTCCTATAGTGATGCAAAGGAAGTTTGTTTAGACTGTGACTAGGCTTTGACATGTGATATGTTGTGTTAGATGTTCTTTTAATTGTGTGCTTATCAATTTATGATGCAGCATGACTAGTCTTAAATAACTGAGAGTGTTTGATGTCCTATTGAAATTAAATCATGTGTTGTTCTTGATCATAATGAAGCATGTTATCGTGGTATTCTCCTTTGATGATTTATTTGGATCGACTTGGCGCATGCTCACACCATGTTATGACTATAAAAAAAGTCACCTTTAGTATTGTTGATCCTTCATTTTTTTGTACTCGTAATATCACTTTATGGTTTGATTAATAATGTTTTGTCGCTATGCATGATTGTGGGCGTTATTGCTCTTTTAGTTGGTCGCCCCCGGTCTCTTGCTAGCATTCACTTGTACGGAGTATGAGCTCTACTCGTGCATCCAAACTTATTCCATTCTATACACTATATCTACCTATGCATGGTATTTTATAGCCATTCCAAGTAAATTGCTCGTGTGCTACCTTTAAAACCTTCAAAATTATTAAACTTGTTTTGTGTTCCTATTTTAGCCCACGAGGAACTAGTTTAAAACTTATCGTATCCTATGTCAAGCAACATTCTTCTTTCCTGTTCACCCAGTGAGTATGAAATATATGCTCATTTTAATTGTAAGAGAGCTGGTTTGTGTAGGACAAGGTGAGGAGAAGTGTCATTCATAAATAAAGGTAAAAAATGTGCTAATGCAAATCGTTCTCAAAAGTCTATAACTTTACTTGACATGGGTTATGATAAGTTACTATCATTCGTTGACATAGACATATACCTATCTCAAATTTATATTTTCAATATTCTCTATTTTATAGAATAAAAAAACCTCTAGTACATGAGTGATCCCTGCTTCCCTCTACGAAGGGCCTTTCTTTTAGAAATAGGATGAGTCTTCACCTTCTTAATTTATGCACCAAATAAAAGAGCATAGTTGTTGCTCTCAGTATAATGTGCATAGTCCCAAAATTTATTATTGATCGGAATATGATTATGGTATTGCTTGTCTAAAATTACTTGTATCAAGTCACCACTTGAAATTTGAAGGTGTCCTAGCATTTATGTTTTGCTACTCCATGAAGGACAAGCGGGATACCACTTTATCATGTTTTTCATTATGATCTTACAAACATATCACATTCAATGCATTATTGTTCATTGTCAATTATTTATATTACTTTTCAGGTGCAACATAGTTGTGAAGTTTTCATTGTTCAAATAACTTTTATCATGCTTTTGTTTAGATCTCAGCTTACAATGGTTTACATTACTGATTTATCAAAATTGTGTAGGCTGCATGTCACCTCAAAAATTATCTTTGCTATCACTTACCTATTGGAGGACGAGCTGAAGTTAAGCTTGGGGATGCTGATACGTCCCAAACGTATCCATAATTTTTGATGCTTTATGCTTGTTTTCTACATGGTATTCGATGTTTACTATATGTTTTACTTTGTTTTTCGGATGCTTTCATGGAGGAAACTATTAACACGATGCCCAGAGCTAGTTTTTGTTTTCTGCTTTTTTATATTTCATAAAAGTTGTGAAGAAAATATTCGTCAAATGTCCTAAAAATTTACGAAGATTATTTTTTGCCCGCAACAAAGATTGAGTTCAAACTTGAGCCAGAGAGGGGCCTAGAGCCATGGGGGAATCCCAGGCGCGGGTGGGTCCTAGGACGCATCATGATGTCACCTCGTGTCCTCGGGAACTGCCTAATGCCGCCTTTTCGCCCATAAATACCCTCTTGACCTAAAAACTTCAGACACTAGAGGATTTTTCCAAAAACGCGTTCGAGATGCACCGCCATCGAAAACCCTAATTCAAGGGACGAGCGTCTCTGTTCTGGCACTCTGCCGGGATGGGGAGGTGCCCCCGGATCCATATCCATCGACCGTATTGCATCCAAGATGCTTTGTGAGTAGTCCCCCCCCCATTAACTACGGGTTCATAGATGTAGCTACATGGTTCTCTCTCTCTCCCTTGTTACTCAATAAAATTTTCTCATGAGTTGCCTTACATGATTGAGATCCATCTGATGTAATCGGTGTTGTGTTTGTTGGGATCCGATAAATTGTGCACTATGATCAGTTATTCAGTTGGTAAATTACCGTTGCTGCAACTTGTTACTCTTAATGCTTGTTACTACTTCACGAGTAGCATGATTTCAGATCTGAACTCATTACGTTTTCATGAATATAATTGGGGTTTTGGATCCTACCTGCAAGTTGTATGCACCCATTATTGTCCGGAACCCGAGACCCCAAGTTGATAGGTTGGGAATTCAGAGAGGAAGGGCTATAGTTTGAGGATCACATTGGTTCATTGAGTGCTAATGCTTTGCTCCAGTGCTCGATGAAACAAGTGCCTTCATTACCATAACTTCCTTTATTGGCCCCGCAGAAACGAGACGGTTGGACAAAAGATTTTGTGTGAATTCTCATAGCGGCTAGATAGAACTATATGTGGAACAAATTCCTATGTATGATTTATTAGCTAGAATACCTGATCATGAGTTAGTTCAATTTGAGTCAATTTCCCAACTGTAACTTGTTCGCCCAACACTTGTTATCTTGCTTGAAAAGTTACCCCTAGTGAAACTCTGAACCCCGATCCACCTTTTTCTATTATTGTTACTGTTTTCACATGCTTTTACCACTTGTTACCTGATACGACATAAATGTATCCCTAATTTCTGATGCTCCATGATGATATTATCCCAATTGCTACATGTTTTCTCACTTCTTTATGTCATTTTTTTGATTTTCCGGACTAACCTATTAACAAGATGCCACAGAGCCAGTTCCATGTTTTCTGCTGTTTTTTTGTTTCAGAAAAAGTTGTTTTGGAAATATTATCGGAATTGGAAAATTCGAAGACCGGAAGTCCTATTTTCCCCGGAAGCATCCAGAAGACCGAAGAGGGGAGCAGGGAGGCACACCATAGGGTGGTGCGGCCCCCCTGGCGGCGCCAGCTATGGGTGTGGGCCCCCCGGGCCTCCACCGCCTTTTCTCTTTTGCCTATTTCCTAGGCACCTGATCAAAATCCCCGAAAAAGTTCCGCAGCTACCATCACCGTCAACCCCAGATCAGGGGTGTTCTAAAGTTGTTTCTGGCACCCTGCCGGACAGGAGATCATCACCGGAGGCTTCTACATCACCATGCCTGCCTCCGGAGTGATGCGTGAGTAGTTCATCCTTGGACTACGGGTTCGTAGCTGTAGCTAGATGGTTGTCTTCTCCTCATATGCCTCCATGTTTAGATCTCGTGAGCTGCCTATCATGATCGAGATTGATCTTATGTAATTCTTTGTGTTGTGTTTGCTGGGATCCGATGAATATTGACCTTATGCCAAGTTGATTATAGTCTTTATTTGCATATGTTATTTGTGATCTTGCATGCTCTTTGTTGCTAGTGGTTATTCTGGCCAAGTAGTTGCTAGTGACTCCAAGAGGGAGTATTTATGCTCGATAGTGGGTTCATGCCTCCTTGTTGCCTTGCTCGAGTGACAGAAACGTGAAGGGGGAGGATGTGCTATTGCCATTAGGGAGAAAACAGCGGTGAGAGTGCCCGCATGCATAATCATTGCTTACATTACACACTTTGTTTAATGCAATTATCTGTTGCTTGAAACTTAATACCTAAGGGGGTTCGGATGATAACCTGAGGGTGGATTATTAGTCATAGATGCAGATGGATGTCGGTCTATGTATCTTGTTGTAATGCTCACACTAAATAGCATAGTAATCTTCATGTCATATTGTGCACTACGGTGCAACCTCTATTTGTCAATTGCCCAGCTGTAATTTGTTCACCCAGCATGCTATCTTTTATAGAGAGACACCACCAGTGAAACTATGAACCCCGATCCATTTTCCACACTGTTAAACAAGTCACAACAATTGCATGCTCTCTTTACTTCCTGCAAGCATACACTATTTTTCCACACTATACGGCTAATCTTTGTTTTCAACAAGACCGGTGAGATTGACAATCTCACCGTACCGTTGGGGCAAAGTATTTTGGTTGTGTTGTGTGCTGGTTCCACGTTGTTCCTAACACCGGTGAAGCGCCAGCACCACCGTCAGTGGCATCAACCTTCCGAAGATTCTCTTTCTCCTACTGGATTGATAACCCTGGTTCTTAACTAAGGGGAAAACTCCTACCGCTGTGCTCATCACACCCTCCTCTTGGGGTTCCCAACAAAGTGCATCAAGGATTTTTCTGGCGCCGTTGCCGAGAGGAAGAAGTCTTCTGTCAAGGGGAGTCTCTCACTCTCAACCTCTTTATTTTGTTTATTGTATTGTTTTTATCTTTGTCTTGTTTTATTTCTCTACATGAAAAACACAAAAAAAAAATTAGTTTACTTCATAGTTGTTATTTACTTCCTTGCTTTTATTCTGCTAAAATGAGTTCCTCTGAGAATACTAAGTTATTTACTTCCTTGCTTTTATTTGCCCACCTATTTCTCCACCTGCTCCTACTGCTGCTTTCTATGAGATTAAACCTGCTTTATTAAATCTTGTGATGAAAGAACAATTTTATGGTATTAGTACTGCTGATGCTGCTGCCCACCTTAATAATTTTGTTGAACTATGTGAGATGCAAAAATATAAAGATGTGGATGGAGATATTTTTAAACTGAAATTATTTCCTTTCTCTTCGAGGGGAAGAGCTAAATAATGGTTGTTATCTTTGCCCAGCATTAGTGAATCCTTTTGCTGCAACCAATGCCATCCAAGTTCAAATAGATCATAATGTTAGATTGATGGCTGAATTACATGCTAGATGGGAAAGAGAAGATGAACTAGCTAAAAAGAATAATATTTCTAGAGTTTGCATTATCACAACCACTAATAAAACTGAAGTGCCTAGTGCTAGTAAACCTCCTACTATCAATGGTAAAGTAGTTGGTGTTAATAAAGTCCCTGCTCATTTGGTGAAACGTGCTAAATTGCCTCAAGCTGCTGAAACTGCTTCTGATAAAAGTGCTAAACAATTTAGAGATGTGGGAGATAATGGTTCCATTACTTTTGATGATTGCAATATCTCTGAAGTTATTATGTTTCTAAAAAATCTTGCTAGAAGTCCCAATGCTAGTTTCATGAATATGGCCTTTACTAAACATATTACCAATTCTCTCATGAAAGTTAGGGAAGAAAAGTTGAAACTTGAGACATCTATCCCTAGAAAATTAGTTGATGGTTGGGAGCCTATCATTAAGATGAAAGTAAATGATTTTGATTGCAATGCTTTGTGTGATCTTGGTGTTAGTATCTCTGTTATGCCTCAAAAGCTTTATAATATGCTTGATTTGCCACCGTTGGAACACTGTTATTTGGATATTCATCTTGCTGATAATGCTAAGAAGAAACCTCTTGGTAGAATTGATGATGTTCTTATTATGGTTAATAATAACCTTTCCCCTGTTGAATTTGTTGTTATGAACATTGAATGCAATGCTTCTTGTCCTATTGTTTTGGGAAGACCTTTTCTTAGAACTGTTGGTGCTTTTATTGACATGAAAGAGGGGAGTATTAAATATCAACTTTCCCTCAAGAAAGGTTTGGAACACTTTCCTAGAAATAAGATGAAGCTACCCTTTGACTCTATTGTTAGAGAAAAATATTATGTTGATTCTTCTTCACTTGAAAATACTTGAGTTGATTTTCTATGCCTAGCAGAAAGGCGTTAAAGAAAAGCGCTACCGGGAGACAACCCGTTTTATTTCTCTATTTTCTTTCAGTTTTCCTTTGTTTTCTTTGGTGTGCTTTGCACCTGGGTGTTGTATATTTCCTTAGAAACCCTGTTGTATCTTTTCTTTTGAGTTTTTATTGAGCCAAGTAAAGCCTCTAGTGGCAAGTTGAGCCTATATTTCGGATTTCTGCACAGGAAACAAATTTCTGCTGTCCACTGTAAATTCCGTTAAAAAACACATAAAATTCAACATGACCTGAGATTTTTTGTGCTTAATCCTGAGTTATATACTCAACTCTTCTTAGAATACAAATTTTTGATTTGAGAAACATAAGAGTTTTGAAAAAATCGATCTTTACATGTTGTTCTGTTTTTGACAGATTTCTGCCATTTATCGCATTTGCATCTTAATCTCTTTCTTTTGGTGTTCTTTTGAGAAAAAGAGTTGTGAAAGAAGTTGTGACAGTATCTAATGTGTTTTTGAGTGTTAGACTTGTGTTTAAACTGAACCATGTGGATTTATTATTTCAATTGCACTAACGTTGCTAATGAAGATTGTGAGAATTTTGATGTGAAGGAAGTTTTCAAGGGTCAAGAGAAGAGGATGATATGATGTGATCAAGAAGAGTGAAAATCCTAATCTTGGGAGTTCCCCAGTGCTACATCCAAGCAAATTCCAAGAAGAATCAAGCGTCTAATCTTGGGGATGCCCAAGGCATCCCCTTCTTCATCAACAAATTATCAGGTCACTTCTAGTGAAACTATATTTTTATTCGGTCGCATCTTATGTGCTTTACTTGGAGCGTCTTTTATTTTTGTTTTCAGTTTGGTTTTGCTTTCAGTTTGTTTTTACTTACAAAATAAGCTTGGTTGGACCCCAGCATTCTTTTATCGGAGAGTGTCACGCTCCGTTTTTTCATGAGAATAAGTTGTATTCTTAGTCTCTGTCTAGTTGCTGCATTTATTCAGCTCCTGTTTTGCATGCATCTCTTGTTAGAGCTGTTAGTTTTAGTAGTATTATTTGATTACTCTCGTGTTTGCTTTCTGTATCATAAAGAGTATTTTTGTTAAAGCATGTTTTGTATGGTGCTTCTTGGGAGAAAGAAAAGAAAACTGCTGCTTGAAGTAGAATTTATAATAGTACTAGTAGAAGCTTGTATAGACTGTGGCTAGGACTTTTTCATGCAAAGCTAAATGTTATTTTAGTTTTAAAGCCTTGTGGTTGTTGAGTAGCATGATTAGCCTCAAATAGCTGAGAGTGTTTAATATGTATTGAAAGATTCATGAGTTGTTCTTGTCATAGTAAAGCATCAATTTTATGGTATTCTCTTTTGAATGTTTTATTTGGTTGACTTGGCGCATGCTCACACCATGTTTATGACTACAAACCAGTCACTAATAGCCTCCATGACCACTTAGTTTTTGAACTTGTGATACTTCTTATGTTTTAATTAATGATGCTTATGTCTCTATGCATGATTATGCCTCTTATGCTCTCTTCATTTGTCGCTCCCAGTCTTTTGCTAGCCTCCACCTGTACTGAGTATGAGCTGTACTCGTGCATCCAAACTCCCTTATACCAAAGATTTTTCCATTGTGTCCACCATACGTACCTACATGTGGTATTTAACTGCCATTCCAAAGTAAATTGCTCATGTGTTACCTTTAAAACCTTCAAAAATACTCCTGCTTTATGTTCCTGTTTTTGCTCATGAGGACGTAAATAGAGAATCTTTATCTCACTTATTGATTGGATTCACACCCTGGAATAGTGGCTTCATCCGCTTATCCAAATGATAGAAGACCTGGCAGCGGGGTGCCCAGCCCAAAATTAATACAAACAAATTCTCTTCACTATTTTTGCCTCTGATTTATCAGTCAAAGCATAATTGTGTAAACAAAAGAGGAAGAGGGATGACCTTCTACACCAGTTGCGTCCATCACCATGGGAGCCGCTCTTGTGAATCCAGTTGACTTGTGACGTAATGTATTTTAAGTTTACCATTCGTTGACATTAACATACATCTCTCAAAATATAGACACTCCTCCACGGTATGTGATTTTTGGCAGGCACACGAGGATTCAGTTAGCCATGGTTTGTGAAAGGTGGATGGGAGGAGTGTCAAACTTTTAATAGATCTATTTAATAAAATAAAAGCTCTAGCACATGAGTGATATGATCTTCCCTCTGCGAAGGGCCTTTCTTTTACTTTTATGTTGAGTCTCCATCTTCTAACTTTATGCACAGTTGAGAGAGAATTTTTTTCATTCTGAGTTCTATGTGCATTTGTCCCATAAGCATCAATAATTACTTCATGATGTGATATTATTTGTTCTTAAATTATTTGTTCTAGTCTTCCTCATGAACTTTGAAGGTGTCCTGGCATTTATGTTTTGCCCCACTCTTAAGGACTATCAAAATATCACTTTGCCATGCTTTCTCTATACCTGAAACAAGCGTTTACCTTTCTTTGCATTATTATTCATGATCCTTTCTTTGAGTTACTCTTCATGATGCAAAGTAATTGCTATGCTTTATTATTAAATTTTTATTTATCATGCATGTGCTTAAGGTTTTATGATCTCAGCATGCATATGCTTTTACATTAGATTGATCAAGTTTATGTTAGTAGCATGTCACCTCAGAAATTATTGTTTTATCGTTTACCTACTCGAGGACGAGTAGGAACTAAGCTTGGGGATGCTTGATACGTCATAAACGTATCCCTAATTTCTGATGCTCCATGATGATATTATGCCAATTGCTACATGTTTTCTCCCTTCTTTATGTCATTTTTATCGATTTTCCGGACTAACCTATTAACCAGATGCCACAGAGCCAGTTTCCTGTTTTCTGCTGTTTTTTAGAATCAGAAAAGTTGTTCTGGAAATATTCTCGGAATTGGAAAATTCGAAGCCCGGAAGTCCTATTTTCCCCGGAAGCATCCAGAAGACCTAAGAGGAGCCGAAGAGGGGCAGCAGGGGGCCACACCATAGGGTGGTGCGGCCCTCCTGGCAGCGCCAGCTATGGGTGTGCCCCCCCGGCCTCCACCGCCTTTGCCCTTTCGCCTATTTAAGCCCCCAGATGGAAAACCCTAGGCACCTGATCAAAATCCCCGAAAAAGTCCCGCAGCTGCTGTCACCGTCAACCCTAGATCAGGGGTGTTCTGAAGCTGTTTCCGGCACCCTGCCGGAGAGGAGATCATCACCGAAGGCTTCTACATCACCATGCCTGCCTCCAGAGTGATGCGTGAGTAGTTCATCCTTGGACTACGGGTTCGTAGCTGTAGCTAGATGGTTGTCTTCTCCTCATATGCCTCGATGTTTAGATCTCGTGAGCTTCCTATCATGATCGAGATTGATTTTATGTAATTCTTACTGCTGTGTTTGCTGGGATCCGATGAATACTGACCTTATGCCAAGTTGATTATAGTCTTTATTTGCATATGTTATTTGTGATCTTGCATGCTATTCGTTGCTAGTGGTTATTCTGGTCAAGTAGTTGCTAGTGACTCCAAGAGGGAGTATTTATGCTCGATAGTGGGTTCATGCCTCCTTGTTGCCTTGCTCGAGTGACAGAAACGTGAAGGGGGAGGATGTGTTGTTGCCATTAGGGAGAAAACAGCGGTGAGAGTGCCCGCGTGCATAATCATTGCTTACATTACACACTTTGTTTAATGCAATTATCTGTTGCTTGCAACTTAATACCTAAGGGGTTTCGGATGATAACTTGAGGTTGGATTATTAGTCATAGATGCAGATGGATGTCGGTCTATGTATCTTGTTGTAATGCCCGCACTAAATAGCATAGTAATCTTCATGTCATATTGTGCACTACGGTGCAACCTCTATTTGTCAATTGCCCAGGTGTAATTTGTTCACCCAGCATGCTATCTTTTATAGTGAAACTATGAACCCCGGTCCATTATCCACACTGTTAAACAAACCACAACAATTGCATGCTCTCTTTACTTCCAGCAAGCATACACTGTTTTTCCACACTATACGTCTAATCTTTGTTTTCAGCAAGACCGGTGAGATTGACAATCTCACTGTACCGTTGGGGAAAAGTATTTTGGTTGTGTTGTGTGCGGGTTCCACGTTGTTCCTAACACCGGTGAAGCGCCAGCACCACCATCAGTGGCATCAACCTTCCGAAGATTCTCTTTCTCCTACTGGATTTATAACCCTGGTTCTTAACTAAGGGGAAAACTCATACCGCTGTGCTCATCACACCCTCCTCTTGGGGTTTCCAACAAAGTGCATCAAGGATTTTTCTGGCGCCGTTGCCGGGAGGAAGAAGTCTTCTGGCAAGGTGAGTCTCTCACTCTCAACCTCTTTATTTTGTTTATTGTCTTGTTTTTATTTTTGTCTTGTTTTTATTTCTCTATATCAAAAACACAAAAAAAAATAGTTTACTTCATAGTTGTTATTTAGTTCCTTGCTTTTATTCTGCTAAAATGAGTTCCTCTGAGAATACTAAGTTGTGTGACTTCACTAGCACAAACAACAATGATTTTATTTGTGCACATATTGCTCCACCAGCTCCTACTGCTGCTTTCTATGAGATTAAACTTGCTTTATTAAATCTTGTGATGAAAGACAAATTTTATGGTATTAGTACTGATGATGCTGCTGCCCACCTTAATAATTTTGTTGAATTATGTGAGATGCAAACATATAAAGATGTGGATGGATATATTATTAAACTGAAATTATATCCTTTCTCTTTGAGGGGAAGAGCTATATAATGGTTGCTATATTTGCCTAGCAGTAGTGAATCCTTTTGCTGCAACCAATGCCATCCTAGTTCAAATAGATCATTATGTTAGATTGATGGCTGAATTACATGCTAGATGGGAAAGAGAAGATGAACTAGCTAAAAAGAATAATATTGCTAGAGTTTGCATTATCACAACCACTAATAAAACTGAAGTGCCTAGTGCTAGTAAACCTCCTACTATCAATGGTAATGTAGTTGGTGTTAATAAAGTCCATGGGACTTTGGTGAAACGTGCTAAATTGCCTCAAACTGCTGAAACTGCTTCTGATAAAAGTGCTAATTTTTTTAGAGATGTGGGAGATAATGGTTCCATTACTTTTGATGATTGCAATATCTCTGAAGTTATTATGCTTCTACAGAATCTTGCTAGAAGTCCTAATGCTAGTTCCATGAATATGGCCTTTACTAAACATATTACCAATTCTCTCATGAAAGTTAGGGAAGAAAAGTTGAAACTTGAGACATCTATCCCTAGAAAATTAGATGATGGTTGGGAGCCTATCATTAAGTTGAAAGTAAATGATTTGGATTGCAATGCTTTGTGTGATATTGGTGCTAGTATCTTTGTTATGCCTCAAAAGCTTTATAATATGCTTGATTTGCCACCGTTGGAACACTGTTATTTGGATGTTCATCTTGCTGATAATGCTAAGAAGAAACCTCTTGGTAGAATTGATGATGTTCTTATTATGGTTAAAAATAACCTTTCCCCTGTTGATTTTGTTGTTATGAACATTGAATGCAATGCTTCTTGTCCTATTGTTTTGGGAAGACCTTTTCTTAGAACTGATGGTGCTATTATTGACATGAAAGAGGGGAGTCTTAAATATCAACTTTCCCTCAAGAAAGTTTTGGAACACTTTCCTAGAAATAAGATGAAGCTACCCTTTGAATCTATTATTAGAGAAAAATATGATGTTGATTCTTCTTCACTTGAAAATACTTGAGTTGATTTTCTATGCCTAGCTGAAATGCGTTAAAGAAAAGCGCTACTGGGAGACAACTCGTTTTATTTCTCTATTTTCTTTCAGTTTTCCTTTGTTTTCCTTGGTGTGCTTTGAACCTGGGTGTTGTCTATTTCCTTAGAAACCCCGTTGTATCTTTTATTTTGAGTTTTTGTTGATCCAAGTAAAGCCTCTAGTGGAAAGTTGAGCCTATATTTCGGATTTCTGCGCAGAAAACAGAAATCTGCTGTCGACTGTAAATTCCGTTAAAAATCACAGAAAATTCAAAATGACCTGAGCGTTTTTGTGCTTAATCCTGAGTTATATAGGCAACTTTTCTTAGAATAATTTTTTTGATTTGAGCAATAGAAGAGTTTTGAGAAAATCGATCTTTACATGTTGTTCTGTTTTTGACAGATTTCTGCCATTTATCGCATTTGCATCTTAATCTCTTGATTTTGGTGTTCTTTTGAGAAAAAGAGTTGTGACAGTAGATAATGTGTTTTTGAGTGTTAGACTTGTGTTGCAACTGAACGATTTGGATTTATTATTTCAATTGCACTAACGTTGCTAATGAAGATTGTGAGAATTTTGATGTGAAGGAAATTTTCAAGGGTCAAGAGAAGAGGATGATATGATGTGATCAAGAAGAGTGAAAAGCCTAATCTTGGGAGTGCCCCGGTGGTACATCCAAGCAAATTCCAAGAAGACTCAAGCGTCTAAGCTTGGGGATGCCCAAGGCATCCCCTTCTTCATCAACAAATTATCAGGTCACTTCTAGTGAAACTATATTTTTATTCGGTTGCATCTTATGTGCTTTACTTGGAGCGTCTTTTATATTTGTTTTCAGTTTGGTTTTGCTTTCAGTTTGTTTTTACTTTCATAATAAGCTTGGTTGGACCCCAGCATTCTTTTATTGGAGAGTGACACGCTCCGCTTTTTCATGAGAATAAGTTGTATTCTTAGTCTTTGTCTAGTTGCTGCATTTATTCAGCTCCTGTTTTGCATACATCTCTTGTTAGATCTGTTAGTTTTAGTAGTATTATTTGATTACTCTCGTGTTTTCTTTCTGTATCATAAAGAGTATTTTTGTTAAAGCATGTTTTGTATGGTGCTTGTTGGGACAAAGAAAAGAAAACTGCTGCTTGAAGTAGAATTTATAACAGTACTAGTAGAAGCTTGTATAGACTGTGGCTAGGACTTTCTCATGCCATGCTAAATGTTATTTTAGTTTTAAATCCTTGTGGTTGTTGAGTAGCATTATTAGCCTCAAATAGCTGAGAGTGTTTAATATGTATTGAAAGATTCATGAGTTGTTCTTGTCATAGTAAAGCATCAATATATGGTATTCTCTTTCGAATGTTTTATTTGGTTGACTTGGCGCATGCTCACACCATGTTTTTGACTACAAACCAGTCACGAATAGCCTCCATGACCACTTAGTTTTTGAACTTGTGATACTGCTTATGTTTTAATTAATGATGCTTATGTCGCTATGCATGATTATGGCTCTTATGCTCTCTTGATTTGTCGCTCCCAGTCTTTTGCTAGCCTCCACCTGTACTGAGTATGAGCTGTACTCGTGCATCCAAACTCCCTTATACCAAATATTTTCCCATTGTGTCCACCATACCTACCTACATGTGGTATTTAACTGCCATTCCAAAGTAAATTGCTCATGTGTTACCTTTAAAACCTTCAAAAATACTCCTGCTTTATGTTCCTGTTTTTGCTCATGAGGATGTAAATAGAGAATATTTATCTCACTTGTTGATTGGATTTCACACCCTGGACTAGTGGCTTCATCCTCTTATCCAAATGATAGAAGACCTGGCAGCGGGGTGCCCAGCCCCAAATTAATACAAACAAATTCTCTTCACTATTTTTGCCCCTGATTTATCAGTCAAAGCATAATTGTGTAAACAAAAGAGAAAGAGGGATGACCTTCTACACCAGTTGCGTCCTTCACCATGGGAGCCGCTCTTGTGAATCCAGTTGACTTTGTGACGTACTGTATTTCCTGTTTACCATTTGTTGACATTAACATACATCTCCCACAATATAGACACTCATCCACAGTATGTGATTGTTGGCAGGCACCCGAGGATTCAGTTAGCCATGGTTTGTGAAAGATGGATGGGAGGAGTGTCAAACTTTTAATAGCTCTGTTTAATAAAATAAAACCTCTAGCACATGAGTGATCCCTGCTTCCCTCTGCGAAGGGCCTTTGTTTTACTTTTATGTTGAGTCTCCATCTTCTAACTTTATGCACAGTTGAGAGAGCATTTTTGTCATTCTGAGTTCTATGTGCATTTGTCCCATAAGCATCAATAATTACTTCATGATGTGATATTATTTGTTCTTAAATTATTTTTTCTAGTCTTCCTCATGAACTTTGAAGGTGTCCCGGCATTTATGTTTTGCCCCACTCTTAAGGACTATCGAAATATCATGTTGTCATGCTTACTCTATACATGAAATAAACGTTAACCTTTCTTTGCATTATTACTCATGATCCTTTATTTGAGTTACTCTTTATGATGCAAAGTAATTGCTATGCTTTATTATTAAAGTTTTATTTATCATGCATGTGTTTAAAGTTTTATGATCTCAGCGTGCATATGCTTTTACATTAGATTGATCAATTTTATGTTAGTAGCATGTCACCTCAAAAATTATTGTTTTATCGTTTACCTAATCGAGGACAAGTAGGAACTAAGATTGGGGATGCTTGATACGTGATAAATGTATCCCAAATTTCGGATGCTCCATGATGATATTATGCCAATTGCTACATGTTTTCTCCCTTCTTTATGTCATTTTTTATCGATTTTCCGGACTAACCTATTAACAAGATGCCACAGAGCCAGTTTCCTGTTTTCTGCTGTTTTTTAGTTTCAGAAAAGTTGTTCTGGAAATATTCTCGAAATTGGAAAATTCGAAGCCCGGAAGTCCTATTTCCCCCGGAAGCATCCAGAAGACCGAAGAGGAGCCAAAGAGGGGCAGCAGGGGGGCCACACCATAGGGTGGCGCGGCTCTCCTGCCGCACCAGCTATTGGTGTGGGGCCCCTCGGCATCCACCGCCTTTTCCCTTTCGCCTATTTAAGCCCCCGGGATGGAAAACCCTAGGCACCTGATCAATATCCCCGAAAAAGTTCCGCAGCCACCGTCACCGTCAACCCAAGATCAGGGGGTTCTGAAGCTGTTTCTGGCACCCTGTCGGAGAGGAGACCATCACCGGAGGCTTCTACATCACCATGCCTGCCTCCGGAGTGTTGTGTGAGTAGTTCATCCTTGGATAACGGGTTCGTAGTTGTAGCTAGATGGTTGTCTTCTCCTCATATGCCTCCATGTTTCGATCTCGTGAGCTGCCTATCATGATCGAGATTGATCTTATGTAATTGTCTGTGCTGTGTTTGCTGGGATCCAACAAATATTGACCTTATGGCAAGTTGATTATAGTCTTTATTTGCACATGTTATTTGTGATCTTGCATGCTCTCCGTTGCTAGTGGTTATTCTAGCCAAGTAGTTTCTAGTGACTCCAAGAGAGAGTATTTATGCTCGATAGTGGGTTCATGCCTACTTGTTTCCTTGCTCGAGTGACAGAAACGTGAAGGGGAGAGGATGTGATGTTGCCATTAGGGAGAAAACAGCGGTGAGAGTGCCCGCGTGCATAATCATTGCTTACATTACACAGTTTGTTTAATGCAATTATCTGTTGCTTGCAACTTAATACCTAAGGGGGTTCGGATGATAACCTGAGGGTGGATTATTAGTCATAGATGCAGATGGATGTCTGTCTATGTATCTTGTTGTAATACCCGCACTAAATAGCATAGTAATCTTCATGACATATTGTGCACTACGGTGCAACCTCTATTTGTCAATTGCCCAGCTGTAATTTGTTCACCCAGCATGCTATCTTTTATGGAGAGACACCACTAGTGAAACTATGAACCCCGGTCCATTTTCCACACTATTAAACAAACCACAACAATTTCCTGCTCTCTTTACTTCCTGCAAGCATACACTGTTTTTCCACACTATACTTCTAATCTTTGTTTTCAGCAAGACCGGTGAGATTGACAACCTCACTGTACAGTTGGGGCAAAGTATTTTGGTTGTGTTGTGTGCAGGTTCCACGTTGTTGCTGACACGGGTGAAGCGCCAGCACCACCGTCAGTGGCATCAACCTTCCGAAGATTCTCTTTCTCCTACTAGATTGATAACCCTGGTTCTTAACTAAGGGGAAAACTCCTACCGCTGTGCTCATCACACCCTCCTCTTGGGGTTCCCATCATTACCTTGCTAGTCCGTTTATTACAGAGTACACATATCACTTGTTTCACTCTATATTACACCATTTTCACGGTCTCTTTGCCGAACCAGTGAATGTATACAATTACCATTGTATTAGGTGTGGTGAGGACGCATGATAATCATCCCATCACCATGCTAGCAAGTATTTTCTGGAGCTATTTATTACTAATATATTTTGCTAAGTGCTTCTCAGGTGTGGCTGAATTGACAACATAGTTGCTAAGGCTTATATGTATTATTTGCCTCCCCTTGTGTCGAATCAATAAATTGCTTTACACTTACCGTCGAAGACTGTTGTGATCCTCTACACTTGTGGGTTATCAATTGTCTCTTTTCTTTGTGTTGCGATGTTAAGATCTTATGTGCTGCCTAACATGATCAAGATCGATCTTAGTAAATTACTACATGTTGTGTTTGGTGGGATCCGATAAATTGTGAAGTTGTGATCAGATTGTGCATATTTCTTATGTGATCTTATTATTATCCCGTGTTAGCTTTATTTGCGATTTTTATGCTCTCTGATTTGTGTGTTACTCTCGTCAAATGATTGTATGAATCTCCAAGAGGTAGTGTATGCTCGATAGTGGGTTCATGCCTCCTCCGAGTCTAGGCACGAGTGACAGAAACGTCTAAGGACCAAGATGTGTTGTTGCTATTAAGGGCAAAACAACTGTGTTTATTTCTACTTATTGATTATAAATGTTGTTTACAGTATGTACTGTCCTTAAGTCAATACTATGTTGGTTTCAACTTAATATCTTAGAGAGGAAATAATAGAAGTGTTCTCGAAGTGGAGCATTAGTTATAGATTTAAGTTGGATTAGCGATCTACATATGTTTGACGTAATTCCTCTAGGAATATTATTATGAACATTCTTGTTACTATATTACTGATATTCCACTTCTATCAATTTCCCACGTATAATTTTTTTATCTGACATGTTTACTTTGTTATCTTTACGTAGAGACACCACTAGTGAAACTATACCACCCAGTCCATTATTTTAACATTGATAAAAACTGTATTTAGGTTATTACTAGCTTGCCGATCCATTTTATTATTATTATTTTCTTCAATATTTTCCACACTATATGTTTAACCCTTTGTTTTTGGCAAGACGATATGTTTGACAAATTTCCTATAACATTAGGACAAAAAAGGGTTGTGTGTTGTGTGTAGGTCCAATACAAACCTCGTTGACAATCTTGAAATACATATGGTTCGATAACCTTGGTTTCATAAACTAAAAAAAACTTTCTGCTACGATGCATCACACATTCATCTTGGGATTTCCAACATGGGTAACTGCACACAAGGCATCAGTAAGTTCTTCTCTACCATTATATATTTCCTAAGCTTATTTTTGAGATAAAAACTCTGCAATCGCCGGGCCAAACTATTAAATTCCATAAAATTTAGTGCAACTTTCTTGTAATTTCTCATGCAACTTTCACTTTTAATGTGCCCTTTTCTTCTCAATCCTCCCGTGCATGTTGTTTCTTCTCCTGGTTATAGTGGAGATTATCAAACACAAATATCATACATATGATAATGATAGTATATGGCACTACCTCTATAATGCATAGTACCATATAGTAGTATCATAGTTACATTTTATTTGTTATTTTATAGAATCTCAATATAAATATATGTATAAGATTTATTTGCCATTTTTTTAGTTTACGTGTCATGATACGTATCTACATGTAATACCCTCTCTTTCTTAATTAGTCGACACATCAGATTTATCTGGGAACAAGTTGTATGACAATCCCTCTGTCCTTAAATAAGTGTAATTTTACATTTTATGAAAATTAAACATTTGAAAGTTTGACCAACTTTATGGAAAACCGTAACAACATTTATGACACTAAATTGATATCAATAGATCCGTTTTGAAATGTAGTTCCATAATACATAGGTTTTATGTCATACATGTCGATGCCATTTTTTATAAAACGAGATCAAAATTTTGAAAGTTTGACCAAGCACTAGTAGAAAAAGGGCCTCTCGTCCTGGGCTTTAGTCCCCGTTACATATTAAACCGGGACTAGAGGGGGAAGCGTCAACTGTTCTCCTTGCCATGAACCCTTTAAGTCTCGGGTCGTAATACTGATCGGGACTAAAAGGGTTCTGGCAACCATTCGCCTGGCGTGAGACCTTTTAGTCCCGGGTCGTAATACGGCCCGGGACTAAAGGCCTAAACCGTTAGCCTCCCGTGCCCTTTCGAAGTTGTTCTGATCGGGAGGCATAAAAAACAGAGACGAGAGCGCTAACTACTACAGTAACCGTGGTGCTCTCTTCTTCTTCCTCCTCTTTCTCTCCTCTCTTCTTCCCCAGCCTCCACCATGAATCGATATGGTATTTGATTTTTGGATATGTACGCACGTTGTCGCCTACACAAACGAGAGTGCCCGGGTCCTGGGTCTTCTGGCCGATTTGAAGCGATGGCTTCGCGGGGATGAACACAAGTTTCTTGGCCTTTATCTCGAGTACACGACCGATCAAAGAGATGTTGCCATCATCGAACTTGCTCACAAGAAGCGTATCATTGTCTTCCAATGGGCAAGGTAACACAAACTTCTCGCTAGTAGGAAACTGCCTTTCTATGGAAGGCTTTCTGTGGCGCACCAGAGAATGGTGCGCCATAGAATTTAAATTTTATGGCGCACGACAAAACATGCGCCACAGAAATGTTGGATTCTGTGGCGCACAGGAGAAGAGTGCGCCACAGAAACTGGGTGGGACCCGGCCCAATCATTGGACGCAAACAATTCTGTGGCGCACGTGATCTGGTGCGCCACAGAAATGTTGTATTCTGTGGTGCATGTGCATTGGTGTGCCACAGAATATGACATTTCTGTGGCGCAACACCCACACATGCACCATAGATTTTTTTTTCTCTCCACACCCCCCCCCCGGAACGTCTTTTCTAGTTTTTGACGGGAGAGTTGCCGGTCTAAAAAGCATCAAAAAATAAATCCCTTATAGATGCACGGAGAGTTTAAGGTCCACTTTTTTTTTATCAAATTTTGAAATATAAATTTTGACTTTCTGAGCAAAAGTTCGTTATAAAAAGTAAAATGGGCATAACTTTTGCATACGATGTCGAAAAAAAATGATCAAGATATAAAAAAAAACTAGAGAGAAAAAGGAACCCAACGTCACTGGACTTCGGCATGTGAGCTTTTTTTAGAATCGCCAAATTCCAAAAGGAAAAAAAGTTACGGCCGTTTGAAGATTTTTTCCTACAAAATCAAAAAAAAAATCAGAAAAAAAAAATTATGTGGCGCACCCCTACTTGGCGCTCCACAGAATTGTTGGGCAGGATTCGAAATTTGAATCCTGCCCACCAACACCTCTCCTTCTCCCTCTTCTTTCTCCTTCTCTCCTTTCTTTCATTTCACTTCTCCACTTCTCCTCCACTTCTCAGCTCCACCTCCTACTTCTCCCCTCTAGCCCTCCACTTCTCTCCTCCACCTCCTACTCCACCACCACCTCTCCTTCTCCTCCTCCTCCACCACCACCACCACCACCTCCGACGAGCTCCTCCTCCTCCTCCACCACCACCTCCATCGAGCTTCTCCTCCTCCACCAACTCCGGTGACCTCCCCAGCACCACCTCCGGTGAGCTCCTCCTCCTCTACCACCACCTCCGGCGAGCTTCTCCTCCTCCACCAACTTCGGTGACCTCCCCCACCACCACCTCCAGCGAGCTCCTCCTCCTCCTCCTCCACCACCTCCGGCGAGCTTCTACTCCTCCACCAACTCCGGTGACCCCCATCCTCCACCCACCACCGACCAAGCCAGCTAAGGCCACGGTCACAACGGCATCCGACGAGCTCCGGCGAAATTTCGAAATTTCACCGAAATTCCGGCGGCCAGATCTAGATTGCATAGGATAGCAACATGTGGTCATTTAAATCCTATTGGAAAGAGAGCTTCTTTTGATTCATAGAGGATCAAAAAATTGCATAGGATAGCAAAGTGTGGCCATTTGAATCCTATTGGAAAGAGAGCTTCTTTTGATTCATATAGGATAGGAAAATTGCATAGGATAGAAATATGTCCATTTGAATCCTATATGGGAAAGAGTTTTTTTTTATTCATATATGGGAAGAGCAATTCCTCGTCTTAGATTCATAGGAGAACATGTCCATTTTGTATAGGATAGGAAAATTACTCATGTGTTCCATTTGTTGTTGCATTGAAAGAATATACTTGTTGTAGCGGTATTTAACATTTGTTCCATTTATTGTTGCATTGAAATAATATACTTGTTGCAGTGGTATTTACCATTTGTTCCATTTTTGTTGTTGCAGTAGTGACAAGCATTGTCCAGAACTCATGGATTTCCTTATCAACAGCGGCATACGTTTTCCTAGCATTGATATACCGAATGACAAGTTGAAGATGTTGCGCACCTTGGGTACTGAAATACCAGCTGACTGCCACATTGATCTCCAGGACCTGTTCCAAATTCAGTATCCCAAGACTTTGATGGCTGATATGGCAGCCGCCTTGATCGACGAGGAGTACGCTGATATGAAGAAAACATTCTCCAATAGCCAGCACAATTTCTGGGAGAAGACACGACTTGACAGGATCAACATTGATTATGCAGCCGTAGATGCATACATTTCATTCGAGATGTACCGCAGGATTAGTATCCTCAACTTGAGCAGCGTAACCTAGTGCCCCGGTCTCCTACTGTTTGGGATTCTTCGGAGGACAAGTAGATGGGTACTGTTTGTGTCTCTATTATTATGTATTGCTTGGGGATCTCTTCTGACGCGATGTTTGTGTTATCTATTGCCTAGGAGAATTTATGTAGTACTATGTAATGGATATCCGAACTATTATTTATATTAATTATGTCCTTATTTAAGTATGATGTGAGCAAGCTTTATGAAGCAATTGTGATGTATGTGCTGAATTTTTTACATCTATATATGGTAAATTTATAATACCATTTGGAGTAATTTAACATATATATTGTAAATTCTATAATTAATTATTTACAATTATAATACCAATTGGATGGCAACCATCGAATTAAGTAATTAACATGTTAATTTTAAGGGTGAATCACTAATTATGAATTAAGTAATTAATAGTCCTATATATACATGATAGGAAATATGATATGGAAGTCGATTATATTTGAACTTCTCTCATTTTTCTAATCAGTTTAGATATATTATTTGCCAATTTTCGATTTACGGATTTCTAGATACGAATTGTTCAATATTAAATAGAAAATGCAACAAATTTAATTGTTAAATTCATGATTATTTGAATTCAAGATTATTATTACTTATTTATTTTTGTTTAACTAAATATTTTTTGGATTCACAAAATAAAGATGTGCGACATCATAGTTCAAGGGTTAACAAGATTGACAACATACTATTATTAGTAAAACAGTATTTGTTTCTTGAAATGTGCGAGTGAAGGTAATAAGAAGTTAAGTGTGCTGAGAGTGGAGTAGTCTGAGGATGGGTGACCGACTGGGAAGTGTCACTAGAGAATGAAATGAGAATGATTAGAGTTAAAAATAATTGAGACTAAAGGAAAATGATTAGAGTTAGAAATAATAGAAACTAAATGAAAAAAAAATCAGAATGATTAGAGTTAGAAATAATCGAGACTAAATCCAAAAAGGAAAAAAAAAACTTTAGTTCCGGTTCTTATTACCACCCGAGACTAAAGTTCCTTCGGCTAGCGCGGCCGCGTGAAGAGTCTTTAGTTCCGGTTCGTGGCCCACCGGGACAAAGGGGGGAGGGGGGCTCTAGCCCCAATTCGCCAGTCACGGATTTATATACGGGACTAAAACTCCTTACAGCCTGGGACTAGAGTCCCGTTTTCTACTGGTGAAGACCATTGCTAGAAATATATTTATTTGAGAATGTAGAGAGTACTATCTATGATACCACGAGAATGGCCATCCTATACTCCAATGGAGTATTTGTGTGTAATTAAGCAGTAACTAATGAAAAAATAATTAGGCTCCTTGGTCGAAGTGATCTGGCTACTCCAATGGAGTATCTGGCATTACGGAATGGAGGGTGTATGGTGGCAAGAATAAATTTTGAATTTATTTGCTTCCATCTTTTTTTCTTTCTTGAATATAAATGGCTTCTTCAATCCTTTGCGTCACGAATACATTTATGCGAATCGGCGCGGGGACATAAATACAGAATGATCACGTTCGAGTTAAACCCATGATTCTTTGTGTCAATAGAGGGCCAAAAAAAAAAAAATCTGTCAATAAGGTCATGCTTAACTCACACGGTCATATAAGTCCAAATCCCATCGTCCCAAACAGCTCCATGTGGCCGTGGCCGCAAACAACCATCTCCAACGGAAGAAGCACCAACCACAGCCGTGGCCGCCGCATTCGTCTGGACTTGAGCGGCCGTGGGCGTGAGAACGCTGACAGCGGAAGAAGCGTGCAGGTCGCCGGCAGAGGAAGCGTACAAGTCGCCAAAGGAGGGAAGCTTGCAAGTCGCCGGCGGAGGACATGGCGCCCCTATCAGTGGACGACTAGGCCTGGTCCTGCATGACTCACACGGTCGTATAAGTCCGAACAGCTCCTTGTACGTACGTGCACGATGAGCTTCCAGGTAACCAAGGCCTTGCCGCCGGTGTTCGTCGGCCCATCGGAGCCCACGCCCGCAGGCAACCTCCCTCTGACTTCCACGGACAAATGCCGCCTCAATTTCTCCATCACCTCGCTCCATGTCTTCGACCGCCCTATCGACGAGCCAGCCGAGTCCGTACGGCGCGCCTTGTCCCGTGCGCTGGTCCCGTACCACCCCATCGCCGGCCGCCTCGCAGTCGGTGCAAACTCCGACATTCAGCTCGCCTGCACCCGCGAAGGAGTGGCGTTTGTCGCCGCGACTGCAAGCTGCACCCTGGAGGATGCCAGGTACCTCCACGCGCCGCTGGCGATACCGCTGGCCGATCTTGAGCTCCGGTACGGCGGGAGCTGCCGCGTCTCCGACCCGCTGCTGATGGTGCAGGTAACGGAGTTCACCTGTGGCGGATACGTCCTCGCGGTCACGTGGAACCATGGCCTCGCTGACGGCATCGGGGTGGCGCAGTTCCTCCAAGCCGTTGGTGAGCTCGCCCGCGGGGTGTCACCACCGTCCGTCATCCCGGTGAGGTACGACGGGTCCCTGCCGGAGATCCCACAGCTGAGTACTGCCCAAGCACCGCGCCGCGAGCACATCGACTTCGCCTACACCGATGTGACAATCCCTTGGAGCTTCATCAACCGCGTCAAGGCCGAGTTCTTCTACGGCCACGCCGGTACTTGCTCGACGTTCGACGTGGTCACCGCCACGATATGGCAGTGCCGGACGCGGGCGACAAGTAACGGCGCTGCCGCTTCCCCCGCCGTGCTTCGGTTCGCGGGCAATGTACGGAGCGACGTCGGTGCCAAGGACGGGTACTACGGGAACTGCATTACGACGCAGCTGGTCACGGCTCCGAGCAGCGCAGTGGCGAACGGCGACATCGTGGAGGTGGTGAAGCTGGTCAGGCGCGGCAAGAAGCGGATACCGGACACGATCGAGGTGCCGGTTGGGCTGGATGATGAGCTTGTATCCGGGTACGGTGCGCTGATGGTGTCGAGCTGGGGCGGCATCGGGATGGACGGCGTGGACTTGGGCGGCGGCAGGCCGGCGAGGGTGATGGCCGACATGGAGATGACTGTGCTGCCGGCCTGCATTGTTTGCCCATGGTCTTCCCGAAAGCAGGGGAGTGGTGGTGGCCATGGCGTGAATGTGATAGCGTTCTGCGTCAGGGAGGAGCACGCCGACGGGTTTCATGCGGAACTGGCAATGCTCCGGTGAACTAATATATTCAAGTAGTTCCTATATATCAATGTTGGCGAATTTCAGGCTTGTGCAAGCTTTCAAGTGGTGCTCGTGGTTACTTTTTGATGTGTAATTGTCGTTAACACTGCTCTTGCAATGTGCAAGTTAGCAAACAAATGTAATTTCGGCTTAGCAAATATTCCAAAGACCACGCCCAAACTCTTGGCTGGCGAATAATGTGCTTAAAGAAATGCATATATAAAGTGGCAGAAGATATCTTCACTAAATTACTTTGATACTATTGATTTGCGGTTTGTCCTCGGGTTAAATGGATTCTAGGTATACGTGATTGAGAGAAGGATGTGGTCGCTTGAATATGTGAGTACAGACGCAGTTATTCCACACCGTTATTGGGCACCAACGTTATTCAATGGTGTACATTGTTCCAACAAGGAGTTTAATCTAGACGAAGGTTCCAAAATTCGAATCTTATTACAATGTATCTCTCTCTCTCTTTCTTTCTCTCCTTCTCTCTCCCTCTCTCTCCGTGAAGGAATGATGGTGGGATAGATGATGTTGAGGAAGACGATATCTGGCAGGGTCTTGCAGACGGTTTCCTCCCCGGGATCTCTTCCTTCTTGTTTCCGACCTCTCTAGTGATCGATGTGTATGTTTTCCCTTCCTGGTGCCTTCACGAAAGTTTCACCTTTTTATAAGCTGAAGGCGGTGGCGCTTGCCATGGTGACGGGTACGGTCGGTGGTGACCGTACCACTCAACGCTAAAGCTCTCTGGAATTTGTTTTTAATTTCTTATTTCCCAAAGTTGCTTGTTTTGCTCCCTTCAATCTCAAATACTTCATTTCCCTCCTCATTGACATAAATCTTGAAATCCTCATCAAGAATTGAAACAACTCCAAACACTACATGTTTGAGTTAATGTGAGAGAAAAAAAACAAATAAAAACCACATAGACCTTGGAGAAATGGCAAAGAAAAATCATGCATAAAACAGAGCCATCAACAATTCCATGCGAGACCCCCCCCCCCCCCCGCCCGCCAACGTGCGCGCCCCACTCTTGCTAGTTTGGAGTGCATACCTTAGAATCGCTCGAAATTTTTCTCCCCAGTCCATATTCATTCTCTCGAGCAGAAACAGAAGGCGGAGGCACCTCGGTCGACCGCTCGACAAGAGGATACGACCCTGGAGATGGAGGCGCCGGTACTCAAGCTCTCCCCTCCGGTCGTCCTCCTCATTGCATCGCCTCGTTCCGCCATTCTTCGATCCCCTCTTCTCCCTCTTTGTTTCTCCCTCCTTGCCAGCCCGAACCCTAGATCTCCAGCGGCGGGAGAGGGCATGGGGGCGATAGGGCGCATGGAGACGACAAAGCACGTGGCCCAACGCCGGCCTCCTCTTCTCTGGCTCCAAAACTGGCCTCCTCTTCTCTGGTGAACACAAGTAGAAGGGAATCGCTGGCCATGTCTTTGGAGATTTGCAGGAGCTAAGCTGAACAATTTCTGCTATCCCCTAGTTGATGTGTGCATATTCTCTCAAATTAGTAGTATGGGAAGTTTTTTTTGTGATATGTAGATATTTTGTGCAATGGATTATTATGTGTATAAATATTCAAATATAAAAGTACTATTTTTCATACATATAGATTAGTTTATATTATCCAAACTCAACAAAACATCAAATTTCATGGTTTGTACATCCAAACATGAATTGGAATTGGTGCTACCCTCTGATTCCAATCTTAAATTTAGTGCACAACCAAACGAAGAAAATTTAAATTGATCTTGGGATATGGAGCGATTTCCAGTGTGAAATAGGAATACCGGATTGCATATTGTAATTCCTTCCCCTAAAAAAATATATATAATTCAAATTCTAAAGAGTACTCTATTCTAAATACTCATGAGCTTTATTCTATCACTCCATGATGGGCCTGGCCTATCTAGGCCGGGCGTGAGTGCAAGCTGGAAAAGAGGCCGAGATGGACTCTGACTCGGGATTTTACCTGGATTCTGATCGGACCAAGCAGGCCCTTATAGGTAGATCAAACAACGGAGTTTCTCTCTACAATCGAGAGCCAGGGTTCTAAATCTGGTTCCGCAAAAATCCCCCAATATAGCGGCGAGGCTATGGCCGGCGACGATGGTTCGACTTTGAGGCCGTGCACAGCCAAAAGCATGGCGGCGGAGACTGGGATGGTGACCGGCCATCCGACGCTTAAGGCGTGTCCCAGCAACAGGAAGGCGGATGAGGCGCCAGAGAAGGTGTTTGCGCTCGTGGAGGCTGCTGGTGAAGATGTGGAGACACCGCCCGGGGTGAAGATGTTGATGTCGCAGGAGGACATCGACTCCATCCTGAATCACAAGGCCAGGGGTGACAGCTTCAAGGAGTACCAGGCTGCGGTCGCCAAGGAGGTGGAGGAGACGGGCGAGTTTGTGGTCACCGAGGAGCACATGAAGAACATGATGGAGGCCCGAGCTTGGATCAGGGAGGAACTGTCGAACGTGAGGTCCCAGTATCCCCACTTGGTGTGGGAGGACTGATAGTACGATCTGTCTATATATGAATTATGATGCTTGTTATTCAAGGACTAATTTCTGTCCATCCTTGCCTGTCTAGTGAACGCTGTGTGTCATCTTACCTTATGCTCACATCGCGTGATGCCCCTTGCACTCTGAGAATCTAGTTGCGATTATTCTCACCTGATGTGTATGTCAAAAAAGTAAGACGCAATGTTGCTAAAGCATCTCCAGTAGTTGATGTAAAATAACTTTTAACCGTTTTTACATCACCTGACGGAAAAACAGGGCTCCAACAGCTGCCCATGATATATATTTTTGCCAAAAAAATTTAGGGCGCGATTTATGTTTTTGCTCCGGTAATGTAAATATACTCCCTCCGTCTCAAAATAATGGTCTCAAAGTTGGACAAAAATGAATGTATCTAACACTAGAATATGTCTAGATACATCCACATTTATCCAACTTTGAGACAGTTATTTTGAGACGGAGGGAGTACATATATTTGTGCTCCACTCCAACTGCCCTAAAACGCATAAAGACGTGTGCGCCGCTCCAACCGCCAATATGAATGGTCAGATCGCGGCTTCTCGTCATGTCAGGGTAGGCCATATACGGAAACACGCGGTAACTGCGTCGAAAGGGGGTAGCATTATGGAACTAGGTGCTTGGTTGTCTTAGGGTAGGCCATAGGAACATAAAACAACTAGGTAGAAAGCCACTCGATAGTGGTGTCGGACTTTGCAACAAGCTAGTATTACAAAAAAAAATGGACTTAGATCTCGATACGGTCGGTAACGATTGTGAGTTTATATATTTTAAACATGAAATATTATCATATTAATTTTATCAATTGTGAGCAATTAATAACTACACATTCCACCACAAAATAACAAAAAAAAACTTTTAACCTGTGCCGACGGCAAAGCCGTCGGCATAGGTCTTGGTAGGGCCTAGCCAACCGGGCGCGTGGCCTGTCCCGACGGCTGATTTGGTGCCGAGGGCAGCCGTCGGCTCCATTTAGACTGTGCCGACGGCAGCCGGTGTGCCGACGGCCACCGTCGGGCTCTGCTCCACTGTGCCGACGGCCTCCCCCGTGCCGACGGCCGAGTTGGCAGGCTGGGGCTCCAGCCGCATGTGCCCACGGCCCCCGATATTTTGCCGTCGGCACAATGTTTGGCCGTCGGCACATAACACGATTCCTGTAGTGCCGCCCGCGGCCATCCGCCGCCATGTCGCCCTGGTTCCGTTCCCGCCATCGCCGACCCCCTACCGTACGGATCGTTGTCTCCGAGCCCAACCACACACGCAGCCGCCGCGATAGGACCAAAGTCGAAGCCGACGAACAAGATGGGTTTTAAGGGGTTTCGAGCAGCTATTGGAGCGCTCATGCCCTATGCCCTATTTTAGGGCAATTGTGGAGTTGGACGTTCCTCGTGCCCTGAAAACATCGATTTTGGTGATGTATATTTTACATCAAGCCATTTTTTGATGCCCTGTACCTATTGGAGATGCTCTTATTAAGCACAGATTGCAAAGCTGATGGACTTGGCGTTTTACCAGCCTTTTTGCAGCCGCATCAGTCACTACCGGAATCAACATAGTTTCCGAATGAAATTTGTTGGGTCCTTGGCAAAATCTAACATAGCCCCAATGTCATATAATTACACACGGCAAATAAGAGGCACTCGGCAAAGATGGTCATTTGCCGAGTGTTTTCTCGGCCGGTGTGACACTCAGCATAGCTTTAGGATATATGCCGAGTCAATACAATTGGCATACAAAAATCCGGCAGCATATATTTCGCTGATTTTAAAATATTTTATTCCCATTAAGAAACTCTATATGCTTTTGCAGCACACAACACACTGAATTTCACTCATAGAAATTATGATTTATCTGCTAAAGGTTTGATTAAATTGTGATTATTTTCTAACACCAAATATAGCAAATAATGTTCCCACAAAATGCAGATAATTTGTTGATGCAACCATTTCATTGCAGCAAAAATACCCCCTTAATCCATAGCAACATAAATTTAATGTTTCTTGCTTGGTGGAAATATTTTTTTTGGCGTTATGGAAGCATATTTTCTTGCAGTTTTTTTTTTTTTTTTTTTTTTTGCTAGGAGTACGATGATTTTAGCTTGTCTTGTCAAATGAATGGTCTTGCTTGGCTGTCCGAGGACATAAGCCGGCGCTAGAATCTTCTCCTCGTCTTGCTCCCTGCTCCGGCCGTCCTACAAACTACTGCCTCACCGCCTCGCAGAAGATGGAGATGGTAGTTTATATCTACAATTGTAATCAGACTTGGTTTAGATACAAATCCATGTCGGGATCGGTTTGTAGAAGTGCTAGGGTGCCAAATTGCAACCCATATAAAAATACCTACGGTGGGCTGTACCCCAAGTAGAAACGCTTCCCAAATTTGCAGTTTGACTCTCTGAGAAGCGAGCGTCTTCCGCGGGCGGCGTCTACTGGATTTTGCCAACGTTTTCGGCCTGGTTTGCGTCACCAACACCCCCACAGCGACTCTGCTTCCGCGCGCGCGGGCCAACTGTTCGACGGAATGGCTGGGAGGTCCAAAAGAAACGGAAACAAGAGAACGGCTCTGGCTGGCGGCGAGGACCGCATCGGCGCCCTCCCGGACGCGGTCCTCGAGCAGATCCTGTCGTTCCTGCCCTCTCGCAACGCCGTGCGGACGTGCGTGCTCGCCGCCCGCTGGCGCACCCTCTGGAAGTCCGTGCCATCCCTTCGCATCAACACTGCTTGGGAGAGATACCGGAACGCACATGCGCTGAGCAAGTTTGTCAATCACCTGCTTCTCCTTCGCGACCGGACGGCTCTGCATGAATGCGAGATCAATTCATATCACACGTATCATAGTGGGGACGTCGACGAGGCATTCAGATACATTGACCTCTGGCTGCGTTATGCGGTATCATGCCAAGCCCGGGTGCTCCGAGTTCGCATCACCAGTCAGCAGAGTAAGGACTCTTGTCTATCCAGTGTGCCTCTCCTCAGCCAGCACTTGACGAGGTTGGAGCTCTGCAGTATGAACGTTGGGGGACAATTTCTAGATTTTTCCGGCTGCTCGGCTTTGAAGGTGTTGAAGATGGAACATTGCGCAATAAATGCTGAGAGGATCTCTTCGCCATCGCTAAGTCATCTGATCATCTATGATGGAAGTTTTATGTCCGTTCGCCGCACTCGCATTTCTGCCCCAAGTCTTGTTACCTTCCAACTGGATGATTTTACGGGTTATACTCCTCTGCTTGAGCCCATGCCATCATTGGTAAGGGCATTTCTCAGGTTTGGAGATAACCGTGATGGTCAATGTGATAACCGTTATTACTTTGGGCATTGTGGCAGCATTAAGCCGTGTGGTCGTTGCTCCTACTCCTACAATAAGTTTCATGACAATGATGATTGTGTACTTCTCGATGGCTTGTCGGGCACTGTGAATCTAGAGTTGATAGCTCAATCGGAACTGGTATGCTGCACTTTTTCTGACTTATATTGTTCCTTGCCATCTGCTACAACTGTAGTATAAATTTACTGCATGGTTTTTACCACATCTTACTTTTTAATCGCTGGTGTCCCTATAAACACATACCTTTTCTGTAAATAAAATGTCCGCATGTTATACTTGCAAACCTCAATAAGACAGAAGCTTCTTGCAAAAGTAGTTGTTGGGTGTAAAGATCTGAGTCTGCTAACACTTAATTACCTATAACAAATTAATACCCGTAGAAAAATTATTCATATTAAATTAACACTTCTGAAATTACTTCTTGAATCTTTTTTTTAATCCTCTGCACTTTCTGAAGTTTATTGGCAGGACGGATTTTAAATGGGGCGTTATGTTTAGCCAGCTGAAAACATTGTTGCTTAGTGAGTGGTGTGTAGCTTCAGACTTCAGTGGACTAATTTACTTTGTCCAGCACTCACCAATTCTAGAGAGGCTTACCCTTCAACTTAAATATTCTAAGGTATATGATTTTCAAGAATTATAGATTTAGTTTTTTGAATTTATTTCCATGAGCTGTTGGTTAATTTTTGTAAATTATGTTGCTTGCTACAGGAAGAATTTGCGACCAAAACAGATAAAAGCTACAACCCAAGGTCACAATTCTTGGTATCGAAGCATCTAAAGGTAGTTGAAATCAAATGTCGCGAGGAAGACGAAACAATAAACCAAATTGTAAAGATCCTTGGTACCCACGGAGTACCTTGTGAGCACATCAACATCAAGCCGATTTTCCGTAATTATGGCCTAAGGTGTAAGTAACTAACACCACATCTCACTGTTACTATTATGTTTCTGTAATCTGCATGTGTGTCCTTAGATTAGCACTGCAAAAAATTATCTGATTAATTTGGACAATGTAAATGTTAAATAGCATTAATTTTTAAATTGGAAAATTAAGAATTGATCATTTGGTAAAACTAGAAATGAAGAAGTTTTCTACTGGACTGTTACGTCACATCCACCTAACATTTGTTAGTAAATATTTAAGGCTAAGCTCTTAATGCACCATCGGTGCTACTTATCATGAATACACGGTATCAAACTTGGTGACCCCATCTCTAACAACTACAGCTGCAACAGGTGCTTGTTGGCCATAGGATTATTCCTATGTTGCATTGACTTGTGAGGGGATACTTTTATTAGCAATTTAGCGTAGAAATCACAGTTAAATACTAAATACAGGAACACAAAGAATCCATATTATTTCCTCGTAATGTGACATTTTTTCCTTCATATGCTCTTTGTTTTATTTGAGGAAAAGTGCCGTTGTCAAATAGTAGCGCATCCGTCCAGCATTCACATAACTCTAGATCAGGCTTTATGTGGGTCAGTCATCCAACTAGATTTTGTATAATCCCTCCGTCTTAAATTAATTGTCACAAAGATGGACAAAAGTTGACGTATCGAACGCTAAATCATGTCTAGATACATCTACTTTCGTCCATCTTTGTGACAATTAATTTGAGACGGAGGGAGTACAACATTTTCTGCATTTCAGCTCCCCTCCGCTATGTGATTCACTGGTAGAAAACAGGCCTACAGTCCCGGTTCGCCAGGCCCATTAATCCCGTCCGGGCAACCGGGACTAGCTACGCGCGACTAAAGGCCCCCCCCCCCCTATAGTCCCATCTCTTACGGACCGGGAGTAAAGGCCTGTTGGTAGAACCTGGGGATCTACCGGGTCGGGGACGTAGTCTGTAGGGGAAGGAGGGGGTTGTGTGGAGGCGAGGGGTGCGCGGCCGGCGGCGGGGCGCCGTCGCGCGGGAGGAAGAGGGGGCGGCGGCTAGGGCTGGGGCGGCGGCGCACGGGAGAAGGCCGACTCCTTTGGGAGTCGGCAATAATGATTTTGATTATTGCTTGTTCAATCATGAAGGGATACATGTGTTTATATAGGAGGACGGCCTCCTCTAAACCCTAATTTACTTGGGCTAAGCCCCTAATTTACTTGGGCTAAGCCCACAACTAAACCGACCATAACATCTCTCCCCGCCTTCTCAAACAGCTCGTCCTCGAGCTGAACTTCTGGAAACTGCTGGCAGAACTCATCCCGGATCGGCGTCGGTCTTGGAGACAGCTGCATTGGCCGGCCCAGCGGTGACGACATTAGCCGCCACGTCGTCTATGGTCTCCAAGTAAAACAGGCGTGGGCAAACGTGGCCCAGTACGTAGAGCTCGTCGCAGTTGAAGCACAACCCTTTACGGCGGCGCTCGAGCTGTTCGGCCGTGGTCAGCCGACGGAACGGCCGCGTCGCGGCTGGATCAGATTGCCCCACATGAGTCAAGGTTGTGGGCGCCTGGCCTGCTGGTGTCGGTGGGGGGCGGGCGGGCGGCCGAACGTCGCTGGCTGGAAAGGCCTGCTGTATGGCCCGCGCGCGCTGCTCGAAGGCGCGGGCGTAGTACATGGCCGACTGCAGGTCCTGAGGATCCCGCATCTCCACGTCGACGCGAATGTGGTCCGGCAGGCCGCCGACGAATAGCTCGGCGCGCTGGCGAGCCGTGACGCCAGGCGCATGGCACGCCAACGTCTGGAAGCGATCGGCAAAGTCCTGCACAGAGGAGGTGAAGGGAAGGCGACCGAGCTCGGCCAGTCGGCTCCCGCGTATCGGAGGCCCGAACCGGAGGAGGCAAAGGTCGCGAAAGCGCTCCCACGGAGGCATCCCACCCTCGTCCTGCTCAAGGGCGTAGTACCACGTCTGGGCGGTGCCGCGGAGGTGGTAGGAGGCGATCCACGTACGGTCGGACGCGAGGGTCCGCTGCCCCCTGAAAAACTGGTCGCACTGGTTGAGCCAGTTCAGGGGGTCGACGGTGCCGTCGTAGGTGGCGAACTCCAGCTTGGTGAAGCGGGGCGGCTGCTGGCTGCGCGGGGCGACGGCGAAGGCTTCCTCGTGACGACCCATCGCGGCGGGGGGCGAGTAGGTGGGCACCATGGGCCCCCCTTGGAACTGGTGGCCGCCGGCGCCGATGTAGGGTTCAGCGTACCCGGCGAAACCCCCGAAGGTCGTGGCCGAGGGCGACGCGGCCGGCTGGAGCACGGTCGGCTGGGCAGGCGCGGTCGTATAGACTGACGCGTCGAGCCAGGCCGGAAGTTGGGACGGCGAGTGCGGGAACCTGATCTGAGTGATCGGGACCCCCTGGCGGGAGGCGGCTGCCGACGGCGACGGCGCGAGGGCCGTGGACGGCGGCTGTGATGGCGCGGATGGCGGCGCGGCCGGCGGTGGCGCCGTCCGCTGGAGGAGCACTGCGACGGCGTGCTTGATGTCGGAGACCGCCTCGGTCAGGTCGCGGAGGCCCGTAGAGAGCTCCTGGAGCGAGAGGATGGGGGCGGGCTCCCGAGCCGGCGCGGCCGGGGCCGCAGGTGCCGACGGCGGCGCCATGGTGGTGGATGCGCCCAACGAGGCGATCGCGGTGGAGGCGGTGGGCAGTCCCGAAGACATCGCAACCGAGGAATCTGATACCAAACTGGTAGAACCTGGGGATCTACCGGGTCGGGGACGTAGTCTGTAGGGGAAGGAGGGGGTTGTGTGGAGGCGAGGGGTGCGCGGCCGGCGGCGGGGCGCCGTCGCGCGGGAGGAAGAGGGGGCGGCGGCTAGGGCTGGGGCGGCGGCGCACGGGAGAAGGCCGACTCCTTTGGGAGTCGGCAATAATGATTTTGATTATTGCTTGTTCAATCATGAAGGGATACATGTGTTTATATAGGAGGACGGCCTCCTCTAAACCCTAATTTACTTGGGCTAAGCCCCTAATTTACTTGGGCTAAGCCCACAACTAAACCGACCATAACACCTGTCCACGTGGGCGGGTGGCGGAGCCTGGGATCGGAGGACATTTAGTCCCGGTTGGCCACATGAACCGGGACTAGATTTATTTCGTAATTTTTTTAATTCATTTGGTTTCTAATTATTTTTCTCACCTTTTTTCACTCCCTTTTTTTCACTCCTTTTTTCACTCCCTTTTATTCTCACAATTTGTATTATTTGCTTAGTGTCTAACTAAGATTATCTCTAGTCCAATTAGTTACTCATGGTCAAACTTCCCGCTCGGTCACCCATCCTCCCACTGCTCTAGCACTAGCACGCTTAACTTCCGAGTTCCATCCCGTCCCGAATCCAAGTGTTTCTCACGCATGTATATGATAGTTGTATCATATCAATCTTATTAACATGTTGGCCGAAGCCATATTTCTTTATTGTTTGAATTTCAAATAAATCTTTTAATAAACAAAAGTAAAGATGTAATTAATAATTTTGAATAAATAAATAAACATTAACTTTTAATTTGTATTATTTCTAAAAATACCAATAATATCCAAAAAATTGAGAAAAATAGAACTAATTCATTTTAAAATCTTAAAAATACAAATAATATATCAAAAATGAAGAACAATAATACTAATTCATTTTAAAATCTTAAAATACAAAATATATATCAAAAATTAAGAACAATAATACTAATTCATTTTAAATCTTAAAAATACAAATAATATATCAAAAAATGAAGAAAAATAATACTAATTCATTTTAAAATCTTAAAATGAAAAAATATATCAAAAATAAAGAACAATAATACAAACAATATTCATTACATGCATAGAGTCGATCACACATAACACAATAGAGTCGATCACACATAACACAAACATAGAGTTGATCACATTTCATAATTAACATATTATATATAGAGAGTCGATCACAAAAGATATCCATTACATATATATACTACTAATTAGATACCCATTACATGCACATGCATAGATATCGAACGCATGCATACATCATCTATGGCCCCGCCGAGTAGATGCGGAACAACTCGTACGCGACATATGCATCTACGGCCGCATACTTGAGGTTCGTCAGGCGCAATGGGGTCTCCTCCCAATAGTTGTGATTCTGCCGGGGGAAATCAGTCTTCATCCTTTCATAGGCCTGGTGGATGAAGGTGCTTGCCATGACAGCCATCCCGGTCTTTGGCCCGGTCAACTGGATAAGAGTCTGAAGATCAACGTAGTGATCTTCCGGTATCATAATACCGATGCGCATAAACTTCACACGGTCTTGCGTGATGTCCACGCTACAAAAGTCAAACCCCGAGTTGACAAGAAAATCAACAAGGTCCGGGCAATGCCTCGAACTACTGTAACAACAAAAATAGGATATGTGTTAGATATGTTGCAACACACGTATTGTTCACATGCAACAAAAAAACTCGAAGATGGAATGCAAGATTGTACACGTGTGCTACCTTGACCATTGGAAGACCAACACCGAATGCTTGAACGATATCTGGATGAGGGCAACATCCTTCTGATTCGCCGTGTACTCCAGATCGAGACCAAAGAACCGGTGTTCTTCGGGAGCATCAAAATAGAGATCGGCCAAATGACCCAGAGCTTCAGGCAGCCTCGCGCAGTTGTTGGTGAAGAGCACGTCCAAATCCTTGCCGCATGGTGTCTTCCCATTGTATTGCGTCCATTCAGCCATTTTGCGTGCGTGTGCTTGGATCGAAAGAGAGCGAGAGAGAGGAAGAACAGAGAGCGAGAGAGAGGAAGAACAGAGAGCGAGAGGAAGAACAGAGAGCAAAGCAGTGGAATGGCGCCCTCTGCCTCGCTCGCGAAATAAAAACCGCCGCGGGGGAGGCGAGACGCTTGATGTTTAGTCCCGGTTGGCCACGGGCACGGGGAATAAAGGGCCATTGGTCCCGGTTGGCCACGGGAACGGGGAATAAAGGACCAATAGTCCCGGGCGGCCATGTCAACCGGAATTAATTCCCGCCACGCGTCGCAACGCGCTTCCCAACCCGCGACGTCTGACCTTCTGTCGCGGGTCTCCTCCCTACCCGGGACTAAATACTCATTGGTCACGGTGCGCAACGCTTGGGGACTGATGCTGGCATACCGAAGGCCTTTTTTCTACCAGTGATTGTACCTTCCCCGTTTCTTAGGCCTTTCATCACTTGTATCTTTTATTTCTTTACAGGTTTCAGTTTCGAGCAGGAGTAGTTCAGCTAGTCCACTGTTTCCTGGTTTCTCATTCACCCTCTATGTCGCTGAATGGGTATCATGAGATTGCTATGTTTTGTCTACCGGGTTGCTTATAACCTGAACTCAATACCAGGTCTTAATTGATTTCCTGTTGGACTTCTGAGTTTTATTGAGATGTTTCAGGAACTTATCTAGCAGTAGGAACTTACGTGTACGGTGTGTACGTTCTACATCAAATAAACTTGGATGATGCTCAAAGACGTGCACAGACTATGTATTTTCCTGAAACAGATTGGAGTTTCTTTGTTGCCTTTTAAACTATGCTCCCTTCGTGTTGTGTTTGGCTTGATGAGCGAGTGAGGTTTGGTTGACTGCATGCCGGATGACTTATGTATGCCGTTAACTCAAGGTAGTAGCATTTGCTGTTTCGCGATGAAAAGCTAGCTAAAACTCGGGTTATTCCCAACCCTTCATAGATGTTAAAATTTAGTCAATAAAAGAGTAGAGAATACTATACAGGTTTATATATACGGGACTGATGTTTTGTCTCGATTTTATATTCCCCTGATACAATATAAAATCAAACAAATAGTAAAGAAAAATCTGAAAAGAATTAGTGATGAACATATATAATTGTTATGCATACGTGATAAATTTTGTGCTCAAATGGCATGTATGCTGCCCTGTGCGGAAAAAACAAAATCAGTGCTCTAAATTTTTTTTAATCCCTTTTTTCCCACTGATTTGTCTTTTTTTTTTGCACGGAGCAGAGCAAATGTTATTTCACCACGAAACTTAGCACATATATGTATAACACTTGTATATGTTCATCACCCAGTTGTTTTAGAATTTATTAAAGTTCTTACAATTTTTGTGAATTTTTTTTATTATATATGGAGCATATGAGCTCAGGAGCCAATTTAAAATTTTGTATATAGAGTGCTTACTTTTAGTGAACTAGGTGAATTATAGGTTTTTATGGAGTGGTAATCAAATGGACAGTGTGAACTAGTACTGGTCGGATTATAAGTTCCAAATACTGTAGAGTTCTACGCTCACGTGTTTTGTCACTCATCATATCACGACAGTCGCTTTGGATGGGGAAAAAAAATGCCCTCCCTAACCAGAGTTCTGAGCTCACGTGTTTTTGTCACTCATCACACCATTACACATATTGCGCCTAAGGGGATAAAAATCACGCTCCCAGCGAAGGCTCCATTTTCTCATGTTGACCAGAATGTAGGATAACACTTTATATAGTGTCTCCGGAATTTTGTGCATGCTGGATATTTATGGTGATCAGAATGTAGGAGAACACTTTATATAGTGTTGTAACATCCCAATTTTTTGAATAAAGTGGTGTTGTGTGTTGTTGGCATCTCATACATGCATGAAACAATTTTGAATAATGTTTGAAACTTGAAATTGTGAATATTAATACAAAATTCACTTAAAGTGACTTTCAATATTTTGAACTGAAAACTATTTCAATTTCACCAAATAAAAACATGGTGAGGTTGCATTTTTTTATTAGGAATCCAAAATTTATTTTTGCCAGTTTTTATTCTTGCAAAAAGCCCTCAAAACCCTAGTTCCAGTTCTGTTCTTAAAAAAATGACAAATTTGTAGTTTTCGAGAAAATATAGGGAGCGTTTTGGAAAAACCCCTTTTGTCTTCTTCCTGCCCGATGACAGCCAAGCAGGTTGCTCACCGGCGACACCTGTGTACCTCTCTGCTGGTGCGGATAAGGGCAGGAAGGCGTCAGAATCGTGCCGAGCTTCCTCACTTCCTCGCCCGCTCTCTTCCTCTCCCTATCTGCTTCTCCTTGTGCACGGTCGCGTAACCGAAACCCTAGCTCCGGTGAGTCGCTCGTCGCCGTCGTTCTAGCCACCCCAGCACCCCACCGCGTGCGCCATCATCTTCGTAGCCCTATTCTTTGCCTCCCCATCGAGCCAAGCGAGCACGAACGCAGAGGAAGTCGAGATTGAGCCGTCGTTTCCACCACCGGCCGGTGACCTCCGCCCTCGATTCCGGCGTCTCCGATCCTGGTTAGCTTCAGGTCATCCTGGACCTCTCCCCTTCCATCCCCACGCTCTGGTTCGTTGTGCCACCGAACTCCATCGTTCGTCGACGCGGGACTGCACCTCAGGACCCCGACGGCGACCTTTTCGCAGTGGCGCCGCCGCTCGTCGACTCGTCGTTGCCGCCTATGTCCGATGGTGACCCGAGTTGCGAGATTTGCGCGGGCGTGTGCGAGATTGAACCACGACAGTGGCATTCCGGTCATCGCCTGCGTCACGGTGACGTCAGCATGACGTCATCGTGGGGCCAGGATGTCAGGATTTTATTATTTACGAAAATAATTAGAAAAATAAAAATCCCTAACAGGTGGGCCCCTTTGTTTAATAATTTCAAAAAATGATTAATCTTAATAATTCAATAACTATTGTTTTCTAAGTCAGAAAAATATGGAAATTGTTTGAAAAATATGAACTAAATGAATATTTGAGTTTCAAACATGTTTGAAAAATTACAAAATTATAAATTATTTGAATTTGAATTAATTCATTAAAAAATGGAGAAAATAATATTTTACTCAACAAATTCGGAAAATTACAAGTTATATGTCAAAATGCTCTTTGAAACCAATGCAATTCAGTAATGATGTTTCCAAATCCATTTGAGCAATTAAAGTTTGACACACTTTCAAAATTACCCGAAGTGTCCTCTAAGGTCCATTTCGGGGCTAATTTCAATAAAAATTCATAATTGCCATATGAACCCTAGTAACCCATCGAACATGTTTACTGATTCATCGAAGTGCATTAAACTTATCATGCATACACGTTGTGCATTGCATCGATGTCTGATACGTCATAAACGTATCTCTAATTTCTGATGTTCCATGTTGTTTTCATGTTATTTGCTACATTAACTATAAATATTCTCGGAATTGGAAAATTCGAAGCCTGGAAGTCTTAGAATTCCCGAAGGTTCCACGGAGTCCCGAAGAGGCCCGGAGAGGAGCCACAGAGGGGCCACACCATAGGGCGGCTCCCCTGGCCGCGCCTGGAGGTGGTGTGGGCCCCTCGGGCGTCCACCGCCATCTCCGTTTTGCCTATATATTCCCCTTGATACGTTAACCCTAAATAGATACCAATTTGACACGAAAAACACCCGAGGCCGCCGTCATCGTCAACCCGAGATTGGGAGGGTTGTGGAGTTCTCCCCGGCATCCTGACGGGAGGGAAAATCATCACCGGAGGGCTCTACACCACCATGCCCGCCTCCGGAGTGATACATTAGTAGTTCATCCCTAGACTACGGGTCCATATCAGTAGCTAGATGGTTGTTCTCTCCACTTTATGCCTCATGTTTTGATCTCGTGAGCTGCCTCACATGATCGAGATCATTTTATTGTAATGATACATGTTGTGTTTGCTGGGATCTGATGAATGTTGAATGCTATGTCTCTTGATTATCAATCTATCATGTTATCTTAATGTGTATGTTATTTATGATCTTGCATGCTCTCCGTTGTTAGTAGATGCTCTGGCCAAGTAGACGCTAGTGACTCCAAGAAGGAGTATTTATACTCGATAGTGGGTTCATGCCTCATTTGCATCTGTGCTCGAGTGACAGAAATGTGACGGATGGAGGATGTGTTGTTGTCATTAGGGAGAAAACAACGATGTTTACTTTGTTTTACATTGTCTATATTAGACACATTTCTTACTGCGATTATCCGTTGCTTGCAACTTAATACCCAACGTTTGTTCGGATGATATTCGGAGGGTGCATTATTAGTCATAGATGCAGTTGGATGACTGTCTATGTATCTTGTTGTAATGCTCGCATGAATCACATAGTAATTATCATGTCATGCATGTTTCAATATCTATCAATTGCCCAGTTCTAATTTGTTCACCACACATGTTATCTATCTTTTATGGACAGACACCACTAGTGAACTGTGGACCCCGATCCATTTTCTCATACTGATAATACAACCGTTGCAATTACTGTTTCACACACTGCTACTACTTTTTTCATATTGCTTTACTATTGTTTTCCACACCATACATTTAACCTCTTTGTTATCAGCAAAACCGGTGAAATTGACAACCTCACTGGTTCGTTGGGGCAAAGTGAATTGATTGTGTTGTGTAGGTTCCACGTTGCTGCTGAACCGGTAGTGCGCCCTACCACATCAACTGAATCAACCTTCAGAGATTGCTTGTCCTCCTACTGGTCGATTCAACCTTGGTTTCTTTTCGGAGGGAAAACCTGCCGCTGCACTCTTCACAACCTTTCTCTTGGGGTTTACCAACGTCAGCCATCAAAAAGTTTTCTGGCGCCGTTACCGGGAAGGAAGAGAATTTATGCAAGGGGAGTCTTGATACCTCTCCAACGTATCTATAATTTCTTATGATCCATGATCATATTATGCCAATTGCTACATGTTTTCTCCCTTATTTATAGCATTTTTATATGTTTTCTGGGACTAATCTATTAACAAGATGCCAAGTGTCAGTTCCCTGTTTCCTGCTGTTTTTGGTTTTAGAAAAGTTGTTCTGGAAATATTCCGGAATCGGACCCTACAAATCCCAAGTTACTATTTACCCCGGAAGCATCCAGAAGACCGAAGAGGACCCGGAGGGGGGCCCTAGAGCCCCCACACCATAGGCTCGCGCGGGCTCCCCCCTGGCCACGCCGGCTAGGGGTGTGGGCACCTCGGGCGCCCACCGACGTTGCCCTTTCGCCTATATATTCCCCCGAGGCATAAACCCTAGGAGAATCGACCTTTTCTGCAAAATACATCTGTAGCTCCGCCGCCGCCACCGACAAGTTTCGGGGGACAGATCTCCGTTCTGGCACCCTGCCGGGACGGGGAAGTGCCCCCGAAAGCCATCTCCATCGAATCCATCGCCATCTCCATCGCCGTTGCTGTCTCCTATGATGAGGAGGGAGTAGTTCTCCCCCGGGGCTGAGGCTCTACCGGTATCTATGTGGTTCATCTCTCTCTCTCCCATGGTGTGATCTATATGTGATCATGAGCTTTGTAATCTATTTGAATTCGTAGATGTTACTCTTCATATTTTGCTACTCAAGTGCTTTATTAATATGAACTTTGGAGTCACCTTGTATCGCGGCGTGAAGGTGATAGTGTGCACGCCGTGTGTGTCTCCTCTATGAAATGGAGTTTGCTTAGTACCTTCTAGGGCGCTCATAGTGACAGCGTGGGGTTAACTAGACATGGGAATACAAACTTGAGGAGTGTTGTTACATTCCTATGCAATGATTAGTGTTCGTTATCCAACCGGAGAGGGTTAATAGTAGCATAGTGAGAGAAGCTATCTAGTTATTCATTTATGTGATCATTGTTGAGAGTGTCCACTAGTGAAAGTAGGATCCCTAGGCCTTATTTCCAAGCATTGAAACACCGTTTTCCGCCTGTTTTGCTACATGTTTGCTTGGTGCCATTTTTATTTCAGATTGCTATTATCAATTATTATCATCCATATTACTTGGATTGTACTCTCTCTTCGCCGAACTAGTGCAGCTATATACCTGATAAGTATATTGGGTGTGTTGGGGACACAAGAGACTTCTTGTATCTTTATTGCAGGGTTGCTTGAGAGGGATATCTTTGACCTCTACCTCCCTGAGTTCGATAAACCTTGGGTAATCCAGTTAAGGGAAACTTGTTGTTGTTCTACAAACCTCTGCACTTGGAGGCCCAACACTGTCTACAAGAATAGAAGCATGCGTAGACATCAAGCTCTTTTCTAGCGCCGTTGCCGGGGAGGTAAGGTAAAAGGTTCTCACATCCTCGGGTGTGAGTGCTCTAAGTTATTTCCTTTAGATCCTGCAATTATATATTTTTGTTTCTTGTTTTTATTTTCACTAGTTTTGCTTAATGGAAAACAACAAAAATATGAGAGATCTTTATAATCTTTATCTTGAGTTAGGACATGAAGTGTTTGAAGAGAAAATTAAAAAACCTATGGAACTTTATTTGCATGCTAGTGGCAATGTTATTAGTATGAACTCTTTAAACACCATTATTGCTAATGCTATGGAAGATTCTAAGCTTGGGGAAGCTGGTTGTGATGAATAGGATATTTTTAGTCCCCCAAGTTTTGAGGAGGAAATTTTCTTTGATGATACGTTGCCTCCAATATATGATGACTATAATGATTGTGGTATTCTAGTTCCACCTGTTTACAATGATGAATATGATATTTTCAGTCCACCTACTATTGAGGAAAAAATTAATTATGATTACAATATGCCTCCTTTATTTAATGATTATGGTGATGAGAATAATAAAGATAGCTATTTTGTTGAATTTGCTCCCACTACTATTAATAAGAATGACTATGCTTATGTGGAGAGTATTAATTCTTTTATACATGTGGCTCGTGATAAGAATTTTTATGTGATGGCTATATTGTTAATTTTATTCATGATGCTACTGTAAGTTATTATGAGAGAGGGAAACATGGTTTTATGCATCTCAACAATATTAAGTTTCCCCTCTTTATGCTGAAATTTTTGATGGTGCACTTATTTTGTCTTCCTATGCTAGTCACTTTGTGCTTCGTTGACTTGTTTTTCTACAAGATTCTTTTTCATAGGAAGTGGGTTAGACTTAAATGTGTTTTATATTTGCGCCCTGATGCTCTCTTATTGTGCTTCAACTATTATTATTATGTGAGCATATTTTAAAAATCATTATGCCTAGCTGAAAGGCATTAAAGAAAAGTGCTACCGGGAGACAACCCGTTTTATTTTGCTGTTTTCAACCCGTTTTCCATTGTTTTCTTTTGTGTGATTTGCACCTGGGTGTTGTCTATTTCCTTAGCAACCCCGATGTATCCTTTCTTTTGTCTTTTTTTTGAGCCAAGTAAAGCCACTAGTGGAAAGTTGGAGTTGGTTTTCGGATTTCTGCGTAGAAAACAGATTTCTGCTGTCCACCGTAAAATATCGTATAAAATCCTGGAAGATCAGAATGATCTGAATTGTTTTGTACTTATTCCTCAGCTAATTCCGCAACTTTTCTTAGAATATTACTTTTTGATTTTAGCAACAAAAGATGTTTGAAAAAATCGATCTTTACCTGCTGTTCTGTTTTGACAGATTTCTGCCATTTATCGCATTTGCATCTTAATCTCTTTGTCGAATCCTCGACTCAACAAATCCCTTCGATGAACCTATCGGGTTTCGATTAGGAGAACCCATGAGCGCTGGTGGAATCGTCGGCTAGACAGGGGGCGAGATTTACCCAGGTTCGGGGCCCTCGTAGAGGTAAAACCCTTACTCCTGCCTCTTGTCGATCTGTATTGAAGATTAGATCGGTTACAAAGGTTGTGCTCGAATCGAGAGTAGGTCTCGAGTTCAAGGCTTTTGGTCGTGCGGTCTTACTTGGTCCTCTCTCGGAGCTCTCCCGGCTTTATATAGGCGGCCAGGTCTCGAGTTCTACCCGGAGAGGACTCCAACCCTAGCTAGGTCGGTTACATGTTTTCTAACTTAACCCGCAAGTCTAGTGCGGATGGGCTTCACGTGGGACTTCTGGAGTACTCCAAGTGCTCCTCTTCTTGGGCCTTCACCTTGGGCCTGAGAGGGGGTGTCCTTATCCGCAGGATCCAGAATCCATATCTTCGTCAGTAGCCCCCGAGCGTTTGCTCGAGTGGGAATTTTTCCAGTCGAGTAGACGGTCAAACCTTTTTGGCCTGGCTTTTCCTTTTGAATAAACAGCTTGGATGCCTACTGTTTTGAAGGGTGTGTTCCCTGTGCAATGAGTCCTTATGCTCGAGTATCGAGCGACTTAGGTGCCTGTTATCGCGGCTTTTATTTGCAGAAGGATGCGGCACAGTAGCTTGGCTCTCCCGAGAGATCAGGGCCAATTAATTGCGACTAGGGCAAAAACATTCCTGGCCTACACGGATTCGTGACCTCCGACTCGAACCCGATAAGGTGATTGTTGCGACTGGGCCGTTGTGGACTTATCGAGTCGAACTTAACCTATGAGGGTACCCGGCGCGTCCGCTAGGATTTTTCTTCGTGTTGTTGACACGGAACTGTACCGGAGGACGCAGCTTTCGAGTGCGATTCCAGGCCCTTAAGAAAGATCTTTTTGGGTCTTACCTTCATATTCGTAGAATATGGCATCCGGATGTGCCTAGTCGGCTAAATAATCCAGGTTTTTATGATGTAGAAATATCATGCGTGAATGGAGGTAGGTTCTTTCTACCCGAATGATTGTTTAAGACTCAGTCGAAAGAGTTTTCGTACTGTAGATAGCCGTGCCCATATGAAAGAGTTTTCATGTTTGGACTGTTGCGCCTGTACGAAAGAATTTTCGTGTATAGGTTGATTCTCTTGTTTAAAAGAGGTCCTGCTTCACGACTTATTCGTAAAGGAATTGCCTTTAGTCGAAGGAATTTCATACGAAGCTATTTTCTTGTTTGAATTGTCCATTCGAGAGTTCTTGAATTTGATGATGCGTGCCATGATGTCATGGCGCACTCTTCTCCTCCCGATGGGACGTGACGGAGTGGTAGCAGATGGGCTGGCCCACTTAGTCATCTTTTTGACCGGTAAACGAGACACCACCTCCGTTTTTTACGCGAACTGCGGAGTAAATGCGCACGATCTTCTGTTAAGATCGTGGCATGGAACAGCGTTCACCGCCCCTTCGTTTCATCTTCACACGTGGTGGCTGCGATACGTGCCACGTAGCACATCGAGTGGCTGAGATTGACCCTCTTCGTGTATAAATACGGGACTTAGCGCTGCGGTAAAATTTTCCCAGCCTTTGCCTTCCATCATCTTCTTCCTCGTGCTCATCTTCTTCCTCGCGCTCGAGCTCACACTGCTAGCCATGGCCGGAGGCAAAAGACGTGGTGCTGCCGCTTCCGCATCCGGAGACGTTTCCGCGCAACCGGCACCTCGGGCCGGCGACTGGCGCTCCCCCAATACCACCGCAAAAAGCATCAAGCAGATGCAGCGGGAGGGGCTGCTGCCGGCTGAATCTGAGAAGCGGGTGCGCCTCGGGAAGAAAGAAGAGGTACCCAACCCGCAATCGAACGAGCGCGTGGTCTTTGCGGACCATGTGTCTCGGGGTCTTTCTTTCCCTCTCCATCCTTTTCTCCTCGGGTTCTGTATGTCTATGGCTTACAGCTTCACGATCTTACTCCGAATGCGGTGCAGCACATTTCGTGCTTCATCGTGTTCTGCGAATTCTTTCTTGGCATTCGCCCTCATTGGGCGCTGTGGAAGGCCCTCTTCAAAGTTCGCATCTTCCGCGAGAGATCGCGGGTGGACTCCGAGCCTGGCGAGCCGCTGCGCACAGGCGGCTTCGGGAACCAGGCGCGACTGGAGAGCAGCTACTTCAACATGCACTTCGTCGACTCCACCCAAGGCTGGCGGAAGAAGTGGTTCTACGTCATCGACAACAGCTCGGGTGGGCTCGTGGAGTTCCACCCGTTCGCTGTTTTGAAGAGGCGGAAGTCCTGGGCGCACAAGATGTCAGCCGAAGAAACCCAGGTCGTCACGCCCCTACTCGCAAGAGTGTCCGCTCTCCGGGATCAAACCGCCGGAGTGGTACTCAACGGGCTGCACCTGGCGAGTATTTTTCTGAAGCGCAGGATCCAGCCGCTGCAGCAAAGGCCTTCCACTATGTGGGAATACCAAGGCGCTGAAGATCCTAGCCGAGTGAGCCGTGAGGAACTTTCGAACGCTGAGTTCGAGAAGAAAATCGCGGCTGTCACCAGCTTGAAGGTTGGGGAGAAGTTCCCCGACTGCTCAGTCGAAGCCTTCGATGCTTCGAAACCCCCACCAGCCGAGGTTAGCTTTATCCTTTCCACTCGTCATTATTTTCTTCTTTGCTTTGAATCTTTGGTCGACTGAATGTTTTCTTGCCTCCCTCTTCCGTATTTGTAGAGTTTAGCAGTGGCGAACTGCTACCCGCCAGTTGTGGGAGAAGACGCCTCGGAGTTATTGGCGAGTCACCTGGACGGCTTAGCCGATACCAGTGTAGCCGATGCTTCCTCGAGCTCCGAGGACGATTCTTCGGATGACGCGGAGGGCTCGAATGGCGGCCTACGTCGTTGCAAGCGTCGTCGGGTGGAGGATGATAATGAGGCTACCTCCAAGGATAATTCCTTGGAGGAATCGCCCGGGAAGGCCCCTATCTCCGCGACTCCACTTCGCTCCCTCGCCCCTTCGCCTTCATTCCCAGTAATCGCAACCGCCTGGAACGCGGATTTGCTGGATGAAGATGAAGATGACGAGTAAGTTATTTTCCTCGTTCTTAGTCGAACATTCTTTCTTCTGCGCTTGATGTTTGATTCCTTGTTCTTTTTTGCCGCAGTGTGCAGGCCATCAGCCCTCGGAGGTACGCTTCTTGTGTTCCTCCCGAAAAGAGGAACAAAACAGGAACTGCGGGTGGAGCTCCCAATGCTGGTACCGTCCAGAATTCTCCCAGCGCAGCCCCCAATGCGGCGACTGCGGAACGTGAAGCTCCTAGCTTTGCTGCCAGGACTTCAGCTTCGAAAGAAGCGACGGACAGCTCCGCAGATCCTCTCTCCCGCGCCACGGGCCAGGTAAGCTTTGTAGTTTGTCTTCGGATTTGTATCGGGTGCACGACAGTGCTCCCGAGGAGTAGCCCCCGAGGCTGTAGTCGATCGCTTGCGATCGGCTACAGGCTCAAAATCTTGCTCTATTTTCTTCGTCTTGATTTCTATCGGGTGCACGACAGTGCTCCCGATGGGAGTAGCCCCCGAGGCTGTAGTCGATTGAATTCAATCGGGTACAGGCTCTAATTTATATCTTCTAATTCTTATATTTCTGTACTTTTGTAGTCGCTTGTTGACTCGCTTGCGGCGATCGGTCGCCGTGTTGTTCTTGCCGAATCGGAGTGCGAAAGGCTTCAGTCACACTGTAGTCGATTCCACACCGAGAACGAGCTCCTTAAGAGTAAATCTCATTGTCTTCTTTTGTTTCCGTTGTCGTTTCCATTCTTGATGTTTAACAAATGTTTATTGCGCATCTCAACTCGAACATTCGGAGTCCGAGAGAGTCAGGCTCTCTGAGCGGGCAACCACTCAGGAAGCTAATTTGGCAGCTGTTCGACAAGAGCTGGAGGCCTCCCGCATGCTGTCAGAGGATCTTGACAGGCAACTCGCGGATGCGAGAAAAACTTTGAAGGATCAACAGGAAGCTGGCAATAAGGCCGATTCTGACCTTGTCACGTTCCTCCGTCCCCTTGCTGAGCGTTTCTCGGGGAAAGTGGCTTAGGCTCTCGCAATTGTATCTTTTGTCTTGGTGAACTTGCGAAATTTTGACATTCTTTTCCTTTGCAGGTCTTTTGGATGTTCCTTTGGAGATCCCTGGAATCCAGCGAGTAGATGTGTTAACCGACACGCTTGCTCAACTCAAGAGGCACGCCGAAGGAGTGTGCTCCTTGGTTTGTGATGCCACCCAAGTGTTGTCGCAATTGCACAGTCGCTTCCTCGCCAATGCTGCTCCTCCATCCGCACTAGACGGCCTGCTAAAGATCTTCTCGGAGGGCAATCTCCTGGATGCCTATGCAGTCGCCCAGTCGGAATCTGGTGCGAAGACTGCGATTCAGTTCGCGCTGGCGCACGGAGTCAATGGCTTGGAGGAGGCCTACTCAGCTCTTCCAGTCGACCCCTCGACGGGCAAAAAGGTACGGCTCTCTCGTTTTAGCGAGCAGGCCACCATTCTTGCTCGGAAGCTGTCTGAGCTATTTGCTCTGCTGAAAGGAGGGGCGACTGCCACTAGTGGGAGCACCACTGTAGTTTCTTAGTTTTGTTCTTTTTCCTTTTCCTTCGTGAATGTAATAAACCTTGGGATGTATTCCCGTATTTTCATCGTCTTTAATTGAAGTGTTCGTTCTGGAAATTGCCTCCCGTAGCTTGTGTATTTTCTCCCGATGGGAGTAGCCCCCGAGCACTTTTGTCAGATGTGCGACTAGAAATATTTCGAATAGGGCTTCTTACTTCTTTCCTTGTATTCTTCCAGGCTACCGGGGTAGTTGCAGAATCTTTGAGTGGACATGCTACTCCAGTAAATCCCCTTGTTGCCGCGGTTGGCACGTATGTTGGTCTTCGTGATAAGGTTCGGGAGGGTGAGCGTCAGCTTAAAGCTTTGCGCGGTATAGCCGATGTGGCGAAGTCCAAGCAAAAACTGGCGGCTGAACGCGAGCAGTTCCTGATGGATGAATTATCGCTGGTTGCGAGGGATTTGCTGTGTAAGTAATACAGCCCCCGTGTCTTCTTTTTTGCTTTGTTTCCTTAGCTGATTAAGCGTGATTTGCTCTTCAGTTGTCAGACCTGATGACAGGGAAGAAAAATAGTGGGTTGAAAACCATATAGTTCAGGGGGCTGGTAGCTCAAATCCTCATGCGAGTAACTTCTGGTCTGATCGCAGTCGAGGATTTGTGATGGCCACCTTGAAGTTCCGTGTTCTGCAAGCGAGAATTCTCGTGAGTTCTTTTCACGAGGTCCTGATTGCAATGAACGCTGCTTTCTACCCACTCGAAAGGGGTCCTGAAGACTGGAGCTATCTTCTCAGATTGTATGGACGTGAAGGAGAGGTTCGCGCGTGTGTGCGCAATCAAATGACATGCGGCGCGGTTGTAGCTCTATCCTTTGTCCGAATATGGTATCTAGAAGTAGATTTTAACTCCGTAGCTAGGCTCCCAGATGATCCAATCGATGATATTTCCCCTTTCTATGATGTTGTTCGCCCTGCAGCGGAGAAAATCATCCGATTGTCCTCTGAGGAGGTAGATAGAGTTTTGGCGACTGAGAATGCTCAGCGCTTTGATTGATTGTCGGATGCGCGTATCATGTATCCTTGTATAGTTTGTAAAACTGTTGGAAGGTGTATAACCTTGTTTGTATGCTTTTTTTCCTGTAATCCTTAGTCGTAGGCATAGCCCCCGTGTGTTTATGGGGTGTGTTCCTGTAACTTTTGAGCGCGTAGAAATAGGAAGTTGCGAATGAATATGATGGAGAAACCATGTTTTTATTGCGATGACTGAGAAGCCATGTATTCGAGCTACAAGAGTGGCTATTATAGCCTTATTTGTTGTGAGAACAAGTAAACCTAGGGGTAGAATTTGCGGAGGTGCGCAATATTCCAAGGGTTGGAATAGATTCCTCCAGTCGATGGATTCTTCAATCTATAGGCCCCGCCTGGGATTACTTCGTGTATGATGAAGGGTCCTTCCCAAGGTGGTTCGAGCTTATGTCCTTCCTTCTGCTTGAGTCGCAGCACTAGATCTCCAACCGCGAATGCTCTGTGGCGTATGTGGCGACTATGATAGTTTCGCAGAGATTGTTGATATACTGCGGATCTGGCGAGTGCGATGTCCCGCATTTCGTCGAGTGCATCCATATCTTCTGCGAGTGCCCTGTTAGAGGTTTCTTCGCTGTAGGCCACAACTCGTGGGGCGCTGAATCGAACGTCCTCGGGGAGGACTGCTTCTGCCCCGTATACCATGAAAAATGGCGTGTATTTTGTAGATCGGTTGGGAGCTGTGCGGAGGCTCCATAGGACGGAGGGTAATTCGTCCGCCTAATGTCCTGCGGCGGGGTGTAGACGATCGAGTAGACGTTTCTTGATGCCAGCCAAAACTAAGCCGTTGGATCTCTCGACTTGTCCGTTGGTTTGCGGGTGGGCAATGGAAGCAAACTTGAAGTTGATACCCTTTTCCTCGCAGAACTGTTGCGTTTCCTTTGCTGTGAAATTTGTACCATTGTCTGTAATGATGTCGTGTGGCACACCAAATCTGCATACGATGGAGTCGAGGAACTTGACGGCGCATTGGGCGTTAGCCGAAGTTACTGGCGTGGCCTCGATCCATTTGGTGAATTTGTCGACTGCAACCAGCAAGTGTGTATATCCTCCAGGGGTGGACTTGCGTAATGGTCCGACCATGTCTAGCCCCTATTGTGCGAAGGGCCAGGCAATGGGTATCATGTGCAATTCCGTAGCAGGTGCATGTGGTCTTGGTGCGAATCGCTGACAGGCATCGCATCGTTCGACCAGGTTCTTTGCGTCGGTAGCTGTTGTCAGCCAGTAGAATCCTGCTCGGAAGGCCTTCCCCATTATTGTTTTCCAGCTAGCATGATGTCCGCAGTCTCCTTGGTGGATGTCACGGAGCAATTCTTGGCCATCTTCGGGTGCAATGCAGCGCTGAAGTATTCCCGAGATGCTCTGCTTGTATAATTCCCCATTGACTACCCGAAAGGATTTGCTGCGTCTGATTATTTGTCGAGCCTCGCGTGGGTCAACCGGGAGCTGTCTGTTGGTCAGGTAGTCGAGATATTTCTGCGTCCAGACTGGCTCGACCAGAAAAACCTGTCGTGATATGTTATGAACGAGCTCGATAAGGGCGACTTGCGGGCTGACCTCTGTTTCTGGCACTGCTATTGCTTCTGCAGCTTTCTTGATTTTTACCGATCGCTTGATCATCCGTTCGAAATATATTCCTGGTGGTATGGGTGTATTCGTGGAACCCATGTTTCCCAGTCGATCTGCTTCTTCGTTACTGGATCTTGCGATGTGCTTTAGCTCGCATCCTTTAAAACTTCCTTCGAGTAGATTGTACATGTCGCGATACGCGATCATGTTTTCGGCGATTGCGTCACATTCTTTCATTGTTTGTTGCACAATGAGATTGGAGTCGCCGTAGATCATTAGGCGAGTAGCTCCACAGGCGATTGCCATCTTCATCCTGTGCAACAAGGCTTCGTATTCTGCGTCGTTGTTTGATGCCGGATCATCTGGTGGAAAATCCAATCGTAGGATGTATTGTAGCTTGTCTCCCTGAGGGGATATAAGAACAATTCCAGCTCCTGCTCCCTCGTTTCTCTTGGACCCGTCGAAGTACATTATCCAATTGCTCGTGTACTCGGGTGGTCCTGGCGTTTGCAATTCTGTCCATTCGCTTAGGAATTCAACAAGTACCTGGGATTTGATTGCGCTTCGTCCTGCGTAAGTGATGTCCCAAGCGCCCAACTCGATGTTCCATTTTGCTATTCTTCCGGATGCCATAGGGTTGTTCATGATCGTCCCGAGTGACGCATCATTAACCACTGTAATGGCGTGTTCCTGGAAATAATGTTTGAGCTTGCGGGCGGTAAGAACAACTCCGTATACGAGCTTCTGGTAGTGAGGGTAGCGTTGTTTGCATGGTGAGAGTACTTCGCTGATGTAATATATTGGACGTTGAACTCCGTACGCTTTGCCTTCCTCAGGTCGTTCGACCACGATTGCTGTGCTGATGACCTGGTTTGTGGCGGCTAGGTACAAGAAAAGTGGCTCCCCTTCTCGCGGTGTTGCGAGGATGCGCCTACTTTGCAATGACCGCTTCAAATCTGCGAATGCTTGCTTAGCTTCGGGTGTCCACTCGAATTTGTCTATCTTCTTCAACAACTTGTAGAAGGGTAATGCTTGCTCTCCCAATCGTGCGATGAATCTGCTTAGGGCGGCTAATCGCCCTGCGAGCTGTTGTACTCCGCGTAGGTTGGTTGGCTCCTTCATGGTTAAGATAGCTTGTATTTTCTCCGGGTTGGCTTCAATGCCTCTGGCGGATACCAGGTACCCGAGAAGTTTTCCTGCCGGAACGCCAAAGACACATTTGGTCGGGTTGAGCTTGATCCTGTACGCGTTGAGGGCGTCGAATGTTTCTCTAATATCTTCAAGGAGTGTGTCTTCAACTCGAGTCTTGATGACAATGTCATCAACGTACACTTGCACGTTCTTGCCAATGAGGTTGGCGAGGCATCTTTGCATGCAGCGCTGATATGTTGCGCCTGCGTTCTTCAGCCCGAAGGGCACTGTTGTGTAGCAGTAGACACCGTGAGGTGTGATGAATGCTGTCTTTTCTTCATCCTCCTTTTTCATTCGGATCTGATTGTATCCCGAATAGGCGTCCAGGAAGGAGAGGCGTTGGCAGCCTGCTGTAGAATCCACGATCTGGTCGATTCGCGGGAGGGGGAAATTATCCTTGGGGCAATGCTTATTTAACGACGTGTAGTCGATGCACACCCGAAGGATATCCGTGTTCTTTTTGGGGACCAACACCGGGTTTGCTAACCAAGTGGATATCTTGATCTCCCTGATGAATTTCGCAGCTAGCAATCTGTTTACTTCTTCTCCAAGTGCCTTTTGCTTGGGCTCTGAAAATCTTCGCGTGGTCTGTTTGATGGGTTTAGCGTCTGGAAAGACTTCGAGTGAGTGCTCGGCAAACTCCCTGGGTATTCCTGGCATATCTGAGGGCTGCCAAGCAAAAATTTCCCAGTACTCACGGAGGAGTTTGACGAGCGCGCTTTCCTATGCTTGCGAGAGGGTTGTTGAAACCATCGCTGTCTTCGCAGAGTCTGTCGGGTGCACTTGATGCTTTCGGGTGTCGCTGTTGGCGCTAAATTCTAGCTCAGGCGCATTTTTCTTCGTGAGGGGCATCACGGAGTGATCCGTGGTTTTTGCCAGCTCTTGGAGTTCTTCGTGCATCCCGAATGATTTTGCGATCTCGTTGAACTCAATGTCGCATTTGTTGGATTTCTGAAAGTCCTCGTCAATGGTGATTACGCCATGTTCGCCAGGTAACTTGAGCTTCAGGTAGGCGTAATGCGGTACTGCCATGAATCTGGCGAACGCTGTTCGGCCTAAGATGGCGTGGTACTGTGAAGGCCAATCGACAACTTCGAAGTCGAGGAACTCTCTCCTGTAGTTGCTCTGCGTGCCTAGCACAACTTCTAGGTTGATTGTTCCGAGTGGGCGGACAGCCTTGCCTGGAACTATCCCGTGGAAGGATGTTTCTGATTCCGGGAGGCCGTCCAAGTTCTTGTTCATCCGACAGAGTGTATCCGCGTAGATAATGTTGAGGCCGCTGCCCCCATCCATGAATACGCGGGCTAAGTCGTAGTTGCCAATTTGCGCCTGGATAACCAGGGCGGCGTGTCCTGGTCGATAGACTCGTGGTGGGTGATCTTTCATCGAGAACGTGATCGGCTGGTCCGCCATTTTCAGGTACTCGGTCTTTGTTGGCGGTGTCTGCACTGCCATGCATAATTGCCTTGTGTTAGTCTTTTGAGCTCTGCGAGAGGGGCATACCTTCTGGATCATTGCGAGTTGTCCTGCCGGGTTTGGATACGCGTTTGCTCCGGCGTTCGGTGGTGCGGGTACTGCGGCTAGCGCCATGTTTGGGTTTGCGGGTGGAGGTGGTGGTGGTGGCGGCTGGAATCCTTGGTGCCCTCCTCCTGGAAGCGGTGGGTAATTTTGAGTGGAGGCGGATCTTTTCCTTGCGAGTGCGTCCGAGATGTCATGGAACTTTCGGCAATCCTTAAGCAAGTGTGTTGCCTTGGTTTTTCCCGTGCGCTTATCTGTGAATAGATGTAGCGAGCAGTATGCATCTAGGTCTTCCTCGGGGGATTTTTTTTCGGCCTTTGGTCTCCACTCGCGATTTCCACGGCGACCGGAATCGCGGTTTCGGGTGAATTCCGCGGCAACCAACTCCTCTCTATCCTCATGATCGTAGTATTTTCTTCTTTTCCTTCGACCGTGACGATCGTCATCGTGTGCGGGTGACGATGTTCTTTCGTTGCGTACCGCATCTTCTCCGTTAGCCCACTTTTCGGCTATGATCATCAGCTCCCCGATAGTCTTGGGTGCAGCTCTGCCTAGCTCCTCTCGAAAGGCAGTTCTTCTGGCGCCCTTTGCGAAGGCTTCGATAGCTACTTCTTCTGAGATGGTTCCCGCGGTATTCCTGAGCGTTGTCCACCGTTGGATGTACTCGCGTGTGGACTCGCCGCTCTTCTGCTTGCAGGCTCGTAGTTCTTCGATTGTAGCTGGCCTCTTGTAAGTCGACTGGAAATTTTTGCAGAAGTCGCGGTGCAAATCATCCCACGATGCGTAGCAAGATTTTGGTCTTCTTTCCAGCCAACTGCGGGCTGCGCCAGTAAGATGCAAATTGAGGTATTGCATAGTCGTGTTCTTGTTCCCACGTTGGCATTTTACTGCCCTGAGGTAATCGCTTAGCCATTGAGAGGGCTCGAGTGAGCCGTCGTACTTCGTCACCTCCGTGCTGAGTTTGAACCTTTTGGGTAGAGGGGCTTCGCGGATGCTGCGAGAGAAACAGAGTACTCCACAGGTCTCATCATCCGAGGAGCCAGATGAAGAGCGCTCGCGATATCGCGAAGCCCTTGCCTTATCCATCCTTTTTTGAGCGAGATCTGATCGCGCGTCGTATTCTGGACGGTCGCGGTCGTCATCTTTCCTTGGTTCCTTGCTTCATTTTCTCGAGCGGCCGCTATGGTGTCGCGAGTTTCTGTCTCTCGGGCTTTCTTCACTGCTGCTTCGACTGTCGCTGCGGCGTCTAGCTTCTTTTCCTCGACCGCGGCGTGGTGATTTATCCCTCCTTGGTGAAGAGCTTCTGTGCCTGCGGGGCGTTTCTTTCTCTTTCTCTTTCTCCCTTCGCTCCTTCTCCTGCTGCTCTTCGGCCTTCTTGCGATCGTGAGAGGCGAGCCTTGCGGCTGCCAATCCGAGTCCTTTTCGTATTTGCTTGTATTGCTCTGCCCGGGGATCGCTTTCCGTCGGTTGGTTCATCTGCATGTAGGTTGCCGCGGCTAGAACCGCAGCGGCGGGAGTTTGCGGGTACACGTTGTCGTCGTCATCGACTCGCATGAGAGAAGGAGTGGTTGATCTGTTTGTTTAGGGTATGGATTCATCGTTCCTAGACTTGGATGCATGTCCTTTCCTCGCGGGTCGGGTTCCGACCGAGGGTGTTATGGATAGCCCAGCTCGTCTCTGGCTTGATTCGTCCGCCGCTCTTCTTCGGCGGGCCAGATCTACCCGAGCATCTTTGATAATCGTGGCTGCTCTCACCAGGTGATAGTGGTAGGCCACCATGTCTTCATGTGAGGATCCGGCTGCGGGTGGCTTGCTTGTTCGCATGGCTTCCTTCGCCCGTTTCCAAGATTCCCGCGAAACGCCGATTATGTTGCGCTCAGTCGCGCTATGTTCTGTTTCCGAGCCTTGTTCCGATCCGGCCATGCAGACTTGAGCTAGTCCAAGCTCGTGCGTCCTAGGCGTAGGTCGAAGGTTTCCTTGGATTCTTGATGGTTCCTCCGTCGAGAGGGTGTGATAGTCGTTGGCGTTGAAGCAGATCGACTCGCCACTTTTCTCCAGGTGACGGTGCGAGTCGACAACTCCAGATTCAGTCTCCGATTCATCCGAGAAGTGGAGGATCCCGTCCCTGTTCGTCACGAATTTGAGGCTCCCGAACGTCAGGGTGACGCTCTCCTCCAGATCTTCGAATACCGGGCGCGATTCCGGCGAGTGCGGTGTGACCACGACAGATCCGATCCGTAAAGGATTGTTCGGAGCCGTAGTCATTGGATTCCAACGAGAGTTTGATGTCGATGAAGCCGAAGATGCCGGTGATCCAGCGCCCGCCGTTCCCACAGACGGCGCCAATTGTCGAATCCCTGACTCAACAAATCCCTTCGATGAACCTATCGGGTTTCGATTAGGAGAACCCATGAGCGCTGGTGGAATCGTCGACTAGACAGGGGGCGAGATTTACCCAGGTTCGGGGCCCTCGTAGAGGTAAAACCCTTACTCCTGCCTCTTGTCAATCTGTATTGAAGATTAGATCGGTTACAAAGGTTGTGCTCGAATCGAGAGTAGGTCTCGGGTTCAAGGATTTTGGTCGTGCGGTCTTACTTGGTCCTCTCTCGGGGGCTCTCCCGGCTTTATATAGGCGGCCAGGTCTCGAGTTCTACCCGGAGAGGACTCCAACCCTAGCTAGGTCGGTTACATGTTTTCTAACTTAACCCGCAAGTCTAGTGCGGATGGGCTTCACGTGGGCCTTCTGGAGTACTCCAAGGGCTCCTCTTCTTGGGCCTTCACCTTGGGCCTGAGAGGGGGTGTCCTTATCCGCAGGGTCCAGAATCCATATCTTCGTCACTCTTTCTTTTGGTGTTCTTTTGAGAAAAAGAGTTTTGAAAAAAGTTGTGACAGTAACTAATGTGTTTTTAAGTGTTAGACTTGTGTTGAAACTGAACCATGTGAATTTATTATTTCAATTGCACTAACGTTGCTAATGAAGATTGTGAGAATTTTGGTGTGAAGGAAGTTTTCAAAGGTCAAGAGAAGAGGATGATATGATGTGATCAAGAAGAGTGAAAAGCCTAAGCTTGGGGATGCCCCGGTGGTACATCCAAGAAAATTGCAAGAAGACTCAAGTGTCTAAGCTTGGGGATGCCCAAGGCATCCCCTTCTTCATCAACAAATTATCAGGTCACTTCTAGTGAAACTATATTTTTATTCGGTCACATCTTAGGTGCTTTACTTGGAGCCTCTTTTATTTTTTCTTTCAGTTTGTTTGGTTTTCTTTGCTGTAATAAATGTTTGGATCTTATCATACTTGTGTGGGAGAGAGACACGCTCTGTTTTCATTGTTTAGAGCACTCTAGTTTTCATTCTTATTGTTCTGTGAGTGTTCACTTTTGGCTAGTACTGCGTTTAGCCTTTGTTTTCATGCATCTCTTATTCAGAGCTGTTAGTTTTAGTAGTATTATTTGAGTACTCTCATGTTTGCTTGCTGTATCATAAAGAGTATGTTTTTAAAGCATGTTTTGTATGGTGCTTGTTGGGAAAAACAAAGAAAACTGCTGCTTGAAGTAGAATTTATAACAGTACTAGTAGAATCTTGTATAGACTGTGGCTAGGACTTTTTCATGCCATGATAAATGTTATTTTAATTTTAAAGCCTTGTGGTTATTGAGTAGCATGATTAGCGTCAAATAGCTGAGAGTATTTATTATGGATTGAAAGATTCTTGAGTTGTTCTTGTCATAGTAAAGCATCAATATATGGTATTCTCTTTCGAATGTTTTATTTGGTTGACTTGGAGCATGCTCACACCATTTTTATGACTACAAACCAGTCACGAATAGCCTCCATGAACTCTTAGTTTTTGAACTTTTGATACTGCTTATGTTTTAATTAATGATGCTTATGTCGATATGCATGATTATGGCTCTTATGCTCTCTTGATTTGTCGCTCTCAGTCTTTTGCTAGCCTCCACCTGTACTGAGTATGATCTCTACTAGTGCATCCAAACTCCCTTAAACCAAAAAAGATTCCCATTGTGTCCACCATACCTACCTACATGTAGTATTTAACTGCCACTCCAAAGTAAATTGCTCATGTGTTACCTTTAAAACCTTCAAAATTACTCCTGCTTTATGTTCCTGTTTTTGCTCATGAGGACGTAAATAGAGAATCTTTATCTCACTTGTTGATTGGATTTCACACCCTGGACTAGTGGCTTCATCCGCTTATCCAAATAATAGAAGAGCTGGCAGCGGGGTGCCCAGCCCCAAATTAATGCATACAAATTCTCTTCACTATTTTTGCCCCTGATTTATCAGTCAAAGCATAATTGTGTACACAAAAGAGAAAGAGGGATGAACTTATACACCAGTTGCGTCCTTCACCATGGGAGCCGCTCTTGTGAATCCACTTGGCTTGTGACGTACTGTATTTTCTGTTTACCATTCGTTGACATTAGCATACATCTCCCAAAATATAGACACTCCTCCATGGTATGTGATTGTTGGCAGGCACCCGAGGATTCGGTTAGCCATGGTTTGTGAAAGATGGATGGGAGGATTTTCACACTTTTAATACCTCTGTTTAATAAAATAAAAGCTCTAGCACATTAGTGAGCCCTGCTTCCCTCTACGAAGGGCCTTTCTTTTGCTTCTATGTTGAGTCTCCATTTTCTAACTTTATGCACAGTTGAGAGAGCATTTTTGCCATTCTGACTTCTATGTGCATTTGTCCCATAAGACTCAATAATTACTTCATGATGTGATATCATTTTTTCTTAAATTATTTTTTCTAGTCTTCCTCTTGAACTTTGAAGGTGTCCTGGCATTTATGTTTTGCCCCACTCTTAAGGACTATCGAAATATCACTTTGCCATTCTTTCTCTATACCTGAAACAAACGTTTACCTTTCTTTGCATTATTATTCATGATCCTTTATTTGAGTTACTCTTCGTGATGCAAAGTAATTTCTATGCTTTCTTATTAAAGTTTTATTTATCATGCCTGTGTTTAAAGTTTTATGATCTCAGTGTGCATATGCTTTTACATTAGATTGATCAAGTTTATGTTAGTAGCATGTCACCTCAGAAATTATTGTTTTATCGTTTACCTACTCGAGGACGAGTAGGAACTAAGCTTGGGGATGCTTGATACGCCTCCAACGTATCTATATTTTCTGATGCTCCATGATCATATTATGCCAATTGCTACATGTTTTCTCCCTTATTTATAGCATTTTTATACGTTTTCCGGGACTAACCTATTAACAAGATGCCAAGTGCCAGTTCCCTGTTTTCTGCTGTTTTTGGTTTCAGAAAAGTTGTTCTGGAAATATTTTCGGAATTGGACCCCACAAATCCGAAGTTCCTATTTTCCCCTAAAGCATCCAGAAGACCAAAGAGGACCCGGAGGGGGGGCCTAGAGCCCCCACACCCTAGGCTCGCGCGGGCTCCCCCTGGCCCCGCCGGTTAGGGGTGTTGGCCCCTCGGGCGCCCACTGACGGTGCCCTTTCGCCTATATGTTCCCCTCGAGGTATAAACCCTAGGAGAATCGACCTTTTTCGCAAAATACATCTGTAGCTCCGCCTCCGCCACCGACAAGTTTCGGGGGACAAATCTCTGTTCTGGCACCCTGCCGGGATGGGGAAGTGCCCCCGGAAGCAATCTCCATCGACTCCACCGCCATGAGGAGGGAGTAGTTTCCCCCGGGGCTGAGGGCTCTACCGATAGCTATGTGGTTCATCTCTCTCTCCCATGGTGTAATCTATATGTGATCATGAGCTTTGTAATCTATTTGAATTTGTAGATGTTACTCTTCATCTTTTGCTACTCAAGTGCTTTATTAATATGAACTTTGGAGTCACCTTGTATCGCGGCATGAAGGTGACAGTGTGCATGTCATGTGTGTCTCCTCTATGAAATTGTGGAGTTTGCTTAGTACCTTCTAGGGCGCTCATAGTGACAGCGTGGGGTTAACTAGACATAGATACAAACTTGAGGACTGTTGTTACATTCCTATGCAATGATTAGTGTTCGTTATCCAACCGGAGAGGGTTAAGAGTAGCATAGTGAGAGAAGCTATCTATTTATTCATTTATGTGATCATTGTTGAGAGTGTCCACTAGTGAAAGTAGGATCCCTAGGCCTTATTTCCAAGCATTGAAACACCGTTTTCCGCCTGTTCTGCTACATGTTTGCTTGCTTCCATTTTTATTTCAGATTGCTATTATCACTTATTATCATCCATATTAATTACTTGCATTTTACTCTCTCTTTGCCGAAATAGTGCACCTATATACCTGACAAGTATATTGGGTATGTTGGGGACACAAGAGACTTCTTGTATCTTGATTGCAGGGTTGCCTGAGAGGGATATCTTTGACCTCTACCCCCCTGAGTTTGATAAACCTTGGGTAATCCACTTAAGAGAAACTTGCTGATGTTCTACAAAGCTCTGCACTTGGAGGCCCAACACTGTCTACAAGAATAGAAGCGTGCGTAGACATCAAGTCTCTCACTTCCAATCTCTTTACTTTGTTATTGTTTTGCTTAGTTTATTTTACTTTATCTTGTTTGCTTCTCTATATCAAAAACACACACAAAAAAATTCTAGTTGTTCTTTTTATCCTGTTTTTAATCTTGCTAAAATGAGTACCCCTGAGAACACTAAGTTGTGTGACTTTACTAGCACCAACAACAATTATTTAATTAGCACACCTATTGCTCCACCTGCTCCTACTGCTAATTTTTATGAGATTAAGCCTGCACTATTAAATCTTGTTATTAGAGAGCAGTTTTCTGGTATTAGTACTGATGATGTTGCTTCCCATGTTAATAATTTTGTTGAACTATGTGAGATGCAAAAATATAAAGATATAGATGGAGACATTATTAAACTCAAATTGTTTCCTTTCTCTTTGAGAGGAAGAGCTAAAGAATGGTTGCTATCTTTGCCTAGAAATAGTATTGATTCTTGGACAAGGTGTAAAGATGCTTTCATTGGAAAATATTATCCTCCTGCTAAGATTATATCTTTAAGAAGTAGCATTATGAATTTTAAGCAAATTGATAATGAACATGTTGCTAAATCTTGGGAAAGAATGAAATCTGTAGTAAAGAATTGTCCCACTCATGGACTGACTACTTGGATGATCATCCAAACTTTTTATACAGGATTGAATCTTTCTTCAAGAAACCTTCTGGATTCAACTGCTGGAGGAACCTTTATGTCCATGACCTTGGGGGCAGCAACAAACCTTCTTGATAATATCATGGTAAATTATTCTGAATGACATACTAAGAGGGCTACAACTGGTAAGAAGGTAAATTCTGTTGAAGAAACCTCCTATTTGAGTGATAGACTTGATGCTATTATGTCTATGCTTGTTAATGGCCATGCTCCTATTGATCCAAATAATGTTTCTTTAGCTTCTTTGGTTTCTAAAGAAGAGCATGTTGATGTGAACTTCATTAAAAATAATAATTTCAACAACAATGCTTATATGAATAATTTTGGTAGCAACAACTATAGGCTATATCCTCCTAATAACAATAATGGTTATGTAAATTCTTATGGTAATTCCTACAACAATAATAAAAGTGTACCATCTGATCTTGAAAACATGCTTAGGAATTTTATTAGTACACAAACTGCTTTTAATAAATCTGTTGAGGAAAAGTTTGGCAAAATTGATGTTCTTGCTTCTAAAGTTGATAGTCTTGCACTTGATGTTGATTTTCCGGAACTAACGTTTATGACCCATGATGTTAAAGAAATAAAAACTCTAAATTCCATCCAAATTCGAATTGATGAAAATGTTAGGATGTTAGCTGAATTCCATGCTAGATGGGAAAGACAAGATGAATTTGCTAGAAAGAATAATACAGCTAATGTTTGTACCATTACCACCACTATTAAAACTGAATCTTCTCATGCTAGTAAACCTTATACTATGAATGATAAATTAATTGGTTTTTGCAATACTCCCACTTCTTCTATTAAAAATGCAAAACTGTCTGAAACTGCTAAAAATGCTCCTAATAAATATGCTGAAATTTTTAGAAGCATGGGAGACAATGGTCCCATTACCTTTGAAAAAAATGATCTTTACTTTGATGATTGCAACATAAATGAAGTGATTAAGTTCTTACAAAATCTTGCTAGTTTTTCTAATGCTAGTGCTATGAATATGGCTTTCACAAAACATATTACAAATGCTCTCATGCAAATTAGAGAGGAAGAATTAAGATGTGAAGCCTCTATCCCTAGGAAGTTAGATGATGGTTGGGAACCCATAATTAAAATGAAAGTGAATGATTTTTATTTTAATGCTCTATGTGATCTTGGTGCTAGTATCTATTTTATGCCTAAGAAACTTTTGATATGCTTGATTTACCACCATTGGAACCCTGTTATTTGGATATTCAACTTGCTGACAATGCTAGAAAGAAACCTTTGGAGAGAATTGATTATGTTCTTATTATGGTTAATAATAACCTTGTCCCCGTTGATTTTGCTGTCATGAATATTAAATGCAATGCTTCTTGTCATATTGTTTTTGGTAGACCTTTTCTTAGAACTGTTGGTGTTGTTATTGATATGAAAGAGGGAATATTAAATATCAATTACCACTCTATAAAGGTATGGAACACTTTACTATAAAGATAATGAAGTTTGCTTTTGATTCTATCATTCGAAAAAATTACAATTTGGATGCTTATTCACTTGAAAACACTTGATTCCACTTTTCTGGGCCTAGCTAAAAGGCGTTAACGAAAAGCACTTCTTGGGCGATAACCCATGGTTTTATTTTTTCTTTGTTTTTCTCTGTTTTCTTTGAGTCAAGGAGCTGTATACTTCTGTAGAAACTCCGTTGTATATTTATTTTCATGTATTAGTTGTGCCAAGTAAAGTTTCTAACGAAAGTTGGAGTTGGTTTTGGATTTCTGCGCAGAAAACAGATTTCTCCTGTCCACCGTAAAAAATCGTATAATTCACAGAAACATCGAAATGACCTGAAACTTTTTGTGCTTATTCCTCAGCTAATTATGAAACTTTTTCGTTATTTAAGTTTTTTATTTGAGCAATTTAAGTGCCCCGAAAAAATTCGTCATTACATACTGTTCAGATTTTGGCAGATTCTTCCATTTTTTCTTGAATTTGCTCTTTTACGATGTCAAGTGGATTTCTTTGCTTCACGAAACATCAGTGGATGTAGCTAATGTTTAAAAATATCAATATCACTTATGCCCATGCAGAACCCATGAATTTTTTATTGTTGCACTAACCCTCTAATGCGAATTACTTTTTGAGTGTGGTGTGAAGAAAGTTTTCAAGGGTCAAGAGAAGAGGGTGATATAATGTGATCAAGAAGAGTGCAAGGTCAAAGCTTGGGGGTGCCCCCGTGGTTCATCCCAAAAAATTATAAGAAGACTCAAGCGTCTAAGGTTGGGGATTCCCAAGGCATCCCCTTCTTCATCAACAAATTATCAGGTCACTTCTAGTGAAACTATATTTTTATTCGGTCAGATCGTATGAAATTTATTTGGAGCATCTTTTATTTTTTTGTTCTGTTTTATTTTGTTTCCTTGCTGAAATAAAAATCATTGGAACCTAACGTTCTTGTTTGGGAGAGAGACACGCTCCGTCTTTTTATTTGAATACTCGTTATGCTCCCATTCTTAGTTTTTCTTCTAGTTACTGCAATCATTTTAGTTCTTGCTTTGTTTTCATGCATCTCCTATTCAGAGATGTTAGTTGTTAGTTTTAGTAGAGTTATCTGAGTACTCTCTTGCTTGATTTTTTTATCATTTAGGGAGTTTATGTTCAAAAATATTTTGTATGGTGCTTGTTGGGAAAAGAAATTGCTGCATGTGGTAAAAATTATAACAATGGAAATAGAAGATTGTATAGACTGTGGCTAGACGTTTTCATGTCATGCTATGTGTTATTTTTATTAAAAAACCTAATGTTATTTTTGTAGCATGATTTTTATCAAATAGCTGAGAGTGTTTAATGTGTCATTGAAAGAATCATGAGTTGTTCTTCTCATATTGAAGCATAAATTTGTGGTGTTCTCCTTTGAATGTTTTATTTGGTTGACTTGGCGCATGCTTACACCATGTTTATGACTACATACCATTCACTTATAGCCTCTATGATAATTTAGTTTTTTAACTTGTAGTACCACTTATGCTTTGATTAATGATGTTTTTGTAGATATGCATGATTATGGCCATTATTGCTCTCTTTATTTGCCGCTCCCAGTGTTTTGCTAGCCTCCACCTGCATTGAGTATGAGCTCTACTCGTGCATTCAACTCCCAAAAACCAAAGTATGCCAAATGTGTCCATGATACCTACCTACATGTGGTATTTAACCGCCACTCCAAAGTAAATTGCTCATGTGTTACCTTTAAAACTTTTAAAATTACTCCTGTTTTGTACTCTTGTTTTAGCTCATGAGGACGTAAATAGAGAATCTTTATCTCACTTGTTGATTGGATTTCACACCCTGGACTAGTGGCTTCATCGTCTTATCCAATTGATAGAAGTGCTGGCAGCGGGATGCCCAGCCCCAAATTAATACAAACAAACTATCTTCACTATTTGTTTCCCTGATTTACCAGTCAAAGCATAATTATGTAAACAAAAGAGAAAGATATTCATTTTGGCTCCAAGATTTTATCTTGAGAGTAAATTGGAGTGATTTTAAATCACAACGAAAAAAAATATTTTTACAAGAAAAACAGATATGAATATTTCATATTCATAAAACTAGTATTGATAAAATTGTTATATCAAGTACGAATAAATGATAATGATAAGTTGAAAACTTATCATATCATTTTCTTGGTACTGTTATTGGATCAATTGGCAAAAAAGGTTTTCTTATGCATTTAATCTACCAAGGAATATTATGGTTAGAAATTTCTCACAAAAATATTCAACGGTAATATTACAATGTATTAAACAACTCAAGACAATTATGTATAGCTACAAAATATTGTGAGAAGTATTCACATATGTATTTGTGGTAGAATTACAAAAAAAATCTTTATTGATTTTAACTTAGATTATGATTCTTCAATTGATAGTACTGTATGGTGTATAATTATCAACATTACAGTATTATGAGTGGACTCTACATTATGTTTGTGGATAGTTGCAACACAATTTTGCACATTGTTCGTTGCAAGGTATTGGATAAGAGTCATTTGACTTAGTTAGGTTTCAAAAGATAATATAATTATTCATTTGGAGACGCTTGAATTATTAATATTTTAATGAAACCAGGTTAACACATGATCCAATTCCTAATAAATCCAAACATAAGTTTTCCACAAGTTTATGAGATCAAAAGGTGAAAGACACTAGTCTAAGGTACCACATGCATAGTGTGAGTAGCCTCGGAATTCCATAGGTGTTATGTCATCATACTAGATAAAGTATTAGTTGGCTCTAGTGCAACAGGAAGACTGCTGGATTTATGCACTTTTCAACCGCTATAGCACTTGAAAAGTGAGTTTTCAAAGGAAAATCTTTGTGCAGGTGTGAAGACATAAACAAACAAGAGTTCCTAATCTTGTCTCTAAGATTAGCTTATGGTTTGTGAGATTATCATATTTTCCTGATCATGGACTTGGAAGAAAGTCTGAAGAACATAAGAGTTTATTGTTAGGTTGACAATAGTACTGAACCGACCGAAGTCTATGTTGTTGATAAAAGAGACTAAACAATCATTATGTATTTTAGCAAATGCATATGAAGTTAACATTGACTATAATCCTATACTATGAGAATATCTATTGACCGCATGATCAAAATTTATACTTTGGATATCATGAGCAGGCTTGCCGTAACTGTGGGCTATAACGGTAATGTCTGGGCATGACCTAGAAAATGTCATGGAAATGAGATCGTTAAAGACTAGTACTTAACTCCTCTAGACAATAGAGAGATACATTCTCTGGACCCTCTTAGTATCACTGTTGACATATCGTCACGCCGGACAAAGTGTGATTTATCACACGGTCATTGGGGATATGGGTGAGAAAATAGAACAATATATGTAAACGAGTTTTATGTCTTATGATCAAAGAGTTTGATCAGACCATACCCCATAGTCACACCTCGTAATATCGTTGGTATCGTGAAGTTCAGGGAATAAGTGCAATGCGTAATTTATAAGGTTCCATAGTTCTTCGGAAACACACATGAACCATCATGGACGTCCACGGTCCCGTTGTTGGTTACTATCTGGTAAGTACCCGAACATGTCGGTGTGTTATCGATCCTTTACGGTTCACATTATTTAGCCGCGCCAACCTTTTATTTCGATAAGTAATATGGTGTTATTGGTTTAATGAATGTTTGATTTCGTTTCGATATCACAGAAACAAGTCCGGTGTCAATTGGAGTGGTTTCTGGGAAGTTACTATAAGAGAGAAATTATGCTGGTGTTAGTCATAATTTATATGAGTGGTAAGCGAGGACTTGAGATGTCCCGGGGTGTTATAATTTGTTTCTAACATCATTAGATAATATCAGTGACTTTATCTATTGGGGTCAAGTGGTTCCGAAGGAGTTTCGAGGACTTTCCAAATATGGAAGAAGTGCCGGGAGGGGGCAGATTTCCTCCTCATGGCCAAACCCTATTTTACTGGCATGCCATGTGGACCCCAATGGGTTCACAAGTTGGTACTCATCGCCCCGGTATTTTTCTAGATTTTATTTCAGAGAAAATGAGAAAAGAAAAAAGAGGGAAATAGAAAAAGGAAAGGGAGAGGAGGTGGATGAGGACTCCACCTCCCAATCCGAGTTAGGCTAGTGAGGGTGGTGGGGCCAGCTTGATGGTGCGACCACCACCTCATAGTCCCTCTACGAATCCTCGCCTCCCTCTTTGACAAGTCTCTCCTTCATCCCACTATATAAAGCACCCCAAGACCCATAGCAATACACACAATTGGCTCTCAAGCCTCTCTCTCTCTCTATCTCTAGTAGAATTAGAGATCTAATTAGAGAGCATCTAATTTAATTAAAGCCTCTAACTGGAGCATCTCTAATTGAATTAGACCATCTTATAATCGGTTTTTGAGTTATACTCTGACGATTAGACCTAGCTCTAATTAGCTCTTCTCTCTCATGTGTTGAGAACTTTTGGATTCATAACAGCTCTAATCACAATTTAATAGAGCTACCAATTAGCATTGCCGAAAGGTTGTCTTTCTTCATCGGTGCCAATTTCTGGACCGCAGAGTGCTGAAGGGTTGACATGAGCGTACGCGTGCACACCATAAGAGGGACTACACATGTGATCCTTGACGAGGTAAGACATAGCGACATCCTTGCAACTAGGCTTAGTTGTGAGGATTTATGATTGTTCAGAACTGTTTTACGACTACATCGAATCCGCTGCCCTATGAGTCGTGATCCCGATCCTCGCTCTATGGGCATGCCTTTATCTGCATAGTGATCTTGGCGGAATACGTAGGGCAACATAATTAAATTCTGCAGCGTAGACCAACATTGTATCCAAGGGAAAAATAATCTCAATGACCTTTTGAACAATCAAAATGGAGTTGCCGGTAAATAAGGTCTTGAGTTGGGTGTGCACCTAAGTACATTCTGCAGCAATCTTGGACTCCACAAAGCTCTCACCGGCGTCATCAATACCTCCGACGACAATCAGGACCACAAGCTACTAGATCACTATTCTTACTAGAGGCATATGCCCCCATCATGACACCGACAAAGGAAAATCGAAAAGTTAGGAATAAAACACAATCACAAATGAGACTGGTGCTCCCCTCCCCCTCGCGATGCCAGGATGGAGATCAAAGGGAAATGGGAGAAACATCGTCGGGCAACTTTCGATCTAGAACCGCGTCCTAATCACCCACTCACGAGGTTATGAGGAGAGAAGCGTCAAGTGTACACCATTTGTTTCTGCCCAAAAAAATAAATCTAAACCTTACTTGTCATCTTGTTTATTTTCCAATTTTACAAAGTACTATACGGAACCATAACTCCTCTGACTATGTGCGGCTATCGCGATTTGTGCCGCAATTTGCCGAGTCACAATTTGTGTCATGGCACACCCTTTACATCATCTTTTAAATTACCTATAAATATCACTAATTTTACAAAGGGGTGGTAATGGAATGAGGATATATGACGACATATGAGGACATCTCAACCCTCTATTTAATTGCACCCAAAGTTTAACAATCGTGTACTCTCGAGAGCATTCCGAAGATACTTGTTAGCTTCATACGCTTAGAAATACTCTATCAATATAATTACACTTAATTTACTATGAATGTGAGAACACATAACACGTAATATTATTTATTCAGTCACCCATATTATTTCTTACATATATGATATATGTGATATCTTATTTTGGTTAGGTTTAGTTTTAGTCTGATGTAATAGGACATTTTCTGCAAGCCGCAAATTAAATTTAAATAATTAAACCAAGATCCATGGATGCATGCATGCAGATCCAACTTATCACATGATACACTAATTATAATGATAAATATCAGAACTCTATGATGAATAATGTGGTACCACATAGTTACGTTAGTTATTGTTTGTAAGAATGTGTCAAAAAGAATTATATATACTTATGCGGATATATGTAGATAATTATTTGTGGAAAAGTACAAAAGTCCAGTATAATTGAGTGAAGAGGGGCCTCATGGATGCCCAAATGATATTCATCTACCCATGCCCGCATCTACGAACTAGAAAACTAGAATTTAAATACTTTATATCTTGTCGTCAATTTCGATGTTATAGAGACAATGGGGCGGGAAATTCCTTGGGATTTGATACCTTTGGGCGTGGGCATCAGAACATTCCAGATTTCTAAAAACCTCGCGTAGGATTGCCTCCCTTTATAAACCCCTTATTGTTGTGGTATTAGTAGTCCAGTTCAATTACTAGAGGATTAAATATTTAGGGGATAGGGCAATGTGAGTTAGTTGTGGCAGACTTAAAATAGAGTCCTGGTTGTGTACTACAGGTATTGGAGTCGGTTTGGTGCACCAGGTCTCCTGGCGGCTGGTCCTCCTATAAGAGGATGTGTATCCGTGTGTTTTAGGGCAAGCAGTAATAAACGCTCAATCTTCCTATTGCTAATCCATACCCCTCTATCTTGTCTAATCTACCCCTGCTATCTCTCTCAACTTCTCCAATCACGGCACCAACACGCAGAGGATGAACTCATCCTCTCGTGAACCACCCCTATTACCTTCGAAGCTCCAAGCGACCACAACACTTATATTATCTACTATGTACCGGAAGCAGTTCATATGGGACAGTGAGTCAGTTCAACATATAGCACAATATCAGCTCCATTCATGTAACAACAAAAATGAACCGATTTAATGGTTCGGTTCGGACCGGCTTCCACCAATTAAATAACGTATCAATATATATTTTTCGCCAGTTGCGATCTCTGCTCGATCACTCCATGTTTGACATGTTTCATGGAAAATTATTATCGGACCCTTATATAAAGGCGCTTTGCAGTTTTCCCATGAGCGAACCAAAAAAAAAATCTTGATTATGATCAAACTTGTTTATATAATTTATAAACCAAACCTGCAGCCGAAAGATAGCAAAGAAAAAGAATCACCTTTTTCATCTCTATTATTTTTATTGTTGAAAACGCCAGTTGCCTCACAAAACTAGTAAAAAGAAACAAAACAAAAATAGTATTGAGCAACAAGGCAGCTGGATAGACTAAAAGCAATGGAATCATCTGCTAAGAAAGGCCTAATCAAACCATAAGGATCCCCACTGCAAATTATTGTGGATCGAGGGAGATCTCAAAGTGGGAGTGGGATACATATACACAAAAAGTAGAGGTCTCATGACCTTACGATCGATTAACTAAACAGGCACTACACAACCGCTCTTAATTACTTATTCCTCCCATCATCAAAGAGGATATAAACCAATTTGTTCGTCGTCTAGCTTGCTCCCGGGGCGGTGGTTGAGGCGTACGTATCTTCGATGGCCAATAGCCCCCGCCGGCCAGCCCGCACCGCCGAGTTTTCTACTCGCCACGACTAATGCGGTCCTAGCAGACAGCCACACCCTCGCTCGAAATGACACGATCGTATACGTACATGATTCAGGCGCCACCGGGATACAGGATACAGCAGGTAGGCTGGAGATATCAATCGCAACGGACGTCGCATACGGCGTGCAGAGACAAAACTACGGATAGCGATGAGTCTAGCTACGGCGAACGACGTCCTCCCCGTTTGAATACCAATAAAAGTGATGCTACGCATGCAGGAGCAGCGGATGAGGGAGACGGGACGGCGATTTCTCCGGCGGTGGTTTGGCTGTGCAATCACGACCGGGACGCCCCACCGGCACCCGTGCACCGGCGCCGAGAGCTACGTACGGCTGCTGCTTACCTCCGTGCCTACGTACGTCGCCGTCCGAGGCCACATGTATGAACCGCCAGACGTACACGTATCCGTATTTGTACGTACATGCAGGCAGGCATGGCCATACACTGGAAATGATCTGTCCACAAGTAGAAGATCACGGCAATGTTCTTCAGAGCAAATTAAGCTTACTGACATTTTGGTTGTTTGGTGCTGTAGTGCATGTATGTGTGTTTTCCTTTTCATGCTTGGAAGGAATGCTTTATTAAAAATGATCACACTGCTCTATATTAGGTACAAAAAACCCCAATGATCACCACAGGATTACAAAAAGAGAAAGAAAAAAACTGCACAGTATTAAATCCAAGCTAGCTAGCATATAGTATAATCCTGCAATCCTCAGGTCTCTATCCAGACCAACCATTTTTATTTTCTTCCTTCTGCTGGTACGCTCTACCACCGGTGCGTGCTCCTCAACAACCAAAAGCGGAGAGGATTCGTCTCCACGACACAGCATCTCGCATCCTACGGCCATGGTGCCCTCCACGTCGGATCCACGCATCGATCGTGCCTGGCTGGCCCACTCTATCACCTCTTGCCGCGCACGGCTCGCGCGTTGGCTTTCGCCGTGCGATCGATTTATCGATCATCTCCCGGCGGTCGAAATCTGCTCCAGGGAACGTACAACGTCGCCCATGGATGGCCGGAATGTCGGGTTCTCCCCGACGCACGCTGCGGCCAGCGTCGCCACCGCCGCCGCCTCGGCTCCTTCGTACTTGCACCCTAGCCTCTGGTCAACGAGCTTATGCACGTCGCACGAGCCGGCCTTGATCATGGGCGCCACCGTGGACGTCAGGACCCGGCCGTCCTGGAAGGGCTGCGTGCCGGTGAGCAGCTCGAGGAGCAGCACGCCGAAGCTGTACACGTCGCTCTTCTTGGTGAGCACGCCGGAGCGAAGGTAGTGCGGGTCCACGTACCCTGGCGACCCGAGCACGGCGCGCGGCGGGCGGACGGACGCCGAGAACCCCGCGAGCGCCGAGCCGAAGTCGCAGAGCCTGGCGACCATGGACGCATCCAGGAGCACGTTGGAGGCCTTCACGTCGCCGTGAACCACCTGCGGCTCGCATCGGTCGTGGAGGTACTCCAGAGCCCGGGCCACCTGCAGCGCCACTGCCACCCGGCGCGCCCACGGCATCGTCGTCGCGGGCACGACCTTGCCGTCGCCGTGGAGGTTGTCGTGCAGGTTGCCGTTGGGCGCGAACTCGAGGACGAGCACGCCCTCGTCGCGCTGGTCGCAGAAGGCGAGGAGGCGGACGATGTGCGGGTGGCGGACACGGAGCAGGGCGTCCAGCTCCTGGCGGAAGGCGCGGCGGAGGCGCTCGCTGCAGCTGCGGTGGACCTTCACGGCGGCGAGCTGGGACTGGGAGCCTCGGGACAGGCGCGCGAGGTAGACGGTGCTGAAGCCGCCCTCGCCGACGACGGCCGACGTGAAGCCAGCCGTCATGGCCTCCACCTGTGCCCACGACAGCTGCCTTGCGCTCTTGCCGGCGTTTTTGGTAGTGTCTTCGTCCACGGGGGCTGGTCGTCGGGCGGCGGCGACGCCGGTGGTAACGCCCCCGCAGCCGCAGCAGAGGAGCGGGAACTTGGGCCTGTGCAGCAGCATCTCTGACCTCGACCCCTCCCGACGGGCGGGGCTCTGGAGGAGAAAGAGGAGCAGAGACGCGTGTGCTGGCTGAGTCCAGAGATAGCTGCGACGTGCGGCGGTCGTGTATATATAGGTGGCCGCTGGGTGCGAGCGGCGAGCCCGCGCGTGGAGAGGTGGAGGAGTGGGGGAGATCAAAAGGAGAAAGTATCAGCGACCGCGTGCGGCGTGTGACTGTGTAAATACAAAACAGAGACGGTCGTCGTCGCCGGTCGGGTTTCCTCTTTCGCGAATAGCGACACATACTTAATCTTTCATCGCTGATTCATTTGATATTGGGTCGTCTTTCGGAACGTAATGAAAAGTTTGAACGAAGGTAGCAGACCAATATTTAAATCCGGTAGAAAACTCGACCAAATTGGACGCAAACTTGCTGAAATTTGAACGAATTTTAAAATCAATCAGCACCAAAATACGCCTATATAGAAGATTCCACTTGCATGCACTTGTTTTTTTTAGAAACCGGAGCCTTGGCCCTGGGTTCTGCATCAAATTGATGCACACAGCTGGATTTTATTAAAACCATAAACGTCAGAAGTTTAACCTCGTACAACTCATGGGTCACTCAAAGTGGCCACAAACACCAACCAAAGAAATATTACAACGTTATGCATCTATGCATCGCTTATTAAGTCACCCACCCTGGCTGTAAATAAGCCGAACGACCGCCATTGTTCGAGCACAGTCTGTAACCATAAGTCCTCGTTGTTTCGCAGGTAGAAGGAAAGACCACGTGTGAATGTAAGAGACCGCCATGTCTATAACCTGCAAAAAATGAACACCCTTTTTCTCGTCAAACACAACACTATTACGACAATTCCAAACAGCCCAAAGAACAACGGCGACGCCTATTCATATACGTGCCTTTGTCTTTTTATCAGTTCCATTCAGCCAGGAACCAAACATATTAGCAATGGAGATCGGAGGATAAATACTAAAAGTGAAGTGCATAAGGCGCCAGATATGACAAACAAAAGGAGAAGATATAAAAAGATGATGAACGGTTTCATCGGTATCATAAAAAACACACTTTTTACATCATATCCAATTGCGTTTAATTAAATTTTCTTTAGTAAGGATAACTTTACGATTAAGAAACCACAAAAATATTTTTATTAAAGGTACCTTCAGCTTCCACAAATATTTTCGAAGGTATGGTGTTGACCCATGCATCAAATCCGAATACATGGACTTAACAGTGAAAATGCCATTCGCCGATAGCCTCCACTGAAACAAATCTTTCTCGTCGGTCAACTCCGTAGTCATTAGGCGTTCCACTAAATGTAACCAAGGAGCCCGTCTTGGTCCTGAAATGGTACTTCGGAACTGAACATCTAAAGGGACGTTGGATAACACGTTTGCTACCGTCACGCCTAGGTGTCTAACCACACTATAAAGGGAGGGATACTGCTAAGATAACGGCTCATCTCCTGGCCATATATCCTCCCAAAACCGCAGCTGTTGCCCATCCCCCAACCGAAATGAGCCACGAGCAAAGAATTGGCTTTTACTCTTCATAAGACCTTTCCAAAAAGGAGATTATGTAGATTTAGGCTCTATCCGAGACAACGGTTTATCTCTGATATACTTAATAGACAGGAGCTCGTGCCAGACTCCTTCATTCAACAACTTATGAAGCTACTTTCTCAACAAACAAGTATTTCTAATATCTAGCACCTCAATATCCAATCCTCCCCGATCTTTCGGCCGGCAGACTATATTCCATTTAGTTAACCGATATTTACGTCTCTTATTATCACCTTGCCAAAAGAAACGAGACCGGTAGAAATCCAGCCTTTTCCTAACCCTGATAGGTATCTCAAAAAAGGACAGAAGAAACATAGGTAGGCTGGTCAGAACCGAGTTTATCAAAATGAGACGGTCCCCATATAACAACAACTTTTCAGCCCATGAACTCAACTTTTTTCTCAAATCGATCCTCCACCGCTTTCCATTCTTTGTTCAACAAAGTTCTATAATGAATGGGAATGCCTAAATAATTAAAAGCTAGGTGACCAATATCATATCCAAAAATATGACGGTATTCCTCCTATGAGTTCAACGCATCTCCAAAACAGTTAATCTCGCTCTTATGAAAATTGATCTTTAATCCCCGACAATTCTTCGAACATTGCTAGGATAAGTGTCATATTAATAACCTTCTCAATATCATGCTCTAAAAATAATAGGTATCGTCAGCATATTGTAGAATTGAGACCCCTCCTTCCACCAGATGAGGAATTAGCCCACTGACTTGACCATCCTCCTTGGCTCGAGCAACTAGAATGACCAAGATGTCATCTACAAATTAAACAAAATAAGAGACAGAGGATCTCCTTGTTTTAAGGCTTTGAGTGTTTGAAAATAATGACCGATGTCATCATTAACTTTTATACCAACACTCCCTCACTGAACAAAACGAGCTACCCATTCACACCACGAAGGTGAGAATCCTTTCATTCTTAAGACTTGTTGAAAAAAAGACCAATTCACCTTGTCATATGCTTTTTCAAAATAGATTTTGAAAAGCACACCATTCATTTTCTTTCTCTTTATCTCATGGATTGTTTCATGTAAAATTACCACCCCCTCTAAAATATTTCTGCCTGGTAGAAAAGCAGACTGAGTTGGTTTAATAACTCGGTTAGCAACGGACGTAACTCTATTCGTACCCACTTCTATAAACACCTTAAAACTCACGTTTAAGAGACATATAGGTCTGTATTGATCAATGCGACATGCATCTTCTTTTTTGGGCAGCCAAGTAATCACTCCAAAATTGAGCATATAAAATTGTAAGTCGCCCTTATGGAGCTGGGAAAACATATCCCTCAGACCGCTTTTGATAATGTCCCAACAATGTTGATAAAATTCAGCAGGGAACCCGTCTAGTCCCGGCGATTTATTATGCTCCATTTGAAAAATCGCATCCTTCACCTCCTTTTCCGTAAATGGAGAAGCGAGTATTAGATTTTCTTCGGACGAGACCTGGGGCATATCATGAGTCGTACCTTCTATCAAAGAAACAAAACTCGGGTACGCATCACCAAATAGTTTCTTGTAATACCTAGATATGAAATGTTTTAAGTTCTCCTCTCCCACAATCGTGCCCTCATCTTGTTCCAATTGGAAATTTCGTTTTTTTCGATGTTTACCATTTGCTATGATATGAAAGTATTTCGTATTACTACCCCCTTCCTAAATGTGTTTGACCTTAGCCCTCTGCGCCAACTTAGATTCCTCATCATGCATCAATATAGCTAGACCCTCCTCAGCCTCCTTCTTAGCAGCCCGCTCGGCATCACTGAGAAGGATTTTTTCCGCCTTTATATCTAGCTGGTCTATCAACAAAAAAAACTTTTCTTTCAACATTATATATTGCCCACTAAGATTCTTCGCCCATCCCCTGAGGAATTGACGCAAGTGACGTATTTTATTATGCCACCGTTCAATCGGAGAAGTACCTGATGTTATGGAGAGCCACTCTCGTCGAATCATCTCATAGAACCCTGTTGCTGGCAGAGTTAAATTCTTTCTCTGCGTTGTTGGGAACCCCAAGAGGAAGGTGTGATGAGCACAGCGGTAGGAGTTTTCCCCTTAGTTAAGAACCAGGGTTGTCAATCCAGTAGGAGAAAGAGAATCTTCGGAAGGTTGATGCCACTGATGGTGGTGCTGGTGCTTCACCGGTGTCAGCAAAAACGTGGAACCTGCACACAACACAATTAAAATACTTTGCCCCAACGGTACAGTGAGGTTGTCAATCTCACCAGTCTTGCTAAAAATAACGATTAGACGTATAGTGTGGAAAAACAGTGTATGCTTGCATAAAGTAAAGATAGCAGGAAATTGTTGTGGTTTGTTTAACAGTGTGGAAAAATGGACCGGGGTTCGTAGTTTCAGTAGTGGTGTCTCTCCATAAAAGATAGCATGCTGGGTGAACAAATTACAGCTGGGCAATTGACAAATAAAGCTTGCACCGTAGTGCACAATATGACATGAAGATTACTATGCTATTTAGTGCAGGCATTACAACAAGATACATAGACCGAAATCCATTTGCATCTATAACTAATAATCCATCCTCAGGTTATCATCCGAACCCCCTCAGGTATTAAGTTGCAAGCAACAGATAATTGCATTAAAAAAAGGTGTGTAATGTAAGCAATGATTATGCACGCGGGCACTCTCACCGCAGTTTTCTCCCTAATGGCAACAACACATCCTGCCCCTTCACGTTTCTGTCACTCGAGCAAGGCAACAAGGAGGCATGAACCCACTATCGAGCATAAATACTCCCTCTTGGAGTCACTAACAATTACTTGGCCAGAATAACCACTAGCAACGGAGAGCATGAAAGATCACAAATAACACATGCAAATAAAGACTATAATCAACTTGGCATAAGGTCAATATTCATCGGATCCCAGCAAACACAGCACATAGAATTGCATAAGATCAATCCAGATCATGATAGGCAGCTCACGAGATCTAAACATGGAGGCATATGAGGAGAAGACAACCATCTAGCTACAGCTACGAACCCGTAGTCCAAGGATGAACTACTCACGCATCACTCCGGAGGCAGGCATGGTGATGAAGAGGCCTCCAGTGATGATCTCCTCTCCGGCAGGGTGCCAGAAACAGCTTTAGACCCCCCCCTGATCTGGGGTTGACGGTGACGGCGATTGCGAAACTTTTTCGGGGATTTTGATCAGGTGTCTAGGGTTTTCCATCCGGGGGGCTTAAATAGGCGAAAGGGAGAAGGCGGTGGCGCTCCAAGGGGACCACACCCATAGCAGGCGCGGCCAGGGGGCCGCGCCACCCTATGGTGTGGCCCCTTTGCTGCCCCTCTTCGGTTCCTCTTCGGTCTTCTGGATGCTTCCGGGGAAAATAAGACTTCCGGGCTTCGAATTTTCCAATTCCGAGAATATTTCCAGAACAACTTTTCTGAAACTAAAAAACAGAAGAAAACAGGGAACTGGCTCTATGGCATCTTGTTAATAGATTAGTCTGGAAAACGTATAAAAATGCTATAAATAAGGGAGAAAACATATAGCAATTGGCAAAATATGATCATGGAGCATCAGAAATTTGTGATACGTTTATGACGTATCAAGCATCCCCAAGCTTAGTTCCTACTCGTCCTCGAGTAGGTAAACGATAAAACAATAATTTCTGAGGTGACATGCTACTAACAAAAACTTTATCAATCTAATGTAAAAGTGTATGCACGCTGAGATCATAAGACTTTAAACACAGGCATGATAAATAAAACTTTAATAATAAAGCATAGCAATTACTTTTCATCACGAAAAGTAACTCAAATAAAGGATCATGAATAATAACGCAAAGAAATGTAAACGTTTGTTTCAGGTATAGAGAAAGCATAGAAAAGTGATATTTCGATAGTCCTTAAGAGTGGGGAAAAACATAAATGACAGGAGACCTTCAAAGTTCAAGAGGAAGACTAGAACAAATAATTTAAGAGCAAATAATATCACATCATGAAGTAATTATTGATTCTTATGGGACAAATGCACATAGAACACAGAATGTCAAATATGCTCTCTCAACTGTGCATAAAGTTAGAAGATGGAGACTCAACATAAAAGTAAAAGAAAGTCCCTTCGCAGAGGGAAGCAGGGATCACTCATGTGCTAGAGATTTTATTTTATTAAACAGAGGTATTAAAAGTTTGACACTCCTCCCATCCATCTTTCACAAACCATGGCTAACCGAATCCTCGGGTGCCTGTCAACAATCACATACCGTGGAGGAGTGTCTATATTTTGGAAGATGTATGCTAATGTCAACGAATAGTAAACAGAAAATACAGTATGTCACAAGTCAACTGGATTCACAAGAGCGACTCCCATGGTGAAGGACGCAACTGGTATAGAAGGTCATCCCTCTTTCTCTTTTGTTTACACAATTATGCTTTGACTGATAAACCATGAGCAAAAATAGTGAAGAGAATTTGTATGCATTAATTTGGGGCTGGGCACCCTGCTGCCAGCTCTTCTATCATTTTGGATAAGAGGATGAAGCCACTATTCCAGGGTGTGAAATCCAATCAACAAGTGAGATAAAGATTCTCTATTTGCGTTCTCATGAGCAAAAACAGGAACATAAAGCAGGAGTAATTTTGAAGGTTTTAAAGGTAACACATGAGCAATTTACTTTGGAATGACAGTTAAATACCATATGTAGGTAGGTATTGATGAGGGGATAGTAACCCGGTATACCAATTCAAAGGTGTGATTCGGCCCAAAACGGCGGCTGGACCGGATCCGGCTAAGGACAAAGAAACTTATGGAAGGCCCAAAGCTTGTAATGTTTGTAACCCGGATTGTGGGTTACGGTAAGGAAAGTTAGAGTTTGTATGCAGAGTTCGAGTAGGGCTCAGGATGTGCCTTGTAGGGCAAGCCAAGGGGGGTATGGGTACTATATAAACCGACCCCTGGGCTCAGCCTGAGAGAGATTCAAGTCATAGTTGTAACACCTGTTATCGAGTATCCAGCATAATTCATATTGAGATCCGGCGAGTTATTTTCCGGTTCTTAGATTGCTTTCCGCCATGTCTTCCTTCGAGCTAAACCCTCTCCCGAATACCTGTGTCGACTTGCCCCAAGATCAGTTACCCCCGGTAACATCTGCCGTGATTATCCCACGACAGTTGGCGCCCACCGTGGGGCCTGCGTCCAAAGGTGTTTGCATCACGGGAGAAGCTCGGAAAAGCATGGAGAACCTCGTCGTCGGTGAGATCTACGACGACCACGAAGGAAAGAAGATGGTGGACGATTCCGGCTGGGGGCCTGAGTCGGATCGCCTCGAATCCGGATCGGTCGTGACGATCGGCCGAATCAACGTCTTCATCGGCATGGTATGTACCTCTGGTTCGATTCCTGACAATTTTTCTGATCCTGTATCAGGGGAGGCTGCGTACGCCCAACCCGATAGAGAAGAATCAGTCGGAACAACATACCAGGCAGAGGAGCCTATTACACGTTGGAAACAGCCGGAGGAGCCGGCATGGACTCCGCGCGACCCAAGCAATGGAAAGGATGACACTGCATCCATTAAGGACTTGCTGGAAGATCGGTACAGGGAGGAAAACGGCGAGGAAGAACAGCACGAGTCTACCCCGGGTATCATGCGCCGGGTTGCAGTTTATGCGGCTCCCGCGACCAATCTCAATCAAGAAAATACAGCCGCGGCGCCAGTCGGGGCGGCCCAGGCAGTGGCCCAGCAGCAAGGAACGGTTAACCCGGTCCAGGTCCAGGTCGATGGAGAGTCGGGGTCAGTCACCAGTCGCCCAGCAGACGAGGAGCAACACGCAAATATGTTCGGATTCCAAGCAAACCGGACACCGGGGGCGGGCCCCTCGAATCCGCGCCACCCGGCTCTGTTCGATAATAATTTGATCTTGGACCCCACAGTCCTGGCCACAGTTATTACCCCAGAAAACGCGGCAGAGCGCGTAAGAGACCTGGACGTGGCTCGTCGTGCATTGGAGCAGCAAAGAAGGCAAGTAGAAGCAGAAAGGCAGGGGATGGCCGCGCGGCAGCGCGAATTGGATGATCTAGAGACCCGGCTCCGGGAGGAAACGACAAGGATGCACCAAAGGCACCGAACTATGCTGCCGGCAACAGGAGGGGTTATTAACCCGACTGCCCTGGTGTTCACGCCTCAAGATCAGCCGATTCCACCGGTGAACCAAGGGACCATACCGCGACCGTCAACAGGAGCACAGCCGGTAAACGCGCCAGCCGGGTTACCTTTGCCACAGACGGGGGTGACAGCCGGCAATACCATGCCACCACCACCATCACGATTCCACACACCAGCAGGCCATTACAACAATCCCATGGACAACGTGTACGCAGCAACGCTCGCATTAAACCAGATTCCTGTAGGAGATTCGCCTCATGCAGAAGGAACCCGACGAGCGATCGATCTGCTACACACCGCGGTAGCACAGCAAGCCAATTATCCGGATCATAGAAGCGGAATGCATGGGACACCGTACGTCAGTCAGCAACAGGGCAATGTCCAAGCAAGTGCGGCACGACGAAGGGAAGAGCAACAGCAAATGCCGCCCCCACCGCGTATCCAGACAGTACCAGTAGTATCAGCAGCGCAGGCGGTGGTGGACAGTTCCAGGGCCAGAAGAGCCGGGGCCGGGTCTGCAGGGCACGAGTTGCCGGTGGCGCCGCGCCCCATGGCACCCCCAGCCGGGTCACGTGTTTCCCGAGTAAGACCAGCCCCAACCACCCTGGCGGGACCCAGGTGCCTCTCGGACGATATCAGAGCAGAACCTTACCCGGAGAAGTTCAAAGAACCGGGGAAAGTAGTAAATTATGAGCCAACAATGGATCCAGAAACGTGGCTGAGCAGCTACGAGATGGCAATGTCAATTCGCAACGCATCCGAGAATCTCCAAGCCAAATTCATGTACTTAATGATGTCAGAGGGAGCAGCAAAGTTATGGTTCACCAATTTACCGGAAAAGTCGATCAAATCGTGGGAGGAGCTAAAGACCGCATTTATCAAGCACTTTCATGGGACATGCAGAAAGTTATTTACTATTGATGATTTAGAAAGATGCGTTCAGAAGAAAGGAGAGTCAGCACGCAGCTGGGTACGCCGGGTTATGGAGATACTCCACTCGTCTACAGATATCCAGCCTAAGGACGCGCTACAAGCTATGGCAAAAACATGTAAGTATGTTCCTTTAGTGCAAAAGCTAACTCGCATGAAATCTAGTAGGAATGCAGCGGAGGTTACGATGGGAGAGTTAATGGATGCGTGCAACAAACACGCTGCAACGGATACCACAGAGGAGGAAGTTGATGACAAGAAAGCAAAAGCAAACACAAGTAGCAGTGGGAAAATCGGCAATGGATCGGCGCCAAACAATAATGGAAATAGCCAAAACAAGCGCCCGTTCGAAGGGAATTCCGAGTTTGTAGCCAACACGGAGGCCGGGTCTTCAAGACCTAGATCCGAAGGAAATTTTAATACTGGAAATCACAATGGGGGACACTACCAAAGACCTCCAAGACCAAGCAACAGTTGGGACATATTTAGGATGGCATGCCCGAAGCATAGCAGGAACGGCAAGCCGGCCAATCATTCATTGGAGCAATGTGCCGACTTACAAAGGTGGAAGAACGAGGAAGTGAACAGAGCCATGCGAGGTGCAGGCCGAGGAGGAGGCCCGGGCCTAGGTGGAAATTTGGGCAACGGACCGCCCCCAGCCGGCAACCCGCCAGCTGGAAATCAAGGTAACAATCAAGGGGGAGCGGGAGGTTTTCAAGCTAACCCCAAACAGCTGGGTCAATATCATGTGCACACTACGGGAGGCTCTAACAAGGATAAGAAGATACTGAAACAAGCAGTTAATTCGGTCTCTTCCGCTGTTCCAAGATATTTGAGGTGGTCAGAACAAGAGGTAACATGGAGCAGGAAGGATCACCCGGACAGAGTTGATCACCCGGGAGTCTTAGCTTTGGTAGTGGCACCACAGGTCAACGGCTACGAGCTGAAAAAAGTCTTGATGGATGGAGGAAGTAGTATCAATATCCTGTACTGGGAAACTTTTCTGCGTATGGGCTTAAAGGAATCGCAGCTGCAAAAGAGTACAACAGTTTTTCACGGGATAGTGCCGGGTCATTCGGCATGCCCCGAAGGAAAGGTGGCACTGGAAGTAGCTTTTGGAGAGTCAAAGGACAATTACCGAGTCGAGTGGCTTACCTTTGAGGTAGTAAAGTTGCGTAGTCCTTATCATGCATTGTTTGGAAGGCCGGCTTATGCCAAGTTCATGGCAAGACCGTGTTATGTGTACCTACAGCTGAAAATCCCGGGTCCTAAGAAGACCATTACAATACACGGAAATCGAGATATAGCAGCTGAATGTGATGAGGGAGATGCGGCAATGGCCGAGCAAGCCTGCAGGAAGGAAGAGCTCAAACATTACCGTTCTCAGGTGGACCTAGAAGAGAGGACAACGTCATAAAAGCCAACTCCTGAGGGGGACAAAGCAAAAGTTAGGGCAGAACAAAACCCTAAGATGGTAGGCTTCATCAGGAGCGATCCTTTCAAAACTCCTAGCAGGGAAGAAGAAGACGTACCGCCATCCGCAGCTGATCACGCTCCAAGGACGATATACCCGGATTGGCTAGCAAATCCGGTACTCATTATGAAAGGGCCTAGCAAATGGAGAATGTGCATCGGCCGTACCAACGCGAGGCCGATTCTCGAGAATAACTAAAGCAGTGTAATGGACGGCAGGTTTCATACGCACTCTTTTCCTACCCAGGGTACCTAAGGGGACTGGAAGGTTTTTAATGAGGCGGCCTGCTGATTCAAAAAAGAAATTTTTATCAATAAAAGAAGATGGTCTCGAGTCTTATCATGGTCTTTGCTTCAGTTACAAGTAAGTAATGCTTGTTATTATCAATACGTCAATATCATCGAAATACGTCACGTGCATATAGGTCTTCGGGGATTGGTGTGCTTAAATAAGTAATCACAAACCCGGAGACCCGGCCTTGATGCCTATGAGTTATGAGGGCTGATTACTCGAAAAAACGGGTACGGCTGCAATCTTATAACCGGACAAAGGAGCCAAATTTCTTGATTATTCTTACTTAAGCTCGATGTGACTCGCGCTAAAGTGGCATGATCTGTTCACTTACGATTACAATCAAACTATGCAGCCCAATGGGACTTGCTTGACCCTGTTTTTCGTATAGATGTAACAGCATGGTATCCACGCGAAAGCCGGCTTACAGTACAAGATAATCAAAAGGGTCATCTAAACCACAAGTCCATGCAGAGTATAAGGCTCAAATAGCCGGAAACTCAACAAGTATTAAGCATGACTTCAGTATTTATGTGAATAGCTATTGGTCTTCAGCTTGGTAAAGAGCAGTTTGTCATCTGAGAAAGGCCACGCCCCCTTAGCTCGTACTTTGGGTCATGGGGACTGGGGACTTCGAGACAGAAACAAACTGCTTAACTACTAAAGCTCGTAAACCTTAGTTTCCGAGTCTTGGGGACTTAAAGAAAAGTCCGTCTATCGAAACCTACGATACTCGGTTAGCCGAGTCTCAAAAGGGAATCAAAAGCAAGAATTCAAAGTATCGAGAATAAGCTTACATGTAACACAAGGATCGAGATTATCAAAAGCCGGGAGAGGCAAAGAGCTATCATAAATTAACAAGCGCAAAGTCATAATATCAGTATCAATGTTGCACAGGCGCACCGCTAAAAATCATATCAGTCTCGAGAAACGCAAAGCACTAGGTATCATCCTACTCGGCATCCTGGGAGTGGTCCTCCGGGTCTTCGTCTTGGACTTGCTCCTTGGCTTTGCCAGCAGTTTCACCCGGACTCTTCACGTCAGGACGGACAGGAGGAGGAACGGCTGGTGTTGAGGTAGACGGCTTTACGCCTAGTTCGGTTTCTCTCTTCGCAGCCTCTTCTTTCCTCCTGGCCAGGTCAGTCGACCACTTTTCCAGCATATCAAAAGGAGGGGGTGCCTCCACCAGAATAACCTTGCCCTCAGAGTCATATGAGCTCATAATTGTGTTTAGATCCATTTTATCTGCCAAAGTTGTGGCCGAGTGACGTACCGAAGATTGTATAGCTTTGAAGTCCTGGGGTTTAAACTTAGACCCGTCAGCCTTGAATTCTGGGAACCCGGATACTACCTTGGCCGGGTCAAGCTTAGGAAAATAAGCCTTCGCCAGCGTCAAAGCCCGGGTCATCCCAATCCGGCAAGACGAACGCTTCAATATTTCAATCCATCCAGGCGCTGTGGACAAGGCCTGCATGAGATTTTCTTCGCCCGGGTATACCTCCGAAGGCCACTTTATAGCATCCAGCAAAAGTTTCGTGCCGGCAAAAAATGTCCGGAGCACAGTCTTCAGAGTTTTAGCCTGAGTAACGGTGTTCTCCTCCGGAGCAGCAAGGTTAGCACCTGCAATCGAAACACACAAAAGCATATCAGTAATCTTGATTATTACAACGGCAAGATAGAGATACGCAAGTTAATTGCAAATAACAAACTTACTTAGCAAGATACGGTAAGTGTCCGTAATTTGAGTCGACAGGTTCTTCAGCGAGGATTGGGCAGCATTGTATTTGTTCTTGTATTTGGAGACATCTTTTTTCAAAGTCTTTATCTCCGCTTCAAGGGTTTCCCTACGTTTTGTTTCCGCAAGCAGGAGCTGCTCAGTTTTAAGTAATGTTTCATCCGACTGAGTTATCTCCGCCTGCAAAGAATGAGTGCAACTGTAAGCCGGATATCACGAGAATATTTCCTTCTGAGAAAATAATTACAGAAAATTATTATGCGAAGTACCGAGAATAATTACAGAAAATTATGCTCGGAACTTGGGGACTGGATGTATAGTAAGAAGTATCAAGTAAGATTACCTGATGTGCTGCAGCCATACGCTCTAGGATATTTCCTTCTGAAGCTTTCATGGCGAGAAGAGCGCTCATCAGCTGGTTAAAATCAGCGTTATCCGAGTTAGATGACTCGGGTACCTGGAAAGTGGGAAAAGGAGCTTTTCTTGTAACAGGAGGTGGCACCCGGGTCATCCGAATGTCGGAGTCTGGTCCCCCTCCCGCGCTCGAAGCTGCTCCCTTCTCCTTCTCGCCTGCGTGCGAAGCGATTGGATACCCGGCATCATGCCTAGCCAGCTCCGGTGGCGACGCTTGCTCGTCGCCAGTTGCGGTGAATGCGCCATCAGCCGGCTCATTCTCGACTCGGACCTCAGCCTCCGTGCCCTCTTCGTCGCTAATAACAACCGTGGCTCTGTAGAAGGTACAAGGGTGCAGTTAATCTTTGGTTATGAAAAAGGTGATAAAAGTTCGGTATAACGTCAAGGAAAGGAGTTTACCCGGTGTTCACCGGGAAGTCCGAAGGGAAGTCGCCGCTAGACCCGGAAGAGACTGAAAAATGGCAAGCAAGGTCTGGGATTACGTCGCAAAGGAATGTCCGGAAAGAGTTTCTATGTACGATAAATACCAGAGCGTCGAGCCGGGGGCGACAAATTGTCCGGGTTAAGGGCCTCGTCGCCCGGATGGTTCCGGGTTACTCGGCGCCTAGTCGCGGGCGGCTCCTTCATTTATGATCAAAAGGGATGAAGATGAGGTTAGCCCCGGAGTGACGTTATGAGAGCAAAAATTAAAGGGCAAGGAAATGAAATGAAAACCTGGAGGGCGATTCTTTGGGATTTCCTTTTTGATCCGGCTTTGGTGGCCGGCTCCGGCTCGTCCTCTTCGCTGGTGGACTCCGCCCTGCCGTCTGTTTCTTCTTCTTCTTCGTCTTGATCCTCTCGTTCTGAAAGATATCAAAGTTATAGCATAAGGAAAAAAGAGGAGGCAGGATATAATGCGTGCGAGGGGATTGAGTATGCACCTTCATCCGAGTTAGCGGCATCGTCTTCCTCCTCCGCGTCTTCGGAACTAAGAGGAGTGTTGACCGTCCAAAAGTCATTATCGGCCTGAGGTGAAAATGCCAGGGCAATGGTTAATATTGAGTCAAGAAAAGCGGGTAAAGGTAAGCTTGTTAAAATCCAAAATCAAGAGGTAGAAAGCTTACCGCGGGGGCGGGGTTCTCGAGTGTAAAAGGTTCTAACCCGGCTATGTTCCGGATTACCTCGAGCTTCTCTGTTAAAAAACCCTTGATCGTTTTGTTCGTGTCATTAGGGGCGAAGGTGCTGGTAGAGTATCGGATCGGGTCCGTGGTTTGATCCGAATATTCACACATCAGCTTCTCACGAATGGAGTTTGGCTGGATGCGGAAGTTGACCCAGCTCTTCACCAGGTTTAGCCCGACGAGGCCTCGAGCCGATAAGATAGAGATCTTAGCCAGCAAAGGCAAGATAGCCTCCCTGTCCGAGTCAGGGGCGAAGGCATTGAAAGTCTCGGAAATGTCAAGCTGACCCTCCGAGTAACCCGGCAACTTCTTTTCGCCGGGAGGGGAGGTATCCTGGCAGTAGAAGTACGAGAGCTGCCAGTGCTTTACATGAGAATTGAGAGTGATAGGAGGCATCAAGGAGTTCTTGCGGCGCTGGATAGAAACCCCGCCGCAAGTAAGAAGTGCGCCGTCGCCGCTTTCGCGGCACGGCTTGCACTGAAAGAGTTCAACGAAGAGAGCCAAACTTGGCGGAGTGCACAAGTAAGACTCGGAAAGAACGATAAAGTGGGAGATGTTTAGAACGGAGTTTGGGCCTATGTCGAAAATACGGAGGTTGTAGTGATCTAGAACGTCACGAAAGAAAGGGTGACCCGGAGGCCTGAAGCCCCGGGTCACATGTTCGACGAAACATATTACCTCGTCCGTTGCTGGAGAAGGCCGGGTTTCGTTGCCTGGTACTCTCCAACGGATAGATTCCTGCGGAGGAAGAATTCCAAGCTCGACCAACTCCTCCAGTTTAGCCTTGGTAACGGAGGACTTCCCCCAATTGGCTGATATGGAGTTCGTGGATTTAGCCTTAGCCGGCTGTTTCCCTTGCCTCTTGGGTGCCATGGGATTGACCTGGTGAAACATCAAAGGGAAGGACGTAAGAAACGAAAACTTGGAAGTTAGCAGATGAGCAATTACCGACTATTTAAACACGATCCGGGTATTGCCTTGCTGGGTCAAGTACGATTTGTCCGGGTATTGTATATCATCACAAAACCTGTAGGGTTTTCCATAAGGTAAGTGTTTGGGGAAGTTAGAAGGATACCCATATGCCTACCATCAGCAAGTGAGCCGGAGAAGTGAGATTTTCGGAGGGATAAGAGCAAAGGCGGAAATTTTAGACGGCCCGAGCCCAGATTGGGGACCCTATTTCTAGATTTGTGACCAAGTTAATGCGTACTGACGTTAGGGGAGTAATATAAGCAATGTATCCTATCTAGGGGAATGGTTATGGTAAGCGCTAGTGAGTTAAATCGGCAGGGCCCGAGAAATTGCGGACAACTTGATTCAGATCTAATCTAAGGAAAAGCTGAGAAATTGCAAGGATGGGCTGGAGGATAGGAGGAACTTACCGAGGGAGGTTGAAGTAGGGACTTGCGGAGACAGATGGCGCAAGATTGATGTCCTTTCGCGATTGTTGGCCGGCAAATCGGGGGCTTGGCGGCGGATTTGGGAGCTGGAGTGAGTCGCATGGTGGCGGAGCGCAAGCGACGGCGGATGGGCTTCGGCGATGTGCGTAGGGCTTCCGTGGTGGCACTCCGCGAACTCGAGCTTGAGAAGAAGAGGAGTGGGGGAAATGAGCCGTTAGGGTTGAGTTTGCTCCTTGGGGTCTATTTATAATAGCCCGGGTGGAAAAGCTTATCCTAACGGGCGAAACCCGGGAGGTGCGGAGTAATAGTTGGCTATTTTGAAATTTGAAAAAAACACGCTTTATGCGTAGTCGGATATGATCCAGAGAGAAAGGAAGGGGAAATCTCCTTCCTGGTATTAGCGATAATTATCAAGAAAGATGTGAAATTATGGAGTTCCCTATTAAGACTCAAATCTTGAAGATTAAGGGAGAACCTTTAAGGGAGAGCCGGGTTATTACCTGACCCCCTTGGTACCAATCTCAGCCATTCGTCAACGTATTGTGTCTTGACCTTCATGTGTTTGTGTCTAACATTTCTGCAGGGAATAGCCAGCGCTTCGAAGAGTAAATCTTGGAAGCCCCAGCTATTCTGGGGACTACTGATGAGGGGATAGTAACCCGGTATACCAATTCAAAGGTGTGATTCGGCCCAAAACGGCGGCTGGACCGGATCCGGCTAAGGACAAAGAAACTTCTGGAAGGCCCAAAGCTTGTAATGTTTGTAACCCGGATTGTGGGTTACGGTAAGGAAAGTTAGAGTTTGTATGCAGAGTTCGAGTAGGGCTCAGGATGTGCCTTGTAGGGCAAGCCAAGGGGGGTATGGGTACTATATAAACCGACCCCTGGGCTCAGCCTGAGAGAGATTCAAGTCATAGTTGTAACACCTGTTATCGAGTATCCAGCATAATTCATATTGAGATCCGGCGAGTTATTTTCCGGTTCTTAGATTGCTTTCCGCCATGTCTTCCTTCGAGCTAAACCCTCTCCCGAATACCTGTGTCGACTTGCCCCAAGATCAGTTACCCCCGGTAACATCTGCCGTGATTATCCCACGACAGGTATGGTGGACACAATGGGAAAAACTTTGGCTTAAGGGAGTTTGGATGCACAACTAGAGCTTATACTCAGTACGGGTGGAGGCCAGTAAAAGACTGGGAGCGACAAATCAAGAGAGCATAAGAGTCATAATCATGCATAGCGACATAAGCATCATTAATTAAAACATAAGCAGTATCACAAGTTCAAAAAACTATGTGGTCCTGGAGGCTATTCGTGACTGGTTTGTAGTCGTAAACATGGTGTGAGCATGCGCCAAGTCAACCAAATAAAACATTCGAAAGAGAATACCATATATTGATGCTTTACTATGACAAGAACAACTCAAGAATCTTTCAATACATATTAAACACTCTCAGCTATTTGAGGCTAATCATGCTACTCAATAACCACAAGGCTTTAAAACTAAAATAACATTTTAGCATGGCATGAAAAAGTCCTAGCCACATTCTATACAAGCTTCTACTAGTACTGTTGTAAATTCTACTTCAAGCAGCAGTTTTCGTTTCTCCCAACAAGCACCATACAAAACATGCTTTAACAAAAATACTCTTTATGATAAAACAAGAAAACATGAGAGTACTCAAATAATACTACTAAAAATAACAGCTCTAATAAGAGATGCATGCAAAATAGGAGCTGAATAAATGCAGCAGTCAAATAGAGACTAAGAATACAACGTATTCTCAAGAAAAAGCGGAGCGTGTCACTCTCCAATAAAAGAATGTTGGGGTCCAACCAAGCTTATTAAGAAATAAAAAATAAACTGAAAGCAAAATGTCGTGGTGGTGTCACGGCAGATGCCATGGGATGGCTAAAGATGTGGGGACGAAGGACGCTGGAGGTGTCCGGGGAGGGATCACGCGACGAGTAGCCGCGTGAGGTAAGAACAACACACTGCAAACAACACGATCTACCCAGGTTCAGGGCCCTCGTGAGGAGGTAAAACCCCTACTCCTGCCTCTCTGTGTGTATTATGATGTTTCTCCGAGTAGCCACAGTACAAATGATATTGCTACCGAGTAGCCACTCTCCTCTCTCCGAGTAGGGCTAGGTCAAGAACTTAGGGCTTCTAGGGTTCAATGTGTGCGTGCCTCGCGCAGGAGGCGGCGGGGCACCTTATATACCTGGTGCCCAGCCGGATACGTCCAAACATGGACAAGTGTCGACATAGTGTGCACACCGTCCTTCTTCCGGGTTCCCGCTGACAGCTTTGGTTCCTAACCTTGGCTTCATCTGGAAAGTCGTTGGGCAAAACTAGGGGACAGACTGGTATCACTGTACCTAGGCACAGAGTAGGCCCCCCTTATCCTGCCACGGCCTGCTTCCATGCTGTCACTGTCAGGCAGGTCGGTCCCAGATGAACAGTAGTTCGAATGCTGCCAAGTACGGACCCAGGATACGCGGGATCTTGTGTCAGAACGGCTCCTTTGACTTTCTGGCCCGAGTAGGTTCCCGCCAATTGTTCCCGCCAATTGTACTCGGGCCAACTCTTCTACTCGAAAGGATAGAACTTGATTGGTATCTCCTTCTGGTCATCTTGAGGTTAGACCGAGTAGCAGTCGACCGGGTAGCGAGTACCAGGTAGTCGGCTACTCGACCAAACCTCTCTTCTGTAAGCCGCCTTTACCACTTGCCTTTACCCTACTCGGGGGTAACCCCCCGACAGCAGTCCCCGAAGCTGGTTGAGTCTTGCGAACTCGTTCACTAGGCTCTGCCAGCTTAAAACCAACTTTTGCCTCATAGCCCTTGAACCTCAAGATGTCGAGTAAACGGCCTCCGAGTAGCACTCTGACAAGTATCTTCTGTCTCTTGTCTTCCGAGTAGCACTTGCTTTCTAATCTGTAATCGAGTAAAGAGACTTAGAGAATTTTCTTGAATTGAGCCGTTGCGGCGCAGAGCACCATCCAGCCATCCGTGCCGCAGCCGGACGCGTGTCAAGCATCCACGACCCTGTCGTTTCGCTGCCCACGACACATCGTGCCACGCGCCCAGTTTTCACGGGGCGGGCCCACCGGCTCGTTATGTCCCATCAATCGTAATAATAGGCCACGATCTGATCGTGGGATCTACTGTGGCCGTTACGCGCGCGTTCCGCGCTTACGTGCGTTTCTATTCGGCCACAGGTCCCACCACACAGCAATCATGGCCACGATTGATCCCACTACGCTGACGGTAACGGTAAAATCGCGGAGAGGATATAAATATCCCCGCCGGTAACTTCCTTTTCCCCTTCCCTTGCACTATTCCTCTTTCGTCTTCTGCTTTCCTCCACCACCGAGCTCTCCGCCGCCGCGCAAGCTTTCGCGCCGCCGCGGACTCAATTCGCCCAACCACTCCGTCCAATTTCTTCCACTCCTCCTTCTCGCAACAATGGCCAAAGCCGGCTGGGCGGGCTCAATCGTTACCAGTGAGGATTTCGCCTGGCTCGTTAATACCAGGCGGGTTCCTCCCGGCGTGGAGTGCCGGGCGCCTGACAACGAAGTCGTGCCAACTCCGCGGGAGGGTGAGCGCGTCGTCTTCATGTCGCACTTCGAGCGCGGCTTCGGACTGCCGGCCTTCGAGTTCCTCCGTAAGTTTCTCGACCACTTCGGCCTTCAGATGCATCATCTGCCGCCGAATGCCGTCGTCTTCCTCGCCTACCACGCCGTGGTGTGCGAGGCTTTCCTCGGCATCCACCCGACGTCGGAAACCTGGCTGAGGTACTTCCACCTCCGCCAGCAGACTGTCGGGAAGAAGGACAGCGCGGGCGTGGCCGGCCGCGCAACCGACACCGGCTGCGCCATGATTATACAGCGGACCGGGACGAACCACCCCCGTATCAAGGGGCTGGACTCCGTTCGACTGTGGCAGAAGACGTTCTTCTATGTCAAGAACATCCCCGCCGCTGAAGGAGCCCAGGTACACGACAGGATCAACCTTCCCGCCTGGAGCCTCCGTGCTCCCACTCAGAAGAACTGGAAAGAGAAGCCCGCCAACGACGACAACGCCATCGAGATAGAGAAAAGGCTTGGCTGGCTGATAGAGCAAGGCCTCAAGAATGACGATCCGGTGGCTTGCTGGATCCAGCGCCGAGTGCTGCCTCTGCAGGAGCGCTGCCATCTCATGTGCTACATGGGAGGCCCCCGAGACTGCACCAGGACGACAACCATCGAGATCGACAACATTGATGTTCCTGGGCACGCAAGGGCCATCTTGATGACGAGCCTCAGCGATCATTGGCAGTACGGGTTCGTCCCGTACAACCGCACGAAGCCGATTGAGCGGGTACGTTTTCCTTACTCTGTTTCTGCATACGCTTTCCGAGTAGATAACTCTTCTTCTTGCCGCGAGTAGCAATTGCCTTCTGCACCGAGTAGGATACTTAGCCGAATCTCCTAGGCTTAATGTGCTTTGTACTTGCGCCTGCACGCCTTTCCGTGTAGGATACTCTACAATCATGCTTAGGCCTCATATGCTTTGTATCTGCACGCCTATCCGAGTAGAAACAATCAGCGAGCTGCCTAGGCTTAGTGTGCTTTGTGTTTGCACGCCTATCCGAGTAGAATTCCTTCTCGATACTCGGCTAACCTGTGACCCTTCTCTGTCTTTCAGGTCCTTACTCGCCAGAAAATTGAAAGCTGCGAGCGCTTCGACGGCAACTTCTCTGCCGATCGCGAGGAGGACGATGTGCCCTCTTTCGATGCCGCGGATCAGATCAACCTCCCACGCTCCCCAACGACGGAGAAACGTGAGGCCGAATCGTCTCTTCGCGATTGGTCTGAAGATGACTTCGAAGGTAACAACGCACTCACTTTGCTTGCTTGCGAGAAGCGTCAATCCCTTACTTGCTGTTCCTAATTTTCTTCTTTTCTTTTCTCGGACTCGTAGATGAAGCTGCTGACGAGAGCGAGGACGAGGACGATGACGAGGACAGGGACGATGCGGTCCTTGTCGTCAAACCTCTGTCCGTCGCAGCCCCCAACACCCGCAAGCGGACTGGCAGTGACGCCCAAGGACCTCCAGCCAAGAAGAAGAAGCCAGTCGAGAAGCCGAAACCGACCAAGACAGTCGTGAAGAGATTAAGGCGAAAGCTCCCTTCCACCACTGCGTAAGTTTTCTTCTCGACCGCCTCTCCTCCCGCGCTGCGGTGTCTTCCCCAATCTCCTTCTAACTTCTGATACTTTCTTTCTCTGCAGCCCTGCCATGGACGCGAATGCCGCTCTCGCGCCCGACCAAGCCAACAAAGCACCAGTACCTCTGATCAATCTCGACGATGAGGAGGATGACGCCACCAACATCCAAGGAGCAGAAACAGAACAGCAGAACCGTGCGTCGTCAGCAGCACAGGACACTGCTGCTCACCAGGACAGCGCGCCTTCTCCTCCGGCCAGCAATGCCGAGGAGGATCAGGACCAGGAGATGCATGACACCGCCACCCACGAGCAGCGAGACGCAGAGCAAGAGCAGCCCACCACCGGGGCTGCCGCACAAGAGAACCCCGCTGGTGAGCAGCGGGTAGAGGACGCCACCACCACGGATGCCACCATGGCGGACGCCTATCCACTGAGCGATGCGCACACAGGCGCCGCTCCGACTAGCGCCCAGCCCGATGCCGCGCAAGGTGATGGTTCCGTGGTGCCTCCAATCGTTCAAGGCACCGCACCGCCAGTTTCTTCCTCAGTGCCGCAGAACCGGGACCCAGCCAGGCAACAGGCCCTAGATGCCCTTAGGGATGAAGTTGACAGAAGAGCAGCCGAGAAAGAAGCTGCCGAGAAGGCCGAGGCTGAAAAAGAAGCAGCTGAGAAGGAAACCGCCGAGAAGGCCGAGGCCGAAAAAGAGGCAGCCAAGAAGGAAGCCGCCGAGAAGGCGAAGGCGAGAGCTGAGGGGAAGAAACTCGAAGATCCCGAGAAGCAGAGAGCCGAGAAAGAGAAGGCGAAGAAACGGGCCAGAGATCAGAACCAAATGCCGCCGCCAGCCTCTGGTGGAGCACTGGTGATTCGAGAATCCGGCCCGGTTGCCACTACGACCGCTGCCGCCGCCATCGCCGCTGGCCAACCCTGCTTCCCGGATTACATGGTTAAGGTTAGCCAGCAAAACATAATTGGCTTCTCTCCTCAGGACAAGCAGCTTGCCCTTCTAAGGGGACGAAAGGCCGTAGCCAGGAACACCCCTCCCCCAGATCCAAATCAGAACCAGTCCGTCAGCATTGCTTCTCGGGGAGTTCAAGATCCAACGATAAAATCCCGGAGCTTAGAGCAGGTGCTGGATACCATTGGCTATATCGACGCCAAGTGGGACAGCAAGGTTCTCGGCACGGACAACTGGCACGGTCTTGGTCTCGGCACAATTGACCACATGCGCGTTGAGTGGAACAAAGTAGATCTGGGATACAAGCCCATGACCGTCTCCACCGAGACTGCCACTCTCGCCGCCAAGATGTTCCTGCACCGCAAGAACGCCGAGGACATCGAGCAAGCTTATGCAGTAAGTCTCAGCTTGCCTTTCCCCGAGTTGAATTTTTCTTCTCTTCTATTCGCCTTCATTCTTCTTTACCATCACCCAGTCCCCGAGATTCTGGCCGAGTGGGCGGATACTCTCTGAGTAGCCTCCTACTCGGGTTGAATCTTTTCTGCTCTGTCTGACTTGTTTTCTTCTCGCTTCTCAGGATAGCGTCCTGAAGCGGACCAACTTATACCGCGTGCTTCTCTGGAATCACTCTATCGCTAGGAGGCGAATCGCTGCACTGGAGAAGGAAAAGGCAGCTGCGGAGGCTGCGAGCAAGAATGCCAACGACAGCACTCAGCAGCTGGCTGAAGTGAAAGGTACACTTTTAGCCATGCGGTTACTGCGTTTCTTGTTTACGCCCGCGTCTGCTTTCCTTTGCGCTAACCTTTCCTACTCTGGAGAGAACCTGAAGAACTTGGCTGAGGAGCACGAGAAGTGCCGTGCGTTTGTGGAGAACGCCGAGGCCACCATCAAGAAGTTAGAAGGTGAGTAGCCGTCTACCCGGCATCATTCTTGTGCCTACCTCCTTGGCTTCTCTGCTAACCGTGCCTTGCTCTTTTCAGAAGATCACAAACTGTTTGTTGAGGAACACCAGGACTGCGTCAAACCGGAAGAGGTGCAGAAACAGCTGTCCGACCAGGCCGTTGAGTTGGTGAAGGACCACACTACGGAAACGGAGCAGCTGCAACTCCAGCTGCAGAAAGCACTCCGGGATGCTGTTACAGTTAGTGAAGAGAAGGACAGAGTAATTGCCGAGAAGACCAAAGCGGAGACAACCCTCAAAGCCAAGATCAAGGCCCTAGAGCTGGAGTGCGAAACACTGAAGACATCCAATGCTGGGTACTTCGCTCAGTTGGATTCTCTGCGCCAGATTCAGGATAAACACATATCCAATGAAGAATCCTGGAAGACCCAGCTGCAGGCGCTGCGCGTCGAGCTTAAGAGTAAGCTTTCTCTTCTCTGCATCCTTTTCTTCTCGGTCAGATTTCTTCTCGGTTCTTCCTCTACCCGGTTCTTTTCTCCTCTGATTCTGAATTTCCTACTTGTTCCCCCAGAGATCTTTCCTGCCATCATTTCTTCCTGCGTGCCCGCTCTGGCCAAGGCCCAAGCAGAACGTGCTGCGAATGGCGAGCCAGAGGACACCAGGGCCGAAATCGAAGATAGCATGCTGGTGATGCGAAGCCAGTTCCAGCGCCTAGCCGCCGTTGGTTCTGACCTCGTGCGCGTGGGCTTTGAGCTTCATAAGCTCTTCTGGCCTGAGGAACCTGAGCCAACAACCATTCGGGGCCTCGCACTCAAGCTGCAGAATGTGAAGGCCGAGTTGAAGAAGTGGCGTGCTTCCGGAGCTCGTGCAGGCGCGGACTTGATCCTTCTCTGCATCTCCTCCTGGTACGAAAATCTTAACATGCAGCTCATCCGCGGGAAGCGCGACAACTCCAAGTGGGAGACGGACTCCGACTGCGTGGCCACGCGCAAATCGATCGCGTATGGAGTGGCGGAGTGCGCTGAGACGGAGATCTACATCGACGGCCCCCCCGAGCCCGACACCGAGGTGGAGGAGGACGAGGAGGAGGAAGATGAGGACACTGAGTCCGACCTGGAGGGCCTCTTCGATTCCCCCAGGAGCAATGCCGGGAAAGGGAAAGGCACGGCCATCTCGAGTAGCGATGAGGAGGCCGAGCACATCGAGACCGCCCCACTCGACTTCGGCACCTCTTCAGGGGCCGCTCTTGACGACACGATGCCCGCCCCCAGCCGAGCCTCCGGTTCCTCTACAGCTCCAGGGCCCATCTCGGTAGCCACGGCCACGTCTGACCAGGCAGCCACCGAGCAGGATGTCGTGATGGAGGAGTCCGCCATCGTCCAGTCGGAGGCGGATGCCACCCATGCCAGCGCCGAGGAGGATGCAGCAGCCAGGGCCACCACAGAAACTGCAGCAGCCAATGCCAGCACCGACAACACCGCTTCCTCCGCATAATTTTACTTGCAAACTTTTTTACTCGAACACTTATCAGATCCCCGGGATGCCGGGAGCAGATGTAACAGACTATCTTCGTTTTGCTTGCTACACAGTTTTTATCCCCTCTTTGTTTATTTCGAAATTAATCAATTTGAACGACGCTGGCTTAATGCCGAGTTGCGTTTCCATGCGAGTCCCCGAGTTGCATTTCTTATTCACCCTATCTTTTCATCTCTGCTCTACCCGCGACTTGTCGCTTGTTTGGTATTCGAGTCACAAGAATCAAGTAGTAGGGCTGCAAATACTTAGCCGCTAGAAACAATCATGGTAACGCAGCCCACCACTTAGCCGAGAAGACAAAAACAGGGAACAAAAGTAACAAGCAATCTACTCGGTTCCTGCACTCTTTCTTCCTTAGCGATTTTCGTGTGCTCATTGACCTTTTGCTTGTTCTCTTGCTTGCCATGAAGCCGGGTTTCGGACAGCAGCAGAGTCGAAGAGTTGGCATATAGGTTTAAACACAGTACTCAATGCACTTATGAGTTCTGAAGTGGAGCAACCGAATAGACAAAGGGTCAAGCCGAGTAAAGACACTTAGAGCAATTTTGGACGAGGGCAGTCCCCGAGAACAATTTCAGATTGCAGGGTAGAATTTCAACTCGGATAAGAGGGTACATACACATCTTTGCTTACGAATGAAAACGACGAAGTAGAGCTACATTCCAAGGGCGCTTGGTTTCCTCTCCAGCTTTATCTGCCCTGTTCGCCTGCGATGGGCGCACATCTACAAGGTAGTATGCATCATTGTGCAGCGCTTTGCTCACGATAAAAGGCCCTTCCCAAGGAGGAGACAATTTGTGCATCCCGGCTGTGCGCTGCACCAGCCTAAGGACCATGTCTCCTTCTCGGAAAACCCTTGGGTTCACCTTTCGGCTATGATAACGCCGCAGGTTTTGCTGGTAGATAGCCGAACGTGACAGAGTCAGCTCTCTTGCTTCTTCAAGCAGGTCAACGTCGTCTTCTCGAGCTTCTCTCGCCTCCACCTCAGTGTAAAGGGCTACCCGGGGGGAGTCATGCTCTAAGTCTATTGGCAACACAGCCTCAGCCCCGTATACCAAGAAGAATGGCGTGTAGCCGGTGGACCGGTTAGGGGTAGTCCTTAGACTCCACAACACCGCTGGCAACTCTTCTAGCCAACACCCAGGTGTTTTCAGCAATGGCTCACTCAGCCTTGGCTTTATGCCTGCCAATACCATTCCATTTGCTCTCTCAACTTGCCCATTGGAGGCAGGGTGCGCGACTGACGCAACGTCTAGTCGGATATGCTTATCTCTCCAGAATCGCACCATTGCCCCCTCTGCAAAGTTGGTGCCGTTGTCGGTGATGATACTGTGCGGGTAGCCATATCTCATGATCACATCCTTTACGAATTTCACAGCTGTGACCCCATCGCACTTCCGAATAGGTTTCACCTCAATCCACTTGGTGAACTTGTCCACCATGACCAAAATATGTGTCATATTGCCTTTAGCCGGCTTGAAAGGACCAACCATATCCAAGCACCAAACAGAAAATGGCCATGTGATAGGAATTGTTTTCAACTCGGAAGCAGGCATGTGAATCTTACTTGCGAACATCTGGCAGCCGTTGCACTTCCTCACAATATCTTCAGCTTGCTGCAATGCAGTGAGCCAGTAGAAGCCATGCCGAAAAGCTTTCTTGACCAAAGCCCGTGATGAGGCATGATGCCCACATTCCCCTTGATGTATCTCCACCAGAATTTCTTCTCCCTCTTCTGGGCTCACACAGCGTTGCAGCACGCCGGTGGCGCTTCTCTTGTGCAGCACATCTCAGACTATAGTGTAGCCCTTGGACCTTCTCTGAATCTGCCTCGCAGTCACCTCATCTTCAGGTAAAGTGCCGTCCCTTAGAAAGGATAATATGGGCATAGCCCAACTCGGTGTCTCCCGTATGGGAAACACTGGTTCGTCCAGTTCCATTGGGACATGCTCTTGTGGTTGCACAGGAGGAGTAGGAGCGCTTCTTTGCAGCCCAGACCGATTGGCGAGAACTTCTTCAATGAATGCGACAGCCTCTGGGTTGAGGGCGGCAGTCCCCGAGTACGGAGTGGCAGTCCCCGAGTAAGGAGTGGCAGTCCCCGAGTAAGGAGTGGCAGTCCCCGAGTAAGGAGTGGCAGTCCCCGAGTAGAGGACGGCAGTCCCCGGGTTCCCTGCAGCACTCTCCCAGTCAATCTCCATTGGGTCAGATTCTTCACTTGGCAGAGAAGGAACAAAGATGGATTCCGAGTTGGGGGAAGGCTTGATGGATGGCTTCCTCAAATGCTCCAAAGCAATCCCTGCCGGGATGGACTGCCGAGAAGATCCCAACTTGGATAGCTCGTCTGCTGCTTCGTTCTCTGCCCGGTGAATGTGCTGGAACTCACAGTCTTCGAAAAACCCAGTCATAGATTGCACCAGGAAGCGATACGATGCCATGTTGGCATCCAGAGCATCCCAGGTACCTGAGACTTGCTGCACCACCAGATCTGAATCGCCATAGCATATAATGCGCTGCACACCAACCTCCTTTGCTACTCGCAAACCATGCACCACTGCCTCGTACTCGGCTACATTGTTGGACGCCTTGAAATGAATCTGCAGCACGTACTTGAGCTGATCTCGCTTGGGTGATGTAAGCACAACGCCAGCGCCAAGGCCTTCTTTCACCTTTGAGCCATCAAAGTGCATTTTCCAATAGTTGGAAACTGGAGCAGGAGGTTCATACTGCATCTCGGCCCAGTCCACGAGAAACTCCGCCAGGACCTGAGACTTGATTGCTTCTCTTCTCGCATACGCGGGAGCGTACGCGGCTAGCTCAATTGCCCACTTGGCTACTCTGCCACTCGCCTCCTTGTTGCCCATGATATCCGAGATGGGGGCAGAGCTCACAACAGTGATGGGATGCTCCTGGAAATAATGTTTCAGCTTCCTGGCGCCCAGGTACACACCATATGTCATCTTCTGATAATGCGGATAGTTTTGCTTGGAACTGGACAGCACCTCACTGAGATAATAGACTGGGCGCTGCACACTCTTGCCTTCTTCTTCTCGCTCCACCACTATCACCACGCTGACTACTTGGTTAGTCGCAGCAATGTACAGCAGCATAGGCTCCTTGGGTAGCGGACTAGCCAAGACGGGAGCACTAGCCAGCATTGCTTTCAGCTCGTTGAATGCCACGTCCGCTTGCGGAGTCCAGACAAACTTGTCACTTTTCTTCATCAGCTGGTACAGAGGCAAGGCCTTCTCGCCCATTCGGCCCAGAAAACGGCTCAGAGATGCCAAACAACCCGTGAATTTCTGCACATCTTTCAGTGATCTCGGTAAAGACATGCTCTCAATAGCTTTTATCTTAGAAGGATTGGCTTCAATGCCCCGACTAGAAACTAGAAAACCAAGTAGCTTTCCAGCCGGTACACCAAAGGTGCACTTACTCGGATTCAGTTTCATTTTGTACTTGCGTAGGTTAGCAAAGGTTTCCTCCAGATCGGCAAGCAGAGTATGTGTTTTATTCGTTTTGATGACAATGTCATCTACGTACACCTGCACATTCTTGCCGAGCTGGTCGTGCAAGCATTTTTGCATGCATCTCTGATAGGTTGCACCCGCATTCCTCAAGCCAAAACACATGACACGATAGCAATAAGCCCCGTACGGGGTAATGAAAGAAGTCTTTATTTGATCAGCAGGGTTGAGTGCAATCTGGTGGAAACCAGAGTAGGCATCTATGAAAGACAACAGTTCACAACCAGCAGTGGAATCGATCACCTGATCGATGCGAGGTAGCGGGAAAGGATCCTTGGGGCATGCCTTGTTCAAGTCGGTGTAGTCGACACACATGCGCCATGCAGTGGCAGCCTTGGGATCTTCCTTTTTCTTCTCGACCATGACCGGGTTGGCTAACCAGTCCGGATGCAGCACTTCCATGATGAAGTTACTTATCAGCAGCTTGGTGATCTGATCACCGATGGCCTTCCTTCTCTCATCTCCGAAACGGCGCATAGCCTGCTTCACGGGCTTGGCGTCAGGACGCACATGCAAAGAGTGCTCAACCAACTCCCTCGGGACTCCTGGTAGATCTTCATTGGTCCAGGCAAACACATCCCGATTCTCACGGAGGAAGTGGATGAGCGCGCTTTCCTATTTCCTCTCCAACCCGGAGCCAATGATGGCTACACGGTCGGGGAACTCGGGGTCGACCTGGACTGTCTTGGTCTCCTTGGCAGCTTGGAAAGCAGTACCATGCTGGGTACTCGGCACACCTTGTGCGCCAGCTTGTGCGGACTGAGCCATGGCCACCACCTCGTACATCTTCTTCTTCTCGGCCTCGATCACCATTGACTCTGCCAGCTTGGAGCTAGCCGAGGCACACTCCATGGACTTCTTGTAGTCACCAGCGATAGTGATTATGCCATTGGGACCAGGGATCTTCATCTTCAGGTATGCAACATGAGTGGAGGCCATGAACTTGCTCAGAGCAGGCCTGCCGAGTAGAGCATGATAGGGGCTCTGATGATCCACCACTTCAAACTGCAGGCGCTCTGTGCGGCAGTTCTCCCGAGTACCGAATAGCACATCGATCCACACTCGGCCAATCGGGTTGCACGAGATCCCGGGCACAATGCCATGGAATGTGGTCTTGCTAGGCAGCATCATGTTCTCGGCCAAGCCAAGCTTCTCGAGTGTGTCCTTGTACACAATGTTGATGCTGCTGCCGTTGTCGATTAGCACCTTGCTGAACCTCACATTCTTCTCGGGACCCAGGAAGGTAGGATCCAGCACCAAGGCATAGGTACCCGGGTTGGGCATCACCTTGGGATGATCTGCTCGAGTCCACCTGATCTCCTGGTCACACCAATACATGTAGTGAGGAACAGCAGGAATCACTGCATTGACCTCCATGGCCCGCCTGTGCTGTGACTGCTTGTTGACTGCCTCAGAAGTGAAGATCATGTAGCTCTCATGGTGCTCTTGGTACTGGTTGGAGCCATTGCCCCCATTGTTGCCATTGTTGCGATTGTTGTTGCCCTGGTAGTTGTTGTTGTTGCCTCTGTTGTTGTTGTTGCGGTTGTAGTTGTTGTTGTTGTTGTTGCGGTATCTCTCATTGTTGAAGTTCTGGTTGGCTCCTAAAGCCACCTGGTTGACATTCTCTCTTCTCGGGTACACTGGCGGCCGAGCTGCGGGTGCGCGAGTAGGCTGAACAGTAGCATTGGCGGCTGGCAGAGGAGGAGGAGGAGGCAAGCCATCACTCTTGATCACATCCCACCATTCGCACTGCCGAGTAGTGTGGTTAGCGGGCCTCGAGGGATGATGAGTGTGAAAGCTGCATGGGCCATCCTTCATGTCATCGAAGACAAACTTCTTCGGCTGCTCGGAGTTCCCGCTACCCGACTGAGAGGCGCGAAATGGCTTCTTGTTGCCTTGGCCCTGGTTCTGGTTCTGCCCGTAGGCTCCAGCAGGTATCTGCCTTTGGCCACCACCGCCTCCAACATTCACTGCATTCACCTCTTCGGGATCATACCGAGTATCTACCCGGCGCTTGTTGCGGAACTCGTTGCGCTTGCTGCTGTTGAAGTTTCTTCTCGGCTCAGAGGAGTCCATCAGTGGCTGAGTAGGATCACCGAGTGCGTACTGATCCGCAATCTTGATGGTCTCCGCCAGAGTGTTCGGCATCTCCCTCTGCAATCTCTGCCAAAGCATGCTGCCATGTCGGCAACCCTGCGCAAACCAAGTGATGGCCTGTGCTTCATTCACACCCTCGCAGGTGTTCCTCAAGGTGCTCCACCGAGTAAGATACTCGCGGTCCGTCTCGTCTTCTCGCTGCCTGCAAGCTGACAGCTGCTGGGGCCTATTCGGCCTCTTGTACGTACTCGTGAAGTTGCTGATGAAGGCATCCGAGAAGTCCAGCCAGCAGTTAATGCTGTTCTTGGGCAAGTTGTTGAGCCAAGTGCGAGCTGGACCCTCTAGCATCTGCGGCACATAGCGCACCGCCCATCTCCTGTTGCCATTCGCGATATGGACCGCGGTGACGTAGTCATTGAGCCAATCTTCAGGTTTGGTGCTGCCATTGTAACTCTTGGTGCCCCTTGCAAGCTGGAAGCCCTTCACGGAAGGCTCGTTCATGATGCGCGGGCCAAAGCACTCGGGGCCAGGAGGACCCGTGCTCTCAAGCCGCGCCGACAAGCTAATACGGTCCAGCTGGTGCCTTGCATCTCCAGGCGCCAACACGCGCTCGCCGACACGGTCATGGATGTCATAACCAGCCATCTCCATAGCCGAGTAGCCATCATCATATCTATCCACCTGCATAGCCGCGGGCTGCTCCACCGGGTTGGCGACTGGTGCCACTGGGCGCGGCTGCTGCCTCTGCCGAGTAGGCTGAGCTGCGGGTTGCCGAGAAGAACCCGGACGCGCGGCTTCTCGGGCATGGCTTTGAGCTTGATGGGCTTGAGAGCCTGCTCTTGCAGCGTTGTGTTCCCGCCCGGGCTGCTGCGGCACAGCAACCTGTTTCGCGGCAGCAGCCGGGTCATACACCTGCATTTGCCTGTCTCTACCCGAGCGCCCGCTGCGGCTCTTCTCGCGGCTAGGGTGCGGAGACGAGGCCTGATCGTTAGATCTAGCCGCGTGCGAGTGAACCACCTGCGAAGCTCCAGCACCCGGGTTGGCCTTCCGGAACTCCTCGTTCTGCCTAGCGGCCTCCAACACCAACTCGTTGAGCCTCTCCTGCTGCCTGAGACGCGCCTCTCCATCCAGATGCGGCAACTCGGCAGCCACGGCCTCTGCCGCCCTGAGCGTCTTGGCGGGTGTGCTGTACCTTGGCCTTGTGAAGGTGTTCGCGGTGGCGGACTGCGCGGGCACCTCCGCAACTGTCGCCATCTCGACACCCAAGTTACGCCGCGTTGCGCCTACTCTGCTGGGCCTCCTGGCGACCGGCGTGAAGCCGTGAGCCTTGTTGTACTCGAGCTGGTCTAGACTCAGCTCAAGCCTGATCTTCTCCAACTCCGCCTGCTCGGCAAGCAGCTCCTGGCGTTGCCGCTCGAGCTGCTCCCTCGCGGCTAGGAGCTCGATGTCGGTGGGAGTGGGCATACCAGCTCGCGCAGCAGACGCGGGGATGACCGTAGACGTGGAAGGCGGCAAGTTGCTCTCCTTCTCGTATGGCCGGTGAGTCCTGCCACCAGCAGGCGGTTCGTCAACCTCCTCGACGACGGCCGCAGCGCCAGTAGCAGCTGCACCAGTGTTTGCCGCCAAACCCGTCACCATCACCTCAGCGCAGCTTGCAGAGCTACATGCAGGCCTTCCGCGAGCAGCAAGCACCGCGGGAGGGTCCTCCGCGTCATGCACCAGCTCGGGGTAGGCGCTGTTGGCGACGGTGGCGACGTAGACGAGGTGAGAGCCGAAGGAGATCACCGAGCCGCCCTCGGGCATGGCCATGCCGCCGAAACAGCCGGCGTTGTCGGTGACGAAGTCGAAGGAGCCGAATCTGTGGACAAGGCCACAAACTACGCGCTCCGCTGAGGAAGATCCCGTCCGAACAGAGACTCCAGCCAGCGCCGCTGGTTGCCCCACGGTGGGCGCCAACTGTCGTGGTGGTGTCACGGCAGATGCCATGGGATGGCTAAAGATGTGGGGACGAAGGACGCTGGAGGTGTCCGGGGAGGGATCACGCGACGAGTAGCCGCGTGAGGTAAGAACAACACACTGCAAACAACACGATCTACCCAGGTTCAGGGCCCTCGTGAGGAGGTAAAACCCCTACTCCTGCCTCTCTGTGTGTATTATGATGTTTCTCCGAGTAGCCACAGTACAAATGATATTGCTACCGAGTAGCCACTCTCCTCTCTCCGAGTAGGGCTAGGTCAAGAACTTAGGGCTTCTAGGGTTCAATGTGTGCGTGCCTCGCGCAGGAGGCGGCGGGGCACCTTATATACCTGGTGCCCAGCCGGATACGTCCAAACATGGACAAGTGTCGACATAGTGTGCACACCGTCCTTCTTCCGGGTTCCCGCTGACAGCTTTGGTTCCTAACCTTGGCTTCATCTGGAAAGTCGTTGGGCAAAACTAGGGGACAGACTGGTATCACTGTACCTAGGCACAGAGTAGGCCCCCCTTATCCTGCCACGGCCTGCTTCCATGCTGTCACTGTCAGGCAGGCCGGTCCCAGATGAACAGTAGTTCGAATGCTGCCAAGTACGGACCCAGGATACGCGGGATCTTGTGTCAGAACGGCTCCTTTGACTTTCTGGCCCGAGTAGGTTCCCGCCAATTGTTCCCGCCAATTGTACTCGGGCCAACTCTTCTACTCGAAAGGATAGAACTTGATTGGTATCTCCTTCTGGTCATCTTGAGGTTAGACCGAGTAGCAGTCGACCGGGTAGCGAGTACCAGGTAGTCGGCTACTCGACCAAACCTCTCTTCTGTAAGCCGCCTTTACCACTTGCCTTTACCCTACTCGGGGGTAACCCCCCGACACAAAAGAAAAAGCAAACTTAAAAACAAAAATAAAAGACGCTCCAAGTAAAGCACATAAGATGTGACCGAATAAAAATATAGTTTCATTAGAAGTGACCTGAAATTTGTTGATGAAGAAGGGGATGCCTTGGGCATCCCCAAGCTTAGACGCTTGAGTCTTCTTGGAATTTTCTTTGATTAACCACCGGGTCATCCCCAAGCTTAGGCTTTTCACTCTTTTTGATCACATTATATCATCCTCTTCTCTTGACCCTTAAAAACTTCCTTCACATCAAAATTCTCACAATCTTCATTAGCAACGTTAGCGCAATTGAAATAATAAATCCACATGGTTAAGTTTCAACACAAGTCTAACACTCAAAAACACATTAGCTACATTCACAACTTATTTCAAAACTCTTTTTCTCATAAGAATACCAAAAGAAAGAGATTAAAATGCAAATGCGATAAATGGCAGAAATGTGTCAAAAACAGATGAGCAGGTAATGATCGATTTTTCAAAAATCTTCTGTCGCTCAAATCAAAAAGTGGTCATCTAGAAAAAGTTGCGTATATAACTCAGTATTAATCACAAAAAAGCTCAGATCCATTTGAATTTTTTGTGATATTTAACGTAATTTACAATGGATAGCAGAAATCTGTTTCCAGCACAGAAATCCGAAATATAGGCTCAACTTTCCACTAGTGGCTTTACTTGACTGAACAAAAACTCAAAAGAAAAGATACAGAGGGGTTGCTACAGAAATAGACAACACCCATGTGCAAGAACACCAAAGAAAAGAAAAAAAAACTGAAAGAAAACAGAGAAATAAAACGGGTTGTCTCCCGGTAGCGCTTTTCTTTAACGCCTTTCAACTAGGCATAGAAAAATCAACTCAAGTATTTTCAAGTGAAGAAGAATCATCTATACCTTCCTATAAACCATTATTTGCAGCAATAGGAACTTTAGAAGTTTTTGAAGATTCAACATGAAGGTCACTCTTAGTCTCATTAATTGTTTTAGCAATTTTCAGCACATATTGAGATTTGGGTTTAGCCATCTTAGGAGCATACATAAATCTTTGCTCCTTTCACACAAAGGTTTTCTCCTTTTTGAATTTAAGAGATGAAAAGGTTGAGCTTAAAGCTTCCATGGCATCCTCTAGTTTACCAATCCTAACACTTTGATCATCATGAGTGTTTCTAGCTTCTAGAGTAGTGATTCTTTTATCAATAGTAACTAGTAATTCATTAACTTTGCTAGCATTATCAAGGAACACTGATAAGTTCATTTCCAAAGAGTTTAGTTTATCAATAACATCCTCCAAAGTGATCTCAGTTTTAACAGTTGTAATCGGAGGTGCTCCTACTAAACTTTCAATCAAATTTGCAAGCTTCCAAAGCAGGAGTTCCTAGAAAATTTCCACCCGTAAGAGTATCTAACACATGCCTATACCAGCTTGAAATACCAACATAAAATTTCTCAGGAGTATCAAGGTAGAATATTTTTTTTGTGCACCTCTTATGAGCATCATTTATTCTATACCAAGCATCTTTTAAAATTTCTCCCCCTTGTTGCCTAAAAGAACGAACCTCTACTTCAGGAATACTCATTGTAGCAGAATAAAAGCAAGCAAATAAATAATAGCTATGAAGTAAACTAATTTTGTTTTGTGTTTTTGATATAGAGAAATAAACTAATTTTTTTTGCGTTTTTGATATAAAGAAATAAAAACAAGACAAAAATAAAAAACAAGACAATAAAAACAAAATAAAGAGATTGAGAGTGAGAGACTCCCCTTGCCAGAAGACTTCCTTCTCCCCGGCAACGGCGCCAGAAAAAACCTTGTTGCTGGCAGAGTTAAATCCTTTCTCTGCGTTGTTGGGAAACCCAGGAGGAAGGTGTGATGAGCACAACGGTAGGAGTTTTTCCCTTAGTTAAGAACCAGGTTTATCAATACAGTAGGAGAAAGAGAATCTTCGGAAGGTTGATGCCACTGACGGTGGTGCTGGCGCTTCACCGGTGTCAGCAACAACGTGGAACCTGCACACAACACAATCAAAATACTTTGCCCCAACGGTACAGTGAGGTTGTCAATCTCACCGGTCTTGCTGAAAACAAAGATTAGATGTATAGTGTGGAAAAACAGTGTATGCTTGCAGAAAATAAAGAAAGCAGGAAATTGTTGTGGTTTGTTTAAAAGTGTGGAAAAATGGACCGGGGTTCGTAGTTTCACTAGTGGTGTCTCTCCATAAAAGATAGCATGCTGGGTGAACAAATTATAGCTGGACAATTGACAAATAAAGGTTGCACCGTAGTGCACAATATGACATGAAGATTACTGTGCTATTTAGTGCGGGCATTACAATAAGATACATAGACCGACATCCATCTGCATCTATGACTAATAATCCACCCTCAGGTTATCATTCGAACCTCCTCAGGTATTAAGTTGCAAGCAATAGATAATTGCATTAAACAAACTGTGTAATGTAAGCAATGATTATGCACGCGGGCACTCTCACCGATGTTTTCTCCCTACTGGCAAAAGCACATCCTCCCCCTTCACGTTTCTGTCACTCGAGCAAGGCAACAAGGAGGTATGAACCCACTATCGAGCATAAATACTCCCTCTTGGAGTCACTAACAATTAATTGGCCAGAATAACCACGAGCAACAGAGAGCATGCAAGATCACAAATAACACATGCAAATAAAGACTATAATCAACTTGGCATAAGGTCAATATTCATCGGATCCCAGCAAACACAGCACATAGAATTACATAAGATCAATCTCGATCATGATAGGCAGCTCACGAGATCTAAACATGGAGGCATATGAGGAGAAGACAACCATCTAGCTACAGCTACGAACCCGTAGTCCAAGGATGAACTACTCACGCATCACTACGAAGGCAGGCATAATGATGAAGATGCCTCCGGTGATGATCTCCTCTCCGGCAGGGTGCTGGAAATAGCTTCATAACCCCCCTGACCTGGGGTTGACGGTGACGGCTGTTGCGGAAATTTTTCAGGGATTTTGATCAGGTGTCTAGGGTTTTCCATCCGGGGGGCTTAAATAGGCGTAAGGGCGAAGGGGGTGGCGCTGCAGGGGGGCTACACCCCTAGCTGGTGCGGCGAGGGGAGCAGCGCCACCCTATGGTGTGCCCCCCTGCTGCCCCTCTTCGGTTCCTCTTCGGTCTTCTGGATGCTTCCGGGGAAAATAGGACTTCTGGGCTTCGAATTTTCCAATTCCGAAATTATTTCTAGAACAACTTTTCTTAAACTAAAAAACAGCAGAAAATAGGGAAGTGGCTCTATGGTATCTTGTTAATAGGCTAGTTTGGAAAACGTATAAAAATGCTATAAATAAGGGAGAAAACATGTAGCAATTCGCAAAATATGATCATGGAGCATCAGAAATTAGGGATACGTTTATGACGTATCAAGCATCCCCAAGCTTAGTTCCTACTCGTCCTCGAGTAGGTAAACGATAAAACAATAATTTCAGAGGTGACATGCTACTAACACAAACTTGATAAATCTAATGTAAAAGCATATGAACGCTGAGATCATAAGACTTTAAACACAGGCATGATAAATAAAAGTTTAATAATAAAGCATAGCAATTACTTTGCATCACGAAAAGTAACTCAAATAAAGGATCATGAATAATAATGCAAAGAAAGGTAAACGTTTGTTTCAGGTATAGAGAAAGCATGGCAAAGTGATATTTCGATAGTCCTTAAGAGTGGGGCAAAACATAAATGCCAGGACACCTTTAAAATTCAAGAGGAAGACTAGAACAAATAATATCACATCATGAAGTAATTATTGATGCTTATGGGATAAATGCACATAGAACTCAGAATGGAAAAAATGCTCTTTCAACTGTCCATAAAGTTAGAAGATGGAGACTCAACATAAAAGAAAAAGAAAGGCCCTTCACAGAGGGAAGAAGGGATCACTCATGTGCTAGGGCTTTTATTTTATTAAACAGAAGTATTAAAAGTTTGACACTCCTCCCATCCATTTTTCACAAACCATGGCTAACCGAATCCTCGGGTGCCTGCCAACAATCACATACCGTGGAGGAGTGGCTATATTTTGGGAGATGTATGCTAATGTCAACGAATAGTAAACAGAAAATACAGTACGTCACAAGTCAATTGGATTCACAAGAGCGGCTCCCATGGTGAAGGACACAACTGGTATAGAAGGTCATCCGTCTTTCTCTTTTGTTTACACAATTATGCTTTGACTGATAAATCAGGGGCAAAAATAGTGAAGAGAATTTGTATGCATTAATTTGGGGCTGGGCACCCCGCTGCCAGCTCTTCTATCATTTGGATAAGCGGATTAAGCCACTAGTCCAGGATGTGAAATCCAATGAACAAGTGAGATAAAGATTCTCTATTTACGTCCTCATGAGCAAAAACAGGAACATGAAGCAGGAGTAATTTTGAAGGTTTTAAAGTTAACACATGAGCAATTTACTTTGGAATGGTAGTTAAATACCACATGTAGGTAGGTATGGTGGACACAATGGGAAAAACTTTGGCTTAAGGGAGTTTGGATGCACGAGTAGAGCTCATACTCAGTACAAGTGGAGGCTAGCAAAAGACTGCGAGCGACAAATCAAGAAAGCATAAGAGTCATAATCATGCATAGCGACATAAGCATCATTAATTAAAACATAAGCAGTATCACAAGTTCAAAAAACTAGGTGGTCATGGAGACTATTCGTGACTTGTTTGTAGTCATAAAATGGTGTGAGCATGCGCCAAGTCAACCAAATAAAACATTCGAAAGAGAATACCATATATTGATGCTTTACTATGACAAGAACAACTCAAGAATCTTTCAATACATATTAAAAACTCTCAGCTATTTGAGGCTAATCATGCTACTCAATAACCACAAGGCTCTAAAACTAAAATAACATTTTAGCATGGCATGAAAAAGTCCTAGCCACAGTCTATACAAGCTTCTACTAGTAATGTTATAAATTCTACTTCAAGCAGCAGTTTTCATTTCTCCCAAAAAGCACCATACAAAACATGCTTTAACAAAAATACTCTTTATGATATAGCAAGCAAAAATGAGAGTACTCAAATAATACTACTAAAACTAACAGCTCTAATAAGAGAGCATGCAAAACAGGAGTTGAATAAATGCAGCAGTCAAATAGAGACTAAGAATACAACGTATTCTCAAGAAAAAGCGGAGCGTGTCACTCTCCAATAAAATAATGCTAGGGTCCAACCAAGCTTATTAATAAATTAAAAACAAACTGAAAGAAAAAGAAAAAGAAAACTGAAAACAAAAATAAAAGACGCTCCAAGTAAAATACATAAGATGCGACCGAATAAAAATATAGTTTCACTAGAAGTGACCTGATAATTTGTTGATGAAGAAGGGGATGCCTTGGGCATCTCCAAACTTAGACGCTTGAGTCTTCTTGGAATTTTCTTGGATGTACCACCGGGGCATCCCCAAGCTTAGGCTTTTCACTCTTCTTGATCACATCATATCATCCTCTTCTCTTGACCCTTGAAAACTTCCTTCACATGAAAATTCTCACAATCTTCATTAGCAACGTTAGTGCAATTGAAATAATAAATCCACATGGTTAAGTTTCAACAAAATTCTAACACTCAAAAACACATTAGCTACTTTCACAACTACTTTCAGAACACTTTTTCTCAAAAGAACACCAAAAGAAAGAGATTAAGATGCAAATGCAATAAATGGCAGAAATCTGTAAAAAACAGAACAGCAGGTAAAGATCGATTTTTTCAAAAACCTTCTGTTGCTCAAATCAAAAAGTGGTCTTATAGAAAAAGTTTCATATATAACTCAGTATTAAGCACAAAAAGGCTCGGGTCAATTTGAATTTTTTGTGATATTTAACGAAATTTACAATGGATAGCAGAAATCTGTTTCCTGCACAGAAATCCGAAATATTGGCTCAACTTTCCACCAGTGGCTTTACTTGACTCAACAAAAACTCAAAAGAAAAGATATAGCAGGGTTTCTAAGGAACTAGACAACACCAGGTTCAATCACACCAAAGAAAACAAAAGAAAATTGAAAGAAAACAGAGAAATAAAACGGGTTGTCTCTCGGTAGCGCTTTTCTTTAACGCCTTCCAACTAGGCATAGAAAAATCAACTAAAATATTTTCAAGTGAAGAAGCATCATCTATAACTTCCTCTAAACCATTATTTGCAGCAATAGGCACTTTAGAAGTTTTTGAAGATTCAACATGAAGGTCACTCTTAGTCTCATTAATTGTTTTAGCAAATTTCAACACATATTGAGATTTGGGTTTAGCCATCTTAGGAGCATACATAAATCTTTGCTCCTTTCACACAAAGGCTTTCTCCTTTGTAAATTTAAGAGATGAAAAGGTTGAGCTTAAAGCTCCCATGGCATCCTCTAGTTTACCAATCCTACCACTTTGATTATCATGAGTGTTGCTAGCTTCTAGAGAGCAGTGATTCTTTTATCAATAGTAACTAGTAATTCATTAACTTTGCTAGCATTATCAAGGAAGACTGATAAGTTCATTTCCAAAGAGTTTAGTTATCAATAACGTCCTCCAAAGTGATCTCAGTTTTAATAGTTGTAATGGGAGGTGCTCCTACTAAACTTTCAATCAAATTGCAAGCTTCCAAAGCAGGAGTTCCTAGAAAATTTCCACCCATAAGAGTATCTAACACATGCCTATACTAGCCAGAAATACCAACATAAAAATTTATCAGGAGTATCAAGGTAGATTTTTTTTGCACCTCTTATGAGCATCATTTATTCTATACCAAGCATCTTTTAAACTTTCTCCCCCTTGTTGCCTAAAAGAACGAATCTCTACTTCAGGAATACTCATTCTAGCAGAATAAAAGCAAGCAAATAAATAACAGCTATGAAGTAAACTATTTTTTTGTGTTTTTTATATACATAAATAAACTTTTTTTTTTTGTGTTTTTGATATAAAGAAATAAAAACAAGACAAAAATAAAAACAAGACAATAAAAACAAAATAAAGAGAGATAGAGTGAGAGACTCCCCTTGCCAGAAGACTTCCTTCTCCCCGGCAACGACGCCAGAAAAATCCTTGTTGCTGGCAGAGTTAAATCCTTTCTCTGCGTTGTTGGGAAACCCAGGAGGAAGGTGTGATGAGCACAACGGTAGGAGTTTTTCCCTTAGTTAAGAACCAGGTTTATCAATACAGTAGGAGAAAGAGAATCTTCGGAAGGTTGATGCCACTGACGGTGGTGCTGGCGCTTCACCGGTGTCAGCAACAACGTGGAACCTGCACACAACACAATCAAAATACTTTGCCCCAACGGTACAGTGAGGTTGTCAATCTCACCGGTCTTGCTGAAAACAAAGATTAGATGTATAGTGTGGAAAAACAGTGTATGCTTGCAGAAAATAAAGAAAGCAGGAAATTGTTGTGGTTTGTTTAAAAGTGTGGAAAAATGGACCGGGGTTCGTAGTTTCACTAGTGGTGTCTCTCCATAAAAGATAGCATGCTGGGTGAACAAATTATAGCTGGACAATTGACAAATAAAGGTTGCACCGTAGTGCACAATATGACATGAAGATTACTGTGCTATTTAGTGCGGGCATTACAATAAGATACATAGACCGACATCCATCTGCATCTATGACTAATAATCCACCCTCAGGTTATCATTCGAACCCCCTCAGGTATTAAGTTGCAAGCAATAGATAATTGCATTAAACAAATTGTGTAAGGTAAGCAATGATTATGCACGTGGGCACTCTCACTGCTGTTTTCTCCCTAATGGCAACAACACATCCTCCCCCTTCATGTTTCTGTCACTCGAGCAAGGCAACAAGGAGGCATGAACCCACTATCGAGCATAAATACTCCCTCTTGGAGTCACTAACAATTACTTGGCCAGAATAACCACTAGCAACGGAGAGCATGCAAAATCACAAATAACACATGCAAATAAAGACTATAATCAACTTGGAATAAGGTCAATATTCATCGGATCCCAGCAAACACAGCACATAGAATTACATAAGATCAATCTCGATCATGATAGGCAGCTCACAAGATCTAAACACGGAGGCATATGAGGATAAGACAACCATCTAGCTACAGCTACGAACCCGTATTCCAAGGATGAACTACTCACGCATCACTCCAGAGGCAGGCAAGGTGATGAAGAGGCCTCCGGTGATGATCTCCTCTCCGGCAGGGTGCCAAAAACAGCTTCAGAACCCCCCTGATTTGGGGTTGACGGCGACGGCGGCTGCAGAACTTTTTCGGGGATTTTGATCAGGTGTTTAGGGTTTTCCATCCGGGAGTCTTAAATAGGCGAAAGGGCGAAGGCGATGGCGCTCTAGGGGGCCCATACCCGTAGCTGGCGTGGCTAGGGGGCCGCGCCACCCTATGGTGTGGCCCCCCTGCTGCCCCTCTTCGGTTCCTCTTCGGTCTTCTGGATGCTTCCGGGGAAAATAGGACTTCCGGGCTTCGAATTTTCTAATTCCGAGAATATTTCCAGAACAACTTTTCTGAAACTAAAAAACAGCAGAAAACAGAAAACTGACTCTGTGGCATCTTGTTAATAGGTTAGTCCGGAAAACGTATAAAAATGCTATAAATAAGGGAGAAAACATGTAGCAATTGGAAAAATATGATCATGGAGCATCAGAAATTAGGGATACGTTTATGACGTATCAAACCCATCATGGCGTAACCAGGAAAGTTGAAAAGAGAAATGCCTCTTGTTACCTAAATGCCCTTTCTCACCCGAGTTCAATAAAAGTGGTGTATGTTCAGACCCCGTCCTTCTCAACACATCAATAGAAACGAGCGGATATTTTTGTTCCCACTGAATACTCGTTACAAAATGATCCAACTTCTCGTACGTTGGTATCGGTCTTCTACTATTTTACCTTATGTGTTTTCCTACTTATTCTATAGCCTGTCTTACTCCTAATTGTTTTTTCGGTTGTGTGCCTCCTTATTATGGAGAGGCTAGGTGTGGACTCGTTGGTTTTATCGTCTCGATGTAAACATACAAGTCTGATAACATGCGCCCTTTATCGAGAAAAAAGTAGAATCTAGCAGTTTAATGAGCTCAAACAGTGACGCCGCACTGAGTCAAGGTGTACATAGTTGAATGTGCTCGAGCAAGTCGCATGTGCTCCTTTTACCTTGATAAGTAGGTGGCGTGAGGAGGATTGTCAGTAGCAATGTTTTGTTGTTGTGGAGGTGGAGGGGCTGGAGGATAGAAGCACTCCGTCAACTATGGCAGAAGCCACATCGACAAGAAGTAGCCTACGAGGAGGGGAAGAATGCTAGCAGCGTTAGCCACCTTGACAAGGGATGAGTCGAGGGAAGATGCATCCCCTCCCCCTCCTCTCCCACACACACATAGCACGAGAGGGAGAGTCTATTAAGGGCCATCAGACTAGAACACGAACAAGGTTGGTAAATTTAGTTGGTAACATATCAGCCTATCCTTACGAAATGGGCTAGTTTTTGCTGAAATTTGTTTCTTTTTGGGTGAAATCTAGATCCCCGAGTCATATATAGGAGAAACCCATCGAACAACCCAGCAAGTAATCCCACGAGTGTTACTAAATGAACATGTGCACCGGAACCCGAGTTTGAAAAAAAAAAGAATATTTCATATCATTAGACTTCAAACTATTTTAACAAAAAACACACATGTATGCATATGATAGAAACTTACTCTTGCAAATTTTCATAACAAGTTAATAAAACAACATCACAAATCATCATGTTTAAGTTACAAATTTCATAATTTAGCATGCTGCCCCGAGTCATTATTTGTTTCTTTGTATAGAACTATAGATCATAATCTAAATTTACAAGCTAATTATAACTGCATCCATTCTCTATATACATGATATTTTTCTTATTTTTTATAAACTTTAAAGGTTCAAATTAAACTTGAGATCCGGTGTACTCAAACTCGGAATGTTCCCCTTACACAGTCCCACGTGTTCTGAAATTCTGGGGCGGTGCTAACCGATCCATGGATTCTCATTTCTCAATGAAAAAATCCTCATGGCCATGGGTACTCCAAAATCCAATGGTACGAGGTTTTTCCACGGATCAAGATAGACAAAGTTTAATAACGACTTAGGGTCCGTTTGGTAGCTCCATTTTTATAGTATTCGGATGATACTTCAGTTTCTAAATATATTGAATTATTAAATACTTTAACGCGTTTGGGTCCAATAAATAAACGCATTTCGGAAATCTCAAAGCACTACAACCTTCTTCCCGTAAACGATCTCTAGGAGTACAAAGTTGTTAAAAAAGAAAGGAGTACAAGCCCAGACTTCCCTGCCCCGGGGTGTGATGAGCGAAGGTGTCGGTTTAGTGTTGCGTCAGGGTCATCCTGTCAGGTAGGGATTCGGGCTCTGACGCTAAACCAAATCGTAGAGGAAGACGTGAAAATTAACAAAAATAACCTCAAAATTAATCTTCAGCACAAAATAAACCTACTTGTAATCTATTTTAAAAAATAACCCTTTTGTGTGGCGCCCGCAACGGGGGTGCCACGTTATGCAGTGTGACTCCCCAGATGGGGGTGCCACACTTTCGGCCAGCGTGGCAGCATGGGACCCGCGCTTGTAAGTGTGGCGCCGGCTACCGGGGAGTTACACTCTAAAGCGTGGCTCCGTTATACAGGGTGCCACACCCTGGGAGTGAAACCACCCCGTTTGGTTGCTCTCGGGTAGAAAGTTTTTAAGTGTAACACCCCAGTCTAGGGTGCCACACCCTGAAGTGTGGCTCCATTGCTCATGGTGCTACACGGTGAAATTGTAACCGTTTTTCCACTACGAGTGAAACAATCTCAGAAGGACTAAAATTCGGAGAGTAGTAATACTGTAAAAAGAATATCATTGGAATACAATTCACAACATTAGATTGCAAGGTTCGCATAAATCTCGAAGTTCACGACAGTACAAAGTTCGCAACAATAGCACAAATTTAAAGTCATGACAAAGTTCAAGCGAAGTTCACGAGATAGCCAATGTCCATGGCGACATCAATGCTAGAGACTCTATTCAGTCCAACATGGATACTTACCCTTGCGGTTGCCCGCTTCATCCTTGTCTTGCTCATGGCGAGCTAGCTCACGCTTTCTTCCCCGCTCCTCCTCACGAGCCCTCTTATCTTCATGCTTCTTCTTCTCTTTCTCCAATTGTTCCATCTCCATATGTTTATTCATCTTCTTTTTCCTCTCTTCGTCTTGGCGGTGCTCCTCCAAACGGCGTTTTATCCTTAGCCTCGTTCCTATCAACCTCATTCTTGTAGTAGCTACATTGAAATAGGTCTATCCATTCGAAATAACTACAAAAGGGCGGTGCCGACTACAAAGAGACAATAATCATTAACCATCTACAAAAATCTCCCGGGCAACCATGAATACAGAGGATACATACCTTGAGACGGTCATAGGTAGAATTATGTTATTCCTTGTCCCAAGCATAGTTGGGACACAACCAAAACTTTCTTCCTCTTGTGTCATCCAAATCATCAGATTGCTTGGCCTAGCAAATGTCTTGGCACCAACACTTGAGTGGATCCTCCTTGGGAGTGTCAATTGCATTCATGTGCTTGAACTTTGTCATGACTTTAAATTTGTGCGATTGTTGCTAACTTTGTAATGTCGTGAATTTCGAAATTTATACGAACCTTGCAATCTAATGTTGTGAACTGTACTCCTATGTTATTATTTTCACAATGTTAATACTCTCTAAATTTTATTTATTCTGAGAATGTTTCACTCGCAATGGCAAAACAGTTACAAATTCACCGTGTGGCACCCTGAGCAATGGAGCCACACTTCAGGGTGTGGCACTCTAGACTGGGGTGTCACACTTAAAACCATTCTACCCGAGAGCAACCAAACGGGGTGGTTTCACTCCCAGGGTGTGGCACCCTGTATAGCGGAGCCACACTTCAGATTGTAACTCCCTGGTAGCCGGCGTCACACTTATAATCGCGGGTCCCATGCTGCCACGTTGCCCAAAAGTGTGGCACCCCCATCTAGGGAGTCACACTGCATAACGTGGCGCCCCTGTTGCGGGCGCCACACAAAAAAGTTATTTTTGGAAATAGATTACAAATAGGTTTATTTTGTGCTGGAGATTAATTTTGAGTTTATTTTTGTTAATTTTCACGAGGAAGACACGGAGTGTTGGTCATCCATGCAGTTTTGGCACTTTCTTGGTTTGCTAATTGTTGCACAAAATAGACCCATGCTGTAATCTGAATATTCGAAAGGACATATTTATAGCTACCACATTGAACTTAACTAACTTTTTATCTGTCGTCATATATAGCAAATACAGTGCCAAAAGTTGGGCACGATTAATCGGCGGTTTTCGTGCAGAGCTCCAAAATATGCTGAATAATCTAGAGACACAGTTTTCTTGTTCGAGACCTTGCGTACAGTTGCACCGACCGATCCGAGTAAGCTGGGGTCGTGCGGTGCCTCGTTTGGTTCGATCAGCAGGACTGACGGTTACCGAACCCGGCCGGCAGGGCACCTGATTCGTCTTGTACCCGAGCTGCAAAGTCATTTCGGCTACAGCTCGATATGTCGGCCTGCATGTCTTGCCTCTAGCCCAACAAAACACATGCATGGTCGCGAATGTTCTGTCTGTCGAGCTCAGTCTCAGTGTGTGTTGAACTCTCGATAGGTTCGCACGGCCGCCTTACCAGACTCCCGTGACAACAGATTATTACTAACGTAAGGTGCCAGCATGTCCAAAGTCCGATGGCGTCTCTCACAAATTTTACTGCAGTCAGAGTCCTGCAGTAGTAACAATACATTCATGGCAGGTGGAATGTCGTCGCCTGTCGGTTACCCGTCCGTCCGCCCGTAATACTAAGAGAAAAGGGCGCCACCTGAAAACGATAGAGAGCCTGTTCCTCGAGTCACTGAAATCTTTCAAAAACAAAATCTAATCGCTCCTCAAAAAGCAACTTTCCGGTTAATTTTCTTTGATTTAAGGTGGTGTCGGGCCGTACGTCGACGTCCAACGTGCAAAATAAACCCCTGGGAATGATCACATCAGACCACGATGGCCTGATGGCCCACGGCATCCTGCTACTCCTGCAGGCCCGCCGAGTTAAAACTAGTGGCAGAGGACTAGGCAGGAGGACACGTCAACGTAACGAGACAAAACTTTAACTTCAAAACCAAAGCTGACCCTGCTGCTGCAGCGGCAAACTTGCCATTAGCCTGGTCTGATCAATGGCCCTAACGACCCGACCAAGCTCGGATTTGAAAGGCAATCCGATCGGATGGAACATATACTTAGTACTTATACACCAGTGACAAACTTCAGATTCCGCAATAATCAGGCGGCTCAGACGTGTTGATAAAAAAAAAAGTCCATAAAGGAACATGAGGCTCAACCCAATGCAAAATTACAATTTCTGCTTGCTAAATAGTCCGTACAAAAAACATATAAGTGCCACAATTCTACTCGCTAAATTTCTCAGTTTGTTTGAGACATCCTATTTTAAATGGAGAGTACAACTTTTAGTCCTACAAATCCATCCCGTTGAAACGGGTCGGTCTTCACATTTGCCGTTCTAATTTGAGCTTTGTGCATGCAGATGAACCGAGACACGCATTGCAAAATCACTGCCCAATGCCTAACTCGATAGAAGCTCTCAATCCACTTGAGACATGCCAGGCGAAACCTAGCCACCAAGACATAGAAGTTTCTTCTTTAGTTGTTTCCTATCGGTTCTGCTTTGTCTTGGCGGCTGATATGATGCTACGAGATAGGGCAACGTTGGATCTACGTCAGTATTGTAGTTTGATAGATTTGTGTTAGCATAATAAACGATTAGAACTTTGTAAAAAGTAGACGGGAGACGATAATTGGTAATGCAGTTCAACGTTGTAAGCCCACGATCGCTGAACTGCATTACCAAATATCGTCTCACATCTATTGTGTGTTGTGATTTGGTCGCATATTATGCTAGCACTTTGTATCTTGCATGTTGCTACGTTTCAATGACAGTGATGGCGTTGATCTAGGAGTCATGTGGCCATATACCTATCCTGGTTTGACCGACATAGCCGACACCTGGAAGCATACGGTGCTTCGGCCACCCGCAGCGTCGGCTCTTGACCCGGTGGTTTTCCCTCTAGACCATCGACATGTCTTGGCGGTGTTGACGGAGAAGGTGGTGTGAAGTTTGGTATAATAAGTAATTCTCATATCTCTTCTTTTGTCGACATGCCACACTCTTAGCCAGGGACGTACTCTTCTAAAGCATATATCTCAAGAGTGAAGACCGATACAAAACACACTTTAGTCCAGCGTAAGATCTCAAAATCAAACAACTTACGATAATCTGAAACTAATCCGGTGCAACATCAAAATTGTTGTCCAGAGGGAAAAAAAACTAAACTTATCAATCCCACAAAGATATTTTTCTCTCCTACAAAAAAAAGAAATTATTGTATTATTAGGCTTCAAACTATTTGCACAGAAAACACACATGTTTGCATATGATAGAAACTTACTCTTACAAAATTTCCTAACAAGTTAAGAAAGTAACAAAATCACGAATCATCGTGTTTAACTTAAAAAAAAATATAATTTAGCATGCTTCCCGAGTCATTCTTTGTTTCTTTGTATAGAACTATAGATCATAAATAATGATCACGATCAAAATTTATGATAATTATAACTGCATCCACTATCCAAGGGCATGATTTTTTTTTTCTTTTTTTTTAACTTTAAAGGTTTAATCTTGATATCCGGTGTACTCAGACTCGTAAAGTTCATCCGATCCATGCGTTCTCAAGGAAACAATCCCCATGGGTACTCCATAATCTAATGGTATAGAGTTTTTCCACTGATGAAGATACACCCACTTTAAGAAAAAGTCTTAGTTTGGCAACAAAGTATTTCTAAAATCGAAGTATTCAAATACTGAAGTATTTACGTGCCTAGGCAACAAATACTAATCAGTTTTGGAAAAAGAGGCCCGAGCCTATTTTTTCCATACTTTAAAATTAGTTCAGTTTCTTGAAATTAGTTCAGTTTCTTGAACACATGCATGCATGCATGCCCGCGAATGTTCTGTCTGTCTATCTAGCTCAGTCTCAGTGTGTTGTGAACTTTCGATAGATTCGCACGGCCGCCTTGACAGGCGACTCTCGTGGCAACATATTGTTACTAACGTAAGGTGCCAGCATGTCCAAAGTTCAACGGCGTCTCTCACAAAGTTTACTGCGTTCAGAGTCAGGCAGTAGTAACAACACATTCATGGCGGGTGGAATGTCGTCACCTGTCGGTTACCCGTCCGTCCGTAGGAGAAAAGGGCGCCACCTGAAAATGATTGAGAGCCAGTTCCTTTAGTCGCTGCTGAAATGAAATCTTTCAAAAATCAAAATCTAATCGCTCACTCAAAAAGCAACTTTTCAGTTTTTCCTTTTTTAAAATTTATAGGGTGGTGTCGGGCTGCATGTCGACGTCCAACGTGCAAAATAAACCCCTGGGATCACATCAGACCATGATGGGCTGATGGCCCCACGCGGCAGCATCCTAGTCCCTGGCCCGCCGAGTTAAAACTAGTGGCGGAGGAGTAGAGGAGGAGGACACGTCAACTTAACGAGAAGACTTGGATGCGAACGTGATATCCTCCACGGTTGACGGCTCCAATCGAAACTTCAAAAGCAGCAAAGCTGGCCCTACAGCAATGACAAAATAGCTATGTATACACGACTGACAAAACTTCAGATTCCGCAATAATCAGGCCGCTCAGACGAGTTAATAAAAAGGCCCTAAACCTAAAGGAACATGAAGCTGAACCCAATATAAACTTACACATTCTGCTTCCAAAATAGTCCACAATAAAAACACACAAGTACCAAAATTCTAGTACAACTTTTAGTCCTACAAATCAACCCAACCCCGTTTTCCAACTGGTTTAGCCCCTTTATATTACTTTCATAATAGAAATACCAAGTTCTTACTAGACAGATCAGGGATAGAAATGGATATGAGATTGTCCAGCTAGAAAAGGGGTATCTCACAGGAAACTCGCTGTGAGTGCTCGACCTCGAACATCCCTACGGGGCAAAAACCTGTCGATATCACTCCCCTCTAACCTAACCAAAACAAAAGGAGTTCAGTACAAATTATACAGAAAACAAGCAACAATTCTCAGCACAATCCTAAACGAGCAAAAACAACAGTAAGCATTGCACAACTTCTCCAAAACGAGCAACCAGACGCCATCGAACAAGAAGCCCGCTTCAACCAACAACCTTCAACCTTCAAGCATCAACATCCCTCCTGCTGTAGTAACCGTCGCCGTCAACCCATCAGTAGATCTCTCCCCAGCAATCGACATTGGCAGTTTCTTCAGTTGCGACACACCTTTTGTAATAGCCTCCTTCTCACCATCAGGATATAAACCTGCCCAGTACATCAAGTACGAGCAAACCGTGAAGATAATCATAACTGGAGTCCTTAGCACATACTTATCGAACGTCAATTTATTTCTCGTCGTCCAAATAGCCCAGCAAATCTCTGACGGTACTAAAGTGTAATACGTTTTCCCCCAGACCAAAACAAATAGAACCAGACGAAACACTGCCACAAGGACTTGGGGTAAGACTGAGTGCCAAACACACCTCCCAAAATACCCCAAATGGTTTTTGCCGTAGCACAAGTAAAAAACAGGTGGTTATATACTTGTTTCGATATTCTCACAGAAGGAACGTACAGGGTTCCCAATAACTTCCTTTTCCTCATTTGTCTCGTGTTAGGACTGCATCTTGTAGTAGTTGCCACATGAAAATCTTAACTTTCAAAGGAATTTTAGTCTTCCACAACCACTTATAATTTGGGCCAGCAATTGTCATTTCCAGGAATTTGTAAACTGATTTGGTGGAAAATTTCATGTTCTTGTTATGTTTCCACATCACCTGATCCTTTTCATCGCTTAAGGTCACACCCCTAGCTGCAACCTGAATTTTTTTTCCATTGTTCTTTAATCTCAGGAGACAGACGACGTCTAAATGTGAACTCAATAACAGAGATATTCTGTTGCTGACAAATATTAAAGAGCAGAAGAAACCCCATTGAAGCGGCCGTTCTTCTAATTTGAGCTAGGTGCATACGGCTGAACTGAGACACGTCATGCAAAACAGGGAAGCATTTTGCTACCTATGCTCCCGGTTTTGAAAATACATCTTCAACATATTTAAGACATAAAAAATTGGATAAAAATTATTGCATGCACAATATCGTTTTTCTATGTGTTAAAAAAGCCGGTCCATGGAAAACTGACGTCTTTTATGTCGTGTGTGAAAACGATAAAAAAAATCAGTGCTAAAAAAGGCTTTTTACGAGAGTTTATTTTTGTATTTTTTACACGAACCATAAAAATTGATTGCCCGTGAAACTTGACGTGGTCACATAGAATTTTGCGACGTTCACGCCGAATTTTTAATCCGATTTTTGACATTTGATGCTTCTATGTGCCAAATTAAATTTCCTGTAAAATCCATACCCGATGCCTAACTAGATAGGAACTCTCAATCCACTAGAGGCATACCATTGGAATGTAGCCGTGACGACATAAAAGTTGTTCCCTTCGTTGTTTCCTATATGCATGTTCCGCTTGCCTCGGCGGCGATCCCACGCTACGAGATATGTGTGTGTATTGCAGTTTTATTTTTTGTTAATGATAGGTTGTGTTAGCATAATATGCAATTAGATCATTACTTGTAGAAATTAAGTACACGGGAGAAGATATTTGGTAATGTAGTTATGCGATCTAAGCCTACATCCCACAGGCATGCTAATAGTGGCGCAGAACAAAAAAGGTTTACGGAGGGCGAACTACAAATACTAAAATGGTGCCAAGATTTTTATATGATTTATAGTTACTTAATAAAATGAAAATATAAACGCAATACTTAAAAACATGATATGTCTTCCAAATATCAGGACAATCTTCTCTGTCTACAAATAATGAATAGTTTAAGATTATGTTGTATATTTTTATGCTCATAATTAAAAAATTGTATGATAAAATTTGTGTAAGAGGAGCAATAATATTGATAATTCAGAAATGATTTTCTTGAGTCAAGGAAAGAGAATTCTAGAAATGCCTTAGCATTGATTTCAACTTTGGGCCACCCCATGTGCAACTATATCCTCAAACTGTTCTTAAATATCATACCTAGGACATTGTTTTATTCATAATATAATGAGCTATTGCAAAACTAAAAGGTTGAGTTTCTACTAGACTAGATTTAGTTCTTAATTTCAGCTCGGAATCAATTTTGTGCAGTTTTTTAGTAAAACATCAATAGACTCCATTTTGATACATGACCACTTAAATTGTTCATAAAAATCGTGTGCATCAAAATGTATTTTCTAAAAATCAAGGTAGGGAGGCCGCCCTACCTTGCCCTATGGAGAGCTCCTCCCTTGCATGCTAACAAAAGCTCGTGAATGTAGGTATTGGTCGCTGCATTGCATTTCCAAATATCTCCTCCCGTCTACTCTCTGCAATGGTCGGATCGCTTATTATGCTAACAGTTTGTGTCTCGCGTGTTGCTACATTTCAACGGAGGAGATGGCTTTGAATTAAGAGTCTCGTGGCCATATACTTGTCCCGGTTTGACCGACATAGCCGATACCTAGAAGCACGTGGTGTTTCGGCCGTCCCGCACATCGGCTCTCGATCCGGTGGCTTGTACCATAGGCATATGTATTGGCAGTGGTGATGGAGAATGTGGTGTGAAGTTTGGTGTGATTAGTAATTCTCATATTTCTTATTTTATCTACGTGCCACACCCTAGCCAGTGAGGCTTCTGAAAGCATGTATCTCAAGAGGCAAGATCGATACAAAACACTCTCGAAACAGGCTTTCGCCCCGCTTTATAAATAAAGTAACCACCACAACATCCATACAGCGTACGAGTTACAACACGAGAGCACAACCAAGTAGCAAATGCTGGGGCAACAGCACACAACAATGCCCAAGAAGGAACAAAATGGACAGCAAGAAGGGGTCGAAGAGGGGGTGGTGTGGGTAGAAGAGGTGTAGAACCGCCAGCACGGTGAGAGGGGAGAGACGCCTCAGGGGGGCACCGAGGAGGCGAGACGGCGCGCGGCCACCAGGAGTCTGTCGATGTAGTCGTCTAGCCGCGCCCTGTCCCGCTGCCTACACATCGGGTACCATTGCTGCAATAGAGCCAAACATTTGAACAGTGAGTCAGACGCACGTTGTAGAAAAATCTTCTCAATCACCATTTTATTGCGAGTTGTCCACAGAGACCACATCATAGCCGCAAACACCAGCCAGAAGAGGCGAGCACCCCTTCCGGCCCGGTGCGCCCGGTCTTCCAGAAACTCGCCGAGGTCCGAGGCCTGCCACAGCAGCCCCAGCGCCTCATGAGCGAAGTTCCACAAAAACCGGGCAGCGGGACACACAAAGAAGATGTGTGTACTTGACTCAGGGCACCTACATAAAGGGCAGAGGCCATCCCCCGGGCCCTGTCATTTCGCCACTTTCGTCCCAGAGGGCAACCTACCCCGTAATAGTTGCCAAACGAAGATCTTAATCTTCAGCGGTAGTGGGGCCTTCCATAGAGGAGCCACCTGTCGGATATATACTGAATAGGGGTATAGAAGATGGTAGACAAAGAGCCGGACTACCAGGGTGGCCTACATGGTAATGGGCTTAGGTCCATTGGGCGGCCCAGTAGTCCGACGCGCAGCAGCCGGATTCTAGAAGAACCCGGATCACGTCCCACGTGATCTGGCTTGGAGGAGAAGACGGATTCCTTACTTTCCAAGTTACAAGTTAAACGTAGTCTTCTAGGTTTCTGGTTCTGTAAGCCCTAATCCGGCTATTATATAAAGCCGGGCGGGAGATAGATTAGATAAGTTTGATAGGTTCTAGGTTCAAGTTTCACCAGCTAAAGCTCTACGCAACCCGCCGAGAAGTTCATCCTCGTCGAGTAGCTAGATCTATTCCCTCACACTGTAACCCTGTTATACGGGCTTTAGTCCCAAATAGTGAGAAGTGCAGGAGTAGGTACGCCGTACTGTCGCGACGTACCGAACCTGGGTAAAACCCCGTGTTCTGTGTTACTACGCTATCCCGTTACCCCACGTCTCTACCGTAGTCTCATGGCACCCCAGTCTATGAAAACTACTACGATGTCTCGACAGTTGGCGCCCACCGTGGGGCGAACGACGTCAGGCGTGAAATTCCGATCTGGGATACTCGGCGGAATCGGAAGATCGATCACTGTCGGAAGCTTGGAATTCGACGACGACGTCGGGCGCTTCCTCGACAACGGATCCTACATACCGGCGCAAAACCACCTGGTAAGTGCCTGCGTTTTACCGATTGGATCTGCTAACATCTTTATCGGATTAACCGCGGAGGCAATGGGGTTTTGCGGTGGAAGCAAATTTATCCCACCCGCCCTATACCAAGTCGAAGACGACTATGATGCCGGATTTTGCTCAGATCGCCGACAAAATAGTGATACGCGCTTTATCGGCATGGTGCAATCCGAGATCGCTGAAAACACGGATGACGGAAATCCCGTGCAAGAGGCAGACAACAATACACCCGTCACAGAGACGGAAGAACCAATACCCGTCACAGAGACGGAAGATCCGACATCCGTCAACCAGACGATGAACTCGGAAACAGAGTCCGTGCTTGCCGCCATAGAGGCGAGATTGGAGTCGGAAACCGGATCGGATAACTTCGAATCCGAAGACGAAGACGATGATGCCTTCGTAAGAAAAGTTAAGTCCTTTCAAGAAGGGTTCCATGAAGTGCTAATGGCAAAACCAGCCGATACAACGGGTGCCGATAGCCAGGAAAGCCCTAAAACCCCTCCGCCAGTGGAAGAGAGGGAAGACGGAGAAACTTCTCCGATATTCCCTAATGTCAAGGAGATGACAGAGGATGAACCTGTCAAAAAACCTCCGTCTTCCAAGAAAAAGCACCGTGCGTCTAAGAAACTCCAGTATAAACTCCGGAAGAAAAAGTCAGCTGATCTCGCTGATGAAAACCTGGAAGTTGGAGATATTGGCGGCACAAAGCCAACGGAAAAGAAATCTAAGGAAATCACTGCTCCGCCAATGACAGAACTGGAAGAGCAAGAGCTATTACATACTCCAGTGGGACCCAATGAACCCCCTGAGATGCTGGAAGCCAGGAGACAAGCTTTCCAACGGCAACAGCAACATCTGCTTAGATCTCGGCAACATCTCCAACAAACCCATAATGACATCAAAATCATGAAGGAAGAAATAGAGGAGTACGAGAGAAAGCATAGATCTGCCTTAAAACCTACTAGGTTACCCGGAATCGCAAAACCGGAAGAACTGCCGCCAAAAGAAAGGTTTTATAACCCATCTTGGCAAAAGCAGTTAAACGGCAAAGATGCCAAGGGCGAACCAATATACAAAACCGCAGCAGAAAACGCGGAAGCAGCGTTCGCCATCCTAAACAATGATCTGTACTCCAACGGGGAAAAACTCCAAGGGGTGTATGCTTTCCTAGGAAAAGCATTACAGCAGCAACAGCGAGGCCAAGAGCGATCAGGGAGGCTGCATGATAATTCCGCCCTCTGCAAAACGGTTACTTGCGCTGCTGGAGCACCTGGACCGGAAGAACCCGGAGATTCGGATAAAAAAGAGGATCCGAGAAAAGACAAGAAAAACCCCGACAACCGGAACGCAGCGTCTAGAACCGGACCTCATCTCCCGAAAGATGGATATAAACCACACGATCGGGAAGATAAACACCGGAATGACGGCAAAATAATGCCACCTCCGAGAAACCCAGCTGAAAAAGCTGGAAGATACGATACACCTCACAGACGTGAAAGATCTCGGACACCGCCTAAAGATAAGGAAAGGTACAGGAGCAGGACTCCACCTAATCCCAGGGGGCGTGACAACGGAAGAGATAGAAATAACCTCGGAAAAGCGCGTCCGCGCAACAATGGAAAAGAAAGGAGCAGATCCCCTTCTGTCCATTCAGCCGGGAGATATTCTGCACATATTGATAGAGCAGAAAAGGATGATCTATACTTTGGTCCTAAGTGTTTTACTGACAGGATCCGAAGGATAACCCTGCATTCTGGCTTCGCCAAAGTTGGTCCAACCTACCAAAAATATACCGGCAGTACAAACCCGGATACCTGGCTTTCAGATTATTACACAGCCGTCCAAATCAACAACGGGACAGACCTGGAAGCTGTCAAGTTTCTTCCCCTAATGTTGCTAGACGGAGCCAGAGATTGGATTAATGGTTTACCATCAAGAACTGTCGACAGTTGGGATGATATGGCGAGAGTATTTACTCAGCATTTCCGGGGAACATACAAGCGCCCAAATAGCATCAACCAGCTGAACCGTTGCACCCAATTTGAAGACGAACCATACGTGGATTTCATCTCCAGATGGACTGCAATGAAGAATAGTTGCTCTGGAGTAACTGACGTACAAGCAATGCATGCTTTCGTCAATGGCCTAAAACCCGGACTTGTACCGTTCATGGTTGGTTCTAAAAAGCACAAAGATCTCGGATCTATGCTTACAACCGCCAACGAGCATGCTGCAGACGAAGATGATATCAGAGCAAGAGGAGGCAATATTGAGTCACTGATACTGGCCAAGAAAACCCCTCGTTCTGATAAAAAAGGAACTCCGGAGTCAACAACAAAGCCCAAGGACGTCAACATAGCCTTTGGAGGAGAAAAGGTGAACAAGTGGAAAGGCCGCAGTCCAGATCCAATTAATTACACTCCCGAAGAATGGGAGAGAATTAAGTCGGAACCCTGCGTCCACCACTCTCAGTTTGGGAAACCAACCCACACAAACGCGCAATGCCGGCTAAACAAGCATATGAAAGGCAATGCAGGATCCGGAAATAAAGGGAAGGGTTCCAAGAGGAAACCTGCAAAACAAAAGCCAGAAGCTGAAAAAGAAGACAGTGAATCGGACACTGATGACAAAATCCAGGAACAGCAGCGAAAAGGCGAACCTAAATTTCCGAGAGTTGACGGAGAAGCAATGTTAACTTTCCTAGCAACCCTGTCAGCAAAGGTGGCCAAAAGGACACTTCGAGAAATAAACGCGGTTGTTCCTGCAACCCCAAAATTCTTGAAGTACTCCAACACACCGATAATCTGGGATCAGTCAGATCATCCCGGAAATATCCCGGAACCCGGCACACAAGCTCTTGTTGTAAGCCCTATTGTTCAAAACACTAGGCTAAGAAGAGTGCTGATGGACGGAGGATCCAGCATCAACATAATGTACCTGGATACACTGAAACACTTGAAGATATCCGAGTCCCAGCTCAACTACAGCAATATACGCTTCCATGGCATTGTTCCTGGCAGGCAAGCACGATCCCTAGGAGAAATTTCCCTAGATGTCACCTTCGGAGATAAAGATCACTTCCGGCAGGAAAAATTATCCTTCGAAGTAGTGCCGTTCGAAAGCGTGTATCACGCAATACTCGGACGTCCGGCTTTCGCCAAATTTATGGCAAGATCCTGCTATATCTACAACAAGCTGAAGATGCCAGGACCCAAAGGAGGAGTAATCACCATTGCCGGTGATTTCAAGCTGGCAAACGAGTTGGAGAAGCAAAACGCCCTTTGCGCTCAAAGAGTTATAGCTCAGGAAGAACTGAAGGAGTTAGCCAAGGAGGTATCGCCGAAAGAAATGCCGGCAGGAAAAGAAACTCGGAAGCCAACAGATAGCTTCAAGGCGTCCGAGAATACAAGACAGGTAATCCTAGATCCCAAAGATCCGACAAAATTCGTCGTTGTAGGGACTGGGATGACCGACAAATAGGAAGGCGAGCTCATCAAGTTCCTCCGTGAGAACTGGGATATTTTCGCCTGGTGTCCAGCTGACATGCCAGGCGTACCCAGGGAACTTGCTGAGCACCAACTCAAGGTTATTCCCGGATCAAAACCCGTCAAACAAGGTCTCCGTCGATTTGACGGAAGAAGACGGAAGGCTATTGGCAAGGAAATTATCCGGCTTTTAGCAGCGGATTTCATCAAGGAGGTAATCCATACTGACTGGTCCGCAAATCCGGTATTAGTACCGAAGAAAGACACAACTGCCCTCAGAATGTGTATAGATTACACAGGATTGAACAAGTTATGTCCGAAAGATAGGTTCGCACTGCCGCGAATCGATCAAATAATAGATGCCACTGCAGGCTCCGAGCTTTTATGCTTTTTGGATGCATACTCCGGGTACCACCAAATACGCATGAAAAAGGAAGATCAAATCAAGACTTCTTTTATAACCCCGTACAGGACGTATTACTACGTAACCATGCCTTTTGGCCTGAAGAACGCAGGTGCAACCTACCAGCGTTGCATGCAACGTTGTTTGCATAGTCAAATTGGCAGAAACGTCCATGTCTACGTGGACGATATCGCTGTCGTAACCAAGGAAAAAGATACACTCCTTGAGGATTTGCGAGAAACCTTCGAAAACTTGCGCACTTACAAGATGAAGTTGAATCCATCTAAGTGCGTATTCGGGGTTCCCTCAGGAAAACTTCTGGGTTTCATCGTTTCTCACAGAGGAATAGAAGTTAACCCGGAAAAGATCAAGGCAATCTTGAATATCTCAAAACCTACGTGCGTAAAAGATGTCCAAAGATTGACGGGTTCCGCTGCAGCCGTCAGCAGATTTATTAGTCGGCTGGGGGATAAAGCCTTACCACTCTACAAACTGTTGAAGAAATCCGACAAGTTCGAATGGACAGAAGAGGCCTATGCAGCGTTGGCCCAGTTAAAAGAAACCTTGATGAACGCTCCCATCTTGGCATCTCCCAAAGACGAAGAACCCATGTTACTATACCTTACGGCTACTAATCGGGTTATTAGCGCGGTAATCGTTGTGGAACGGACAAAAGAAGAGCAAAGCATACCAGATCAACATCCGGTATACTACATAAGCGAAGTTTTCTCCGAATCCAAACAAAGATACCCGCACTATCAGAAACTGGCATATGGCGTATTTTTTGCATCCAGAAAGCTGCGCCATTACTTCCAAGGACATTCCATAACAGTGGTATGTAAAGCACCACTAGGGGATATTATAAACAATGCGGAGGCAACCGGCCGAGTAGCTAAATGGGGCATCGAGCTGGCAGCTTTCGACATTAAGTACCAGCCAAGGACGGCAATAAAATCCCAGGTTTTGGCAGATTTCGTCGCCGACTGGACAGAAGCAATGGAAAATACACCGATGCCAGAATCCGAGTATTGGATCATGCACTTTGATGGATCCAAGATGAAGGAAGGAGCTGGAGCCGGCGTAGTTCTAAAATCTCCCAAGGGAGACACAATGGAGTATGTATTACAAATACACTTCAACGCCAGTAATAATGTGGCAGAATACGAAGCTTTGCTTCATGGCTTGCATATTGCAAAAGAAATAGGGGTAAAACGCATCTTGTGCTATGGAGACTCGGATTTGGTACAACATCAGCTCAACCAAACCTGGGACGCGAAAAGCCCTATAATGGCCGAATATCGGAGAACGGTGGATGAGTTTGCCATCTGCTTCTTCGGGTTCGAAGTCCTTCACATAAAAAGGGAGGAAAATTGGAACGCGGATGCGTTAGCCCGCATGGGATCAGAGAGAGTAAAAACTTTACCACCAGGGGTATTCGTCCAGCATTTGCATGAACCGTCCATAAAAGGTGGAGACGTTGATTACCCTCTAGCATCTGAAACAATTGAAGTCATGCTCGTTAAACCGGATTGGACAATCCCGTACTTAAACTTCTTAGTCAATCAGAAGTACCCGGAAGGAGCAGACGAGGTCTTGCAAAGGCAAATACAGCGTCGATGCAAAGGATACGTGGTGATCAACGACCACTTGTATAAACGCAGTACTTCCGGAATTTTTCAACGGTGTATTTCACCAGAAGAAGGAAGAGAAATACTGGAAGAAATCCATGCCGGCGATTGCGGACATCATGCTCAATCAAAAAGCATAGTCAAAAAAGCATTCCGGGCGGGGTTTTTCTGGCTAACAGCCAAGACAGACGCCGAACGCATAGTGAATACGTGCGAAGGATGCCAATATTACGCCAAGCAGACCAATTTGCCGGCCCAAGCACTTAAAACTATCCCTATCACATGGCCGTTTGCGGTCTGGGGGCTAGATATGATGGGACCGTTCAAAACTGCAAGAGGTGGACTTACACATCTACTCGTAGCGGTAGATAAGTACACAAAATGGGTGGAGGCTAAACCCATCAAAAAGCTGGACGGCGCAACTGCCAGAAATTTCATTATTGATTTAGTAATGAGGTATGGCGTCCCACACAGCATAATAACTGATAACGGCACAAATTTCTCCATTGGAGAGTTGGCAAAATACTGCCAACAAACGGGAATTCGCTTAGATCTTGCATCTGTGGCACACCCGCAATCTAATGGGCAGGTTGAAAGAATGAACAGTTCAATCCTGCAAGGAATACGCCCAAGACTCGAAACTCCTCTCCATAGAGCAGCTGGAGCATGGGTAGAAGAGCTACCTTCCGTGTTGTGGAGTATTCGAACGACGCCAAATAGGTCAACCGAGCAAACCCCGTTTTTCCTGGTTTATATATGGTGCGGAAGCTATTCTTCCAACGGATATGATCCATGATAGCCCGAGAGTGCAGAATTTTGACGACTCGGATGCCGAGGAAGCACGACAGGATGCTGTCGATCTCTTAGAAGAGGAACGAGAACTTGTACTTCAAAGATCCGCCATCTACCAGCAAGGTTTACGACGTTATCACAGTCGGAAAATCAGGCACCGTTCTTTTAAAGAAGGTGACTTAGTGCTGAGATTGGTGCAGAAAAGGAAGCACAAATTAGCCCCAGTATGGGAAGGACCATTTGTCATCAGTAAAGCCATGAAGAATGGATCATACTATCTTGTTGACATTCGAGATACGGAGGACGACCCCGAGAAGCCGAATCGCAAAAGAAAGAGAAAAATAGATGATGAACTAGGAGAGACAAATAGGCCTTGGAGTATCCAGCAATTACGTCCCTTCTATACTTAGTTCAATTTCTATGTAAACATCTTTGAGATCATGAAATAAAGTTGTCGGAATTCATATTCATTATAAGTACAAAATATTTCCGCTTTATCTATTTCCCAATGATCTTACAAATACTCAATGTTGACCCGAATTGTGCCTGCGTGCTCGGTGTTTAAAAGCTGAATGATTCGGCCTGTTAAAGGTTAAAGGAAACTCGGATTGTGCCTGCGTGCCCAAGTTTCAGAACAGTTCCTTGTTTTCTCTAAGTTTTATCTGATTGTGTATGTGTTGGGTTACTGAAACTAGTCAGTAAAAATGCTTCTAGCATAATCCATGTTTCTGAGTTTTTAAAACTGTTTGGTTCGTCCCCAGTTACTCAACATGACGATATATATTGCTAATTGAGCCATTTTTAAACACTAGAGCAGTTAAAACACAGATGCCAGATTACTTAGAAGATAAAGGAACAGCCAAACCCGGAAAAACTTTGCAAGAAGCTTGAAATTGCAAAAGGCGGAGTTCTTGTTCCGACAAATGACATAGAAGCATTACAATATGAATTACATTGTAAAAAAGCTACTATACACATCCATCATCCAGGTCAAGTGCGCCCCCTTAAACTTCTGAGTCTTCATCACTGCTATCATTCTCGGGGGCTGCGGGCACTTCTTCTTCCGGATAAGTAATGGAGATATTCACCATGGAGGCAATCTGAGTGGCATGGCCTTCAACTTCATTAAAGATCGCATTCATTTGTGCTTCTGTACATTCTTGAGGAATACCGGATGCTACACGCCAGGATTTTGCATCAGGGTAGTGTAAGCGCATGAGGCCAAGTGCCATTTGCGCACCACCCCGTGCAGCAGAGCGAAGGTAAGATTCCTTCGAATTTGCTACCTCCATGATGGCATCCGGAAGTCGGTAAACTTCTGAAGATTGTATACTGCTTGCGGGCAGGAATTTATTAATTAAATGCATTCCTGCATTTCTGATTGAATTCCATATCTTCCCAAAGGCCCGGATCTTTTCAGTCCGAGAAATTCCTGGAAAATTTCCTGCTTTTTTGACAAAAGCAAAGATTAGAGAATACAAGAAATATGACATGAAAGTATTGGTAAAAGAAGTCAACTTACCAAGAACCGCGTCAATTTCATCGCCCTCTTTCATACGAGGGAATAGCATACTTTCTAAATCATTGATAATAGATTTATCCTCTGCTGCTTGCAAAGAAGCCTTGGATTGCGCAATCCCAAGGGCTAGATTACTGGCTTCCAGTTCTTCTCGAACTTTTGAAAGTTCTCTTTGAAGGTTGGAGTTTTCTTCACGAAGTTGAGAAAAATAAGCAGTGTTTGCTGTGTGCTTCTTGGCTTTGGTTAAAGCAGCTGAAAAGCAGGGACAAAATATTCCGACATTACGGCAAGATCTAGCAATGATTTTCCAGCAAAAATCAATAAACACGAAGTAAAATACCGGTGGCTTTTGATAATTGCCGTTGAGACGACGCCAGTTCGTTGCTTTTTGACTCAATAACAGATTGAAGTGTTTTTACTTCTCTGCTTTTGAGGCTAAGTTTTTTCAAAACTTCCAAGTTTATGGCATCTGCGGAATGCTGAAACATGGAAATGAAAGCCAGATGCTTAAGTTTGAACAAGCATACAAAGAAGCATTAAGAAGAATTTAGGGTTTCAACTTAATGCTTGGGGGCTAGAAGTATTACCTGGCTCATTTCTCGCAAGTCAGCCAAGGTCTCCTTGAATTCCTTGGCATATTCCATGAAAAGAATTCCAACATGGTGAAGGCCATCATGTATGACCTGACGGGGCGAGAATGCGATATTATTGCGGATAACTAATCCATTTTGTGGCCAGGGGCGAACAAGAGGCGCAGGAGCAAAAAATTGCTTAGCTTCCGGACGAATATATCCGAGGTCGTCGAAAGGCTCTTCTTTCACCCGGATATCATCCGGAGTAGGAATGGATTCGTTTCCAGCAGGTGATCGAAAATTTCCGCCCATTGGCGTATTCGTTCTCCCCCTTTTACCAGTAGCTGCAGAAGGAAATTCTTCTTTGATAGTAGTTTGCCTCTTGCGCTTTTGGTTGTTGTAAAACTCGGCATGTAATTTGCTGATTTCAGCATCAGAAGCAAGATCATTTACTCCAAGTTAGTCAAACTAGGAAAGAATTAACAGTATGTTAAAAAATGAAGAGAGAAGATAATCTGAGGAAACTCAGAAACAAGGGAAGGAAAGTACCTTAGGAACCAGATTTTCCGCATGATAAATGGCTAGACTTTCCTCAATCTGGCTATCGGCGGCAACTATCTGATGAAGGCGTTCTATAAAATCCTTCTTGCTAAAGGACCTATCTGTTCCTCTCATGCTATCTTCCGGTCCCGTGTACTCGCAAAGAAGTCGGGAACGAAGGGATAAAGGTTGTACGCGACGTCCAAACCAGCATAAAACGATATCCTTCCAAACCAAAGGTGGTTGAGAAGAAGAAAGTTTGGCAATGCGCCGCTTTATTTTCATCAGGTTTTCAGGCAAATCCTCTGTTACTGCTAATGTCCAACTCTCGTGAGGAGTAGCGGCAGAATTAACAAAGGGAGGAACTCCGGTTTCTTTGCCGGGGGACGGAATGTCTTGGTGATAAAAGAAAGAACCTAGCCAAGATTGGTCAGGTTTCGGCATTCTTATCTTTGGATACCATTCTTCCCTAAAGTTTCTGAGGATGAAAGATATGGTCCCGCAGATGGGCGAAACACCGTTTGTGATGTTATGTTTTACCTCGAAACAATAATGCCAGAAGTCTAAATTGGGAGTTATTCCAAGATACCCTTCGAAAAGAGCTTGGAAACTAGCTAATTGAAGGATGGAATTTGGAGAGATATTATGTGGTTGAACACCATAAAAGTTGAGGACGTCTAGGAAAAAGGCGGAAGGGGGAAAACCCATACCTCTCGTGATATGAGAGGTAAGGAGGACGCGTTCTCCTTCCTCTGGCTTGGGCTCTGGTTCATCCTTCGAGATCCGCCATTTGCCTTTAACTATTAATCTGTCCCTTGACATCCGACGAAGGAGGACGAGTGAAGTATTACTCTGATTCCAATTTCCGACAAATTCTGCTTCTTCATCAGCTCCGGTGGAGAAGCGCTCAGTACCACGGGAGTGAATCTTGACCCTCGCTGGTTCTGAAGCAAACGGCGGAGTTGTTGTGGCGCTTGGGCCCGCAATGTCCGCGGCGGCGGAAGCGCTTCCTCCGCCCGCCGCGGATGCCGTGGCCTTTTCCGGCTCGCCGCCGGCATGCTTGGGCGACCCTAGCTGTGGATCTAGGTCGCCCAAAAGTTCGTCGATGGAGGCGCGAGCCGGTGAGGACGACGGAGATGCCATCCTTTGGTGGTGCGTTTTCGAGCGCTCCGGCGTGCGAAGGGTTCGTCGGGGCAAGGTCTTGCTCTCGAGCTCGCGGATGCGTCAATGGCGTGGGCAGTGAGGGAGTGAGGAAAGATTTCCGATGACGAAGAGGACGGCTATTTATAGCCTGAAAACCTCTAGATATGTGCCAACGGCTCTTTTGACCGTTGGATGTTCGACGCGTGTCGCTCGCCGGAAAATCCGGGAAACGGAACGACAGAGGAATGATGGCTATCTCCTCGTTTCTCGTGAGAATCTGTCAGAGATACGTTGCAGGGTTTCCCGCGTGAAACCAAGTGGCGCTTGCGTCAGCATGATTAAGGCGCTGATGTCATAAGTTCCTTTTCCGCGAAGGATCGCGAGAAGAAAAGCCGGATTTTCATAGTTCCGAGTTTTGTGTTACCATCTCCTTCAAAAGGAAAGAAGAAAGAATCAAGACTGCTGAATCAAGTTTTCCCGGACAAAATGTATTTGACGAAAGGCGGAGTTTCAGAGTTTTGATCCTTCCTGGGGCTACTGTCGGATATATACTGAATAGGGGTATAGAAGATGGTAGACAAAGAGCCGGACTACCAGGGTGGCCTACATGGTAATGGGCTTAGGTCCATTGGGCGGCCCAGTAGTCCGACGCGCAGAAGCCGGATTCTAGAAGAACCCGGATCACGGCCCACGTGATCTGGCTTGGAGGAGAAGACGGATTCCTTACTTTCCAAGTTACAAGTTAAACGTAGTCTTCTAGGTTTCTGGTTCTGTAAGCCCTAATCCGGCTATTATATAAAGCCGGACGGGAGATAGATTAGATAAGTTTGATAGGTTCTAGGTTCAAGTTTCACCAGCTAAAGCTCTACGCAACCCGCCGAGAAGTTCATCCTCGTCGAGTAGCTAGATCTATTCCCTCACACTGTAACCCTGTTATACGGGCTTTAGTCCCAAATAGTGAGAAGTGCAGGAGTAGGTACGCCGTACTGTCGCGACGTACCGAACCTGGGTAAAACCCTGTGTTCTGTGTTACTACGCTATCCCGTTACCCCACGTCTCTACCGTAGTCTCATGGCACCCCAGTCTATGAAAACTACTACGATGTCTCGACACCACCCAAGACCTAACCGGCCCAGAGAACTGGGCCCTATACGCCGATTTGACCGAGAACGCCCCCGAGGGGGCCAGCGACCAGGTCACCTGGTCAGGGCCCCCAGGAAGGGAGTCAGGCAGTTCGCCCCTGAGAGTCTCCCACTCGGTGGTCTCCGCCGGCCCAAAGGTTCGTCGAAACAAGATGTTCCAACCCCCATTCTGGACTGCGGACGCCACTAGTAAGGAGGGCTCAGAGCAGATAGCGAAGAGCCTCGGGAACTCAAGCTGCAGAGTCCGCTCCCGAAGCCAAGGGTCCAACCAGAACATGGTCCCTCGTCCATCGCCAACACTGAATCTAGCCCCCTTCCGAATGTCCTGCTTAATCGACTGGATGGACCTCCAAAAAAGAGATCCTTCCTGTCGGTCACATGCAAGGAGCGGGCGGCCCTGCATGTATTTGGCTTTAAGGAGCTGGAGCCAGAGGCCCCCCTCCTCCCGCAAAATGCGCCACACCCATTTCAACATGAGGGCCACATTCATCTTACGGGACGCCGGAATCCCTATGCCCCCAAAATCTTTGGGGGCGCACACATCAGCCCATTTGACCATGTGATATTTCTGTTTACCGTTGGCATCTTGCCAGAAGAAACGCGAGAGTTCCTTGTCAAAAGCTGCGTGGACTCCCTCCGGCAGGGAGTAGATCCCCATCAAATATGAGGGGATACTAGACAGGCAGGCCCCAATCAGCACGGACTTGCTGCCCTTGGAGGTAAAGCGCCCACGCCAGGGTTCTGCCTTATGCCTGACCCTTCCCACTGTAGGCTCAAGGTCCTTGATAAGAATCCGAGAGTCGCTCAGAGGGACCCCTAGATAGTTAACAGGGAAGGAGGTCAACCTGCAGTTGAGGCTATCTGCTATTCGCTGTTGGTCCTCCGGTGGGTATCCGAGGACTACCACCTCGCTCTTGTCAAAGTTTATTTTGAGGCCCGACATGGCCTCAAAACACAACAACAAGAACTTGAGATTGACAATATCCAACTCCGAGACCTCAACCATAATCATCGTGTCATCTGCATACTGTAGGTGGGTGACCCCACCCCCAGGAATGAGGTGGCCAACTACCCCGAGATGTGGCTGGCTGCCCTAGCTTTGTCCAAGATAGCCGCTAGGGCATCAACGGCCAGATCAAAGTGAATGGGGGGAAATAGGACCCCCCTGCCTCACTCCACAGGACGATCTAAAATAGGGACCAATGTCCCCATTGATATTGATCGCAGTATTACCGCTCGTGACGAGTTGCATAATCCACGTGATGAACCGGCCATCAAAGCCACAGCGCTGAAGAACCTGGCGGAGGAAGCTCCAGTCCAGGCGATCGTACGCCTTCTGGAAGTCGAGCTTCAGGAACACCCCTCTGTGGTGTCTCACCTTAACCTCATGAACAATCTCATGAAGTGCAAGGATACCATCATGGATAAAACGTCCCTTGAGGAAGGCAGTCTGCAAGGGGTGTGTGATACGCTCGGCTACTGGGGCCAAGCGCATCGCACACACCTTAGAGAAGATCCTCTGGATGACATTTATCACCGTGATGGGACTAAACTGGCGGATATCCGTGGCCCCCATAATTTTCGGGATCAAGGTCACCACACCATAGTTTAGGCGGGACATCACGAGCGTTCCAGTATAAAATTCCTGGAACATCGGCATAATCACCTCTTGTAGAGACTCCCAGAAGGACTGAAAGAAGGAAACTGGAAGCCCATCCGGCCCCGGGGCCGAGTTAGCTTTCATCTCCCTCACAGCCCGACGAACCTCCTCCGGAGTAGTGCGTTTTCCTCCGGCGAAACAAGAGCCCCCTGGGCCCAAGTCTCCGCAGCCAGCGCCACCCCCCGAGCGGGGGCAGGCGGTAAATAACTCCTTATAGAAGGAGTAAATATGGGAGGACAGGGCAGCCTCCGTCTCCAGAAGCACCCCATCGGCCCACAGCAAGGGGATGGAACAACGCCGGCGTCTTCCATTGGCAATGGCATGGAAGTAGGCCGTGTTGGAGTCCACTTTAGTCTAGTGTAAGATCTCAAAATCAAACAGCTGACGACAGTCTGAAACTTCACATTAATCCCACCCAACATCAAAACTATTGTCTAGAAAAAGGATACTGAACTTATCAATCCCACAAAGATATATATATATATATCTCCCCGACAAAACAAATAAACAGAGGCATGCCTCCCACTCTGCATAGCACGAGTGTACGACTAGTTCTGCTGAAAGAAGCTTCCTTAATCCATCTCAAATTAATGGGCGGCTCGATTAGTGAAGCTCGAGTGCGATTGTTAGGTCAGTCTTCAGGCAGCAAAGGGAGACGCGGGGGTGTGCGTCATGCATGCAGTTTTGGCTCTTACTCAATTCAAAGCGTTGCGCAGAACAAACCCAGGCTATCTGAATATTCATCACGCTCATTGCAAATCTAATGGCGTCTCTAGGGAAATTTAGTGCAGGTAATAACAAAGTACAGTATTACTTTTAGTTATGATGGACTGACGAATGCTCGGACGCATTATAATGCTGAAGCAAAACATATTCGGAATTCAAATTATGATTCAGATATTTCAAAAACAAAATGTGGTTCAGAATTATGGCAGGTTGATCGTGAGAGTGATGCGCTTCAGGTTTAGGGGAGAGAGTGCGTGTCATGTCTGTCAGTACTAGGTTAGTGCTGACAGTTGAAAGGGCTCCGAGAGAGGGAGAAAGAACCTATGTATAAGGCCGTATGTCGCCATCAAACGTGCAAACTTAAGCTCCACTGAGGAGTCCAAAATTTCCGGAACTCGCCCTTTTCCTCTTTCCCTTGCTACAGTAGCCCCTTGAGAGTCCACCGTCGGTGCTGGTTCGCTCCGGCCATCCCCGCCGCTAGTGCTCGCGCTGGTCGGTGTGGCGATGCCCTAGGGTGCCGGCCCGCCTTGTATAGTCGTAGATTAGGTTTTAGATGTTGTTGCTGCTTGCTTTCGTTGTTTCTTTAGGATGGCATCATGCCGTCGAGATCTTGCCTCCAGATGCGTCCGAGCCGCAGCTGCGAGGTGCTTCTGCTCGTCTTCATCTGGCTAATGCTCCGGTGGTTGGACCCGAGTTTAGAAGAAGAGGGCGCTGAGATCTCCTTCTCCCATAAGCTCGAAGGTGGAGCTCTGGTTCTAGAGTTCTATGGCCAAGCCGAGAAGAGTGGAAGGTACGTCGCGCTGCCTTTGCTAGATGGCCGTGGTGGCGAGGAGCAAGAGTGGTCTACGCGTGCTTTTTCACGATCCAAGGTTTGGTGGTTCGATTATGTGCTGCAAATCCGAGCTAATCACATGGTGGCGCTTTTGGACGCTGCGATTTGGAGCCATGATGGAGGCTCATCTTCTTCCTCCAAGACGGAGGCAGTCAAGACCACGCGCTGGATCTCGGCTTCGCGGCGATTCCAAGTGGTTCATCCCCGGTCTCGTCACGTTTGCCAGTGTGGGTGGTCGTCCGCCGGATGGGAGAGTCCGAGAGCTCTGTGCTCCGCTCTCGGTGCCGCACGCACCTGGAGAGCGCCAGCGGAGGGTGGCGGCGACCCGCCTGGACTAGATTGCTTTTCTTCTTTATGTTCCAGGGGGTTTTGTGTAACTTTGCAGGGCATTTCCTCGAATTTGAGGTCTTTAGAGCAAGTGATGTATAGGGCTTATGTGAACTTTGTACCTGCCACATGTTAATCAACACACAGCCACGGGTCTTCGACCCCACTCTTTGTACAAAAAAAAAGCTCCTCTGAACATATCTCATGATGAGCTGATGGCCCACGGCATCCCCCTAGTCCTTAGATTCGACAGGAATTTGGCGTCGGCGCAACTACCTGCGCCGTCTCCCTCTTTTTTCGATTTGGCACCGCCTCTACAATGGGTCTACAATGGAGGGAGCGGCTCCCAAAAGCCAAATTCCCAATTTGAAACCCCAATTTGGCACACACTGTGGATGCCCTTAGATAAGTGGCATATTCCGCTAAAATAAAGAATGCTAAGCGACAGATGATATAACGTAACGCCTCCATGGTTCCCCACGAAAAACAAGACGCGGGACCTGACCCCACTAGAGGTGATGAAACATGACTGTCAAATCCTTTTTCACATTTGGCATTACAATAATTTGGCAGCTCTAGAATCGCCTCAACAAAAATCTGGCAGCTCTAGAATGCACTAATAAGCTACTAGCCCTCTAGTACTATATTATTTCCTGGTTGGTGCTTACTCCCTCCGATTCTTGAATAAGTGTACCTCTAGAATTGGTTCTAGTCTAACCTTTTAAAGTTTAACCAAATTTATACAAAATAATATCAATATATGTGATATAAAATCCATGTATTGTTAAAGTATATTTGAAAACAGGTCTAATAATACCAATGTAGTATCATAAATATTGTTACGTTTTCCAATAAAGTTGGTCAAACTTTAAAACAATTGATTTACATAGAAGGAAAACGTACAATTATTTGAGGACGGAGGGAGCATCTTCCATTTTCCGTGGACACTGGATAGGCAGCTCTAATTTGAGGCAAGCTCAGCTTGACTAAAACTTACCGGTGGCAGGACAGGAATACACGAAACTCGTTGAAATGTCCAAAAAAAAACCGTTCACAAACTTTGCCGCGTGCCTACTTGTTACCATACAACTACAAGTTGACTTAGAGCAATTACAATAAGATACAGTCAGCAGGCTATACGGTTTTAAATAATATTTTTGTGCTTAGGTGGAGGAGAGAGAATAGGAGGGATAATGGAAGCGGACTCTCATGCAAGAGCCAGCGGCAGCACGTGCTCCTAGGCAATGTATGAAAGTGACATATGGGCCACATATTAATAAAGAAGCACATCTTTATAGCTGATTATTATACATGTTGGCTATAGTGTTGGCTATAGATAACATGGCACTGTCTTATAGCCAACATCTGGCTATACGATTGTACTTGCTCTTAACCAGCACCAGGTGACAATTGGTTATGTCTGTCGGTTGGATTTCGAGGCCTCACTGTCCTGTACGCGCATGGCGTCTGCAGCAGCACCCTCCTCCTGCTCGTCTTTCTCTCACGTCAGGTGAGGACACTGGGATCAGGGCCGGCCCTAGAGGGTGGCAGGGTGGGCGGCCACACCAGGTACCCTTTAGTATATGTATTTAACAGAAAAAAGGAAATAGACTGGCTAGGCTATAGGAATTAGGGCCCATGAATAGGCGCGAACCAAAATATGGCCCAAAACGCTGGACACTGGTCGCATTAGCACGTACACGGTACAGGAACGATCAGAGGAACGATCGTTGTCCCTGGTCTCCTCGGCTCCTCACGACGGCAACCAACTCAAACCTAATCAATTATCCCTTGCAGCAGCTAGAACTCGGAGATCGCATCCTAGCAGCCGCCGCCCCCGGCCGCACCCATCGCCGCCGCCCGGCCGTCGCCCATCGCGGCGTCGCTGCAACGCTCAGGTCCTAGGCAAGGTAAATCTTATGTGCTTTTCTTTCTTAGTTTCTATAATCAGTATCACTAATCTGCATGTGTGTAACGGTGTGATATCCCAATATCTCCATAGCTTAATACATCTTATTTACTGTGTCCGTGACTGTCGCCTCGGTGGAGAGAAGCTTTTCAAAGTTGAAATTGTTGAAGAACTGCTTGCGGTCTACAATAACACATGAGAGGTTAAATGGGTTGGCAACATTGTGCATCGAGAAGAAACTATTGGATAACATTGATATCGATCCCATCATAAGTGAATTTGCATCAAGAAATGTTAGACCAAATTTTGAAGGTAACTTATATAATTTATTTCATATGTGTACTGTTTTAGACGCATTTAGTTATTACTGAGAAATATAGTTTACACACATATTCACTATTATTATGATAATGTCTGTATTAAGGGCCCTAAGTTTTAGTTTTTCTCTGGGCCCCGAAAATCTCAGGACCAGCCCTGACTGGGCCGACCATCTCTTCCCTGATCCAGGCTCCGGTCTCCAACACGTTGCTGATTGTGGTGACGTGCTCCTCCACCCCTTGGCGACTCTAGCCTGGATTTCTGTGAGGCTGCCCGTCCCGGCATTGTGACTCGGAATGGAGGCCATATCGTCACCATCTTCACCTTCATTCTATACGGCTTATTCTTATAAAATAATAAGTGTTATCCAAACATCGTACGAAAGGTATATCTGCCAATACAAATCACGTGTCGGATAGAGTGGCTACATGAATGAGCCACCTAAAGAAGGACAAATCCCTATCAGACATAGTTTAATCTTCTAGTTCGCAACCAGTCACCCGTATTGAAGATATCCCAAACGACCGCCATCAGCCGAGTGCATCCAGAGTCCAGACGATGGCGTGCTCCATAGGTACAAGGTTGGACCACAAGTTGATCCAGTAAATAGCTCTATGAATAACCTGCAAAAAATTCCCAGCCATCTCATTGTTAAACACCACACCCATTACGACTATTTCAAATTGCCCAAAGAAAAGCACATACTCCTATGCGTATAGATGCTTTAGATTGCTTGTCCAACCTATTTAACCAGTTGCCGAACATATGTGAAATAGAGATAGGCGATGCAATACTAAAAGTAAAGTGAATGAGACGCCAAATCTTTCTAACAAAATCACAATCTAGAAAAAGATGATGAACCGTCTCTTGTGTGTCACAAAAGACACACTTAGTGCAACCACTCCACTTTCTCTTAGCAAGATTATCTTCGGTTCAGATCTCCTTTCAAGATAGGAACCACGTGAATTTTATTTTATTTTAAGAGAAACTTCCAATTTCCATAGGTAAGATCGTAAGTTTACGGTAGAACCATTCATAAAATCAGAATAGAGAGATTTAACTGACAAAATACCCGTAGGTGTTAACTTCCAACGAACTATATTTGGACTATTTGTAAGATTCACTTCCATAAGATTTTCTACCAAATTCATCCAGGCCACCCAAGTATTACCAACCAAGTTTCGTCTAAATTGAATATTTGGGTGTTCATGATTAAGTACCTCAGCAACCGAGGTATTCTTATATCTAAGAGTAGCAAAGAGAGCTGCATATTGAACCGAGTATTCTTATATCTAGCCACACATCCTCCCACACTAGTAGAAAACGGGCCTATAGTCCCGGGTCGTAAGGGCCTCTAGTCCAGGATTGCAATCCGGGACTACGCAATCGGGACTAGAGCCCCCCCTTTAGTCGCGGCGGCTCACGAACCGGGACTAAAGGCCCTCCACGCGGCCGTCCCAGTCGCCGCGGCCTGGAGGACCTTTAGTCCCGGGCCGTAACACGAGCCGGGACTAAACGTTTCCTGCCGCGACTGAGTTTTCAGCAGTTTCTCTGCCGCGGCAGGATTTGTATTGTTTCTTCGTTTTTGATCCATTTTATTTATTTATGTTTTAAATTGTGTTTAATTTCTAATTTCAAACAGGTTTCCATACACATATTTTAAGGTACTACGACATACGCAAAGTATACATAGATGCATATACATATATATGTAATGTTCGATCTCTTGCGAGCATACGTACATATACGAAAGTTCGAACATGTATCACATTGAGTTGAACATGGCAATTCACTATCGTGTTCCACCTAAAAGGAGTTCATCGTCCTGCTGATAATGTTCTCCTTTTGGATCAATGACCCCCCTCAATAGAAATCCCGCCAGTTCCTCTTGAATTTCTCGTAGGTGCTCTCAGGTTGGAGGTTCCGTCGTACATTCATGATCTATAATATATTTAAAGAGTTCAATAAGATATATAAGTTGACTGAAACACAACAAAATTCGTAGAAAATAAAACTGTGAATATTGTTTATATACTTGAATTGTGTTCTTATTATGTGTCCGCTCAGTGGTCAACGACCGAATGTACTCGCAGACGTAGTATCCACATAAATTAGTCCACGGTGGCTGCTGCAAACCCTTCACCGGTCTAAAAGTTAGCTCAGCTTTAAATTCACCTCGTGTGACCCATATGAACCGTTTCCAACACCTGCTTGGCAAGAAAAATAAACAAATGAGTTACTAATTACTTGATATGAGGAAATGACCGAGAAATATATATATATATATAATAATAATAATAATAATAATGTGATATTGATTGAAATTACTTCTGCGGCATTGCTTTTATTCCTTTCCATTGTTTGTCGTCGCTCCTATTTAATGAGTCCATGACTTCAACATGGGACTTCTCAATGTTAATGTTTAGCAGAATCCAGTGAAATCTGCGGACGTTTACGTAAGAAGACGTGAAGAATAACTCATCAATTGCACTTATCATCGAGTAAGAAAAAAAATTATATATGTACAAAGAGAAAAACACTCACTTAAAGTTTAAAGAAAATAGTATTTCGAAAACGAAGCTTTGCTTGACTAAAAATCTGTACAGGTCATCCTACGTCGCTGGGGTGGTGCTTTAACACATAGTCATTGACGATATATGGGTCGATGACCCCAACTTGGCCGACACTCTGTCTTTGGCATTCGAGATTTTTCATTCTGCATAATAGCGTAGAAAATAATATAGTCAGGATAGCAAGAAAAAATAATTAACTACATAAATATATAAATCACTTACAAAACATAGCAAGCGACGATCGATTTGTCGAGGGCGCGCTGATTAAATAACTGAAAAAATTACAACATATCAATCAATATGGAGTAAGCTTTGTAGTGATGCTCCACTCTAACGCCGGCCGCAAACCAGTCTTTCGCGGCCTTATTCATTGTTTGCCTCATATACCAAGCGTGGAGATTTCGCATATGTGTTGGTAGCTCTTGGATCGACCAGAGGATCCCCTTTTGCACATTGACGTTCTACGCCAGCAATTGGCACATATCCTATGCCTAACATGGCACCAAGAGGCATACCACTTTCGTCAGCACGTCTTTAGGCCTCCGATACAAAAATACACATATCTTGACATACTTGTGCCACTCTGGCGTTCAGTAATATGAAGTGCTTATCCATTTGGGCTCTATATTCGTTGTCGACATCGGAACTCACTATGAGCGGGGGTATCGATTGTTGTTCCTGTTCTCCGAGCTGGGCAATTTCTTTCTTTGCAGCAACTCTCAGAATTTAACGGTCATAGTCTGATCTCAGATTCATCTCATATTGTGCTGGTTGCTCAAGAAATCGCTTAGCCCATGCTACAGGTTTTTCAGAAAAAACCTGTTTCTCCACGGGCTTCTTCGGTGCAAAATGGGCCTTCACTTCAAGAGCCACATCCGCTACGGTTTGCTCATCAGTGTTATCATAAGGTCTTATTTCAAGAGGCTTTGGCTATTTCGGTATCCTTTTCGGCGTTGGAGTAGACTTAATCTTCTTAGACGTCTCATGGGTGGCAATGCTCTTCCGCTTTAGGCCCGGACATAGAGGGGGAGGCGTCGGCTGACGCGCCAGAGGTGGACTAGGGGTAGGCGTCGACTGAGGCGCCGGAGGTGGACTGGCAGGAGGAGGCGTCGGCTGACGAGCTAGAGGTGGACTAGCAGGGGGAAGCGTCGGCTGACGCGCCAGAGGTGGACTAGTGGTAGGCGTCGGCTGACGCGCCTGAGGTGGACTAGGGGGAGGCATCGGCTGACGCGCCTGAGGCGACATGGTGGGAGGCGTTGGCTGACGCGTCGGAGGTGGACTAGCAGGGGCAGGCGTCGGCTGACGCGCCTGAGGCGACATGGTGGAAGGCGTTGACTGAGGCGCTGGAGGTGAAATAGTTGGAGGCATCGGCTGACGCGCCGGAGTAGGACTAGGGGTAAGCGTCGGCTGATTCCTAGGAGTCGGTGGCCTTGGAGCCGAGGCTGGAAACCTGATGAAATTCTTCTGCCACAGAATGATATGGCCCCTGACATCCCGTAGTTTCTGTCGCGCCCTACCTTTTAATAAAGATAGAACACCTGTGTATCCTCTATTCCCAGGATCTCTGATAGCATACACATGCCAAAATGAAATATTCATTGCAATAGCATCATACTACAATGCTGATCCAGTGGATAGGAAATAAAATAGCCTTACAAATTGCATAGTCATCGTGGACTAGCCCAACTAACCGGGTTTTAAAGTAAACAGAGCGGAAAAAAAAAATCTTCAATGAGCCTTCTTCACTTCATGCGCCACATGCAGAACATGTTGGCGATAGACTCGAGATCCTAAACGAAATCCTCACTCATCTTCTGATTCATCTGCACGTTGGAATCTGCAGCCCCCACAGGGGAGGAAGTCAGTATAAACAATGTACTGGCAAGTGACACTTGTATGGTGGTAGTTTTGAGGAATAAACTAACTACATGATATTTGACGGGTGGAGTATGGGCTATTTGCATAAAGGCAATTTTGTCCTATATTTTTAAATCATTTTAAACAAATGAAAACATTTGTACAATCATTCATGGCTAAACCACCATAAAGTTGGACAAATCATCATGGCTAAACCGCCATGAAGTTTGTTAAATCATCATGGCTAAACCACCATGAAGTTTGAAATTCATCATGGCTAAACCACCATGAAGTTTGATTGTGGCATCATGGCTAAACCACCATGTGCCCTATAAAGGGTTTCTACCATATTTTATTTCATTCAGAAAAGATGAGGAGATCCTTCGGCACCAACTCTGTCTAGCTGCTCAACTGGCCCATAACCGGGGACACGGCTAAGATATTAGTTTTTAACTCTGCAGAGGTTGTGCACTTTCACCTTGAGACTAATCCTCCCCGAGGGAAGAATGAGACAAGATCTTTGGGAAGAGGGATTCAACCATACCAGTATTGACTCGTTGCCCCTAAAATTCTACCACCCACTGTCAATACAACAAGAGGAACCCCCACAACTTACTTAATCTTGGCAGAGCCCATATTACCTCAAGGCTGCACTGGAAGCTAACTATACACTGAAGACATACAAATCTCTTTAATCCTGGGTGGCGGTCCACAAGTGTACTCTCAGGTGACAGCCCCCACATTCATGGCTAAACCACCATGAACATGGTCCTGAGTAGCCACTCAACATAATCCAAGCAAGGTTCAGTCCACCCAGGTGTTTCATTGGGTTGTTAATTTTCAATTTTCAAAACATCATAACCCAACAAATAACATCAATAGTTATGATAGTTTTCTAGCATAGCTAAACTAGTACCTAGCAGGGGTTTCAGGTTGGCTACACACTACTAGGTGTTCTGAGCATAGCATATACTTGGAAAATAATAAAATTACCTATCATGCATACTACTTAAAACACTAATGCAATTGAAAATAAAAGTGGTACATGAGTATCACTTGCCTTGTGGAAGTTGGTATAGAAACACTCTCTTCACAATTTGAACGTTTCTCTCCGTACAGTCTAAACAATATAAATAAATAACAATAAACAAGCAATTCACCAACATACAAACAAATACAACAAAAATACAATACAGAAGCATAACAAGTTATTCAACTTGATTGGTGTTAACATGGACAAGGTTTTGACACGTAATTCAATAAGAAAAAAGAACTAAGTGTTTGGTCATGGGGGTTTCCATTGGTGGTTAAGGGTTGTCAAGGAATATCACTTCACTTAATATACAAAAGAAGTAGATGTGATATGGTTTAGGGTTTAACACTTAATTCAATGCACAAAAGGAATTAAGATGTTTTCAGTCAGTCTTTCCACATTTATAAAACAAACTTTTGGAAGGATCCTAGGGTTAGTATTTTATCACAATGGTCACACAAGGCTTGGTCTAAGGGTTTTAGAAAACAAATTCATGATCAACATGATTTATTTTGTGGCTTTGGGTAATAGGGTTGAAGTAATTTACAATATTGCTTATCAATTTACAAAAGGTATTGGGATAGGGGTTTTAGAAATCAAAACCATGACCAACATGATTTATTTCATGGCTTTGATTTAGTAGGGTTGAAGCAGTTTACAATATGGCCTGTAAATTTACAAAAGGTATTGGGCTATGGGTTTCTGGTCCAAAAGTTACTTTCCATATGGTCACATGAAATTGGTGACGGTTTTGATCAAAATGATCATACCACAATTTTCCTAAAGGGGGTTTTCATCAAACAACACTCAATTTATAAAGGCTGACTACTATGTATGATTTATATGGAAAAGATTACATGTAGTGGGTTCTCTGGTCACAAATAGTTTTGGTACTGGTTTCCCTGGTCTAAGGTTACTAAATGGAACAATTTTCTAGAAGAAAACTAATTAAATTTATTTATAGAATAAAAACTAGGTGCAAAATACTTAAATGGCTATTTAAATTCTAATCTCCATTTTAATTGGTTCAATTATTATTTTGGGTCAGAGGTTATGAAAGTACACGTCCTAAGGATTCCAAAAATATTTTATTTGTAATTGGATTTACTGAATTTTAATTATGCCAGAATTCATTAAACAAGCATATTTAAATTTGTACCGATTTAAATTTGTCAAATTGCAATTTGGGGAGTGCCAAAAGTTTCTACATGTTCAGAGGATTTCAAAAAGTCCAAGTTTGCTAAATTTGGCCTTATGGTTAAAAAGTTATGATGATTGCAAGTTGCGGGGACTTTTTTTGTAAAACTGCCAACTAAATTATTTTCGGCATAAAACAGAAAAAATGGCTATGCCACGTGGGGCTCTCCTATTGGCTCAGGATTGCTGGAGTGGTTAAGTTAGGCGCTTAGGGACGTTGGATCTAGATAAAAAGGTGGCTTACCCCTTCGGGTGGGGATCTAATCTGGGCCTTCCGTTTTGAATCGTACGCGACAGAAAGGGTGTGGAGCTCACCGGTGGTGGGGGCGGCCGGAGAATGGCGACGCGGAGGCCGGAGCGCACGGGATCTCGACGACGACGATGTTTTGGTAGCCTTACGGGATCGGGGAGGTCACCACGAGGTTCGCCTTGATGTAGACGAGTTGATGGAGATAGTGGCGCGGCCTCCCGTTTCCTGGATGGGTGCGCGGACGGAGAGCTCGGGACACCGGCGACCTTCGGAAATGGATGGCGCAGACGTTCCTGACACAGGAATATCGGGAAAACCCCTCAGGGGTTGCACACGAGGAAGTGGAGTAGAGGAGGGGGAGAGTGGAGCCAGGGACCTTTTTTCGCGGCCGCTATCGGCGAAGAACGGCGGTGGGACGGAGAAGCTCTGGCGAGCAATACCTCCACCGTGGGGGCACGGTTTCCAGGGGAGAGCGAGGGGAAACATAGAGGAGGGGCAGGGTCACTCGTCTAGGGGGTTTAGGTGCGAGGAGGGAAGCGGGGGAGGAGATCGTGCGCAGGCGATCGTGCGCCTGTTCGGGTGCGGGGGCGGTTGGAGGTAGGGGACTGACGTCAGGCTGATGTCAGGTGGGGTTCACCCGTCAGCCAGATAAGTGAGAGAGAGGGGGAGCTTGGGTTGGGCTGGTTTCTGCATGCGCACGTGGGCGATAAGGGACGGGCCCAGTGGGCTAGCTGCGCAGGAGAGAGAGGGCAGAGAGGGAGAGATGGGCTAGGCTGGTGGGTTTTTTTCTCTTTTCTCTTTTTTTGTTCTGATTTGTTTTTCTTTTCTGTTTTTCTTTATTTAATGAAAGGAACCCAAAACAAACTCAAAAATTGGTATAAACCAAGGATTTGTAAAAATATAATTTGCAAGGTTTAAACTATTTAAAAAGTTTTGGTACTTTTGTAAAATCAAAATAAATTTTATTATATGGAAGATAGCAAATGATTTGAAATAGGGTTTAATAAATTAAGATAGGTGGTCTCAAATGTAAATATTGGTTTTCAAGATCTTTTATTTGTTTTCAAAATCAAAATAATTTATATAAACACTTTATTGGTTATTACTTGATATAAAATTTGAAAAACATTATGAAAACATTTTTATAGTTATAAAATGGATTGAAAACTTGTTTGTAAAGAGGTTTGCTAAGAAGAAAATATTTTCTCTTTATAATGAAACTAGATTTAAAATAGGCTTAGGGTTTAAGGAAGAAGGTAATTTGGATTCCTAAATCCAATTTCATTCAAATGTGGTTTTTTTTTCTTTTGTTTCTTGCATCTTATTTGGTTTTGGTGACTTGTTTATCATGAATACAAAAGTTTCAAATTTTTGTGATTTTTGAGTTTCTCCAAAAATCAGGGATGTTACAGATTACCACCCTTAAAATAAATCTCGTCCCGAGATTTGGGAAGGCTAGAAAGAAAGGTTTGGGTAAATGTGTTCCAGAACAACTAGGTGGGCAACCACCCTTAAAAGAAGTTTTTGTGGGTAGTGTAAATTATCTTGTCCTCGGGTTGTTGAGTCTATTCTCTTCATCTTCCATAATATCCTTAAGTAGCATGTATCAACTCCTTGTGGGTATTTGGGATCTTGAATCCATGTTTTCATCACATAGGGCTCTATGTGTCCCCATTCACTTCCAATAGGATGAGTCTATTCTCATGGCTTGAAGTGTGGTTTCACTCAAGAAGGCTTGAGTAGAACTTTCTCTTGCATTAGAGCTCCTAGATCAATACAAGTCCGTTGAACTACTTTTGACTCTGAGGGGTCACTCTTTGGGTCAATAAAAAATCCTTGGGAAGTCTAACCTTCACTTCAGCTTCTTGGATGATGTGAGGAACAAAGAAATTTCTTTCTCATAAGTCACTCCACAATAAAGGTGTGGTGCATTTCTTCCCATACGGAGCTTCAAATGGTGCAATTTCAATACTATCTTGGTAATTGTTGTTGTAGGAAAAATTCTGCATATGGTAAGTTGTCATCCCAAATAGATCCATAGTCTAAAGTACACGCTCTCAGCATGTATTCTAACATCTGATTTGCTCTGTCAGTTTGGCCATCAGTTTGAGAATGAAACATTGTGCTGAACTCCAGTATGGTTTCTAATGGCTCATGTAGTTGCTTACAGAAGTATGAGGTAAACTAGGTACCTCTATCAGACACAATACTCTTTGGAACACCATGAAGACAAACAATCCTCTTCATGTATATATCAGCCAACTTAGCACTGGTGTAGGTGGTCTTTACTGGCACAAAATGTGCTATCTTTTGTCAATGATCAACTTCTTCCCAGATAGAATCTTACCCTGATTTGGTTCGAGATAATCCAATGATAAAGTCCATATATATCATTCCCATTTCCTTGGCGATATTTCATCATGTTGTTGTATCTCTTGAATGCAAACACCATGCCATTTCTAACGAAACTCTCATGGTAGGCAATATCTTCAATTGTGATTCCTCTAAGATTGGCTTTGTCCTCACCGAAGTTTAGTACATTTCAGTAACACTTGCCTAACATAGGGATATTATTACATCTCACCCTTCTATGGTTTTGGTTTGATATCGTCGTCACTTGACTAAGGCTCAAGGAAAACATAGTTCCTTCAACCCAACATAGTAAGAGTGAATAACATGAGTAGTAGGAATGGTGATCAGTCCATCCTGCACCCATATCATTTTCCACATGTAGATTGACGAACTACGTGATCTAACACTTGGTCATTCTCACTTGTCTGACAGAAGGTTCCCAAACTATAAGCCAAACCTGAACTAAACTATCGTTTCTCCGACTAGTGGGGTTGCGTAAACTATTTGCACCTCCAGTTGAACAGTTGCATCTTCTTCATATGCTCTTCTCATAGTGTAGGTAGCTTTCCAAAAACTTAGCTCATTTGAATCAGACTCCATATGTCCATTATCACTAGTTGATAAAATTGTTGCTCCTTAGGATAGAGGTGCGTTGACCATGAATGTGATTGTTCCTTCACACAGAAGAACATAATCCTGAGATCTTTGGTATTCCTCAGTTGGATGGTTGTCTCAAAAGGTGCTCTTGGGTGTCAAGTCAGTTATTGCACTCCAACTTAGAAACTCACTATGGTTGGTAAAGAGGTATGGTGTTGGGTTTGGTTTGGTTTAGCATGGATGAGTAGACATTTAGAAAGAGACTAAAATAAGGTTCCTACCCAAACAAAGCATATCAAGGCAATTCATCAAACAAACACCATCTAACCACACGTAACAAACATCCACCACTCCAATCATCAAGGTTTAACAAACAACCTAGTATTTTCATAACACACACAATTTGTATGATCAATACACTAACACGTTAACGTTGATCTAACAAGGTAAATAGATTGGTGGTCTCATCTATATCTTCTTGAGTGTCTTCAATTCCTCCTCTCGATGTCTTGAGGGGTTTATGATTGTTATGAAGCCTAGGTATATCTCTAAGTTCTTCAATTGTCTTGTGTGTAGATCTTCATGTTGAAACCAAAAGGTCATGTGAAAACTATTCCTTTCACTCCATGATTTTTCACCAATCATGTCTTGATGGAAAACAAGTGGTAGGTCATCTATAACAAGAGAAGAATATTTTCAAGGTGAATAATAGATGAGAGGATATGATAAAGGTTAAGGTGTGATGTTCTGTTTCTATAGGTTCAAAGAAAGTAGATTTTCAATCCTAGGGTCTTTTCCTAGTTCTAATCCAAACTTAACTTAGGGTCTGGATCCTACATGCAACACTATGCTCTGGTACCATTTTGTAGCGCCCTACCTTTTAATAAAGAGAGAACACATGTGTATCCTGCTATTCCCGGGATCTCTGATAGCATACACATGACAAATTGAAATATTCATTGCAATAGCATCATTCTACAACTTTGATCCAGTGGATAAGAAATAAAATAGCCTTACAAATGGCATAGTCATCGTGGACTAGCCCAACTAACCGGTTTTCAAAGTAAACAAAGCGGAAACAAATCTTCAATGAGCCTTCTTCAGTTCATGCGCCACAGGCAGAACATGTTGGCGATAGACTCGAGATCCTAAACGGAATCCTCACTCGTCTTCTGATTCATCTGCACGTTGGAATATGCAGCCCCACAGGGGAGGAAGTCAATACAAACAATGTAATGGCAAGTGACACTTGTATGGTGACAGTTTTGAGGAATAAACTAACTACATGATATTTGGCTGGTGGAGTCTGGGCTATTTGCATAAAGCCAATTTTGTCCTATATTTGTAAATCATTTTGAACAAATGAAAACATTTGTACAATCATTCATGGCTAAACCACCATAAAGTTGGACAAATCATCATGGCTAAACCACCATGAAGTTTGTTAAATCATCATGGCTAAACCACCATGAAGTTTAAAAGTCATCATGGCTAAACCACCATGAAGTTTGAGAAATCATCATGGCTAAACAACCATGAAGTTTGATTGTGGCATCATGGCTAAACCACCATGTGCCCTATAAAGGGTTTCTACCATATTTTATTTCATTCAGAAAAGATGAGGAGATCCTTCGGCACCAACTCTGTCTAGCTGCTCAACTGGCCCATAACCGGGGACGCGGCTAAGATCTTAGTTTTTAACTCTGAAGAGGTTGTGCACTTTCACCTTGAGACTCATCCTCCTCGAGGGAAGAATGAGAGAAGATCTTTGGGAAGAGGGATTCAACCATACACTACAAGAAATATGCTGATACATGACGCTCAATTTTCGTCACTAAATCGTCACCAAATTTCATCCATGACGATCTTATGACGAAAAACAAATCGTTAAAAACCGAGCGTCAGTAATGGTTCACCACGACGATTTTGTAGGAATCGTTATGGACATCCACGACGATACAGGAAAGTCATTAATCTATGACGATCCAAAATCGTCGTGAGCAATCCGGCCAGGACAGCTCAGCTCCGACGTGGCCTATCCTACGTGGCAGAATAGTGACGAAATGAAATCGTCGTGGACCTAGTTCAGCCCGGTCCATTTTGTTGGTCTGCGTGGGCCTAGCCCAATAACTTGGCCGTTGCTGGTCCTTTTCTTACTTGGGCCTGGGCATTTTTCATCTATGGGCCTCGGCCTCAGTATGATCTTTTTGTTTTTAAATTTTAGGAAGTATTCATTTTACTATTTGTTTGGGTCGTGGCCTTTTAGAGCCCATATATTTCAGTCCATTCTGAGTATTTTGCACATTGCTTCTGCCAGGCATGGGCCTTTTAGCAATCCACTAACTTCTGGGCCTCTAGTTCTTAATGCACAGGATAAGAGGACATTCTTTTTCTTCTCTCTCCAGGTACACATTTCAATCGAATATATCAACGAATTTGAATAAGAAATCAAAATACACAGGAACATAAATTTCAGCATTCATGCAACTTATTAGCAAACTTCAAGACTGCAGGACACTAGTGTATAAACAGGAACATTACATTCAATGTTACATAAATAGCAAGGAACATCCATTCCAGCTGTACGATATATGCATAACTTGTTCAGGATCATGAGTTCAAGCGAACATCAGAAGCTGCAGTGTACTTCAACAACATGTAGAGCAATGTGAGCTCCTTTCATCCCCTTCATTCCATCCTTGAGTTCTTGTATCGGGTCAACCTGCAAAAGCACCAAAGATACAGCAAAGAAAATCAGACAATTATTTTTTCAAAAAAAGGTACAACACCAATACAAGCATGGCACACCTAGCAGACTAAATCTAATACTGCATTTCCACAACAACAAGTCCTCCTTGAAATTAGACCAACTATATTATCTAACCTATCAAAGGATGCAACAACAAAATAACTTGCTTTAAACACACTTATGCCTTCCAATTTGAAAAGGCTCCAGCCAAGTTAATTGCAATCACGAATTTAGAACAACCACAAGAAAATAATGCATTAAACTAAATTAATTAGGAGAGTGCTGACTAGGAGGCAGAACACAATAGATCATATCATCAGAACAGTACATGTACTGGTATGGGATGGCTGCAAGTAAATCTTAGCTACTGAGCATATGATACATTCTTAGATCATATCATCAGAACAATACATGTATTGGTACCATGCATGGGATGAAAACGCTACTACTAGTAACATGCATGGGATGGCTGCAAGTAAATCTTAGCTAATGAGCATCCGATACATTCTTAGGATCATCATATCCGCTATAGATGAAAATGTTACATGTTCATTCAAACAGCGTTGCTAACCACTCCATTTACACAACAACCACTCGTCGCTAGCTGGTTTACATAGAGCATTTGGCTTCTCCGGCCACAAGAAATCATTCTGTCGACATGCAACGAATATCCACACAAACATACAAGAACATGATTTACTTCTTGACAGCAAAACCAAACCACCAGGGTGCGGCTACAGCATACGCACACACGGCCATGGCCAAGAGCCCCACCAGTAGACTCAAACAAACTAATCACAAAACTATTTGTCAGATTTAGCAACAACATCAAACACATACATGACCATCTGCAGGCTGCAGCAACTATGAACATTCAAAAGCGCCAGGTTTGAGAGACTGGGATCACCTTGGCTCGAGGAAGCGCTTGTCATCCACCGGTGACAGCGTCCTCTCCAGCAGCATGACACATCCACCGATGCGTTACTCGTTGGACATCAGGGTGTACAATTAGCTACAAATAAAGATTAATCTTTTCAGCAGAGTCAATGCAGACACAGTCCTACTCATGCAACAAAAAATACACTACATACGAACCTGAGGAATTATATGACGCATTTCTCACTTTGGACCAAACTCCTCTGTAGCACACAACATTGAGGAAGCTCAGTAGAAAACTGCACGGTATGACTACACTGCAACAAGTAATTCCCGAGATATACGAACCACGAGACAGGAAACAAATTAGAACGACACAGGAGCAATTTGCCGACCAATGGTACCAGATGGAAACAAAAAGGAAATCAAGTAGCAGTTCGAGATGGGTAGAAGGGAAATAGCTTACAGTATCGGATAGGGGCTTCGACTTCTCACCACCGGCCTTGCCAACCTGCAAGCAATTCACCACCACAACCAAAATTGATTCAAAACTCACAACACAAATCCATCGCAGCACTATGAACGAAACTGGAAGAGAAACGGCGGAGAACGGGGGCGCTTACCACGGTGACCTTCTTGTTGTTGGGGTGCTGCCCTCCCTGCAGAAGGGGAACCAATCCCAAAACATCCGTCAGAAACACCACACCACAGCAGAAACAAACTGAAACATGGGATGCTTGGGCTTGTTGGGGTCCTTCTCGGCCCTTGTCTTCTTCACCGTGAGCCTGCACGCACGCAGCAGCAAAAAAGCCAACAACAAATCGAGTCAGACCATACGCAGAACCGCTCGAACACGCAAGCTAAATAGCAGGAAATCGAACTAGGAAGACGGGAGATGACGGGATCGGACGGGGTGGTTCATGCTCACCTTGGCCTTCATCTCGAAACCTGCAGCACGGAACAGATCGAAGCGCGTCAGAAAGACTACAAGGAGCACCGGCTGCCCTGCTTCACCTGGTACTGGCGTTGCAGTGATTTGGTGAGTAGGCGTCGAAGACAGGGGGAGCACCGGCCGCCGCTTGTCTTATGCGTCCATCCGCACCGCCTTGGGATGGAGAGGGAGGCGATGAGCTTCTCCTCTGTGCTACAAGCCGCGTCAACGATGGCTTGCTACTGCCAGATGCTCAGAGGCTATGCAGGGAGAGGACAGACGGTGTCTAGAGGCTATGCGGGGAGAGGCGATGCGGTGTTCAGAGGCTTCGATCTAGACGTGGTGCGGGAGATGCGAGAGCTAGGGTTTTCCCGGGGGTTTCTTCTCTGGAAGAATAGGGAACAAGGTGGGGATCTGGCTCGGGAAGGAGGGAGGTGGTGGCGAGCAAGGTTTGGGTCTGGGGCGGACAGAGCAGGAGGAGGTTTGGGTATGGGGCGGCTGGAGCAGGAAGGAGGTGCTCGCTCGCGGCGGCACTGAGGAGACGAGGAAGATGTGGAAGGGGGAGTGAGATTGGATCTAAGGAGAGGGGATTGCATCGTCTCCTGCCGGTTGGATCTGAGTGGTGGGTCCAACGTCGGGAGAGCGGGATATAGGCGCTCTTGTTCCCTCTAGAGTGTCCCAAAATTTTAGGATGAAAATTTAGGAGGGAATTTTGGTGTAAAAGACATGGGGGTTTTGGTAGTATAATTTTGAGATTTTGTTGTAAGAAATATAATTAATACAAGAAATAAAGAAACAGGTAGACATTGTTCAAAAAATATGACAAAGATGGTAGATTCATATACAAAATATAAGAAATTTTCTCTTATTTTAGTCCGTCACGAGACATGACAAACCTAACGCACCGCAGAAGTTTTTCATTTTTTCGGGTTTTTTTAATTTCTAGCGGCGATTTCAAAACCCGTTCTAATTCAGCGTGTCGACCGTTCGTGGCTTGTGGTTAAATATGTGTCACATTTTATGTTCAAGAAACCAAATTAATCCCTCTTAATATATTTTTGTTCACCTCTTTTAAAAAAGACAAACTTTTGTCGATTCAACTCGAAGAGGGTCAACCTTTTGTCGATTCATCTCGAAGAGGGTCAAATAGCAATGTTGCCCAAGAAACTTTTATTTTTCATTGAATAAAAATATCATTTTCCATTTTTGGTGTGCTAAAAATGGTTTTTTTTGTGAAGCACCTACCAACAATATGTTACAAAATTGCACAAAATAAAATTATACAGGTATTATAACACATTTCATGTTCAAATAACAAAATTACTACCTCTCAATAGATTTTAATACACCTCTTTTGAAAAAGACAAATTTCTGCCGATTCAGGTGGAACCGGGCAAAATTTGAACTACAGGTGCCTTATAGTTTGCCCATAATTTTTTGTTGAAATCATTTTTAGGTACACAAGTACCTATTTCAATAGAGATGTACCAACATTTTATCAATATTCACCCCCTAGCTACGAACGGTCATGCCCGCCGTCTTGACTTTTTCCTAAAACCGGCTTAGAAAATTCCAGAAAATTCAAGAAAATTCAAAATGATGCAAGACCTTCGCGTGGTGTCATTATATATGTCCTAGTATCCACCAAAAATAATAAACTTGGAATAAGACAACTGGGTTGAAAAGGTGTCCATAGAAATGAGCTATCTCCTACGAAGATTCTTGGGTTTCAGGCGAAATAACGGATGTTATGGCCACACTCATGGCATAGTTTGTTGAAATGTGCCCATATTCTACACAAGCATGCATAATGGAACAACTAACAATGTTCACGAAGAAACTTTTATTTTTGATTGAATAAAAACATCATTTTCCATTTTCGGAGTGTCAAAAAAGGCTTTTTTTGTGAAGCACCTACCGAAAATATGTTACGGAATTGTACAAAGTAAAATTCTAAATATATTATGTCATATTTTATCTACAAATAACAAAATTAATACCTATCAATAGCTTTTAATACACCTCTTTTGAAAAAGACAAATTTCTGCCGATTCAGATGGAACCGGGCAAAATTTGAACTACAGGTGCCTTATAGTTTTCCCATGATTTTTTGTAAAAATCATTTTTAGGTACACAAGTACCTATTTCAATAGAGATGTACCAACATTTTATCAATATTCAACCCCTAGCTATGAACGGTCATGCCCGCCGTCTTGACTTTTTCCTAAAACCGGCTTAGAAAATTCCAGAAAATTCAAGAAAATTCAAAATGATGCAAGACCTTCGCGTGGTGTCATTACATATGTCCTAGTATCCACCAAAAACAATAAACTTGGAATACGACAACTGGGTTGAAAAGGTGTTCACATAAATGAGCTATCTCCTCCAAAGATTCTTGGGTTTCGGGCGAAATGACGGATGTTATGGCCACACTCATAGCATAGTTTGTTTAAATGGGCCCATATTGTACACAAGCATGCATAATGAAACAACTAACAATGTTCATGAAGAAACTTTTATTTTTCATTGAATAAAAACATCATTTTCCATTTTCGGAGTGTCAAAAAAGGCTTTTTTGTGAAGCACCTACCGAAAATATGTTACGGAATTGTACAAAGTAAAATTCTAAATATATTATGTCATATTTTATCTACAAATAACAAATTTAGTATCTCTCAATAGCTTTTAATACACCTCTTTTGAAATAGACAAATTTATGCCGATTCAGCTGGAACCGGGCAAAATTTGAACTACAGGTGCCTTTTAGTTTGCCCATAATTTTTTTGTAAAAATCATTTTTAGGTACACAAGTACCTATTTCAATAGAGATGTACCAACATTTTATCAATATTCAACCCCTAGCTACGAACGGTCATGCCCGCCGTCTTGACTTTTTCCTAAAACCGGCTTAGAAAATTCCAGAAAATAAAAAAAAATCGAAATGATGCAAGGCCTTCGCGTGGTGTCATTATATATGTCCTAGTATCCACCAAAAATAATAAACTTAGAATACAACAATTGGGTTGAAAAGGTGTTCACATAAATGAGTTATCTCCTCCGAAGATTCTTGGGTTTCGGGCCAAATGATGGATGTTATGGCCACATCCATGGCATAGTTTGTTTAAATGTGCCCATATTCTATACAAGCATGCAGAATGGAACAACTAACAATATTCACGAAGAAACTTTTATTTTTCATTGAATAAAAACATCATTTTCCATTTTCGGAGTGTCAAAAAAGGCTTTTTTGTGAAGCACCTACCGAAAATATGTTACGGAATTGTACAAAGTAAAATTCTAAATATATTATGTCATATTTTATCTACAAATAACAAATTTACTACCTCTAAATATCTTTTAATACACCTCTTTTGAAATAGACAAATTTATGTCGATTTAGCTGGAACCGGGCAAAATTTGAACTACAGGTGCCTTATAGTTTGCCCATGATTTTTTTTGTAAAAATCATTTTTAGGTACACAAGTACCTATTTCAATAGATATGTACCAACATTTTATCAATATTCAACCCCTAGCTACGAACGGTCATGCCCGCCATCTTAACTTTTTCCTAAAACCGACTTAGAAAATTCTAGAAAATTCAATAAAAAAATCGAAATGATGCAAGGCCTTCGCGTGGTGTCATTATATATGTCCTAGTATCCATCAAAAATAATAAAATTGGAATACAACAATTGGGTTAAATAGGTGTTCACATAAATGAGCTATCTCCTCCGAAGATTCTTGGGTTTCGGGCCAAATGACAGATGTTATGGCCATATCCATGGCATAGTTTTTTTAAATGTGCTCATATTCCACACAAGCATGCATCTTGGAAGCACGGACAATGTTGCCGAAGAAAGTTTAATTTTTCTGTGAATAAAAATATCATTTTCCATTTTCGGAGTGCGAAAAACAGGGTTTCTTGTGAAGCACATACCAAAAAAGTGCCGCAAAAATGTACCAAATAAATTTATAGAGTTATTATACCACATTTCATGTTCAAATAACAAAATTCCTACCTCCCAATAGTTTTAAATATACCTCTTTTGAAAAATACAAATTTCTTCCGATTCAGCTGGAACCGGGCAAAATTTGAACTACAGGTGCCTCGTAGTTTGCTCATGATTTTTTGTAAAAATTATTTTTAGGTACAAAAGTACCTATTTTTTTCATAGAAACGCCAATATTTTTGCAAAATTCCACACCTAAGTCTGAATGATCAAGCCCGACGTTTTGACTCCAAAAGTGTAATTCAAAATCCCCTAAAGTCCTCAGAAATATATGATTATGGGACTGGATATGTTTTTTAACAAAAAATGGTTCATATTGGTCTATAATTACTATAAATATTTTTATTTTTTTGTCATAATTTATTTTAGTCAATTTGAAGGTCAAATTCAAATTATAGAAAATGAAAACAAACAAAAAGAACAAAATCGAGCCAACCCAACCAAACCCAGCTAGCTAAGAAAGCAGGCGCAGTTCGTTGAAGGCCGAAATATGGCCCATGTCAAGAAGCATGCACTTTCTGTCCAGGCCGAAATATGGCCCATGTCAAGAAGCAGGCGCTGTTCGTTGCACCTAGGCCCATGTTCGGTCGAACGAACACTCAAGTAGCTGGAGTGCATCCATTGTTCAGCAAAGATAGCTTGGCCTAGTGGTTAGCCTCTCGGTGGCGAAGCGCGAGCGCTCGGGTTCGAATCCCGCGGAGCACTATTTTTGGGAGTTTATTCTCCTGAGTTGGAACTTGGAAGTCACGTGTTGTCGCTCCGGGTCCTACTTGTCAGACGCGTGCCATGTCAGCGGGTCTCCATGTCAGGTCGCTCTGGGTCCCATATGTCATTTGCTTCCATGTCAGGTCGCTTAGGGTCGCACATGTCATTGGGTTCAGGTGCAATGCCAACTAGAGATGACACATAAGCTAAATCGGTGATGTGGCACCCAGTAGACAGGACACATAGGCGGAATTGATGATGTGTGTGGCCTCCATGTCAGGTCGCTCCGGGTCCCACGTGTCATTGGGTTCAGCTGCAATGAGAACAAGATATGACACGTAAGCTAAACCGATGATGTGGCACCCAGTTAACAGGACACATAGGCGGAATTGACGATGTGTCCATCCAGTCATATTAACACATTCACATATAGGACGCCGTGACGATTTCAATTCGTCGTGGTCGCTTAAATATAAGGCCATGGTCGTCTGTGACGATTTCAATTTATAAAATCACGACGTTTTTAAGGCAAATCGTCGTGAGAATGCATGGTTTTGATCCCCTCTAACGGCTTATGACGATTTGGAACAAAATCGTCGTAATTTTATAACAATTTTGTCCGTCGTTATTACGAGAACGTCATGTATCAACACATTTCTTGTAGTGATACCAGCATTGACTCGTTGCTCCTAAAATTCTACCACCCAATGTCAATACAACAGGAGGAACCCTGATGACTCCCAAGTGCAGGAGATCAATTGTAGTACCTTTCGATAAGTATTTGAGTGTCGAACCCACGAGGAGCTGAAGGTAAGCTATCTATTCTCTAAATCCCTATAACCCTCTTATATGGTTGTTTATGCAAAGCAATAAGTTTGACTAAAAGGAACTAACTAATTAAAAGCAAGTGACGTGGAGTGTGGTTTGTCTAGTAACTAGTGAAGCAAGTTTAAAATGCAAGTAATCCTAAAGCAAGTTTCTAAAGCAAGTTTCTAAGAAAGTTTCACAAGTAGCAAACAGCAAATATCTCAAGTATCTCAAGGGAGCAAGTGTTCTAGCAATAAGTGTTTCGTTCGTGTGGTTGTCACAATTAGTGAAGCACATGTTTTAGTCTTAGTTGTTTCTTCTAGGAAGGAGCCATGAATAGGTATAGTCAAGTAAATGATCTACAACCCCTTATGATGGATCATGTGGCCAAGTAAATGACTGCACAAGATTGATTAAGACATAAAGTCCCACCATAGCCTTACGTTCTAAGGTCCCCTATATATATCCCCCAATAACTTAACTTTGTGGCTCGGTCTCAGGTTACTGTCACTCCCAAGTCACCACCACTCCATTATGCTACCGGTGATCACCTTACATGCATTCCCCAACATATGTGTGCACTCATATATTGTACATAGAGACAATCATAGAAGATAACAAACTTGTATGCAACCAATCAACAAACTATTTCACCATTGCCAAGAACAATTCACTACTCAAACATAGACGGGGAGACACAATACATCAAGGGAATATAGTATTGCATCATACATCGTGTTTGCCAAGAGATTAAAGTGGAGAGATGGAGCTGATCTTGCTGTAGATGTTGATGATGAACACGCCGGAGGGGGGTGGAGCCCTCCGGGGGTGATCCCGGCGGCGTTTCCCCCCTCCGATCTTCTCCGGCAGTAGCCTTCTGTCTCTCTGTTTCGTGGTTTCGTCTCTCGGCGCCACCTCCTCCTCGAAAAGGCTAGGGGACCCTTTATATAGTCGTTTTTAGGTCACGAGACACTCGGGAGAAGAAAGATCGACGGCATCGGAGCCACGGGGGCAAAAAGGGGGCCCCACACGCGGCCAAGGAATCTGGCCGCGTGGAGGGTCCTCTTTTCCACCTGGTTCGCCTTTTGGCCCTCTACTTTGGCCCATGGTCTTTGTCTCGAAAATTCTGAACCGTGCTCTTTGGCCTTGCCCTTTTTGGAGTCCCGAAGCTCCCGGAAAGTCTGAAACACTAAAAAGTACATTTTCTGGAAAAACAAGGTTAGAACCAAAAGAAGGGGGATTGTTCAGAAAATCCCCCAAATCATTATAAAACATGAATATAAGTTGCTAATATGTAGGAAAAACAAGTAATAACATGCAAAGTTCATGTATGCATTTTACATGCATCAACATCCCCAAGCTTAACCCATACTCGTCCTCGAGTATGAAGGTGATAAAACTAACATGGACTTTGTATTTTAAAATAATCATGGAATATCAAAGAGGATTATTCATGCTACATATAATCAAATGATTAATACTAGAAATGAGTAGCAATATACAGTTCATGTTGTAAGAAATATCAAATATGCAAGCAAAGATGCTTCATGAAAGTTCACAAAGTGTATAATGAAATAAAAGCACTATGGACCAAATGCATACACAAAATGAAAAATAAAATCCTATATTGGTCAAAGAATAGCATAATGGAAAATAGAAAATATGGTGGACACTTTGGAGAAAATTGAGTAGAGGTAAAACATGATCAAGTCTTATTTAGCCTCTAAATTATTCAACTAAAATTACTAATTGAAATGTGGTATCCATTGATATAGGACTCTCATTGCCCCTTTATCACTAGCATCTTAAATGGTGAATGTTGAAGTAATGTGAATGACAAGGTGGTTGAAAGCCTCATGCCCCGTGAGTGTGAAAACCTACTCCATGATTACTCAACTTAAGATTCCTAATAAGCTTTGTACAATCATAATAAGTATTAATGACATCATAGAGAACCGCAAAGAGGTACCTCTTTCCCCATGACATGGAAACAAGCCCATGTTACAATGACAAGACAAACAAACGGAGTAGACTCATCATCCTTTTTCTTTTCATTCACTATTATGCATAGCTTCTTATTTTATTGTAGGATGTGTTGTAGAGTCACTCAAGCTGTAAGTAAATTTCCACCATGATAAAGCATGGCTTGGGTTAGCGGCCCAATGCGTTTCTCTAGTCATATAGATACTTACTCATCAAAACTTACTATTCCTCTATTTCATTTCGGCATGGCAGGAGTCCAAAAACAAAAGTACATGATATCAACCAAATGTAAATTTTTGTGCAATGTTGAAAGCTTTCCGGTGATACACGTTTATAGCTAGCTCCCAACCACACACTTGTCAAACGCAAAACTTGTGGCTCCCATTATTGGGTCATGTTTATTAGATGCATAAAAAGTAAAGTGTGCCTTCAAAAGTTCGTGAGAGTCCTATCCCAAGTTCAACCCATGACAATTAATAAAGTGAATATCTTAATTTAGAACATAAATAACACAATAACATGGTGAACATACTCAGAATAGCAATGAAGCTAATGGGAAGATATGGTGGACTCACTGGAAATACTTGGCTAAGAAGTGTTGGAAACAAGTTTTCACTTGTTGGAATTTTTAAATTTTTGGCTAGCAAGAGGGAGATAGTTGACCAGCTACTATGCATGCATATGTCCATAGAACTACTCATTTCATGACAAACTAAATAAAACATCAATTAACATCAATGACATGAATAAGAGATAGCTCAAGACAACATTATTGCAAATTTCTACACATAAAAAGCCTATAAATCATGCAAACATATGTAGCTCTTCAAATCAACCATGGCATCCCTATTCCAAGTCATAATACTAGAATACAATACATTCCAAACCCAAACTCCAGTAGCTCAATATCATATAAAATGATGGGTGTGGTCTTATCAAAACAAAAATAAAAACAAAAACTAGACGCTTCAAGTCTCTACGATAAATGCTTTGCCTAGAAAAACAGAAAGTAGACGTGTGCTAACCAAAAGAGTGTAGCTCCAGTGGGGTGTTCATCACATCCCCAAGCTTATGTCTTTCACCATTCTTGGATGTCTTGAGGCGCACCTCCTCCATTCCCTGTGAAAAAACTTCACAAAACATGTTTCTCCCATTCTTTTTCTGTGGGGTGAGATTAGCAAGGACAAACAAATCACATGCTTGCTGTGTAAAATTCCAAATAAAATGCTCCAGTAGATATACAATAAGGTTCATTATGTTGTATGTTCACTCTCTTGTTTGAAAGAATCATGGAAATTCGATTCCCAAGCCCAAAGAGTGCATAAAACAAAAGAAGGCAGAATCTGTCCAGAAAAGCAACAGCAGCAAAACGAACATTTTTCCCTAAGCTAGACTCGTAAAAAAATTAAGCCAATTTTTGTGCTTACAGAGGATGAAAAGTTGCAGAACATAATAAGAAAATTAGCTCAATCCGACATACCAATAAAAAACGTAAAATCATACGGTGAGCCGACTCGTGCTGAAACCGAAATTTCATGCACTAGGATAGCAACTTATAAGTCCAAATGGGTTTGACTTGACTCTTTATTGAAAACTCCAGAATTAAAACAAAAAAAACTAATCTCTTGAGACAGCAAGAGGACACTAGGAAAATCCAAACAAAAACAACCGGGTTGCCTCCCGTAAAGCGCTTTCTTTATAGCCATATAGCTAGGCTTTACTTACTTAACATCATGATGGTTGGAGTGAGGTGGCTCGGCATCCCCAAGCTTGGGTTCTTGTACTTATTTGATACATGTAGGGTGAGCCCAGGGGTACATCCCCAAGCTTGATTGGTTGTCCCTCTTGATCTTTGTTCATCTCACTCAACTCTTCCTCCTGCAAAATTCTTCTTACACAAATCTCAACATAAAACTTGATTAGAGGGGTTAGTGCCTCCATAAATAAAATCCACATAGGTATAGCAAAGACACATCATGAGTTGATTCTAAATATTAACTACTGTTACTACAGTTGTGCATTGCTCCTTGATCAAAAGAACCACACAAAACACAAGTAATGAGAGCAATGCAAAATAAAGACATAATCTGCCAAAAACTGAACAACCCGTAAAGAGTGAATTTTTAGAGGCACTTAAGTTGCTCAAATCAGAAAACTTAAAACTAATGAAATATGTAGTGATAACTAAATATTTCTGTCGTAAATTACCAGGTCATAATTCCACTTCTGTGATTTTAAACATTTTTCGCAGTGAAGTTCAGGAATCTGTTTTCTTGACAACTAATTACTATTGTTTAATCCTATCTCTCATATAAGATTATTCTTGCCATTTAAGATGAGAAATAAGACAGAAATATGATGTTACAGTAGTGAACTAATATTTTTATTGTTTTTAGCTTTGTAAAATGTTTTAATGATAGAGACTTTGCAATGGTTTCATTGGCATGAACAACACATGTTCAAGGTCGACCCCAACTTCTCCATTACTCATCTTTCTCATTTACTTTCCCAAATTTTTTTATAAAATGAAAATATTAAACTAAATGATACATAACAGTAGGTAAAGGCATTTTACATGTTGTAAAGACATAAATGTGTGCTTAAACCGAATAGGAAATTAAAGCATAAGGAACACACCAAAACAATATTAAACAATTTATTTTTAAGTCTAACCCATTTCCTATGCATTGGCATTTTGTAATGAAACAAATAAAAGAAGCACATAATAGCAAGCATAGAAAGGTAGATCAAGTGCAACTTCAATACTTTCAGCATAAAGAGGGGAAACTTAATATTGTTGAAACATGTGTAACCATGTTTCCCTCTCTCATAATAATTTTCAGTGGCATCATGAATAGATTCAACAATATGAATATCACACTAGTTGAATGCCCGTGCGCTGCCACGGGCCATTAATTTTTTTTAATGCATATAAAATTTACATGTCTTCACATGAGCTTCATTTCCTTGTGAATTTTATGTTTCCTCACACACCAGAGTCTCAGGGTCTATCATTTTGACTATCGACACCATCCATCTCCATCCATAATCTGTACAAGTTAAACATACACATAATTTTTTTAATAATAGGGTTATGGTTCCTACTCATGCCTTCATTATTGTTGCCACCACTGAATCTCATACTTATTTTTCAACAGAAGCCTTCAAAAGTAGTATCATCTAAAAGATGCTTCAGTAGTATTTCAACACCCAGTCCACACTATACAGGTTTCTCATTCTGTTCAGGAAGTTTGTTCTAGTGGTATGTCATCTTCATTTTTCATCCTTAAAACATGTAATTCAAAGAAAATTAATGCATATACCAGGACTTCCTGGTATGCTGATACAAACATACAGTATCACATCACGGCAGACAATTATGAACCCAAATAGAAATCATGAATCATGTTGCCAATATTGAAAAAATCTGGATTAAGTTCAAAGTAGTATGGAGAGAACAAGTGGTTCCCTTCCTTCTGTATCACTATCTTTATGGTAGTAATACATCTAATGCGTCTATGGATTTACTTCTCAACTTGACTGCCACATGTGTGTATCATTATTACTATTATAAACACAAATATAAAATGTTAATTAAGAAAGGATGTACATAAAGGTACAAAATATGCAGCTTTAGCTGACCATGCAAACAAGGCTAAACGGTACAAGGATGTAGAAGAAGCAAAAGAGCCTGAGGAAAACAAAAACTATTTCATGAATTCTACTACTCATGCTAAGAGCACTATGCATGGTTTATTTGCAGTAATGTTCATTGGGCATCACTGTACTATTATAAACACAAATATGAAAATGTTGGGGAAAAATAAGATCGAGGAACTTACAAAAAATAAAAAATAGCAATAGCAAAGAAGTGTGCAAAAAACTCAATGGCCGAGGATACGCCCAGAGAGCAGAGTAATAGGCACATTCGAGCAGGCACCTCCAAGTCCTAAGTAATCTAGCAAAGATGCAACCGTTCCTTGCTCTCATTGGACACTGGAAAGCTAGCTTTATGTAAAGTCAAACTCATTGGACAATTAGATGAAGAAGATAAGACCATGTGTGAACCCTTAGCGTGTTAGCGTGAGCGAATCAAGAATTCCGTGGAAGATGCACAAACATGCAAACACTCTTCGGAAAACCGCCGTATCCAAGGGGAGATGGATAGGAACTGACATTGATGATCATCTGATAAATTTTCCTAACGATTTCATATCTCGCCACGGAGGGCTGATGGTAATACAAAGATGTCAAAAAACACGCTATTAGTGGATATCAAGAATCAATTATAGAACTCAAGAGAGAACTAATGAAATGTGAATTATTGAATATATAAGAAATACCACAAAGTCAAGCCCAGGCAGCTGCCCCGAGTCGCCGGGTACTGACTCCTATTTTTTCCTTGCTCCGTTGCTGTGAAAGGCTACATCATGGTAATACTTTTGTGATGTAACGACACATACATTATCTGATGAAAAATTAGGGGAAAATGGATATTAAAACCTAAACTTTGATGGTTAGACTATGGTATCAAACAAAACTAAATTGAATTCATTAACTTAAACTTTCCATGTAGTCACCATGTTAAGAAACTGTTATTGTGACACACTGAATATGCATTCGAGTGATGAATCTACTACTACTGACTTGCCTACTAAAAATGAGAACCACAGCCAGAAATTTGGCTATTCACCCCCTTGTTCTCAGCTTGAAAGGATGTTAGCTACTCCAGTAACCTTGCGCTTTTTATTTCAGCCAGAAAGGATGGGTCAGCACAACCTACTCAATCAAGTAGGCCTCGGATCTCAACATCACGTCCGTTGTCCAACTTCACAAAAAAAGGACCATGGTTTCAATCCATTGGCGATTTTGCATATGTTTACGGGAATCTTATCGGCTAGCTCAACTCAAAGGCTATTTTGCATCTTCACATGATAATCTGCACACTACAGCAAGCCGGCTGATCACATCAAAGCTGCATTTTTGGTGCAGTCTTGACGATGGAATCACCAAATTCGTCCCAATATTGCAATGGAGTGCTGATGTGCCGAGTAACCAAATACAAACACTCACCTATAAGAAAATAAATCTATGCACACGACTAACCATTCAACCATCCATGTCGATCATCCAATGCAAGCATTCACAAATAAGAAAATAAATCTATCCACACACCTATGAGCATTCTCTACTCCATAATCTACAATCTTCAATATAGCTAGCGAAGAATAAATGATTGCTTGACAACTACCATTATGGCAAAGCTCCTCAAATATAACATATGTCAGTATTTGGAACTATCACAATAAATAAATGAAGATAAGACACTACTCCGGCCGCATCTAGGTAACTGCCAATCTAGAGACATTTTGGTAGAAATCCTATGAGTCAAGCCTTTCGTGCCACTTCTTTTTCCTATGGATCGCATTACTTGCCAGGGAGAGTATATCTGCACCTTTCTATATTGGCGTGTAGTTAAAAGATCGCTGATTCAAGGTCACAATGGAAGATATCCTGATGCTGATAATTTTCATTGGAAAGAACACTAAAATTCAAGGTCCAATTTAGAATCTAACGAGATGCAGTATGCCACATAAAACTTCAGAATACCATTACAATATAACTAACAGAATAATGTTATCTTAACTGAAGATAAAAGTTGACGAATTGACTCACACGGATGCTAACGAATCATCAAAAATGAATGTTATAGACTTGATAAGTGAGGCAACCTGTCAGCAACTGTACAAGTCATGAAAGCCAGAACTAATTGTTATCAGTGGTAGTTCCGTAGTCACACGTTCTGCCCAACCTAGACCTACTATGCTGAATATCCATACATGTAACGAAATATTAGGGTCATGACACGAACCAGATTGCACAACCCTCAAATTTAACCCTGAAAACAAAAAAGAAAACACTTGATAGCGCTCAATCGTATTACCCGCACATGCCAGAAATTACACAAAACCACCACAATTGCGGCTAGTGTTTCAAAAATCCACTACAATACGTCAGGATTTCAAAAAACAACCATTTCAGTGCTAACATGTAACAAAAAACACTGATTCGTCTGTGACGCTTGTTTAATACCGAAACTAACGGGTGGGACCTAGTGTCAGGCTGATGTGGCAAGCAGGCCCTCACGACGTTTGACTTACCTTGAGAATAGGCCCACACTTTACCACAACCGAAATGACTCTCATGGACGTTCTGACAAGCACCTCCCCTGCACCTCCCGAGCTTGATGTAGCAGCGAAAAATGGCTGGCATATGACGGTACTCCGCCCTGTGTGGTGTCCAGCACCACCCGGAGCCGCGCTTCCCACGTCCAGAAGAGCAAGGAGTGGCCGACGCTGGCGCCGCGCCGTGCGGCATGAACTCGAAGACGAGGATGCGCTCTGCACTTCTCCTCGCACAAGCACAGAAGAGACACAGGGTCACGGTGGTTGACGCGGGTCAGCAGCTGCAGTTCCGACCTAAACACGCCCGCAACCGCATAAAACCACCGCCCCTGCAGCGCGCCGGTGGGCGTGCGCTCGATGGTCTCGTCACTCCTCGGTCGCACGCCCGCCTGCCCTCGGCAGCAACCGTTCTCTGCGCGTCGGCGCGTCCGCGCCGTGTCACTGCACTCATCGGCAGCGCGCCTTCTTACCATGGCCGACGCCGTGCGCCGTCGCTCTCGCCGGCCACGCCTGGTCGCCGCGTCCGTGCGTGCGCTGGGCTGTGGGCGTGCTTGCAAGCTAGCTCTAGGGACGATTGACCGAGCGTGTAACTAATGCTGAATGGGGCGATTGATTAGGTGTGTAACTAATGCTGATTAAGCCATTAATTACTGAAAAATAAAAATAAAGTGGTGACGAAGTGGAGGACAGGACGTGCGGGGGTCGGTTGAAGGAACCAAATTCTTTTTTAAGATAGTAGAGATTTTTTTAGATGTGACATAAATGATAGGAGGAGAGAAGAGAAGACATGACTGCATGCAACTAACAATCAAACAAACTTGACAAGATAAGACTGCATGTAGCTAACAAATGTAACAAACTTGATAAGATAAGGCTACATGCAAGGCAATTTTTTTAGTGCGGTGGCATTCTTACTGTAATTTTAGTGAAGTGTGACAACATACCACCACATCAACCTTAATAGTAAAGATAAAGCATTCTTATCATGAGCCAAATGCATAAAAGAATCACTACTCTCCACATAAGTAAAATCCTCATTAGTGATAGTGGGAGTTAAACATTCATAATTTTCATTGCAATCATCATATATAGGAGGCATAGTATCATCAAAGTGAATTTTCTCCTCCAAGCTTGGGGAACTAGAAATATCATGCTCATCAAAACCAACTTCCCCAAGCTTAAAACTTTCCATAGAATCAGCAAGTATATCATTTTTATCCTCAATAGTAGGGGGACTAAAAATATCATATTCATCAAGACAAACTTCCCCAAGCTCAAGGTTTTCCTTAGCAATAAAGGTGTTCAAAGAATTAGTACTACCACAGATATGATTGTTGTGCAAATAATTTTTCAATTTCTCCTCAAACACTTCATGTCCTAATTCAAGATAGATATTATACAGTTCTAAAATTGTTTGGTTGTTTTCCATTTTATAATTTTTTTTTGTGTTTTAGGTTTATATGTTAGTATGCAATGCAAACAAGAATAAAAGCTTATCACAACGCTCCCCGGCAACGGCGCCAGAAAAGTGCTTGATGACTCCCAAGTGCAGGAGATCAATTGTAGTACCTTTCGATAAGTATTTGAGTGTCGAACCCACGAGGAGCTGAAGGTAAGCTATCTATTCTCTAAAGCCCTATAACCCTCTTATATGGCTGTTTATGCAAAGCAATAAGTTTGACTAAAAGGAACTAACTAATTAAAAGCAAGTGACATGGAGTGTGGTTTGTCTAGTAACTAGTGAAGCAAGTTTGAAATGCAAGTAATCCTAAAGCAAGTTTCTAAAGCAAGTTTCTAAGCAAGTTTCACAAGTAGCAAGCAGCAAATATCTCAAGTATCTCAAGGGAGCAAGTGTTCTAGCAATAGGTGTTTCGTTCGTGTGGTTGTCACAATTACTGAAGCACATGTTTTAGTCTTAGTTGTTTCTTCTAGGAAGGAGCCATGAATAGGTATAATCAAGTAAATGATCTACAACCCCTTATGATGGATCATGTGGCCAAGTAAATGACTGCACAAGATTGATTAAGACATAAAGTCCCACCATAGCCTTACGTTCTAAGGTCCCCTATATATATCCCCCAATAACTTAACTTTGTGGCTCAGTCTCAGGTTATTGTCACTCCCAAGTCACCACCACTCCATTATGCTACCAATGATCACCTTACATGCATTCCCCAACATATGCGTGCACTCATATATTGTACATAAAGACAATCATAGAAGATAACAAACTTGTATGCAACAAATCAACGAACTATTTCACCATTGCCAAGAACAATTCACTACTCAAACATAGACGGGGAGACACAATACATCAAGGGAATATAGTATTGCATCATAAATCGTGTTTGCCAAGAGATTACAGTGGAGAGATGGAGCTGATCTTGCTGTAGATGTTGATGATGAACACGCCGCAGGGGGTAGAGCCCTCCGGGGGTGATCCCGGCGGCGTTTCCCCCCTCCGATCTTCTCCGGCGGCAGCCTTCTGTCTCTCTGTTTCGTGGTTTCGTCTCTCGGCGCCGCCTCCTCCTCGAAAAGGCCAGGGGACCCTTTATATAGTCGTTTTTAGGTCACGAGACACTCGGGAGAAGAAAGATCGACGACATCGGAGCCACGGGGGCAAAAAGGGGGCCCCACACGCGGCCAAGGAATCTGGCCGCATGGAGGGTCCTCTTTTCCACCTGGTTGGCCTTTTGGCCCTCTACTTTGGCCCATGGTCTTCGTCTCGAAAATTCTGAACCGTGCTCTTTGGCCTTGCCCTTTTTGGAGTCCCGAAGCTCCTGGAAAGTCTGAAACACTAAAAAGTACGTTTTCTGGAAAAACGGGGTTAGAACCAAAAGAAGGGGGATTGTTCAGAAAATCCCCCAAATCATTATAAAACATGAATATAAGTTGCTCATATGTAGGAAAAAACAAGTAATAACATGCAAAGTTCATGTATGCATTTTACATGCATCAAACCCCCACAACTTACTTAATCTTGGCAGAGCCCATATTACCTCAAGGCTGCATTGGAAGCTAACTATACAGTGAAGACCTACAAATCTCTTTAATCCTGGGTGGCGGTCCACAAGTGTACTCTCAGGTGACAACCCCCACATTCATAGCTAAACCACCATGAACATGGTCCTGAGTAGCCACTCAACATAATCCAAGCAAGGTTCAATCCATCCAGGTGTTTCATTGGGTTGTTAATTTTCAATTTTCAAAACATCACAACCCAACAAGTAACAACAATAGTTGTGATAGCTTTCTAGCATAGCTAAACTAGTACCTAGAAGGGGTTTCAGGTTGGCTACACACTACTAGGTGTTCTGATCATAGCATATACTTGGAAAATAATAAAAGTACCTATCATGCATACTACTGAAAACACTAATGCAATTGAAAATAAAAGTGGGACATGAGTATCACTTGCCTTGTGGAAGTTGGTATAGAAACACTCTCTTCCCAATTTGAACGTTTCTCTCCGTAGAATCTAAACAATATAAATAAATAAAAATAAACAAGCAATTCACCAACATATAAAAAATACAACAAAAATACAATACAAAAGCATAACAAGTTATTCAACTTGATTGGTGTTAACATGGACAAGGTTTTGACACGTAATTCAATAAGCAAAAAGAACTAAGTGTTTTGTCATGGGGTTTGCCATTGGTGGTTAAGGGTTGTCAAGGAATATCACTTCAGTTAATATACAAAAGAAGTGGATGTGATATGGTTTAGGGTTTAACACTTAATTCAATGTACAAAAGGAATTAAGATGTTTTAGGTAAGGCTTTCCACATTGACAAAACAAACTTGTTGCAAGGGTCCTAGGATTGGTATTTTATCACAAAGGTCACACAAGGCTTGGTCTAAGGGTTTTAGTAAATAAATTCATGATCAACATGATTTATTTTGTGTCTTTGGGTAATAGGGTTGACGTAATTTACAATGTTGCTTGTAAATTTACAAAAGGCATTGGGATAGGGGTTTTAGAAATCAAAACCATGACCAACATGATTTATTTCATGGCTTTAGTTTAGTGGGGTTGAAGCAATTTACAATATGGCTTGTAAATTTACAAAAGGTATTGGGCTATGGGTTTCTGGTCCAAAAGTTACTTTCCATACGGTCACATGAAATTGGTGTTGGTTTTGATTAAAATGATCATACGACAATTTTCCTAAAGGGGGTTTTCATCAAACAACACTCAATTTATAAAGGCTAGCTACTATGGATGGTTTATATGGAAAAGATTACATGGAGTGGGTTCTCTGGTCACAAATAGTTTTGGTACTGGTTTCCTTGGTCTAAAGTTACTAAAATGGAACAATTTTCTAGAAGAAAACTAATTAAAATTATTTATAGAATTAAAACTAGGTGCAAAATACTTAAATGGCTATTTAAATTCTAATATCCGTTTTAATTGGTTCAATTATTATTTTGGGTCAGAGGTTATGAAAGTACGCATCCTAAGGATTCCAAAAAAATTTTATTTGTAATTTTTGGATTTATAGAATTTTAATTATGCCAGAATTCATTAAACAAGCATATTTAAATTTGAACCAATTGAAGTGTGTCAAATTGGAATTTGGGGAGTGCCAAAAGTTCCTACATGTTTAGAGGATTTAAAAAATTCCAAGTTTAATAAATTTGGCCTTATGGTTAAAAAGTTATGATGATTGCAAGTTGTAGGGACTTTTTTGTAAAACTGCCAACTAAATTCTTTTCGGGATAAAACAGAAAAAATGGCTATGCCACGTGGGGCTCTCCTATTGGCTCAGGATTGCTGGTAGGGTGCTGACTGGGCCGAGCACGTGGCGTTGACGTGGTTAAGTTAGGCGCTTTGGGACGTTGGATCTAGATCCAATGGTTGCATACCCCTTCGGGTGGGGATCTAATCTGGGCCTTCTGTTTTGAATCGTACGGCAGTGAGAGGGTGGGGAGCTCACCGGTGGCGGGGGTGGACGGAGAATGGCGACGCGGAGGCCGGAGCGCACGGGATCTCGATAACGGCGACGTTCCGGTAGCCTTACGGACTCGGGGAGGTCACCACGAGGTTCGCCTTGATGCGGACGAGTTGATGGAGACGGTGGCGCGGCCTCCCGTTTCCTGGATGGGCAGCGCTGCGCGGACGGAGGGCTCGGGACGCCGACGAGCTTCGGAAATGGATTGCGCGAACGTTCCTGACACAGGAAGATCGGGAAAAAACTCTTAGGGGGTGCGCACGAAGGAGGAGGAGAGTGGAGCCAGCGACGTTCTGTCGCGGCCGCTATCGGCGAAGAACGGCGGCGGGACGGAGAAGCTCCGGCGAGCAATACCTCCACCTTGGGGGCACGGTTTCGAGGGAAGGGCGAGGGGAAACATAGAGGAGGGGCATGGGCACTCGTCTAGGGGGTTTAGAAGCGAGGAGGGAAGCGGGGCGAGGAGATTGTGCGCAGGCGATCATGCGCCTGTTCGGGTGCGGGAGCGGTTGGAGGTAGGGGACTGACGTCAGGCTGATGTCTGGTGGGGTTCACGCGTCAGCCAGAGAAGTGAGAGAAAGAGAGGGGGGAGCTTGGGCTGGGCTGGTTTCTGCGCGCGCGCGGGCGATAAGGGACGGGCCCAGTGGGCTGGCTGCGCGGGAGAGAGAGGGAGAGATGGGCTGGGCTACTGGGGTTTTTTCTCTTTTCTCTTTTTTTTTGTTCTGATTTGTTTTTCTTTTATGTTTTTCTTTATTTAATGAAAGGAAACCCAAACAAACTCAAATATTGGTATAAACCAAGGATTTGTAAAAATATAATTTGTGAGGTTTAAACTATTTAAAAAGTTTTGGTACTTTTGTAAAATCAAAATAAATTTTATTATATGGAAGATAACAAAGGATTTGAAATAGGGTTTAATAAAATTAAGATAGGTGGTCTCAAATGTAAATATTGGTTTTCAAGATCTTTTGTTTGTTTTCAAAATCAAAATAATTTATATAAACACTTTACTGGTTATTACTTGATATAAAATTTGAAAAGCATTATGAAAACATTTGTATAGTTATAAATGGATTGAAAACTTGTTTGTAAAGAGGTTTGCTAAGAAGAAAATATTTTCTCTTTATAATGAAATTAGATTTAAAATAGTCTTATGGTTTAAGGAAGAAGGTAATTTGGATTCCTAAATCCAATTTCATTGAAATGTGTTTTGTTTTCTTTTGTTTCTTGCATCTCATTTGGTTTTTGGTGACTTGTTTATCATGAATACAAAAAGTTTCAAATTTTTATGATTTTTGAGTTTCTCCAAAAATCAGGGATGTTACAGTTTCGCATCTCCTTCAGGTGTAGGGATGTCAATCTCTAGGTCCTCATACCCCTGCACTAGTTGATCCACCGTGACACGAGCATAGCCAGGTGGAATTGGATTCCCATGGTGGAGTGCTCCAGGTAGACAAGATAAAGCAGTGCCGGACGCCACCTTGAAGGACATGTTCTTCATTGGCTGGTGTAGCTCCCACTGTTTCATCTCTTCGACTTCATCCAAGGGGTAGCGAGGCGCGGGTGCATCATCCATCATTGTATGATCAGCAGCCTGCGTGGAAGCCATGCTGCTTCTCCGATGGCTATGATTATCCATTGGAGGGTCGTCGTTCTCTCTGTCGGGCTTAAACAATCCCTTTTGAGTGTTAGCCATTGCTTGAATGAGTGAGTTGGTTTATACCACAATTTTCTCATTAAAAACTTTTTCCCTTGTTTCTTCGTTCACCGTCCCCCCATGCCCGTACCACCACCACTTGGCCGTGTGTAACAGCCCTAGGCTGCTAGAGAAAGTTACTGGAAATTTTGGGTAAAATTTTCACTTTTCCCTTTCTTCATGCATCATGGCGTTCATATTAAATTGCTAACAATAAGTCAACTAAGCTGCAAGGCCTTATGAGAAAACAAATCCACTCACAAAGAAAACCACTTCTTGATCTTCCATATTTGTCAAGGAAGTTCCAAGAATTTAATTGATAGTTTGGCAGCTATAATAAAAATGCCAATTATTTAGAAAAAGAGAGGCATGCAATCTAGCTTCATTCAAATGGTTGCATATTGTTTTCAAAACCAAATTTCTTTACTGAATTGCTAAGGTTAATGTAAAACAAATGTTGAAAACAAACTAAAGAGGTGGCACCACCACTCATAAAAATATTCAACACATTGTTCCAATTCCATCCTTGCAATATTTTTCTAAATTGAAAATTGCTCAAAGGGCAAAAAAAAACTATTTTGTGAGCTTCCAAATTGTTGAGGAAGTTGCAAGATTGATTTATGGAAGTTGTGAAAACTTTGAAAAAATCCCAAAGGTAAATAAAAGAAAAAGGAATTCATATTTCTCACTCCATCTTGAACTCAAATATTTTCACAACTTAGCAAGCTCACAACAAAAGTGGTGGGGTATGTTAACTTGTTATTACAAGCGTCCACTAATATTTTTACAACCCTTGGTTGGAGAAAACAAATGCCTTATCAATTGGAAAAATACCAAAATTGTCAGAAACTGAAAACTCAACCAAGTTACTTCTGGAAAGTTGCTCCAATTGAGCTAAAAAACTTAACCAATAATTCCTTATGTTCAATAAGGGTCACACAAGTGAGGTCACCAGAAATTGAATTGATTAAGGCCCTGAAAACAACAATTTTCTTCACAGTAATAAACAAAAAGTAAAACAAGTTTGTTCTACAAACTTTATCCAATTGCTCTGAAATTTGTACCATAGTCTCTTTATGACAAATAAGGAATACTTGCAAGAGCCCATGAATTTTGGAAGTGTTTAACTATTTTTAATAAGTCAAATGCTTTTCTGGCAGAAATGAAATTAAATCAAGTTTGTTCTACAAAATTTATTAAAATGATCTCAATTTTCTACGAGTTCTTCCTTATGGTAAGTAAGAAATTTCCACCAAAGATCATAAGATTTTGAATTAGTTAAGTGTCTCAATTAATTGCAGAAACGAAATTAGAACCAGTTTGTTCTACCAGAGTTATCCATTTGAGCTCAAATTTCTGCCAGTGGTGAATCACACTAATTAAGGAAACTCCACAAAATTTCATTTCAATCGAATTTACTTAAGGTGGTGCAAACATCATTTTTTCAGAAGAGAAAAGGGTAGAAAACATTAAAAAAACGTGTGTGTGGGGGGGGGGGGTCAGAAGATGGTCATCTTCTTCGTGTAGCCAAACATGAGAAGAGGCAGGGCCACTGTGCCGCTGTCCCTTGCTGCGCCCCGTTTGCGAGGTGAAGAGGAGCCCCCCCCCACGTTGCTCTCCTCCTCCCTCCTCTCTCTCCCCTGGCCTGCTCCCTCTACATCTCCCTCTCCTTCTCCATTTTCTTCTCTCCCGAGAAAACCCTAGCAGCCATGGAGACCACTTTTTCCCGTCGTTCTAGCCACCGTAGAGCACCGCCCGTTTGGGGCAAAAGATGCGCCTCCCCACTCTCTACCTCCAAACGGGAGGAATCGAATCGAGAGGCCTCCAATCGCCGCCGCCGTCCATTTTACTCCGCAGCCCGAGGCAACTCCGGCGAGCTCGCCGCCGACGCCCTCGAGCTCCTCCGACCTCACAGACCTCGCCATCGTTCTCGTGGTGAGCCTGCTCTTCTCCCCATCGTCTTTACCCCTCCCTCTGTCACTAGGACGTGTAGCGGCCGTAGCCCGAGCACCACCGCCACGCGCCATGGACGGCAGCAACGCTCCGGTGACCATGGGGACGCGGAGCCAACACGGTGAGGTTCCTCTCGTCGCGTAGAAAGCGTAGGTGCTTTTGGTTGGGCAGGGCGTGGTCAAAATCGCCGGATTGGACCTCGCCGGAGAGCCTCCCGCCGGCGATTGACGTCATGCCGACGTCACCCTGACGTGCTCGCGGGGTTGACCCATGTCAAACCGGCTTGTGGCCCCTGGCTCGCCTGCGTGGCTGTCCACCGTGGCTCCTAGCATGCGGGTCAGTCTCATTCTCTCAGTGGCTAGCTCCCCCGTCCCCTGTGAAAAACGGTTCGAGTCGATTTGTTTCAAAAATTGGAAAAGAAAACAGATTCAAATGATATAATCTAAAATTCATAGAATATTCATACATGATCCAATTTGAATAATTCAAATTTCCACAGACTCAAGGTGAGTAACAATTTTTGTTAATGTAAAAATGTAAACATGTTTCTGTAATAATTATGCACTAAATAATTAAATACAGAAAAGGGGATAAAAATTGGAATCTTGCAAAATTCATAACTTGAGATCTGTGAATTCAAATTGAGCAAACTTGGTCTCTAAATTTTTTTATTAACAAACTCTACACAATGGTGTTTTATTTTGTCACAATGAATTAAATTTCATCATTTTTCTTCTGTTTACTAAAAGGGACAGAATAAAAATGACTAAAGAAAAATGCCTAATAAATTCAATAATGATCCAAAAATTATGTGTAATGGCTTAAAATGTTCAGTGAAACATTTTCCACATGTTTTAAAGTATTTCACATGCTTTTGGAACTGAAAGTATCTCTGTTTAAATTGTTTAACAAAAATGGCAGAAATGAAAACAATAAGAATTAATTCATAATTATTGTTTTCTTCATCCAAAAATTATGGAAGGCATACCAAAATGTTAAGAACTTAAATATTAACATAGTACATAATTTTCATGCATGTTTACACATTGTTTAGGGTCTGGTCATGATAGGAGTGGTGAATAATTCACTAAGTTAATGCACGAGGGTATGCCAAATAATTCTAATTATTTGGGAAAAACCTCATTTAAATTGAGGATCATTTTATGATATGTTTAGTTGCATTAAAATGTCATTCCATCATGAGTGTGCATTGCACTTTCTGAATTTGTTATTTATGTTGTTTCTTCCGAGCTTGTTTGTGCTTTGGTAGATCGAGGAGTTGAAGTGCAACCAAACTTCTTCGACGATTCCTACCTCTGTCATTTCAACAAGGCAAGCGTAAATCCACTTCTTTGAGAATCTCTCTTGACCTATGTTTTCCTTCAAGTATTTTCTCCTCCATAATATTGCATTCGATTCAAACTTTTTGGCTATACTATCCTAGTAGTTGCATTTTGTTCCGGACACCATTACCTATTCCCTTCCTATATCCTTAGTATTGTCATGTGGCCCGAGATACTGCTATATGCTACTTGATTTCTTAGCCCTGCTTAGTTGAGTGCCTTGGGTCCGATGATTGGATCGTGGTTGGAAGATATTATGTCATGCCCGTATGTGTTCGGGACCGGTTGTCTCCAAATTAAAATGTAACAGGCATGGATGAGTTGCCATTGGTGAATGGTGGTGTTTTGCCTCACTCATGCCCCTAGGAGCGAGTTCTCCTCATCTTGAACCAAGACCGAGCGTGCTTCCATCGGTGGGACATATGGACTCCCTAACGACCAACTAACTTATGAGGTGTAGCCCGAGGTACTTAAGTTTGAGCTTTCCATTTGCGTGTGCGTGAAGACGGTGGACGAGCTGCGAACAAGGACGGTGGTGTTTAGGATGGTGGCCTCAGTCCAGGGTGTCGGAGGCACTGAACCTGAAGGGGAACGTAGCATAGAAAACAAAAATTTTCCTACGCGAGAGATACCCGAAAGGCCAAGATCTAATCTAGGAGACGAAGTGCAACGGGCAACAAGAGGGTTAAGGAGAACACATACCCTCGAAGACTCAAAGTGGTACGAGATCAAATCTCGTTGTTGGCGTAGTCGTACTCACACCGATCCCGATAGCGAGAAGATGGCACCGCAATCCGGCGGTGCATCCGTGATCGGTCACACGTACGGTTGATGACGACCTCCGTTCCCTCGTTCCAGCGGGGCGCGGAAGTAGAGGATCCCTCGGAACTCCAGCAGCACGACGACGTGGTGGTGGTGAAGAATCCCACGGTCAGGGCTTCGCCAAGCCGGAGACCATGAAATGGAGCAGCGGGTGGAGGGAAAGGGAAGTGGCCAAGTGTGTGGAGGAGGGAGAGCTCTCACCCTCCTTTTATAGGAGAGGGGGGAGGCAGCCCAAAGGGGGGTGCGGCCAGCCCATGGGGGTGCCCCCACCTCTTCCCTCATCATGTGAGTGGACACTCCACTCACACCCACTCATTTCCCCATTATTTCCCACTTGGAAAATCCAAAGGTTTTCTTTTAATAAATAAATAAAACCTTTTTATTTCTTTATTTCAGCATTTGTTAATTCCATTAACAAACTTTTGCATATAGCACCTCGAATCATTTGTTAATTCTATTAACAACCATTCGACGAAAAACCCCTTGAACTATTTCAATTTTCCCCGAAACAATTTCGGTGCTGTCCAAAATATTCTTCGATATTCCGTATCCTCTCAAACGCGTCATCGAACCTTAAGTGTGTCACCCTACGGTTCGCGAATAAGATAGACATGATCGAGACTCCTCTCCGATCAATAATCAACAGCGGGATCTGGAGATCCGTGATGACTCCTATATATTCAACGATGACTCTCGTGATCGTGTGAACCAACAACGTCGTGAACTATTCCCTTTGTCTCGCGATATTTTACTTGTCCGAGATTCGATCATTGGTATCAACCATACCTTGTTCAATCTCGTTACCGACAAGTACTCTTTTCTCGTTCCCGTGATATAACATCCTTGTGATCATATCACGTGCTTGCAAGCGGTTTCGATGTGATATCACCGAGAGGGCCCAGAGTATATCTCTCCGTCATTTGGATGGACAAATCCCACTCTTGATCCATGATCCTCAACTAATACTTTCCGAATACTTAACGACACCTTTATAGTCACCCTGTTACGGTGTGACGTTTGATGCCATCAAAGCACTCTTCCGGTATCAGTGATTGACATGATCTCATGGTCTAAGGAATAAGTTACTTCGTATGTTTGATATAACAATGTAAACTAAATGACTTGATCGCATTGCTATATTATCTTTGGGTATATGTTCATCACATCATTCTTCTAATGACATGACCCCGTTATTAATAACATCCAATGTTCATGATCAGGAAACCTTGATCATCTATTAATCAACGAGCTAGTTAAAAGAGAGGCTTTACTAGGAACCATTGTTTGTTTATTAAGCACACATGTATCAACGTTTCCGGTTAATACAATTCTAGCATGAGAAATAAACATTCATCATAAACAAGGAATAAGATAATAACCATTTTATTATTGCCTCTCGGGCATATTCCCTTCAGTCTCCCACTTGCACTAGAGTCAATAATCTAGTCTGTAAGCACTTTAACACATATGGCGTACCAGTGTTATTACCATGCTTTGCATGCGGTAAACATCATCAAAAAGATCTGAACTGTTCAGGTCCTATTGTATTTGCATGTTCTTTGCGTCTACACGCATCACTCATTCTCTAATGAGATGGCTTTGTATATATATATGGTCAATTGATGAAAACTTAATTCCTCAGCTTAAACTGATGTCACTAACATTGTGAAAATGTAGCTTCATAGTGTTAGCATTCTTGGAAACTCACCAAGTTCCGGTGATACCTTAATTCCTCAGCTTAAACTGATGTTACTAACATTGTGAAAATGTAGCTTTATAGTTTCAGCATTCTTGGAAATTCACCAAGTTCAATAAAGAACTCCTTGACACAAAATACGCTTATAATCAGTTGTTAACACAACGATATACTTTAGCCTTTGTTGTAGTATCTGTCACAATATTTTAATTTTGAAACTCTTTCAAATCCAGCATGGAACTTTCTTCCATCCTATTGTGCTACCGTTCATCACATATTTTAATTGAGATAAAATTACTTGAATAAATGACAAGACTATTAGTGTAACATATTACAACTAATATTTTGTCATTACTATATAGGAAAACATATCCTTAGCATTTCTAAAATGACACAAGGATCTCTCCCACTGTCGTCTAATCATCATATGAATTATCCTACTATAACATTTTATAGCATAGGACTCATCTGGTTGTGTACATAGCATGGAAACATGACTTAGAAATCTCAATTTCAATGATGCTCATCATGTGTCAAAACACATGAATCTTGCTCAATTATTTTCCATGTGACAAGAACTCCTTCTTATCAATTTTATATTGACTTACTTCAATATTTCATCTATGTAATTTGGCTTCAATCATATCAGGCGCTAGAATCCATCTTTTATAGACATCGATGCCCAATATCTTCCAAGCCTTTCATCAATATGAAAATCTTAACCGTGTTAATTTAAAATACATATTTTCCAATCAACCATATGTCATCTACATAAAGTATTGGAAATATGTCATAGCGCTCCCACTTAATTTCTTGTAACTTTACAAGCATCTTTATCGTTCATGATGGAATCAAACTCTTTTGATAACTTCATTAAGGTAAAGATTTCAACTTCGTTATGCTCACTTCAACCATTGAAGTGTGCATACCTTTCTAGCAACCTTTTTGAATTTTACAAAACTCTCAGACTGTGTCAAGTACACATCCTTGATAAAACTTCCTTGAGAGGAGAGTTGGTTTTGTTATTCAACTGCCATATCATAATATGTAACCTTTTGCTAGAACTATCCGCAAAGACTAAAGCATCACTACGGAAGATCAAAATCTTGTAGTAGTTAACTCTTTGAACTTCGTCGAAAACAACTTTTCGAAAAGTACAATTTTAATAAGATGTAAAATCCATGTCTTTGTCGCTATATAGACCCTTTTTCTATCGCTAGGCATCATGCCTATCGAAAGGACTACCAAGTCACATACTTGATATTCATACAAGGATACTATGGCGGATATAATGACTCATAGTCAATTTTACGAAGTCAGGGCCCATAATTTGCTTCCTTTATAAGGTCCAGGTCCTTTTGTTGTCAAAACAACACTTTACACTTAAACCACAAGTTGTTCTAAGTACAAAGTTTTTGGACTTTTCTGGTACAGTTCGCAAACTCATTTGAAGTATCTACAACATTTGTAGTGTCTTCTACTTAGTCAAAATAGTAAACCCCGGAACAACTTCCAGTGATGCGCTACTCTTGACATGATAACGAAGATTCTCTAACCTTGTTGAGTTTGTACTGTGCTCCCACTCACTTGTTTCGCAAGAACTACTTTCTCGAGAAATCAACCCTTTCTGACAAACAACATTTGTCTTTTGGTTCGGTGATAGGAGAAATACCCAATGTTTTATTTGGGATAACCTTATAAACATATATTTATCCTATTTTGGTTGTAAACATTTTACACATGCTATGCATACCAAAACTTAAGAAAGTGACAATTCGGGTCACTACCCAAACCATATCTTATATGTTGTCAATTTCAGCGGATCATGATGGTGCTCTTTTCAGTGGAAAAACGGTTGTCACTAATGTATAAACTACAAAATTATAATGGCAATTTTATTAATCTTACCATGTCAAACAGGGTTTGATTTTGTCTTTTGAATACTCCAATCTAATGTGGGGTATTCGAGAAGTATAAGTTGTAGAACAATTCTGCAACTTCTCAGATGTTTTGCTAAACTTGTAACTCAAACTTTATCCTTTATGATCCAATCATAAATACTTGATTATCTTGTTACATTGATTTTAACTTCATATTAACAACCTTTTGAACCAATTCAAAATGTCAAACTCTGTTCCCTTTAAATAGATATACTCACATATCTACTTAAATCATCGACAAAATTTTATGAAGGAAAAATTAATCCACCATACATGACTACACATAATGGACTATATACATCAATATGTATAATCTCCACTAAATTAGTCGTCCATTCTACTTTGGCCTAAGAACGGAATTCTAGTCATCTTTTGGAAGAGGTCTCACAAGCGTCAATTTATTCAAAACAAAATGACTCCGGAAGTCCATCAATATGGAGTTCCTTCATGTTTTCCTTTCCGATATGAACTAAAATGGTGGTGTCACAATTTAAGTGAAAATCTTTTACGTCTTGCAACGTTTAGCATTCAGTCTTATAGATGTTTACTTTACCAACATGATTTATATTAACATATCCATCAATTATGGAATATGGTCATCGTTTAAACAATCTCATTTGTTCTCACAAAAGACTAGAACAAAATAACAAATTATTAAGTTCTTCAAATAAATCTTGACTGGTTGGTTCGATACGACAATGAACACAATAACACTTTATTTATGTTCTTGTCATAATCGATTCCACATCTATTACTAGTTCCTTTTAGGCCCTTGTATTTCTTTCATTGCGTTGCTTTGTATGACAACTCATACCAACCAATGTGGTACCAAAATACCCAAAAATACTTTGTTAACTAGTAATACATCTATAACTTGTATATCAAGCATATACTCCTGAGCTGGACTTTCCAGTTATCTTCTTTTTCTGCCATATATCTTTTTGTAATTCTATTTTCAATATTCCCTTTCCTTTATAGAAGAATCATTCAACATCAAACAATGCTAGTCTTACTAGCTCATTTTCTTTGGCGTGTTAGTCATATACTATCACCCATTGAGTCATACTTTGAGTTTGATTGTTCTACTAATATCACCATATTAATAGCATTCTTCTAGATTCCACTCTTAGCAATTTCCAAGTAAGGTAAACTACTTTACCCATACTTCTAATCCATCCCCTCATAACAATTTTATGATTAAGCTACTATAGCTCGAAGGAAGGGATTTAGAGGATAATTTTGAGCACCCAACTTCTTGGAATATTCAAACGCCTAGCGTCTTCAATCATTGCATATATTCAGATAATATAAGCAAACATTGTCACGCTAAATTATACTCAGTCATGTTGCCACAAATAAGTTTCTAGATATCAATATATCTTTCACTTGATTGTTTCTGAAAACAACTCTTTTCAGTTCCTAAATCACCTTGATCAACAAAACATTCTTTTGAAGATAAAGTAATACGGAAGCAACCATGACTCTGGATTCTAAGTAGGAATTATTTGCTCTCTAGATTAATCAATCATTAACCACATGGAGCTAGGTAGGAAATACCAAAAATCTACAATAGGACTCAATTTTAAATTTCACTAATACGGTACCAATCTTAAATGGTATTTACCAGATCATAACAGTTATATCTCAATTAACAATCTAAGTGTAAGGTAGTTATGTGGATGCCAATGAATACTACAATTTGTGCAAATTCAATTTGATTTGTTGTTCATGATAAATAAGTTCAAGTTAATTCAAAAAATTAAACCATGAACTCCCACTCAAGAACAACATCCCTCTTAGTCGTCTTTAGTGATTACACGAACCAAATTCACTACACCAAAACCGATCATCACGTGAGATGATGTAGCTTCAAAGGCGAACATCGACATGTTCATCATATCATCCATATGACTCATGCTTTACCTTTCGGTTACGTGTTCCGAGGCCATGTCTGTACATGCTAGGCTCGCCAAGTAGAACCGTAGTATTGCGTGTGTTTCAAGGCCATGTCTGTACATGCTAGGCTTGAAAACACCCGTTGTATGCGAACGTTGAGTCTATCACACCCGATCATCACGTGGTGTCTCGAAACGACGAACTTTCTTAACGGTGCATACTTAAGGAAGAACACATTATTATCTTGATATTAAGTGAGAGGGATCATCTTATAATGCTACCGTCGCTATCTAAGCAAAACAAGATGCATAAAAGGGATTAACATCACAGACATCACATGAAAGGATAACGTGATATGATATGGTCCTTCTTGCACTTGATCTCCATCATGTGCATTATGGTATGATCTCAATCATTCCACCGGCGTGGTACCAAGTACCATGGCACCCCAATCTTGATTGTCCATCAATAATAAGACAACCATATGGATACCTTCCGGTATATCAATAATTTACAAAATAGATCATCTCATAATCAAATTTGTAATATTGACCATATCACATCACATGCCCAGCAAAAACTAGTTAGACGCTTCTAATTTATTTTTGCATATTTTACGTGGCTTAGGGCTTTCGAGGATAGAACCGTTCATACCTACGAACATCAACCACAACGTTGATAAACATATTTTTAGCAACCCTTTGTAGATTAGATCTTAACTATAGTAGGAGAAACAGACACCCGCAAGCCACTTATGCAATACAAGTTGCATGTCAGTTGTGGAACAAGTCTCATGTACGTGGACATGTAAGGTTAGTCCGGGCCGCTTCATCCCACTATGCCACTAAGATCATAAAATAGTCAAGGAGGTAATAACATGATCATCAACGCCCACATACACCTATGTGTTCTACCCGTACAAAACATCTACGCATAGATCCGGCTCTGATACCACTGAAGGGGAACATAGCATAGAAAACAAAAATTTTCCTACGCGAGAGATACCCGAAAGGCCAAGATCTAATCTAGGAGACGAAGTGCAACGGGCAACAAGAGGGTTAAGGAGAACACATACCCTCGAAGACTCAAAGTGGTACGAGATCAAATCTCGTTGTTGGCGTAGTCGTACTCACACCGATCCCGATAGCGAGAAGATGGCACCGCAATCCGGCGGTGCATCCGTGATCGGTCACACGTACGGTTGATGACGACCTCCGTTCCCTCGTTCCAGCGGGGCGCGGAAGTAGAGGATCCCTCGGAACTCCAGCAGCACGACGACGTGGTGGTGGTGAAGAATCCCACGGTCAGGGCTTCGCCAAGCCGGAGACCATGAAATGGAGCAGCGGGTGGAGGGAAAGGGAAGTGGCCAAGTGTGTGGAGGAGGGAGAGCTCTCACCCTCCTTTTATAGGAGAGGGGGGAGGCAGCCCAAAGGGGGGTGCGGCCAGCCCATGGGGGTGCCCCCACCTCTTCCCTCATCATGTGAGTGGACACTCCACTCACACCCACTCATTTCCCCATTATTTCCCACTTGGAAAATCCAAAGGTTTTCTTTTAATAAATAAATAAAACCTTTTTATTTCTTTATTTCAGCATTTGTTAATTCCATTAACAAACTTTTGCATATAGCACCTCGAATCATTTGTTAATTCTATTAACAACCATTCGACGAAAAACCCCTTGAACTATTTCAATTTTCCCCGAAACAATTTCGGTGCTGTCCAAAATATTCTTCGATATTCCGTATCCTCTCAAACGCGTCATCGAACCTTAAGTGTGTCACCCTACGGTTCGCGAATAAGATAGACATGATCGAGACTCCTCTCCGATCAATAATCAACAGCGGGATCTGGAGATCCGTGATGACTCCTATATATTCAACGATGACTCTCGTGATCGTGTGAACCAACAACGTCGTGAACTATTCCCTTTGTCTCGCGATATTTTACTTGTCCGAGATTCGATCATTGGTATCAACCATACCTTGTTCAATCTCGTTACCGACAAGTACTCTTTTCTCGTTCCCGTGATATAACATCCTTGTGATCATATCACGTGCTTGCAAGCGGTTTCGATGTGATATCACCGAGAGGGCCCAGAGTATATCTCTCCGTCATTTGGATGGACAAATCCCACTCTTGATCCATGATCCTCAACTAATACTTTCCGAATACTTAACGACACCTTTATAGTCACCCTGTTACGGTGTGACGTTTGATGCCATCAAAGCACTCTTCCGGTATCAGTGATTGACATGATCTCATGGTCTAAGGAATAAGTTACTTCGTATGTTTGATATAACAATGTAAACTAAATGACTTGATCGCATTGCTATATTATCTTTGGGTATATGTTCATCACATCATTCTTCTAATGACATGACCCCGTTATTAATAACATCCAATGTTCATGATCAGGAAACCTTGATCATCTATTAATCAACGAGCTAGTTAAGAGAGAGGCTTTACTAGGAACCATTGTTTGTTTATTAAGCACACATGTATCAACGTTTTCGGTTAATACAATTCTAGCATGAGAAATAAACATTCATCATAAACAAGGAATAAGATAATAACCATTTTATTATTGCCTCTCGGGCATATTCCCTTCAGAACCTGGATTACGCTTCACCAATGATCCCGGGATAGATTCATGCAAGCCAAAGGTTGTAACCACGGCCACTCTGCCGGCCTCCCAAGTAGATGATATGATCATGCATGATCAGGCAAGGAGCTTGTTGGGGGGATGATAACCCGGTAGGCCCATGTCTGGGCGAGACCCGGCCAGGGGGAGATTGCACGAGACTCGGCCCAAGAGAAAGGCAGTTCTAGAAGACCTAAAAGGGAGCGCGGACCTTGTAACTCGGGCCTTGGGGGTCACGGTAGGGAACTTAGGGTTATGTGCGGATCCCGAGTAGGATTCTGGAAGTACCTTGCATGGAAAGCTAGGAAGCCGGGTGTTATATAAACCGGCTTCTAGGGCAAAGAAACCAAGGCTTTTGAGTTTGAGAGAAAGAGAAGGATACGAGCTTGTAACCCTAGATTGGAGTTTCGGCGACATTATAGCCAGGAATCCTAAATTACTAGTTGATATGATTTTCTCTGAGCTAAACCCTCTCCCAAACACCAGAGTCGATTCGCCCCAATCTAAGTTACCCCCGGTAACGTCTGCCGTGAATATCCCGCGACAGTTGGCGCCCACCGTGGGGCCTACGTACAAAGGTGTTTACGTCATGGGAGAAGCTCGGGAAAACATGAAGAACCTCTTCATCGGCGAGATCGTCACCAACCCCGAAGGAGAGAAGATCGTAGACGACTTTGGCTGGGGGCCAGAGTCGGACTAGCTGGAAACCGGATCTCTTATCACGATCGGCCGGGTCAACGTCTTCGTCGGTATGGTACGTGCGTCTGGTTTTGCTTCTGACCATAATGAGTATGATTCTGTGTCAGGTGACGATACCTGCGTTCAATCGGACAAGAAAGAGTCGGTCGGGACAGCAGAGCCGGAGAAGGAACCCACCACGAAGAGGGAACAGCCGGAGGAGCCGGTATGGACCCCGCATGGCCGGGTTATTGGAGAAGACGATACCGAATCTATCTTGCATCTGCTCGAAGATCGGTATGAAGAAGATAGCGACGAAGAGGAAGAATGCGAGTCTTCACCAGGCATTGCGCGCCGAGTCGCGGTCTATACAGCCCCTGCAATAAATCTTAATCAGGGTGATGTGTCGGCAGCCGCGACTGGTGCGGCGCAAGCGCTGGCCCAACAACGAACACCAGCTAACGGAAACCCGGTTATAGCACGGGTTGATGGTGAGCCGGCATCGGTTACCAGCGAGACAGGGGAAAATGCCCATCTCAGGAACACGTTCAGATTCATGGCAAATAGAGCAGCAGAGGCAGGAACTTCACACCCACAAAACCCCGCTCTGTTCAGCAATAATCTGATCTTGGATCCCACAGTATTGGCAACAGTGATAACCCCAGAAAAAGCAGCAGCACGTGCCCGAGATCTAGATGTGGCCCGCCGGGCATTGGAACAACAAAGGAGGGAAGTAGAAGCTGAGAGGCAAGGGATGGCCGCACGCCAGCGTGAGTTGGAAGAATTGGAGGATCGTATTCAGGTTCAAACAACTAGGATATATAACCAGAGGCATCAGACGAGGCTACCGGCGGCAGGTGGAAATCTACAGCCGGCCACATTGTTTATTACACCCCAAGATCAGCCTATCCCGGTTGTAAATCAGGGAACCGGATATCAAGGAGCGACGCTCGGGGGACAACCGGCTAACTTACCAGCTGGGTCACCCGCGTTACCGACCGGGGCCCCTGGAGGCAATGTTGCGCCACCACCGCCGCAATTCCACACCCCACCGGGTCATTTCAACAATCCCATGGATAACGTGTACGCTGCGACTCTGGCGCTAGACCGTATTCCATTAGGGGAATCGCCCCAAGCGATTGAGACCCGACGAGCTATAGAGATGCTGCGAACCGCGGTGTCTTAGCAGGCTAATTACCCAGACAACAGAAGCGGTTTACATGGGACGCCGTATGTCAGCCGGCAACCCGGAAATACGAGGAATATTCAATCAAACTCGGCGCGACAGAGGGCAGAGCAACAGCAAATGCCGCCTCCTCCTCACAGGCCAGCGGCTCCCGCAGTCTCAGCGGCGCAATCAATTGTCGACAGTTCTCGGGCAAGGCGTATGGCCGGGTCTGCGGCGCGAGGGCCAGCAGGTGGCGTACCCCCCGCAGCGCCCGCTGAATCTCATGTTTCACGCGCAAGGACGGTACTGGCAAATTTAGCCGGGCCCAAGTGCCTGTCAGATGCCATCAGAGCTGAGCCATACCCGGATAAATTCAAGAAACCGGGTAAAGTTGTCAATTATGAGCCAACCATGGATCATGAGACCTGGTTGAGCAGTTATGAGATGGCTATGTCTATTCTCAATGCTTCAGAAAAACTCCAAGCCAAGTTTATGTACTTTATGATGTCTGAAGGAGCAGCAAAATTATGGTTCAACAATCTGCCTGAAAAATCCATCAATTCGTGGAGTGAGTTAAAATCGGCTTTTATCAAACATTTTCATGGAACATGCAGAAAACTATATACAGTCGACGACTTGGACAGGTGTATCCAAAGAAAAGGAGAATCGGCACGCAGCTGGGTACGCCGGGTCATGGAGATACTTCACTCTTCCACAGATATTCAACCGAAATACGCGATACAAGCTATGGCAAAGACATGCAGATACACACCTTTGGTGCAAAAATTGGTGCGCATGAAATCCAGTAGACATGTGTCGGATATCACTATGGGGGAGTTGATGGATGCGTGCAACAAGCATGCCTCCACTGACACCATGGAAGAGGACATCGAGGAAAAGAAAGAAAAGACTAACGTGAACAATAATGGGAAACCCGGCAACAGTTCCACGCCGGGTAACAATGGAGGTGGTAACGGAAACAACCAACATAAACGTCCGTACGAGGGAAACTCCGAGTTAGTCGCCAATACCGAGGCCGGGTTCCCAAGGCCTAGGGTAGATGGAAACTTCAACGGAGGATGCAATTATCAAGGACCATCACGGTCGGCTAACCACATAGAAGCCTTCAGGATGCCTTGCCCGCGTCATAGTAGGAATGGCAAGCCGGCTAATCATTCATTGGAGCAATGCGTGGATTTACAGAGATGGAAAAATGAGGAGATACAGAAGGCCCTGCGAGGCGCAGGTCGGTGAGGAGGACCGGGTCTGGGTGGAAACCCGGGCAACGGACCACCCCCCGCAGGCAACGCAGGAGGCGGCAATCCGGGTAATAACCAGGGTGGCGCGGGTGGCTTTCAGGCTAACCCGAAGGAGTTAGGAAAATATCATGTCCACACCACAGGGACCTCCAAAAGGGAGAGAAAGGTACTCAAGAGAGCTGTAAACTCGGTTTCCTCGGGTGTCCCAAGATACTTGAGATGGTCAGATCAAGAGGTAACATGGAGCAGGAGAGATCACCCGGAAGCAATAGAACATCCGGGTGTGTTAGCTTTGGTGGTAGCACCATAGGTCAATGGCTACGAACTGAAGAAAGTTTTGATGGATGGTGGGAATAGCATCAATATCCTATACTGGGAAACCTTTTTACGTATGGGGCTCAAGGAGTCTCAGTTGCAGAAAAGTTCCACAGTTTTCCATGGAATTGTGCTAGGACATTCGGCCTGCCCTGAGGGAAAGATTACACTAGAGGTTGCTTTTGGGGAATCGAAGGACAATTATAGAGTATAGTGGCTCACATTCGAAGTGGTGCAGTTGCGTAGTCCTTATCATGCGCTGTTCGGAAGGCCGGCTTACGCCAAATTCATGGTCAGGTCGTGTTATGTATACCTACAGCTAAAAATACCGGGTCCTAAACAAACCATCACTATACATGGGAACAGGGCTGTTGCGGCAGAGTGTGATGAGGGAGATGTGGCACTTGCAGAACAGGCTTGTGCGAAGGAAGAACTCAGGTATTACCGGTCTCAGGTAGACCCGGAAGATCGAACAGCTTTGAAGAAACCAAACACGGACGACAAGAGAGCCAAGTTTAAAGCGGCCCAAGACACAAAGATGGTGGCTTTTATTGAGGGCGACTCTTCCAAACAGTTTGCTATAGGTTCTAATCTGGGTAATAAGGAGGAAGAGGCACTCATAAAGTTTATTCGCGAGAATCAGGACGTGTTCGCCTGGACGCCGAGTGACATGCCGGGTATCCCGACTGAGCTCGCTGAACACAGCTTGCATGTTGATCCCAAGTCTCGGCCAGTGAAGCAGGGCCTGGGAAAGATGAACGAGGAAAGGAGAAAGGCTATAGGGGCAGAGATAGCTCGGCTCCTAGCAGCCGGCTTTATCATAGAGGACTTTCACCCGGACTGTTTGGCAAACCCGGTTTTAGTGTTGAAAAAGAACAATGAGTGGAGAATGTGCATAGATTATACGAGTCTCAATAAGCATTGCCCGAAGGATCCATTTGCCCTTCCAAGGATAGATCAGATCATAGACGCGGTCGCAGGAAGTGACTTATTATGCTTCCTGGATGCCTATTCCGGGTATCATCAGATAAAACTAAAAAAAGGAAGATTGGGAGAAAACGTCATGCATAACCCCCTTTGGGGCCTTTTGCTACAAAACTATGACCTTTGGATTGAAAAATGCAGGTGCAACATACCAACGGTGTATTCAGAAGTGCTTCGAGGATCAGATTGGGCGCAACGTCCATGCCTATGTTGATGATGTAGTGATCAAAACAAGGAAGGCAGAAACATTCATTGATGACCTGAAAGAAACATTCAAGAACCTGAGTAGATACCAGATGAAGCTCAACCCAACAAAGTGCGTGTTTGGGGTTCCTGCGGGGAAGTTACTCGGTTTCATCGTTTCTGAGCGGGGGATCGAGGCTAACCCGGAAAAGATCAAAGCCATCCAGAGCTTGAAAAAGCCGGAAGAGCTGAAACATGTTCAGAAGCTTACAGGATGCGTGGCAGCGTTAAGCCGGTTTATATCTCGGCTCAGAGAAAAAGCGATACCCTTATACCGACTCTTGAAGAAAACAGACAAATTCATATGGGATCAAGAGGCGGACGAGGCATTCAAGGCTCTAAAAAAGCAGTTATCTGAGGCACCGGTTCTGGCTGCGCCGGGTCCTAAGGAGCCTATGTTGCTATATGTTGCAGCCGGGCCTCGAGCAGTTAGCGCAGTGGTTGTGGTTGAGCGCAAGGAGGATGGAAAGGATCACTCGGTGCAATGACCGGTTTACTATGTAAGCGAGGTTTTATCTGAAGCAAAGCAGCGATACCCTCACTGGCAAAAGCTAGTTTTTGGGGTATTCATGGCCAGCCGGAAATTGAAGCCATACTTTCAGGAACACCCTATTACGGTGGTAAGTTCAATTCCAATGGCAGATATCATAAGAAATTCAGATGCAACATGCAGGGTGGCCAAGTGGGCCATCGAGATGGGAGACTACCACATCAACTATGAGCCCCGTTCTGCGATCAAATCTCAAGCTCTGGTCGACTTCGTTAATGACTGGACCCAAACAAGCATGCCCTTAGTGGTGCCAAGTTCAGAATCCTGGATGATGCATTTTGACGGTTCCAAGCAATATGAAGGATCAGGAGCCGGTGTTGTGCTCACGTCGCCAAAAGGAGATAAGTTGAGTTACGTACTACAGATTCACTTCGACTGCTCCAACAACGTAGCCGAGTATGAGGCCCTGTTGCATGGACTAAGAATAGCAAAAGAGATGAACATCAAGCGGATACGGTGCTATGGAGACTTGAATCTCGTGGTACAGCATGTCTCAGGAACATGGGACAGAAAGGATGCAACAATGGCAGCATATCGCAGAGAGGTGGACAAGGTAGCCGTGTCTTTTTTCGGGTATCAGGTGGAGCACATTGATCGGCGAAAGAGCGAGGCCGCAGACGAACTCTCAAGACTCGGTTCTCGCCGTGAGCCGGTTTCGCCCAATGTCTTTTTGGACGAGTTGTGGCGACCTTCCGTCAAAATCGACTCAGAGGAAGAAGTAGCTAGTCAAGACCCGGATGTGGAGTTTTTGGCCGCGGTGCATGCTATCCCGGAGTGGACAGAGCCGTTCCTAGCGTTTCTACTACGGGGCGAGTTACCACAACAGGAGGTTTTATCCCGGCAAATCCTGAGAAGAGCAAAGGGTTATTCCATCATTAACGGAGAGCTTTATAAGAGAAGCGCTGCAGGTGTCTTTTTACGTTGTTTAGCCCCGGAAGAAGGCCATCAAATATTGAAGGAGATTCATGAAGGTGATTGTGGACATCATGCCTCCACGAGATCGCTTGTGGCTAAGGCATATCGGCACAGGTTCTTTTAGCTCATGACTATAGCAGACGCAGAGCGCTTGGTGGCCATATGCGATGGGTGTCAATGGTATGCTCGGCAAACTCATGTACCGGCTATGGTGTTACGAACGATTCCCTTGACTTGGTCGTTCGCTGTTTGGGGTATGGATATGGTAGGTCCCATCCACATGTCTGCATGCAAAAAGACCCATCTGCTGGTGGCCATTGATAAGTTTACAAAATGGGTTGAGGTCATGCATGTTACAAATTATGAGGCGGCCACAGCAGTGAAATTCTTGAAGAAGATCATACATCGATTTGGATACCCCCACAGCATAATCACAGACAATGGAACCAACATGTCCTAAGGAGAGATGGAGAAGTTTTGCAGAAACAACGGTATCCGGCTTGATGTGGCCTCTGTGGCTCATCCGCAAGCCAATGGGCAGGTGGAGAGAGCAAACCAGGAGTTACTTCGAGGATTGAAACCACGACTACGAGTCCCGTGTCTTCGAGCTGCTGGAGCATGGGTGGAGGAGTTACCTTCAGTGGTTTGGGGAATTAACACTACACCTAACAGATCTACTCAGATGACCCCATTTTTTATGGTTTATGGTGCAGAGGCAGTCCTTTCGAGTGATATTATTCATGACTAGCCCCGCGTGGCGGCTTACGTTGAGGTGGAGAACGAGAAGACCCGGCAAGATGCCGTGGACATGTTAGAAGAGCACAGGGAGCAAGCTTTGGAGCGATCAGCTATATATCAGCAGGACTTGAGGCGGTATCACAGTCGCCGAGTCAAAACCCGCGTTTTCCAGGAAGGAGACCTGGTGTTGTGCTTAGTACAATCCAAGGAAGGAAAGCACAAACTATCTCCCCCATGGGAGGGCCCGTTCATTATAAGCCGGAATTTGCACAATGGATCATACTACTTGATAGATGCAAGGGAAGAGTCGGATACTGTCGATGACACTGCCCATACCACTTCATCTACGCAAGAGCGAGAAAGACCATGGAACGTGGCTCAGATGCGTCCCTACTACACTTAGCATAGACTCGGTTTGCAAGTTGTACTGCACGATGTAACAGGCAGCAGGTTTCAAATGCACTCTTTTCCTGTCCAGGGTACCTAAGGGGACTGGAGGGTTTTTAATGAGGCGGCCTGCTGACCTAACCTTTTCATATCAATAAAGAGATGGTTAAATCATTATAGTTCCTGTGTTTCCTGTATTTTTGTTTTTTTTGCATACTTTTCTATGTTTGATCATGATTTATATCAGGTAAGTATATTACGTTTAGTTAATTATAATCACCCAATTGTAAGAAATATAGTTTTACGTTTACACACCTTTTGCTTTTATTTAAGTTATCTGTAAAGCCTACTATTGCGTAGCATATATCTAGGTCTTGGGGGATGATTGCTTGAATAGCACAGTTACAAACTCAGACCCGGCCACGATGCCACTAAGGTATGAGGGCTGATTACTTGCAATAAGTACAGTTGCAATCTCATAACCTGGACAATAGATCCAAAAATTTCTTGGCCTTTCTTGTTTAAGCCCGATGTGACTCGCAACAAAGTGGCATGTTTTGCTAGCCTATAAATTCAATCAGTCATGATGCCCATGGGGACTTGCCTGACCCTGTTTTCATAGAGTTATAGCAACATCGAGTATCCACGCGAAAGCCGGCTTCAACAAAGAGGGTCAAAAGGGTCATCCAAACCATAAGTTATGCAGAATAAAGGCAATAGCCGGAAATTCATAATATGTTAAGTATAAACTTCAAAGTATATAAAAGATAGTGGCACAGCCGAGGACTTGGAAAAATTAAAAGGTTTTCTTAAATCCATCAACTCCCAGACCCCAAATCCAGGTCTCAGGGACTTGGGGACTTGAGAAAGCGAAAATATTTCTAAGCCAAGGATCCCAAGACCCAAAACCCGGGTCTTGGGGTCTTGGGGACTTAAGAAGCAAAGTTTCCCAAGCCAAAAAAACCCTCAACCCAAAGTCCGAGTCTTGGGGACTTGGAAGAAAATCTGTACCGTCCCACAATCAAGACTCGGTATCCATCGCAAAGAAAAGTATACAAAAAGCAAAGATAGGCCAACATAAGGTCGAAAACTGCATATCAAATGGATGACCAGAAGGGTCATCAAAACCATGGGAGTTTAAGCGTATTACAAAGCAGAGAGAGTAGTATCAAAAGTGCACAGGAGCACTATCAAATAAACAAGTTTGAAAGGCATATTACAATGCCTATTGGCCGAATAGTTGTTTGCAGGTAACAGGATAAAAACTTCACTCGGCTTCTTCAGCCGGGTCAGCAGGAGTGGTCTTGGCAGTCGGGTCTTCGTCGCGTTCCTCCGTCTCCTTCTCCTCCTCAGCGTCTGGGTCATCCCCGGAAACAGCGCGTGATGGAGGAGGGACGACCGGAGTCGTGGAAGCTGGCATAGCACTGGGGCCCTCTACAGCCTTCTTCTTCGCAAGTTTCGCCTTGAAACGGGTCAGGATATCAAAAGGATCCGGGTCTTCAATGGGCACAGGCTAGTCTTCATCGTCATAGGCGGGAGTGAGCTTGTTGACATCAAGAGTATCGGCAATTAGGTTGGCCGAGTGACGGATCTGGACATTGATAGCCTTGAGGTCTTTTCCCGAGAACCTGGAGCCATCAACTTTCAACTCGGGAAACCCGTTCACAAGCATTGATGGCTCGATCTTGGGGTAATAGGCCTTCACCAGTGCAAGAGCACTGGTCACTCCAACTCGGTAGGCTGAGCATTTCCAGGTCTCAATCCAAGAGGGGACAGTCGAGTATGCCTCGAGCATTTTGGTAACGCACGGGTAATCACCCGACCGTTTCAAATCCTCTAGAGTCCACTTAGTCCCCGCTGAGAATTGCCGGATGACAATTTTCAGTATTCTGAGCCTGTGCTGGTCATCTTTCACCTTTGCAACATCAGCCGGACATGCGGAACAAAAAGATACCCTGATATCGAGTCAAAAACTTTGCTGGGTAAGAAAATCCGGATAACGTGAATCCATAAACAGCACCTAGACTTACCAATGAGGGAATCAAAAATGCTTCCAATGAAGGCCGACTGTTCCTTGACAAGCTCATCAGCAGCCCGGAGTTTCTTCTTCTGTGTTTTATGCATCTTAGTGAGATCCTTGTAGTTAGCTTCCAGCTCTTCTCGGAGTTTTACCTCCACTTGCAACAACTCATTGGTCTTGGCCAACAGTTCATCAATGCGAGAAACATAAGACTGAAAGTCGACAGATAAGTGTTAGTCGATATATTAGTGAGTACCGAGTGACTGCATGCAGAACACCCGGAACTTGGAGACTAGGATAAGTGTATTGGTAATGGTGGTAAGGCTAACCTGGTGCTCAACCGCCAGAGACTCGATTATCTCTTCCTCAGTGGTCTTCAAAGACCGGTACTCCTCCAGATTCTCTTTTACCTTCTGGCTGCCAAGAGCCGACCTAGAAGAACTAGCGCCATGACCAGTGGGCTGAGCTGCCGCCTTCGTCTCTTCCGGGTCATATCTGGCGGTAGCGGTCTTTGGGGGCAGCCGCACTCTTCTGGGTCCCCATATACTCAACCTCAGTATCATCCGGCTGGGCCATGTGAGGAGGAGACCCGTTTCTGGGGCCGATGGCGTTAGTCGGCCCTTGCTCTTTAGGGGGTGGGGGGTTGGCAGCGCTCACCGGGTCTTCATTCATGGGGTCATCTGCAGCAGGAGTGTCCACCGGATCGCTAAGGGTGACCCGGGCTCTGAGAAAGGAAAAATAAAGAGTTAGTGTGCCATAGCGGAAAAGCATACAAAGTATAGTGATATGGATAAGTTATGAAAGTTACCCGGTGTTCACGACAAAGTCGCTGGGCAGCTCATTGCTAGACCCGGAAGACACTGACAGAGATTCAGAAAGTGAGACTCGGATTGTTCCGGCTAAAGGATGATTCGGAGATGCGAATTTTTGGGGAGTACTATTAGAATGGGTGGAATGAGTACCGGCTCTGCGAACGGGCGATTGAGGGATCCCGGGATTAAGGGGTTCGTCACTCAGAGAATTCGGGTTACCCGTCGCTTGGGCGGAGGAGATACGTCCTTCAGAGACAATACAGTGGTTAGATATTTGTTAAGCTTGCACATACCGGCGTACGAGTATGGTTCTGTGGTCATGGAGGAGTACGACACCTTGAACGTGACCCCCCTGGGTTTCCTCTTCTGGCCTAACTCGGCCTGGGGCTCAGCCTCACTCTCCTCCGATTGAGAGCCGTCCTTGTCAGCCGGTGCTGGTAAGTTATATCATGTTATTGGTAAACGAAAATTTCCGATCTAATGGATTAACAAGGCATTAGCATGGTAACCCGGGATTACCTTCCTCGCTATCACTCGGTTCTTCTTCTTCTTCCGAGTTTTCAGAAGGTGGCGGGGTAACGATCTTCTAGAACTCGTAGTTTTCCTAGGTAAAAAGCAGCCAAGTTAAATGTTAATAGGAGTGCATTTCAAAAAATAGTCGGAATAGAAGGTGTTAGCCGGTTCTTACTGGAGGAGCCGGGTTTGCACGAGTGAAAGGGCCGAGTCCGGAGACGCTCTTGATGACGTCTACTTTCTCGGCCAAGAAGTTCTTCATAGTCCTGTTGATATCCGCGGCCGGGTATGATTTCTCCGAGTATCGGAGAGAGTCGGTTAAGTGGCCCGAATAGTCGCAGATAAGTTTGGGGCGGATGCTGTTTGGTTGGATTCTACAGCTAACCCAGGTTTTAATTAAGTTTAGCCCGCAAAGACCCTGGGCTGCAAGAACTGCTAGCTTGTGGAGGAGAGGTTGGATAGATTGTCTGTCGGCATCTGGCGCAAAGGAGCTAAGGTTGTCGCTAAGCGAGAGGGTCTCAGTGGAGAAACCCGGCAAAGGCTTTTCTCCGGGTGTGGATGTATCTTGTCAGTAAAAGAATGTCTTCTGTCAGTACTTCACGTGGCTGTGAAGGCTGAGAGTCGGCATTAGAGAGTTTTTACGTCTCTGAATGGACAACCCCCATAGATGAGGAGGGGTCCGTCCGTGCTCTCCCGGCAGGGCTTGCATTGAAAGAGCTCTAAAAACAGGGTGAGGTTGGGGGCTATGCACAGATAGGCCTCACAAAGAACGATAAAGTGGCATATATTCAAGATCGAATTAGGGCTGATGTCAAAAATTCGGAGCTTATAGTGGTGGAGGATTTCACGGAAAAAGGGGTGACCCGGGGGGCGGAAACCCCGGATCACGTGTTCTAGAAAGATGACAACTTCACCCGAGCCAGGCGAAGGCAGGGTCTCTTCTCCTCGTGCTCTCTAGGAGATTTCCGACTCTGCGGGCAGAACCCCTGACTCGGCTAGTTCCTCCAACTTGGCCTTGGTGACAGTCGACCTAGCCCAGTTGGCTGAGATCGACTGACTCGGCTTCTGCTTCAAAGCCGGGGTTTTTCCCTTGGACCTGGTACTAGCCTTGAGAGCCATGGAAATGGATCTGGGAAAGATTGAAAAACAAGAATAAAGCTGGGAAAAAGAAGAAAGGAGTTGTGCAAGCGATGAACACCAAGCTAAGAACCTGAAAAATGCATCTACCATTTAGATCTAGAAGGTGCTTACCGGAAACGGCGGAGTGGAGCTTGGCGTGCGCGGTGGCGGCGGCTTGGTCCTTGGAGGTGACGGTAGAGGCGGCGCGCGGTCTGGGTCCAAGCTTGGTCCCGGGCTCCAATGGCGCGGCGAGGTTGTTCGAGTGATGTTCAGCGAGCTCCAATGGCGCGAGACGACGGCGCGAGGCGAAGATGCGGAGCGGCGGCCAGTGATTGAGTTCGACAGCGCGCGTGCAGATCCGGTGGCTAGAGTTGAGCTTGGGTGCTTGGGTGCGGGTGACGAGCGGGAGGAGGAAGAAGATGGAGTAGTGCCGTTTGGGATTTAGGGTTTACCCCCTAGGGCCTATTTTTAGGCACAGTGAAACCCTACACTGGTAGAAAAAAGGCCTTCCATACGCCCCCTTCAGTCCCCAAATTATGCGCACCGTGACTAAAGGGGTTTTAGTCCCGGTTCGGGTGGCGACCCGCGAGTGAAGGTCATGCATCGCGGTTTGGGAAGCGCGCGGAGGGCTTTAATTCCGGTTGGCCTGGCCACCCGCGACTAATGATCCAAACTGTTGGCCTTCCTGTCTTTAGTCCCGGTTGGCCTGGCCACCCTCGACTAAAGATCCAAACTGCTCGCCTTCCGCGCGGTTTTATTTCGCGAGCGAGAGGCAGAAGGCCATTGCTACAGTGCGCACCCGAGACTCTCTGTTTCTTCTTCCTCTCTTCTCTTCTTCCTCCACCAAGCACCCATGGATTCTCCCATTTGGAACCTTCTCCGTGTGCCCACACCATGCCGCAAGAATCTCGACGTGGCCTACACCAATATGTGCGAGAGGCTCCCCGGTGCTCTTAACCATTTGAGCAATATCTATGAAGAAGCCGATGAACACCATAAGTTCTTCGGGCTTTATCTAGAGTATACAGCGAATCAGAAGGATGTTGCCGTCATCCAGATTGCCTTCAAGGAGATCGTTTTGGTCTTCCAATGGGCAAGGTAACGCACACGTACAATCTCTCTTGTAGGATAGTGTTGCATTTTCGATTTGTTTGTTGCATTGGAAGAATACACGTGTTGCAACATATCTAACACGTGTTCTATTTTTGTTGTTGCAGTAGTTCAAAGCAATCTCCAGAACTTGTTGATTTTCTTGTCAACAAGGGGTACGACTTCTGTAGCGTTGACATCACTCAAGACCGGCAGAAGTTGATGCGCTTGGGTATTGAGATACCTGAAGATCACTACATTGATCTTCAGGACCTTATCCATTTTGATGAGCTGTACGGGCACAAGACCGTGATGGCTCCAATGGCAACTGCCTTCATCCACGCCGACTACAAAACCATGAAGACTCGTTTCCCCTCGAGGAATCACATGTGGGGGAAGAACCCACTAGACCGGATCAATCTCGAGTATGCAGCAATAGATGCATACGTTGCCTTCGAGTTGTTCCGCATCTACTCTTCGGAGCTCGAGTAGATGTTGTTTGTGTACCGCATCTTGCGTTCGATATATGTAATGGATATATTATGTAATGGATATATGTCTTTCTATTAATTTCTATATTATTTCTATATTAATTCCTAGCTATATTATTTCTATATTATGTCAAACACACATTTCAAAACAAACAAATAAAAACACATCAAGAAAACAAACAAAAACACGTCAAGAAAACAAAACAGAAAAACTACCGTTTCTATATCTGTTCACCAAAAACTACTGTTTCTATATCTGTTCACCAAAAATAAATCTAGAGGTCCAAAAATTAATCTAAGCCAGGAAAACATAGATCTAGTCAATACCAAACTCATCCAGTTGGATTTACTTCAAAATTCATTTTTGAACCCATTCTAAAAATCATAGAAGAGCCTACTGGTCTTTTATTAAAAAGGATGGTATTTTCATTTGGTTGTTGACCTTGATGTGAGGCTAAGTGCTATGGATAGATCTTTTCAATATCTATCCAGAACATTTTAGTTTGTCAATTTTGGTTATGTATTTTAAAAGTTAGGTTCAAATCATTCTCACAGATAGTCATTGCCAAAACAGTCTTGTGTCCAAAATAATAGTCAAAACTTGGATCTGCAAATTTTATATGGTTTAGATTTCATATGGTTTGGTTCATGAATTTTATCAGATTTTATTTTGCATTTAGGAAAGGGGAAAATGAATTAGTTTTATTTTTCTGAATTTTTTGATATATTATTTGTATTTTTAAGATTTTAAAATGAATTAGTTTTATTTTTCTGAATATTTTGATATATTATTTGTATTTTAAAGATTTTAAAATGAATTAGTTTTATTTTTCTGAATATATATTATTTGTATTTTTAAGATTTTAAAATGAATTAGTTTTATTTTTCTGAATATTTTTTAGAAATAATACAAATTAAAAAGTTAATGTTTATTTATTTATTTATTCAAAATTATTAATTACATCATTACTTTTGTTTATTAAAAGATTTATTTGAAATTCAGACAATAAAAAATGTGGCATCGACCAACATGTTAATATGATTGATATGATACTAGTATCACATACATGCGTGCGAAACACTTGGATGCGGGACGGGATGGAACTCGGAAGTTAAGCGTGCTAGTGCTAGAGTAGTGGGAGGATGGGTGACCGAGCGGGAAGTTTGACCACGAGTAAGAAATTTGACTAGAGATAATTGTAGTTAGACACTAAGCAAATAATAAAAATTGGGTGAAAAAAAGGGAGTGAAAAATAATTAGAAACCCAAATGAATTAAAGAAATAAAAAAAAGGCATGCAGTCCCGGTTTGTGTGGCCAACCGGGACTAAAGGTCCTCCGCCCCCAGCGCACGCCACCCGCCCACGTGGACGGGCCTTTAGCCGCAGTTCGTAAGTGGGGCGACTAAAGGGGGGGCCTTTAGTCGCGCCTATTTAGTCCCGGTTGCGCGGCCGGGATTAATGGTCTTTGCGAACCGGGACTATAGACCTATTTTCTACCAGTGCTAGGGGCCCAACGGTAAGTTTAGTAATTTGCGGAAAGATAAGATCCGGTCTGTAATCTATGGGATAAGGATTTCGGGAGTTATGGCGGAATGGCCGAGTCAGTTAAGCCCGCCTGAAGATCCGGACTTGAGAACTGTTACTCGGACTGGCTAAGTGGAGAAGATGAGAGCCGGGTTATAGGATGCGCCTCTCGGAATGTGATCCGAGGAGCGATACCCGGCTCAAAGGGAAATCGGGTTATTATATGGACCGCCAAAGGAGCAGGCCTGTCTATAGTTAAAAGCAATCTAACCCGTCATGTTGTGGATATAAATGTGTATTGTTTTGCAGGGAATAGCATGCGCTTCGTGGTTGGTTCCAAGATGTCCAAGCTATTCTGGGGACTACTGTTGGGGGGATGATAACCCGGTAGGCCCATGCCTAGGTGAGACCCGGCCAGGGGGAGATTGCACGAGACCCGGCCCAAGAGAAAGGAAGTTCTAGAAGACCTAAAAGGGAGCGCGGACCTTGTAACTCGGGCCTTGGGGGTCATGGTAGGGAACTTAGGGTTATGTGCGGATCCCGAGTAGGATTCTGGAAGTACCTTGTATGGAAAGCTAGGAAGCTGGGTGTTATATAAACCGGTTTATAGGGAAAAGAAACCAAGGCTTTTGAGTTTGAGAGAAACAGAAGAATACGAGCTTGTAACCCTAGATTGGAGTTTCGGCGACATTATAGCCAGGAATCCTAAATTACTAGTTGATATGATTTTCTCTGAGCTAAACCCTCTCCCAAACACCAGAGTCGATTCGCCCCAATCTAAGTTACCCCCGGTAACGTTTGCCGTGAATATCCCGCGACAGAGCCGGACGGCACTAGTGGTTAAAATAGTACACCCCTGCAGGGTAAATCTTTTCTAAAAGCCGTGTCCACAGTTATGGACATCCTTGGGAACGGAGCTGAGATCATAGAGAACTTAAACAATAAAACTTGAGGCGGAAGATGTGATGTTGGGTTGGCGGATGCCTTGTTCAAAAGTGAAGAAGAAGAGTTACAATTTCTATCTCATTTCAAAACCTTCTTATAGACGTTGCCAAGTTGGTCTTTTAAAAGAAAACTAGCTTTCCGCAAAACAGCTACCATAAAGCCTTGCTAAAGCCTCATTCGATATAGTAGATCTAGTAACCTTGTGAGTACCTCCTGTACTCACCGTTGCTTTGTTGAATTTTTATTGTATCCCAGCAGAGGACTTCCCGGAAGTCAAATGTGGTTTCTTCGTGCACGTGGACGAGTAGTCTGGGTTTTCCAGGTGGCAGTCTGGGGTGGTTAGGAGCAACCTGACGCTGACTTGTTTATCTGCAGGCCTCTTAGGCCATATTTTGGTTCTTGTTGTATAGAACAACTATATCTGCTTCCGCTTGTTGTATTGTTGGGTCTGTGACCTCTGATTGTATTCTGCTATATTTTCTCTGTTAAGAGTTGAAATATATATGCTTTGTGTGGTAGAGACTGTGATGTGCCAGTTTGTTCCGAGTCTTGATCTCTTTATTATGCAACTTGGTTGGGCCCGACGTTATGTCATGACTGAGGGGTTGTGGGTCGATGATCCATGACCGAGCCGCGCCTGCTAATGTGATTCAGCCTGGGGGATGGTAACCCTGGTAACCTTCAGTCAGATATCATAACCGGTGACATCCAACACTTTGCATAGTTCCGAGGTCGGGGCGTTACACCCTGTCGGGCCATTCATCTGTACCTGGGGGTGATCCCTCTAGCCCTGATCCGCGCCTCCATATTTTCCCATTTAGGCACGGCAGTCTTGTAGCCACCTGTCGCCAATTTATGGTGGGACACCTTTTTGTCAGCATTTATCTTATTTTTCTTGACCTTTTTGGCCATAGCAGATTTCTTGTAGTCCTCAAATTCCTTCCAATGTCCTCTCAATCTCTCTAATGCGCCGGAGAAATCTGGAGTTTTACCTTTCGTGACATATTTCGCGTACAATTTCTTCTTGTAGTTCCGGAATTGTTCGGCCATCTTACTTAGAGCCCAGGAATTCACTTTATCTCTTCTTTCCTTTCCTCCTGGAAATGCAATACCATCTGGTCCGTATTCTTCATAGTTTGCAGGTAGTCTGAAAAATTCCATCAGCTTGTCCCAAAGATCATTCTTGGTTCTTTCATCGACATAACTAGCTGAATCATCAACTTTCTTTGGCTTAACCCACTCTTGAATGGTGATCGGTACGTTGTCCCTAACAATCACTCCACATTGATTTATGAATATCCTCACGTGATCTGTTGGAGAACTAGGTCTACTATTGCGTCGATGTTGAACCTTTTTTTACCGTCCAACTTTTTGTTCAGCCCTCGTTTTGTAGCTGTGGAGGATTGCATCGACGTGGAAGGCTAAAACAAGAAAGTGAGATCGATTAATATATATATATACACACACACACACATATACATACAAAGGAATCAATGCATCTACTCACAAGACACTTAATATACATATATACCTTGTCGGTTGTTCTCGAGGGCCATCATCGATGTTTGTTGGTGAGGTACCAACCGTGGCATTTTCCGTGTCCACCGGTCTTGTACCACTCCCTAGCTATGCTCACTAGTTTCGAGGTCCAGATATGAGTCAATCTCATCCTCATTTTTGACGTGGATGCCTTCTTCATATCGAGCGGCGGTACCTTCTCTTATAATTTCCCAGATAGCGTCTTGACCGGCGTTTCCTGTGGGTTCCTCCATAACTTAACTATTCCAGAAATAAAAGTAAACAAGTTAGAAAAAAGAGTAACTATATGTTCCAGATCCTCATATCAATTATAAAAGAAACATTGATGAAATATGCAAAATTATCAATACACGCCAAGAGTTACATAGCTCGGGTTCATTTTATTTAACCCTAATACATCACAATCGAATAATATCACTTATACATATTCAAGAAATATCTCTCAAACTAATTGACTCCGACTGGGTCATAAGCCGCTGGGTGCTGAGTCGCGGGCGCTATGCATCCATAGGTAAGGAACCCTCACAGGATCATACCTCACGTGGTAAGGAACCCTCCGAATAATCGACCAACTGCTTCTATACTCCCTATCGAGTAAGTACATGTAGCGACGGACGTGCTCGTTCTTCTCCCTGATACGCTGATGTACCACCTCCTCAGGGCCGGCTCTCTCCGCACCGACCGTGGCCCACGCGATCGCCACCAAAGAAGATCCGGATCGACCACGTCACCCGGATTTCTCACCAAGATACGTGTCCCGGTAGTAAGGACCTCCCAGTGCCAGCCCGGCGGGGCCCAGTCCCGGACATCGCCCGTGGGTCCAACAGAGACATCGTCGCCAAGAAAATTAAACTAAAAACATATGCATGATATATGGACTAAGTAAATATTCCTAATTAAGTAAAAAATCACTAAGTAAAAATTCTACTAATTATAAACATTCACTAAATAAATTTCTAAACTAAAATTCCTAGATTATAAAATTCATCTAAGTTTATAAACTAAAATTCACTAAGTTTCTAATCTAAAAATTCTACTAATTAGAAAATTCACTAAGTTTCTAAACTAAATATTAACTAATTAAAAATTCACTAAGTAAATTTCTAAACTAAGTTTCTAAACTAAAATTCACTAAGTTTCTCAGTTTCTAAACATTCACTAATTATAAAAATTCACTAATTAAGTTTCTAAACTAAAATTCACTAAGTTTCTAAACTAAAATTCCTACGCACTAAAATAACCTAGATACACTACACGTACGTACGCGTGTGTGTGCATGTGCATGCATGCATTTCTCACCGGTGTAAGGATCGTCGATCGTCTAGGCGTCAGGCACGGGGAGTAACTTGGCGCCGGATACGGGGAGGCACTAGGGGCGGCGTGGGGAGTCACCGGCGGGGAGGCGGCGCGCGGCGGTGGGCCGTGCGTGGATGCGCGCGGAGGCGAGGCGCAGCGGCACGGGGCGGCGGCGCGGCGGCATGGGGCTGGCGGTGGGACGATGTCGGGCAGCGCTTCCGCGTTGTCTCCGTCTCGTCGTCTTCGTCTTCGAATGAGTTGTGAGGAAGAAGGATCGCGGCCACGCCGTTTGAATAGCCTAGGCCTCTAGTTCCGGGCTGTGTCACCGCCCGGGACTTGAGGGTCTTTAGTCCCGGGTCGTGGCACCGCCCGGGACTAGAGGACCCCCCCTCTAGTCCCGGGCTGTGCCACGACCCGGGACTAAAGGTGAAATTTGGGCGCACAAAGACAGTTCGCGCGTAGGACTTTTAGTCCCGGGTCGTGTTACAGCCCGGGACTAAATCACCAATTTTTAAAATCGTTTTGCTTATTTGTAAATTTGAGTTATTTTAGGGTTTTTGGTTTAGCGTTTAGGGTTTAGGCTTTTGAGTTTAGTGTTTAGGTTGCCTTTCCAATCGGACAAAGCGCATTACATAATGGAAGAGTGGATCTAAACCTAAACGAAGAGCATAAATCAAGCTAACATTAGGGAGGGGGCGATACATCTACATAAGCAAGGCAGTACATAATGGCAAAACTGGATCTGATCTGCTAGTCATACTCCTGCCTAGGCCTATAGTATTCTGACTCGTAGTCATCGTAGTCGCCGCCGTCGTAGTCACTATCGTCGGACGGTGCTCTGGACTCCCTCGGAGGATCAGGACGCCTGGACTGGGCGTGAGGGTAGCGCAGCCGGGGATTATCGCCGGCCCTGATGTAGTTCATGACGCTCTGATGAGTCCGTCCGCCGCCACACCACAGCTGACGACCGGCCTCGTTGAAGTTTGAAGGAGGCTAGCCGTTCTCCTCGTACCTGGCGAGCGCACTCTCACGCTGATTAATGAAGAATGCGTCCCAAGTAGGGCGGTAGTCGGGATTCCAACGGGGATTCCTCCGCTGCTTCGGCATGAGCTCGTGGTAGTAGTGGTTCGTGATGGCCGCCCGACGCGCCACACCTTGAGGAACAGGAGGGACCGGTACTCAGCATCCAACCGGCGGGGACACTATAGCCGGGCGGGCAAGGGTAGTTCGAGGCGGAAAGTGCCTCCGCCTGCAGGAAGGTTAGAGTGGGTATGGTAGAAGCCATGGGAGAGTGGTGAGGTTGAAGATGTGAGTTTATATGCGTTTATGCCAATGGTGGCAATGCATACATATATATAGTGAGAAGAAACATACCCTTTAGTCCCGTCCTGTTTTACCAACCGGGACTAAATGGTTAAGGTTTCGTTGGGACCAATCAGAAAGAATCACACAGATCGTCCCTTTAGTCCTGGCATGTTTTACCAACCGGGACTAAATGGTTAGGGTTTCGTTGGTACCAATCATAAAGAATCATAGAATTTTGCAGAACTGTGTAGTGTGGTTGAGTGAAAGAATGCCCGTCCATACATATTTTTATTTCTTTCCAAGCGTGCCCTTTCCAATAAGTCTACCCTTATACCGCGATTGAGGAGGACCAATCGATTTAAGGTCAGGAATAAAGTCAATAGAAAACTCATTGACCTCCTCTGTTCCATTGCCCTTGGCGATGCTTCCTTCTGGCCTAGCGCGGTGATACGTCCATTTTGCATCATCGTTTTATATTGTTATTTTTTGTTATTCATCGATATATTTCATGTTATGATGCATTACTTCTGTTATTTTATCTTATTTTGCATGTTTCATAATTTTTGGAGAATAAACATCGGGACCAGAAATCTGATGGAAAAAGCACCGCTGAGATACCATATTTTAGAAGATCAGAAGAAGAAGGGAAACACCAGAGATATCTTAGAAGTTCAGAGGAAGACACCAGCCAGAAGGGGAGCCAGAGGGGGCCACCAGGGGCCCACACCATGGGGTGGCGTGCCCCCTGGCCGCGCCGCCATGTGGAGTGGCCACCCTGGCCCACCTCTGGTCGAGGTCTTTCGCGTACTTGTCCCCCAGGGAACCCTAAGGCCCATACCATCATCGAAGAATTATTTCGCCAACGCCTCGGGGCGGAAAACACCCGAGAGAGAAAAGCTCTCTGGCAGGGAGAAATCTGTCGGGGAAATTCCTCTCTAGAGAGGGGAAATCATCGCCATCGTCACCGTCATCACTCCGGGCATCATCAAGATCGTCATCACCATCATCATCACCACCAGCACCATCACCCTCATCATCCACAATCATCCCTATGTAACAATTAGGGGTTCCTATCGTTGTTTTACATTAGATCTCTCTCTCGGTGTGGATTACTTGTTAGTAGTTGATGCTTGTGAGATTTATCGGTGTTAGCAATTTATGACCAGATTGTTATCATCCATTATATCACCTTTGATTATGATCCATATGATGCCTTGTGAGTAGTTCGTTTAGTTCTTGAAGACATGAGAGAAGTCATGATGTTAGTAGTGAAGTTATATTGGAGTAATATCTCGTGGTTCGGTATTTAAGTTGTGGTGCTATTCTTCTAGTGGTGTCATGTGAACGTCGACTACATGATACTTCACCTTTATGGGCCTAGGCGGATGCATTGTGTATTTTTCTACTAATTGTGAGGTTACCGAAGTGACAAAAATCTAAACCCCCATTAGGAAACCAATGCACGAGGGAGCATAGAATCCTGGAGTTTTAAGGTTGTGGCTAGATTTATCTTAATTACTTTCTTGTATTTGCGGATGCTTGCGAGGGGTATAATCACAAGTATGTATTAGACCAAGTTGGGCGGTGCATTAGCATAGGTTCACAAACACAACACTTCACAAACCAATGGATATTAATCAACCGTAACGAGGCGAAAGCACTTGACGAAATTCCTATGTGTCCCTGAGAACGTTTAGTAGTCATAAGTAACACAACCGGCTTGTCCTTTGCTCTCAAAAGAATTGGGACACTCGCTGCAATATTATTTACTGCTCTTTATTTACTCGCACTTTATTTATCTGCTATATCCAAAACAACCAAAAACCCATTTACTAGTGTTTACAGTGAATCTTTTTTCCAACCTGCTTGTCAACACCTTCTGCTCCTCGATGGGTTCGACACTCTTATTTATCGAAAGTACTACGATACACCGCCTATACTTGTGGGTCATCAATACTATTTTCTGGCGCCATTGCCGGGGAGTGAAGCGCTATTGGTAAGAGAAACTTTTACTGTAAGTGTTGTTTTTATTCGTGTCTACTGTTTTATTTCATCATGGATAATACTTTTGATTGTCTGTTTAGAGGTACTACTACTATCACTGCTAGGATAGTAAGTGACCCGTTATATGTTGAATTACCTATGAAAATTGTTGGACGTGTTATGGATAACTTCTATTACGGTGATGGAGCTGTCCATCCCGGTGATCATTTGCTCTTTATACATGAATTATCCGAGTTATTCAGGTGTGCAGGTATTACTATGGATCAAGTTAAAAGAAAATTATTTTCTTTACCGCTGAAAGGAAGAGCCATTAAATGGTTCAAATTACCAAGGAATGGTGAATCTATTGGATGGGAGGAAATTGTTCCTCTCTTTTATTCTAAATTTTATCCTCCAAATGAGATTCATAAAGACCAGAATCAAATTTATAATTTCTGGCCTCGTGATGGAGAGAGTATTTCCCAAGCGTGGGGGAGAATGAAGTTATTAATGCTCAAATGTCCCGTTCATGAACTCCCGCGTAATATTGTTGTCGATAAGTTTTATGCAAGGCTTTCTCTTCATGATAAGGATTTATTGGATGCTTCTTGTTCTGGATCATTTACACGTATGAAGGAAGAAGCTAAATGAGATCTTCTTGATCATATTCAAGAAAATACTGAAGGATGGGAAAACGACAAAGGTAGAAAGTTAGGTATAAATTATTATTATGAATGCATTAAATATTTTAGGGATACCAGTGATTTCTATGATGTTAGTGCTGTTTGTGGTCTTGATTCTCAAATTTTTGCAAACTGACTTGTCGCACCCGGATTTCTAAAGGATACTCGCCGTTCCGTTGAACAGTAGTAGATTGGATTACGGGGCTTACCGGCACCCGCGTCCTCTTATGAGTAGGCCAACACACGTATGTGTGACAACCAACCCCTATCTGTTCAGCGTCGACGTAAACTATCCCATAGAAATCAGGACACTTCCATTGACGTACTTCAAACATCCACACATGGTACGTCAACGGCATTGGAACAAGTGATATCACAACAGATCTCTACTTCACAAAAGATTGAAATAAGTTGCAAATAGCTCTCATTAGAGCAGAGATAGCAAATACAATCATTCGGAGGGCACATGCCCCGACATAACATCATTACATCACAGCGGAAGCTTTCAACATGTCTGAGTACAGACAAGAACCAAATAGGCCTAAGAGGCCGGAAACGAAAAGACGGAGCCCATCCACGAAGTCTCGGATCCTGCCCGGGTCCGCTATCTACTCGTCAGCAGTCTCGTCATACTCCACGTAGTAGCCACCATGTAGATCCTCGGAAACGTAGGTCTGCGGAAACCACAGCCCCAAAGGGGTCAGTACATAAACGTACTGGCAAGCAAGACTCACAGTTCACCAAAGTGTAGCCCGTCAACACCAAGCACCGATGCCTTGGGTTCAACGGAAGAAAGGGGATATAAAAGATGCTGCAACTGGCTGCGCTAACCAACTACAGAGAACTACAACTTCCAACTAACAGAAAGGGGATAAGATCGAGTATTGTAACCAACTGAAAGATAACTTCAAGCAAACCCATCCTGGATCTCGCCCCTTATCCAAAGAAGCAATCCGAGGATAACTCACACAGTTGGATTAATGATGGTTCAAATTATTGTGTCAATAAGCCTATTACTAGTCAAGTTGTTAATCATTGGGTGTGAGATTGTTAATCATTAGGTTTAAGTTGTCCTGAGTACTTGTTAGCCAGTACTTTCACCAAGTAATCCATAACCGCGGAAAACACGGCTTCTCGAGAAGATTTTCCCTGCAGGGTTGCACCAATTTGGCCGTACACGCAAGAATATCCCGCCAGACGGGAATCAAACCCACCAAGCGAGGCACTCTACACAACTCGACTCTTCTTCGCATCAAGCCCAAAGCACCACGTGCTGTGCGTGCGCGGCTAATCGAGCCCCACGAAGAAAAGGGGACCCTCATAGCACTGGAAGACCACGCTGCCCTAAATGCCGACTACAAAAGTTCCACCCTGGCCTGGGCTAGCAAGATCATGCATGCGGCAAATGGAAAGCCCGAACTACGTGTGGCGATTTGGACGAGATGCAAATCGAATCAAATTGAGGGGGGCGCCCATACTCGCTTCCCACATGCAGTTAGTGCGCTCATCATGGATCAGTAGACAAGACCCTTTTCCTATTAGGGTCGACACTAGCAGGCCTCAAAACCACCCTGGGCCTCCTGCCGGTGCCTTATCATCAAATTTATTATTAATAAGAACATTAGCATGATTGATTGATTAAATATCGAGCCCCCAGAACATAATGGAATAGTAACAGAAAGTAACGGGTAACAGACTCGAGCAAAACAACCTAAGCATGCTAGTAAGACACTAGCTCAACCAAGGGGTGATAAGAGTGGAGGGAGGCAATATCAAGGTTAAGGGATTCATGTGATGGGTTCGTAACAGAAACAACTACTATTATGGCTTAGCAGGAATAGACAACGGAAAGTATCGGTAACCAATGTTGAAAGGAACACAATGGTTCATGTGAGTGATAACTTGCCTGCAAAACCCAGTAGCCTGGTACTGAGCTAACTCCTTAGAAGGGGTGTCGTAAGGATCGTCGGTCTCAACGTCGTCGTTTATCCGAGAAGAAGCAAACAAACAATGCAGAGAGATAAACAATCAATATCATGGCATAGTGCACAAACATGGGATGATGCATGACCATTTAATTGATGCATCAAAATAAACTAGTTGACAAGATAACAACATGGTTAAATGGACCCTCATGCAATTGGATTGCATATGGAAAGCCCATGAATTATGGTTGAATTAATTGTTTTACAACTAATCAAATTGTGTAAGTGAATTAGCATGATGCATGGATGAGGAAAACAGCAAAATAACAACAATAGAAGCAACTGGAAATAAGGTTCAGCAAGTTTAGAAATTCATTCATTAAGTTTTGGAATTTTGGGTTCTTAAAGGTGCCACACAAGCATTTGTTGTTTTCATCAAGTTAAATTGTTCAAAACAAATAACAAAGTTTATATTTGATAAGAACACACAATTTTATGTGGATTGCATGTTTCACTTGTTGAAAAAGGATTTCAAATAAATTATTTATGAATTAAACAAGTTTAAGCAAGAATTAAATGAATTTAATTCAAACATGGACTTATTTGAATTTTTATTTGTGCAAAACATTGAGTGAAGTTCATATTTGAAAATGTTATGCTTTTATGGTTTGAAAACATATTTTATATGTCCCAAAAGAATTTAATTTGATCAAGTTATGAATTTAACAATATTAAATGGTTTAAACAAGGTTCAAATCATTTAACCAATTTTAATTATTCAAAACATGAAACAAATTTTATATTTGGAAAGGTGGTTTAATTTTGCATGGAAAACATATTTCATTTGTTGAAATTGGATTTAAAATGAGCAAGTTATTATTTTGGCAATTTTAAATGCATTAATTAAGAAACAGTTGTTTTCAGCAATTTAAATTATTCAAAACAGCAAACAAAATTTATATTTGGAAAGTACATGAAAAGTTGATTGGAAAACATATTTGGTTTGTTGAATTTGGAATTTTTATGAACAAGTTATGAATTTTGCAAATTTGAGTGAATTTGACAAGTTTTCAAATGTTTCACCAATTTTAAATATTCAAAACAGTAAACAAACTTTATATTTGGATAGAACATTTAATTTGGTACAGAAAACATATTTAAAAAGTTAAATTTGGAGTTACAATGATTTTCTTATGCAATTTACAAGATATAGTGCAAATCTGCCATTTTTAATCCATTAGGGACTTAGGAAAAATTATTTCAGGGGTCTAGATTTAATTAACAGGGCCTAGTTGTGATTCTTTGAAATTGTTGTGACCAAATCAATGCAAAAAAAATGATTTGGTTAAAATGAGGGAGGGGGGATTCGAACCCCCCACCTCCTGCTTGCGCTGGGGGGACAGAACCAGTGGGGGGTTTCTCTGTGTGTTGCTAGGATGGGAGCAGCAAGGGGGTTATGCTGTTCCGCGGGGATTGTAACTGAACCCCAAATTCAGTCCACTGCACCGATCGCTGTACCCGACGGAGGGGAAGGGAACGGACTGCCGTGCGCCCGTGTGGCCGCGGTGCGTGGGGCTGCTGTGGGGAGTGCGGAGGGGAGTAGAGGAGGCGAGAGGTAGGGGAGAAGAGGAGGTACCTCGAGCGCATCAGGAGCAGGAGGAGGTCGGTGATGGACAGCAGGTGGTGGTGGCGACATGGACATGGCGGCGGCGCTCGGAGGCTCTCCGGCCAGCGCCGAGGGCACGGCGAGGGAGATGGAGCCGTGGCGGTTCCATTCCCGCCGCTTGCGCGGCCGGAGGGGCCCCGGACGGCCGGCGACCACCGGAGGAGGAGCTTCGGTTCCGTTTGGTGCAGATACAGGGAAAAGAGAGAGCAGAGGGAGGAGAGGAAGAAGGTGGCGGGGAGAGGGAAGAAGGAGGGAGAGAGATGGAGGGGAAAACCCTAGGGTTAGGGCCTAGGTCTTATAGAGAGGGGGAAGGTCGTGATCACCGTTCCTCCATGGTCTCTGCATACGTGGAGCTCGGGATGGGGCGCCGTACGAAGAAGAAGATGGGGAAAAGGTATCGGGCCTGATAGGGAAAAATAGGTGGGCTGGGCTTGCTGCTGCTCCTCTCTCCTCTCTTTGTTAGCTTTTAATATTTTTTGTTTCTATTTGTTTTTTTTTGTACCAATTAGAAAATGGAAGCAAAAGATAGGTTTTAGAGTTTTAAAAATTTAGGGAAAATTCATGTGGGATTGTTAGCTCATTATCTACCATAATTTCAACTTGGTTCTTGAAAAGTCAAATTTATTGCTGTTTTGCAAAATGGTTTGAAATTGGATGAATTTTGGTTAATAAGTTGGTTATTTAAAACAAGATTTTTAATTATGGAAAACCAATGAGTTTAATTGGAAACAAGTGAGTACATTTGTTTTGTAATTTCATAATTTTCAACAATGGGTACTGTTTGAAAGTTTTGGCTTGAATTTGAATGATTTAATAATTAATTGATTTCTATTGGAAACAATGTTTTTATTAGGGTGACCCCTATTGAATAAATAGAACAATTGTGATTAGAATTTGTTTGGTATTTTTATAATTTTCAAATGAGGTGCTGTTTGAAGATGCTTTGAATTTGAAAGCAATTTGGAATTACTTAATTGAAATAAAAGCATCATTTTATTTGTTGATCAATGTGGAATAAAATGAGAACAATTGGTTGTTTTTATTTGAAATAATATTTTGGAAATTGTAACATCACAAGGATGAAACAAAAGGTTTGAAATTTGCTTTGAAATTCAAATAGAAAACAAAGGAAAACAGTTGGAAAACAAATGGAAAACAAACAAAACAAATGCAATCAACATGATGCCATGATGCAAAACATAAAATAACAGAGATCAAACATTCTAATGGCTATTTTTCAGACTTGGGATGTTACAAAACGCCCCCCCTTGAAGGAATCGCGCCCCGAGATTCCTACTGAGAAAAGAAAAGGTCCGGAAACTTCTTGGGAAGATCCTCTTGAGCTGTGACACGTGAAACACATCGTGCACCTTGGATAGACGTCAGGGAATTTGCAAACCACCGGAACATTTTCAAGTAAAGGGAGAGGTTTTGTATGGAAGGTGTATAGCTGAAAAGAACTTGATTCATTTGGTGAATAGACTATCTGGAATGTGGTGCTTCAGGAACGCTTCCTCGAAACAACCCCAGGTGATAGGAATGCCAGCTTTCATAGCCTGGAATCAACAACAACAACAACCTTTCTGGCCAGATAGACTTGATATTTGGGAAGTTTTGATTAGACGCCGGTAGGAGAACTGAACTGGAAAACAACAACAAGATTTCAACAGACGAAAAGGATGTTGAGAAGAACAGGATATCAACATCGGGGAAAACGAGACCAAAACACTCCTGAGGTACTACGGAAAAACCCATCCGGGCTTCTAAAGGATCATTATCTACTGCTTAAGGAATAGAGGATCTGCTTCCGGGGCTTACACGCCTCCGTTCTCAATCGTGAGTAGGCAACATGATAAATCATGTCACAACCACCTCCATTCCTATGGTCTAGTAGATATAACCATCCTAGAGAAACTAGAATTCGTGAAATCCTAACTTGAAAGTTTAGATGAGAAGGGAAAACAACGTTACACTTCCTTACCAGAAAAAGGGAGGGTGGGTGGGGAAAGGAGAAAAAGAACAGAATTCCTACTCTCACGTTTCATTTTCCCTATATAGCTACAAAATAGTTTCTAGACTCAACTGCGACCAGTAAAAAGGGATCCTACAGGCAGACAGGCTCTGATACCATTTGTCGCACCCGGATTTCTAAAGGATACTCGCCGTTCCGTTGAACAGTAGTAGATTGGATTACGGGGCTTAACGACACCCGCGTCCTCTTACGAGTAGGCCAACACACGTATGTGTGACAACCAACCCCTATCTGTTCAGCGTCGACGTAAACTATCCCATAGAAATCAGGACACTTCCATTGACGTACTTCAAACATCCACACATGGTACGTCAACGGCATTGGAACAAGTGATATCACAACAGATCTCTACGACACAAAAGATTGAAATAAGTTGCAAATAGCTCTCATTAGAGCAGAGATAGCAAATACAATCATTCGGAGGGCACATGCCCCGACATAACATCATTACATCACAGCGGAAGCATTCAACATGTCTGAGTACAGACAAGAACCAAATAGGCCTAAGAGGCCGGAAACGAAAATACGGAGCCCATCCACGAAGTCTCGGATCCTGCCCGGGTCCGCTATCTACTCGTCAGCAGTCTCGTCATACTCCACGTAGTAGCCACCATGTAGATCCTCGGAAACGTAGGTCTGCGGAAACCACAGCCCCAAAGGGGTCAGTACATAAACGTACTGGCAAGCAAGACTCACAGTTCACCAAAGTGTAGCCCGTCAACACCAAGCACCGATGCCTTGGGTTCAACGGAAGAAAGGGGATATAAAAGATGCTGCAACTGGCTGCGCTAACCAACTATAGAGAACTACAACTTCCAACTAACAGAAAGGGGATAAGATCGAGTATTGTAACCAACTGAAAGATAACTTCAAGCAAACCCATCCTGGATCTCGCCCCTTATCCAAAGAAGCAATCCGAGGATAACTCACACAGTTGGATTAATGATGGTTCAAATTATTGTGTCAATAAGCCTATTACTAGTCAAGTTGTTAATCATTGGGTGTGAGATTGTTAATCATTAGGTTTAAGTTGTCCTGAGTACTTGTTAGCCAGTACTTTCACCAAGTAATCCATAACCGCGGAAAACACGGCTTCTCGAGAAGATTTTCCCTGCAGGGTTGCACCAATTTGGCCGTACACGCAAGAATATCCCGCCAGACGGGAATCAAACCCACCAAGCGAGGCACTCTACACAACTCGACTCTTCTTCGCATCAAGCCCAAAGCACCACGTGCTGTGCGTGCGCGGCTAATCGAGCCCCACGAAGAAAAGGGGACCCTCATAGCACTGGAAGACCACGCCGCCCTAAATGCCGACTACAAAAGTTCCACCCTGGCCTGGGCTCGCAAGATCATGCATGCAGCAAATGGAAAGCCCGAACTACGTGTGGCGATTTGGACGAGATGCGAATCGAATCAAATTGAGGGGGGCGCCCATACTCGCTTCCCACATGCGGTTAGTGCGCTCATCATGGATCAGTAGACAAGACCCTTTTCCTATTAGGGTCGACACTAGCAGGCCTCAAAACCACCCTGGGCCTCCTGCCGGTGCCTTATCATCAAATTTATTATTAATAAGAACATTAGCATGATTGATTGATTAAACATCGAGCCCCCAGAACATAATGGAATAGTAACAGAAAGTAACGGGTAACAGACTCGAGCAAAACAACCTAAGCATGCTAGTAAGACACTGGCTCAACCAAGGGGTGATAGGAGTGGAGGGAGGCAATATCAAGGTTAAGGGATTCATGTGATGGGTTCGTAACAGAAACAACTACTACTATGGCTTAGCAGGAATAGACAACGGAAAGTATCGGTAACCAATGTTGAAAGGAACACAATGGTTCATGTGAGTGATAACTTGCCTGCAAAACCCAGTAGCCTGGTACTGAGCTAACTCCTTAGAAGGGGTGTCGTAAGGATCGTCGGTCTCAACGTCGTCGTTTATCCGAGAAGAAGCAAACAAACAATGCAGAGAGATAAACAATCAATATCATGGCATAGTGCACAAACATGGGATGATGCATGACCATTTAATTGATGCATCAAAATAAACTAGTTGACAAGATAACAACATGGTTACATGGACCCTCATGCAATTGGATTGCATATGGAAAGCCCATGAATTATGGTTGAATTAATTGTTTTACAACTAATCAAATTGTGTAAGTGAATTAGCATGATGCATGGATGAGGAAAACAGCAAAATAACAACAATAGAAGCAATTGGAAATAAGGTTCAGCAAGTTTAGAAATTCATTCATTAAGTTTTGGAATTTTGGGTTCTTAAAGGTGCCACACAAGCATTTGTTGTTTTCATCAAGTTAAATTGTTCAAAACAAATAACAAAGTTTATATTTGATAAGAACACACAATTTTAGGTGGATTGCATGTTTCACTTGTTGAAAAAGGATTTCAAATAAATTATTTATGAATTAAACAAGTTTAAGCAAGAATTAAATGAATTTAATTCAAACATGGACTTATTTGAATTTTTATTTGTGCAAAACATTGAGTGAAGTTCATATTTGAAAATGTTATGCTTTTATGGTTTGAAAACATATTTTATATGTCCCAAAAGAATTTAATTTGATCAAGTTATGAATTTAACAATATTAAATGGTTTAAACAAGGTTCAAATCATTTAACCAATTTTAATTATTCAAAACATGAAAAAAAAATTATATTTGGAAAGGTGGTTTAATTTTGCATGGAAAACATATTTCATTTGTTGAAATTGGATTTAAAACGAGCAAGTTATTATTTTGGCAATTTCAAATGCATTAATTAAGAAACAGTTGTTTTCAGCAATTTAAATTATTCAAAACAGCAAACAAAATTTATATTTGGATATTACATGAAAAGTTGATTGGAAAACATATTTGGTTTGTTGAATTTGGAATTTTTATGAACAAGTTATGAATTTTGCAAATTTGAGTGAATTTGACAAGTTTTCAAATGTTTCACCAATTTTAAATATTCAAAACAGTAAACAAACTTTATATTTGGATAGAACATTTAATTTGGTACAGAAAACATATTTAAAAAGTTAAATTTGGAGTTACAATGATTTTCTTATGCAATTTACAAGATATAGTGCAAATCTGCCATTTTTAATCCATTAGGGACTTAGGAAAAATTATTTCAGGGGTCTAGATTTAATTAACAGGGCCTAGTTGTGATTCTTTGAAATTGCTGTGACCAAATCAATGGAAAAAAATGATTTGGTTAAAATGAGGGAGGGGGATTCGAACCCCCCACCTCCTGCTTGCGCTGGGGGGACAGAACCAGTGGGGTGTTTCTCTGTGTGTTGCTAGGATGGGAGCAGCAAGGGGGTTATGCTGTTCCGCGGGGATTTTAACTGAACCCCAAATTCAGTCCGCTGCACCGATCGCTGTACCCGACGGAGGGGAAGGGAACGGACGCCGGCGGTGGCTGTCGTGCGCCCGTGTGGCCGCGGTGCGTGGGGCTGCTGTGGGGAGTGCGGAGGGGAGTAGAGGAGGCGAGAGGAAGGGGAGAAGAGGAGGTACCTCGAGCGCATCAGGAGCAGGAGGAGGTCGGTGATGGACAGCAGGTGGTGGTGGCGACATGGACATGGCGGCGGCGCTCGGAGGCTCTCCGGCCAGCGCCGAGGGCACGGCGAGGGAGATGGAGCCGTGGCGGTTCCATTCCCGCCGCTTGCGCGGTCGGAGGGGCCCCGGACGGCCGGCGACCACCGGAGGAGGAGCTTCGGTTCCGTTTGGTGCAGATACAGGGAAAAGAGAGAGCAGAGGGAGGAGAGGAAGAAGGTGGCGGGGAGAGGGAAGAAGGAGGGAGAGAGATGGAGGGGAAAACCCTAGGGTTAGGGCCTAGGTCTTATAGAGAGGGGGAAGGCGGTGATCACCGTTCCTCCATGGTCTCTGCATACGTGGAGCTCGGGATGGGGCGCCGTACGAAGAAGAAGATGGGGAAAAGGTATCGGGCCTGATAGGGAAAAATAGGTGGGCTGGGCTTGCTGCTGCTCCTCTCTCCTCTCTTTGTTAGCTTTTAATATTTTTTGTTTCTATTTGTTTTTTTTTGTACCAATTAGAAAATGGAAGCAAAAGATAGGTTTTAGAGTTTTAAAAATTTAGGGAAAATTCATGTGGGATTGTTAGCTCATTATCTACCATAATTTCAACTTGGTTCTTGAAAAGTCAAATTTATTGTTGTTTTGCAAAATGGTTTGAAATTGGATGAATTTTGGTTAATAACTTGGTTATCTAAAACAAGATTTTTAATTATGGAAAACCAATGAGTTTAATTGGAAACAAGTGAGTACATTTGTTTTGTAATTTCATAATTTTCAACAATAGGTACTATTTGAAAGTTTTGGCTTGAATTTTAATGATTTAATAATTAATTGATTACTATTGGAAACAATGTTTTTATTAGGGTGACCCCTATTGAATAAATAGAACAATTGTGATTAGAATTTGTTTGGTATTTTTATAATTTTCAAATGAGGTGCTGTTTGAAGATGCTTTGAATTTGAAAGCAATTTGGAATTACTTAATTGAAATAAAAGCATCATTTTATTTGTTGATCAATGTGGAATCAAATGAGAACAATTGGTTGTTTTTATTTGAAATAATATTTTGGAAATTGTAACATCACAAGGATGAAACAAAAGGTTTGAAATTTGGTTTGAAATTCAAATAGAAAACAAAGGAAAACAGTTGGAAAACAAATGGAAAACAAACAAAACAAATGCAATCAACATGATGCCATGATGCAAAACATAAAATAACAGAGAGCAAACATTCTAATGGCTATTTTTCAGACTTGGGATGTTACATGACTTAAAGCTTTTGCCCCCTATCTTGATATTCCTAAAAATAATTATCACAAGTACCATGCACCTTATAAAGATATTGTTCATGTAAGTAATATAGAAGTGCATGCTATTAATCCTACTATTCCTGATCCTTATGTTGAAAAGATGCCTTTCCCTGCTAAAGTGAAACAGATGGTAGCTAGTGTGGTTAATAAGAGTAACAAGAAAGATATTGAACCTGATGAACAAATAACTGTTGAACCTGCAGTAGTAATAGTAAAAGATCTTGTTTGTGGAAATGTGGAGGATGAACACATTGTCTTCTGTGAGGATGCTTCAAACATTGTTTCACATCCTCATAGACCTAAGAAAACTAGTGTCGAGACATCGTAGTAGTTTTCATAGACGGGGGTGCCATGAGACTACGGTAGAGACGTGGGGTAATGGGATCGCGTGGTAGACAGTAAACGCAGGATTTACCTAGGTTCGGTACGTCGCGACAGTACGACGTGCCTACTCCTGCACTTCTCACTAATCAGGGCTAAAGCCTGGAAACATGATTACAATGTGAGGTTTTAGATCTAGCTTCTCGCAGAGGATCAACTTCTCGGCGAGTTGGCCTATAGCTTCTTTGTTATTCGTTGGTTTTTTTTTCTCCCGTCCGGCTTTATATAATAGCCGGATTAGGGCTTACAGAATAGGAAACCTAGAAGACTACGGTAGCTATAACTTGGAAAGTAAGGAATCCGTCTTCTCCTCCAAGCCAGATCACACGGGCCGTGATCCGGGTTCTTCTAGAATCCGGCTTCTGTGCGTCAAGTTACTGGGCCGCCCAATGGACCATAGCCCACTACCACTTGGGCCACCCTGGTAACCAGGCACTTTGACTACCATCTTATATACCCCTATACGGTATATATCCGACAGTAGCCCCCAAGAAGGATTAAAACTCTGATTTGCCGTCTTTCGCCAAATGTGCTTTGTCCGAGAAATTTTAATCAGCAGTCTTGATTCTTCTTATTCTTCTTCTGAAAGAGATGGTAACATGAAACTCGGAATCCTGAAAATCCGGCTTTTCTCTCACGATCCTTCGTGGAGAAGGAACTTCTTACGTCAGCGCACTTAATCATGCTGACGTAAGGGACGTTTGGGTTTTACGCGGAAAACCCAGTAACATATCTCTGACAAATTCTCACGGGAAACGAGGAGATAACCATCATTACCCTGTCGTTTCATTTCCCGGATTTTCCGGCGAGTGACACGCGTTGATCATCCAACGGTCAAAATAGCCGTTGACACGTATCTTGACGGATTTCTAGGTATAAATAGCCGTCTTCGTCCTCGTCAAAAACCGTCCGCACTCTCACTGTCCACGCCATTGCCGCGCACAAGCTCCCGAGTGAAGAACCGTCCCGAGCGCACGAACGCACCCAGAGCACCAGCGAACGCGCCGCCACCAAATGGCATCCTCGCCGTCGTCCCCCACTCGCTCCGCCGCGCTCACCATCGACGACATCATCAACGACCTGGATCCGCAACTTGGATCCCCAAATCACGCCGGCGACGAGCCGGAAAAGACCGCGGCCTCTGCGGCGGGCGGTGAGGATCTTTTCGCCGCTGCGAACGCTGCGGGCCCGAGCTCCGCACCTTCCCCGCCGTTTGCACCCGAAACGGCGGAAGACAAGATCCAGCTCCTCGGCGACGAGCTCGCCGCTGCGGAAGCCGCCGCGTCCGCCGCCGCCGGAGCGGATGAAGAGGTGGAAACTGCAGGCAATTGGATTGCCTGCAGCATTTCGCCAGCCCTCCTTCCAAACCTGGAAAAGGAGGGCCTCATTCTTAAAGGGAAATGGCGGCTCCCTGAAGACGAGAACGAGCCAATGCCGAGAGACGGCGAAAGGGTCCTTCTTTCCTCCCATCTCCTAAGAGGTATGGGGCTTCCGCCTTCCGCTTTCTTCCTCTCCCACTACAATATCCAACCTCATAACCTGCCACCCAACTCCATTCTTCATATGGCCGGGTTCCAGGCCCTATTTGAGGGTTACTTAGGTTTAGAACCTAGGTTAGATTTTTGGATGTATTGTTTCGGGGTTAAGCGGAACTCCTCGGAGGGCGCACTCCCGACTTGCGGGACCATCTCCTTTACTCTTCGGAGGTTTAGGGAAGATTGGTTCCCCAAGATCAAGACATCAGAATCCGTCAAATTTTGGACGGGCTCTTTCTTTTACCATCCCGATGTGCCTTTCCCAAAAAAGGCCATCGGGGTTCCACCTTTCTCCAACGCTGCTGCCATTCCCCAAGACAATTGGGGAACGGAAGCCGTCCAGGTTCTGCCGCCTGATCTTCTAAGGATCAAGCGGCGCATCGCCAAGCTCACCTCCTCGATCCACCTCTAACTGGCATGGACACGGTTCTTTGCTGGTTAAATAGGCGGATCCAGCCGTTGGCCAATCACGGTGGCCGCCTTTTGTGCGACTACACGGGTGCCAACGACCCAATGCGGACATCCATCAAGGATTGGTCCCCAAGGGATCTTCGACGGCGCGCAAACCAGTTGGTCGCATCTCGCGACCAATACGAAGCGAGTCGGCCGATGTACACGGCCGACAATCTGGCTCCCAAGGTATTTTTTCCGTCATTTGGGTATAGTTTTAACATTCTTTCTCGGATTTTCCTGCTTCTAACTCTGATTTGTTTTTTCGACAGTTCGCTGAACTTCCAGACTCGGAGTTAGCCTCCGAAGCTAAGCTGGATGCCTTGCGTACTGCCACTACAGGTGGGCGCAAGCGCAAGAAGATTTCTTCCTCTGAGGAAGTCATCGACCTTGACGGAACTCCCGTCGCCACTTCCAGGTTCTTTCTTCTGGGTTCTTTTCTTTCATGGAAATTTTTCTTCCGTCTTCGGAGTTTTAACTTTTCTGGGTTTTTTGTTTTTAGGCTGCCTCCCTCCAGCCTAAAGCCGAAGAAGCTGAAGAAACACAAAGTTGTTTCCAGCCGAGGCAGTCAACCTTCTCCCGTCATCGCCCCAGATACACCATCCACAATGGCGGAAGAGCACGCTGCAGCCCCCAACACCAAGCCACTAGAGCCCAGCCAGCCCGTTGTGTCGAACACGGACACGAGGGAAAGGGCGGCTCCAGAGGTGGGAAAACCTTCTCGGACATTTGACGAGGACATTCCCACCTTTGACAAGTAATTCAAGATTATCAATGACGGCCTAAGCGCGGCCGGAACCCTTTTTGCGGAATACGCAAAAGGGTTCAATGAAAACTTGGCGGGTTTGCAACGAATGAGCCAGGTATGTAACTCTAGCCCCCAAGCATTAAAAAAATGTATTCTTTTTTTGCCTTAATGCTTTTAGTAATCATTCTTTTCCTTGCTATGTTTCAGCAAACCGCCGAAGCCATTAACATGGAAGTTTTCAACAAACTCTCCATCAAGAATAAAGAGGTTAGAAATATTCTTTCTATTCTTGAGGAGAGAGAGGCGGAGCTGGCGTCGTCTCAGCTCGCTTTGTCAGAAACAGCAGGTAAACATTTTTCCTCTGAAGTTTTCGATTCAATTTTTTGTCTAAGTACTTATTCCGGAAATTTTCTAAACTCGGAATTTTCCTTGCTTTCCAGTTGCTTTGGCTAAGGCCAAGCAAATAGCTGAAGATGCCGGCAATGCCGAGAATCTCCGAAAGGAGAATTTCGATCTTCACAAGGATCTTGTGAAGACTCGAAAATATTTGGAGGCCAGTAATCTGGCCCTTGGAGTTGCTAATTCAAAGGCTTCCGAACAGGCGGAGAAGGACAAATCCACCATTCAGGATTTGAAAACGCCCTAAACCTTCGCCTGGAGGAAATCTCCGAGATTGACAAGCTTATCGGTAAGTTACTGATACTTTTACCATTTTCCATGTCTTGCCTTCTTTCTCTGTTTTTCACCTAACCCTTTTGGTTGTTTTGTTGGAAAAACAGGAGACACCCCAGATGGTACTCGGCTTGAAGGGATCCGAGCCTTTGGGAAGACATGGACTTCGATCAGAGCTGCTGGAATGCAGCTGGTCAATAAGTTCCTTCCCGCCAGGACTGGGGAGTTCTCTGAAGTTGAAAAACTTCTGGGTGCCATCATGGAGGTGGCGGAGTCCAGGGAGTCCATCCTTCGTTCCGCTGCACGGGGTGGTGCACGCATGGCACTCGGCCTTATGCGTATGCACTACCCTGGTGCTAAATCTTGGCGCGTGGCGTCCGGTGTCCCTCAAGGATACACGGATACTCAGCGAAATACCATCTTTGATGAAATCAAAGGCCACGCCACCCAGATTGCCTCCATGGTAAATATCTCCGTAAATTATCCAGAAGAGGAGATCCCTCCAATCCCTGAGGACGACAGCATCGAGGAGGAGTCAGATGCTTGAAGGGCTACCTTGAACCTGGATAGTGAAAGTAGACAATAGGAGCATTACTGTTCTTTCAATGTAATCCAAAATGTAATGTTTCTATTTGTATGAATGAAAACTCCGCCTTTTGCTTAATTATCAAATTCTTTGCAAAGTTTTCGGATTTTATTATTCCTTTATCTTCTAAGTTCTCTGGCATATGTGTTTTGACTGTCCTTAGTGTTTGAAATGGCTCGATAGCATTATGAATCGTCATGTCGAGTAACTGGGTATAACCAATCAGTTGAAACTCGGGAACATGGATCATACTAAAGGCATTTTTACTAACTAGCTCCAGTGACCCAACATATAAGCAATCAGAAAATGCTTAGAGAAGCAAGGAATTTTTTAAATGAAACTTGGGCACGCAGGCAATTCAAGTTTCCTTTAGCAGTTAGCAGGCTGAAAAATCATTCAGTTTCTTAACGCCGAGTACGCAGGCACAATTCGGGTTAACATTGAGTACTTTGTAAGATCATTGGGAAATAGATAAGGTGGAATCATGCTTTATACTGAAAAAACATGGAAACCAAAATTCCGACAACTTTATTTCATGATCTCAAAAGATGTTTACATAGAAATTGAACTAAGTACGGAAGAGACATAACTGCTAGATATTCCAATGCTTTCGCTATCCACTTGGCTTTGTCGGATTTCTTCAGCAACTTGTAGAGTGGTAGGGCTTTATCCCCCAGCCGACTAATAAATCTGCTGACGGCAGCGGCGGAACCCGTCAATCTTTGGACATCTTTTACGCACGTAGGCTTCGAGATGTTCAAGATGGCTTTTATCTTTTCCGGGTTAGCTTCAATTCCTCTGTGAGAAATGATAAAACCCAGAAGTTTTCCTGAGGGAACCCCGAATACACACTTAGATGGATTTAACTTCATCTTATAAGTGCGCAAGTTTTCGAAATTTTCTCGCAGATCCTCAAGGAGTGTATCTTTTTCCTTGGTTACGACAGCAATGTCATCCACGTAAACATGGACGTTTTTGCCAATCTAACTATGCAAACAACGTTGCATGCAACGCTGGTAGGTTGCACCTGCGTTCTTCAGGCCAAATGGCATGGTTACGTAGTAATACGTCCCGTATGGGGTTATGAAAGAAGTCTTAATTTGATCTTCCTTTTTCATGCGTATTTGGTGGTACCCGGAGTATGCATCCAAAAAGCACAAAAGTTGAGAGCCTGCAGTGGCATCTATTATTTGATCGATTCGCAGTAACGCAAACCTATCTTTTGGACACAATTTGTTCAAGCCTGTGTAATCTATACACATTCTAAGAGCAGTAGTGTCTTTCTTCGGTACTAATACCGGATTTGCGGACCATTCAGTGTGGATTACTTCCTGGATGAAATCAGCTGCTAAAAGCCGGATTATTTCCTTGCCAATAGCCTTCCGTCTTCTTCCGTCGAATCGACGGAGACCTTGTTTGACGGGTTTTGATCCTGGAATTACCTTGAGTTGGTGCTCAGCAAGTTCCCTGGGTACGCCTGGCATGTCAGCTGGACACCAGGCAAAAATATCCCAGTTCTCACGGAGGAACTTGATGAGCTCGCCTTCCTATTTGTCGGTCATCCCAGTCCCTACAACGACAAATTTTGTCGGATCTTTGGGATCTAGGATTACCTGTCTTGTATTCTCGGACGCCTTGAAACTGTCTGTTGGCTTCCGGGTTTCTTTTCCTGCCGGCATTTCTGTCGGCGATACCTCCTTGGCCAATTCCTTAAGTTCTTCCTTTGCTAATACTCTTTGAGCGCAAAGGGCGTTTTATTTCTCCAACTCATTTGCTAGCTTAAAATCACCAGCTATCGTGATTACTCCTCCTTTGGGTCCTGGCATCTTCAGCTTGTTATAAATATAACAGGATCTTGCCATAAATTTGGCGAAAGCTGGGCGTCCGAGTATTGCGTGATACACACTTTCGAACGGCACTACTTCGAAGGATACTTTTTCCTGCCGGAAGTGATCTTTATCTCCGAAAGTGACATCTAGGGAAATTTCTCCTAGGGATCGTGCTTGTCTGCCAGGAACAATGCCGTGGAAGCGTATGTTGCTGTAATTGAGCTGGGACTCGGAAATCTTCAGATGCTTCAGTGTATCCAAGTACATTATGTTAATGCTGGATCCTCCATCCATGAGTACTCTTCTTAGCATAGTGTTCTGGACAATAGGGCTTACGACAAGAGCTTGTGTGCCGGGTTCAGGGATATTCCCGGGATGATCAGACTGATCCCAGGTAATTGGTGTGTTGGAGTACTTCAAGAATTTCGGGGTTGCCGGAACAACCGCGTTTATTTCTCGAAGCGTTCTTTTGGCCACCTTTGCTGACGGAGTTGCCAGGAATGTTAGCATTGCTTCTCCATCAACTCTCGGAAATTTGGGTTCGCCCTTTCGCTGTTGCTCCTGGATTTTTTCATCAGTGTCCGATTCACTGTCTTCTTTGTCAGCTTCTGGCTTTTGTTTGGCGGGTTTCCTTTTGGAACCCTTCCCCTTATTTCCGGATCCTGCACTGCCTTTCATGTGCTTATTCAGCCGGCATTGTTCGTTTGTATGGGTGGGTTTCCCAAATTGTGAATGGTGGACACAAGGTTCCGACTTAATCCTCTCCCACTCCTCTGGAGTGTAGTTGATTGGATCTGGACTGCGTCCTTTCCACTTATTCCCTTTTTCACTTCCAAAGGCTATGTTGACCTCTTTGGGTTTTGTCGTTGTTTCTGGAGTTCCTTTTTTGTCAGAACGAGGAGTTTTCTTAGCAAGTATCAGTGATTCGATATTGCCCCCTCTTGCTCTGATGTTGTCTTCGGCTGCAGCATGTTCGTTGGCGGTTGTAAGCATAGATCCGAGATCTTTATGCTGTTTGGAACCAACCATGAACGGTACAAGTCCGGGTTTTAGGCCATTGACGAAAGCATGCATTGCTTGTACGTCAGTTACTCCAGAACAACTATTCTTCATTTCCGTCCATCTGGAGATGAAATCCACGTATGGTTCATCCTCGAATTGGGTGCAACGGTTAAGCTGGTTGATGCTGTTCGGGCGCTTGTATGTTCCCCGGAAATGCTGAGTAAATACTCTAGCCATATCATCCCAGCTGTCGACAGTTCTTGATGGTAATCCATTGATCCAATCTCTGGCTCCATCCAGTAACATTAGGGGAAGAAACTTGACAGCTTCCAGGTCTGTCCCATTGTTGATCTGGACGGCTGTATAGTAGTCTGAGAGCCAGGTGTCCGGGTTTGTGCTGCCGGTATATTTTTGGTAGGTTGGACCAACTTTGGCGAAGCCAGAATGCAGGGTTATTCTTCGGATCCTGTCGGTGAAACACTTAGGACCAAAGTATAGGTCATCCTTTTCCGCTCTATCAATATGTGCGGAATATCTTCCGGCTGAATGGATAGAAGGGGATCTACTCCTTTCTTTTCCATTGTTGCGCGGACGCGCTTTTCCGGGATTGTACCTATCTCTTCCATGATCACGTCCTTTTGGATTCGGCGGAGTCCTGCTCCTATGCCTTTCTTTATCCTTAGGGGGTGTCCGGGATCTCTCACGTCTGTGAGGTATATCGTATCTTCCGGCTTTCTCAGCTGGGTTTCTCGGAGGTGGCATTGTTTTGCCGTCATTCCGGTATTTTTCTTCCCGATCGTGGGGTTTAAGCCCACCTTTCGGGGGATGGGATCCGGTTCGGGACGCTTCATCCCTATTGTCGGGGTTTTTCTTGTCTTTTCTCGGATCCTCTTTTTTATCCTTTGAATTGTCTGAATCTCCAGGTTCCTCTGGTCCAGGTGCTCCAGCGGCGCAAGTAGCTGTTTTGCATAGGGCGGAGTTATCCTGCAGTCTTCCTGATCGCTCTTGGGCCCGCTGTTGTTGTTGCAATGCTTTTCCTAGGAAAGCATACACCCCTTGAAGTTTTTCACCGTTGGAGTCCAGATCTTGTTCAGGATGGCGAACGCTGCTTCCGCGTTTTCTGCTGCGGTTTTATAAATTGGTTCACCTCTGGCATCTTTGCCGTTTACCTGCTTTTGCCAAGATGGGTTGTGAAACCTTTCTTTTGGCGGCAGTACTTCCGGTCTTACGATTCCGGGTAACCTTGTAGGTTTAATGCCAGATCTATTCTTTCTCTCGTACTCCTTTATTTCTTCCTTCATGAGCTTAATGTCATCCTGGGTTTCTTGGAGGTGTTGCCGAGATCTGAGTAGATGTTGCTGTTGCCTTTGGAAAGCTTGCCTCCTGGCTTCCAGCATCTCAGGGGGTTCATTTGCTCCCACTGGCGTTTGCAACAGCTCTTGCTCTTCCTGTTCCGTCATTGGCGGAACAAGGATTTCTTTGATTTTCTTCTCCGCAGTTTTTGTTCCGCTAGCATCTCGTACTTCCAGGTTTTCATCAGCTTGATCAGCTGATTTTTTCTTCCGGATTTTGTATTGGAGTTTCTTAGCAGCACGATGCTTTTTCTTGGAAGAGGGAGGCTTTTTGGCAGGCTCATCCTCTGTCAATTCCTTGACATTGGGAAATACCGGAGAAGCTTCTCCGTCTTCTCTCTCTTCCTCTGGCGGAGGGGTTTTAGGGCTTTCCTGGCTGCCGGCGTCCGTGGTATCAGCCGGTTTCGCCATTAGCACTTCATGGAATCCCTCTTGAAAAGATTTAACTTTCCTTTCGAAGGCGTCCGCGTCTTCGTCTTCGGAATCAAAATCCTCTGATCCGGTTTCCGACTCTAATCTTGCCTCAATGGCGGCTAGTACGGATTCTGCTTCCGAATTCATCGTCTCGTTGACGGATGTCGGATCTTCCGCTTGTACGATGGGTGTCGGATCTTCCGTCTCTGTGACGGGTGTGTTTTTGTCTGCCTCTTGCACGGGATTTACGTCATCCGTGTTTTCGGCGACTTTGGACTGCACCATGCCGATAAAGTGCGTGTCACTTTTTTGTCGGCGATCTGAGCAGAATCCGGTATCATAGTCATCCTCGACTGGGTATAGGGCGGGTGGGATAAATTTGCTTCCACCGCAAAACCCCATTGCTTCTGCAGTTAGTCCGATAAAGATGTTAGCAGATCCTATCGGTAACACGCAGGCACTCACCAGGTGGTTTTGCGCCGGTATGTAGGATCCGTTGTCGAGGAAGCGTCCTACATCATCGTTGAATTCCAAGCTTCCGACAGTGATTGATCTTCCGATTCCGCCAAGTATCCCAGATCGGAACTTCACGCCTGACGTTGTTTGCCCCACGGTGGGCGCCAACTGTCGAGACATCGTAGTAGTTTTCATAGACGGGGGTGCCATGAGACTACGGTAGAGACGTGGGGTAACGGGATCGTGTGGTAGACAGTAAACGCAGGATTTACCCAGGTTCGGTACGTCGCGACAGTACGACGTGCCTACTCCTGCACTTCTCACTAATCAGGGCTAAAGCCTGGAAACAAGATTACAATGTGAGGTTTTAGATCTAGCTACTCGCAGAGGATCAACTTCTCGGCGAGTTGGCCTATAGCTTCTTTGTTATTCATTGGTTTGTTTATCTCCCGTCCGGGTTTATATAATAGCCGGATTAGGGCTTACAGAATAGGAAACCTAGAAGACTACGGTAGCTATAACTTGGAAAGTAAGGAATCCGTCTTCTCCTCCAAGCCAGATCACACGGGCCGTGATCCGGGTTCTTCTAGAATCCGGCTTCTGTGCATCAAGTTACTGGGCCGCCCAATGGACCATAGCCCACTACCACTTGGGCCACCCTGGTAACCAGGCACTTTGACTACCATCTTATATACCCCTATACGGTATATATCCGACAACTAGTGTTCCTATGCAATCTGTTAAGATTGGTGATCTTGCTATTATGGTTTATGTGATATTGGTGCCAGTTCTAGTGCTATACCTTATGAGCTTTATAGACAAATTATGCATGAAATTGGTTCTTGTGAGCTTTAAGATATTGATGTGGTTATTCAGCTTGCTAATAGAGAAACTGTTTTCCCTATTGGTATTGTTAGATATGTGGAAGTTTTATGTGGTAAAACTAAATATCCCACTGATTTTCTAGTACTTGGTAGGGCTTCTAGTAAGACTTGTCCTATTATTTTTGGTAGATCTTTCTTGAAAACATGTGGTGCTATTATAGATTGTAAAAGAGAGAAGATTTTGACTAAATTTGATGGAAAATCTTATGAGTCCAATTTCTCCAAATTTGCTAGAGCACCTTATGAATCGAAATTTCCTGATGAGAATTTTAAAGTTGAACAACTTGATTCTATTGCTCTTGGTCCTAACAATGCTTTGCAGCAGTATATGGAGGACCATGAGAGTGAGGTATTGATGGAAGAGAGAAATGAGATTGATGATATTCTTCTCCGTCAACCAGTGATACTGAAACATAATTTACTTGTGGAAGACTTGGGTACCCACTACAAGAAAACCGGTCTATTGCAACGAACATAGTCGTTGTAACAAGGTGCCTATCGTCGCAATAGGTTTGTGTTGCATCGAAATCAGTTTCGTTGGGAAGCGTTGCGAAAAATCGCGTGGTAGAAGTCTGTCTCCGCGCAGTTAGATACGTGGCTACAAAATTAACCAGTTGCAACCATTTACTGGGCCAATTGCCACACGCTTTTCCGTTGTGTCTCGCACCTAACGCAACGTACGTTTTTCGTTGGTACACCTCTAGTGCAACAAATACCGGAACGTGGTGAGTGACCAATGTGGAAATGGCGAGTGTTCCGTTGCGCCTGCTCTTTCGTTGCAAAAGTCGAGTTTATTTGCCACGTCCAATTGTGTGGCAAAAAACTATGCCAACAAACATTATACGCGTGGGAACAACGATTTTCCACACACAATCAAGCGTGGTAAGATGATTTTGAAATAGTAATCGCAACGGCCTTAATATTAGTAGCCATAAACAAGCGCGACAATTTCAACTATTCGTGGCGCCATTCAATTTCTACAAATTTTAGTTTCGTGGCGAGATGTAGTATTCTCAACATCCACATTGTAATTTGCTAGAAACAACTGCGAGAATTTCAACTTTTCGTGGCGCCATTGTATTTCGACAAATTTTATTTTCGTGGCGAGATGTACTATTCGCAACGTCCAAATTTTAGTAGCTAGAAACAACTGCGACAATTTCAACTATTCGTTGCGCTATTCTATTTCTACAAATTTTAGTTTCATGGAGAGAAGTATGGGCATTCTCTATTGCAACGAAGTTAGTTTGGTGGCGTGAATTAACTATCGCAACAAAGTTAGTTTGGTGGAGAAAAAATATTGCGACGATGTCTCCCTCATGGTGGTGAGAGTCTATTTGAACAAAACACTTTGTTGTGGCAACTGAGGCTTCACACAACACTACATTTATCGTGGTAAATTGCCTATTGCCACGTTAAAGAAAAAAAATAGGGAAACAAAAAATACGGGCTTTCCATCAGAAGTTTGATTGCTATTTACACAAAATATGTTTATTTACACAAAATAATAGTTCTCATAGCTATTTATAATATATACAAATGAAATTCTCGTACAATATGGATTAAATCAAGATAAAATCAAACTGAAATATATTGTAGGAACGTGATGTAGCATCCAGTGCAGCTATTTTTTTCCATCAGAAGTTTGATTGCCGTCCTGCAATCAACAGTAAAAAAAAGAAGTTGTGAGTCTAGTCAGCAATAACACATGCTGAAACAAAAGAACCATCAGACTATAGTGTGTGGATGAAGCAAAAAACAGTTGTTGTAACTCAACGAAGCCACAACCCATAGTGAAACATAAACTGCAGCAAGTATATAGGGTGGGTGCAGCAACGCTATAGTGTGGGTGAAGCAAAAACAGAATGTACTAGTACCAAATTGTACAAGTTTGTGACTTACAATTATACATTCGACTACCCTGTATCGTGCTGTGCGGAGGAATTATTTTCTTAGCAGGGCTGTTTGCATGTGATGGTTGCTGGTTCGACTTCTTAAACGGCTGCAAAAACAAAGTGCACTGTTAGCAACGCAAGTAAACAACTAAATCTTACGAGTTTGCAATCTTATTACTATCATCACCTGAGGTGTAGTCGTCTTCTGCTTTTCCATCTGTGCGGAGATCTCTTCAAACTTTGCTTGGGACTGTGAGTTAAACTGTGCAACCAAGTTTTTTTTTCAAATTCTTGTCTTGAGTTTCTCTCCAACTCCATCATTTTTCCCTTTGAGCAAGCTCTTCCATTAACCTCGCCTCAAGATTTTCTCTCTCAACCCGCTCTAAATTAATCTTCTCTTCCATGATTTTACGTTCATCTAGTAACTTCTGTTCTAAACTAGTGAGCTTCTGGGTGAGCTGGGAGTTTACGTTTTGGGTCTCCGCCGTAGCACGAGCTTGCTCCTCAACCTGCAACTTATACCTCTGAGAACTAGTTTGCACCTTGGCCATGTATCCGAACCACGAGGCTGCGATGACTTGCAATCAACGATATCTTTATATGCTTTCTGGAAAATATTGATTCTTTGTTCAGCTGACATTGGAACATCAGTTTCCTTTGATCTGTTTTTAATCTCTTTACATGATGTGTCCTGATTACGAAAAAACTCTCAAATCAGATGAAGAAACATCCAAGATGGAGAACAGTAAATATGTTTAGAGTGGCTTCTAAGTCAGTTAACTCACGTAAACATCCTTGGACTCTGTGGTAGTCCATGTTTCATTCTTTGTGTGGGTCAGTTTCCAGAGAGCAACACAGTCTGGCTCTTCTCCAGTTTCCGAATTCCTCTGCAAGTAGTGCAACAATTCTTCTCCAGTTTCCGAATTCTCGGAATTTAGTTTTGATGGTGCTCACCCAGACGCAAGAATCTTTTGCCCGTGTACGAAATGTCTGAATAATGCTCATAAAACTAAAAAGGAGGTCCATATGCACTTGCTTAAGAATGGGATGGATCCGTCCTACAAAAATTGGGTATACCATGGTGAACCCGAGGAGGACAACATGGCTGAAGATTCTGATGATGAAGACGCTGCAGATGGTTGTGAAGGGGTATGTGACATGCTCCAAACTCTCATAAGGGCCACAAAAGTGGGAAGTAATGCAGAAGACACGAGCGGTGATGGAATGAAACAGGAGGCAAATGCATTTGCAAAGGCGTTCTACAAACTATTGGAAGAGGGAAAAACATCATTGTACCCAGGTTGTGAGGAGGTCACAAAGATATCTTTCATTGTGAAGCTTTACCAAATCAAGTGCGTGTCTTGGATGACCAACAGAGCATGTGACTTAATGCTGCGGATGTTCACGGAGGTGCTGCCAAAGGGTCATTGCATTCCTACTGATCTCGCACAAGTAAGGAAGGTCATTCGAGAGTTTGGACTGGATTACAAGAAGATACATGCATGCTATAATGATTGTGTGTTATTTCGTAATGAGTATGCTGATGCCCAAGAATGCCCTGTCTGTCATACGTCTCGATGGAAATCTAGTCCAACCGTAGACAAAGCTGATTCATCGATCCGTAAATCAAAGAAGCAAGTGCCACGGAAAGTTCTATGGTATTTTCCACTCATTCCAGGACTACAAAGGCTGTACATGACAGAAGATATGTCAACTGATATGAAATGGCATAAGGAGAAACGTACAGATGATGGAATAATGAGGCATCCTGCAGATTCGAAGGCCTGGAAACGCCTTGATGATAAATATAGTCAGAAAGAATTCGCAAAAGATGCTCGCAGTGTTCGGCTTGGCCTTGCTTCGGATGGATTCAACCCCTTTGGGCTCATGAGTATATCACACACTATATGGCCTATCGTTCTGATCCCATATAACTTGCCACCATGGATGTGTATGAAACAAGAGAACTGGATAATGTCAATGATTATTCCAGGACCAAAGTCAGCAGGAAATAACATTGATGTGTACTTGCAGCCTTTGATTGATGAACTGTTAGTTCTATGGGAGGATGGTGTTGAAGCATATGATGCTACAACTTAAGAAAATTTCACGTTGTATGCATGCGTGTTGTGGACCATCAATGACTACCCGGCTTACGCAATGCTGAGTGGTTGGAGCACAAAAGGCAAGCTAGCATGCCCTTACTGCCACAAGCATACAGACTTTTTATGGCTCCAGTTTGGTAGAAAGCATTGCTACATGGGACACCGACGTTTTCTACGGAAAAACCACACATGGAGTCGAAACAAGGTTATGTTCAACAACAAGGCAGAAAATAGAGAAGCCCCGGTGCCACTTACAGGAAGTGAAGTTCTAAAGGAGCTTGATAGCATTCAGCATGAACCATTTGGGCGGTCAAATAAGAAAAAGCGACCGGAAATTAATCCCTGGCACAATTGGCGGAAGAAAAGTGTGTTCTTCCAGCTCCCGTATTGGAAGCACTTTCTCGTGAGGCACAATTTGGATGTTATGCACATCGAGAAGAACATTTGTAACAGCATTCTGGGTACTTTGCTTGAGATGGATGGGAAAACAAAGGATGGTACGAAGGCTCGCCTTGATTTGGAGTTCTTGAAAATTAGGTAGGATCAGCATGCAAAGCCCGCCGGTAAGGATAAGTACACAATGAAGAAAGGCGTGTATGCTTTAAAAAGGGAAGAGAAGATAATGCTCCTCAGGTTTCTGCAGAGCATACGGATGCCTGATGGCTATGCTTCACACATTAAGCGATGTGTGGTCCTCGAGCAGTGCAAGTTTAGTGGACTCAAAACTCATGACTGTCATGTTATATTACAGAAACTTCTTCCTGTTGCGTTGCCCAAGCTTCTGCCAAAGAATGTCCTTACCCCATTGCTTCAGCTCAGTAAATTATTTTCTGATTTATGCTCCAAGGAGTTAAGGGATGAAGATCTGCTGAATTTGGCGGACCAAATTCTATAAATTCTATGTCAGCTAGAGATGATATATCCACCATCTTTCTTTGATATTATGATGCATCTCCCAATTCATCTAGCTCGAGAAGCATGGTTGGCAGGGCCTGTACAATACATATGGATTTATCCGGTTCAGAGATACCTGTGTACGTTGAAGGGATATGTACGTAACAAGGCTCATCCAGAAGGTTCCATTGCAGAGGGGTACATACTTGAAGAGTGCATGACGTTCTGCAGTCGATTCGTTCAAGGATCGCCTACAAAAATAAGTCAGTCCGAACGCCATGCAGATGGAGCTACAGATGAAGCACCAACAGGGATTAGCATAATGAGTGCAGTTGATTACTCAAGGAAAGGTTTTGCCCGTGAATTGCTGTCTTTGGAAGATCTTAATCAAATGAGGCACTACATAATAACAAACTGTGAGGAAACCGAGCCATGGATTCAATAAGGATACTTATGTATTTGTTTCATATCATGATATGCATTAATACTTTGGTGATGAAGTAACCATATATCATTTCTTTTTGAAGGGAAAATATTGACGAGCTCAAAAAGAACAATTGTCCTAATCCTAAAAAGAAACACAAGGAAGATTTTGTTGGCTGGTTCGGAAGACGGGTAAGTTACTTTAGCATTTTCAGAAATGTTTCTCGTAATAAAAAACAATGGTGTACAGTACACTCACACATATTCTATTCCATGAAACAGATCACGCAACTCCATAAAGATGGGAAGGTCAGCAGTCTGTTGTATACACTAGCTAAAGGGCCTGATCAAATTGCTCGTGTGTTCAACCGTACAGTACTGAATGGATATTACTTTCGTAATACCTATATAGAGCATGACTTGAGTACCCAAAATAGTGGCGTCGTAGTCAATGCGCAAGAAAGCGCCGGCAGTAATGATTATTATGGGGTGATAAAGAAAATCATATTTCTTGACTTTCCTCCTGATAAGGAGGTTGTTCTATTGGAGTGCTACTGGTTCGACGTGCCTCCTGCCAATAGATATCAGAGTAAGGGTATAAGAAGGAAAAATATGGAATAATTGACCTTGACACTAGTGTACACCGATTCACGGAAGACCCTTACATTCTAGGTATCCAAGCTGCACAGGTTTTCTACGTGAGAGATGTGAAGAGCCCTAATTGGGCAAGTGCTATAAAAATGAATCCACGCAATTTGTTTGCTCCTTCGGTTTTAAATGGTGCAGACCTTCATGATCTTGCTGAAGGAGATGAATGTGGTGATGCAGATGTACAGGATGTCGTCAATGCAGGAATTACAGTTCCAGAATTTACTGTACCTGACGAGATGACTAGTTGGTGTAGAAATTATGATGAAGGAACCAGCGTTGATGTTTCAGTCATAAATAATTTAAGACCTGCTGAGTTTGACGAAGATCAAGTTGAATATGATGTTGATACAGATGATGATGAGCCTTACATAAATGATGGTCATGTTGCTCCTTTGGTACAAGATGAATTGGATGATGACCATGGATTCTTTGTGTAGGATTTCTCTGCACCGTTTGGCTTAAATGTTTTGCCATGAACATGGACACATTTTTGTGCTTGAAAGATCGTGTAATAATATAATTTTAGTTTAAATTCTCCAAAGTTTCAGTGTTTAGTAATTTTGAATTTCCATGCTAAATGTACTAGTGAAATTGCGTCTTATATGAGTTCTTGATTGATTATTAAGTACTGTCACTTGTTGCAACGTAAGTAAAATGCTAAGTGCTCACCAAACTGAGATACTAGACCAAAAATGAATTGTAGTCCTAAGAAAATTGCAATAGTGATCAAGGGTCATGGACCATGAGGCCCGTTAAGCTACGCTATGAATGGCTCGTTGCAAAAAAACTTGTTCATTTTTGCAACAGCAGGGTGATTGTTGCTTTACGTTTAACCTATTACCATACGGCCCAAATTGTCGCAGTAAACAATAGTTATTACCGCAGGATAAAATTGAGGCGAAAAACATATGATATTGCCACACGAAAAATTTGGTTGCAATAGTTAGCTTTTTTTTGCAACAATATTTGTAACCACCGCAACACAGTATAGATGTTGCAATATATGACTGAATATCACCATGAATGCTTATTTCGTTGGAATACCATGTCTCTAAGGCAACAAAATGACTGCCTCGCGCAACAAAAATACTCTGTCGCAAAAACGTGATTGTATTCCAACAACAGTACAAATCGTGGCAATAGGAGGCCTCTACCGCAACAAAAAGATAATTTATCGCGACCAAAAAGAGTCGTGGAAATATGAGTGCCCTATCACCACAACCGAAGAGTTCGTCGTAATTTGTGATTATACCGCAACGGAAAAAAACCGTAGCTATATATTTCGTTGCAAGAGACCGGTTTTCTTGTAGTGACCACATTACCACCCAAGGAGGATCTTATTTTTTATTTAAAACCTTTGCCTGATGATCTTAAATATTCTTATATTGATGATAATAAAACATATCCTTTTATTATTAGTGCTAAACTTTCAGGTGAAGAAGAGGAAAGATTATTGGGAGTTCCGAAGAAACACCGTGGAGCTATTGGATATACTCTTGATAATTTGAAAGAAATCTCTCCTACTATATGTCAGCATGCTATTAATATTGAACCTGATGCAAAGCCAGTAGTTCAGCATCAACGCCGTTTAATTCCTAAGATGAAGGAAGTCGTAAGAAATGAGGTATTAAAACTTGTTGATGCTGGTATTATTTTTCCTATTGCTGATAGTAGATGGGTGAGCCATGTGCATTGTGTCCCTAAGAAAGGAGGAATGACTATTGTACCTAATGAAAACAACGAGCTTATTCCACAAAGAGTAGTAGTCGGTTATAGAATGTGCATTGATTTTAGAAAGGTTAATACAGTTACTAAGAAAGATCATTATCCTTTACCCTTTATTGATCAAATGCTAGAGAGGTTGTCTAAGAGAACTCATTTTTGTTTTCTTGATGGTTATTCTGGGTTTTCTCAAATTGCTATTAGGAAACAAGATCAAGAGAAAACAACCTTTACTTGTCCTTATGGTACTTATGATTATAGACGTATGCCTTTTAGTTTGTGTAATGCTCCTGCTAATTTTCAAAGATGCATGTCTGCTATATTTCATGTTTTTGTGAAGAAATTGTGGAAGTATTCATGGACGATTTCTCCGTCTATGAAACTTCTTTTGATAATTGTTTGCACAACCTTGATAAAGTTTTGCAGAGATGTGAGGAAACTAATATTGTTCTTAATTGGGAGAAATGCCACTTTATGGTTAATTAAGGAATTGTTCTTGCACATAAAATTTCTGAAAGAGGTATTGAAGTTGATAGAGCTAAAGTGGAAGCCATAGAGAAAATGCCCTGTCCTAGGGATGTTAAAGGTATTCATAGTGTTTGATGCTCGTGATTCACATGGTTGTTGGGAGACCCCAAGAGGAGCGTGTGATGATCACAATGGTAGGTATTTCCCCTTAGTTAGGAACCAAGGTTATCAATCCAGTAGGAGAAAGAGGACCTTCGGAAGGTTGATGCCACTGACGGTGGTGCTGGCGCTTCACCGGTGTCAGCAACAATGGGGAACCTGCACACAACTCAACCAAAATGCTTTGCCCCAATGGTACAGTGAGGTTGTCAATCTCACTGGTCCTGCTGAAAACAAAGATTAGACGTATAGTGTGGAAAACAGTGTATGCTTACAGAAAGTAAAGAAAGCAGGAAATTGTTGTGGTTTGTTTAACAGTGTGGAAAAATGGACCGGGGTTCGTAGTTTCACTAGTGGTGTCTCTCCATAAAATATAGCATGTTGGGTGAAGAAATTATAGCTGGGCAATTAACAAATAGATGTTGCACCGTAGTGCACAATATGACATGAAGATTACTATGGTATTTAGTGTGGGAATTACAACAAGATACATAGACCGACATCCATCTGCATCTATGACTAATAATCCACCCTCAGGTTATCATCCGAACCCCCTTAGGTATTAAGTTGCAAGCAACAGATAATTGCATTAAACAAAGTGTGTAATGTAAGCAATGATTATGCACACGGGCACTCTCACCGTTGTTTTCTCCCTAATGGCAACAACACATCCTCCCCCTTAACGTTTCTCTCACTCGAGCAATGCAACAAGGAGGCATGAACCCACTATCGAGCATAAATACTCCCTCTTGGAGTCACTAGCAACTACTTGGCCATAATAACCACTAGCAACAGAGAGCATGCAAGATCAAAAATAACATATGCAAATAAAGACTATAATCAACTTGGCATAAGGTCAATATTCATCGGATCCCAGCAAACACAGCACAGAGAATTACATAAGATCAATCTCGATCATGATAGGCAGCTCACGAGATCTAAATATGGAGGCATATGAGGAAAAGACAACCATCTAGCTACAGCTACAAACCCATAGTCCAAGGATGAACTACTCACACATCACTCCGGAGGCAGGCATGGTGATGTAGAGGCCTCCGGTGATGATCTCCTCTCCGGCAGGGTGCCGAAAACAGCTTTAGAACCCCCCTGATCTAGGGTTGACGGTGACGGCGGCTGCGGAACTTTTTCGGCGATTTTGAACAGGTACTTAGGGTTTTCCATCCGGGGGGCTTAAATAGGAAAAAGGGCAAAGGCGGTGGAGCTCCAGGGGCCCCACACCCCTAGCTAGCGCGGCCAGGGGGGACCCGCGCCAGCCCATGGTGTGGGCCCCCTGTTGCCCCTCTTCGACTCCTCTTCGGTCTTCTGGATGCTTCCGGGGAAAATAGGTTTTCCGGGCTTCAGATTTTCCAATTTCGAGAATATTTCCAGAACAACTTTTCTGAAACTAAAAACAGCAGAAAACAGGGAACTGGCTCTAGCATCTTGTTAATAGGTTAGTCCCGGAAAGCGTATAAAAATGCTATAAATAAGGGAGAAAACATGTAGCAATTGGCATAATATCATCATGGAGTATCAAAAATTAGGGATACATTTATGACGTATCAAGCATCCCCAAGCTTAGTTCCTACTCGTCCTCGAGTAGGTAAAAGATAAAACAATAATTCTAAGGTGACATGCTACTAACATAAACTTGATCAATCTAATGTAAAAGCATATGCACGCTGAGATCATAAAACTTTAAACACAGGCATGATAAATAAAACTTTAATGATAAAGCATAGCAATTACTTTGCATCACGAAAAATAACTCTAATAAATGATCATGAATAACAATGCAAAGAAAGGTAGACGTTTGTTTCAGGTATAGAGAAAGCATGGTAAAGTGATATTTCGATAGTCCTTAAGAGTGGGGCAAAACATAAATGCCAGGACACCTTCAAAGTTCAAGAGGAAGACTAGAACAAATAATTTAAGAACAAATAATATCACATCATGAAGTAATTATTGATGCTTATGGGACAAATGCACATAGAACTCAGAATGGCAAAAATGCTCTCTCAACTGTGCATAAAGTTAGAAGATGGAGACTCAACATAAAAGTAAAAGAAATGCCCTTCGCAGAGGGAAGCAGGGATCAACTCATGTGCTAGAGCCTTTTATTTTATTAAATCAGAGGTATTAAAAGTTTGACATTTGTGGAGGAATGTCTATATTTTAGGAGGGGTGTATGCTAGTGTCAACGAATGGTAAACAGACAATACAGTACGTCACAAGCCAACTGGATTCACAAGAGTGGCTCCCATGGTGAAGGACGCAACTGGTATATAAGGTCATCCCTCTTTCTCTTTTGTTTACACAATTATGCTTTGACTGATATGATCAGGGGCAAAAATTGTGAAGAGAATTTGTTTTTATTAATTTGGGGCTGGGCACCCCGCTGCCAGCTCTTCTATCATTTGGATAAGCAGATGAAGCCACTAGTCCAGGGTGTGAGATCCAATCAACAAGTGAGATAAAGATTCTCTAATGACGTCCTCATGAGAAAAAACAAGAACACAAAACAGGAGTAATTTTGAAGGTTTTAAAGGTGACACATGAGAAATTTACTTTGGAATGGCAGTTAAATACCACATGTAGGTAGGTATGGTGGACACAATGGGAAAAACTTTGGTTTAAGGGAGTTTGGATGCATGAGTAGAGCTCATACTCAGTACAGGTGGAGGCTAGCAAAAGACTGGGAGCGACAAATCAAGAGAGCAAAACAGCCATAATCATGCATATAGACATAAGCATCATTAATTAAAACATAAGCAGTATCACAAGTTCAAAAACTAAGTGGTCATGGAGGCTATTCGTGACTGGTTTGTAGTCATAAACATGGTGTGAGCATGCGCCAAGTCAACCAAATAAAACATTCGAAAGAGAATACCATATATTGATGCTTTACTATGACAAGAACAACTCATGAATATTTCAAAACATATTAAACACTCTCAGATATTTGAGGCTAATCATGCTACTCAATAACCGCAAGGGTTTAAAAATAAAATAACATTTAGCATGGCATGAAAAAGTCCTAGCCATAGTCTATACAAACTTCTACTAGTACTGTTATAGATTCTACTTCAAGCAGCAGTTTTCTCTTGTTTCTCCCAACAAGCACCATACAAAACATGCTTTAACAAAAATACTCTTTATGATACAGCAAGCAAACATGAGAGTACTCAAATAATACTACTAAAACTAACAGCTCTAACAAGAGATGCATGCAAAATAGGAGCTAAATAAATGCAGCAGGCAAACAGAGATTAAGAATACAACGTATTGTCATGAAAAAGAGGAGTGTGTCACTCTCCAATAAAAGAATGCTGGGGGCCAACCAAGCTTATTATGAAAGTAAAAAACAAACTGGAAGCAAAAGCAAAAGCAAACTGAAAACAAAAATAACAGACACTCCAAGCAAAGCACATAAGATGCGACCGAATAAAAATATAGTTTCACTAGAAGTGATTTGATAATTTGTTGATGAAGAAGGGGATGCCTTGGGCATCCCCAAGCTTAGACGCTTGAGTCTTCTCGAATTTGCTTGGATTTACCACCGGGGCATCCCCAAGCTTAGTATTTTCACTCTTCTTCTTCACATCATATCATCCTCTTCTCTTGACCCTTGAAAACTTCCTTCACATCAAAATTCTCACAATCTTCATTAGCAACGTTCGTGCAATTGAAATAAGAAATTCACATGGTTCAGTTTAAAAACAAGACTAACACCCAAAAACACATTATCTACTGTCACAACTTATTTCAAAACTCTTTTTCTCAAAAGAACACCAAAAGAAAGAGATTAAGATGCAAATGCGATAAATGGCAGAAATCTGTCAAAACAGAACATCAGGTAAAGATCGATTTTTTAAAAAACTTATGTTGCTCATATCAAAAAGTGGTATTCTAAGAAAAAGTTGCGGAATTAGCTGAGAAATAAGCACAAAAGAATTCAGATCATTCTGATCTTCCGGGATTTTATACGATATTTTACGGTGGACAGCAGAAATCTGTTTTCTGCGCAGAAATCCGAAAACAACTCCAACTTTCCATTAGAGGCTTTACTTGGCTCAACAAAAACACAAAAGAAAAGATACAGAGAGGTTGCTAGGGAAATAGAAAACACCCAGGTGCAAGCACACCAAAGAAAACAAAGGAAAACTGAAAGAAAACAGAGAAATAAAACGGGTTGTCTCCCGGTAGCGCTTTTCTTTAAAGTCTTTCAGCTAGGCATAGAAAAATCAACTCAAGTATTTTCAAGAGAGGAAGCATTCAAATAAAGATTTGACAATTCTTTAATAATGCATTGTATTTTATCTAAGTGGGTTTCAGAGGTTCCTCTCTTAGTACTTTTAGGCTTACTATTTCCATCAAATAAATTCTCAGGAACAATCCAATCAAAATTCTTTTCTTGGGCCTCGTATAGTGCTACTAACTTAAAGGGGATTGGTATGTTATCCTCGTTTTCATTATTAGATTCAGTTTTTTATAGAGCACCAACAATGTCTACACATGAGCCAAGCATATTAAAATGATCAAAGACTTTTCTAGCTTCTAGAGCAACATGCCTAAATTCTTTAAGCATAGTTTCTAAGATAAAGTTTCTTTTCTCAACATCTTCAATGTTGTTCAAGTTGAGGAACATATGTTGTATAATGGGATGAAGGTTAACAAACCTAGCTTCTAGCATGTGAATTAAAGAAGTTGAAGCAGTCTCGTAATTGAGAGCAAGTTCTACAATGGATTTTTCCTCAAAGTTTTCATGCTTACTAACATGATCAAAGAATTATTTAATAGTGTCCTTTCCAAGTATAGAACCACTTCCTACCGGCAAATATTTTAAGGCAAATCTAGGGAGCAACATGATAAGATATTAAACAAAAGAGCAGAAAAGCAAAAATAACAGCAAGCAAATAAATAACAGCTATGATGTAAACTATTTTTTTTGTGTTTTTGATATAGAGAAATAAAAACAAGACATAAAATAAAAATAAGACAATAAACAAAATAAAGAGATTGAGAGTGAGAGACTCCCCTTGCCAGAAGACTTCCTTCTCCCCGGCAACGGCGCCAGAAAATATCCTTGATGCTCGTGATTCACACGGTTGTTGGGAGACCCCAAGGGGAGGGTGTGATGAGCACAGTGGTAGGTATTTCCCCTTAGTTAGGAACCAAGGTTATCAATCTAGTAGGAGAAAGAGGACCTTCGAAAGGTTGATGCCAATGACGGTGGTGCTGGAGCTTTACCGGTGTCAGCAACAGCGTGGAACCTGCACACAACTCAACCAAAATACTTTGCCCCAACGGTACAGTGAGGTTGTCAATCTCATCGGTCTTGCTGAAAAAAAGATTAGACGTATAGTGTGGAAAAATAGTGTATGCTTGCAGAAAATAAAGAAAGCAGAAAATTGTTGTGGTTTGTTTAACAGTGTGGAAAAATGGACCGGGGTTCGTAGTTTCACTAGTGGTGTCTCTCCATAAAAGATAGCATGCTGGGTGAACAAATTACATCTAGGCAATTGACAAATAGAGGTTGCACCGTAGTGCACAATATGACATGAAGATTACTATGGTATTTTGTGCGGGCATTACAACAAGATACATAGACCGACATCCATCTGCATCTATGACTAATAATCCACCCTCAGGTTATCATCCGAACCCCCTTAGGTATTAAGTTGCAAGCAACAGATAATTGCATAAAACAAAGTGTGTAATGTAAGCAATGATTATGCACGCGGGCACTCTCACCGCAGTTTTCTCCCTAATGGCAACAGCACATCCTCCCCCTTCATGTTTCTCTCACTCGAGAAAGGAAACAAGGATGCATGAACCCACTATCGAGCATAAATACTCCCTCTTGGAGTCACTAGCAACTACTTGGCCAGAATAACCACTAGCAACGGAGAGCATGCAAGATCACAAATAACATATGCAAATAAAGACTATAATCAACTTGGCATAAGGTCAATATTCCTCGGATCCCAGCAAACACAACACAGAGAATTACATAAGATCAATCTTGATCATGATAGGCAGCTCACGAGATCTAAACATGGATGCATATGAGGAGAAGACAACCATCTAGCTACAGCTACGAACCCGTAGTCCAAGGATGAACTACTCACGCATCACTCCGGAGGCCGGCATGGTGATGTAGAGGCCTCCGGTGATGATCTCCTCTTCGGCAGGGTGCCGGAAACAGCTTCAGAACCCCCCTGATCTAGGGTTGACGGTGACAGCGGCTGCGGAACTTTTTTGGGGATTTTGATAAAGTACTTAGGGTTTTCCATCCGGGGGGCTTAAATAGGCGAAAGGGCAAAGGCGGTGGAGCTCTAGGGGCCCCACACCCCTTGCTGGCGCGGCCAGGGGGACCCGCTCCAGCCCATGGTGTGGGCATCTTGTTAATAGGTTAGTCCTAGAAAACGTATGAAAATGCTATAAATAAGGGAGAAAACATGTAGCAATTGGCATAATATCATCATGGAGCATCAGAAATTAGGGATATGTTTATGACGTATCAGTGTTCTTGGTCATGCTGGTTTTTATAGGAGGTTTATTAAGTATTTCTCTAAAATATCAAAGCCTCTTACTAATTTTCTTCAAAAAGATGTACCATTTGTTTTTTATGATGATTGTAAGGAAGCTTTTGAAACTTTAAAGAAGGCTTTAACTACCGCTCCTATTGTGCAACCGCTTGATTGGAATTTACCTTTTGAAATTATGTGTGATGCTAGTGATTTTTCCATAGGTGCTGTTCTTGGACAACGCATAGATAAGAAGTTGAATGTTATTCATTATGCTAGTAAGACTCTTGATGCTGCTCAAAATAATTATGCTACTACTGAAAAAGAGTTCTTAGCTATAGTTTTTGCATGTGATAAGTTTAGGCCTTATATTGTTGACTCAAAGGTTACTATTCATAGTGATCATGCTGCTATTAGATACCTTATGAAAAAAAGATGCTAAGCCTAGGCTTATTAGATGGGTGTTGCTTTTACAAGAATTTGATTTGCATATTGTGGATAGGAAGGGTGCTGAAAATCCTGTTGCTGATAACTTGTCTAGATTGGAAAACATTAATTTTGACCCTATTCATGTTAATGATAGTTTTCCAAATGAGCAATTAGCTGCAATAAAAGTGAAACCCCAAGATAGTCCATGGTATGCTGATTACGCTAACTTTATTGTTTCAAAGTATTTTCCTCCAACATTTGCATCTCAACAAAGAATAAAATTCTTCTATGATTTGAGGCATTATTTTTGGGATGACCCACATTTATATAAAGAAGGAGTAGATTGTATTATGAGAAGATGTGTTCCAGATCATGAACAACGTGAAATATTGAAGAAGTGCCATAGTAGTTCTTATGGAGGACATCACGCTGGAGATAGAACCGCACATAAGGTTCTACAATCAGGTTTATATTGGCCTACTCTCTTTAAAGATGCATGTAAATTTATTTTATCTTGTGATGAATGTCAAAGAGTAGGGAATATTTCTAGACGTAATGAAATGCCTATGAGTTATTGTCTTGCTATTGAACCTTTTGATTGTTGGGGATTTTACTTTATGGGTCCTTTTCCTGCTTTAAATGGCTATACTCATATACTTGTTGCTGTTGATTATGTTACTAAATGGGTAGAAGCTATACCTACTAAAAGTGCTGATGGAGAAACCTCATTAAAAATGCTTAAAGATGTTATTTTTCCTAGGTTTGGTGTGCCTAGATATCTTATGACTGATGGAGATTCACATTTTATTCATGGTGGTTTTAGAAAAACCCTTGCTAAATGTGATGCTAATCATACAATTGCCTATGCTTATCATCCTCAAACCAGTGGGCAGGTAGAATTATCAAATAGAGAAATAAAATCTATCTTGCAAAAGACTGTTAATAAATCTAGGAAGAATTGGTCTGATAAGTTGAATGATGCTTTATGGGCATATAGAACTTCTTATAAAAATCCTATGGGTATGTCTCCCTATAAAATGGTTTATGGAAAAGCTTGTCACTTTCCTTTAGAATTAGAACACAAAGCGTATTGGGCAATGAAAGAATTAAATAAAGATTTTAAACTTCCTAGTAAGAAAAGAATGCTTGATTTGAATCATTTAGATGAATGGAGATGTGAAGTTTATGAAAATACCAAGCTTTTTAAAGAGAAAGTTAAACAATGGCATGATAAAAGAATCCTTAAAAGAGAGTTTCATGTCGGTGAGAAAGTTCTATTGTATAGTTCTCATCTCAGATTTTTTGCAGAAAAATTACTCTCCCGATGGGAAGGACCATATATTATTGTAGAAGTGTATAGTGCAGGGGAAATTAAAATTGCTTCCCTCAAGGATAACACCACCCAAGTGGTAAATGGGCAAAGACTCAAACATTATATTTCTGGGGATTCCTATGATGAAGATGTTGATGTTATTCAAGTAATGACTCCGGAGAAATTCATCAGAGTGAAGATTCCAGAATCTGGAGAGTCAGTTTTGGAATAGGTAACAGTTCTGTTAAGAAAAACTTCACGGATTTCCTTTTCAGTTATTAATTATTGATATTTGGAAAATATGAAAATACCGAGCCGAGGAGGAGTTGGAGAAGGTGCCCGGAGGCACCACACCACTAGGTGGCGTGGGCCCACCCTTGGCCTCGCCAGCCTATGATGTGGGCTCCCTAGAGCCCCTCTCCGACTCATTTTCAACATGGACTTTCCTTTCGTTACGTAAGTTTTTGCTACATAATCCATCGGATCCCCCGAGGTCCGTATATCATTTTCTCGTCGTGTTTTTGTTTCAAGCTGTTTCTGCCAGGGTCAGTTTTCAGTTTTAGAAGCACCATGGCCTCCGCCAACAACAACAAAGGGAAAGGGCCTATGAAGGATGATCCACAAGATCTAAGGCGCAAGAGCATGGATCAAGGGGTCAAGAAAGAAGCAAAGATGATGTCATCAAGCATCGAGGGAAGTGTTTCTTCTTGTAGCATGCAGGAACTAAGACCTTCAGTCCCAGGACTCAGCCCCATCCTTGGAGTAGAGGAAGCTCTTCGAGTTGCAGATGAGTTCTGTGAACGTTATCGAGCTTTAAGGATGAAGGTAGAGATTATTCAAGAGGAAAACGACATGTTTTGTGAGATGCTGCAACGTTTCCACGCCTTGCTTGAGAAGAGTGTATCACCACCACCACCGAAGAATTGATTCGTCATTGGTATTGGCATCCCCTTGGCTTGTTCCAAGCTTGGGGGAGTGCCGCGGTATCACCTTTATCTTTCACTCCTTTTTATCTTTTAGTAGAGGCATATCATGAGTAGAGAAAATATCATATAGTATGGTTTCCAGTATGGAAGTGTCACTCCTTAGTTGGTTATTGTTGTATCCCTTGGTTTGAGTTTCCGTAATGAAATATTAATGAGAATTTTAATCATCGACTTATTCTATTTTATTTTAGTATGCAATTTTTGTTATGTGATTGATCTTGTTATTAGTATTGGTATCAATGTTGGAGCTTCAAGATAATCTAGTTGGTTTTGGCAAACTTAGCATTGGTCATTAGCAACAATACATGAGCGCACCCTGGCTTCTAAGGGATACTCATCGTACGAACTGGATAGTAAGTGCTTGGATTATGGGGCATAACTGCTCCCACGTCCCAGCTTCCTGGTAGGCCTGCGCTTATGCGCGACAACACAAGCCCTACTATTCCACCGTCGATGTAAACTATCCATTAGGAGTCACAGGCACTACTGTCGACGTACTTCATAACAAGCACGCACTGTACGTCAACAGCTTTGGAACGAATGATTATCACAACTTATCTCTACGACACAAAAGATAGAAATAAAGTTGCAACTGGCCTTCACTAAGGCAGAAATAGCGAATACAATCATCCAGAGGACACATGTCCCAACATAACATCCATTACAACAGCGGAAGCAATCAAAGGTGTCTGGGTACAGACAAATCCAACAGGCTTAAGAAGCCGAAGAAAATAAGGAAGACGAAGCCCATCCACGCAGGTCCTGGATCCAGCCCTGGTCCAGCTAACTACTCGTCTGCAGTCTCGTCGAACTCCACAAAGTAGCCATCCTGGGAAGCATCGTAGTCGTAGTCGTACTCTGCGTAAACCACAGCCCCAACGGGGTCAGTACATCCAAGTACTGGCAAGCAAGACTCACACTTCATCAAAGAGTTACCCGTCAACACAAGCATAGATGCTTGGGATCAACGGAAGAAAGGGGTGATATGAAAAGTTGCTGCTGGCTGCTCTAACCAACTACAGAAGATATCTACAAGTTCCGGCTAACAGAAAAGATAAGATCGAGGATTGTAACCAACTGAAAGATAACTTCAACCAAACCCATCCTGGATCTCGCCCCTTATCCAAAGAAGCAACCCGAGGATAACTCACACAGTTGGATTAAGATGAATCAAGTTATTTGTGTGAATAACCTATTACTAGTCAAATTATTAATCATTGCGTGAAACATGATTGATCATTATGTTTAAGTTGTCCTGAGTACTTGTTAGCCAGTACTTGCACCAAGTAATCCATAACCGCGGAAAACACGGCTTCTCGAGAAGATTATCCCTGCAGGGTTGCACCAATTTGGCCGTACACGCAAGAATAACCCGCCAGATGGGATGCCTCCCACCAAGCGGGGTACTCTACACAACCAACCATTCTCCGCATCAAGCCCAAAGCACCTTGGGCGCACGGCTAATCGAGCCCAGAAGAAAATGGACCCTCATAGCACTCTAAGAACGTGTCCCCCTATATGCCAACTACAAAAGTTCCACCCTGCGCTGGGCTCGCAAAAACATGCATGCGGCAAATAGAAAGCACGAACTAAATGAGATGATTTGGACGAGATGCGAATCAGGTCAAGTTGAGGGGGGCGCCCATACTCGCTTCCCACATGCGGGTAGTGCGCTCATCATGGATCAGTAGACAAGACCCTTTTCCTATTAGGGTCGACACTAGCAGGCTCCAAAACCTCTCATGGGCCTCCTGCCGGTGCCTTATCATCAAATTATTATTACCATTAGCCATTAACAGGATTGATTGATTAACATCGAGCCCCCGGTACAAATAATAAGATAGTAAAAGCAGTAACCGATAACAGACTCGAGTAAAAGCAACCCTAAGCATGCTAGATAATACTAAGGCACAAACAAAGGCTATAGGTATGGAGGTGAGGCAGTATCATTGGTGCAGGGTATCATGTGATAGGTTCGGAGAACAAGCAACGATACATAGGGCTAGCAATAGTAGACAAAAGGATAGTATCGACAACAAGTGTGGAAAGGAACTCGATGATTCATGTGAGTGATAACTTGCCTGGCAGCTCAGTAGCCGGGTACTGGGCTAGGTCCTGAGTAGTGGTGTCGTAAGGATCGTCGGTCTCAACGTAGTCGTCGTCTAACCGAGAAGAAGCAAACAAACAAAACAGGAATGTAAACAATCATTGCCATGGCATTGTGCACAATCAATATGATGCATGACAAGTTAATAGTGCAGCAAAATAAACTGACTAACATGATAGCACAAATTGAATGGACCCATATGCAAGGGTTGCATATGGAAAGATCCATTGTAAATAAGTGGAAACAAATGATTATTTATTAGGTGTTAGTTGTCATCATGATGCATGCATGATGAATAACAATAACATAACAATTTAAATGCAATTGGAATGATAGTTAACAATTTAGAAAAACATTTATTAAGTTTGGAATTTTGTTACCTAATGGTGTTAAACAAATAGTTGTTGTTTTCATCAATTTAAAGGGTGCAAAACAAATAACAAAATTGATATTTGAAAAGGTTATCAAATTTTAGTTGGATTACATGTTTCACATTTTGAAATTGGACTTTAGATTAATTAATTATGAATTAAACAATATTAAACAATTTTTAATTGAATTAAACAAGATTTAAATAGTTTAGGCAATTTAAATTGTTCAAACCAGAAAACAAATTTTATATTTGAATAGAACATTCAAAAAGGTGTGAAAAACATATTTTATTTGAATTATTGGAAAACAGTATGAATTAGTTATGAATTATTTCAATTTGCATTTGAATTATTCAAATTTGAAATTTAAAGGTATTTTGAAAACTCAAAACAGAACACAAATTGAATAATTGGAAAGATTAGGAAATTTGGATCAAGATTCATATAAAGTTTGTATTTGTTGGAATTATAAAATGAAAGTTATTGAATTTCAAAGTTTGGTTTTAATTCTGCTTATTAAAAGAAATTTGGGATTTTTGAATTGCGCAGAAAAACGTTTGTTACTCAGCCTCACGCTACCCCCTGCCACTGCGCAGTGGGCCAGTGGACAGCGTGGCCCTGCGCAAGCACACGTGGCAACCCAGGTCGATGACAGTGGGCCAGCTCACGCTGCGGAATAAAAGAGCAAAAAGTTGGGGCGCTCAGGCCTCGAACCCGCGCCCTGCTCGAGTTTCAGAAAGGAACGCAACCAGTTGCGCTGCGTGCAGTTGCTTGACAGCAAGGGGAACGCATTCAGGTTATTGTTCAGACCAAAGATAACTGAACCTGACGAGCAAACATTTGCTCGTCCGTCAGAACAGAACTCGCCGGAGCTGATCCACGTCTACGAGCGTTGCGGTGGTGCGTGGTCTTGCAGATGGAAGCGCACAGGTGCAAGGACTAGATGCAAGGAGGGAGGAGGAGGCATCGGTGCTCACCACCAGAGTAATTCGACGCAGAGGCTGACGGTGACGTTGGCTGACGTTGGTGGCCGCGGCGAGGAAGTAGACGGCGCCGTCGACGTGGTGCTCCTCCGGTGGCGCTCGCGTGTCCGTGACGTAGAGGAAGCAGCGGCGCAACGATCCCAGCAACAGCTCGACGGCGAGGTGCCCTGCAACGTCGGTGAGGACCACGGGTTCAGAACATGGCGCGCGGTGGCCGGAGAAGGACGTGGACCGCGGCGTCGATCTGCGACTCACCGTGCCTGTTTCTGGTGTCCAAGAGGGAGAAGGGAGAGCGGTGAAGCGACCTCGAGGTTCAGGTAGGGTGGAAGGTGGTCATGGCGTCGTCGCGGTGGCCGGATTCAGAGAAGGTCCTCCGGCGAGCTAGCAGCAGAAGAGGAAAAACGTCGAGGTGGAAGCGATTGGCGGCGGCGGAGCAAGGAGAGGAAACCTAGGGGGGCTAGGGATGGTGCCTGGTGCCCTAGGTGCTTTATAGAGGCGCGGAGTCGCCTGGTGGCCGCCGGAATCGCGTCGGGGTTGCGGTGGCACCGGTGGATTGCCGCCGTACCGCGAGACGAACGAGAAAAAGGCGATCGGCGCGAATCTTGACGCAACGAAGCGTTAAGTGGGGAGAGCGGGCTGGGTCGCTGCGCGCGCGTAGGCTTAGCGGGCTGGGCTGCTGCTTGTCTGCTGCGCGCGCTGTAGGTTAGCTGCTGCCTTTTATTTTTTTCTGTTTTTTTTTTGTAGTTTTGCTTTTGAAAGAAAACTGTTAAGGGTTTAGTTAATAAAAATTACAGAAAAATTAGTTTAGGCTTGTTAGGTAATTAGAAAACATATTCCAACTTTGGATTTCAAAAATTTGAGATTTAAAATTAGATTTGAATTTGAAATTAAATTGAAAGCATTTCTAATATTAAACACAATATTAAACAACCATTTTTAATAGGGTTCACCCTAAGGAATATGTGTTTAAAGATTGCAATGGTTGAGTGATTTTCATGTATTCAAATAGTTACTGATTTTGAAATTCATTTGGTTTGAATTGAAGTGAAGTAGAATTAGGTAATTGGATTAATGGTTTGATTAAACCAACAATTTGATAAGTGAAAAACAAGGAATAAAAGGGTTGTTTTTATTTGTTATTTTGGTTCCAAAAGTTGTAACAGAGCAAGTATGAAACCATGTTTGAATAAAGGTTTAAGTTTGAGTTGTGAAAATAGTGGAAAACAATTGCAATAACTAAGAAACAAATGCAAACAACAATAAATCAAATGCAATGAGATGATGACATGATACATTGCTTGAAATAAAACAAAGAACAAAGCATTCTAGGGGTATTTTCAAACTTGGGATGTTACAAAACGCCCCCCCTTGAAGGAATCGCGCCCCGAGATTCCCTACTGAGAAACGAACAGGTCCGGATACTTCTTGCGAAGATCCTCTTCGGTCTCCCACGTTGCCTCTTTATCGGAATGATGCGACCATTGGACTTTCAAGAACTTGGTGCTCTTGTTGCGAGTCTTACGCTCGGTCTCATCGAGAATACGAATAGGGTGCTCCTCATAAGATAGATCATCTTGCAGCTCAATGGAATCATGATCAACTGCACGATCTGGATCTTTGAAACACTTCTTGAGTTGTGACACGTGGAACACATCGTGCACCTTGGATAGTTTTTCTGGAAGTTCAAGACGATAAGCATTCTCTGCACGTCTTGAGAGGATGTTGAAAGGGCCAATGTATCTTGGTGCAAGCTTTCCTTTCACACCAAAACGATGAGTGCCTCTGAGGGGAGTTACACGGAGATATGCCTTATCACCAGGTGCATAGACCATATCCCTGTGCTTGCTATCATAATAGCTCTTCTGATGAGACTGAGCAATCCTGAGATTGTCACGAATGATACGAACTTTCTCCTCGGCTTCCTTAACAATGTCAGGGCCCAAGAGTGAACGCTCACCAGCTCCAGACCAATTGATTGGACTCCTGCATCTGCGACCATACAGTGCCTCAAATGGTGCCATGCCTAGGCTTGCCTGGTAGCTGTTGTTGTAGGAGAATTCAGCATATGGAAGGCAATCCTCCCATTTCATGCCAAAGGAGAGACCACATGCTCTGAGCATATCCTCGAGAATCTGATTGACTCTTTCGACTTGCCCCTGAGACTGAGGGTGGTAAGCTGTGCTGAACAGAAGTTTGGTGCCCAATGCTTCTTGAAAGCTCTTCCAGAAATGAGAAGTGAAAATACTTCCACGATCTGAGCTTATTTCCAATGGAACACCATGAAGAGGAACAACCTTTGCTGTGTAGAGCTCTGCTAACTGGCTAGCTGAGATAGTTTCCTTTACAGCATAGAAGTGAGCAACCTTAGTGAGACGATCAATAACAACGAAGATTGCATCGTTGCCCTTTTTGGACTTTGGAAACCCAGTAACGAAGTCCATTTCAATCATGTCCCACTTCCACTCAGGAATTTTCAGAGGTTGGAGTAGACCTGCTGTCTTCTGATGGACTGCCTTAACACGTTGACAAACGTCGCATTCAGAAACGTATTGAGAAATTTCACGTTTCATGCCAGGCCACCAATACAGAGTCTTGAGATCCTGGTACATCTTTGTACTTCCAGGGTGAATGGATAGAGGAGTTTCATGAGCCTCCTTGAGAATGATATCCTTGAGACTTTGAATCTGAGGGACTGCAATGCGTCCTTCGAAGAACACAGTTCCCTTGTCATCAATTGAGAAGGACTTGAACTTATCACTGCCCTCTTTGATTTGCTCTACCATCTTCTTGATTTCATTATCACGAAGTTGTTCAGAACGAATCTTGTCCTCGAGAGTTGGGCTGGCTGTCAAGCTAGCAAGGTATCCTTCAGGAACAAGACCAAGGTTCAGCTTCTGGAATTCTTCATGAAGTGGAGGTTGGCTTTCCATGATCATGAGATTATTGCAATAGGATTTGCGACTGAGAGCATCGGCCATAACATTAGCCTTGCCTGGAGTGTAAGAAATGGTGAGATCAAAGTCTTTAATCTTCTCAATCCATCTCCTTTGCCTGAGGTTCAGATCTGGCTGAGTGAAGATGTATTTCAGACTCTTATGATCGGAAAAGATTTCAGTTTTGTTACCCAACAAGTATTGTCTCCATTTCTTGAGGGCAAACACAACTGCTGCAAGTTCAAGATCATGAGTGGGATAGTTTTGCTCATGTGGGTTCAACTGACGTGAAGCATAAGCGACAACTTGACGTTCTTGCATAAGAACTGCTCCTAGGCCTTGGAGAGATGCATCACAGAATATCTGGAAAGGTTTGGTAGTGTCGGGGCCAACTAGAACAGGTGTGGAAGTGAGTTTAGTCTTCAGAAGGTTGAAACTCTCATCACATTGTGGAGTCCAAACGAACTTTTTGTCCTTCTTGGTGAGATCAGTGAGAGGTTTAGCAATCTTGGAGAAGTTTTGGACGAAACGACGGCAATAGCTAGCCAAGCCAAGAAAACTTCTGACTTGCTTTACCGTCTTAGGGGGTTTCCAGTCAACAATTGCCTTAACCTTTTCAGGGTCAATGGCAATGCCTTTGGCAGAGATGATATGACCAAGATATGCAACTTCTGGAATCCAGAACTCACATTTGGAAAACTTGGCATACAGACGATGCTCGCGAAGTTTCATGAGAGTGAGACGAAGGTGTTCTCCATGCTCTTCCTCGGATTTTGAGTAGACTAGAATGTCATCAAGATATACCACAACGAACTTGTCGAGGTATTCATGGAAGACAGAATTCATGAGTCTTGAGAACGTTGCCGGTGCATTGGTGAGACCAAAGGACATGACGGTGTATTCATATAGACCGTAACGAGTGGTGAAAGCTGTCTTAGGAATATCTTCCTTTCTGATCTTTATCTGATGGTACCCCATCCTCAAGTCCAACTTTGAGAATATTGAGGCTCCAGCAAGTTGATCAAAAAGATCATCGATACGAGGAAGTGGATACTTGTTCTTGATTGTTTTCTCGTTGAGAGGACGATAGTCAACCACGAGTCTTTTTGTTTGATCCTTCTTGGCAACAAACAGAGTTGGGCAACCCCAAGCGGAGGAACTAGGCTGAATGTAACCTTTGTCCATGTACATATCGATTTGCTCCTTCAACAATTTCAGTTCAGGAGGAGCTATCTTGTATGGACGCTTAGAGATTGGAGCAGTACCTGGCTCAAGCTCGATCACGAACTCAACTGCTCTGTCCGGGGGCATCCCTGGCAACTCTTCTGGAAAGACGTCAGGGAATTCACAAACCACCGGAACATTTTCAATTGCAGGAAGGGGTTTGGCATCGAGGCTGAACAGCTGAACAGAACTTGATCCATATGGAGAATAGACTATCTGGCCTGAAGTGTGGGAGAGAGTTATTGACTTTTGAGCACAGTCAATTTTAGCTTTGTGGGTCTTCAACCAATCCATACCCAGAATGACATCAATGTCAGAATTTCCCAGCAACATGAGTGAAGCAAGGAATATGCGACCTCCAATTAGGATCTCATTGTCCATGCTTATCTTGGATGTCAACATTTGCGGTCCCGGAGAGTGAACAGTCATTTGATTGCTTAGCGGAACCAGAACTAGGTTGTATGCTTTTGCAAAAATCTTTGACACAAATGAATGCGATGCTCCAGTATCAAACAACACTTTAGCTGGAATAGAGTTTACGGGTAAAATACCGAGAACGACGTCAGCAGCTTCCTCAGCTTTGTCGGCCTTGATATGGTTCACCCTCGCGTTCCTCCCGACAGGCCTGTTGTTGGAGTTGAAGGCTTTAGCCGGGGGAGCACGAACCATAGCCTGGTTGGTGTTGGGGCGAGGAGGTAATGGTAGCTGCTTCTGAGTGCACTTATCAGCATAGTGTCCAGTATCCTTGCACTTGTAGCAAGTGACGACACGAGAAGGACCTGGCCTTGGCTGCCCCATCGGGAACCTCTGACCCTGCATCTGAGATGGGTTGGGTGGGCGGGGACCAAAGCCTGGAGAAGCTTGGGCATTTGGAGCCCGAGTGACAGCACCATTTGGCACCCAGATGCGGCGCTTCTACGGAGGGGTGGTCATGTTGGAGGAGGAACCACCCTCACGCGAGTGCTTGCGCAACTCTTCGAACGCCTTGCGCCCATTCTCCTCATTGAGCGTGGTGTTCACGAGCTCCACGAAGTCCTTGCACTTGATGTTTGTGAGAGCGTACTTCAGTTCCGGGTTAAAACCTCGGCGGAACCTTGCCATCTTTTTGGCTTCAGTGGACACTTCGTCACCAGCGTACCGAGCGAGACGATTGAACTCGTTCTGGTAGCCGAGGACGTCCAGCTTGCCCTGTCTGAGAGAGCAGAATTCCTCACGCATCCTTTCCATGATACCATCCGGGATGTGGTGCTTCAGGAAGGCATCCTTGAAACATCCCCAGTTGATAGGAAAGCCAGCTCTCATGGTCTGGTAGTTCTCCCACCAAGTAGCTGCCTGACCCTTCAGTAGGTAGGTGGCATACTTGACCTTATCCTCTTCCGCAACATGAGCAATCTCCTGAGCTCTTGCTACGTCACAGATCCAGTCATCAGCATCCAGGGGCTCACGTGTTGCCACGAAAGCTTTTGGGCCCAAGCTGAGGAAGTCCTTGATGGTGACCCTTGGAGCATTCTGGTTGTGTTGCTGGTTAGCCTGGATCTGGGCCATCTGTGTCACCACTTGGGTCATCTGAGCCAACAGTTCCCCCATTGGTGGTGGCGGAGGCGGGTTGTTCCTGGTTGGAGGCATCCTGAACAGAAATTCATTTTAGCACAACAACAGAAAAGGATAGACTTGGTAACCGAAAGATAGATTATTCCGACGCATGAATAGATAACCAACCGGTACATCATCACATGTTCAAATACATCAGAATATCCAACAGACCAATACATGGTTCGAAAGACAAGGATAACTAAACATAGCTAGGAATGGATACATCGGTACTCCCATGCTCATCACGCAGGACGGCGGTGAGTAGTACGACGAGAGATACGGTGAGGAGGAACCCCACGGAAGTAGGTATGACGACGATCCCTGTAGATAGGAACTGCTCTGAGAGCAACTCTCGGTGTGGTGAAGTAGAAAGCGTCGTGTCCCTGTGCTCCATAGCGGGGAATCCCTGTGTAACCAGCTCCGAGGTCGAGAAGTGGGCCTCTGATCGGCTCGTAACCTCCAGCATCTGGCAGAGGAAAACCCAGTGTCTGCTGGAAACGCGCAAAGCGCTCGTCTCCAACGAAGTCTGTGGTGTACGTCGCCAGACGCGTCAACGCAAGGTAGAGCTGCTCCCTGACTGAGGCCAACTCCTGAGCAAGTGTGGAAGCAACGGCGTCACTGTGCCACACGAACTGGGCAGTGGTGTGCAGCCTGGAGCTATCATCCTCGTAGGTATCCAGGTTGCGGTGGAGAGTGAAGTGAACTCCCGCTGCCGTGATGTAACCACGGGGGATGTGACGATAGATGGAATCATCAAACCCCCAGTAGTCAGCACGGAGAACGGTGAGACTCACGTACGCTGCCTGCTGCACGGCCATATCCACTGTGGAACCTACTGCCTCGTAGCGGTGGGCAATGCTCCTGCCATCATCCGACAGAATGTAGACGATAGCCCGGTAGAAAGTCTGGTCGAACTCGCGCTGGTGCTCGTAGACCTGGTACTCCGGTGCCCAACGGAACCCCAGATAGGTAACCATGTCTCTCAGCATCTCCGGAAAACCGGCGGTGCTCTCACAGCGAGTCATGCGAACCACCTGCGGGTAGTAGCTGAGACCCATCTGCAGATGATTTGGAAGGTTTTGATTAGACTCCGGTAGATGAAAAAGGATGTGGAAAACAACAACAAGGTTTGAACGGACGAAAGGTTCTTCAGAAGAACATGTTATCGAAGCAACATCGGGAAAACGAGACCAAAAGTCCTGAGGTACTAAGGAGAACCCAAAACACGTGAAATCCTAACTTGAAAGTTTAGGTGAGAACAGAAAAACAACGTTGCACTTCCTTACCAGAAAAGGGTGGGTGGGTGGGGAACGAAGAAAAATGGCAGAATTCCTACTCTCACGTTTCATTTTTCCTATATAGCTACAAAATAGTTTCTAGACTCAACTGCGACCAGTAAAAAGGGATCCTACAGGCAGACAGGCTCTGATACCATTTGTCGCACCCTGGCTTCTAAGGGATACTCATCGTACGAACTGGATAGTAAGTGCTTGGATTATGGGGCATAACTGCTCCCACGTCCCAGCTTCCTGGTAGGCCTGCGCTTATGCGCGACAACACAAGCCCTACTATTCCACCGTCGATGTAAACTATCCATTAGGAGTCACAGGCACTACTGTCGACGTACTTCATAACAAGCACGCACTGTACGTCAACAGCTTTGGAACGAATGATTATCACAACTTATCTCTACGACACAAAAGATAGAAATAAAGTTGCAACTGGCCTTCACTAAGGCAGAAATAGCGAATACAATCATCCAGAGGACACATGTCCCAACATAACATCCATTACAACAGCGGAAGCAATCAAAGGTGTCTGGGTACAGACAAATCCAACAGGCTTAAGAAGCCGGAGAAAATAAGGAAGACGAAGCCCATCCACGCAGGTCCTGGATCCAGCCCTGGTCCAGCTAACTACTCGTCTGCAGTCTCGTCGAACTCCACAAAGTAGCCATCCTGGGAAGCATCGTAGTCGTAGTCGTACTCTGCATAAACCACAGCCCCAACGGGTTCAGTACATCCAAGTACTGGCAAGCAAGACTCACACTTCATCAAAGAGTTACCCGTCAACACAAGCATAGATGCTTGGGATCAACGGAAGAAAGGGGTGATATGAAAAGTTGCTGCTGGCTGCTCTAACCAACTACAGAAGATATCTACAAGTTCCGGCTAACAGAAAAGATAAGATCGAGGATTGTAACCAACTGAAAGATAACTTCAACCAAACCCATCCTGGATCTCGCCCCTTATCCAAAGAAGCAACCCGAGGATAACTCACACAGTTGGATTAAGATGAATCAAGTTATTTGTGTGAATAACCTATTACTAGTCAAATTATTAATCATTGGGTGAAACATGATTGATCATTATGTTTAAGTTGTCCTGAGTACTTGTTAGCCAGTACTTTCACCAAGTAATCCATAACCGCGGAAAACACGGCTTCTCGAGAAGATTATCCCTGCAGGGTTGCACCAATTTGGTCGTACACGCAAGAATAACCCGCCAGATGGGATGCCTCCCACCAAGCGGGGTACTCTACACAACCAACCATTCTCCGCATCAAGCCCAAAGCACCTTGGGTGCACGGCTAATCGAGCCCAGAAGAAAATGGACCCTCATAGCACTCTAAGAACGTGTCCCCCTATATGCCGACTACAAAAGTTCCACCCTGCGTTGGGCTCGCAAAAACATGCATGCGGCAAATAGAAAGCACGAACTAAATGAGATGATTTGGACGAGATGCGAATCAGGTCAAGTTGAGGGGGGCGCCCATACTCGCTTCCCACATGCGGGTAGTGCGCTCATCATGGATCAGTAGACAAGACCCTTTTCCTATTAGGGTCGACACTAGCAGGCTCCAAAACCTCTCATGGGCCTCCTGCCGGTGCCTTATCATCAAATTATTATTACCATTAGCCATTAACAGGATTGATTGATTAACATCGAGCCCCCGGTACAAATAATAAGATAGTAAAAGCAGTAACCGATAACAGACTCGAGTAAAAGCAACCCTAAGCATGCTAGATAATACTAAGGCACAAACAAAGGCTATAGGTATGGAGGTGAGGCAGTATCATTGGTGCAGGGTATCATGTGATAGGTTCGGAGAACAAGCAACGATACATAGGGCTAGCAATAGTAGACAAAAGGATAGTATCGACAACAAGTGTGGAAAGGAACTCGGTGATTCATGTGAGTGATAACTTGCCTGGCAGCTCAGTAGCCGGGTACTGGGCTAGGTCCTGAGTAGTGGTGTCGTAAGGATCGTCGGTCTCAACGTAGTCGTCGTCTAACCGAGAAGAAGCAAACAAACAAAACAGGAATGTAAACAATCATTGCCATGGCATTGTGCACAATCAATATGATGCATGACAAGTTAATAGTGCAGCAAAATAAACTGACTAACATGATAGCACAAATTGAATGGACCCATATGCAAGGGTTGCATATGGAAAGATCCATTGTAAATAAGTGGAAACAAATGATTATTTATTAGGTGTTAGTTGTCATCATGATGCATGCATGATGAATAACAATAACATAACAATTTAAATGCAATTGGAATGATAGTTAACAATTTAGAAAAACATTTATTAAGTTTGGAATTTTGTTACCTAATGGTGTTAAACAAATAGTTGTTGTTTTCATCAATTTAAAGGGTGCAAAACAAATAACAAAATTGATATTTGAAAAGGTTATCAAATTTTAGTTGGATTACATGTTTCACATTTTGAAATTGGACTTTAGATTAATTAATTATGAATTAAACAATATTAAACAATTTTTAATTGAATTAAACAAGATTTAAATAGTTTAGGCAATTTAAATTGTTCAAACCAGAAAACAAATTTTATATTTGAATAGAACATTCAAAAAGGTGTGAAAAACATATTTTATTTGAATTATTGGAAAACAGTATGAATTAGTTATGAATTATTTCAATTTGCATTTGAATTATTCAAATTTGAAATTTAAAGGTATTTTGAAAACTCAAAACATAACACAAATTGAATAATTGGAAAGATTAGGAAATTTGGATCAAGATTCATATAAAGTTTGTATTTGTTGGAATTATAAAATGAAAGTTATTGAATTTCAAAGTTTGGTTTTAATTCTGCTTATTAAAAGAAATTTGGGATTTTTGAATTGCGCAGAAAAACGTTTGTTACTCAGCCTCACGCTACCCCCTGCCACTGCGCAGTGGGCCAGTGGACAGCGTGGCCCTGCGCAAGCACACGTGGCAACCCAGGTCGATGACAGTGGGCCAGCTCACGCTGCGGAATAAAAGAGCAAAAAGTTGGGGCGCTCAGGCCTCGAACCCGCGCCCTGCTCGAGTTTCAGAAAGGAACGCAACCAGTTGCGCTGCGTGTAGTTGCTTGACAGCAAGGGGAACGCATTCAGGTTATTGTTCAGACCAAAGATAACTAAACCTGACGAGCAAACATTTGCTCGTCCGTCAGAACAGAACTCGCCGGAGCTGATCCACGTCTACGAGCGTTGCGGTGGTGCGTGGTCTTGCAGATGGAAGCGCACAGGTGCAAGGACTAGATGCAAGGAGGGAGGAGGAGGCATCGGTGCTCACCACCGGAGTAATTCGACGCAGAGGCTGACGGTGACGTTGGCTGACGTTGGTGGCCGCGGCGAGGAAGTAGACGGCGCCGTCGACGTGGTGCTCCTCCGGTGGCGCTCGCGTGTCCGTGACGTAGAGGAAGCAGCGGCGCAACGATCCCAGCAACAGCTCGACGGCAAGGTGCCCTGCAACGTCGGTGAGGACCACGGGTTCAGAACATGGCGCGCGGTGGCCGGAGAAGGACGTGGACCGCGGCGTCGATCTGCGACTCACCGTGCCTGTTTCTGGTGTCCAAGAGGGAGAAGGGAGAGCGGTGAAGCGACCTCGAGGTTCAGGTAGGGTGGAAGGTGGTCATGGCGTCGTCGCGGTGGCCGGATTCAGAGAAGGTCCTCCGGCGAGCTAGCAGCAGAAGAGGAAAAACGTCGAGGTGGAAGCGATTGGCGGCGGCGGAGCGAGGAGAGGAAACCTAGGGGGCTAGGGCTGGTGCCTGGTGCCCTAGGTGCTTTATAGAGGCGCGGAGTCGCCTGGTGGCCGCCGGAATCGCGTCGGGGTTGCGGTGGCACCGGTGGATTGCCGCCGTACCGCGAGACGAACGAGAAAAAGGCGATCGGCGCGAATCTTGACGCAACGAAGCGTTAAGTGGGGAGAGCGGGCTGGGTCGCTGCGCGCGCGTAGGCTTAGCGGGCTGGGCTGCTGCTTGTCTGCTGCGCGCGCTGTAGGTTAGCTGCTGCCTTTTATTTTTTTCTGTTTTTTTTTTTTGTAGTTTTGCTTTTGAAAGAAAACTGTTAAGGGTTTAGTTAATAAAAATTACAGAAAAATTAGTTTAGGCTTGTTAGGTAATTAGAAAACATATTCCAACTTTGGATTTCAAAAATTTGAGATTTAAAATTAGATTTGCATTTGAAATTAAATTGAAAGCATTTCTAATATTAAACACAATATTAAACAACCATTTTTAATAGGGTTCACCCTAAGGAATATGTGTTTAAAGATTGCAATGGTTGAGTGATTTTCATGTATTCAAATAGTTACTGATTTTGAAATTCATTTGGTTTGAATTGAAGTGAAGTAGAATTAGGTAATTGGATTAATGGTTTGATTAAACCAACAATTTGATAAGTGAAAAACAAGGAATAAAAGGGTTGTTTTTATTTGTTATTTTGGTTCCAAAAGTTGTAACAGAGCAAGTATGAAACCATGTTTGAATAAAGGTTTAAGTTTGAGTTGTGAAAACAGTGGAAAACAATTGCAATAACTAAGAAACAAATGCAAACAACAATAAATCAAATGCAATGAGATGATGACATGATACATTGCTTGAAATAAAACAAAGAACAAAGCATTCTAGGGGTATTTTCAAACTTGGGATGTTACATGAGACTTACATAGAAAAGAGGGAGTTGCATGTAGATATATTATTCCATGATCTTTCTTCTTTGTTATCTCATAATCTTAGTATTATCAAATAAGTTTGTTTGCACTTTCAAGGAAGATTGCATGATTGGATTTATCATATATGTTTTTTTTGTTTTACTTCGATTCTTATGCATGCTACCCAACCTTGCTAGCCAAAAACCTGTACCGAGAGGGAATGCTTCTCGTGCAATCCAAACCTTGAACCCCAAAACCTTGCCATTTGTGTCCACCATATCTATCTATCTGTGGTAATTAACTGCCACTCAGAGTAAAGTGCTCATGTGCTACCTTTAAAACTTTCAAAATTACTCCTGTTTTGTGCTCCTGTTTTTTCTCATGAGGACGTAAATAGAGAATCGTTATCTCACTTGTTGATTGGATTTCACACACCTAGACTAGCGGCTTCATCCGCTTATTCAAATGCCAGAAGAGATGGCAGCTGGGTGTCCAGCCCCAAACTAATACACAAATTCTATTTACTATTTTTGCCCCTGATTTATCAGTCAAAGCATAATCGGTGTAAACAAAAGAGAATGAGGGATGACCTTCTACACCAGTTGCTTCCTTCATATGGGAGCCGCTCTTGTTAAGTCTAGTTGGCTTGTGACGTACTGTATTTTCTGTTTACCATTCGTTGACACTAGCATACACCCCTCAAAATTATACACTCCTCCATGGTTTGTGACGATTGTTGGCAGGCACCCGAGGATTCGGTTAGCCATGGTTTGTGTAAGATGGACGGGAGAAGTGTCATGCATTTTATACATCTGTTTATTAAAATAAAAGCTCTAGCACATGAGTGATCCATGCTTCCCTCTGTGAAGGGCCTATCTTTCACATTTATGTTGAGTCAGTAAACCCATTTCCTTATGTCTTAAGCAAGCATTTGAATTGTTGTGATTCATCTGACTCCATGTTGATTTACTCAATCATGTTTATTATTCTTCCTTATTTCTACAAATGCTTTTATCTGTTTGAATACCACTTATAAAGTTACCAATGTTTCCAAAGAGACCGTTATAATTTAGCATGATAAACTCTGGAATATAGCTCTAGTATAAAAGACTATGGTCAACATATGAGTACACTGTTAATTGTTCTATGACCAAGAACGAAGTTTGCAATTACCAATTTTTATTTACTTTTTGCACCATCATTGTTCCTCTGCTTGTTTCAAGTTTTATTATATGAGAGGAATTTGTTGTCTAAAATGACTTGTTCTTTGTACATGTGATGCCTCTTGTCCGTATTTCATTTATCGACACCTCACTCCATAAACATGTGGCCATGTTTACCGAGTTAAGTTTCGCTTGGGGACAAGTGAGGCCTAAGCTTGGGGGGAGTTGATACGTCCATTTTGCATCACCATTTTATATTGTTATTTTCTGTTATTCATCGATATGTTTCATGTTATGATGCATTACTTATGTTATTTTATCTTATTTTGCATGTTTCATAATTTTTGGAGAATAAACACCGGGAGCAGAAATCGGATGGAAAAAGCACCGTCGAGATACCATATTTCAGAAGATCAGAAGAAGAAGAAGGGGAACACCGGAGGTATCTTAGAAGTTCAGAGCAAGACACCAGCAAGAAGGGGAGCCAGAGGGGGGCCACCAGGGGCCCACACCATGGGGTGGCGCGCCCCCTAGTCGCGCCGCCAGGTGGTGTGGCCACCCTAGTCCACCTCTGGTTGAGGTCTTTCGTGTACATGACCCCCAGGGAACCCTAAGCCCCTTGCCATCCTCGAAGAATTATTTCGCCGCCCCCTCGGGGCGGAAAACACCTGAGAGAGAAAAGCTCTCTGGCAGGGAGAAATCTGCCGGGGAAATTCCTCCCTAGAGAGGGGAAATCATCGCCATCATTACTGTCATCACTTCGGGCATCATCAAGATCGTCATCACCATCATCATCACCATCAGCACCATCACTCTCATCATCCACCGTCATCCCTTTGTAACAATTAGGGGCTCCCACCCGGTGTGGATTACTTGTTAGTAGTTGATGCTTGTGAGATTTATTGGTGTTAGCACTTTATGACGAGATTGTTATCATCCATTATATCAACTCTTATTATGATCCATATGATGTCTTGTGAGTAGTTCGTTTAGTTCTTGAGGACATGGGAGAAGTCGTGATGTTAGTAGTGAAGTTATATTGGAGTAATATTTCGTGGTTCGGTATTTAAGTTGTGGTGCTATTCTTCTAGTGGTGTCATGTGAACGTCGACTACATGATACTTCACCTTTATAGGCCTTGGAGGATGCATTGTGTATTTGGCTACTAATTGTGGGGTTGCCGGAGTGACAGAAACCTAAAACCCCGTTAGGAAACCAATGCACGAGGGAGCGTAGAATCCCAGAGTTTTAAGGCTGTGGTTAGATTTATATTAATTACTTTCTTGTATTTGCGGATGCTTGCGAGGGGTATAATCAAAAGTATGTATTAGTCCTAGTTGGGAGGTGCATTAGCATAGGTTCACCCACACAACACTTCACAAACCAATGGATATTAATCAACCGTAACGAAGCGAAAGCACTTGACGAAATTCCCATGTGTCCTCGAGAACGTTAGGTAGTCATAAGTAACACAACCGGGTTGTCCTTTGCTCTCAAAAGGATTGGGCCACTCGCTGCAATATTATTTACTGCTCTTTATTTACTCACACTTTATTTATCTACTATATCCAAAACAACCAAAAACTCGTTTACTAGTGTTTATAGTGAATCCTCTATCCAACCTGCTTGTCAACACCTTCTGCTCCTCGTTAGGTTTGACACTATTATTTATCGGAAGTACTACGATACCCCCTATACTTGTGGGTCATCACACGGTTATGAACATATTTCTTTAACACTCCCATGAACCTCTCAAAGGGGAACATATTGTGTAGAAATAGAGGACTAAGATCGAAAAGCTCTTCCACTAGGTGAACCAGGAGGTGCGTCATAATATTGAAGAATGATGGTGGGAACACCAACTCAAAACTGACAAGACACTGGACCACATCCTTCTGTAACCGCGGCAGATCTTCTGGATTGATTACCTTCTGAGAGATTGCATTGAGGAATGCACATAGTTTCACAATTGGTAGTCAAACATTATCCGGTAGAAGCCCCCTCAATGCAACCGGAAGCAACTGTGTCATAATCACGTGGCAGTCATGAGACTTTAGGTTTTGGAAATTTTTCTCCGCCATATTTATTATTCCCTTTATATTCGACGAGAAACTAGACGAGACCTTGATACTCCTCGAGTATTCAAAAAAAGATTTCCTTCTCTGCTTTGGTAAGAACGTAGTTGGCAGGACCTCGAAACCATTCTGGATGCAGTCCTTCTGGGTCTTTCATATGTTTCTGGTCCTCCCGTGCTTCCAGTGTATCTTTTTTCTTCCTGTACACGCCCAAGAAGCCTAGCAGGTTCACGCAAAGATTCTTCGTCACATGCATCACATCGATTGCAGAGCGGACCTCTAGGAATTCCAAATAGGGTAGATCACAAAATATAGATTTGTTCTTCCACATGGGTACGTGTCCATCAACATCATTTGGAATAGATTGTCCGCCAACCCCCTTTCCAAACATTACTTTTAAATCCTTAACCATATCTAATACATCAGCACCAGTACGTTCTGGAGGCTTGGGAGGGTGATCTGCCTGACCGTTGAAATGCTTGCTTTTCTTTCTTATGGGATGTTGTTTTGGAAGAAATCTATGATGTCCCATGTACACATTCTTGTTGGTCAAATATATACTTTCAGTCTCATCTAAACAGTGTGTGCATGCATTGTATCCCTTGTTTGACTGTCCTGTAAGGTTACTAAGAGCAGGCCAATCATTGATTGTTACGAACAACAACGCTCGTAGGTCAAACTGCTCTTGTTTGTGCTCATCCCAGACACGTACACCAGGTTCGGCCCACAAATGTAAAATTTCATCAACTAATGGCCTCAGATACACATCAATGTTGTTGCCGGGTTGCTTCGACCCGGGGATGAACATTGGTATCATAATAAACTTACGCTTCATGCACAACCAAGGAGGGAGGTTATAAATGCATATAGTCACGGGCCAGGTGCTATGGCTGGAGCTCTGCTCACCAAAAGTATTCATGCCATCTGTACTTAGACCAAACCTTAAATTTCTTGCGTCACCGGCAAAATCTTTGAACTCCCTGTCGATATTTCTCCACTGCGACTCATCAGCGGGGCGTCTCAACATCCCGTTTGGCTTACGTTCCTCTTTGCGCCATCGCAACAACTTGGCATGCTCTTTGTTTATGAACAAATGTTTCAACCGTGGTATTACAGGAGCATACCACATCACCTTGGCAGCAACCCTCTTCGAGGGGGATCGCCCTCAACATCACCAGGGTCATCTAGTCTGATCTTATACCGCAATGCATTGCATCCCGGGCATGCATTCAAATTCTCGTACTCCCGACCACAGTAGAGGATGCAGTCATTGATGCATGCATGTATCTTCTGCACCTCTAAAACTAGAGGGCAGACAACCTTTTTTTGCTTCGTATGTACTGGAGGGCAATTCATTGTCCTTTGGAAGCATATTCTTCATTATTTTCAGCAACTTTTCAAAACTCTTATCAGATAAACCGGACTCTGCCTTCCATTGCGGCATTTCCAGTGTGCTACCCAGCTTTTTCAGACCATTTTCACAAGTTGGGTACAAATTTTTTTGTGATCCTCTAACATGTGATCCAACTTCTCCCTCTCCTTTTCAGTATCACAGTATCTCTGTGCATCAGCAATGGTCCGACCAAAATCATCAACGGGCTCATCATGTGCATGTTCTTCAGCTTCCCCTTCAGCTTCCCCATGAAAGTATCACCATATTCAGGGGGTAATTGTCATCATCCTCTTCTTCTTCATTATCTTCCATTATAACCCCTCTCTCACCGTGTTTGGTCCAACAATTATAGCTGGGCATGAAACCAAACTGAAACAGGTGGATGTGAAGGATCTTAGAGTCAGAGTAATCATTCTGATTCTTATAGGCACTACATGGACAGAATACAAAACCATTCTGCTTGTTCGCATTAGCCACACGGAGGAAATCTTTCACGCCATTAATGAACTCGCCAGAGCGTCGGTCAGGACAGTACATCCATTATCGTGGCATCTGCGTTATTGTATAAGTTTATTAAACTCAATCACGATGCCAAAATTAGTACTTAGGTTCAGGTCCTAACCTCTTGGAACACTCCAGTAGAAGAGGCGACACCACCAATCGTGGAGAAAATAGGGATAACATCGAGCTCGGTGGTGAAAAACAGAGGAGATCAAAGAAGCTAGCTAGCTCGAGATTTTCATCGAACACATCTAGTGCATACAAAATGAAAAGCAAAGTATACCACACCTCCCACTTCAAAAATGGAAAAAACAGAGTACTGAGGGAAGGGGCAGGGCCGGTTATATAGAAACAGAGTACTTCTAGTCCCGGGTCGTAACACGGACCGGGACTAGAAGTCCTCGCGGCTGTCAGAACCGGGGCGAAAACCTCTAGTCCCGGGTCATAACACGACCCGGGACTAGTTTGCCCGTGCCTTTTCTTGCGAGCGAGTAATGCAACCGAGACTAATGCTCCGAACCAAAGGCCATGTTTGTACTAGTGCCAAAACCTAGTCTTAGCTCCATTACCAACAGAAAAACCATTACCAGTTGGATATTCATTCTTGTTGGTGCCGAAGCCTTGTCGTCGTCGTCACCTTCGTACGCTTTTTTCCATGCATGAACGACATGTTTGCTTGATGTAGGATATATCAAGTTTCATGCACTGCCCAGTGCAATCAATACTTCGAACTGATAGAGAAGCCTAGTACAATCCACTTGTACGCTCAACACCCCTCTCAAGTGTGAACTCGAGACCCTAGACTATCATAAGAGCATCTCTAGCAGACTCCCAATCCCGCGCGGACCTGTAAAATAATCGTTTTTTTTTTTGCGGTTTTGGGCGAGAAAACTAGCCAAACCAAACGCACCAAATCTTGTCGGCCCGTAAATTTTTTTAAGGGGTACCCCCGCGGAACCTTCATCAAAGAGGGGCGGGAGGCCCGACCTGAGCGCGCACTGTATCCCTAATTTTCTTTGGCGGGAGGGAAAATCAGCGTGTCATTCTCTTTCCCCTTTTCCGCCGTCGCCGCTGATCTCATTTCCCTGACCCCCACCGGCGCCCCCAGGCCGTGCGGCGACGGCATGGACGCCTCCGACTCCTCCCTGGTCACCGTCTCCGTCCGGGTTGTGCCGCCAGCGCACCCAATCCGCATGCCCCCCCAGCAACGGAGGCCGTCTCCTTGGTGGTTTCCCAGAAGAGGCAAGGGAACATCATCGTGTAGGGTGGTGGTCCAGGTGTCTGTGTTGCAGCCGGAGCTGCGTCGAAGGTGGGTCGTGCCGCAACCACCGATTCCACTCCCGTCGATCTCAACGCGCCCGCACCGAAGAATCGCGGCAGTCGGCGATTAAGTGGAAGAAGAGCTCCCAATTGAAGGGGAATAGGGCCGCGATGACACCACCGGCCACGACGGCAACACCTGGGGAAACCGCGACGACAGTAGAGACGGAAGTTCTCTCCCCTACCACCGGTGCCCCTCAGGTGTTCGACGGATCGTGTGTGAGGTATGTTTGATTATCCTAGTGCCCAATTTGTTGTTCTATACTAGCGCGGATAATTTAATTGCAATTTCGTAGTTCGTACGAGAAGACCCTTGACAAGAACATCGTTGATGTGGACACTGTCCCGCTCGGCTCATCCAATGAGTTGGACGGTGGTGTTGACGCTGGAGGCGACAACGATGACTTGGAGGAGATTGACGCGGGGGTGTACGCATTATCTTCTGTGATCCGTAAGAGGTCGAAGAGCTACACTGTTTTGGAGGATGAGATTTTGATCAAGGCGTGGGAGAGCGTGACCCTTGATGCCTCCACCGGCATGGACCAAACCGGCAAAAGGTATTGGCAACAAATTGAAGAAAAAATTCTTCAACTTGATGGCCAAGATACCGGGGGTGGAGAAGACTCCTCGTAGCTTTAGGTCTCTCCAACGACGATGGGATACTCTCAAGCCGGCGTGTAACCGTTGGTTTCGATGTTTGGAGCAGGTGTACAACACGCCTTAGTGGAACCAATGAGGCCGGTTGGTGAGTTTCGTTGTTCATTTGAATTGGTGGCCAATTATTCCATGTGATGTACATTGACATGTTTTGTTGGTTGTAGGAAAAAATTGCTATGTCAAGGTACAAGGACATGCTGTCCTCTAAACGCAAGGCATTTGCATATATGTATTGTTGGGAACTACTCAAAAAGAGTGAGAAGTGGAAGGTGAGGGACAATGAAGCTCCACCGAAGAGAGCTTCCTTCTCCAAGATGTGGGATAAGGATGACGATGATGATGCCGTAAGAGGAAGAAACAAAAACAAACTGGATGGGACCAAGATGGTCAAGAAGAAGATCAACAGGGATGCCGAGGCCTCTAGTTTCAAGGATAGGATTGACAACATGGTCAAGTCCAATGAGATATGTGTGGCCCAAACTTTGGAGCAAAAGAATGAATTGGAGGAGAAGCAGGCGCAAGAGAATCTTGTGAAGTGGCAACACGCGAAGAAGGAGGGGTTGTGCAAGGCCGCCATTGAAGAGAAGAAAGCCCTTGCCAAGGAGAAAAGAGCCCTTGTCGAGGACAAGAGAGCCAATGCCGAGGAGACCGACGCCATGGCCAAGCTAGTTGCGGAGGAGAACATGATCATCTCGATGAATCGTGATGAAATGGATGAACTGACCCGAGAGTGGCACGACCTGGCAAGGATGGAAACCTTGGAGCGTAGGAGGCAAGAAAGACCCGAAAGAGGCATGTTGTGCCAAGGGTGGATGCCGATGGTGGTGCGGAGTGATGGTGTTGGGCATGCGTATATTGGGTGAACCATGACTAATTGGCCAAATATTGGGTTTAATTTTGGATCTACTATGTTTAATTGTCAAAATATCGCTCAAAACATGAACTTTGTTATTTCAGTTTGAGGTTTGGTTATGTCAGCCACAAAATAGACATCACATACTAAACCTGCAAATCATAAATCCCCACTGATTTAGGTTGTTGATACGTCCAAAACGTATCTCCTTTTCCGAACACTTTTGCTATTGTTTTCTTCTAAACTTGGGATTTTTGGATGCAACAAACACGTACTAACGCTGTTTTCAGCAGAGTTACCCTGGTGTCTTGTTTTTGTGCAGAAAAATCAACTTTCAGGAAATTGCCAGAAAAAGATCCCAAAGTCCTTATTTCACCTGAAGACCCCGGGAGCCAGAAGAAGAGCCGGAGGGGGCAAGGAGGGGCCCACACCATACCTGGGCACCCCCTAGGTCGCGTCGCCTGGTGGTGTGGCTGCCCCAGGCACCCCCTCGGGATCCCCTTTCGACTACTTAACCCCCTTAACCCTAAAAAAGAGGGGGGTTTGTCTTATTCCAAAGAAACACACCGGGGTGCCGCCGCCACCTCGAAACCCAATTCGGGGATCATAAGTTCCTGTTCTGGCACCCTGCGAGGACGGGGGTTCGAAGGAGATCATCGCCATCGTCAGCTCCACCACTTCTCCATCGACCATCCATGATTCCTCTGTCCATGTGTGAGTAATCCCTGCTGTAGGCTGAGAGGGATGGTAGATATTGGATGAGATCGATCATGTAATAATGCCAGATTGTTAGGGAATAGTTCCTAGTATCCGTTGTTAGTGCTACGTATCGTTGTCGCAACTTTTTATTCTTAATGTTAGTCACTAGGGCCCGAGTGCCATGATCTCAGATCTGAACATTTTATTGTTTCATGAGTATAATTATGTTTCTTGATCATATCTGCAAGTTGTTTACACATATCGTTGTCCGGAACCCAAGGCCCCGAAGTGATAATAGTTGGGACAACCGAATGGGATGGTTGTGATGTGAGGATCACATGTGTTCACGGATTGTTAATTCTTTGCTCCGGTGCTTTATTAAAAGGAGCACCTTAATTACCACTAGTTTCCCTTGAGGCCCCGCTGCAACGGGCTGGTAGGACAAAAGATGTTCTGTAAGTTTCTCATTGCGAGCACGTACGACTAAATTGGAACACATGCCTATGGTTTTCCTAGTACTTGGATACTTTATTTATTATTATCTATCTGAAATGCCCATGTTTTGATTATTATATGAACTATCTTATCCATGCAACGACCGTTCATCGATTCCCTATGCCTACAGTACTTTAATCCTGCTGTTTTCCATGATTGCTACTGCTGTTACTATTTTACTCCTGCTGTTATTTTAGTAGTGATTCTGTTATAAAACTTTTACCACTGGTAAACTGTTGGGAGCAAGTCTACTTTCAGGTGCAGCTCAATTGACAACTCATTTGTTAAGGCTTATAAATATTATGTGGCTCCCTTTGTGTCAAATCAATAAATTTGGTCTTTACTTCCCTTGAAGACTGTTGCGATCCCCTGTACTTGTGGGTCATCAATACAATTTTCTGGCGCCTTTGCCAGGGAGCATAGCTCTATTTATTTGCTCACTTGAACGTGATATTGTTCACTGCAAGCATTTCATCATGGGAAAAACTCGTGATGGGAAGGTCCCCATATTACCATCCACTACGAGGAGAGGTACAACTCTGAACACTTTTGTTGCTCTTGATTCACCATTGGTAATGAGTAAGCTTCTTACACCACCACATGCTACACACACTTTTATTTCAGCTAAGTCTGAAAATGCTTCTGATACTTTTTATGATGCTTCTAGTGTTTTTGATGATACTGGTTCACTAGGTCCTTTCCTAGATGCTATAGTTTCTAGATCTAAACAAATTAAAAATACTGAAATTCATGTTGAAAATTCTAGTACACCTGTTAATTCACCTGAGTCTAGAGAAAGTCCTAGTGATGATCTTGATCAAACCTACATTGAACTTAATGATGACTTTATTGAAGAAGTTCAAGCTACTAGTGCAAGTGCTCTTAAGAGTATTCTTGCAAGCTATGTTGTTTAATATAAATCTTCTCCTGATGCTAGGTTTGCTACATCTTCTATATACATTAAGGATAAGGATTATGATTTCTCTCTAGATTTATCTTACATATCTATTGTTGAGAAAGAACCTTTTTGTGGTACTGAAAATGAAATTGCTATGGAACATATGAATGAGCTCTCATCTTTGAGTAGTTTATTTTCTGATGATATTAAGAAACGCACTAATTTGCTGCTAAGATTTTTCCTTTCTCATTGAAAGATGAAGCTAAAACTTGGTTTAATAATTTGACACCTGGGTCTATTACTAGCCCTATTGGTTTGGCTAATGCTTTCTTTCGGAAATATTTTCCCGCTAATGCTCAACATGCTGTTTTGCAAAGAATCTTTAACTTTAAGCAAATTGAAGGAGAGAAATTGTCTGAATCTTGGTCAAGGTTTTGTTCTTTAATAAGAGCTATCCGTGGAAATCCATTACCTAAAAATGAGCTCTTAGATATATTTTTATAATGCACTAACTGTTGAATCTAGGACATACCTGAATAGTTGTGATCGTTGTGTTTTCAGGAAAAGAACTCTAGAAGAAGGTGAGGAATTATTGGCTAATATAAGCAAGAATCATGATGATTGGACTATACCTGAGCCTACAACAACACCTACACCAATACCCAAGAAGAGGAGAATGATTGAATTAAATGATAAAGTGATGCGGGAAGCCAAGAAATCTCTTAAAGAGAAGGGTATTAAATCTGAAGATGTGAAGAATTTACTACCTATAGAAGAATTATGTAAGCCAATTCCTTACCCATCCACAGTTGAGCTACAATTCCTCCAGTATTTTGATAATAGAGATATTCCCTATTCTAAACCACGTGATGAATGCTTAGATGAATTTGGTAATTATGTTGTTAAGCAAGATAATTTTAATATGAGATTGCAAAATCATCTAATGGAAAGCTCTAGAGCTATTGATAATTTTCATGGTATTATTGAGAGAACCTCTAATGATGTTAAAATGCTTGTTAAACATTTTCATATGGTTCAAACTCTAATTGATCAACTTACTAAGTGGAAAAAATATTTGCTAGCTAATGCTTCTAGAGAAAAGCATGTTTATGAAATAATTACGAGAAGTGGTGTTTCTACTCAGGATCCCTTGTATCATGATGGTCATCCTAAAAGAATTGAACAAGATTCTCAAGAAGCTAAAAACAATAGTACTTCTTCTAATAAAAAGAAGAAGAAACATAAAAATGTTGTAGAATCTCCTGAACATGTTAAAGATCCTAATAGTATATCTATTTCTCATGCTGAAACTGAAAGTGATAATGATAAAAGTGATGCTTCCGATAAAGAAGAACATGAAGTATACCTGGTAAGAAAACTAAAACTGCAAAGTACACTAAGGAGGATTTCATTGCTAATAAACATGGTAAAGGAACTTAAATCATAGGAAAAAGAACATTATTAAAAAAATGTGAGTGGACGAAACCTTTTTTTTTGCAAATTCCTTTGACAGATGCTATTAAAATGCCGCCTTATTCAAAGTATATGGAAGATATTGTCTCTAACAAAAGGAAAATTCCTAATGAGGAAATTTCCACTATGCTTGCTAATTACTCTTTTAATTGTAAGGTTCCAAAGAAGCTTGGAGATCCTGTTATACCCACTATTCCATGCTCCATTAAAAAAATTATGTTAGAACCGCTCCATGTGACTTGGGAGCAGGAGTTAGTGTTATGCATTTTTCTCTCTATAAGAGACTCTCTTTGGAAAAATTGATATGCACTGGTATATCCTTGCAAATGGTTGATAAATCTTTTGATATTTCTGTTGGTATATGTGAGAATGTTCCTATTCAAGTGGCTAATAATTGTTTTATATTAAGTGACTTTGTTATGTTGGAAATGCCTGAAGATGATAATTTGTCTATTATTCTTGGGAGACCTTTTCTTAACACTGCATGGGTTTTCTCAACCAAGGAAACGCAACTTTTGATGTTAATAATAAAGAGCATACAGTTTATTTTCCCAAGAATATTGATAGAAATATGGTCTAAATTCAATTGAAAATATTGAGACCATCAAGATTGGAGAATTCTATTGTCCTATTCCAATGCCACCAAAAGAATATGAAATTATTATGATTGGGACTATTTCTATCAAAGTTGAAGTAACATAATCATTTAGTGATATACAAAGTTTTGCTTCATAAAATTGTTTGGTAACAAGACTTGATCAACCTTGTTAACAGAGTGATTTGAAATGAAGGAAACAATATTTTCACTTTGTTTTCAGCATGCCCACATTTTTTTTCACCATGTTCACCTTTGTTTTCACCATGCTACACATGTTTCCATCATCCGTACTTTCGTTTTCACCATGTTTACGTTTGTTTTCACCATGTTTCCTTTGTTTTCACCACTTCCACCTTTGTTTCCACTGGTTATTTACACATTAGAATGTCTTAGAACCCATGTAGAATTGGTTTTGGTTCTGTTTTCCAGGTTTATAATTAATTATTAAAATCTGAAAATATCTCGAAAATAAAGTTTCTCGAAAAATTCCAGAAAAAATATAATAAATTTTTACGTTAAAAATGAGGCAGTGAAGCACCTGGGGAACCCCAGGGGGGTCCACCATGCAGGAACACCACAGGGTGACGCGGACAGCCACCTGGGCGTGCCAACACATGGTGTGGGGCCCCTGGCCCCCACTTCCTCTCCTCGTTGCCAAACGGCCCACTCTCTTACCCAAACTCAAAAACACCCCTAGAACCCGAGTTCTTGATGTTCTTCCACGGGATTTTTTTCGATCTCCTAGCTCAACCCATCTTTGTTGCTGAAATTTGGAGCATTTGCTCTCCGGTACGTGACTCCTCCGATTATCCAAGTAGAATTCTGTTTAGTGGAGTATTTCTGGAGTATTTTGGTACTGCAGGTGACAGCTTATGTGAGTTTGCATTCTTGATTTGAGTTGAAATAATTTATTTTTGATGCATGTATAGCTCTCCTACATGTCTCTATAGTAGTTTCCATCACATAGTTGCTTGAAATCAATTTTTGTGTTGCTTGTTGAAAATTTCAGAAATGGACAACTTCAACTTTGGAGAAATTTTTAAGAGTTATGCACCTAGGAGGACAAGGCCCTCATGATCAGCTACTCTGCTGAGATCATCTTACAATGAGAATCTCATTGCACAGAGTATCGACAATGCGGGAGACGATGGACTTGCTCATCCATCTAGTTTTCCTTGCTATACATTTTTAAGTGGTGAAGGCATACTTGAGGACTTCTTGTTGTTGGTTGAAAGGGTTGGATTAAGTAATTACATGAATGATGAAAGCCCTAAATATGCTATTCTAACAAAAACTTCTGTTGAGAGCTTTACCTTCCATAACTCTCAGTCTAACCCATCTGTTGCATTTCAAATCTATGGTAGACCTTTTTCCATGCTCTTGGAAAACTTTTGCAGCATCATAAGTATCAACACATTTGGGATAGCGAGGAGGATTCAGGAATGACACGCTGATTTCCTGGAGCTCTATCGAGGAGTCACAAATGATGATGACTGCAGAGCTCAGCGCGGCAAGATAAGGAACATTCAACTCCCTTCTATCAGATACTCCACTTATTATCTTGCTACTAGTGTTCTTGGTAGGGAAAACACTAGTAATATTTAAAATTACCATCTCGCTTTTCTTGCTGTTGCACTTAACAGTAGCAATAAGTATGACCTTGGTGCTCTCATTGCTCGTCGCTTAGATTCTAGAGGACCCATTTATTTGCTCACAATGATGAATTGCTAGCTCCTCATAGACTTGATCTTGTTGCCATGAAGGCTCATCGTTTCGTTACTGCTAACTCTAGTGTTGGACATCTAGTATATAGAGTTTTATTTACTGGCGGAGATGAAAGGGAAGTTACTTTGCCGCAACCTGTTTTGTTCAAAGTTAGCAGGATGCTATGGTCGCGCTCAAAGGGGGAGCTAGACGAGCAGCTGCTTGCTTCAATTCCATAAGCAGCACGTCGCCGAGCAGCAAATGGGGCAGAATGCGCCCTTCGAGGACTACACCGCACAGTACACTGGGGCGTCCTCGAGATCATATCAGGAGGATGGCCCATCCTCGACCCACTATGGGAGCGCAACTTCATGGCCCTCTTGGGATTGATATCGACTTACGCCAAAAGCCTAAGATTGGGGGGAGGTATGCCGACATCACACTCATTTGCATATCATGTTTCTGTTGGTTCTTTGTATATCCATATTTTCGCTTTTTCGTTTCTTTTTGTTGTTATTGTTTTGTTCTTGCTTTCCAAAACACAAAAATACCAAAAATATTTGTGTTGTTTCTCTTTCTTTTTTCTTTAGTTTCTTTCATTGGTATGCTTTGTTTTCTATTTCCGTTTAATATTCAAAAATCCAAAAAAATTGCTTTGTTTGCTTGTTTTCCTTCTGTTCTTGTTTTAAATTCGAAAACCCAAAAATATTTGTTTCTTCTTTGGTTTGTAAAGTTTTTGCAGAGTTCATCGGTCTTCCCCGTCTCCATTGGATCTTGGTTATCATGTTATATCATTCAACCCACATAAGTGAAGAGCAATAATGACGAGTTACAACAATCCAAGTTGTGGTGAGAGGCTGGTATGAACTCTATTTGTTTTCATTTTTGTACATATACTCATCCATGTGTACATGCTTAGTTTGTTCGTGTAAGTTGTATGTTATTTATTGGATGCTTAGTAAGTTCATTCTCTCTCATGTTTAGTTCCAACTTACTAATCTTAGATAGCATGTCGTATAAATGTTTGCTTGCATTGTTTTATTCATGGAAGGTATGACATTGTGATATTTTCCTTTGAATGTTTCACTTGAATTGACTTGGCACATGCTCACGCATGCATATGACTGAAAAAAATTCAATTAAGCCCCGACGATTTATTTTGCCTCAGAGTATTTGTATCACTTTTATGCCCCCGTTAATTTTATTTTTTCGCAAGCATGATTATGACGGTTATTGCTCTCTTGATTGTCGCTCCCAGTCTATTGCTAGCCTTCACTTGTACTGAGTATGATCTCTACTTGTGCATCCAACTCCCCAAAACCAAAGTTTGCCAAATGTGTCCACCATACCTACCTATACGTGGTATTTCACCGCCACTCCAAGTAAATTTGCATGTGCTACCTTTAAAATTTTCAAAATACTTCTCGTTTTGTGAGCCTGGTAGCTCATGAGGAAGTAGTAGTTGGGTTTGTTGTCTTCCATGCTATTTAGGTACCCTGACATGCATTCTTCATATGCTCGTCATTAATTTTGCAAAGAGCTGGTTAGACCATTATAACATCAAAAAGCTAAACAACCAAATATATAGTCACTCCTCCATGGTACGAGATTGTTGGAAGGCACCCGAGGATTCGGTTAGCCATGGTTTGCAAAAGTAAGGTGGGGAGGAGTGTCATACTATATAATTCATGCTATAAATGCTTAATATAAATAATTCGGAACCGCTCTCAACCTGTTTAGTATGGAAGATGACAAGGACTCTATTACCATTCTTTGACATGAGCAACCACCTCTCAAAATCATTTTACTTCTGTTTCAATAAAATAAAAAGCTCTAGCACATGTTAATCATTTCTTCCCTCTGCGAAGGGCCTCTTTTTTACTTTTATGTTGAGTCTTCACCTTCTAACTTTATGCACTTTCTTGAGAGCATGGTTGTCATTCTTATTATAATGTGCTTGTACCAGGATACTGTTAATTGTGGTATAAATTTGATGCTTTTATCTTTGATATCTTTACTTATAGTCTTCACTTGAACCTCAGAGGTGCCCTGGCATTTATGTTTTGCTCCACTATTAAGGGCAAGCGAGATACCACTTTATCATACCCTATTATGAACATTGAAATACTGCGAATTAATATATTTCATTTTGCATTTTACTAGTGTGTTGGAATCTCTTCATGGTTTGCATAACTATTAGGCGACTTTATTTTCCATACTTCTTATTATGAATTTCCTAAGCACTTGATCATATAGTGAGAATATATACATCATATGAAACAAATGTGTGCGTAAAAGTTCTTTTATCGCACTCAGTTGTTAACTAAGCAATAAGCTAAGCTTGGGGGGAGTTGATACGTCCAAAACGTATCTCCTTTTCCGAACACTTTTGCTATTGTTTTCTTCTAAACTTGTAAGTTTTGGATGCAACTAACACGGACTAACGCTGTTTTCAGCAGAGTTACCCTGGTGTCTTGTTTTTCTGTAGAAAAATCAACTTTCAGGAAATTTTCCGGAAAAGATCCCAAAGTTCTTATTTCATCTGAAGACCCCCGAAGCTAGAAGAAGAGCCGGAGGGGGTAAGGAGGGGCCCACACCATACCTGGGCGTGACCCCCCTAGGCCGCACCACCTGGTGGTGTGGCTGCCCCATGCACCCTCTCGGGCTCCCCTTTCGACTACTTAACCCCCTTAACCCTAAAACAGAGGGGGGTTCGTCATATTCCAGAGAAACACACCCGAGCGCCGCCACCACCTCAAAACCAATTCGGGGATCAGAAGTTCCTGTTCTGACACCCTGCCGGGACGGGGATTCGAAGGAGATCATCGCCATTATCACTACCACTACTTCTCCATCAACCATCCATGATTCCCCCGTCCATGTGTGAGTAATACCTGCTATAGGCTGAGAGGTATGGTAGGGATTGGATGAGATCGATCATGTAATAATGCCAGATTGTTAGGGCATAGTGCCTAGTATCCGTTGTTAGTGCTATGTATCGTTGTTGCAACTTGTTATTCTTAATGCTTGTGAGGACCCGAGTGTCATGATCTCTGATCTGAACATGTTATTGTTTCATGAGTATAATTATGTTTCTTGATCATATCTGCAACTTGTTTACACATATCGTTGTCCGGAACCCGAGGCCCCAAAGTGACAATAATTGGGACAATCTAAGGGGATGGATGCGGTGTGAGGATCACATGTGTTCATGGAGTGTTAATGCTTTGCTCTGGTGCTTTATTAAAAGGAGCACCTTAATTACCAGTAGTTTCCCTTGAGGCCCCGCTGCAACAGGCTGGTAGGACAAAAGATGTTGTGCAAGTTTCGCATTGCGAGCACATACGACTAAGTTGGAACATATGCCTATAGTTTGCCAAGTACTTGGAGGTTTTATTATTATCTATCTGCAATGCCCATGTTTTGATTATTATATGAACTATATTATCCGTACAACGCCCGTTCATCCATTCCCTATGCCTACAGTAATTTAATCATGTTGTTTTCCACGATTGCTACTGCTGTTACTATTCTACTCATGTTCTTATTTTACTTCTACCGCCGTTATAAAACTTTTACCACTGATAAATTGTTGCAAGAAAGTCTACTTTCAGGTGCATCTGAATCGATAACTTATCTGTTAAAGCTTATGAATATTCTTTGGCTCCCCTTGTGTCGAATTAATAAATTTGGGTTTTACTTCTTTCGAAAACTGCTGCGATCCCGTATACTTGTGGGTCATCAGTTCGTCTGTTCCACCGCAGCCTTTTTCGGCCCATAAAAACGTGTTTTCACACCCCTTATCCTCGTAAGGGGTCTTCTAGAAATTCTCTAACATTTCAAGTTTCATGCACTAGCCAATGCAACCAAATGCCCAAAATGATGGAAAATGCTAGTACAATCTTCTGAGAGCATCTACAACCAGATAATCAAAATTCGGCCCCCAAACTATTCGCAGGCACACTCGAGTGTGTCCGCGGACAGTGACCGGGCTAGACCCAAATGTTGCCTACGATAACCATTGACCCTAAAATCAATTGAAAAATCCATCAAATCCATGCAAAGATGATCGTAGACTCAATTCAAATAATTTGATACGTAATTGAACGAATTTCTTGGCTATACAGCCGAACTCAATTTTATACTTGTGTGTCGTATTGACTATCGTTGAACATGTTTGTGGGCTATGACCTCCCCCTCTATGCCTTGCGGTAATCCACCTACGAGGCGAGCTCGTGCCAGTTCTCTGAGTTTTCCTCCCGGTTGGACGTCGACCTCCGTGCAGCGACTGGTGCCGTGCTCGGTGTCCACCTAGCCAGCACCGAGGGGTGCGGTGAAGCCAGAGATGGGCTACATGCTCACGGATGCGCAAGTTCTCCTCCACCTCCTCATCCCCTGCCTTTGATTGCTCCTTCCCCTTCTCTGTCTTCTCGCGGATGCGCTACTTGTCCCGCCTCAACTTCCAGGCGAGAGTCTCCGGCTTGACAACTACCCCCGATGTCGGCCGCTACTCAATGAACTCAGATGACGTTCCTTCTCCGCTAACTCCACTGACATGACCTCCATCATCTCAACTCTCTTCAAGGAGGCGGCTATGGGCGGTGACGGCGGGCACGAGTAAGATTTGGCGGGTATGGGGGAAAATAGGAAGTGGAAGGTGGGAGCGGCACGGATCAAGGGTTTTCCTTCAAAATGTGCGGGCCCAACTTGTCAGATCAGACATGGCGGACAAGCCCGTGAAACCCCAAACAATCCCCACATATGGGCTGTGTTTGAAGTTTGCCGGATGGCTCGGCGCGGATGTGCTGAATTTAGCTATCCTGTTGGGTGGATTCATTGTGAGTAGAAAGAAAACAAGGAAGGTGTGCGTGGGCTCGGCCAATCGTGTAAAGAAACAGTAGCCGTACGGAAGCAAACCACTTCGTCTGGACGGATGTCGGATGTGTCGAGACTTCATAGTCATGATCATGGACGGGGGTGCCATAAGCCTACTAGTAGAACCGTGGTGAAAGAGTAAGAGTACTGGAAACGAGGACACGATTTACCCAGGTTCGGTACGACGAAACTAGGCGACATTCCTACTCCTGCAATATCACTAAAATCAGGGCTAAAGCCTGCAGTATACATAGTATAATTGTGAGTATAGTCTCGCTAACTCGGAGAGGATGAACTTCCTCGCGAAAATCAGAACTCCCGCCTTCAAATTCTAGACGGGCTCATACTTTTATCATCCAGATGTTCCGTATCCTGGAAAGGAGACGGGAATTCCGCCTTTCGAAAATTCTGCTACGACTCCCAGGGACAACTGGGCGTTGGACGCAGTCCAGGTTCTTCCTCCAGACCTACTGCGGATAAAAAAAGCGGATCTCGAAACTCGTCGTCTCTTCTTCTCCTCTGACCGTCATGGACACAGTCCTTTGCTGGCTCGGAAGGAGGATTCAACACCTTGATTTTCACGATGGTCGGCTTCTCTATGAGTATACGGGCCTGGATGACGCAATGAGGGTGACGGAGTCGCCTTTGTCCAAGAAGGAATTTAAGAAACGCGTCAACCACTTGGTAGCTACTCGTGACCAATACGAGGAAAGTCTGCCAATGTTTAACACCGAAAATCCTCCTCCCAAAGTATGCTTTCTCTTTCTATCTTTTGGGAAGGTTTTCGCACTTTGCCCGTTTTAACTTATCCAAGTTATTTCTTGGTAGCTTGCTACTCTCACAGAGGACCAGCTTGTCTCTGCAACTAAGGAAGCAGAGCTCAAAGTCCGCTTTTTAGCGGCCGGTGGATGCAAGCGCAAGAAGGTTCCCGCGTCTTCCGAAGTAATCGACCTTGACGTAGTTGTTGTCGCCACTTCCAGTTAAGACTCAAACTTCTCCTTGCATACTTTCCTCATTTATGCGCGAATCGTTTTCTTGGATTTTTAATCTCGGGTTTTCTTTTGCTTTTTAGCCTTTCTTCCGTCCCTTTGAAGGGAAAAGGCAGGAAGAAACACAAGGTTTCCGCTCTTAGGGGGCCTAAGCCTTCCCCTGCTGCTGCCCCGGACACACCATCGGCAGGTGGTGAAGAACACTCGGCTCCTCGAGAGGAGACCGAGTTTCCCCTTCCTAGCCAGACCAGCCAGCCTGATGCGCCTACTGTGGACGCGCGGGAAAGGGCGGCCAATTTTGAGGAAGGAGGGCCTTCCCTCGTCCAGCCAATCGAGAATATTCCTCGATTTGACTATAAGTTTAAGGTAAAGCAGGAGGCGTGCTTTGATGAACACCGGTATATGCATCCGTGGGAAAAAAGCAATTTGCCCGAGCCCCCTTGATTCCTCAGTGGCCAAAAGGTGGATTAATTGTTCGGAATAATTACACCTTCTCGCCTCGGCAGGTTATCCAAGACGGAATCCACCACATGGGGGTTTCTTTCTCGGAAGACGCAAAGGACTTCACAGAAATGCTGAGCGGTTTGCAAAGGATTAGCCAGGTATTATCTCTAGCCTCCAAGTATTGAGACAAACGCATACTTTTTTGTTTTAATACTTTTCAGCTTTGCCTGCTCGTTGTTATGTAACTACCCTTTTCCTTTATATGCTTTCAGCAAACTTATGAGAACATTAACGTGTAAGTTTTTGATAAACTTACCATGAAAAACCAAGAGGTGAAATCTCTCCTTGGGATGATAAAGACTCGGAAATTTCCGAGATTCAAAACCTATTGAAGGAGAATGTCGGTAAGCGTCTTACTCTTTCCTTGTTTTTTATTCTGATTTTGCAAATTTTCCCTTAAGTAATTTTCGCACTAACCTTTTGGCTTCTTTTTCTTTTCAGCCTCTTTAGCCAAAGCTAAGCAGATTGCTGAAGATGCTGGGAAAGCCCAGAACCTCCATAAAGAAAACTTGGAGCTTCACAAGATCAATATGAAGCTTCAGAAGGATCTGGAGGAAAGCCACCTGGCTTTGGGCTTATCCGAGTCTCGGGCTTCGTCACAAGCCGAGAAAGATAAGAGGACCATCCAGGATCTTGAATCTGCTCTTCGCCAACGACTTGAAGAAGTCGCTGAAATGGACAAGATTCTTGGTAAGCTTTTTTTATCCTTTACCAGGTTTTCCTTTCGTTTTACTGAATTCATGCTTTTTTGCTTATGGATTTCTCATACTTTCTCTTGTGTTTTTTGTAACATAAGGAAATCCTCTCATCTCTCGGATTGACCGCATCCGGGCTTTCGGGACCTTCGTCACCGAGTTAAAGAACGCCGGAATGCTACTTATCAGTAAGTGCATTCCGGACAAAAAGGACTAGTTCTCAGAAGCTAGCCGGCTACCGGAAGCATTCACGGAGGTGACCAACCAACACGAGAATTGGCTCAAGTCTGCCGCCCGCGATGGAGTGTGCATGGCATTAGGGCATATGAAAATGCACTACACCAACGCCAAGTCTTGGCGCATTGCCACCAGCATTACCCAGGGGTATACCGAGACGCAGAGGGAGGAAATCTTCAAGTCCATCAAGGAGCATGCTTCCAATATAACCCATATGGTCTCTACCTCGACATTCTACCCGGAGGAAGAAATTTCATGTACTCCGGAGAATCCGAGTGAGAGCGACGAAGACGATGATGACGACTTCATGGATGTCGTCTAAACCTGTGGAGCCAATAGCCCGTAGAATGCATTACTTACTCTTATGATGTAACTCATGTGTAATGCATTCTGTATTATGTATAAACAATGCTATCATTTGCAGTAAAATTCAGCTTAGCAAGTTTGAAAGTTTTAACTCCTTTTCTTCTAAGTTCTCTAGTTTGTATGTTTTAACTTTCCTTAGTGTTGAAGTGATTCCAAAAGTATGCGCTCTTCACGCCAAGTTACCGGTTAAGTAACCAATTAGTCGAAACTCGGAATCATGGATTATACTTTGGGCACTTTACTTACTAGATCAAGTGACCCGACAAAACAATCAGATAATACTTAGGAATAATAAGGAATTTCAGAATGTGAACTCCAGGCACACAGGCACAATCTGGTGTTCTGTAGCCTTCTTAGGCCAAAAGCATTCGACTTTATAACTTCGAGCATGCAGGAAAAATTCGGGTTAACATTGAAGAAAATTGAAAGATCATTGGGAAATAGAAAAGACGGAACATGCTTTGAACAATAAAGACAAAGAAAACAACTTGCATGCATTTCTGACAATTTTATTTCATGATCTCAATAATGTTTACATATAATTGAACTAAGTATAGAAGGGCGTAACTGCTGGATGCTCCAGGGCCTGTTTGTCTCTCCTAGTTCTACATCTATGCTTCTCTTCTTCTTGTGATTCAAGTTTTTTAGATCATCTTCTGTGTCCCGAATATCTACTAGGTAATATGAACCATTTTTCATAGTTGTGCTAATGACGAATGGTCCTTCCCAGATTGGGGTTAGTTTGTGTTTTATGTCATGTACAAATCTTAGCACTAAATCACCTTCTTTAAAGGAACGATGTTTGATTTTCCGGATATGATATTGTTGTAAACTGTGCTGATAAATGGTGGATCGTTGCCACAGAAGTTCTCGCTTTTCTTATAAAAGATCACGACATCCTATTGCTCACTTTGGCATCCAACTCAACGTATGCATGCACTCTTGGGCTATCATGGATGATGGATCATGTCCGTTGGAAGCACTGCTTCCGCACCATAGACAAATAAAAAAGGCGTCTGCCATATTGATCTATTTGGCGTTGTTCGAATACTCCAAAGCACGGAAGGTAATTCTTCTACCCATGCTCCAGCTGCTCTGGGAAGAGGAGTTTAGAGTCTTAGGTGTATTCCTTGCATGATTGAACTATTCATTCGTTCAACCTGACCATTGGATAGTGGGTGCACTACGGATGCAAGATCTAGGTGGATTCCCGTTTGCAGACAATATTTTGCCAGCTCTCCTAGTGCAAAGTTTGTCCCGTTATCCCTGATTATGCTATGTTGGATATCGTATCTCATGACTATGTCAATGACGAAATTTCTGGCAGTCACACTGTCAAGTTTTTTGATGGGTTTAGCCTCCACCCACTTGGTATACTTATCTACTGCAACGAGTAGATGCGTGAGTCAGCCTCTTGCAGTTTTGAATGGCCCCGTCATATCTAGCCCCCAGACCGCAAATGGCCATGTTATGGGTATAGTCTTGAGTGGTTGAGCCGGCATATTTGTCTACTTGGCGTAGTACTGACATCCGGCACATGTGTTAACTATGTGCTCTGCGTCTGTCTTGGCTGTAAGCCAGAAAAATCCTGCTCGAAACGCTTTTTTTAACTACGTTTTTTGATTGAGCATGATGTCCTCAATCTCCGGCATGACTTTCCTGCCGTATTTGACGTCCTTCTTCCCGCGAAATGCAACAATGGAAAATTCCGATAGTACTGCGTTTATATAGGCAACCATTGATTACCGTGTATCCTTTTCATCGGTGCATTATCTGCCCTTGCAAGACTTTGTCTGCTCCGTCCGGGAACTTCTGATCGACTAAGAAGTTCAAATATGGAATTGTCCAATATGGGTTAACGGGCAGAACTTCTATGGACTCGGAAACTAGGGGATAATCGACATCTCCGCCTTTTGTTGATGGTTCGTACAAATGCTAGATGAATACACCAGGTGGTAATTTTTTCACCCTTTCTGAGCCCATTCGGGCTAGAGCATCCGCGTTCCAGATTTCTTCCCTTTTGACGTGATGTACCTCAAATCCTAGGAAGCAGATGGCAAACTCGTCAATTTTTCTCCGATATTCGGCCATTAAGGGGCTTTTGGCATCCCTGGTACGTCATAAACATAACCTTAATTTCTGATGTTCCAAGTTGTTTTCATGTTATTTGCTACATATTTGTTATACACTTTGTGTCATTTTTATCGATTTCCGGGACTAACCTATTGACAAGATGCCATAGAGCCAGTTCCATGTTTTCTACTGTTTTTAGTTTCAGAAAAATTGTTCTGGAAATATTCACGGAAATGGAAAATTTGAAGCCCGGAAGTCTTAGAAATCCCGAAGGTTCCACGGAGTCCCAAAGAGGCCCAGAGGGGGCCACACCATAGGGCAGCTCCCCTGGCCACGCCATGGGTTGGTATGGGCCCCTCGGGCATCCACCGCCATCGCCCTTTCGCCTATTTAATCCCACGATACGTGAACCCTAAATATATACCACTTTTTTTTAGAAACACCCGAGGCCGCCATCATCTTCAACCTGAGATAGGGAGGGTTCTGGAGCTCTCCCTGGCACCCTGTCTGGAGCGAAATTCATCACCGAAGGGCTCTACACCACAATGCTCTCCTCCGGAGTGATGCGTGAGTAGTTCGTCCATGGACTACGGGTCCATAGCAGTAGCTAGATGGTTGTCTCCTCCACTTTATGCCTCATGTTTAGATGTCGTGAGCTGCCTTACATGATCGAGATCATCTTATTGTAATGCTACATGTTGTGTTTGCTGGGATCCGATGAATGTTGAATCCTATGTCTTCTGATTATAAATCTATCATTTTATCTTCATGCATATGTTATTTATGATCTTGCATGCTCTCCGTTATTAGTAGATACTCTGGCCAAGTAGATGCTAGTAACTCCAAGAGGGAGTATTTATGCTCGATAGTGGGTTCATGCCTCCTTTGCATCTGTGCTCGAGTGACAGAAACGTGACAGGTGGAGGATGTGTTGATGCCATTAGGGAGAAAACAACAATGTTTACTTCGTTTACATTGTTTACATTACACACTTTGCTTACAACGATTATCTGTTGCTTGCAACTTAATACCCAACGTTTGTTTGGATGATATTCGGAGGGTGGATTATTAGTTATAGATGTAGTTGGATGACGGTCTATGTATCTTGTTGTAATGCCCGCATGAATCACATAATAATCTTTATGTCTTGCATATGCACTACGGTGCAGCCTTCATTTCTATCAATTGTGCAGCTGTAATTTGTTCACCACACATGTTATTTATTTTCTATGGAGAGACACCACTAGTGAACTGTGGACCCCGGTCCATTTCCTCATACTGATAATACAACAACTGCAATTACTGTTTTCACATTGCTTCTACTGTTTTCATATTGTTCTGATACTATTTTCCACACCATACATTTAACCTCTTTGTGTTCAGCAAAACCGGTGAGATTGACAACCTCACTGCTTTGTTGGGGCAAAATGATTTGATTGTGTTGTGTAGGTTCCACGTTGCTGCTGAACCGGTAGTGCACCCTTCCATCTCAGCTGCATCAACCTTCGTAAGTTACTTTTTCCTCATACTGGTCGATTCAACCTTGGTTTCTTTCTGAGGGAAACTTACTGATGTGCTCTTCATACCTTCCGCTTGGGGTCTCCCAACGAACATTTGTTACACGTGCATCAAACCAATTTTCCGGCGTCGTTGCCGGGGAGGAAGAGAATTTTTGCAAGGGGAGTCTCTCACTTCCAATCTCTTTACTTTGTTATTCTGTTTCTTAGTTTAGTTTATTTTATCTTGTTTTCTTCTCTTTATCAAAAAGACAGAAAAAAATCTTATTCCAGTTGTAGTTTTTATCCTGTTTGCACCAACAACAATGATTTTATTAGCACACCTATTGCTCCACCTGCTCCTACTGCTGATTTTTATGAGATTAAGCCTGCACTATTAAATCTTGTTATGAGAGAGCAATTTTCTGGTATTAGTACTGATGATGCTGCTGCCAATCTTAATAATTTTGTTGAACTATGTGATATGCAAAAATATAAAGATATAGATGGAGATATTATTAAACTGAAATTGTTTCCTTTCTCTTTGAGAGGAAGAGCTAAAGAATGGTTGCTATCTTTTCCTAGAAATAGTATTGATTCTTGGACTAAGTGTAAAGATGATTTCATTGTAAAATATTATCCTCCTTCTAAGATTATATCTCTAAGAAGTAGCATTATGAATTTTAAGCAAATTGATAATGAGCATGTTGCTAAAGCTTGGGAAAGAATGAAATCTCTAGTAAAGAATTGTCCCAGTCATGGACTAACTACTTGGATGATTATCAAAACCTTTTACGCATGACTGGATTTTTCTTCAAGAAACCTTCTAGATTCAGCTGCTAAAGGAACCCTTATGCCCATGACCTTGGGGGGCGGAAACAAAGCTTCTTCATAATATGATGGTAAATTATTCCGAATGGCACATTGAGAGAGCTAACTCGTAAGAAGGAAATATGTTGAAGAAACCTCCTCTTTGAGTGATAGACTTGATGCTATTATGTCTATGCTTGTTAATGGCCATGCTCCTATGATCCAAATAATGTTCATTTAGCCTCTTTTGTTGCTCAAGAAGAGCATGTTGATGTGAACTTCATTAAAAATAATAATTTCAACAACAATGCTTATAGGAATAATTTTGGTAGCAATAATTATAGGCCATATCCTCCTAATAATAATAATGCTTATGGTAATTCTTACAACAACAACAAAATTGTACCCTCTGATCTTGAGAACATGCTTAAGAATTTTATAGTAAACAAACTGCTTTTAATAAATCTGTTGAGGAAAAGTTTAGCAAATTAATGTTCTTGCTTCTAAAGTTGATAGCCTTGCTCTTGATGTTGATTTTCTGAATCTAAAGGTTATGCCTCATGATGTTAAAGAAAGCAAAACTTTTAATGTCATCCAAATTCAAATTGATGAAAATGTTAGGATGTTAGCTAAATTTCATGCTAAATGGGAAAGAGAAGATGAAATAGCTAGAAAGAATAATATAGCTAATGTTTGTACCATTACCACCACTAGTAAAACTGAAGCCTCTCGTGCTATTAAACCTTCTACTATCAATGGTAAAGTAATTGGTGTTTGCAATATTCCCACTTTTGCTATTAAAAATGCAAAATTGTCTGAAACTGCTAAAAATGCTCGTGATAAAAGTGCTGAAATTTTTAGAAACATGGGAGACAATGGTCCCATTATCTTTGATAAAAAATGATATTGGCTTTGATGGTTGCAACATAACTGAAGTGATTAAGTTCTTACAAAAGCTTTCTAGTTGTCCTAATGCTAGTGCTATGAATATGGCCTTCACAAAACATATTACAAATGCTCTCATGCAAATTAGAGAGGATGAATTAAGGTGTGAAGCCTCTATCCCTAGGAAGTTAGATGATGGTTGGGAGCACATCATTAAAATGAAAGTGAATGATTTTGATTGCAATTCTCTATGTGATCTTGGTGCTAGTAACTCTGTTATGCCTAAGAAACTTTATGATATGCTTGATTTACCACCATTGGAACGCTGTTATTTGGATGTTCGTCTTGTTGATAATGTTAGAAAGAAACCTTTGGGGAGAGTTGATGATGTTCTTATCATGGTTAATAACAATCTTGTTCCTGTTGATTTTGTTTTCTTGAATATTAAATGCAATGCTTCTTGTCCCATTGTTTTGGGAAGACCTTTTCTTAGAACTGTTGGTTCTATTATTGATATGAAAGAGGGGAATATTAAATTTCAGTTCCCACTCAAGAAAGGTATGGAACACTTTCCTATAAAGGGGAATATTAAATTTTAGTTCCCACTCAAGAAAGGTTTTAGATTTCTGCGCAGGAAACAGATTTCTGCTGTCCACCGTAAAAAATTGTATAATTAACAAAAAAATCGAAATAACCCGAAACTTGTTGTGCTTATTCCTCAGCTAATTCCGAAACTTTTTTGTTCTTTAAGTTTTTCGATTTTAGCAACGTAAGTGCCCCGAATTTTTTTATCTTTATAAACTGTTTTGGTTTTCGCACATTCTGCCATTTTTCTTGCATTTGCTCTTTTACGATGTCAAGTGGGTTTCTTTGCTTCACGAAACATCAGTGTTTGTAGCTAATGTTTAAAAGTATCAATATCACTTTTTCCCATACAGAATGAATGAATTTTTGATTGTTGCACTAACCCTCTAATGCGAATGACTCTTTGAGTGTGGTGTGAAGGAAGTTTTCAAGGGTCAAGAGAAGAGGGTGATATAATGTGATCAAGGAGAGTGCAAGGTCAAAGCTTGGGGATTCCCCCGTGGTTCATCCCAGAAAATTCTAAGAAGACTCAAGCATCTAAGCTTGGGGATGCCCAAGGCATCCCCTTCTTCATCAACAACTTATCAGGTCACTTCTAGTGAAACTATATTTTTATTCGGTCACATCATATGAAATTTACTTGGAACGTCTTTTATTTTTCGTTCAGTTTTCTTTTGTTTTCTTTCTGCAATAATATCATTGGAACCTAGCATCCTTGTTTGGGAGAGAGACACGCTCCGCTTTTTCATTTGAATACTCGTTATGCTCGTATTCTAAAATTTTCTTCTAGATGCTGCAAAATTCTTGTTTAGCTCTTGTTTTTATTGCATATCTTATTCAGAGATGTTAGTTTCAGTAGTGTTATGTCATTAATATCATGTTTGCTTGCTGTATCATTTAGATAATTTTTGTTAAAACATATTTTGTATGGTGCTTGTTGGGAATAGAAACTGCTCCATGTGGTAGAATTTATAACGATGCAAATAGAAGCTTGTATAGACTGTGCCTAGACTTTTCCATATCATGCTAGATGTTATTTTAATTTTAAAGCCTAGTGGTTATGTTGTAGCATGATTTGTCCCAAATATCTGAGAGTGTTTAATGTGCCATTGAAAGAATCATGAGTTGTTCTTGTCATATTGAAGCATAAATTTGCGGTGTTCTCCTTTGAATGTTTTATTTGGTTGACTTGGCGCATGCTTACACCATGTTTATGACTACAAAACAGTCACCTATAGCCTCTATGATCATTTAGTTTTTGAACTTGTGGTACAACTTATGCTTTGATTAATGATGTTTTTGTCTCTATGCATGATTATGGCCATTATTGCTCTCTTGATTTGTCGCTCCCAGTCTTTTGCTAGCCTCCACCTATACTGAGTATGAGCTCTACTCGTGCATCCAACTCCCAGAAACCAATGTATTCCAAATGTGTCCACCATACCTACCTACATGTGGTATTTAACTGCCACTCCAAAGTAAATTGCTCATGTGTTACCTTTAAAACTTTCAAGACGTAAATAGAGAATATTTATCTCACTTGTCGATCGGATTTCACACCCTGGACTAGTGGCTTCATCCGTTTATCCAATTGATAGAAGACATGGCAGCGGGGTGCCCAGCCGCAAATTAACACAAACAAATTCTCTTCACTATTGTTGCCCCTGATTTATCACTCAAAGCATAATTGTGTAAACAAAACAGAAAGAAGGATGACCTTCTACATCAGTTGCATCCTCCAATCGGAGCCGCTCTTGTGAAGTCTAGTTGTCTTGTGACGTACTGTATTTTCTGTTTACCATTCGTTGACATAAGCATACACCTCTCTAAAAATATACACTCCTCCACGGTATGTGATTGTTGGCAGGCACCCGAGTATTCGGTTAGCCATGGTTTGTGTAATATGGTTGGGAGGAGTTTCAAACATTTTATACCTCTGTTTAATAAAATAAAAGCTCTAGCACATGAGTGATCCATGCTTCTCTCTGTGAAGGGACTTTCTTTTACTTTTATGTTGAGTCGCCATCTTCTAACTTTATGCACAGTTGATAGAGCATAGTTCCATTCTGAGTTTAATGTGCATTTGTCCCAGAAATATTATTAATTGATTCAAGATGTGTTTTTTTCCTCAAATTATTTGTTCTAGTCTTCCCCATAAATTTGAAGATGTCCTGGTGATGCATGTAAAATGCATACATGAACTTTGCATGTTATTACTTGTTTTTCCTACATATTAGCAACTTATATTCATGTTTTATAATGATTTGGGGGATTTTCTGAACAATCCCCCTTCTTTTGGTTCTAACCTTGTTTTTCCAGAAAATGTACTTTTTAGTGTTTCAGACTTTCCGGGAGCTTCGGGACTCCAAAAAGGGCAAGGCCAAAGAGCACGGTTCAGAATTTTCGAGACGAAGACCATGGGCCAAAGTAGAGGGCCAAAAGGCCAACCAGGTGGAAAAGAGGACCCTCCATGCGGCCAGATTCCTTGGCCGCGTGTGGGGCCCCCTTTTTGCCCCCGTGGCTCCGATGCCGTCGATATTTCTTCTCCCGAGTGTCTCGTGACCTAAAAACAACTATATAAAGGGTCACCTGGCCTTTTCGAGAAGGAGGCGGCGCCGAGAGAAGAAACCACGAAATAGAGAGACAGAAGGCTGCCGCCGGAGAAGATCGGAGGGGGGAAACGCCGCCGGGATCACCCCCGGAGGGCTCCCACCCCTCCAGCGTGTTCATCATCAACATCTACAGCAAGATCAGCTCCATCTCTCCACTGTAATCTCTTGGCAAACACGATGTATGATGCAATACTATATTCCCTTGATGTATTGTGTCTCCCCGTCTATGTTTGAGTAGTGAATTGTTCTTGGCAATGGTGAAATAGTTCGTTGATTGGTTGCATACAAGTTTGTTGCCTTCTATGATTGTCTTTATGTACAATATATGAGTGCACGCATATGTTGGGGAATGCATGTAAGGTGATCACCGGTAGCATAATGGAGTGGTGGTGACTTGGGAGTGACAGTAACCTAAGACCAAGCCACAAACTTAAGTTATTAGGGGATATATATAGGGGACCTTAGAACGTAAGGCTATGGTGGGACTTTATGTCTTAATCAATCTTGTGCAGTCATTTACTTGGCCACATGATCCATCATAAGGGGTTGTAGATCATTTACTTGACTATACCTATTCATGGCTCCTTCCTAGAAGAAACAACTAACACTAAAACATGTGCTTCACTAATTGTGAGAACCACACGAACGAAACACCTATTGCTAGAACACTTGCTCCCTTGAGATACTTGAGATATTTTCTGCTTGCTACCATTGGAACTTGCTTTAGAAACTTGCTCTAGGATTACTTGCATTTTAAACTTGCTTCACTAGTTACTAGACAAACCACACTCCACGTCACTTGCTTTTAATTAGTTAGTTCATTTTAGTCAAACTTATTGCTTTGCAGAAACAGCCATATAAGAGGGTTATAGGGCTTTAGAGAATAGACAGCTTACCTTCAGCTCCTCGTGGGTTCGACACTCAAATACTTTTCGAAAGGTACTACAATTAATCTCCTGCACTTGGGAGTCATCAAGCACTTTTCTGGCGCCGTTGCCGGGGAGCGTTGTGCTAAGCTTTTATTCTTGTTTGCATTGCATACTAACATATAAACCTAAAACACAAAAAAAATTATAAAATGGAAAACAACCAAACAATTTTAGAACTGTATAATATCTACCTTGAATTAGGACATGAAGTGTTTGAGGAGAAATTGAAAAATTATTTGCACAACAATCATATTTGTGGTAGTACTAATTCTTTGAACACCTTTATTGCTAAGGAAAACCTTGAGCTTGGGGAAGTTTGTCTTGATGAATATGATATTTTTAGTCCCCATACTATTGAGGATAAAAATGATATACTTGCTGATTCTATGGAAAGTTTTAAGCTTGGGGAAGTTGGTTTCGATGAGCATGATATTTCTAGTTCCCCAAGCTTGGAGGAGAAAATTCACTTTGATGATACTATGCCTCCTATATATGATGATTGCAATGAAAATTATGAATGTTTAACTCCTACTATCACTAATGAGGATTTTACTTATGTGGAGAGTAGTGATTCTATTATGCATGTGGCTCATGATAAGAATGTTTTATGTGATATTCATATTGTTGAATCTATTCATGATGCTACTGAAAATTATTATGAGAGAGGGAAACATGGTTACACATATTTCAACAATATTAAGTTTCCCCTCTTTATGATGAAAGTATTGAAGTTGCACTTGATCTACCTTTCTATGCTTGCTATTATGTGCTTCTTTTATTTGTTTCAATACAAAATACCAATGCATAGGAAATGGGTTAGACTTAAAAATAAATTGTTTAATATTTTGTGGTGTGTTCCTTATGCTTTAATTTCCTATTCGGTTTGAGCACACATTTATGTCTTTACAACATGTAAAATGCCTTTACCTACTGTTATGTATCATTTAGTTTAAGATTTTCATTTTATAAAAAAAATTGGGAAAGTAAATGAGAAGGATGAGTAATGGAGAAGTTTGGGTCGACCTTGAACATGTGTTGTTCATGCCAATGAAACCATTGAAGATTCTCTATCATTAAAACTTTTTCCACAGCTAAAAACAATAAAAATATTAGTTCACTACTGTAACATCATATTTCTGTCTTATTTCTCATCTTAAATGGCAAGAATAATCTTATATGAGAGATAGGATTAAGCAATAGTAATTAGCTGTCAAGAAAACAGATTCCCGAACTTCACTGCGAAAAATGTTTAAAATCACAGAAGTGGAATTTTGACCTGATAATTTACGACAGAAATATTTAGTTATCACTACATATTTCATTAGTTTTAAGTTTTCTTATTTGAGCAACTTAAGTGCCTCTAAAAATTCACTCTTTACGGGTTGTTCAGTTTTTGGCAGATTATGTCTTTATTTTGCATTGCTCTCATTACTTGTGTTTTGTGTGGTTCTTTTGATCAAGGAGAAATGCACGACTGTAGTAACAGTAGTTAATATTTAGAATCAACTCATGATGTGTCTTTGCTGTACCTATGTGGATTTTATTTATGGAGGCACTAACCCCTCTAATCAAGTTTTATGTTGAGATTTGTGTAAGAAGAATTTTTCAGGAGGAAGAGTTGAGTGAGATGAACAAAGATCAAGAGGGACAACCAATCAAGATTGGGGATGTACCCCTGGGCTCACCCTACATGTATCAAATAAGTACAAGAATCCAATCTTGGGGATGCCGAGCCACCTCACTCCAACCATCATGATGTTAAGTAAGTAAAGCCTAGCTATATGGCTATAAAGAAAGCGCTTTACGGGAGGCAACCCGGTTGTTTTTGTTTGGATTTTCCTAGTATCCTCTTGCTGTCTCAAGAGATTAGTTTTTTTTTAATTCTGGAGTTTTCAACAAAGAGTCAAGTCAAACCCATTTGGACCTATAAGTTGCTATCCTAGTGCATGAAATTTCTGTTTCAGCACGAGTCTGCTCACCGTATGATTTTACGTTTTTTATTGGTATGTCGGATTGAGCTAATTTCTTAGTATGTTTTGAAATTTTTCGTCCTCTGTAAGCACAAAAATTGGCTTAATTTTTTGACGAGTCTAGCTTAGGGAAAAACGTTCGTTTTTCTTCTGTTGCTTTTCTGGACAGATTCTGCCTTCTTTTGTTTTATGCACTCTTTGGGCTTGGGAATCGAATCCATGATTCTTTCAAGCAAGAGAGTGAACATACAACATAATGAACCTTATTGTCTATCTAATGGAGCATTTGGTTTGGAATTTTGCACAGCAAGCATGTGATTTGTTTGTCCTTACTAATCTCACCCCACAGAAAAAGAATGGGAGAAACATGTTTTGTGAAGTTTTTTCACAGGGAATAGAGGAGCTGCGCCTCAAGACATTTAAGAATGGTGAAAGCCATAAGATTGGGGATGTGATTAACACCCCACTGGAGCTACACTCTTTTGGTTAGCACACGTCTACTATCTGTTTTTCTAAGCAAAGCATTTATCGTAGAGACTTGAAGCGTCTAGTTTTTGTTTTTATTTTTGTTTTGATAAGACCACACCCATCATTTGTTATGAGATTGAGCTACTAGAGTTTGAGTTTGTAATGTATTGGATTCTAGTATTATGACTTGGAATAGGGATGCCATGGTTGATTTGAAGAGCTACATATGTTTGCATGATTTATAGGCTTTTTATGTGTACAAATTTGCAATAATGTTGTCTTGAGGTATCTCTTATTCATGTCCTTGATGTTAATTGCTGGTTTATTTAGTTTGTCATGAAATGAGTAGTTCTATGGACATATGCATGCATAGTAGCTGGTAAACTATCTCCCTCTTGCTAGCCAAAAGTTTAAAAATTCCAACAAGTAAAAACTTGTTTCCAACACTCCTTAGCCAAGTATTTCCAGTGAGTCCACCATATCTTCCCATTAGCTTCATTGCTATTCCGAGTATGTTCACCATGTTATTGTGTTATTTATGTTATAAATTAAGATATTCACTTTATTAATTGTCATGGGTTGAATTTGGGATAGGACTCTCACGAACTTTTGAAGGCACACTTTACTTTTTATGCATCTAATAAACATGACCCAATAATGGGAGCCACAAGTTTTGCGTTTGACAAGTGTGTGGTTGGGAGCTAGCTATAAACGTGTATCACCGGAAAGCTTTCAACATTGCACAAAAATTTACATTTGGTTGATATCATGTACTTTTGTTTTTGGACTCCTGCCATGCCGAAATGAAATAGAGGAATAGTAAGTTTTGATGAGTAAGTATCTATATGACTAGAGAAACGCATTGGGCCGCTAACCCAAGCCATGCTTTATCATGGTGGAAATTTACTTACAGCTTGAGTGACTCTACAACACATCCTACAATAAAATAAGAAGCTATGCATAATAGTGAATGAAAATAAAAAGGATGATGAGTCTACTCCGTTTGTTTGTCTTGTCATTGTGACATGGGCTTGTTTCCATGTCATGGGGCAAGAGGTACCTCTTTGCGGTTCTCTATGATGTCATTAATACTTATTATGATTGTACAAAGCTTATTAGGAATATTAAGTTGAGTAATCATGGAGTAGGTTTTCACACTCACGGGGCATGAGGCTTTCAACCACCTTGTCATTCACATTACTTCAACATTCACCATTTAAGATGCTAGTGATAAAGGGGCAATCAGAGTCCTAGATCAATGGATACCACATTTCAATTAGTAATTTTAGTTGAATAATTTAGAGGCTAAATAAGACTTGATCATGTTTTACCTCTACTCAATTTTCTCCAAAGTGTCCACCATATTTTCTATTTTCCATTATGCTATTCTTTGACCAATATAGGATTTTATTTTTCATTTTGTGTATGCATTTGGTCCATAGTGCTTTTATTTCATTATACACTTTGTGAACTTTCATGAAGCATCTTTGCTTGCATATTTGATATTTCTTACAACATGAATTGTATATTGCTACTCATTTCTAGTATTAATCATTTGATTATATGTAGCATGAATAATCCTCTTTGATATTCTATGATTGTTTTAAAATGCAAAGTCCATGTTAGTTTTATCACCTTCATACTCGAGGACGAGTATGGGTTAAGCTTGGGGATGTTGATGCATGTAAAATGCATACATGAACTTTGCATGTTATTACTTGTTTTTCCTACATATTAGCAACTTATATTCATGTTTTATAATGATTTGGGGGATTTTCTGAACAATCCCCCTTCTTTTGGTTCTAACCCTGTTTTTCCCGAAAACGTACTTTTTAGTGTTTCAGACTTTCCGGGAGCTTCGGGACTCCAAAAAGGGCAAGGCCAAAGAGCACGGTTCAGAATTTTCGAGACGAAGACCATGGGCCAAAGTAGACGGCCAAAAGGCCAACCAGGTGGAAAAGAGGACCCTCCACGCGGCCAGATTCCTTGGCCGCGTGTGGGGCCCCCTTTTTGCCCCTGTGGCTCCGATGCCGTCGATCTTTCTTCTCCCGAGTGTATCCTGACCTAAAAACGACTATATAAAGGGTCCCCTGGTCTTTTCGAGGAGGAGGCGGCGCCGAGAGATGAAACCACGAAAATAAGAGACAGAAGGCTGCCGTCGGAGAAGATCGGAGGGGGGAAACGCCGCCGGGATCACCCCCGGAGGGCTCCACCCCCCTCCGGCGTGTTCATCATCAACATCTACAGCAAGATCAGTTCCATCTCTCCACTGTAATCTCTTGGCAAACACGATGTATGATGCAATACTATATTCCCTTGATGTATTGTGTCTCCCCGTCTATGTTTGAGTAGTGAATTGTTCTTGGCAATGGTGAAATAGTTCGTTGATTGGTTGCATACAAGTTTGTTATCTTCTATGATTGTCTTTATGTACAATATATGAGTGCACGCATATGTTGGGGAATGCATGTAAGGTGATCACCGGTAGCATAATGGAGTGGTGGTGACTTGGGAGTGACAGTAACCTGAGACCGAGCCACAAAGTTAAGTTATTGGGGGATATATATAGGGGACCTTAGAACGTAAGGCCATGGTGGGACTTTATGTCTTAATCAATCTTGTGCAGTCATTTACTTGGCCACATGATCCATCATAAGGGGTTGTAGATCATTTACTTGACTATACCTATTCATGGCTCCTTCCTAGAAGAAACAACTAAGACTAAAACATGTGCTTCACTAATTGTGACAACCACACGAACGAAACACTTATTGCAAGAACACTTGCTCCCTTGAGATACTTGAGATATTTGCTGCTTGCTACTTGTGAAACTTGCTTAGAAACTTGCTTTAGGATTACTTGCATTTTAAACTTGCTTCACTAGTTACTAGACAAACCACACTCCACGTCACTTGCTTTTAATTAGTTAGTTCCTTTTAGTCAAACTTATTGCTTTGCATAAACAGCCATATAAGAGGGTTATAGGGCTTTAGAGAATAAATAGCTTACCTTCAGCTCCTCGTGGGTTCGACACTCAAATACTTATCGAAAGGTACTACAATTGATCTCCTGCACTTGTGAGTCATCAGACGGCTGCAGAACCCTTCAATCTTTGGACATCTTTTATCCACGTAGGTCTTTTGATATTCAAGATTTCTTTAATGTTTTCCGGGTTTACCTCTATTCCTCTGTGAGAAACGATAAAACCTAGAAGTTTTCTCGAGGGAACCCCGAATACACATTTTAATGGATTCGACTTCATTTTGTAAGTGTGGAGATTGTCGAAGGTTTCTCGGAGATCTTCAAGGGGCGTATGACTTTCCTTGAAAACGACGACAATATCGTGCACGTAAACATTGATGTTTTACCTATTTGGTCATGCAAGCATCTTTGCCAGCAACACTGGTATGTTGCTCCAACATTCTTCAGGCCAAAAGGCATGGTTATGTAATAATACGTTCCATAGGGCGTTATGAAAGAGGTTTTTAATTGGTCTTCTAATTTCATGCGTATTTAATGATACCCGGAATAAACGTCCAAAAGGCATAAGAGCTCAGAGCCAGCAGTGGCATCTATTATTTGATTGATTCGCGGTAACGCGAACCTACCTTTTGGACACAATTTGTCCAGGCCGGTATAATTTATACACATCCTAAGAATAGTATTATCCTTCTTCGGGACTAATACCGGATATGCAGACTGATGATGAAGATCTTGCACTCGTTGGGAGACCCCAAGAGGATGGTGTGATGAGCACAACGGTAGGAATTTCCCCTTAGTTAAGAACCAAGGTTATCAATCCAGTAGGAGAAAGAGAATCTTTGGAAGGTTGATGCCACTGACGGTGGTGATGGCGCCTCACCGGTGTTAGCAACAACGCGGAACCTTCACACAACACAACCAAAATACTTTGTCCCAACGGTACAGTGAGGTTTTCAATCTCACCGGTCTTGCTGAAAATAAAGATTAGACGTATAGTGTGGAAAATGGTGTGTGCTTGCAGTAAGTAAAGAAAAGCAGGAAATTGTAGAGGTTTGTTTAACAGTCTAGGAAAATGGATCGGGGTTCATAGGTTCACTAGTGGTGTCTCTCCATAAAAGATAGCATGCTGGATGGACAAATTACAGCTGGGCAATTGACAAATAGAGGTTGCACCGTAGTGCACATTCATGACATGATGACTACTATGATATTTAGTGCGGGCATTACAACAATATACATAGACCGTAATCCAACTGCATATATGACTAATAATCCACCCTCAGAAAACAGGGAACTGGCACTTGGCATCTTGTTAACAGGTTAGTCCCGAAAAACGTGTAAAAATGCTATAAAGAAGGGAGAAAACATGTAGCAATTGGCATAATATCATCATGGAGCATCAGAAATTATAGATACGTTGGAGACGTATCACATGCCGATCAGTAGGTATAACTTCCAGGATGAAATCAGATGCTAAAAGCCGGATGATCTCCTGGCCAATAGCCTTCCATCTTCTTCCGGGTCGAAATGACGAAGACCTTGTTTGACGGGTTTTGATTCTGGAACAACCTTCAATTGGTGCTCAGCAAGTTCCTGGGGTACGCCTGGCATGTCAGCAGGACAACAGGCGAAAATATTCCCGTTCTCACGGAGGAACTCGATGAGCGCGCTTTCCTATTTGTCAGTCATTCCTATGCCCACCACGACGCAGCATTTTGCCAGGTCTTTTGGGTCCAGGATGATCTTCTTTGTATTCTCGGATGCCTTGAAGCTGTCAGCCGACTTTTCGCTTTCTTTTTCTGCCGGCATTACTGTCGGCAGAACCTGTTTAGCCAACTCTTTCAGCTCTTCCTTTGCTATTACCTGTTCCGCGCAAAGGGCATTTCCTCGCTCCAGCTCGTTTGCCAGATTGAAATCTCCTTCAATGTTGATTACTCTGCCTTTTTTCTCTGGTATCTTAAGCTTGTTGTAGATGTAGCACGACCTTGCCATGAATTTGGCGAAAGCCGGACGTCCGAGTATTGCATGGTATACACTTTCGAACGTGCTACTTCAAAAGAAATCGTCTCCTAGCGAAAGTGTTCCGCCTTTCCAAAAGTTACTTTTAGGGAAATTTCTCCTAGGGACTGTGCTTTCCTGCCATGAACAAAGTTGTGAAAACGTACATTGCTGTTCCTGAGCTGGGTTTGCGAGAGATGCAATTTTTCCAAAGTACTCAAGTACATGATATTGATGCTTGATCCTCCGTCCATCAGCATCCTTTTGAGCCTAGTGTTTTGAACAATAGGGCTTACGACCAAGGCATGTGTGCCAGGTTCCGGGATATTACCGGGATGATCTGACTGATCCCAAGTAATTAGCGTCTTTGAATACTTCAAGTATTTTGGAGTTGGAGGCATGCCCGCGTTGATTTCTCGCAGCGTTTGTTTTTCCTGTTTTGCTGAAGGGGTCACAAGGAAAGTTAGGTTACATTCTCCTTCGATTCTCGGGGACTTTAGTTCTCCTTTCCATTGCTGCTCCTGGATTTTGTCGTCAGTATCAGACTCACTTTCATCTTTGTCAGCTTCCGGCTTTTGCTTGTTGAACTTCCTTTTGGAATTCGTACCTTTGTTCCAGGATCATGCATTTCCTTTCATGTGCTTATTAAGTCGGCATTGCGCTTATGTATGTGTAGGTTTCCCAAATTGCGAATGGTGGACACAGGATTCCGACTTAATCTTTTCCCACTCTTCCTTGGAGTAGGAGATAGGCTCCCTCTTTCTGTGCTTTTGCCCTTCCATATGCTTCCACTATCCTTTCCAAAGGATATATTTAATTTTTTGGGATTTTGTGTGCTTCCGGAGTAGCCTTCTTTTCAGAACGAGGCACCTTTTTGGCATGAACAAAAGCATCGATATTTCCGCCTCTCTCTTTAATGTCATCTTCGGCCGCTCCATGCTGATTAGCGGTTGTGAGCATAGAACCTAAGTCCTTGTGATCTTTCGAACCAACCATGAATGGTACGAGACCGGGTTTCAGACCATTGATGAAAGCATGCATTTCTGTACATCACTTACTCCAGACCAGCTGTTCTTCATTGCTGTCTAGCGTGAAATAAAGTCGACATACCACTCATCCTCATATTGGACGCAAAGATTAGGCTCGTTGATACTCTCGGGGCGTTTGTACGTACCCCGGAAGTGCTGAGAAAAACTCTAGCCATATCCTCCCAGCTATCCACCGTTCTTGACGAGAGACCATTAATCCAGTCACGAGCTCTATACATCAACATTAAGGGCATGAATTTTACAGCTTCCAGGTCTGTTCCTTTGTTGATGACGACAGTATAGTAATCAGAGATCCATGTATCCAAGTTTGTACTTTCGGTATACTTTTGGTAAGTTGGCCCGAATTTGGCAAAGCTAGAATGTAGACTGATTCTCCGGATCCTATCAGTGAAACACTTTGGACCGAAATACATATCATCTCTTTTCGCCTTATCGGCATGTGCGGAATACCTTCCGGCTGAATGAACAGAGGGGGATCTGCTCCGCTCTGGTCCATTGTTGCGTGAATACGCTTTTCTAGGATCATCGTAATTTCTTCTGGCATCCCGTCCTTTGAAATGAGGTGAAGTTCTACTCCTCACACGCTCCTTATTACTAGGTGGGGTTTGAGACCTCTCACGTCTGTGAGGGTGATCATATCTTCCGGCTTTTTTGCCGGGTATCTCGAAGGCAGCATTGCTTTTACGTCATTCCGTTTTTTCTCTTCCCGGTCCTTATCGGTGCGGGGTTTTGTATTGTCTCCGCCTTTTGGCAGATGGGACCCTGTTCTAGACGCTTCATCCTTGTTGTCCAGGATTTTCTTGTCCTTCTTCTTCGGATCTCCATTCTTTTCCTTCGAATCGCCTGAATCTTCGGGTTTGCCTGGTTCAGGTGCTCCAGCGGTGCACGTGGCGGTTTTGCACAAGGATGAATCGTCATGTAACTTGTCAGAACGTGCTTGACCTCACTTTTTTTGTTGTAATGCTTTCCCTAAGATAGCATACACCCCCTCAACTTTTCGTCATTGGAGTATAGTTCATCGTTAAGGATGGCGAACGTGGCTTCTGCGTTTTCAGCTGCAGTTTTGTATATGCATTCGCCCTTATCATTTGTGATGTTAACTTTGCTTTGCCAGAACGGGTTTGCAAACCGCTGTCTAGGTGGCATTTCTTCCTTCTTTGAAATTCCGGGTAACCTTGTAGGTTTTATTCCAGACATGTTTTGGCGCTCAAATTCCTCAATTTCTTCCTGCTTTGCCTTAACGGATGCCTGGGCTTCGAGGAGGCTTTCCTGAGTCCGGAATAATTGTTGCAACCGGGGTTTGGATCAGATCGATCTCTCCCTGTTCCAACATTTGTGGAATAGGGATTTCAGTCTTTTTCGTCTCCGCCGATTTTACACCACTGCTGCTTCCAACTTCTAGGTTTTGGTTGGCGATGTCTGCCAATTTCTCCATCTTTTTCTTCTGTGATTTGGTGAGCAGCTTCCTAGAGGACTTCTTTTTCTTCTTGGAAGATGGAGTTTTTTTTTGTTTGGTTCATCTTCCATAAATTCCATGACGTCAGGATAAGTCGGACTTACTTCGCCATCCTCCTCTTCTCCTTCCTCATCATCTATTGGAGGTGTCCTAGGATCTGCTTCCTCTTCCTCTTCGGCATCCGACTTCATGGAAGCTACCCTGCATGTATTTCACCTTTCTTTCGAAGGCGTCCTCATCTTCATCCTCAGAATCTGTGTTGTATCCTACAGATCCGGTTTCTAAGTCCAATCTAGTCTCAATAGCAGCTAGTATGGACTCAGCTTCCGAGTTTGTCGCCTGATTGGCAGATGTCGGATCTTCCACCTTATCTGTGGGATTAGTCTTTTCTGCTTGTTCCATGGGCTTTTCATGTTTCGTGTTTTCGGCGATCTCTGACTGCACCATGCAAACAAAGTGCGATCTGGCTGCGGATATCTCCGGAGAGGCGGCAGATCCAGTCATGTTCTGGTGATATGCAACTATTGAGGTTTGATCTGCCCCTATGTATTAATAGGGCAGATCTGAGCAGATTCCGACATCAAAGCCTTCATCGATTTGGCATAGGGCGGGTGGGATAAAATTACTTCCACCACGGAATCCCATTGCTTCTGCTGTCAAGCCGATAAAAGCATTAGCAGATCCAATCGGTAAGACGCATGCACTTACCAGATGATTCCGTGCCGGCATATAAGATCCGTTATCGAGGAAGCGTCGGACATTGCCGTCGAATTCTAGGCTTCCGACCAGTGATCGTGCTGCCGATTCCGCCGAGTATCCCCACTCGAACCATAACTCCCGACGCCGCTGGCCCCACAGTGGGCGCCAACTGTCGAGACTTCGTAGTTAGGATCATGTACGGGGGTGCCATAAGCCCACTGGTAGAAACGTGGGTAGAAGTGTAAGAGTACTGGAAACGAGAACACGATTTACCCAGGTTCGGTACGACGCAACTAGGCGACGTTCCTACTCCTGCAATCTGACTAAAATCAGGGTTGAATCCTGAAGTATATAGAGTACAATTGTGAGTATAGTTTCGCTAGCTCGGCACAGACGAACTTCCCGGCTAGTTGGCTTCTAGCAAATAGCACCTCTCCTCTCTTATTTCGCTTCCGTCCGGTTTTATATAGATAGCCGGGCTAGGGCTTACAAGAAGGAAACCTAGAAGACTACGAAAAGTATCTAATCTTGGAAAGTAAGGCATCCGGTTTCTTCTCCAAGTCGTACCACGTTTTGGCCGTGGTCCGGGTTCTTCTAGAATCCGGCTTCCTGCGCGTCAGCTTACTGGGTCGCCCAATGGACTCTGTTCCATTGCCTGTGGGCCACCCTGGTAATGCGGCCTTCGACCAATGCCGGATATACCCCTATTTGGCATATATCCGACATGATATTAATGTTTTGGCCCCAGGCATAGTGCGAGCTTTCCGCCCGGGCATATGAGGCGGGTTTAGGGTCTCCGGTTGGAGATGCTCTTATGCAGTCAACATGATATATCTCGATTATCTCTTCACAATTGGCCATGGAAGAAGTTGTACAGACTACTGTCGAAAAAGTGGAAACAACAACCACACAGATCTATCGTATAGTCTTTGTTGCAAGAACTCGTATCATTAGATCACATAATACACCCAATGATGCCAAGCTAAGCGAACCAACCTGTGGTTGGATGGTTCGGAGGGTGGTTGTACCTCGACCAACTAGAGTTCAAACCATAGGTTTTTATGTGTTGCATTTAGTCGGAATATTCTTTCAGTGAGAGGCAATGTTCCCGTCGACAGCGAGACGCCTGTGGTGACTTCGTCAATCTCAAGACCCGTTGGTTTAGTCTCTCGAAGTTGCTCGTAGATGTAGGGTGTGCGTGTGTGCGTTCATAGCAGTGAGTGTATACACGATTACACGTGTATACGTGCGCTTGTCAACCTGTGCCAACGAAAATGATGGCAAGCTAAGGAAACGAGAGTTTAGTTAGAGAAGTGATGCAGTCTGCAGGCTCCGGGCCGAGCTCATATGTGAATATTTTCTCATGTGTCCACTCTTCATATCATTCCCTCCTTGAATTTTTTTCTAGGCTAGAGATTGAATGGACGAGAGGCCACGTCGGATAGGCACATGTTTCGTGTTTCTCACGATCCAAAAGATAAAACAAGTCGACGAGCACCGGCTGGCGTCGACAGGGATGCTGCGCGTGGGCTGTGTATAATAGTAATAGTGTTTTCTCGTTAGTAGTTGTTGCTGTTCTAGTTTGCTTTGACGCCATGTCGTTGAGGATGAGATTGCTCTTGCGCCCTGGCAGCAAAAGTGTGCTTTTGGCTGTGCTCCTCACTCTTCTGCAACTCCTGTGGTCGGATACATTGGAGATGGATCACGGCGAGTCCTCCCTCCCTCATAAGCTCGAGGGCTGGCTTCTGGTTCTGGAAGTCAGAGATGGCTGCTCTGTGTTCAGTTGGACACTGGTGGTGCTTCTTCCTCTGGTCGGCCGTGGAGGCGAGGAGTGGAGGCGGCGCTGCGAGTTCTCTTTCTCTACTGCAGGGTGCTGGTTCTACAAGCTGCATACTTGCGCGACTCACACGGAGGCCACGGTTGCCTGCGCTATTTTCGGCCGAAAAGGCGGCCCGTTCTTCTCCTCCCGAGCGAAGGTGTCTCAGCCATGTCCCGGTGCTCGGCATCTCGAAGAGGTCAAGTGGTGCGTCCCCGGCTTCTCCGTGGCTGCCGGTGGCAGTGGCTCGTCACCGGTTCTGGAGAGTTTCCGAGTGTTCTGCTCTCGATTCTCGGCATGTGCGCCTAGAGATCACCGGCGAGCGGTAGCATCGAAGACCATGGACCTGATTGCTTTTCATGTTTTAGTTCTAGGGTCTTCCTTTTTATCTTGTTGGCCTTATCTTCAAATAGTTGGTTTCTCAGGGCGAGCAATGTAAAACGGCCGACACAATTTTTGTACCTGCTACCTTTTTTTTTTGAGCAAACAGACCTAAGCTTTATTAAGGAGATAATATGTTTACAGAAATTCCCATCTCAGTGGGAGCAGAAAACCAAATATGTCTCCCCGTAGGGAGAGTAGTGGCTCCTCTAGCTAAATTATGAGCTTCCATTAGACAATCCCTACTCTCATGCATGAAGATCACCTCCGAGAACCTCCCTCTCCTATTCTTGATCTCCTTAATGATCATGCAATGTTGTCCCATCTCTCGGGCTTCGTTTATTTCAATTACAACATTCTGAAAATCCGATGATATTTGCGATCGTCCCACCTGAATGTCCTCCGCCAGAGCCAATGATTCCGAGCATGCCAGGGCTTCCAACACCTCGGGATTGGTGATACCATCGAAAACCACAGCTGAAGCCCCCAGAAACTGACCATCTGAACTCCGACAAATTGCAGCCACATCGCCTTTCTGCAATTGTTTTGCCACAGCCGCGTCCACCTGGATCTTGACCATGTCCTGGCTTGGAGGAGTCCACCTAGCATGTCGTGTCCTTGGAACCTGTACCCTTTCCGATTTCTGATTTGTATAGCCGACCTCCTCCAGGTATCTAGTGATAAACATGTGGGTGGACAAAGGGGATCGTTGCTCACCTTCATGTATCAACTTTCGCCGCGCCCACCAAATAGCCCACAAGGTGATCAGTACCTCAATAAACTGGGACTAGCTGATGCTTTCACTTAGGGAGAAGAGCCATAGCCGGGCATCATCCGTCTCGTCACCAAATAATGGAACTGCAAGGTCATCCTCCTTCATCGCCCACACACTCCTAGACATGTTGCACTCAAGGAGTGCGTGTCTCCACGTGTCCCTCGTCGATAAACATATCGGGCACACAGCTGTTGACGCCATGCCCCTACTGGCCCTAAGGTCCCCCATAGGTATTGATAATTTTGCTAGCCTCCAAGCGAATATTCTAACCTTCGAGGGGACCTTGACCTTCCACAAATTTTTCCAACCCTTTTCCGCCTCCATCGAGTTAGAATTCGACGACCTTCCGTCCCAATAATCCTCCCGGCGTCGTTTAGTCTCCATTATTGCATGATACACTGATCTTACCGTGAAGACCCCCCTTCTATCATAATGCCACGCCCAAAAGTCCTGTTGTCTCACATAACTGATCGGAATCTCCTTCACTGCCTCCACGTCCATCGGCAACAAACATGCCTCCAAAGCATCCACCTTCCACGTTCTGGTAGCCGAGCAGATCAACTCCGAAACCCAAACAGGTGGTGCTTCGGACGTGCACACCACCGGCCTCAGTAGATGGTCACGGGGTACCCAGTTGTCAGTCCAAATCCGCGTGCTCTCGCCGTCTCCAATTCTCCTTATTAGTCCGATTTTCAGAACATCCCTTCCCTCACATAAAGACATCCATATTTGCGACGGATGCGAGCTCAAAGAAGCCGATAGGACACCACTGTTAGGAAAGTAAATCGCCTTCAAAATCCTGGCACTCAAAGTAGTCGGTTCCTCAAGAATACGCCACACTTGGCGCGCCAAAAGAGCAAGATTAAACACATCCACATCCCTAAAACCGAGCCCACCTTGATATTTAGACATCGTCATAGCGTCCCAAGAAACCCACGCTGCCTTCCTCTCACCTTGTTTGCACCCCCACCAGAATTTTCTAGTCATAGAAGTGATATGCTCACATAGACCTTTCGGTAATTTAAACAACGCCATAGAATATGTTGGCAATGCCTGGATAACGGATTTAATGAGTATCTCCTTTCCACCCCCTGATAATGCCTTCTCCATCCATCCTTGGAGCCGTTTCCTTAAACGATCTTTAAGATACGAAAATGTACCGTTTTTGGACCTCCCCACATCCGATGGTAGCCCCAAGTATTTCTCATTCAAGGACTCGTTCTGAACATTGAGGATCCCCATGATTTCCTCTCTAGAACCTGCTGAGCAACCTTTACTGAAGAATATTGAAGACTTGTCATTGTTAATTTGTTGACCCGAGGCCAAACAATATGTGTAAAGAATATCTGTCACCCCTCTAGACTCCTCTTCGGATGCTTTACAAAAGAGAATGCAATCGTCTGCAAACAAAAGGTGATTCACCTTTGGAGCCGTCTCAGCAACCTTTACTCCCATCAAATGATCATTGTTCATCGCATTTTTAAACAAACATGATAGCCCCTCCGCCGCCAATAGAAACAGGTAGGGAGATATGGGATCTCCCTGCCTAATACCTCTCGATGGTTTAAACTCCTCCGTCTTTGAACCATTGAAAAAAACCGAGAACGTGACAGATTTAACTCCTCTCATAATTGCTTGTACAAACCGAGGTGCAAATCCCAATTTCACCATTATTGCCTCCAATTAATCCCATTCAAGCCGATCGTAAGCCTTCTGCATATCTAGTTTCAAAGCATAACTCGCCCTCCTCTTACTCTTGTCCGATTTCATAAAGTGCAAACACTCGAAAGCCGTAATAACATTGTCGGTTATTAGGCGTCCTGGAACAAACGCTGACTGTTCTTCCGAAATAATCTCAGGTAGATATCTCTTCAAACGGTTAGCAAGTACCTTTGAGGCAATTTTATATACCACATTGCACAAGCTAATGGGTCTGAATTGCGAAAGAAATATGGGTTTTTGTACCTTAGGGATAAGTACGATGAACGTCATGTTGATTTCCTCCGCCGAATCATCTCCATCAAGAATCCGAATAACAATCCTCGTGAGCTCCTCGCCACATAAACTCCAATTTTTCTGAAAGAAGTGTGCTGGAAAACCATCTGGTCCAGGTGCTTTCGTCGGGAACATCTGGAATAAAGCCACCTTCACCTCCTCCGAACTATACTGTGCAAGAAGTGATGCATTCATCTCGGGCGTCACTTTGCACGGAACATGCGATAATACCTCCTCTATACCAATCGTTCCCTCCGTCTCATAGAGATTTTTATAAAAACTCGCGGCCATTGTATGCATCTCCCTCTCATCCATACAGATAGATCCATTCTCCCGCTGGAGGCTCTCAACTCTATTTTTCCTCCTCCGATTACTCGCCTTTAGGTGAAAAAATCTCGTATTCTTGTCTCCCTCTTGGAGCCACTGTACCCGCGCACGCTGTCTCCACATAATCTCCTCCCTCGCCGATAGCTCGATCATTCTCTCCTCTACCTTCTTCTCCTCGTAAGAAGGGCCAAGGCGATGCGGATCACCTCGCAGAATTTTAAGGCGGGCTCTCAGCTCCCGCAGCTCGGTCCTCACTGCCCCAAACGATTCACGTCCCCATGCTGCACAACGAGCCCCATAACTTTGCAATTTCACATGCAAGTCCCCGGCAGATTCCGCCTTCTCCTCGAGTTAGGGTTTAGTGCTCCACTGGCGATTCCGATCGCCGGTGTGAGATTGTTTGCTATTGCCTTCACCGGATCCGCCTCGAACTCCGGCTGGACTCGGGCTGATAAAGGGGACGCCCCGCGCGTCTACTCGGCCTTGGTCTACGGTTTTCGGCGGTGGTTTTTCGGTGACAGGAACCCTAGTTTGGTTGTCTGATCGGAAGATGGCGGAGAAAGCTTCGATGGCAGATGGGAAAGCAAGATCGGAAGAGGGGGACGAGATCGAGGATGTCTTCGGTCACCTCCATCTCAACGAGGACGAGCTGGACGAGGTTGTCGTGGGAGAAGATGAGATTAAGGAGTACAAGAAGGAGGCAAGGTGGCTAGCGATTGGGAAAGTTCTAACCACTAGATCATTTAGTGGGGTAGCATTATTTGAGAAGATGAAGAGTGTTTAGAACCTTGCGCGTGAGCCTGGTTTTCGTGAAGCGGGAGAGAACTTGTTTATCTTCCAGATGCACTGCCTTGGTGATTGGAAAAAAGTGGTTCATCAGGGGCCCTGGACGTTCAGAGGATGGGGAGTGATGTTAGAAGACTACGATGGACTGATTGATCCAGAGGAAGTTGCCTTTGGAGGGCTGACAGTTTGGGCACAAATTCATGGGATCCCGGAGCTCTTTCGCAAACCGGAAGTTGTGGATGGTCTCGCAAGGAGGATAGGAAAGGTAAAGGAGGTCCAGTTTAGCCCTCGGCTTTTCTTTGAGGGGAATTATGTGCGGCTGAGAGTGCGTATTGATGTTGCCAAACCTCTTACAAGGGTGGTGTCGCTGACACTTCCAGAGGGGAGGAAACTGCTGATGGTAAAATATGAGAAAATTCCTTTTTTCTGCAAACAATGTGGACATCTAGGGCATGATCATGAGGAGTGCGGGGATGGTGAGTTGGATGTGAGTAAATTCCAATATGGTACATGGATGCTAGCAAAGAGGAGATCAATGGTGCCGATGGAGGAACCGCGCCGTTTTGTGTCAGCTGTTAGGGGATGAGGAGGTCGTGGAAGAGGCCGAGGGGTAAGATCCTCTTCTACCTCTCGGAAACGATCGTCGGGGGAAGCAGAACTTGATGCAGTCGAGGAGGATATGGCCCAAAGTCCCTTGAAACCAATGGATGACCGGGGGGAGAATAAGGGGAAGAGCACTACCTCGAGGAGGCTTATTATGGAGGAGATGCCACGAGAAGAGCAAGATGGTAAAGCTGAATTGGTGGGAGACTCGGAAGATAGAAGGGAAGAGGGGACTCCACCTCTACCACCTAACTATGTGTCGCCTCGAGAGCGCACAAAACTTCGCAAATTGGACTTGACTGAGAAGGTGATGGGAACCTCGGCGGCCCCTGATGAAGAGGGGGACCGCCGGACCCAATGAGTACTATGGGCTGGAACTGCCGCGGTTTGGCCGATCCCGCGACAGTTCACGAGCTGCGCGATCTCGCGCGAATTCATTCGCCTGCAATTCTGTGTGTCATGGAAACACAGATTGCGAAAGCTAGAGTGGAAGGATTGACAAATACATTGGGGTATGATGCTTGTTTTGCTGTTGGAAGCACGGGAAGAAGTGGTGGTCTATGTATATTTTGGAAACAACCGTTAAATCTTATATTGAGGAATTATTCGAAATATCATATAGACATGGAGGTTAGAGAGGCAGGGAAGGAAACTTGGCGGATAACAGCATGGTATAGGGAGGCTAACCGAATTCTCCGATACAGAACATGGAACATGATGAGATTTCTCAAAGCGGATTGTGAGTTACCGTGGGTTTGCATTGGGAATTTCAACGAGGTATTGCGGCAAGAGGAACAGGTGGGGCCGAATGAACGCGAGATGTGGCAGATCAATAATTTTCGAGAGGAAGTTGATGCATGTGAGTTGTGTGATATCAGGTATAGAGGCCGAGACTGGACCTTTAAGAGGAAGTTGCCAAATAAGGAGTACTGCCGGGTCCGTCTGGATCGTGTATTGGCATCACCGGAGTGGTGTTCGAGATTTCCTTTTGCGTCCATGAATCATCTCACGGCGATAAAGTCTGACCACTCTCGGATTCTTCTTCTCAATGAATTGGAGGCTAGTAACCAGAGGATTGCATTGGAAAAACCATTTAGATATGAGGTGATGTGGGAAAGACATGCAGAGTTTTGTACCTGCTACATGGTTCTATGTAATGCAGCATCCGGGTCCTTGGGCCCTTCTCTTGTTAAAAAAAAAGATAAAACGAGTCAAACGAGCTGGGCTAGCTGCGGTCCAGAAAATGCAACCCGACTCGGTCCATCCCACTAGCGGGCGAAGCCCAAGAAAATTCGAGCCGAGCTGGAGGAAATGCAGCCCGACTCGGTCCATCCCCTCGTCGTCTTCATAGTCCAATCGGCTGAGGAAAAAAGAAACCTTCACCTAGGCAAACAGAGGAACGCACGGCCTGAAATCTCGCCTGCTAATCGATCCTCCACGGCCCCGACTGGTCGATCCGCCGGCGGGCGAACGTACGGGAACGAAAAACGGCGCGGCTGCTGGGCTATTTCATGGGAAGCGCCTGCGCGCGGCTTTGCGTGGCCGCCGTAGCAGTCAGTGATGCCGTCGAATCAGGCGCCTTCGGCGGCGGCAGTCAGGTAATCCCTCAGTAATCACGGCTAGTCATACTTCTTCTTTTATCGCGTGAGTCTGTTATGGATTCTAAGGCAAGTTACTTGTGACATTGATCTGAAGGCAAATAATCACCTGTGGTTATTCGTTCCGACTCAAATTCTGAGAGGCAAATGAGGAAATTCTGGATGTGTCCTTCCGTGCTACTCGCGGCAATAGATTACACAATACCTTCTCTTTTTTTTTGGCTTCATGCGGTGGAGGTCACGTACGATTTTTTTGGCGTGCTAATTTAATTCGCGTGAAAATAAATTGTTTCTCCTATTATGTAGGTGACCGTACATTTGAGTACAACTTTGGATTTTGATGTCTTGAATAACCTACTATGACTGACTGACTGAAAAGATTAATTCTGATGTGCTAACTGGGATAAAGAGTATACTTTGGTGATGTAATGGTTTGTACATGTTTGTTCATGCTGAACCATTCTGTAGATAGCTATACTTTCTGGTGGTAAATAAAGTTTTCCTTGTAATACTATTAAAAATAGTAAGAAAAAAATCAGGTGAAAAACAATATAGCGGAGACTACTAAACAAAATATTTTGTTGAAAGCCATGTGTTTCTTACTCATGAGTCATGTCTTCACCCCGTCCAAAATAATCATGTAATTTCTTGATTTATTTGCTTCAAACACAAAAGATTGCCAACAAAACTAGGCCGAGGTTTAGTGTTTGGTGCATTCAGCTCGTATATCAAATAAATCATTTCCCATGTACTTATAATGAAATCATGTACGAACTAGCAATTTAATAAAATGGATCATGAATGAAATCAATCCATATAGTAAAATCCCCTCACACTCGAGCCCTAATGAAATTGCCCATGCCATGAACATCAGTTTCCACTTTGGGCACCCGTCCAATCCTCTTCTCCAATAGATTATTGATCAAGGCCTCATTTTGGTATCCCATCGTTAATTTATGGATTTGGATCCATGCCTTAATATAATTAAGATCAAAGGAGTCTATATCAGCAATTCCATCATATTTTTTTTAATAGAAACAAGATGTTGTCTAAATAACCAATGCCCTTTTTGTTCGACCTTGAGCCAATCTTCTAAATAGAAACATTGAATAGTAAAAAAATTACTCTGAAGATGCTGAATTTTTAATCTCTCTTGGGAGGCTCCGGGCATCGCATGTGTTGTTCGAATGTTTTTGGGCTTAAAAAACTTGGCGTGTGAACCTTTGGGAGCGCAATCCACTTAATTGCCTCTTTGGCCATAGCTTCTTCTTCTTCTTCAAACACTAGGTCATCGATCTCATCTTCCTTCACTCCAAGCTGTTTCAGCAGGTCCTCTAGAGTCTCTGTCTTCTTAGACCCTGATCCGCCTGCGTGATTCGTTGAGTATGCGCTTGAATCCGACATGTTTTCTTTCTTGCGATCCCACCTTTAAACCCTAGCGAAAACAGTGGATTTGTTCCCTGCCCAGGGTATCGCCAGGGCTTTGTATAATCGCCAGAGAGAAAAGGTGAACCGATCCGGTGAAGGCACCGACTCCGCTGCCGAGAAGGATTCAGCTTCGGAGGAAAAAAAAACCCCTAGTCGCCTTGATAGTCGCCTATCGTGTCCTAGGTCGGTTTGGGATTCTCCTGTGCCCACTCTCCATATAATGCCCTCCTTGAATTTTTTTTTCTCTAGGATAGCGATTGAATAGACCAGAGGGCACGTCGGATAGGCATGTTTCTCTCACGATCCAAAAAAATAAAACGAGTCAAACGAGCTAGCTGCGGTCCAGAAAATGCATCCCGACTCAGTCCATCCAACTAGCGGGCCAGCCCAAGAAAATTTGAGCCGAGCTGAAAAGTTCGGGCCACAGGTCCAGTCAGGTCGTAAAGTAGACAATGTCTTACGCCTCCCCATTTTGAAAACGTAATATTTTATTTTATATACTCAAACCGTGCAAGTCCTGAGAAAAAAAAACCTTCATCTAGGCAAACAGAGGAACGCACGGCCTCAAATCTCGCCTGCTAATCGATCCTCCGCGGCCCCGACTGGTCGATCCGCCGGCGGGCGAACGTACGGGAATGAAAAGCGGCGCGGCTGCTTGGCTATTTCAGGGGAAGCGCCTGCGCGCGGCTGTGCGTGGCCGCCGTAGCAGTCAGTGATGCCGTCGAATCAGGTGCCTTCGGCGGCGGCAGGCAGGTAATCCCTCGCTAATCACGGATTAGTGGCGAATGTTTAGTCCCACATCGTCATTCCAGTCCGAATCCGCGCCACATAAAAGCGCCCCATTCGCGGGTCCTCTCGCCGGGTCTGGTAGTTCGGACCTGTTACTCCAGCTTGGGAGGGTAGAGTTGGGGAGGGCAAAGGCTTTGGAGCTTTGGGTCGTGTGTTTGTGCTTGCGCGCTCGAGCCCGGGGCCTAATAAATAAAGAGGACGCTGCGCCTTAGCCGCCGCGGGGGTAACTCCCTGTGAAATGGCAACCGTCTCGGGTGACACCGGTGATGGGGAAGCCAATGTATTGTTATACGGCAAGCCCTGGGTTCGCGCAAAAGCACACTCCATCCCGCGCTCTCAACAACTCTTTTGCATGCGTTTTTTTGTCTATAAGGCATTGTCCTCTTTTTGTCGGTTCTATATTGTTGAGTTGGGTCGATAAATAAGGCATGGGTATCAGCTGACCTTGCACATATCTCTTCGGCCAACGGCCAGTGGTGTACATATCCTTCGGCAGCCTGGGCGAGATGTTAGTTTATTCTACTTGCCTCTTTTTATTTCTCATCAGTAAGGAGCTGGTGCATCAAGTTATTTTCACAGCTCACCTGTCGATTCGGCATTGGATAAAAAAGGGCAGGGTGTCCCTTTTTCTAGTAAAAAGTTCAAACCATTTTATCGATATGAGTGTTCTATATCAGATAAATTCTACATTAGCTATTTCCCGTTTAAAGCATTTCGGTACTAATACTAATATAGTTGTAGAAAGAGTACCCCTTTTGCCTGGACTTCAAGCAGTTTAGCTTTAACCGTGTTAATAGTCTCACATTATTGGTTTATAGAGAATCAAAGTTGATTTACCAATGAGTCGCGAAATGCTATGAGTTTGCTTTTTTTTTTTTCTTTTCAGTATTTGTTAGCTTGTTCATGGAATTGTTATTCTTGGTTGATATAAGCAAACATTCATATTTCTCATCCATATCTCACACTAGTACATCAGTGAAACCCAGGTGATATAAGCAAACATTCATATTACCTGTACAAGGTTTGAGATTTTAGTAGCTATCTTCTCTCTTCTGTTAAGAATATTGTCTGGTACTTCAAAACCTGAAGGACTGCATAAGTATCCGAATAAAATATGCATGCTACAATTCAGATTTCAAATTAACTGCATGTTTCAGTCAATTGAGGCTGCAGACTAAACTGCAGTTGGTAATAAGTTATTTCTAAAAAATGAATACCAATAGCTAGTTCTGTACCGCCGTCCCTCGCAATTAGTACTCGGATTAGGTAAATTAATTTGTGACTTAAAATTAAACTTTAAAACTGAGATCACCTGTTTTTTTCTGACAGAAAAATGTGATCACCTCTTCTGGTGGTAAAAATTTGCATTGGCCATGAAAGATTACCTTCAATTTGTATTACATAGAAAATCATGCACAGGATATGTGCATTTGAGAATGGCAACTTCTGCTTGTACTGCCAGGATAGAAGTTATTATAATATGATATGTAGGTATAGATAATTCACTACTTGGATGTCTGTTCCCCCCATAAAATTTCCATTTTTTTTTTTACTATTACTATGGTGTAAAAGAACTTTTGAGCTAAAACAAAATTCAGTACAAGGTTTGATTTGTCTCTCCAATGAATAAGGATGGTCAACTCTGTGAGTTAATTCTATTGGAGAAACATCATATCAAATTTGTGTGTACCAGTTTAGTTACATTAGTGCTAGCCTGACACTAACGAACTACTATGCATTGCCAAGCAATGGAACAAGTCACAGAGTTGGTACCCAGGCAAAGTGTGCGGGCAGGCGGACGGGCGGCACAGCAAGATAGCGTGGCGTGCGGTGGCCTGGCTTCCGCGGTAGAGCATCGAAGCTGTCCTCGCGACTAGGCGGCAGTGTGTGATGCAGTTGCTCTTCTATAGTTCTCTTTTGATATCTGAATTTATGTTCTCACCGCGTGAATGTGCCAAAACTCAGTTAGTAGAAATATCAAAACCTATTTGTGAGTGCAATTCTTGATTTGCGTGGTGATTAGTAATAGTGAAAGGATTCTTGGTATTCATATGTTGGCTTCATTATTGCATAACAGTAGCCACCTCACACAAGATTTGTTCCATGAGTATTGAGAACTGATATTTTCGGATCTGTTCAAATGAGTCGTATGTGTGTGTGGTTGATTGCTTCAATGCCAAAAAAGTGTTTACTGAAGAATATTCCATGCAGAATTAGGTGTATTTTCATGAAAAATGCTATTAGCTGTATTTAAAATACTAGCACTGCTACTTGTATCGTTTCTAGTATTAATAGGTTCCAATCTTTTGGATTACAAGTATTTCTGGTTCCATTTTATGTTTCTTATTTTTTATTTCAGGGAATCACAGGCTTTCAGTAGGCTTAAAGATGCTAACTTCAATGCGAATCTATGAGTTTTACCTTCAAACACTGCACCTATTGCCGAGCAGGTTAACATACTGCTCCTGCTCGGATGTGCCTGCTCGTTCTTGTAGAGCTATTGGGAGTTCTGCCAGAGTCAAGTCCTCGATCCGGTCACTCAGTAAGAATCTCCAGCCAGAGAGGCGGACCAGTGTTCTTGATTATATTTTGAACTTGGCCCTTCGGATCTTCGAATGAGCATCAAGTCAGAGTATGCTTGTTTCATACGGTTGATACATATGCCTGTATGATCTCCAAACTGTGATGAGATGGAGGGACTCCCAAAGGAGATTTTCAAATTGCATGACCCTGTATTGGACAAAACCTTTCAATGGTTTAGTTCAATTCCTAAGCAATAGAAACTGTTGCGACGAAGCCTTGCTGGTGATTCAGAATGATTTTGCTCTGGGAAGCTTGAGATATAAGTCTCATCTTGGAATTATGTGTTATGTGGTTTGGTCAAGGAGGGAGGGGCTTGCGACCGTCCTTCTGTGCTTACATGGAGATCGCGAAGGCATTGTGCGAAGCAAGCAATCTATACCTGCTGATGATTCAGCTCAAAAGGATGAACAAGAAAATGTGTACTCCTAATAGCCGTACTTTCAATATACTTATAACAGCACAATGACCTCACAACAGAGCAGATGAATCTGTACAACTCTTTGACAAGATGCCGCAGCTGAGATGAATCCCCGATGGCTATTTTTATGCTCAAGTGATGTCCCAATTTTTTAAGCTCAGTGAACCCAGTGAGGAGCAACATAGCATTCAGCTGGACCTTCATTTGTATAGTGCGTTTCTTAGCAAGGAGAAGCTGTTCTGTGACGCCTACGCTCCGGCGTGGAAGCTTGGCAAGGAGAAGTTGTTCGGCGAGAACCTGGAGGAGAAGCATGTCGGCGCGAGGCTGGTCCACCTGGGAGAAAGAAACAACCGGTTCTGCCTCGTACATTGCGTCTCTTCAGCAAGCACGACAGCGATTTGTCAGACGGCGAGAAGGGGGAGGAGGATAAGGGCAAGGTGCCACGGCACCATCTGCTTCTACTGACGACGTGCTCGCTCAAGCACGGCAAATACGGCGACCTGCACCAAACTCCGGGTTCGCTCCTACAACTTCCCCACCGAAAAGTGTTACTGCCCACCGAAAAGTGTTACTGCAGCTTCTTGTCGAAATCTGTGGATGTGAACTAAACAGAATGCAGTGTTTTCCCAAAAGAAAACAAGAAGAACGAATGCACGTAGAGTTTAACCACTCGTACTAGTTTTTCTTGTACAATAAATTCCCTAGGTTTTTCTTGTGAAACCCCAACAGTGTTTAGCTTCTTGTTAGTACTAGGTGAACCATCGAGAGTGCCAGATTAGCGTTGACGGGTGCATGTCCGATGAAGGAGTAGCTTTGGATCCAAACAGTCCTGCATCGATCTGTTCCACTACTTGCATTCCGATGCAGCGAAATCTTGTTCCCGCTTCTACCCAAGGCCCATATATACTCCCTTCTCCGTTCCGAAATACGTGACTCTCAAGTGGGTGTATTTCGACAAAAATCAACTATTTTGAAACACGGAGAGAGTATAATACTGGTACTATAACTTACAGAAGAACACCACAACTGATTCTGCGCGGACCAAAGTCCCTACTAACGGGAATTAAACATGTACCCGCAAAACATGAAAAATAAAACGTGGCAAAGCACTGAAAAATATTGTGCACGATGATCAACTTCTCATGCCCTCACGAGATTCTTAAAAACTCTGACGAAATCATCTGCAAACCTCTCCTGCACGGCGTCGTCCATCAAGAACTCCCTCCACTTCCTCCCTTCCCCCTCCCATCCGTCCGCCATCGCTGTTCCGACGGCGTCCGTCACCTCTCCATGCCCGAACCACCCGTCGTCGGTACGCCGTGCGACCTCCACTCCAACGCGGAGCTCCCGCGCGAACAGCGAGGCGTTGAAGTACTGGTCATTCTTCATCGGCAGCAGCACCAGCCGGCAGCCGGCGACGAGCCCCTCCACGATAGAGCTCAGGCCAGCGTGGTTCACGAAGCACCCCACACTCCGGTGCCGCAGGATATGCTGCTGCTGCATCCACCCCGTGTGCACCACGCCCCTTCCCTTCACCCTCTCCTCGAATCCCGGCGGTGTACACTTGAGGAGCTCCGCCGCTGTATCAGTGCCCTTGGGAAAGTTGAGCACGGTCAGGAACGGCCGGTTGCTGGACTCCAGGCCGAGGAGGAGCTCCGTCACGGCGGCGGTGGGAAGGTACGTCTCGCTTCCGAAGGAGGCGAACACGACCGCGTTGTCCGGGAAGGAGGAGAGCCACGTCGCCCACGGCTCCTCGAGCTCGCCCTGCGGCGGCTCCGGCACGAGGGGCCCGGTGACGAGCACCGTCTTGTCGAGCTGGGCGGAGAAGTAGTCGATGTAGGGGCCTTCCATCTCGACGCATGTCTTAAGCAGGATGGCGTCGCTGGCCTGGAGGCCGGCGAGCAGGCGGTCGTACACGCATGGCATGCCGTGGAAGGTGGCGAAACCGTAGGTAAAGTCGGCGGCCTGGTAGGCCGGCACGGTGGTTAGAGCGGACGAGGGCGGGAAGCCTGTAGGTGCGGACGCGAGGTCGTCGGCGGACGGGCAGTGCTCGGGGTGGCGGCGGCGCGCGGCGACAAACACGTAGGCGCCGGCGACGACGGAGAACACGAAGAAGTTGAGCGCCTTGGCGCCGGCGAGCGGCCTCGCGAGCTCGGCGACCCATGGGGTGGCGAAGTCGTACACTACGGCGTCGGGTCGTAGCTCCGCGAGCAGCGCGGCCACCTGCGGCCTGGTGCCATCGAGGGCGATCTTGAGCAGCTCGGCGCCGTCCGCCGAGACCTCGGCCGTGCTCTCGGCTCCCTCGGGAAGCCCCGGCACGGGCGGAAGGTACAACGGCGCCACTGTCACCGCACCGGCGGCCGACGCCAGCATGGCCTCGATGCGGGGCACGTTCGCTGCGGCTGACAGCAGCGTGACCTGGATTCCTTGGCCGGCGACGAGATTGCGCGCGAGCTGCACGAAGGGGCTGATGTGGCCGAAAGCGAGGAAGAGCATCACGACGTGCATGCCGCGGCCGTCAACGCGGGCTGCCATGGAACTTGACATCGTGTAGAACGGTGTACTCAGTACAAGGCTCGGCTGGATGAAGAAGGGAAATACTGAGAAGCAGGACGGACTAGCTAGTGAAGTGGCAGATCGATCTGCTTGTTGTGATCGTTTATTAATTAGCAGCTGTTGGTGGAGGTTTTATGGATTGTTTACTCTAAGACCGATGCTACAATGATGGATGGAGCGCGTCGAACAGAGATCTATATCAAGTGTCGTACGAATAGCAAATTTATGCGTTGTAACGCGAATCTTGTCCGCCCACTCGACATATAGTTAATGAGCCAATGACATGTGAAATGAATAAGCATATCACCTAATGGCTGGGATTTAATGGTCTGCGATCAAGAGCATCTCAAAACAAATAGCCTAAAATGGGGAGCAAAAAGTAGTTTTGGGCGTAATCCATCTCAGTGGCTTACATCGAGGAACACAATAGTATTTACACACAAAAAACTCAGAGCAGACTAACTCTTGTTTCACGGCTCCACATGGTGACTTTCGGCTATTGGTTGCAATAGCATCTAATGAACATGACAAGGATGTTGGAGATGAGATGTAGTAGTTGTAGCGGTGTTTGAAACGTTTCGGCCCCCGTGGCGATCTCGCGAGGCGACTTGAACCCTTGCCCTAGCGCCGCCTCTCCCCTCCTACGTCCCCTTGACGTCGCCGGAGGTAGTCGCCGGGCGAAGCTAGTGCAACGGACAGCGGAGGCGGGGCCTCTCCTTCCATTTTCCCCTTCTTCTTTTCTTGTTGTCCGGGTTCGTGGTAGTGCGACTGTCGGATATATACTGAATAGGGGTATATCAGATGGTGGTCATAAGTGCCGGATTACCAGGGTGCCCCAAGTGGTAGTGGGCTATGGTCCATTGGGCGGCCCAGTAAACTGACGCACAGAAGCCGGATTCTAGAAGGACCCGGATCACGGCCCACGTGATCTGGCTTGGAGGGGAAGGCAGATTCCTTACTTTCCAAGTTAGAAGTTATTGTAGTCTTCTAAGTTTCCTACTCTGTATGCCCTAACCCGGCTATTATATAAAGCCGGATGGGAGATATGATAGATAGACACACGAAGCTACAGGCAAACTCACCGGGAAGTTGATCCTCAGCGAATAGCTAAATAGAACCTCACATTGTAATTGTATACACAGGCTTTAGTCCTGATTAGTGAGATTGCAGGAGTAGGAACGCCGTACTACGACGTACCGAACCTGGGTAAATCCTGTGTCTTTGTCTTCAACGCGATCCCGTTTCCCCACGTCTCTACCCGTAGTCTCATGGCACCCCCGTCTATGAAAACTACTACGATGTCTCGACAGTTGGCGCCCACCGTGGAGCAAACGACGTCAGGCGTTAAGTTCCGATCTAGGATACTCCGCGGAATCGGCAGTTCCATAACTGTCGGAAGCCTGGAGTTCGACGATGACGTCGGACGCTTCCTCGACAATGGATCCTACATACCGGCGCAAAATCATCTGGTAAGTGCCTGCGTGTTACCGATCGGATCTGCTAAGCAAATTTTGTTGACCAACTGCATGCCAGCAGCTCTGATCGCAGTCCATACCTTCCCAAAGGCTCGGATCCTCTCAATCCGAGTAAGATCTGGGTTATCTCCTGTTTTTTTTCAAACAAACAGCCAAAAGCTTAAACGAAAAAGCAGAGAAAGAAAGAAAGGTATAGAAAAAAAACCGGTAAATGAAATAAACTTACCGATAATCTTGTCGATTTCGGAGCCTTCCTCCAGGCGCAGATTTAAGGCATTTTCCAAGTCCTGAATGGTGGACTTGTCCTTGTCCGCCTGCTCGGAAGCCTCGGACTGAGAAATTCCAAGGGCCAGATTGCTGGCTTCCAGATCTTTTTGGGTCTTCATAAGTTGCTTATGAAGGTCCAGATTCTCCTCACGGAGACTGGCAGCATTACCGGCATCTTCAGCTATTTCCTTGGCTTTTGCCAAAGCAGCTGGAAAGCAAGGAAAATTCCGAGTTTAGTCAAAACTCGGGAAAAGTACTTAGACAAAAAGCTGAATCAAAAAACTTCAGAGAAAAAATTTTACCTGTTGTTTCCGACAGCTTCAGCTGAGACGATGCCAGCTCCGCATCTTTCACATCAAGAATAGAAAGAAGATTTCTAACTTCTTTATTCTTGACAGAAAGTTTATTGAAAACTTCCATGTTAATGGATTCAGCGGTTTGCTGGAACACGACAAGGAAAAGAGTAACTAAAAAGCATCAAGGCGAAAAGTATACATTTTGCTTAATGCTTGGGGGCTAGAGTTAAATACCTGGCTCATTCGCTGCAACCCCGCCAAGTTTTCATTGAACTCTTTTGCGTATTCCGCAAAAAGAATTCCGGCCGCGCTTAGGCCATCGTTGATGTTCTTGAAGTCCTTGTCGAAGGTGGGAATCTCCTCATCGATCGTTCGAGAAGAATTTCCCACCTCTAGAGCCGCCCTTTCCCTCGTGTCCGTGTTCGGCACAACGGGCTGGCTGGGCTCCAAAGACTCGGTGGTGGGGGTTGGGGTATGCTCTTCTGCCATCATGGACGGTGTGTCCGGTGCAATGACGGGAGAAGGTTGAGAGCCTCTGCTGGTCACAACCTTATGCCTTTTCAGCTTCTTTGGCTTTAAGGTAGAGGGAGGCAGGCTAAAGGCAAAAAACAAAAAACCCGGAAAGAGTTAAAACTCCGAAGACAAAAGAAAACTTCGACAAAAGAAAATAACCCGGATGCTCTAACCTGGAGGTGGCGACGAGAACCCCGTCAAGATCAATGATTTCCTCAGAGGAGGAGATCTTCTTGCGCTTTCGCCCACCTGCAAAGGCAGCGCGCAATGCCTCCAGTTCAGCTTCGGAGGCCAGCTCCGATTCAGGAAGATCAACAATCTGATGAAAAGAAAAAGCAGAGTTAGAAGCGAAAAATCCGAGAAAACATGGAAAAGTTTAAACCCAAATGACTGAAAAAATACCTTGGGAGCCGGATTGTCGGCCGTATACATTGGCCGACTCGCTTCATATTGGTCGCGTGATGCGACCAACTGATTCACGCGCCTCCGCAGATCCCTCGCGGCCCAGTCTTTGCTGGTTGTCCGCATTTTATCGCCGGCACCCGTGTACTCGCAAAGGAGGCGGCCACCTTGGTTGGCTAACGGCTGGATCCGCCTGTCCAACCAGCAAAGGACTGTGTCCATGCCGGTTAGAGGCGGATCGGAGGAAGTGAGCTTGGCGATGCGCCGCTTGATCCTTAGAAGATCAGGCGGCAGAATTTGGACGGCTTCAGTTCCCCAATTTTCTTGGGGAACAGCAGCGGTGTTTGTGAAAGGTGGAACCCCGATGGCCTTTTTCGGGAAAGGAACATCGGGATGATAAAAGAAGGAACCCGTCCAGAATTTGACGGATTCCGAGGTTTTGATCTTGGGGAACCAATCCTCCCTAAATCTCCTAAGAGTGAAGGAAATGGTTCCGCAAGTCGGGAGTGCGCCCTCCGAAGAGTTCCGCTTAACCCCAAAGCAGTATAACCAGAAATCTAATCTTGGTTCTATACCTAGAAAACCCTCGAAGAGGGCCTGAAAGCCGGCCATATACAGAATAGAATTTGGTGGCAGGTTATGGGGTTGGATATTATAATGGGAGAGGACTTGGAGGAAAAAGGCGGAAGGTGGTAGTCCCATACCTCTCAGAAGGTGGGAGGAGAGAAGAACCCGTTCGCCGTCGTTCGGCATGGGTTCGTTCTCGTCCTCCGGAAGCCGCCACTTCCCTTTCAGCACTAATCCCTCCTTTTCCATGTTTGGAAGGAGGGACGGTGGAATGCTGCAGACAATCCAATTGCCTGCAGTCTCCATTTCTTCATCAGCTCCGGCGGCGGCGGACGCGGTAGCCTCGGCGGCGGCGAGCTCGTCGCCAACGAGCGTGATCTTCTCCTCCGCCATCTCGGGAGCTAACGGCGGAGTAAGCGCGGAGCTCGAATCCGCAAGATCCGCGGCGGCGGAAGCATTTCCCTCGTCCTCCGCGGTGCTCGCGGTCTTCACTGGTTCGTCGCCGCCGGCGTGCGTTGGGGAGTCCAGCACAGGATCCATTGTGTTGATGATATCCTCAATGTCTTGCGCGACGTTGCGGGCTGGCGAGGACGGCGGAGATGCCATTAGGTGGCGGCGCTGGTTGCCTCCGGTGAGGTTTTGGGCGCGGTGTGCGGTCGGTGCTCTCTCTCTGCTGGAAGCTTGGGCGCTGTAATGGCGTTCGGAGTGGTTGCGGAAGGTTTTCCGGGAGGATGAAGAAGGCTATTTATAGCCGGAAATTCGTCACGATACGTGCTCTTTTGACCGTTGGATGATCAACGCGAGTCGCTCGCCGGAAAATCCGGGAAATGAATCGACAGGGTGATTATGGTTATCTCCTCGTTTCCCGCGAGAATCTGTCAGAGATATGTTTCTGAGTTTCCCGCCTGGAACCCAAACGTCCCTTACGTCAGCACGATTAAAGCGCTGGCGTAGGAGGTTCCTTCTCCACGAAGGATCGTGTGAGAAAAGCCGGATTTTCGGAATTCCGAGTTTTACGTTATCATCTCTTTTTGAAGAAGAATAAGAAGAATCAAGACTGCTGGTCAATATTTCTCGGACAATATGCATTTGGCGAAAGACGGCGAATCAGAGTTTTAATTCTTCTTGGGGGCTACTGTCGGATATATACTGAATAGGGGTATATCAGATGGTGGTCATAAGTGTCGGATTGCCAGGGTGGCCCAAGTGGTAGTGGGCTATGGTCCATTGGGCGGCCCAGTAAACTGACGCACAGAAGCCGGATTCTAGAAGGACCCGGATCACGGCCCACATGATCTGGCTTGGAGGGGAAGGCGGATTCCTTACTTTCCAAGTTAGAAGTTACTGTAGTCTTCTAGGTTTCCTACTCTGTATGCCCTAACCCGGCTATTATATAAAGTCGGACGGGAGATATGATAGATAGACACACGAAGCTACATGCAAACTCGCCGGGAAGTTGATCCTCAGCGAATAGCTAAATAGAACCTCACATTGTAATTGTATACACAGGCTTTAGTCCTGATTAGTGAGATTGCAGGAGTAGGAACGCCGTACTATTACGACGTACCGAACCTGGGTAAATCATGTGTCTTTGTCTTCAACGCGATCCCGTTTCCCCACGTCTCTACCCGTAGTCTCATGGCACCCCCGTCTATGAAAACTACTACGATGTCTCGACAGCGACGGGGGCCCGTGGCTGCGGGCGGCGAGACCGGCTCTGTGGCTCGCTGGTGGCTGGAGGTGGTGATGGCGGTGGCTGGCTTCGACGAAGACCGGCGGCGAGCCTCTTCCTCGCGGCTGTTCTGCAGCTCCCGCTGCGAGCCAGAGCTGGGCAGGTCGATTCTTCCTCCGGCGATGGCGGGCCTCGAGGTGCATAGCCTCGGCTGCGGGGAGGTCTCCGGGCCTGGGAAGGTGCGACCTGGCCTGTGACGGCGGCAGGCGACGTGCTGGTAGCCGGCGCGCCAGGTCTCTGCGCGGGCCCCGATCTAGGCCAGGCGGGCCCCGGTCTGGACTCTGTGGGCGGGGGTTTCCTTTCCCTACCCGTGCTGGTGCTGGAGCCGCCAAGTCGTGAGGCTGTCTCCCGGTGGATCGGTGAAAGTGCATTTCATGATCCCAAGAGTTTTGTGTGTAAGTTAACAACACTAACGATATTATTTACAAATGTGTTAAGTGGTGCAGGTGTTTAAGTACTCTCTCGCACCGAACAACACAAAAGGTGAAGGTAGATCAACTTCTGGTGTTCCTCGTGTTAACTGGATATTTCAATCGGAAATTCCGGTTGTGATGGATTTCTTTGAAATTGGCTAAGGACCAAACCATTCTGGGCACTGGAGGTAGCCGAAAATTTCAACCGGAAATTTCCAGATCAACCGGATATTCCGGTTGGGAAGTTTTTCACGAAGAAATGGCTAAGTCTGGATTTCTCTAGCTCCAAGTGGTAACCGGATATTTTGGTCAAACCAGAAATTCCGGCTGGAAGAAGAAATGCCATAATTTGGCTAAGTAAGAAACTCTCCACGTCCTGGTACCAACCGAAAATTTCAATCTGATATTTTGGTGAAATCGGAAATTCCGGTTGGAGTCAACTGCTGCTCGAAATCTCAGATCTGGAGGAATTTTGCCCAACCGGAAATTCCGGTCCAAGTTCTGACCGGATATTCTGGTTCAAGGTTCCAGCTCCAACGACCACATTTATGGAGGGGGTATAAATACCCCTCCTCTTCCTCTTTGAGCTCTACTTCGTCCAATCCATTAATGTACATTTATTGAGATCACCAAATCTTAGATCTCTCCCAACTCCTCCAGCCAAACTCGTTGATCTTTGGAGTATTGAAGGAGAAGGCCCGGATCTACCTCTTCACCAAGTAGTTCTTCATTCCCCCACATTAACATGAGGGATTTGAGTCTAGGGTTTCCATTGTTTGGAGAATCTAGACCTCTTGCTAATCTTTGTGATTCTTGGTGTTGGGAGCCCCCAATTTGGTTGTGGGTGTGTGTGCCCCAAGTTTGTTGTAAATGATTAGATTCCCGCCTCAAAGGGGATCAATAGTGGAAGGTGGACTAGGTCTTTGTGGCGTTGTTCATCGGAGAATAGGGTGAGCCCTTTGTGGCATTTAGTAGGCCTTCGTGGCGAAAATCACACCCCTCCAACGGGACGTACTCCCTTAACAAGGAGGAACTCGAGATTACATCGTGTCTCCGCGTGCTTCCTTATCGGTTACATATTTCCATCTCCTTTACGTTACTTGTATTGTGTTTATCGTTGTCCTTGTCATATAGGTAAATTCACCTTACTTGCATTTTCTAGAGAATTTACCTTTGTGTCAAGCCTTAATTTGAAGAAAAGTTATAATTGGTCATAGCACCTATTCACCCCCCCTCTAGGTGCCCATACTATCCGTTTAATTGGTATCAAGGCCTCGGCTCTTATTTTAGGCTTAACCGCCTAAGAGTTGTAGTATGGATGATAATGTCGTAGTTAACGATTCTACGACACAAGTCACTTCCATGGATGGTAAAATCGACGAGTTGCGAACTCTCTTGTTGCAATTCATGAAAGCCAAGGAACCGGAGATTTACGCATCATCTCCTCCGGAAGAAATTCCGTGGGGTGCTAAAGATGGGGTAAATGGTGAAAATCTTAAAAGTGATCCTTAACAACTCCACCGATAAAGGTACATAAGGGAAAGGATATTACCACTCTGTTGAAGGACACTACTCTCCCGATCCTCCCGTCCCACACACTCATATAATTCCTAGAGGGAAACCTCCTAAACTTGATGCACATTTTTTTTTGTGATTGACAATATTATATGGGAAATCACTTAAAATCTTCTTGTATTGAACTTTGGAGGATCACTCGTGATGGATACAATCCTCATAATCCCAATAACTTGACAAGAAGAGAATATGTAGATTGTCAACTCAACTACACTGCCTTGTCCATTATTCAAAAAGTCGTGGGTCCAAACCACATCTTCAACAACATCCCACCGCCAAGGAAACATGGGATGCTCTCGTTGTCATGTTTGTGGGCAATGAAAGCATGGAGAGGAATAGGTATGATACCTTAAGAAATGAAGCCAAAGGATTCTATATGCATGATGGTGAGAACCTTGAAGACATGTACCGGAGGCTCAAGACTTTTGCCACCGCATTCAATAATGTTGGTGCCAAGTATATTGATGATGCTTGGATATGATGAAGTACATAAGTTCTTTCATGCCTTTTGAGCACGCGGACTTAAAGAGTCTTCAAGGGAGATATGACTTTGCATCTTTGACCTCAACCCATGTGATGCAAGAAATTAGCTCCTTCCAAGTGCAAACAAAGAATGCTCTTGACAACTGTGCTAGAGCCATGGGAATGCACAAAGGAGCTTCCATTGCTTTGGAGGACAAGGTGGTGTCAAGGGAGGTTGAAAATCAAGAAGCATTCATTGAGGACTTGGCCCCTTTGAAGGATCAAGAATATGACCCCGTGCTCAAGGATGTCATTGCTCTTTCCATGCAAAAGTTTTGGAAGAATCCTCCCAAGGCCAAGGCATATGTTGAGGAGAAGACCAAGTCTAGCTATGGCAAGGAAGGGACTAAAAAAGTGAGGTCTTGCTTCAATTGTCAAGACAAACACCATTTCATTGCGGAGTGTAAATATGAGAATAGAGAACAGCATGGAGGCAATCTCATCCGCAAGGACAAATCAAGTTTGCTTACAAGAAACCTCATTTCAAGAAGAAACCTTTCAAACAACAAGCCTCCCACCAAGTTTGTGCTAGTGACTCAAGAGGAGTATGATTTCGGAAGTGACGAAGAAGAAGATTCCACAAGTGACGTGGCCGCTCTTGCTATTGCATCAACTTCATCTTATTCATCTCTCTTTGAATCCCCCAATGAGAATCTTCCTCAACCCAACGCCAAGTGCTTCATGGATAAGGCCTTGGAGGACTATGCTTTCGGTAGGTCTAAATGGATATTTGATAGTGGATGCACTGGTCATATGACCAGAAGCAAGGAACTTGTGACGGACTTGCGCCAAAATACAAATGATGCAACCATCACTTATCGAGATAAGTCCAAGTCTAAGGTAACGGGCTTTGGAAAGGTTGTGATTTCTATGGATATCACTATCGTGGACATCATGCTTGTCGAATCCCTTGGGTAAAATTTACTTTCAGTTTGTTCTTTAGGGGAGATGTGTTTCTCCGTCTTCTTTGACCCTGATATTGTGTTCCTTTTGAGGAGCAAGACTCTTGACGTTGCATACGTGGGACATGTCGAAAATAAGTTGTTTGTGGTGGACTCTTCGAAGTCCACCAACTCTCAAGCGATGTGTCTTTTCAGAAAGGAGGATGTGGGATGGTTGTGGCATCTCCGCCTATCCCATGTCAACATGAGAACTTTGTAAAGTCTTCACAAATGTGGCCTAATCCTCGGACAAAAACAAAATGTTTCATTTTCCAAAGATCGCGTTTGTAGGTTGTGTGTTGAAGGAAAGATGCACGATGGCTCCCATAATACCAAGACCATTATATCATCAAATAGGATCTTGGAGCTTCTCCATGTTGACCTCTTTGGTGCGGTGCCCGAGGCAAGTCTTGGAGGCAAGACGTATTTCTTGGTGATTCTCGACGACTATTCAAGATACACTTGGGTTTATTTTTTTAAAGTTGAAAAGTGAGACCTAGCAAACCATCATCGACTTCTCCAATCAAGTGCAATGTCAACACAATGTTCCCATCATGGCTATTCAGAGTGACAATGACACCGAGTTGAAGAACTACACTTTGAATGAGTTCCTTAGTGAAGAGGGTATTCGTCATCAATATTCCGCTGCATATACCCGTCAAAAAAATGGTGTAGCCGAAAGGAAGAATCGAACTCTATTGGATGTGACAAGGATCATGTTGGAGGAGTATTATTCTCCCCAATATTTATGGGCCGAAGCCCTATCTACCGCATGCCACTCCTCCAACCGCCTCTACATTCGCAAGGGCTCAGAGACGACTCCATATGAAATCCTCACCGACAACAAACCCAACGTATCCTACTTCTGTGTCTTTGGTTGTAAGTGTTTCTATTTGATAAAGGTTGTTCGGGTGTCTAAATTCCAATCTAAAAATATTGAGGGTATATTTGTGGGTTACGGTGCCGAATCCCACACATATAGATACTTTTAAAAAATCTCACGGATAGTCATAGAATCTTGTAGTGGCGCATCCCACACATATAGTCACTTTTAAATGATGGCTCCCAAGTGGCGCAATTTCATGTTTCTAATTTAGATTTTGAAATGCCTCAAGAAGCCATAGGAAGGATGGGTGTGGGATTTTTCCGCCCCATTGAGGGACACCTTATGGAAACTCGAGATGAACTATGATCTACCCAAGTGGAGTGCTCCTCTACAATAGAAGAACAAGCCAAGGAGCCAAGTGACGCACCTAACCAAGAACAAGTTCAAGACCCTCCTCTTGTTGACCAATTTACTATGCAAGAAACAACACTCCTATTATTCAAGATACTCAAGGTCAAGGCCAAGATCAACCTTCTTGGTCCTCATCTCCTCAAGTTGAAGCAAGTGTTGTTGATGATGATGACGATGATGATGATCAAGGCCGACAAACCAGTCAAGATGGGGACCCAAATGATCAAAATTATCAAGTGATTCCTCCTTGCAATAAAGAGGAGATCGAAGCCCGTCGTGCTAGAAGGATTAGAAAGGCCTTGAAGCATATTAATGCATCCGATGACAAGGTCTTGGAATATTTTCAAGATAGAAGATATACAAAAAGGCAATTGGCAAACTTTAGTGAGAATCAAGCTCACATATCCATGGTGGAACTAAGAAAAGTATTTGAATCTCTCGAGGACTTCGATTGGTTGTAAGCTATGCATGATGAGCTCAGTAACTTTGAGCGCAATAAAATGTGGAAGCTAGTTGAAGAGCCAAAGGATTGCCACAATGTTATTGGAACTAAGAGGATATTCAAGAACAAGCAAGATGAGCATGGTATTGTCATAAGGAACAAGGCAAGATTGGTGGCTCAAGGCTACACTCAAGTGGAAAGCATTGACTTTGATGAAACCTATGCTCCCGTGGCTTGCCTTGAGTACATTCATATCCTTCTTGCATATGCATCTTTGCATAATTTCGAATTGCAACAAATGGATGTCAAAAGTGCATTTTTGAATGGTCCATTGAAAGAGCAGGTATATGTTAAGAAACCTCCAGGGTTCGAGAACCCCAACTTCCCTAACCATGTCTACAAGCTCGATAAGGCTCTCTATGGACTTAAACAAGCACCACGTGCGTAGTATGAGCACCTTAGAGAGTTGTTGAAAGACTGTGGGTTTGAAGTTGGGAAGATTGACTCTACCCTTTTCACAAAGAGGGTAAAGGGAGAGATTTTCATATGCCAACTCTACATGGATGATATTATCTTTGACTCAACTAACCAAGCTTTTAATAATGAGTTCTCGAAGCTTATGACTGAGAGCTTTGAGATGTCCATGATGGGAGAGCTCAAATTCTTCCTTGGCTTTGAGATCAAGCAATTGGCTCGTGGGAATTTCATTTCTCAAGCCAAGTATACCCAAGACATACTCAAGAGGTTTAGTTTCCAAGGTGAAAAAGAGAAGCCATCTCCTATGCAAGTCAAATGCCACCTTCAGCGCAATCCAGACGGTAATGATGTGGAACAAAAGTTGTATCGTTCAATGATTGGTTCTTTGCTTTACCTTTGTGAATCTAGGCCGGATATCGTTTTGAGTGTAGGTTTGTGTGTGCAAGGTATCAAGCGGCTCCTAAGGAAAGCCACTTGGTGGCGGTCCATAGGATCTTTCGGTATTTAGTTCATACCTCAAGGTTTGGTTTGTGGTACCCAAAGGGGGCACAATTTTCTCTCAAGGGGTAAACGGACTCGGATTGGGCCGGTGATCAAGATGATAGGAAGTCCACTTCTAGGGATTGCCAATTTCTTGGTAGGTCTTTGGTGAGTTGGTCTTCCAAGAAGCAAAATTGTATATATCCCTCCACCACCGAAGCCGAGTATGTGGAGGCTGCTAGTGCTTGCACCCAATTGCTATGGATGAGGCAAACAGTCAAAGAGTATGATGTTCATTTGGATAAGGTGCCTCTTATGTGTGACAATGAAAGTGCCATCAAGATCGCCTACAACCCCGTTCAACACACAAGGACGAAGCATATTGAGATTCGTCATCATTTCATCAGGATCATGTGACAAGAGGTGATATTGAGCTAGCATATGTCCCCACCAAGGATAATATTACAGACATCTTCATGAAGCCACTTGATGATGCAAGATTCATGTTTTTGAGAAATGAGCTAAATATCATTGATTAAAGGAGTTTGACTTGAGGATCTTGCACACATCCCTATAGTTGAGACGTGTTTGGGTTTAGGTGTAGGCATGGACATAGGGGGAGTGTTATCCTAACACATTGGGTTCTCCCTACCCACATTATGCCCAAAGCAAAAGTTCATGATTATGTCTCTATTTCTAATGTTGAATTGTGAGCTAAAATGTTGAGAATTGGCAATGCACCCAAGATATATCTTCACGGTGGCATACCTTGATCTCTTACATGGTGGCTTAGGCCACCAAACTCTTCAATTACGAAGAGTTGTTTCTTTGTTGGATTTCACTTGGATTTGATTGAGTCATCTAGTTTCACAAACAAAGGTTTTTTGGAAACTCTCTCTAACTTGGCTTTTCGATTTTGATTCTTACAAGTCTGAGGGAGAAGTACTACTCTCAGTTTGGTTTTTCTATCCTAAGCTTTCCGTCCTAAAAGACTAAATTCTAGCCCGCACACAAGCTATTTGAAAACTAGGAAGTTGGGTACTGGTGGTTGTCGGTATATCCAGTTCACTTTTGAACTGGAAATTCCGGTAGCAACCGGAATATCCGGTCCAAACTTGGACCGGAATATCCGGTTCGGCGAATCTGACCTTAAATCACGAGGAAGTCGGGGTTAGGGCAGTTTTCCTGTTCCTTTTCCACCCCCAACCTCCTCCTCCTCCACCATAGCCGCCGTACCTTGCCCTATCCCTCTCGGTGAATTCCTCCATTGGATCCTCAAGCTCTCGGGCGGATCTAGTGCTTCTCCTCCTTGGGAATGTTTTGATCCAAGAATTTTCCTCCATGGACACGTGTAACCTCCTCTCTTTTGAATCTTGGGTGTCTTTCCCATACCCCATCTTGGAGACACTATTTCTTTGTATTTGCTTGGTGGTAGATGTTCCTAGGGTATCAAATTGCATGCTAGAAACAATAGTTTGGCACCCTGGTGATTCGATCTAGTTTTAGACCTTGTAGAAAATCAATCTAGTTTTGTCTGCATAGAACCAGAATATCCAGTCAAAACTGAACTGGAAATTTTGGTTGGGTCTGTCTCAAAAAATTCTGACAGTCAGAACTCTGTTGTTTTCTCTAGGACTGTTACAAGATCGATTGTGGATGCTTTCCTATTGTTGTTATGCATGATTCCTTGTATTGTCTTTTGTGTACTCATCTTGTGATATCCCCTTATTACTGTATTCAAAGGTGGTTCTAATGTTGATGAGCTGGGCGCCCGCAAGCATCCGTCTTATAAGGAAACTAGTGATGACGAATCAGGTGATGAGAGGCCTCCAAGGGAAGCCGTGGCCAAAGGGAGAGCAAAGTCTACTATGTCCAAGAAGACTTCTTCCAAGAGAAAGGGCAAAGAGACGATAAAGAACTACTAGTATGATGTGTCTGCTCAAGACTATGCTCACATTTGTCATGGATATTGGTATGATGAACCAAGGGACAATGAGATGGAAGATTCTCGTTTCTGGTTATAGAGCAGTCCTATATCTACACTGACATCTATCTTGCATACATGTTCCCGGTCCATCCAATGAATTCTACTAAGCTCCAATTGCTCAAGGACAAGCAGGCATTTGCTCAGGCTGCTAGTGTGGTGGAAATATTTGGTCTTCGTAAGCTCATGGAAACCCGTTTCCCCTACAACATTCCTCTCATTGTTCAGTTCATGTCCAGTTTAGTGATTGGGAGGATGTCCATTACACATTGAAATGGATGACGGGCTCTTCTTTGTGTCAAACCAAGATGTCAAGGTTTGGTATAGTTGTGGGCTACAAGTGGCAAGATCTCCCTCCTCTTGGTCACCATATGCATGATGTGGATAGACCGGATCGTGATGATATCATGGCTGATATGTGTATGCCTGGCTTTACTGTTGGAAAGGTTGAGGGACTTCTTCCATTCTATGATCAGCTCGTCCGCATCTTAAGGTCTTTCATTGCTCCAAGTGGAGGTAACAATGACGCCACCACTATCCCTCTTGTCAATCTGTTGGTTCTTGCTAAAAAGTGCATTGAGGACCCCAACACCTCAAGGAACTATCATGTGGATGTTATGGATTTAATCTTTGATGAGTTGAAGAATGCTATGATTGGTGAAAGCACCATTCCCTGTGGTTTGTACATCATGATGCTCATCAAGGACACCTTGAAGGATAAGGATTTCAGCGACTTTCCTATGGAGGACCATAACTTCAAGAAGTTGTACATGAAGAAGCCCAAGCACCGTCCTAATGCCCCTCCTTCTATGGAGCATGGTTCTTTCATGAGGGATGCTCATGCTAGTGCCTCTTCTACTTCTCAGGCTCCTATGGACCCTCAGGTTGACACTTCCTCCGTCCATCATATTAGGAATCTCTCTTGGTTAGAGCGTAATGTCCTTTGCATGAAGATTGACACTCACCGTGAGCAGTATCAGTCTTACCGCAGGGATGTTTCCCTGAATAGATCTCAGAAGAAGATCCTCCATCATGTTAGTGGTGTCGCTGGAGATCCTTCTGTTGACTTGGTCCCTGACACGTACTCTCGTTGGTCTTCCAGAGCTAGTTCCCCTTGGTCTCATATTGAGGATGGTCTTCGTCTTGTTGGTTCTTCTGCTCCACCTAGTGCACTGATGATGAGTTTGATGAGGAGGATGCGGAAGGCCAGTCTGAGATGCCTGCTGGAGAGTCCTCTGAGGCGGAGTCTCGTGCCTAGCTTGTCATGGGCAGTTAGCATCACTACTCCTCTCGTTTTTGGTGTCTCGATGCCAAAGGGGGAGAAGTAGCTTATTAGGACTACGAGGGATTTGCATGGGTCCGGGCACAAGCGTGCTCTTTTATCATTCTCTTAGAGCTTGTGTCCATTTTATTATATTTTTTTGAACTTATTTTCTTTCATTGGTTTAAGACTTTGTCATTATTGTTTGTGAGAATATGTGTGTGGATCCATCAATTATCTATCTATCAAGGTTATTTTATATTGTGCACCGCCTATTATCGTCAAATATCCTTTATTGCACAAGGTATAGTATTTCATCTTGAACCTAAATACGTGTTGTTTGTCTCTCGTATCTTTTTTGGTGATGTCTTTGAAAATCACTCTTCTTAATGTTGCTCTTGCATTTAAAAGGCAATCTAGACTATGCATACTTGCAGGGGGAGCAATTTCCAATTTCCTCACTTTCATCATAGTGTTATTGTTTCATTCCTTGCAAATCGTAGTATTGTCATCTAAAACCAAAAAGGGGGAGATTGAAAGTGCATTTCATGATCCCTAGAGTTTTGTGTGTTAGATAACAATACCAACGATATTATTTAAAAATGTGTTAAGTGGTGCAGGTGTTTAAGTGCTCTCTCGCATTGAACACCACAAAAGGTGAAGGTAGATCAAATTCTGGTGTTGCTGGTGTTAACCAAATAGTTCAACCGGAAATTTCTAGTGCAACCAGAAATTCCGGTTGTGATGAATTTCTTCGAAATTAGCTAAGGACCAAACCATGATGGGCACTAGAGGTAGCAAGAAATTTCAACCGGAAATTTCCAGGTCAACTAGATATTCCGGTTGGGAAGTTTTTCACGAAGAAATGGCTCAGTCTAGATTTCTCTAGCTCCTGGTGGTAACCGGATATTTTGGTCAAACCGGAAATTCCGGTTGGAAGAAGAAATGCCAGAATTTGGCTAAGTTAGAAACTCTCCACGTCCTGGTACCAACCGGATATTTTGGTGAAACCAAAATATCCGGTTGGAGTCAACTGCTGCTCGAAATCTCAGACCTGGAGGAATTTTCCTAACCGAAAATTCTGGTCCAAGTTTGGACCGGATATTCCGGTTCAAGTTTCCAGCTCCAACGTCCACATTTTATGGAGGGGGTATAAATACCCAATATCCTCTTCCTCTTTGAGCTCTAGTTCGTCCAAGCCATTAATGTGCATTTATTGAGCTCACCAAATCTTAGATCTCTCCCTACTCCTCCACCCAAACTCATTGATCCTTGGAGGATTAAAGAAGAAGGCCCAGATCTACCTATTCACCAAGACATTCTTCATTTTCCCCTCATTCACTTGAGGGATTTGAGTCTAGGGTTTTCCTTGTTTGGAGAACCTAGACTTCTTGCTACTCTTTGTGATTCTTGGTGTTGGGAGCCCCCAATTTGGTTGTGGGTGTGTTCCCCGAGCTTGTTGTAAAGGATTCAATTACCGCCTCAAAGGGGATCAATAGTGGAAGGTGGACTAGGTCTTTGTGGCGTTGTTCATCGGAGAATAGGGTGAGACCTTTGTGGCATTGAGTAGGCCTTCGTGGCGAAACTCACACCCCTTCAACGAGATGTACTCCCTTAACAAGGAGGAACTCGGGATTACATCGTGTCTTTGCGTGCTTTCTTATCGGTTACCTTGTTCCCTCTCCTTTACATTACTTGTATTGTGTTTATCGTTGTCCTTTTCATATAGGTAAATTCACCTTAGTTGCATTGTCAAGAGAATTTACCTTTGTGTCAAGCCTTAATTTGAAGAAAAATTAAAATTGGTCGTCGCACCTATGCACCCTCTCCTCTAGGTGCCCATACTATCCGTTTAGTCGGAGTCTCGAGGGAGATTTATAGGGTTATAAGAGGCGGTGGCACTCTTTCTACAGTGCGGCTACGGAGCTTTACAGGCCCCTTGGGGCTCAGCCGGGGCAGTGAGGGCCTGGTATGCTTTCTGGCTGCATCCGTTCGGCTAGCGACTTTCGGCGGTGGAGTTGGATCCCTCCCGCGTGCTACTGCACCGTTGATCCTCGTATGGACTCCTCTACTCAGCTCTATCGACCTTGCGACTTGGGACACGGTGAGACGACATAGAGGACTTCAAGATCGTTTCGGCGTACTATGGGCGGCAAGATTGGTGGTGGCTGACAGAGCGTGGGGTTATGGTGTTTTGGAAGTCGGGAGAAATCCCTGTCGTTGAGACACTGACACGATGACGCCTCCGGGTGTCTCCATCCTTCTTGAATGGTGTCGGAGTACCTCCTTCTCACCCCCAGCGTACCAGGGGAAACCCTAGGACATGCTCCGGGAAACCATTGGAGCTGTCCGAGAAGTAGCGGCATCGTCGTTGTTGGTACGTCTCAAAAGTATTCATAATTTTTGATGGTCCATGTTGTTTTCATGCCTTATGCTACATGTTTCTTATACACTTTATGTCATTTCTTATGGATTTTCTGGGACTAACCTACTGACAAGATTCCACAGAGCCAGTTCCTGTTTTCTGCTATTTTTACTTTTAGAAAAGTTAAAATGGAAATATTCTCGACATTGGACGAAACAAAACCTATAAGTCTTAGAAAGTCGTCACGTACAAGGAGTCCGGAGGAGACCCGGAGGGGGGCCTCAGGGGCCCCACACCATGAGGCGGCGCATTCTCTGGCCGCACCCAGGGGTGGTGTGGGCCCCCTGGCTGCGCGCTGATACGTCATAAACATATCCTTAATTTCTGATGTTCCATGTTGTTTTCATGTTATTTCCTACATGTTTTCTATACACTTTATGTCATTTTTATCAATTTCCGGGACTAACCTGTTAACAAGATGCCACAGAGCCATTTCTATGTTTTCTGGTATTTTTAGTTTCAAAAAAGTTGTTCTGAAAATATTCTTGGAATTGGAAAATTTGAATCGCGGAAGTTTTAGAATTCTCGAAGGTTCCACAGAGTCCCGAAGAGGCCCGGAGGGGGGCCACAGGGGGGCCACACCATAGAGCGGCGCCCCCTGGCTGCGCCTGGGGGTGGTGTGGGCCCCTCAGGCGCCCACAGTCAGTGCCCTTTCGCCTATTTATTACCCCCGACATAGCAACCCTAGAAATATACCACTTTTTCCCGAGAAACACCCGAGGCCGCCGTCATCGTCATACCGAGATCGGGAGGGTTCTGGAGCTCTCCCCGGCACCCTGTCGGGAGGGAAATTCGCCACCGGAGGGGTCTACACCACCATTGCCTCCTCCGAAGTGATGCGTGAGTAGTTCATCCCTGTACTACGGGTCCATACCAGTAGCTATATGGTTGTCTCCTCCACTTTATGCCTCATGTTTAGATCTCGTGAGCTTCCTCACATGATCGAGATCATCTTTATGTAATGCTACCTCTTGTGTTTGCTGGGATCTGATGAATGTTGAATGCTATGTCTTCTGATTATCAATATATCATGTTAACTTCATGCATATGTTATTTATGATCTTGCATGCTCTCCGTTATTAGTAGATGCTCTGGCCAAGTAGTTGCTAGTAACTCCAAGATGGAGTATTTATGCTTGATAGTGGGTTCATGCCTCCTTTGCATCCGTGCTCGAGTGAAAGAAACGTGACGGATGGAGGATGTGATGTTTCCATTAGGGAGAAAACATCGATGTTTACTTTCTTTACATTGTTTACATTACACACTTTGCTTACTTCAATTATCTGTTTCTTGCACCTTAATACCCAACGTTCGTTCGGATGATATTCAGAGGGTAGATTATTAGTCATAGATGCAGTTGGATGACGGTCTATGTATCTTGTTGTAATGCCCGCATGAATCACATAGTAATCTTTATGTCTTGCATATGCACTACGGTGCAGCCTTCATTTCTGTCAATTGCCGAGCTGTAATTTGGTCACCACACATGTTATCTATACGTTTTGGTGAGACACCACTAGTGAAGTGTGGACCCAGTCCATTTTCACATACTGATATACAACCACTGTTTTCCTACTGCAATCATTGTTCTCTTTCATTTACTGCAAACAAATACTATTTTTTGCACTATACGTATAATCCTTTGTTTCAACAAAACCGGTGAGATTGACAACCTCACTGCTTTGTTGGGGCAAAGTAATTTTATTGTGTTGAGTAGATTCCACGTTGCCGCTGAACCAGTAGTGTGCCCTGCCAACATCAGCTACATCAACCTTCAGAAGTGATTTCTTTCTCCTACTGGTCGAGTCAACCTTGGTTTCTAGGGTTTAGATCTCGTGAGCTGCCTCACATGATCGAGATCATCTTTATGTAATGCTACCTCTTGTGTTTGCTGGGATCTGATGAATGTTGAATGCTATGTCTTCTGATTATCAATATATCATGTTATCTTCATGCATATGTCATTTATGATCTTGCATGCTCTCCGTTATTAGTAGATGCTCTGGCCAAGTAGATGCTAGTAACTCCAAGATGGAGTATTTATGCTTGATAGTGGGTTCATGCCTCCTTTGCATCCGTGCTCGAGTGAAAGAAACGTGACGGATGGAGGATGTGATGTTTCCATTAGGGAGAAAACATCGATGTTTAATTTCTTTACATTGTTTACATTACACACTTTGCTTACTTCAATTATCTGTTTCTTGCACCTTAATACCCAACGTTCGTTTGGATGATATTCGGAGGGTAGATTATTAGTCATAGATGCAGTTGGATGACGGTCTATGTATCTTGTTGTAATGCCCGCATGAATCACATAGTAATCTTTATGTCTTTCATATGCACTACGGTGCAGCCTTCATTTCTGTCAATTGCCGAGGTGTAATTTGTTCACCACACATGTTATCTATCCGTTTTGGTGAGACACCACTAGTGAAGTGTGGACCCAGTCCATTTTCGCATACTGATATACAACCACTGTTTTCCTACTGCAATCATTGTTCTCTTTCATTTACTGCAAACAAATACTCTTTTTCACACTATACGTATAATCCTTTGTTTCAACAAAACCGGTGATATTTACAACCTCACTGCTTTTTTGGGGCAAAGTAATTTTATTTTGTTGAGTAGATTCCACGTTGCCGCTGAACCAGTAGTGCGCCCTGCCAACATCAGCTACATCAACCTTCAGAAGTGATTTCTTTCTCCTACTGGTCGAGTCAACCTTGGTTTCTTTCTGAGGGAAGACTTTCCGCTGCACTCTTCGTACCTTACACTTGAGATCTCCCAATGAGTGTGTGTTTAACCTCCATCAGTCGTCCCCTTCTTGGAGGTGCTGCTTGGTATGAGACGCTTCCGTGGGCTGGGAGCATGGTGGAAATTCTCCAGTGGGCGCATCGGTTGCGAATCCTCTCTGTTTTTCGTTGAGCCTCGATGCCAGTAGTATTTTCTTTTCTTTGTTCTTTTCTTGTTTCATTTGGGCATGATTTGTGTTGTTTGTCCCAGCGGTGGCATCGCAGTTGTATTGGTTGGTTGCTATATTAATATAGCGGGCGAAAGCCTGTTTCGAGATGAGCCGTAGTTGTTGGCCAGGTCACCATCATCGACTATATTGACTTTTCAAGGGTACGAGATAGATGAGAATACATTTTACACGATCGCCCAAGATAAAAAGAGCATCAACCAAAAATGTGGTGTCCAATTTGAGGCAACAAACAACAATGAGAAAAAGGACACACATTATGGTTACATAAAGGAGATATGGGAACTTTACTATGGACCTTCTTTTGAAGTCCCTTTTTTCAATGCCAATGGGTCAAGCTCACAGGCGGGATAAATGTAGACAACCTATACGGGATGACAACAATAGATACCAACAATCTTGGGTACAGAGAAGGACCATTTTTCCTAGCCAAAGATGTGGCTCATGTTTTTTATGTGAAGGATATGTCTACCAAAACGAGAAAAAGAAAAGATAAGAAAACGAATACATCATGCGATGAGCCAAAGCACCACATAGTTCTTTCAGGGAAAAGAAACATTGTGGGGGAGAAGGACAAGAAAAACATGTCAAAAGATTATAGTTAGTTTGGTGAAATTCCGCCCTTCAATGTGAACACTGGCCCAACCATTCTGTTAAATGATGAAGATGCTCCATGGTTACGGCCGACGCGATTATAAGTAAGGGACATATATGCGAACAAGTTCATGAACTCTAAGGCATTTTAGGAAACCAGTGATTATATGTATTAAATGATCCTATTTTTGGCACACATGCTGCTGATATGTAATAATGTATTAAACCTTTATGTAACTATGTTCTTAAAACTCAGAAGAAAACTCTAAACACTATTTTGGTTCTGAAAACTCTAACGGATCACACACTAAGTGTCAAACATGTTCCAGAGGTGGGCAATATATATTGGGTCGTGTGGCTCACGAAGTGGTCGTGATAGTGCTGATCCAACGGCTCACAAGAGCTTAGAATAAACACACCCCGGCTCACAAGCGGTTGAAAGAAACACACAATCTGTGTGCTTCTTTCTGATTGGTGGGATTCAGATGCTCCGGAGCCCCTCTTCGGTGAAACCCTAACCATTTAGTCCGGGTTTGTAAAATTGCACGTGCCCTTTGAACAGGCCGGGACTAAAGGTCTGTTCCTCCCCGCCTTATTTCTTCCCGCACCACTGCGTTCCCGCCTTATTTCTTCCCGTGCTTTTCACCGCTTCCCGCCTTCGTCTTCCCATCATTTCCCACTATATATATGTAGGCTTGTCCGACATTGGCATGGAACATCTAAACACATATCTGCAACCTCATCACTCTTCCATGGCTTCTACTGTACCCACTCTAACCTACCCAGAGGCCCGGCACCGCTGGCTTCAATGGCCCCACCGTTTCCCCTGTTCTTCCCCATGGCTATTGATAACCCCCAAGAGCAGGGGATCACCGTAGTACCTCTAGATGTGGAAGTATGGTATCGATCCACGGGAGCAAGAAGGAAAAATTATCTATTCCCTACAACTAAAGTTTCACAAGTTTTAGTTGATTATGCACTAAACAAGTTTAAAGAACAAGATGGTTGATTTAATGGATGGAAATTTAATGTAACAAAACAAGAATGTAAAAGTGTCCCAATCCTCTTCAATGCAAGAGGACAAGACAAAGGTTTTCTCTTATAGGAACAATGAACATGGGTTCATGGGTTCACGCAATCCTCTCTCTCCCATCTATGGTGATGATCATGTTATAGATAAAAAGTACACACAATTGTCGTGCTTCAATGGTGAACTTATATGACGGCTACATGTCCTAAAACACATAGTTGAAAGACATAAACATTTGTGTTGCTAGGTCATCCTCCTAAAGCTAGCGTGTTTTGATGTTACTCCCACACCATACTTCTTCCTTTTAATCCCCGAATAAAGGATGTTGGGCGATACTATGTCACGCAGTACCTATGCCTATGTAACATTGGCCATCTTGTACCCACATACATTATACTTCTTAATGGACAATATTCTAAACACCGGCGCAATGATTCATATTTCGTGTATATGACCACTTCTCTCTCATCTATCTACACTTGGTGGTGTCAATCAGGTCATGACATGGATAAAGAAGGCATTATGCATAAATCAAACCATCACATGCATCATAGAATATCTTTAAAGTATGACAAGTCATAAAAGATCCAACACAACGGTAAATGCATAACAAATATCATCTCATACCATAATATCCACCAGAGGAATTATAGATAGATCCATACCCATGCAAGTCACATCATATGGACTTCAACAATGATCATACATAGAGATATTAGATCAAGTTATCACCACAAACCCAAAGTCCATGGGGTGGGCTACTCCCCCTTCATCATGGAGACGATGGTGGAGAGGTTGGATAAGATGGAGACCACCCCATCAGCGCCCCTCCGGAGTTTCCCCCTCCAATTCGTAGCTCCAGGTCTTCTGTTTTGTGATTTTGTGTTTCTGCGGCACTCCTCTCCGAAAGCCATCGGGGGACTATTTTTATAGTCGATTTTAGGTCAAGATGAAGCCACGGAAATGAAAACAGACGACATCGGAGCAACGAGGGGGAAGATGGACCCTCCCACGCGGCCAAGGAATCTAGCCACGTGGGGCCACCTCTTTCCCTTCTCGGACTTCCTTCCGTGCGCTTCCTTGGTTCCTACTCCTTCTTCCTTCCAAAAAATGATCCCCGCAAAATATTAGGTCATTTGGACGTCCTTTGGGTCCCTGAAACATCAACATATAGAAAATAGGGTTTTCCGCGAGTGCAAGGTTAATTCCAGAAAAATAGGGAAACTGTGAAATATTCCCAAAATCAATATAAAACAATGATATAACCCTTATATGATGCAAATATTATTGTAATATAAGTAATACAATGCAAAGTTCATGTAAGCATTTTACATGCATCAACATCCCCAAGCTTAACCTATACTCGTCCTCGAGTATGAAGGTGATAAAACTAACATGGACTTTGCTTTTTAATACTATCAAAGATGATTACTATTGCTGCATAGAGTCAAATGATTCATTATCAAAGGAGTAGCAATATACAAGATAGATTATGAGGTGATATCAAATATTAAATGTAAGGATGTTCAATGATAATTCACAAAGTGTAACATAGAAGAAATTAGTATGGACTAAATGTATGCAAAATGAAAAGTAAAAACATCCCATAACGGTCATAGATTATTCTTATGAATCTGAATATAAAAGGTGGACACTTTAGAAATATATATAAATAAGTAGAGGTAAAACATGAATAAGTTTCATCTAGCTTCCAAATGCTTATACTTAAGTTAATGTTTGCAATGTGGTATCCATTGGTGTGGAGATCTCATTACCCCTAGCATAGCATATTGAATGGTTAAGTTGGAAGTGAAAGAAAATATGAGTAGTGTGCCTGACAAAGTATGGGTTGAATGCCTCATGCCCCGTGAATACAAGTACCTCTCCAACTAGCTACTCAACTCAGGACACAAAGCAAGTTCAAGGTAAAGTCATTGCAAGTAATAATAGCGTCATCAAGAGCGTCAACTGGGGTACCTCTTGTCCTAGGACATGGAACAATCCCATGTCAAAACGACAAGACAAATAAACAAAATGAACAATCTCAACACCTTTTTTATTGATCATTGGTATAGGTTTTATTGTGAGGTGCATTACTGAAGGTTCACTATAGAATGTAAGTAAAGTTCCACCATGTATCACATGGCTTGGGTTAGCGGCCCAGGCGTCTCTCTAGACATTTATACTCACTCCTCAAACTTACCAAGTTTCCACAATTATTTCACTCAATGTTAGGCATCCATAAAAAAGTACATCATATCAACTAATTAAGAGCACTGTTGAAAGCTTGACATGTGACAACACATATGAGCTAACTCCCAACCAAGACTCTTTTCAAGCACACGACTTCATAATTTTAATCACAATGGTTCATGTTTATTAAGTGCAATAAAAGTAAAGTATGCATCAAGTTCGTGAGAGCATTTTAACCAACTTTTCCCATAACAATCAATAAAGTCAGCATTTTAATTTGGAAACATAGATAATACAATATAACATGATAAACATACTTGGAATAGTATAAAGCTAATTGGTAGATATGGTGGACTCATTGGAAAAACTTTGGGTGAAGGTGTTGGAAAACAAGTTTTACTTGTTGAAATTTTTGGGCGAGCAAGAGGAAGAAAGTTGACCGTATAAATGCATGAATAAGTGTCCATAGAACTAATCAATCCATGTTAAACAAAGTAAAGTAACATTCAGCATCAAAACATGAATAAAAGATAGCTCCTGATAAAACACTTGCAAATTAATACTCATTAAAAAGCACATGAATCATGCAACTATATTTTTGAATCAACTCAAACATCACTTTCCCAATCTATTTAATACCATACAACTTAATTCAACCCAAATTTACAGTAGCTCTCTCATAACATAAACGAAAAGTGGTGGTCTCACAAATAAGAACCAAACCAAAATAACAAAAATAAAAGACGCTCCAAGTTTATGCGATAAAGTGCATTGATAAAAAAACAGAAGTTAGACATGTGCAAACCGAGAGTGTGTTGGTCCAATGGGGTTGTGTTCACATTCACAAGCTTATGGTCTTCACCATCCTTGGGTAGCTCTTGGTGCATCTCCTCTAATCCATGTGAAAAAACTTCAAAACACGGGTGACATTAGTAGGCACAAAATAATTGAATCGCTTGCTGCTTGAAATCCTTAAAAAAGTGTGAAACATGACCAGAAATTATATAATTTTGTATTCATTCTCATAAACTCAATTGGATAATAAATATTCAACTTAAAAGTTCTAAGAATGCACAAAACAAAATGGGAGGAATATGTCCAGAAAAACAACAGTAGCAAAATGAATTTTTTACCCCACTTAAATATGTCGAAAAAATATGAAAACATTCAAGTTTAAAGAGTATGAAAAGTTGCAAATACAGTACAAATTTCATCTAATTTGGAGTTACATAATAGAAATGAAAAATCATACCGTGCACAAATTTGTGCTGGAATAAAATCTCCGAATACAAATAGCAGCTTTTTCAAACCAAAACAGGTAAAACTTGGCACTTTATTAAAAATTACAGAAAAAAAACTAAAAACTAAGTCTCTTGATACAGCAAGACGAAACAAATAAAATAAAAAATAAAAACAACCGGGTTGCCCGCGTAAAGCGCTTTCTTTATATTCATGTAGCTAGGCTTCTTACTTGGTATCAAGATGGTTTGAGTGTGGTTGCTTTGCATCCCCAAGCTTGAATTCTTGTACTTATTTGATATATGTTGGGTGAGCCTAGGGGTAACATCCCCAATCTTGAGTGTTTGTCTCTATTGATCTTTGTTCATCACCCTCAACTCTTACACTTGAAAATTCTCTTTACATAAAACTCAACATAAAGCTTGATTAGAGGGGTTAGTGTCTCCATAAATTAAATCCTCATAGGTACATAAAAGACATATAATCAGTTTATTATAAACATTAACTACTTTTACTAAGGTAATGTTTTGCCCTTTTTCAAAATAACCACACAAAACATAGTAATGAGACTAATGCAAAACAAAGACAAAATCTGTCAAAAACTGGACAGCCCGGAAGGATCAAATTTTTAGAGGCACTTATGTTGCTCGAATCAGAAAACTTTGAACTAATGAAATATGTAATAACAACTGAATAGTTCTGTCATAAAATATCGGCTCAAAATTCCTCTTCTATGATTTTAACATTTTTCGCAGTGAAGCTTAGGAATCTATTTTCTGGACAACAAATCACTATTGTTTGATCCTACCTCTCAAATAGGACCATCATCTAAATCATTATCATATACAATATCTAAACCAAATTCCCCATAACTTCCAAAACTATTATCAATAATAATATCATTTTGAATATGTTGATCATCATGAGAATCAGATTCAAAAGAGCATGGTGAGTAAGGATATGGGCAGTCCTCTAATACCTTTTCCTCTTCTCTATATTCTTCTTGTTCCTGCAAGCCATTAGATCTCTCCTTGATAACAACAAGATTTTTATAATATTCAAGGATATAGGTATGCTTACAAAATAATTTCAAGAGTTGTTCAAGTGCTGTAGCAAATCTTGGTATGAGGCTACCAACTTTATCTATATTAAACATAACTATATCAAGAATTCCCATTACAATAGTAAATTCCTCTGCTGCCTTCGTATCAGTGTTCATAATTTCATTATTATGGTAAGAGGCAATTATAGGCGTACTCTCAAGCTTGCATTGAAATTTAAGATGCTTAGGATATTGATCTATGAGGCAAGATACATTATACCTATCACATAATCCATGACCAATTACATGTAATATTCCATTATAAACCTTTTTTGATCAACACTATTTTTTTGACACATTACAGTGGGGAGAAAACCCCCACTCTGTCAAAATTTTCTATTATATATGAAATATTTACATTGAGTGTTCATACAATCATAAAGTGTTAAGCCATTGGGTCATGCCATCTTTAAGAAATGGTTTGGCTTTGTGTCTGGCTAGAGTAAAATTTCCTTAAAAAAAGAGATACATAATTGAATGTCTTTTGGGATCCCATCGAAGATGATTTTATTTCTATGATTCCAAATGGTCCATGAGTCAATAATGAGGATTTCCTTGAAGCATATAATTTTGTATTTAAGTCTGCCCGATTGCATTAGAATCATGTGGTCTTGTACATAACCCCATTGAAATCCAATAGTATCCCAGAACTCCTTACTAAATGAGCATCCAAAGAATAGATGGTGAAAGTCTTCATCTTGGTTGGAATTTGGAATTGCTTCCTGCTGAGTAAGTCACGAGTATTCAATCTGTGTTGTATCAATAGCCAGAAGAAAAATTTATTCTTTGGAAGTGCACATGATTTCCATATCCATTGGAATGGCTTAGGTGTTGTGGGGGAATGTCGCACCCGGACTTCTAGAGGATACTCGCCGTTCCGTTGAACAGTAGTAGATTGGATTACGGGGCTTACCGGCACCCGCGTCCTCTTACGAGTAGGCCAACACACATATGTGTGACAACCAACCCCTATCTGTTCAGCGTCGACGTAAACTATCCCGTAGAAATCAGGATACTTCCATTGACGTACTTCAAAACATACACACATGGTACGTCAACGGCATTGGAACAAGTGATATCACAACAGATCTCTACGACACAAAAGATTGAAATAAGTTGCAAATGGCTCTCACTAGAGCATAGATAGCAAATACAATCATCCAGAGGACACATGTCCCAACAATTCATCATTACATCACAGCGGAAGCATTCAACATGTCTGAGTACAGACAAGAACCAAATAGGCCTAAGAGGCCGGAAACGAACAGACGGAGCCCATCCACGAAGTCTCGGATCCTGCCCGGGTCCGCTATCTACCCGTCAGCAGTCTCGTCATACTCCACGTAGTAGCCACCATGTAGATCCTCGGAAACGTCGTCTGCGGAAACCACAGCCCCAAAGGGGTCAGTACATAAACGTACTAGCAAGCAAGACTCACAGTTCACCAAAGTGTAACCCGTCAACACCAAGCACAGATGCTTTGGGTCAACAGAAGAAAGGGGATATAAAGGATGCTGCAGCTGGCTGCTCTAAACAACTACAGAGTTTCTACCACTTCTGGCTACCAGAAAGGAGATAAGATCGTGTATCGTAACCAACCTATCAACTAACCTCAAACAAACCCATCCTGGATCTCGCCCCTTATCCAAAGAAGCAATCCGAGGATAACTCACACAGTTGAATTAATGATGGTTCATATTATTGTGTCAATAAGCCTATTACTAGTCAAGTTGTTAATCATTGGGTGTAAGGTTGTTAATCATTAGGTTTAAGTTGTCCTGAGTACTTGTTAGCCATTACTTTCACCAAGTAATCCATAACCGCGGAAAACACGACTTCTCGAGAAGATTATCCCTGCAGGGTTGCACCAATTTGGCCGTACACGTATGAATAACCCGCCAGATGGAAAGGCCCTTCCACCAAGCGGGGCACTCAACACAAGTCAACTCTTCTTCGCATCAAGCCCAAAGCACCTTGGGCGCACGGCTAATCAAGCCCAGAAGAAAATGGACCCTCATAGCACTCTAAGACCGTGTCCCCCTATATGCCGACTACAAAAGTTCCACCCGGGTACCAAGGGCTCACAAGATCATGCATGCAACAAATGGAAAACCCGAACTAAATGAGGCGATTTGGACGAGATGCGAATCGAGTCAAATTGAGGGGGGCACACATACTCTCTTCCCAGATGCGGGTAGTGCGCTCATCATGGATCAGTAGACAAGACCCTTTTCCTATTAGGGTCGACACTAGCAGGCCTCAAAACCACAAAGGGCCTCCTGCCGGTGCCTTATCATCAAATTTATTATTTATAATAACATTAGCATGATTGATTGATTAAACATCGAGCCCCCCAGAACATAATGGAATATAGTAACAGAAAGTAACGGGTAACAGACTCGAGCAAAACAACCTAAGCATGCTAGTGAGACACGGGCTCAAACAAAAGGTTATAGGTATGGAGGTGAGGCAATATCAGGGTTAAAGGATACATGTGATAGGTTCGTAACAGAAGCAACTAATCATAGGGCTAGCAGAATAGACAACCGAAAGTATCGGTAACCAATGTTGAAAGTAACACGATGGTTCATGTGAGTGATAACTTGCCTGCAAAACCCAGTAGCCTGGTACTGAGCTAGATCCTTAGAAGGGGTGTCGTAAGTATCCTCGGTCTCAACGTCGTCGCGTATCCGAGAAGAAGCAAACAAACAAGACCGAAATATAAACAATCAATAACATGGCATAGTGCACAAACATGGGATGATGCATGACCATTTAATTGATTCATAGAAATAAACTAGTTGACAAGATAGCAACATGATTAGATGGACCCATATGCAATTGGATTGCATATGGAAAGCCCATGAATTATGGTTGAATTAATTGTTTTACAACTAATCAACTTGTGTAAGTGAATTAGCATGATGCATGGATGAGGAAAACAGCAAAATAACAACAATAGAACCAAATGGAAATAAGGTTTACCAAGTTTAGAAATTCATTTATTAAGTTAGGAAATTTTGGTTCCTTAAAGGTGTCACACAAACATTTGTTGTTTTCACCAAGTTTAATTTTTCAAAATAGATAACAAAGTTCATATTTGAAAAGAACACCAAATTTTAGGTGGAATACATGTTTCACTTGTTGAAAAAGGATTTCAAATAAATTATTTATGAATTAAACAAGTTTAAGCAAGAATTAAATGAATTTAATTCAAACATGAACTTATTTGAATTTTTAATTGTCCAAATCATTAACCCAAATTCATATTTCAAAAGTTTATACTTTTATGGTTTGAAAACATATTTTGCATGTTCAAAAATAATTTAATTTGAGCAAGTTATGAATTTAGCAAATTTAAATGATTTAAACAGGGTTTAAATTATTTAAGCAATTTTAATTATTCAAACCATGAAACAAAATTTATAGTTGAAAAGGTGGTTTAATTTTGCATGGAAAACATATTTCATTTGTGGAAATTGGATTTAAAATGAGCAAGTTATTATTTTGGCAATTTTAAATGCATTAAACAAGAAACAGTTGTTTTCAGCAATTTAAATTATTCAAAACAGAGAACAAAATTTATATTTGGAAAGTACATGAAAAGTTTATTGGAAAACATATTTAGTTTGTGGAATTTGGAATTTTTATGAACAAGTTATGAATTTGGCAAGTTTAAGTGAATTTAACAAGTTTTCAAATATTGCACCAATTTAAAATATTCAAAACAGTAAAAAAAATTTATATTTGGATAGAACATTTAATTTGGGACAGAAAACATATTTAAAAAGTTAAAATTGGAGTTAAAATGATTTTCTTATGCAATTTACAAGATTTGGGGTAAATCTGCCATTTTTAACTTATTAGGGACTTGGAAAATATTTTTACAGGGGCTAGAATTAATTACCAGGGGCCTATGTGTGATTTGCTGGAAGTTCCTGTACCAAAACATTGCAAAATAAAAGGTGGTTTTATTTTGCAGGGGGTGGGATTCGATCCCCCCACCTCCTGGCTGCGCAAGGGGTGCCTAACCAGTGGGCTGTGCTGCTGTTTGTGACAGAATAGGCAGATCGGGGTGGATAAGGTGTGGTTGCGCGCTGCTGTAACTGAATTTTTGCAAGTAACTGAACATGTCCCTATACCGATCGCTGAAGCACAGCGATGGAGGCCGATCGCTTCCGATGCGTGCTCGCCGGAGAGGGACCAACCGTGGGGGGTGCGGGCTCGCGGGAGGAGAAGGGAGAGGGAGGAGAGGTAGCGATGGGGGGGGGGGGAGGCCTCACCTCGATGGCCTCGAGCAGGAGGGGGTCGGGGCGGATGCAGGGCAGCAGTAGGGAGGCGGACCGGCGAAAGGAGTGGACGGCGCCGGCGGTGGGAGGCCTCCCGGCCGGCGCCGAGGGGGTGGAGAGGGAGATGGAACCCTGGGGGTTCCATTCCCATGCTCACCGCGGCCGGAGGGGGGCTCCCTCGCCGTCGATCACCGGAGCAAGGTGGGGCTTCGGGTGAGGTGATGGTGCAGGGAGTTTCAGAGATTTCAGAGCAGAGGAGAGGAAGGAAGAAGGTGGCGGGGTGGAGGATGAGTAGGGCTAGCGTTTAGGTTAGGCAGAGAGGGAGGAGGTGGTCTTATGGGGGGAGAGCTGGGTACGGCAGGGAATCGAGCGGAGGAGGAGATGATCGTGTGGAGGAGCTGCTGTCGTACAGGGAGGATGACATCACGGGGAGGAAGATGACAGGGGGGAAAAGGGTATTGGGCTTCTAGGGGGAATTGGGCTGGGGGAGAAATAGATGGGGTGGGCTGCCTCTCTCCTCACCCCTCTCTTTCTCTTTTTTTTTGCTTTGTTATTATTATTTTTGCAGAAATAAAAATGGAAGCAAATGATAAGTTTTAGGGTAGAAAGAATTAGGGGAAAAATTTTAGGTTGCCTATTTAAGTAATAGCAACAGTTTGCAAATTTTGTTTTTTTTCAAAATGATCAAAATAAAAAGGTGGTTTGGAATTTAAGTCAAATTTGGAGGAATTTGATTATTGATTGAATTATTGGAAACAAAAATTTAATTAGTTTGAACCTTTAGTTTAAGATGGAAACAATTGCTTAAAATTGTTGTGGTAATTTTCATTATTGCAAAAAGGTGGCTGTTTGGTAAATGTGATTTGAATTTGGAATGAAATTGATTGAAATTTGTGGTTGAGTGGTTATTGGAACACTATTTTAATTATGGTGATCAAATGATTTTAATTGGAAACAAAAGATTGATTTGTTTTGCAATTTTCATAACTTTCAACATGGTTGTTGTTTGGGAGAAAAACATAATTGAATTTGAGAAGGGTTTGATATTAAATGAATTTTTGATAGAAACAAAACAACAGTTTTGAAATCACACTTTCATGGAAACAATTGATTGTTTTATTTTGAAATATTCATTTGGAAATTGTAACATCACAAGGATGAAACAAAAGGTTTGAATTTTGGTTTGAAATTCAAATAGAAAACAAATGAAAACAGTTGGAAAACAAAAGGAAAACAAGCAAAACAATTGCAATCAACATGATGCCATGATGCAAAACATAAAATAACAGAGAGCAAAACATTCTAAAGGCTATTTTTCAGACTTGGGATGTTACAAAACGCCCCCCTTGAAGGAATCGCGCCCCGAGATTCCTACTGAGAAAAGAAAAGGCCCGGAAACTTCTTGGGAAGATCCTCTTGAGCTGTGACACGTGAAACACATCGTGCACCTTGGATAGTTTCTGGAATTTCAAAACGATAGGTATTCCTGGCAACTCTTCTGGAAAGATGTCAGGGAATTTGGAAACCACCAGAACATTTTCAAGTAAAAGGAGAGGTTTTTGTATTGAGGGTGTATAGCTGAATAAAATTTGATTCATTTGGAGAATATACTATCTGGAATGTGGTGCTTCAGGAATGCTTCCTCGAAACAACCCCAGGTGATAGGAATGCCAGCTCTCATAGCCTCGAAGTTTTCGAAACAACAACAACCTTTCTGGCTAGATAGACTTGATATTTGGGAAGTTTTGATTAGACGCCGGTAGAAAAATTGAAGTGGAAAACAACAACAAGATTTCAACGGACGAAAAGGATGTTGAGAAGAACAGGATAACGAAGCAACACCGGAAAAAACGAGACTAAAAACTCCTGAGGTACTACGGAAAACCCATCCGGGCTTCTAAAGGATCAATATCTACTGCTTAAGGAATAGAGGATCTGCTTCCGGGGCTTACACGCCTCCGTTCTCAATCATGAGTAGGCAACATGATAAATCATGTCACAACCACCTCCATTCCTATGGTCTAGTAGATATAACCATCCTAGAGAAACCAGAATTCGTAAAATCCTAACTTGAAAATTTAGATGAGAAGGGAAAAACAACGTTGCACTTCCTTACCAGAAAAGGGAGGGTGGGTGGGGAAAGAAGAAAAAGAACATAATTCCTACTCTCACGTTTCATTTTTCCTATATAGCTACAAAATAGTTTCTAGACTCAACTGCGACCAGTAAAAAGGGATCCTACAGGCAGACAGGCTCTGATACCATTTGTCGCACCCGGACTTCTAGAGGATACTCGCCGTTCCGTTGAACAGTAGTAGATTGGATTACGGGGCTTACCGGCACCCGCGTCCTCTTACGAGTAGGCCAACACACGTATGTGTGACAACCAACCCCTATCTGTTCAGCGTCGACGTAAACTATCCCGTAGAAATCAGGATACTTCCATTGACGTACTTCAAAACATACACACATGGTACGTCAACGGCATTGGAACAAGTGATATCACAACAGATCTCTACGACACAAAAGATTGAAATAAGTTGCAAATGGCTCTCACTAGAGCAGAGATAGCAAATACAATCATCCAGAGGACACATGTCCCAACAATTCATCATTACATCACAGCGGAAGCATTCAACATGTCTGAGTACAGACAAGAACCAAATAGGCCTAAGAGGCCGGAAACGAACAGACGGAGCCCATCCACGAAGTCTCGGATCCTGCCCGGGTCCGCTATCTACTCGTCAGCAGTCTCGTCATACTCCACGTAGTAGCCACCATGTAGATCCTCGGAAACGTCGTCTGCGGAAACCACAGCCCCAAAGGGGTCAGTACATAAACGTACTGGCAAGCAAGACTCACAGTTCACCAAAGTGTAACCCGTCAACACCAAGCACAGATGCTTTGGGTCAACGGAAGAAAGGGGATATAAAGGATGCTGCAGCTGGCTGCTCTAAACAACTACAGAGTTTCTACCACTTCCGGCTACCAGAAAGGAGATAAGATCGTGTATCGTAACCAACCTATCAACTAACCTCAAACAAACCCATCCTGGATCTCGCCCCTTATCCAAAGAAGCAATCCGAGGATAACTCACACAGTTGAATTAATGATGGTTCATATTATTGTGTCAATAAGCCTATTACTAGTCAAGTTGTTAATCATTGGGTGTAAGGTTGTTAATCATTAGGTTTAAGTTGTCCTGAGTACTTGTTAGCCAGTACTTTCACCAAGTAATCCATAACCGCGGAAAACACGGCTTCTCGAGAAGATTATCCCTGCAGGGTTGCACCAATTTGGCCGTACACGTATGAATAACCCGCCAGATGGAAAGGCCCTTCCACCAAGCGGGGCACTCAACACAACTCAACTCTTCTTCGCATCAAGCCCAAAGCACCTTGGGCGCACGGCTAATCAAGCCCAGAAGAAAATGGACCCTCATAGCACTCTAAGACCGTGTCCCCCTATATGCCGACTACAAAAGTTCCACCCGGGTACCAAGGGCTCGCAAGATCATGCATGCAGCAAATGGAAAACCCGAACTAAATGAGGCGATTTGGACGAGATGCGAATCGAGTCAAATTGAGGGGGGCGCCCATACTTGCTTCCCACATACGGGTAGTGCGCTCATCATGGATCAGTAGACAAGACCCTTTTCCTATTAGGGTCGACACTAGCAGGCCTCAAAACCACAAAGGGCCTCCTGCCGGTGCCTTATCATCAAATTTATTATTGATAATAACATTAGCATGATTGATTGATTAAACATCGAGCCCCCCAGAACATAATGGAATATAGTAACAGAAAGTAACGGGTAACAGACTCGAGCAAAACAACCTAAGCATGCTAGTGAGACACGGGCTCAAACAAAAGGTTATAGGTATGGAGGTGAGGCAATATCAGGGTTAAAGGATACATGTGATAGGTTCGTAACGGAAGCAACTAATCATAGGGCTAGCAGAATAGACAACGGAAAGTATCGGTAACCAATGTTGAAAGGAACACGATGGTTCATGTGAGTGATAACTTGCCTGCAAAACCCAGTAGCCTGGTACTGAGCTAGATCCTTAGAAGGGGTGTCGTAAGTATCGTCGGTCTCAACGTCGTCGCGTATCCGAGAAGAAGCAAACAAACAAGACAGAAATATAAACAATCAATAACATGGCATAGTGCACAAACATGGGATGATGCATGACCATTTAATTGATGCATAGAAATAAACTAGTTGACAAGATAGCAACATGATTAAATGGACCCATATGCAATTGGATTGCATATGGAAAGCCCATGAATTATGGTTGAATTAATTGTTTTACAACTAATCAACTTGTGTAAGTGAATTAGCATGATGCGTGGATGAGGAAAACAGCAAAATAACAACAATAGAACCAAATGGAAATAAGGTTTACCAAGTTTAGAAATCCATTTATTAAGTTAGGAAATTTTGGTTCCTTAAAGGTGTCACACAAACATTTGTTGTTTTCACCAAGTTTAATTGTTCAAAATAGATAACAAAGTTCATATTTGAAAATAACACCAAATTTTAGGTGGAATACATGTTTCACTTGTTGAAAAAGGATTTCAAATAAATTATTTATGAATTAAACAAGTTTAAGCAAGAATTAAATGAATTTAATTCAAACATGAACTTATTTGAATTTTTAATTGTCCAAATCATTAACCCAAATTCATATTTCAAAAGTTTATACTTTTATGGTTTGAAAACATATTTTGCATGTTCAAAAATAATTTAATTTGAGCAAGTTATGAATTTAGCAAATTTAAATGATTTAAACATGGTTTAAATTATTTAAGCAATTTTAATTATTCAAACCATGAAACAAAATTTATATTTGAAAAGGTGGTTTAATTTTGCATGGAAAACATATTTCATTTGTGGAAATTGGATTTAAAATGAGCAAGTTATTATTTTGGCAATTTTAAATGCATTAAACAAGAAACAGTTGTTTTCAGCAATTTAAATTATTCAAAACAGCAAACAAAATTTATATTTGGAAAGTACATGAAAAGTTGATTGGAAAACATATTTAGTTTGTGGAATTTGGAATTTTTATGAACAAGTTATGAATTTTGCAAGTTTAAGTGAATTTAACAAGTTTTCAAATATTGCACCAATTTAAAATATTCAAAACAGTAAACAAATTTTATATTTGGATAGAACATTTAATTTTGGATAGAAAACATATTTAAAAAGTTAAAATTGGAGTTAAAATGATTTTCTTATGCAATTTACAAGATTTGGGGTAAATCTGCCATTTTTAACTTATTAGGGACTTGGAAAATATTTTTACAGGGGCTAGAATTAATTACCAGGGGCCTATGTGTGATTTGCTGGAAGTTCCTGTACCAAAACATTGCAAAATAAAAGGTGGTTTTATTCTGCAGGGGGTGGGATTCGATCCCCCCACCTTCTGGCTGCGCAAGGGGTGCCTAACCAGTGGGCTGTGCTGCTGTTTGTGACAGAATAGGCAGATCGGGGTGGATAAGGTGTGGTTGCGCGCTGCTGTAACTGAATTTTTGCAAGTAACTGAACATGTCCCTGTACCGATCGCTGAAGGACAGCGATGGATGCCGATCGCTTCCGATGCGTGCTCGCCGGAGAGGGACCAACCGTGGGGGGTGCGGGCTCGCGGGAGGAGAAGGGAGAGGGAGGAGAGGTAGCGATCGGGGGGGGAGGCCTCACCTCGATGGCCTCGAGCAGGAGGGGGTCGGGGCGGATGCAGGGCAGCAGCAGGGAGCGGACCGGCGAAAGGAGTGGACGGCGCCGGCGGTGGGAGGCCTCCCGGCCGGCGCCGAGGGGGTGGAGAGGGAGATGGAACCCTGGGGGTTCCATTCCCATGCTCACCGCGGCCGGAGGGGGGCTCCCTCGCCGTCGATCACCGGAGCAAGGTGGGGCTTCGTGTGAGGTGATGGTGCAGGGAGTTTCAGAGATTTCAGAGCAGAGGAGAGGAAGGAAGAAGGTGGCGGGGTGGAGGATGAGTAGGGCTAGGGTTTAGGTTAGGCTGAGAGGGAGGAGGTGGTCTTATGGGGGGAGAGCTGGGTACGGCAGGGAATCGAGCGGAGGAGGAGATGATCGTGTGGAGGAGCTGCTGTCGTACAGGGAGGATGACATCACGGGGAGGAAGATGACAGGGGGGAAAAGGGTATTGGGCTTCTAGGGGGAATTGGGCTGGGGGAGAAATAGATGGGGTAGGCTGCCTCTCTCCTCACCCCTCTCTTTCTCTTTTTTTTTTTGCTTTGTTATTATTATTTTTGCAGAAATAAAAATGGAAGCAAATGATAAGTTTTAGGGTAGAAAGAATTAGGGGAAATTTTTTAGGTTGCCTATTTAAGTAATAGCAACAGTTTGCAAATTCTGTTTTTTTTCAAAATGATCAAAATAAAAAGGTGGTATGGAATTTAAGTCAAATTTGGAGGAATTTGATTATTGATTGAATTATTGGAAACAAAAATTTAATTAGTTTGAACCTTTAGTTTAAGATGGAAACAATTGCTTAAAATTGTTGTGGTAATTTTCATTATTGCAAAAAGGTGGCTGTTTGGTAAATGTGATTTGAATTTGGAATGAAATTGATTGAAATTTGTGGTTGAGTGGTTATTGGAACACTATTTTAATTATGGTGATCAAATGATTTTAATTGGAAACAAAAGATTGATTTGTTTTGCAATTTTCATAACTTTCAACATGGTTGTTGTTTGGGAGAAAAACATAATTGAATTTGAGAAGGGTTTGATATTAAATGAATTTTTGATAGAAACAAAACAACAGTTTTGAAATCACACTTTCATGGAAACAATTGATTGTTTTATTTTGAAATATTCATTTGGAAATTGTAACATCACAAGGATGAAACAAAAGGTTTGAATTTTGGTTTGAAATTCAAATAGAAAACAAATGAAAACAGTTGGAAAACAAAAGGAAAACAAGCAAAACAATTGCAATCAACATGATGCCATGATGCAAAACATAAAATAACAGAGAGAAAAACATTCTAAAGGCTATTTTTCAGACTTGGGATGTTACAGGGAAGGTCTAAGCAGTTTGTATGTTTTGCTACTTCAGTATGTAGTAGCAGTTCCAGGCACATTCCATGTGTCCACTCATGATTGTAGGATCAAAGAGATAACTTATGTGTGAAGTTGATCTATTGTTGCATGCCAATATCAGATATTGGGGTATGAAATAGGTCATAGATGTCTCCATTAGTATGGCATTCAATAGCTTCTTTCAGTGAGATATTATCATGTTTAGCATAGGAGCAGAGTTGTGGATATTCTCTGACAAAGGTAGTATCATCCCACAGTGCTCTCCATAATCCAATAGTGTCCCCAATACCAGGCTTGCATTTAAAATGTTCCATGAACTTATCCAATATAGAGAGGCAATCTTTCCACCAAAATGAGCCACAAAGTCCATTAGTGTGAGGAAATTTTTCTCCTTGATAATGTGCTTGCCAAAACAAGTTGACCCATGGGATGTCTTGCTTATTCATGAATTTGTATAGATATTTCATCATAAGTGCAGTATTCTGGGTTCTAAGATCAAGAAAACCAAGACCACTTGCCTTTTTAGGTTCACAAACATTATCCCATTTGACAAGACATTTACGCCTTTTTTGAATGTCCTTACTAGACCATAAGAAACCTCTGGATGATTTTTCAATATGTTCAATGATATCAATAGGCAATTTCAGTGTACACAGAGGAAAGTTGGGTATGGCTGTGATAATGAATTTTACAACAATGAGTCTTCCATCATAGGATAGGGTATCAGCAATACCAATAAATCTTCTGCCAATTCTTTCAATGATGCCAATAAAATCATCAATCCTAGGTTTAGTGGTACCCATTGGCAGTCCAAGATAAGTGAAAGGCATAGTTTCAGTTTTGCAACCAATAGTGTTGGCAAGTAAAGTACATTGCTCATTGTTTATATTGATTGGTGCAATAGATGTTTTATGGTAATTCGCCTTGAGTCCAGTGGAGGAGAAAATTTTGTCGAGAAGGCCTTTGAGATACAATAGTTGTGTGACATCAGCTGGCATGATGATAAAAGTATCATCAACATATTGTATAATGAGATAATCCATGTTTAAATTGTGCTCCATAGGTGTAGACATAAATCTATCCTACCAAGCTTTGTCGACTGCATATTGTAATAATTCAGAAGCAGCCACAAATAGAAGTGGGGAAAGTGGATCTCCTTTTCTAACACCTCTCTTGCAATGGATGGTCTTTCTTGGAACCCCATTGAGTAGGATAGATGTGGATGCAGAATTGAGTATGTTATTGATCCATCCAATCGATTTACTGCCAAATCCCAAGTGCATATGAATGATAGCAGAATATTCTACTTTATCAAATGCCTTTTCAAAATCAATTTTAATAATAATGGTTTCCTTCTTGGATTTATGACATAGATGAATGTATTCAAAAGCCCATGCAAGAAAATCTTGAATGGTTCTCTTTCTGATGAAACCATATTGGTTTTTGTGAATGATAGGGATAATGATGTCTTGTAGTCTGTTGGCTAGTATCTTGGTGAGGATCTTAAGTGATATGCTGACCATGGAAATTGGCATATAATCATTCACTCTTTCAAGGTATTGGAATTTAGGAATAAGAGCTATGAATGCAGTATTAATACTCCTCAAGTCTAAATTCCCATAGTAAACTTCCTGGCATAGTTTATAAAACTGCTCTTTAATAATGGGCCAACAGTTTTTCATAAATGCACCATTGAAACCAACAGGTTCAGGTGATTTTTCATAAGACATATTAGCAATAACATCATCAATTTCCGTGCTAGTAAATGGAGCTTCTATGGTTGTGAATTGATTCAACAATAGGGGGTTGCATACGTACATGACTCATACATTCCATGAACATAACAAATGAACTAATTTTTTGTGTGTTTTTCAAATAAGGAGAGTATAAACTGATACATAACTAAAAGTAAAGCTAATGAGAAACTCACAACCAAACAAGTTTAAAGGAACCTCCCCGAGCTTAGATGATTGCAAGATATAAAACAAGATAAAATAAATCTAAAGTCTAGTGCAGACAAGAACAGAAACTTAAGGGCTACACTCACCGTCAACAGTGCCAGAAAAGTACTTGAAAAACCCCAAGAGTAGGGTATCACTATAGTACCTCTCAATGTGGAAGTAGGCTATCGATTCGCAGGAGAAAGAAGGAAAAGTTATCTATTCCCTTCAACTAAAGTGTCACAAGTTTTAGTTGATTATCCACTAAACAATTTTAAAGAACAAGATGGTTGATTTAATGGATGGAAGTTTAATGTAACAAAACACGAATGTAAAAGTGTCCCAATCCTCTTTAATTCAAGAGGACAAGATAACGTTTTTCTCTTATAGGAACAATGGACATGGGTTCATGGGGTCACTCAATCCTCTCTCTCCCATCTATGGTAATTATCATGTTATAGATAAAAAGTACACACAATTATCATGCTTTAATGGTAAAATCCTTTGACGGCTACATGTCCTAACTCACATAGTTGAAAGAAATAATCATTTGTGTTGCTAGGCCACCCTCGTAAGGCTAGCGTGGTTTGCTGTCACTCTGATGCGCATAGATGTACGCTCGTTGGGAGACCCCAAGAGGAAGGTATGAAGAGCACAACAACAAGTATTCCCTCAGGAAGAAACCAAGGTTTAATCGAGTAGGAGAAATAAATCACTTATAAAAGTTATTGGCAGCTGATGTTGGCAGGGAAACTACTAGGCTCAGCAGGAACATGGAATCTACACACAACACAACCAAGCTACTCTGCCCCAACGAAACAGTGAGGTTGTCAATCTCACCAGTTTTGCTAACACAAAGGATTAGATGTATAATGTGGAAAATACTTGTTTGCAGTAAATGAAAAGAGAACAATGATGGCAGTGAATGAAAGGAAAACAATGGTTGCAGTAGGTGTATTATTAGTGTAAAAGAATGGACCGGGGTGATACGTCTCAAACGTATCCATCATTTCTGATGTTCCATGTTTTTTTCAGGCCATATGCTACATGTTTCTTATACACTTTGTGTCATTTTTATGGATTTTTATAGGATTAACCTATTGAGAAGATGTGACAGAGCCAGTTCCTTTTTTTTTGGTTTCAGAAAAGTTGTTATGGAAATATTATCGGAATTGGATGAAACAAAGCCCAGAAGTCATAGAAATCTGTCACGCACACGGAGTCGAGAGGAGGCCCAGAGGGGGGCCCTGGAGGCCCTACACCACAGGGCCGCGCTCCCCCTGGCCGCGCCTGGAGGTGGTGTGGGTCCCTTGGCCACACACCGACGTTGTCCTCACTCTTATTTAAGCTCCTCCACGGGTTAACCCTAAACACCCGAGCCTTTTCCACAAAAAAGATCAGTAGCCGCCGTCATCATCAACCATAGTTAGGGAGGGTTCTGGAGCTCTACCTGGCACCCTGCCGGGAGGGGAGTTCATCACCGGAGGGCTCCTCATCACCATGCCTGCGTACGGAGTGATGCGTGAGTAGTTCATCCCTAGACTACGGGTCCATATCAGTAGCTAGGTGGTTGTTATCTCCACTTTATGCCTCATGTTTAGATCTTGTGAGCTGCCTAAAATGATCAAGATCATCTTATTGTAATGCTACATGTTGTGTTTGCTGGCATCCGATGAATGTTGATATCTATGTCCAATGATTATCAATCTATCATGTTCTTTCATGTGTATGTCATTTATGATCTTGCATGCTCTCTGTTACTAGTAGATGCTTTGGACAAGTTGATGCTTGTAACTCCAAGAGGGAGTATTGTCGAATCTGCGTATCGGCAATTCCCTTAGGTGAACCTATAGGGTTTCGAATAGGAGAACCCATGAGCGCTGGTGACGATCGTCGGCTAGACAGGGGGCACGATTTACCCAGGTTCGGGGCCCTCGTAGAGGTAAAACCCTTACTCCTGCCTCTGTCGATATGTATTATCGAATAGATCGGTTACAATGGTGGTTGCTCAAGTCGAGAGTACGATCTCGAACTCAAGGCTTTGGTGGTGCGGTATTGCTTGGTCCTCCTCCGGTGGTTCTCCTGGCCTTATATAGATGGCCAGGTCTCAAACCCTACCCGGGGAGGATTCAAACTCTAACCCTATGTCGGTTACAAGTTTCCTATCTTAGCCCGCACGGCATTGCGGGTGGGCTTCAAGTGGGCCTTCAAGAATACTCCAAGGGCTTCCCTTCTTGGGCTTTAACCTTGGGCCTAGGACCGGTTTATCCTTACGCGCAGGGTCCAAGGTCCATCCCTTCGTCAGTAGCCCCCGAGCGTTTGCTCGATTGGGATTTTTCCAGTCGAGTAGACGGTCAGATTCTTCGTCTTGCTTTCCTTCGGATAACCATTATGGTCGTTTTCCGTTTGGAGGGTTTATACCCTGTGAAATGAGCTTTTTATACCCCGAGCATCGAGTGATGAAAGTGCCTGTGTTTTATGGCTGTTTTTCGCAGAAGGATGTGGCGCAGCAGCTCGGCTCTCCCGAAAGATCAGGGCCAATTAATTGCAACTAGGGCAAAAACAGTTCTGGCCTATACAGATTCGAGACCTCTGACTCGAACCCGATGAGGTGATCATTGCGACTGGGTCGTGGAGGTCTTACCGAGTCGAACTTAACCTATGGGGGGTACCCGGCGCGTCCGCTAGGATTTTTCTTGGTGTTGTTGACACGGAATTATACCAGAGGACGCAGCTTGAGTGCGGTTCCAGGCCCTCAAGAGAGATCTTTTGGGTCTTACCTTCACATTCGAAAGAATATGGCATCCGGATGTGCCTAGTCGGCTGAACAATCCAGGTCTGTGATGTGTAGACATCGCGTGATGGAGTGGCAGGATCTGCACACCCATAGAATTTTAGGTCCGTGGTTTCCTAAGTAAGAAAACCAAGCTATTTTTGTCCATACGAAAGAGTTTTCGTGTTTGGATTGTTGTGCCCATACGAAAGAGTTTTCGTGTTTAGGGTCTTGTCTCTCTTGTGAAAGAAATTTCACGTCACAATTTGTTCATACGAAGTTATTTCGTGTTTGGAGCTTTCATTCGAAAGATTTGCCAGCTTGATCATGTATGGTATGACGTCATGGTGCACTTTATCCTCCCGATGGGACGTGACGGAGCGAGAACAGAAGTGTTGGCCCACCTTGTCAGCTTTTTGACCGGAAACGAGACGTCGTTCCCGGTTTTTACGCAAACTGTGCGCAGTAAATGCGCACGATCTACTGTTAGGATCGTGGCACGAAACAGCATCCGCCGCCCTTTTGTTTCGCCTTCGCACGCGGTAGACGCGATGGATGCCACGTGGCTCAGCGAACAGTCAGGACCAGGTGGCTCTGTGTATAAATATAGGGCTTAGGTGAAACAGTGAAGATTTCCCCAGCCTTCGTCTTCCTCATTCTTCGTCTTCCTCGTTCTCTACTCCTTCTCTCCTCGAGCTCGCACCAGCGTCAATGGCAGGAGGCAAGAAGCGCGGCGCTGCCGTTTCTTCATCGAGGGCGACAGAGGAAGTTCCCGCGCCACCCGCACCGCGCTCGGGCGACTGGCGTTCGCCCAACACCACAAACAAGACCATCAAGGAGACGCAACGGGAGGGGTTGCTGCCTCTGGAAGCTGACAAGCGGGTGCGCCTCGGCAAAAAGTAGGAGGTACCCAATCCCCGCGCGAATGAACGCGTGGTTTTTGCAGACCACGTATCCCGCGGGCTCTCCTTTCCTCTTCACCCCTTCCTCGTGGCGTTACTGTATGTCTATGGCATACAGCTCCACGATCTGCCTCCGAATGCAGTGAATCACATCTCGTGCTTCATTGTATTGTGCGAGTGCTTCTTGGGCATTCACCCACACTGGGGCCTTTGGAAGGCCCTTTTCAAGGTGCGCGCCTTCCGCGAGAAATCGCGGGTAGAGGCTGAGCCGGGCGAACCGCTGCGCACCGGCGGCTTCGGAATCCAGGCGAAGTCGGATAGCAGCTACTTCGGGATGCACTTCATCGATTCTGCCCAAGGGTGGAGAAAGAAGTGGTTCTACTTCACCGACAACAGCACGGATGGAGTCCACGAGTTCCACCCATTCGCTGTTCTGAAGAGGCGGAAATCCTGGGCGCATAAGTTGTCGGCTGAAGAGAACCAGGTTGTCACCCCGCTAATCGCCAAGGTGTCCGCCCTTCGGGACCAAGCCGCTGGCGTTATGTTGAACGGGCTGCACTTGGCGAGCATTTTCCTCAAGCGCAGGATTCAGCCCCTGCAGGACAGGCCTTCCACGATGTGGGAGTACCAGGGTACTGAAGACCCTAGTCACGTGAGCCGCGAAGAACTCTCGAATGCCGAATTCGAGAAGAAGATCGCGGCCATCACCATCTTGAAGGTGGGTGAATGCTTCCCCGACTGCACTGTCGCAGCCTTTGAGGCGTCAAGGCCTCCACCACCCGAAGTAAGTTTGTGCTTTTCTTTGACTTCGTTTCTTTCTTGTTTTGAAAATCTTGTCGACTGAAATTTTTCCTCCCTTTTCTTCTGTCTTCTTTTCGTAGAGCTTAGCCGTGGCCACCTGCTACCCGCCCACGTCTGGAGAGGAAGCCTCGTACTTGTTGGCGAGTAACTTGATGGTCCAGCCGACACCAGCGTTGCTAACGCCTCGTCGAGTTCCGAGCACAACTCCTCGGATGACGCGGAGAAGTCGGGCAGCGATCTCCTCCATCGGAAACGCCATCGAGTGGAGAACGATGAGGCCACCTCCAAGGATAACTCCTTGGATAAGGAATCACCCGGGAAAGGGCCTCTCATCGTGACTCCGCTACACACGCGCGCCCCTTCTCCTTCATTTCCTAATATCCAAACCGCCTGGAATGCGAACATGTTGGATGACGAAGATGACGACGAGTAAGTCTTTTTTCTTGTTCTTAGTCGAACATTCTCTTTTGCGCCTTTTGACGTATTGTATTCATGGTAGTCTGCAAGCTATCAGCCCTGGTCGATTCGTCTCTTCCCTTCCTCTCGAAAAGAGGAAGAGAGCTGCAGCTGCGGGTGGGACCCCGACCGCCGACACCGTTCAGAATTCACCGCCTGCAGCTCCTACAATGGCGACTACGAAATACAGAATCCCTAGTTTTGCTGCCGGGGCTTCGACTCCAAAGGAAGTGTCGGGTAGCTCAGCGGATCCCCTCTCCTTAGCTCAAGGCCAGGTAAATCTTGCTGCTTTCTTCTTCAAACTGTACTCCGTTAATTTGGATTTTTTATCGGGTGCACGGCAGTGCTCCCAATGGGAGTAGCCCCCGAGGCTGTAGTTGATCGTATGCGATTGGCTACAGGCTCAAAGATGTAAACTTTATCCCTTCTTCTTGCTTTATCGGGTGCACGACAGTGCTCCCGATGGGAGTAGCCCCCGAGGCTATACTCGAATGTTTGCAATCGGGTATAGGCTCAATATTTTCCTTCTCCGATTCTTCTATCTTCTTGTTTTTGCAGTCACTCCTTGATTCCCTTGTGGCTGTTGGCCGCCGCGTTATTCTGGCCGAAACAGAATGCGGGACTCTTCGATTGGATCGCGATCGACTAGTCGCCGAAAACGGGCTCCTTCGAAGTAAGTTTATCGCCTCCTTCTATCTCGTCTCTTCAGTTATGCCAATTTCAACGGTTCTGAAAACCCATTGCCGTGCAGCTCAAGTTGAATTTATGAAGGCCGAGAAGGCGGACGCCTCCACTCGGGCAAGTGCTCAGGAGGCTTAGTTGGCAGCTGCTCGACAGGAGCTCGAGTCCTCTCCCAAGCTGTCAACTGATCTCGAAGGAAGGCTTGCGAGCGCCCAGGACGCTCTAAAGAAGCTGGAGGAGGCTGGCACCAAGGCGGACTCCGACCTTGTCAACTTCCTTCGCCCTTTGGCCGAACGATTTGCGGGTAACCTGCATTTGGTCTTTTGTTGTCTTCCGAACGTCTAGTAGGTCCTTGGATTTTAATATTTCTCTCTGCAGGTCTTCTGGGCGTCCCGCTGGAGCTGCCTGGGGTCCAACGGGTGGATGCTTTTACCGATTCCTGTGCCCAACTCAAGAAGCACGCTGATGGGGTTTGCACCTTGATCGGCGATGCCATTCGAGTGCTGACGCAGCTTCACGGTCGTCTTCTGGTCGACGTTGTGTCTCCGCCGGCGCTGGGTGATCTTTTGAAGATTTTCTCGGAGGGCAACCTCCTTGACGCCTGCGCGGTTGCTCAGTCAGAGTCTGGGGCGAAGACTGCCATCCAGTTTGCGCTGGCACACGGAGTCACGGGCTTGGAGGAGGCATACTCGGACCTTCCTATCGATCCTTCTACGGGCAAAAAGGTAGAGCTTCATCGTTTTGGCGAGCCAGCTGGAGTCCTTGCCCGGAAGTTATTCGAGTTGTTCGCCCGTGCTAGCAGTAGGGGGAGCACTGCCGCGAGTGGCAGCACAACTGCAGCTCCTTAGTATATTTTCTTCGTATTCCGCTCTTTCGATTGTAATGAACCTTGGGATGTATTCCCGTATTTTCATCGTTTAATCGAAATGTCCTTCTGAGATGCTTCCTGTGACTGATTTGCTATGTGTTTCCTCCCAATGGGAGTAGCCCCCGAGCACCTGTCGAATAGGTGGTTGTTATATCTCGAATGGGGCATCTTATTCCTTCACTTTCCTTGTATTCTGCCAGGTAAACGGAGTTGCCACGTAATCTTTGGGTGGACTTGCTGCTCAAGCGAATCCTCTTGTTGCCGCTGTTGGTACCTTTGCGGGCCTCCGTGACCGTGTTGCGGATGGTGAGCGGAAACTAAAAGCTCTGCGTGGGGTAGCGGATGTAGCCAAGTCCAAACAGAAACTTGCGGTTGAACGTGAGCAGTTTGTGATGGATAAATTAGCAGTTGTCGCCAAGGATTTGCTCGTTAAGTAATCCAGCCCCCTAGCTTTCTGTGTCTTCTATCTCCCTTTGATCATGTACCTTTGTTTTTAGTTGTTCAGCCGGATGATAGGAGTGAGAAATAGTGGGTGGAAAACCACATCATTCAGGAAGCTGGCAGTTCAAAGCCCCATGCGAATAACTTTTGGTCCGATCGAGGCCGGGGTTTTGTGCTTGCTACCGTGAAGTCTCGAGTTATCCAGGCGAAGATTCTCGTGAGTTCTTTTCACGAAATTTTGATTGCCATGAATTCCGCTTTCTATCGGTTGGAGAGGGGTCCCAAAGATTGGAGCCATCTTCTCAGGATTTTCGGGCGAGAAGGAGAAATTCGCGAGTGTGTCCGCAATAAGATGATCTGCGGCTCGGTAGTGGCTCTTTCCTTCGCCCGGTTGTGGCATCCTGAAGTGAATTTCAACTCTGTAGCCAGGCTTCCTCATGGTCCAATCAACATTGTTCCCCATTATAGGGTTGTTCGACCTGCAGCAGAGGAAATCATTCGATTGACCTTCGAAGAGGTGGAACGGGTTTTGGCGGCTGAAAATACTCAGCGCCATGTGTAATTGTAGGATGTATGTATCCTGTCACTTTGTGTAGTTGTTTAAAAACTGTTGTAAGGTGTCTACCTTGTATATATAAAATTCTTCCTGTGATGCTAAGTTAGGCGTAGCCCCCGTGTGTTTGTGGGGTGTATACCTGTTATTTTTAGCATGTAAGGATGTAGAACGCGAGTAGATATGGTTGAAAAACCATGTATGTTATTGCAATGACTGAGAAGTCATGTGTTTTCTTTAGAGCTACAAGATGGCTAATATAGCCTTATTTGTATGAGTAAAGTAAATCTAGGGGTAGAATTTGCGAAGTTGTGCAACATTCCAAGGGTTGGAGTAGATGCCTCCAGTCGTCGGGTTCTTCAATCGATAGGCGCCACCTGGGATAACTTCGTATATTATGAAGGGTCCTTCCCATGGTGGCTCGAGCTTGTGTCCTTCCTTCTGCTTTAGCCGTAGCACCAGATCTCCTACTGCGAAGGCTCTGTGGCGTATTCGTCGACTGTGATAGTTTTGCAGCGACTGCTGGTATACTGCGGATCTTGCGAGTGCAATATCGCGTATTTCGTCGAGTGCGTCCATATCATCTGCGAGTGCCCTGTTGGAGGTTTCTTCGTTGTAAGAAACGACCCATGGGGCGCTGAACCTGACATCCTCGGGAAGGACTGCTTCAGCCCCGTATACCATGAAAAATGGTGTGTAGTTTGTGGATCGATTTGGAGTTGTGCGAAGGCTCCATAACATGGAGGGTAGCTCTTCTTCCCAATGTCCCGCTGCTGGGTGTAGGCGATCGAGTAGACGTTTCTTGATGCCAGCCGAAACTAATCCATTGGATCGTTCGACTTGGCCGTTGGTTTGCGGATGAGCAACTGAAGTGAATTTGAAGACGATTCCTTTTTCTTCGCAGAACTGCTGTGTTTCCTTTGCCGTGAAGTTACTACCATTGTCAGTAATGATATCGTGCGGTACTCCAAATCTGCATACGATGGAATTGAGGAATTTGACGGCGCATTGGGCGCTAGCCGAGGTTACTGGCATAGCTTCGATCCACTTTGTAAATTTGTCGACTGCGACCAGCAAGTGTGTGTATCCACCGTGTGTGGACTTGCGTAATGGTCCTACCATGTCCAGCCCCCATTGTGCAAAGGACCAGACGATGGATATCATATGTAGTTCCGTAGCGGGGGCGTGTGGTTTTGGTGCGAATCGCTGGCAGGCGTTGCACGTGTCGACCAGTTCCTTTGCGTCTCTGGCTGCTGTAAGCCAGTAGAATCCTGCTCGGAAAGCTTTTCCCATGATTGCTTTCCAGCTAGCATGATGTCCACAATCTCCTTGGTGGATGTCTCGCAGCAATTCCTTGCCATCTTCAGGTGTTATGCACCGTTGAAGTATGCCTGAGATGCTCTGCTTGTACAACTCGCCGTTGAGCACCCGAAAGGATTTGCCGCGTCTGATTATTTGTCGGGCCTCGCGGGGGTCTGCTGGGAGCTGTTTGGCGGACAAGTAGTCGAGGTATTTATGCGTCCAGACTGGCTCGACCAGAAAAACTTGTCGTGAAATATTATGAATGAGCTCGATGATAGCAATTTGCGTGCTGACCTCTGTTTCCAGTGCTGCGGGTGCTCCTGTAGTTTTCTTGACTTTGATTGATCGTCCGATCATCCGCTCGAAATATATTCCTGGCGGGATGGGTGTGTTTGTGGAACCCATGTTCGCCAGCCTGTCTGCTTCTTCGTTGCTGGATCTCGCAATGTGCTTCAGCTCGCATCCTTTGAAACTTCCTTCGAGTAGGTTGTACATGTCTCGATAGGCGACCATGTTCTCTGTAATAGCGTCGCACTCCTTCATTGTCTGTTGCACGATGAGATTGGAATCGCCATAGATCATTAGTCGGGTGGCTCCGCACGCAATTGCCATCTTCATCCCGTGCAACAAGGCCTCGTACTCGGCGTCGTTGTTTGATGCTGGATCGTCGGGTGGGAAGTCCAGTCGTAGGACGTACTGCAGCTTGTCTCCTCTGGTCGATATGAGGACGATCCCAGCTCCTGCTCCTTCGTTTCTCTTGGATCCGTCAAAGTACATGATCCAGTTACTCGTGTATTCTGGCGGCCCGGGTGTTTGTAGTTCTGTCCACTCGCTCAGAAACTCCACAAGTACCTGGGACTTGACAGAATTGCGCCCTGCGTAGATGATGTCCCAAGCGCCCAGCTCGATGCTCCATTTTGCTATTCTTCTGGATGCCATTGGGTTGTTCATGATTGTACCTAGTGAGGCATCATTAACCACTTTTATGGTATGTTCCTGGAAGTAATGTTTGAGCTTTCGAGCCGTGATAACAACTCCATATGCGAGCTTCTGGTAGTGGGGGTATCGTTGTTTGCATGGAGAGAGCACCTCGCTGATGTAGTATATCGGTCTTTGGACTCCATATGCCTTGCCCTCTTCAGGTTGCTCGACCACGATGGTCGTGCTGATGACCTGATTTGTTGCGGCTAGGTATAGGTAAAGTGGCTCCCTTTCTTGTGGTGTGGCGAGAATGCGCCTGCTCTGTAAGGATCGTTTCAGGTCTTCGAATGCCTGCTTAGCTTCTGGTGTCCACTCGAACTTATCCGTCTTCTTCAACAGCTTGTAGAAGGGTAGCGCCTGCTCGCCCAATCGTGCGATAAATCTGCTCAAGGAGGCTAGTCGCCTTGCAAGCTGTTGGACTCCGCGTAGGTTGGTGGGCTCCTTCATTGTCAAGATTGCTTGTATCTTCTCCGGGTTGGCTTCAATTCCTCTGGCGGATACCTGGTACCCGAGAAGTTGCCCTGCTGGGACGCTGAAGACGCATTTTATCGGGTTGAGCTTAATCCTGTATGCGTTTAGAGCGTCAAACGTTTCTCTGATGTCCTCGAGGAGTGTATCCTCCACTCGAGTCTTGATGACGATGTCGTCAACGTATACTTGTACGTTCTTGCCAATGAGCTTGGCAAGACATTTTTGCATGCAGCGCTGGTATGTTGCGCCTGCGTTCTTGAGCCCGAAGGGCATTGTCATGTAGCCGTCTACACCGTGAGGTGTGATGAATGCTGTCTTCTCCTCGTCTTCCTGCTTCATCCGGATCTGATTGTATCCCGATTAGGCGTCTAGGAAGGAGAGGCGTTGACAGCCTGAAGTGGAATCCACGATCTGGTCGATTCGTGGGAGGGGAAAGTTATCCTTGGGGCAGTGCTTATTCAGCGACGTGTAGTCAATGCACACCCGAAGGATGTTGGTGTTCTTCTTTGGGACCAGCACTGGGTTTGCTAGCCAAGTAGATATCTTGATTTCCCTGATGAATTTTGCTGCGAGCAATCGGTTAACTTCTTCTCCAAGCGCTTTCTGCTTGGGTTCTAAGAACCTTCGAGTGGTCTGCTTGATGGGATTTGCATCTTTGTAGACTTCGAGTGAGTGCTCGGCGAACTCCCTAGGTATTAATGGCATGTCTGAAGGCTGCCAGGCGAAAATTTCCCAGTACTCACGGAGGAGTTCGACGAGCGCGCTTTCCTATGCTGGCGAGAGGGTAGTTGAGACCATCGCTGTTTTCGCAGAATCTGTCGGGTGCACTTGATGTTTTCGAGTGTCGCTGTTGGCGCTGAATTCCAACTCTGGTGCATTTTTCTTTGTGAGGGGCATCACAGAGTGGTCCATGGTATTTGCTATCTCCTCTAGTTCTTCTTGCATCCCGAAATTTTTTGCGATCTCGTTGAACTCAATGTCGCACTTGTTGGACTTCTGGAAATCTCCATCGATGGTGATTACACCATATTCCCCGGGTAGCTTGAGCTTCAGGTACGCATAATATGGTACTGCCATGAATCTTGCGAACGCTGTCCGACCAAGAATAGCGTGGTACTGCGAGGGCCAGTCGACTACTTCAAAGTCGAGGAATTCTCTTCTGTAATTGCATCGATTGCCCAACACAACCTCTAGGTTGATTGTTCCGAGTGGACGGATCGCCTTTCTTGGAACTATCCCGTGGAAGGATGTTTCTGATTCTGCGAGTCCCTCCAAGTTCGTGTTCATCCGTAGGAGTGTATCCGCGTAGATGATGTTGATGCCGCTGCCTCCGTCCATAAATACGCGAACCAGTTCGTAATTACCAATTTGCGCTTGGATTACTAGGGCGGCGTGTCCTGGTCGATAGACTCGCGGGGGTGGTCTTCCATGGAGAAGGTGATCGATTTGTCTGCCATCTTCAAGTACTCGGGTGTTGTCGGTGGGGTTTGCACAGCCATGCATAGCTGTCGCGTATTTGTCTTCTGAGCTCTGCGGGATGGGCAGACTTTTTGTATCATCCCTAACTGTCCAGCCGGGTTCGGGTATGCGTTAGCTCCAGCGTTTGGGGCTGGTGGCGCAGGTAATGCGGCTAGCGCCATGTTCAGATTTCCTGGTGGAGGTAGGGGTTGTGGCGGCTGGAATCCTTGGTGTCCTCCTCCTGGAAGTGGCGGGTAATTTTGACTAGCTGCTGATCTACTTTTCTTCGAGAAGGCCTCGTGGATGTCGATGAACGTCCGGAAATCCTTGAGGAGGTGTGTTGCCTTGGTTTTGCCCGTGCGCTTATCTGTAAATAGATGTAGCGAGCAGTATGCGTCAAGGTCTTCCTCGTGAGTCTTGTCTTCAGCCTTTGGTTTCCATTCGCGACTTCCGCGGCGCCCACTATCGCGGTTTCGCGTGAATTCTGCCGCTACCATCTCTTCCCGATCGTCATGATCGTAATATTTCCTTCTTTTCTTTCGACCATGGCGGTCGTCCTCGGGTGCGGGTGACGATGTCCTATCGTTGCGCACTGAGTCTTCTCCATTAGCCCATATGTCGGCTATGACCATCAACTCTCCAATAGTCTTGGGTGCGGCTCGTCCCAGTTCTTCTCTGAAAGCAGTTCGTCGGGCGCCTTTTGCGAAGACCTCAACCGCTACTTCTTATGAGATGTTTCCCGCAGTGTTCCTGAGCGTGGTCCATCGCTGGATATACTCGCGAGTGGATTCACTGCTTTTCTGTTTACAGGCTCGCAGCTCCTCGATGGTTGCTGGTCTTTTGTAGGTGGCCTGGAAGTTTTTGCAAAAATCGAAGTGCAGATCATCCCACGATGCGTAACATGATCTTGGTCTTGCCTCCAGCCAGCTACGTGCTGCTCCTACTAAGTGTAGGTTGAGGTATTGCATGGCCGTGTTCTTGTTCCCACGTTGGCATTTTACTACCGTGAGGTAGTCGTTTAGCCATGACGAAGGTTCGAGTGAGCCATCGTACTTTGTCACTTCCGTGCTGAGCTTGAATCTCTTGGGTAGAGGTGCCTCACGGATGCTGCGGGCGAAGCACAGTGCGCCGCAGGTTTCGTCATCCGAAGATCCGGATGAGGAGCGCGCACGGTGCCTTGCTGCCCTATGTCAGACCTTGCGTTGTATCCTGGCTGATCACGATCGGTCTCTTTCCTTTGCTCCTTGCTGCGTTTTCGCGAGCGGCTGCTATGATGCTGATGGCTAGGTTGAGACTCCAAGTGCAGAGTGTGTAGCTAGTGGCAAGCCTTCTTCCCCACGAGGGTGACTCGAGGGTTTATATCGAACTCTTGGGGAGCCAGTATTTCAGCAGTTGTCTTCCAAGCTTCCTCCAGGATCCTGCAAACAAGTAGAGAATTTTGTGCCCTCAACCTCACCAAGTGGTTGTCAAGCACAAGGTGTGAGACTTCTAAATTGCAATGCAAAACTGAAAGTAAATGTGTAATAATTAAATCTACTACTAAATGCAAATGAGAAAATAAATATGCAATGGATTGTTTTTGTATTTTTGTGATGCAAGTGGTGATGGAGATAATGTAAATTCGAATTGGAGATGCAAGTAAAGTAAAGTGCAAGTAAAGTAAATTGCATCAAAGTAACTAGAGTGTTTTCTTATTATTAAAATAGGACCGGGGTTCATGGTTTCACACTTGCATTCTCTCAAATAAAGTGGTAGACGGTGGACATAAATAATTACATGTGAGATTACAATAACATGTTTAACATTGAGTACTTTCATATGGGCATCACGTCCTAGCATATAGATCTCTACGGTCATATTGATCCCTCTTATACTCCACCAAGATGCGAAATAAATCATAACACCTCGATAATTAAGGAAAAACCAGAGTATAGCTTTAAGCAATGTGACATGAAGTTGAAGTAAGAACTTTCTAGATCTAGTCATGGAGATTGATTAGTGTCACTCCAAATCCCCGGTAACAAGGTACTCCTTTTTATCCCTAGTGAGGTAACTAAGAAAGGTTTAACAAAACCTAAGTGGATCGCTGAACTTCTGTCACTTTCACAGCACTAGCCACCCCCCGTTACTCCAACTAATGCACCCATCACCCCACACACGCTCTCAAGAACTAGATTGATCAAAGCTAGCAAATAAGAACGGGGTACATAAGATACATCTACTCAAATAACTCAAGAGAAACAATTGCAATCTCAGATTCAATAACTCATAGAAAAGATCCACCACATAGGAATTACAACAGTGCCCGTAATCATGTGAGGCAGCTCATACGGATCTAATTAGTGAAGCACATAGAGAGAGAGATACAAGTGCTACTTCCACAAACCCATAGCCCTGGGGTGGACTACTCCCTCTTCATGGAGATGTCGATGGAGATGACGTTGGAGGGGTAGGAGATCACACCGGCGGCGCCCCGCCGGAGTTTTCCCCCTCCAATCTGGAACTTCTGGTCTCTGTTACGGTGTTTCGGCGGCGCTCCTCTCCGTAAGGGTAGGGGGACCCTTTTTATAGTCGGTTTTAGGTCAAGACGGAGTCGGTAAGTCGAAGATGGAAGGAATTGGGGCCATAGGGGCCAAAAGGGGGCCTCTCACGCGGCCAAGGAATCTGGCCGCGTGGAGGGTCCTCTTTTGGGCCTCCTTGCCCAATTCTCGTGGATCCTTCGCCCGCAAGTCTTCTCCTTCCAAGAAAATGACCCCCGCAGATTTTCAGGTGATTTCGCGGAAGTTTGCCCCCTGAAATGTCAAAAATATAGAAAACGGGGTATCTGACAGGCAGGGTTAATTCCATAAAAGTTGGGGGACTTTGTAATTTAACCCCAAAATACTATAAAACATTGAATTATACCCTTATATGATGCAATATGTAATAGAAAACCATGTGAAAATATGCAAAATTCATCTATGCATTTTACATGCATCAACATCCCCAAGCTTAACCCATGCTCGTCCTCGAGTATGAAGGTGATAAAACTAAGATGGGTTTAGCATATTGAAACAATCATGGGATATCAGGGAGGATTATTCATGCTACATATAATAAAATGATTAATACTAGAAATGAGTAGCAATATACAATTCATGTTGTAAGAAATATCAAATATGCAAGCAAAGATGCTTCATGAAAGTTCACAAAGTGTATAATGAAATAAAAGCACTATGGACCAAATGCATACACAAAATGAAAAATAAATCCTATATTGTTCAAAGAATAGCATAATGGAGAATAGAAAATATGGTGGACACTTTGGAGAAAATTGAGTAGAGGTAAAACATGATCAAGTCTTATTTAGCCTCTAAATTATTCAACTAAAATTACTAATTGAAATGTGGTATCCATTGATCTAGGACTATCATTGCCCCTTTATCACTAGCATCTTAAAATTGTGAGTATTGAAGTAATGAGAATGACAAGGTGGTTGAAAGCCTCATGCCCCGTGAGTGTGAAAACCTACTCCATGATTACTCAGCTTAAGATTCCTAATAAGCTTTGTACAATCATAATAAGTATTAATGACATCATAGAGAACCGCAAAGAGGTACCTCTTGCCCCATGACATGGAAACAAGCCCATGTTACAATGACAAGATGAACAAACGGAGTAGACTCATCATCCTTTTTATTTTCATTCACTATTATGCATAGCTTCTTATTTTATTATAGGATGTGTTGTAGAGTCACTCAAGCTGTAAGTAAATTTCCACCATGATAAAGCATGTCTTGGGTTAGCGGCACAATGCGTTTCTCTAGTCATATAGATACTTACTCATCAAAACTTACTATTCCTCTATTTCATTTCGGCATGGCAGGAGTCCAAAAACAAAAGTACATGATATCAACCAAATGTAAAAAAATTTGTGCAATGTTGAAAGCTTTCCGGTGATACACGTTTATAGCTAGCTCCCAACCACACACTTGTCAAACGCAAAACTTGTGGCTCCCATTATTGGGTCATGTTTATTAGATGCATAAAAAGAAAAGTGTGCCTTCAAAAGTTCGTGAGAGTCCTATCCCAAGTTCAACCCATGGCAATTAATAAAGTGAATATCTTAATTTAGAACATAAATAACACAATAACATGGTGAACATACTCGGAATAGCAATGAAGCTAATGGGAAGATATGGTGGACTCACTGGAAATACTTGGCTAAGGAGTGTTGGAAACAAGTTTTTACTTGTTGGAATTTTTAAATTTTTGGGCTAGCAAGAGGGAGATAGTTGACCAGATACTATGCATGCATATGTCCATAGAACTACTCATTTCATGACAAACTAAATAAACCAGCAATTAACATCAAGGACATGAATAAGAGATAGCTCAAGACAACATTATTGCAAATTTCTACACATAAAAAGCCTATAAATCATGCAAACATATGTAGCTCTTCAAATCAACCATGGCATCCCTATTCCAAGTAATAATACTAGCATCCAATACTCCAACCCCAAACTCCAGTAGCTCAATCTCATATAAAATGATGGTGGTGGTCTTATCAAAACAAAAATAAAAACAAAAACTAGACGCTTCACGTCTCTACGATAAATGCTTTGCTTAGAAAAACAGAAAGTAGACGTGTGCTAACCAAAAGGGTGTAGCTCCAGTGGGGTCTTCATCACATCCCCAAACTTATGGCTTTCACCATTATTGGATGTCTTGAGGCACATCTCCTCTATTCCCTGTGAAAAAACTTCACAAAACATGTTTCTCCCATTCTTTTTCTGTGGGGTGAGATTAGCAAGGACAAACAAATCACATGCTTGCTGTGCAAAATTCCAAATCAAATGCTCCAGTAGATAGACAATAAGTTTCATTATGTTGTATGTTCACTCTATTGCTTGAAAGAATCATGGAAATTCGATTCCCAAGCCCAAAGAGTGCATAAAACAAAAGAAGGCAGAATCTGTCCAGAAAAGCAGCAGCAGCAAAACGAACGTTTTTCCCTAAGCTAGAATTGTCAACAAATTAAGCCAATTTTTGTTCTTACAGAGGACGAAAAGTTGCAGAACATACTAAAAACTTAGCTCAATCCTACATACCAATAAAAAACGTAAAATCATACGGTGAGCAGACTCGTGCTGAAACAGAAATTTCATGCACTAGGATAGCAACTTATAAGTCCAAATGGGTTTGACTTGACTCTTTATTGAAAACTCCAGAATTAAAACAAAAAAAAACTAATCTCTTGAGACAGCAATAGGACACTAAGAAAATTCAAACAAAAATAACCGGGTTGCCTCCCGTAAAGCGCTTTCTTTATAGCCATATAGCTAGGCTTTACTTACTTGATAATCAAGAGGGATAAAGCTCTTGAGGGAGCTTGTTCTTCAGTGTGCCCCTCTTCCTTGGGAAGTGCTCCATGATTTTCTTGTGAGGGAACTGAAACTTGACATTCCCTTCCTTGGAGTCTATGATTGCACCTGTAGTACGAAGAAAAGGTCTACCCAAAATAATAGGACCAGGGGATTTATCCTCCATATCCATAATAATGAAATCAACGGGTACGAAAGTCATGTGCAATTCAATCATAACATCTTTTACTTGTCCTACAGCATGTTTAGTAGAGTTATCAGCAAGGACAAATTAACTTGAGCACTTTTCTAAATTTTCTAGTTCTAGCAATTCATATAATTCTTTAGAGAGTGCCGATACACTAGAACCTAGATCTAACATAGCATGGTGAATTTCTTTTCCAATTGAATCTAGAACCTTGGGGATCCATGAATCCCCAAGATTAGGAGGTATCATGGCCTCATTCTTGTACCTAGCAATTTTTTCTTGCAAGACGTGATTAGCAATATAAGATCCAAAGCCAGGTTGATTAACATTTATAGTGGGATCACTAGCAAATTTTTGTAGAGTAGCAATAAGTTCTTGCAAGCTACTTTTTTTTCTAAATCAAGCAATGGATCCTTAATTTCAGTAAGAATAATAATTTCCTCTACTTTACTCTCTAATTTAGCTATCATGCTTGATTCATGAGGACTAATTTCATCTTTGCTAGCAAGATAAGACATATATGGAAGTAAATATTCAGGGTACTTCACTATTTCATTCAAAGTTTCTTCTAAGCTAGTAGGGACATGCTCACTTGTATTCTCAGCAATATGATCAATATTTTCAATAATAGGAGCAGCAATAGTAATAGAATTCATTCCTACACTAGGTCGTGCTTGTGGCTTTCCTGCTGACATGCTTAATAGAGTTGCTTGATTATCAGCTAATTTTGACAATGCTTTATCTAAATTCGAAGATTGAAGTTGCAATCCTTTAATATCACTACTAATGGATGCAATAGACTTATTTAACTCATGTATCATAGCATTGTGACTAGCAAGTTGTTCCATAAGCAATTTATTAGATTCAGAAATTTCACTAGAAGGCTTCCACTTATTTTCATTAGCATTAGGATATGGAACAAAAGGTTTATTTGGCACATAAGGAGGTTTACTATATGAATTGTAAGCATTACCAAAACCATTGCTACCATAATTCCTAACAAAATTAACATCCACACTTTCAGAATTACTACTAACTAGCTCCTGCAAAGGCACATTCTCCATATTTTGTTTATTAATAAAAGCAAGAGTAGTGTCCATTTTAGAAGACAAATCATTGGTTTCTTCAATTGAGTTTATTTTCTTAGTGGGATTGGGTGCTCTTTCAGTATACCATTGACTATAATCTTGCAATAAGCTTTCTAATATGCTCTTAGCCTCACCTACAGTTTTACTCATAAAGGCACCTCCAGCAGCAGAATCAAGTATATTTCTAGACATGTAGTTTAGACCATTATAAAAGGAGTGTAGTATGGTCCATTCATTTACTCCATGTGATGGGCATGTTCTAAGCATTAATTTAATTCTATCCCATGCCATGGCTACATGTTCATTATCATTTTTCCTAAATGAGAGGATATTATTCCTATTTTGCAAAATTTTAACGGGAGGATAATATTTCTTAATGAAAGATTCTTTTAAATCATCCCAAGACTTTATACTAGCTGTAGGTAGTGAAAGTAACCATTCTTTAGCCTTTCCTCTAAGTGAAAAAGGAAATAATTTCAGTTTTAAAACACTACTTTCCTCTAGGTTGAGACTCCAAGTGCAGAGTGTGTAGCTAGTGGCAAGCCTTCTTCCCCACGAGGGTGACTCGAGGGTTTATATCGAACTCTTGGGGAGCCAGTATTTCAGCAGTTGTCTTCCAAGCTTCCTCCAGGATCCTGCAAACAAGTAGAGAATTTTGTGCCCTCAACCTCACCAAGTGGTTGTCAAGCACAAGGTGTGAGACTTCTAAATTGCAATGCAAAACTGAAAGTAAATGTGTAATAATTAAATCTACTACTAAATGCAAATGAGAAAATAAATATGCAATGGATTGTTTTTGTATTTTTGTGATGCAAGTGGTGATGGAGATAATGTAAATTCGAATTGGAGATGCAAGTAAAGTAAAGTGCAAGTAAAGTAAATTGCATCAAAGTAACTAGAGTGTTTTCTTATTATTAAAATAGGACCGGGGTTCATGGTTTCACACTTGCATTCTCTCAAATAAAGTGGTAGACGGTGGACATAAAGAATTACATGTGAGATTACAATAACATGTTTAACATTGAGTACTTTCATATGGGCATCACGTCCTAGCATATAGATCTCTACGGTCATATTGATCCCTCTTATACTCCACCAAGATGCGAAATAAATCATAACACCTCGATAATTAAGGAAAAACCAGAGTATAGCTTTAAGCAATGTGACATGAAGTTGAAGTAAGAACTTTCTAGATCTAGTCATGGAGATTGATTAGTGTCACTCCAAATCCCCGGTAACAAGGTACTCCTTTTTATCCCTAGTGAGGTAACTAAGAAAGGTTTAACAAAACCTAAGTGGATCGCTGAACTTCTGTCACTTTCACAGCACTAGCCACCCCCCGTTACTCCAACTAATGCACCCATCACCCCACACACGCTCTCAAGAACTAGATTGATCAAAGCTAGCAAATAAGAACGGGGTACATAAGATACATCTACTCAAATAACTCAAGAGAAACAATTGCAATCTCAGATTCAATAACTCATAGAAAAGATCCACCACATAGGAATTACAACAGTGCCCGTAATCATGTGAGGCAGCTCATACGGATCTAATTAGTGAAGCACATAGAGAGAGAGATACAAGTGCTACTTCCACAAACCCATAGCCCTGGGGTGGACTACTCCCTCTTCATGGAGATGTCGATGGAGATGACGTTGGAGGGGTAGGAGATCACACCGGCGGCGCCCCGCCGGAGTTTTCCCCCTCCAATCTGGAACTTTATGTCTCTGTTTCGGTGTTTTGGTGTTTCGGCGGCGCTCCTCTCCGTAAGGGTACGAGGGACCCTTTTTATAGTCGGTTTTAGGTCAAGACGGAGTCGGTAAGTTGAAGATGGAAGGAATTGGGGCCACATGGGCCAAAAGGGGGCCTCTCACGCGGCCAAGGAATCTGGCCGCGTGGAGGGTCCTCTTTTGGGCCTCCTTGCCCAATTCTCGTGGATCCTTCGCCCGCAAGTCTTCTCCTTCCAAGAAAATGACCCCCGCAGATTTTCAGGTGATTTGGCGGAAGTTTGCCCCCTGAAACGTCAAAAATATAGAAACCGGGGTTTCTGACACGCAGGGTTAATTCCATAAAAGTTGGGGGACTTTGTAATTTAACCCCAAAATACTATAAAACATTGAATTATACCCTTATATGATGCAATATGTAATAGAAAACCATGTGAAAATATGCAAAATTCATCTATGCATTTTACATGCATCAGATGCCACGAGCTTTTATTTCTCGGGCTACCTTCGCTGCTGCTTCGACTGTCATCGCGCCGCCGGGCTTCTTTTCCTCGACCACGGCGAGGTGATTTGTCTCTTCTGGGGAAGCGCTCCTGTCCTTGCGCGAGGCTTCCTTTTATTTCTCCTTCTCCTTCTGTTCAGCAGCCTTCCGGCGATCATAGGAGGCAAGCCTTGAGGCCGCCATGCCCAATCCTTTCCGAACCTGTTTGTATTGCTCCGCTCGAGGGTCGTTCTCCCCTGGCTGGTTCATCTGCATGTAGGTTGCTGCGGCCAGGACTGCGGCAGCAGGACTTTGCGGGTAGACGTTTCTGTCCTTGTCAACCCGTATAAGGGAAGGTCCGAGTGACCTGCTGATCCCGCCCAGGGACTCGGCGTCCATGGATGCCGTTCTCGATGCGTATCCCTTCCTTGCGGGTCGAGTCCCGACCGAAGGTGTTAGGGATAGCTCGGCCCGGCGTTGACTTGATTCATCCGCCAATCTCTTCCGATGGGCTAGGTCTATCCGAGCTTCTTTGATAGTTGTGGCCGCTCTCACTACATGATAGTGGTAGGCGACCATATCTTTGTGTGGCGCTCCAGCCACAGGCGGCTTGCTTGTTCGCATGGCCTCCTTGGCTCGATCCCAAGCGTCCCGCGAGACGCCGATCTCAGCGCGTTCTACTGCGTTGTGTTCTGTTTCCGGGGGTGGTTGTTCCGATCCTGCCATGCAGACTTGAGCCAGTCGTGGCCCGTGAGTCCTAGGCGTGACCCGAGAGGGTTCCTCTGTCGAGAGGGTATGGAAGTTGCTAGAGTTGAAGCGGATGGACTCGCCACTTTTCTCTAGGTAGGGTCGCGAGTCGACGGCTCCTGACTCTGATCCTGATTTTTCAGGGAAGTGGAGGATTCCGTCCTTGTTAGTGTAGAACTACAAGCTTCCGAATGTCAAGGTGGCGCTCTTTTCCAGATCGCTGAATACCGGGCGTGATTCCAGCGAGTGAGGGGTGACCACGACAGATCCGATCCGGATAGGATTGGTCGGAGCCGAAGTTGAAGGTCTCCAACGTGAGTTGGATGATGAAGCCGAAGATGCCGGAGATCCAGCGCCCGCGGTTCCCACAGACGGCGCCAATTGTCGAATCTGCGTATCGGCAATTCCCTTAGGTGAACCTACGGTTTCGAATAGGAGAAACCATGAGCGCTGGTGACAATCGTCGGCTAGACAGGGGGCACGATTTACCCAGGTTCGGGGCCCTTGTAGAGGTAAAACCCTTACTCCTGCCTCTGTCGATCTGTATTATCGAATAGATCGGTTACAATGGTGGTTGCTCAAGTCGAGAATACGATCTCGAACTCAAGGCTTTGGTGGTGCGGTATTTCTTGGTCCTCCTCCGGTGGTTCTCCTGGCCTTATATAGATGGCCAGGTCTCAAACCCTACCCGGGGAGGATTCAAACTCTAACCCTTTGTCGGTTACAAGTTTCCTATCTTAGCCCGCAAGGCATTGCGGGTGGGCTTCAAGTGGGCCTTCCAGAATACTCCAAGGGCTTCCCTTCTTGGGCTTTAACCTTGGGCCTAGGACCGGGGTATCCTTACGCGCAGGGTCCAAGGTCCATCCCTTCGTCAAGTATTTATGCTCGATAGTCGGTTCATGCCTCCCTTTCACTCACGCTTGATTGACAGAAATGTAACGGGTGGGGGATGTGCTGTTGCCATTAGGGACAAAACAACAATGCTTTGTCTAAGGATAATTTTATTGTTTACATTACACACTTTGCTTAATGCAATTATCTGTTGGTTGCAACTTAATACCCGAGGTTTGATTGGATTACGCTCCGAGGGTGGATTATTAATCATATATGCAGTTGGATAACGGTCTACGTATCTTGTTGTAATGCTCGCATGAATCACATAGTAATCATCATGTCATGCATATGCACTATGGTGCAGCCTTTATATCTGTCATTTGCCCAGCTGTAATGTGTTTACCCAGCATGTTGTTTATCTATTTTGGAGACACAACTCTAGTGAACTGTGGACCCTGCTCCATTTCTTTACATTGATATACAACCACCACAACCGATGTTTTCCTACTGCAATTACTGTTTTCATACTGCCATCACTGTTCTCTTTCATGTACTATAAACAAGTACTGTTTTCCACACTATATGTCTAATCCTTTGTTTCAGCAAAACCAGTGAGATTGATAACCTCACTGCTTCGTTAGGGCAAATTAATTTGATTGTGGTTTGTAGATTCCACGTTGCTGCTGAACCGGTAGTGCGTCCTGCCAACATTAGCTGCATCAACCTTCGGAAGTGGTTTATTTCTCCTACTGGTCGATTCAACCTTGGTTTTTTTCGAGGGAAACTTGCTGCTGCACTCTTCGTTCCTTCCTCTTCGGGTCTCCCAACGAATGTGTGTTACACACCATCAAGCAAATTTCTGGCGCATTTGCCGGGGAGGAAGAGGTTTTATGCAAGGGGAGTCTCTCACTTCCAATATCTTTACTTTGTTTTTGTTTTGCTTAGTTTATTTTATTTTTACTTGTTTGCTTCTCCATATCAAAAACACACACAAAAAATTCTTATTCTTGTTGTTATTTTTATCCTGTATTTAATCTTGCTAAAGTGAGTACTCCTAGGAACACTAAGTTGTGTGATTTCACTAGCACAAACAACAATGATTTTATTAGCACACCTATTGCTCCACCTTCCCCTACTGCTGATTTTTATGAAATCAAGCCTGCACTGTTAAATCTTGTTATGAGGGAGCAATTTCTGGTGTTAGTACCGATGATGCTGCTGCCCATCTTAATAATTTTGTTGAACTCCGTGATATGAAAAAATATAAGGATGTTGATGGAGATATTATTAAAGTGAAATTGATTCCTTTCTCTTTGAGAGGAAGAGCTACAGAATTGTTTTTGTCTTTGCCTAAACATAGTATTGATTCTTGGAATAAATGTAAAGATGATTTCATTGGAAAATATTATCCTCCTGCTAAGATTATATCTTTCAGAAGTAGCATTATGGATTTTAAGCAACTTGATAATGAGCATGTTGCTAAAGCTTGGGAAAGAATGAAATCTTTAGTAAAGAATTTCCCCACTCATGGACTGACTACTTGGATGATTATCCAAACCTTTTATGCAGGTCTGAATTTTTCTTCAAGGAATATGATGACAAATTATTATGAGTGGCACATTGAGAGAGCTCCACCAGGTAAGAAGGTAAATTATGTTAAGAAACCTCTTCCTTGATAGGCTTGCTGCTATTATGTCTATGCTTGCTAATGGACATGCTCCTGTTTATCCAAACAATGTTACTTTAGCCTCTTTGGTTGCTGAAAGAGAGCATGTTTATGTGAACTTCATTAAAAATAATAATTTCAACAACAAAGCTTATATGAATAATTTTGGTAGCAACAACAATAGGCCATATCCTCCTAATAATGGTAATGGTTATGTCAATTCTTATGGTAATTCCTACAACAACAATATAAGTGTACCCTCTGATCTTGAAAACATGCTTAAGAATTTTATTAGTACACAAACTGCTTTTAATAATGAGTTGAGGAAAAATTTGGAAAATTGATGTTCTTGCTTCTAAAGTCGATAGCCTTGCTCTTGATGTTGATCTTCTTAAATAAAGGTTATGCCTCATGATGTTAAAGATATCAAAACTTTGAATGCCATCCAAGTTATAATTGATAACAATGTTAGGATGTTAGCTGAACTGCATACTAGATAGGAAAGAGACGATGAAATAGCTAGAAAGAATAATATAGCTAATGTTTGCACTATTACCACAACTAGTAAAACTGAAGCTTCTCATGCTAGTAAACCTTCTACTATTAATGATAAAGTAATTGGTGTTGGCAATACCTCCACTTCTGCTGTTAAACGTTTAAAATTGTCTGAAACCACTCAAACTGTTCCTGATAAAAGTGCTGATTTTTTTTCAAAAAATCGGCGACAATGGTCTCATTACCTTTGATAAAAATGATCTTGATTTTGATAATTGCAATATATCTGAAGTAATTGTGTTTCTACAAAATCTTGCTAGTTTTCCTAATGCTAGTACTATGAATACGGCTTCAAACATATTACAAATGCTCTCATGCAAATTAGAGAAAAAGAATTAAAACTTAAAGCCTCTATCCTTAGGAAGTTAGATGATGGTTGGGAACCCATCATTAAAATGAAGGTGAATGGTCTTTATTGTAATGCTTTATGTGATATTGGTGCCAGTATCTCTGTTATGCCTAAGAAACTTTATGACATGCTTGAATTGCCAACTTTGAAACATTGTTATTTGGGTGTTCGCCTTGCCGATAATGTAAGAAAGAAATCTTTGGGGAGAGTTGATTATGTTCTTATTATGTTTAACAATAACCTTTTCCCCGTTGATTTCATTGTTATGAATATTGAATGCAATGCTTCTTGTCCTATTGTTTTGGGAAGACCTTTTCTTAGAACTGTTGGTGCTATTATTGATATGAAAGAAGGGAATATTAAATATCAATTCCCACTTAAGAAAGGTATGGAAAACTTTCCTAGTAAGACAATGAAGTTTCCTTTTGATTATATTATAAGAACAAGTTAAAATTTGGATGCTTCTTCAGTTGAAAATACTTGATTCTAGTTTTCTGGGCCTAGCTAAAAGGCGTTAAAGAAAAGCACTTCTTGGGAGTCAAGGTTTTCTAAAAGCCCATGGTTATATTTTTGCACTGGTTTTCTATGTTTTCTTTGAGTCAAGGTGTTGTTTACTTCTGTAGCAACTCTTTTGTATCTTTATTTTCTCGTATTTGTTGTGCCAAGTGAAGTCTCTAGTGAAATTTGAGGTTAGATTTGGATTTCTGCGCAGGAAACAGATATATGTTGTCCACTGTTAAATTCGTGTAAATTCACAGAAAGATCAAAATGACCTGTAAATTTTTACGCTTATTCCTCAGCTAATTCTGAAACTTTTTTTAGCTTTGCGTTTTTTTCTATTTGAGCAACATAAGTGCCCCAAAAAAATTCGGATTTACAGACTGTTCTGGGTTTGACAGATTCTGCCTTCTTACTTGCATTCTCTATTTTACTATGTCGAGTGGATTTCTTTGCTCCACAACACATCTATGTATGTAGCTAATGTTTAAATTTTTAGTAACGCTTGTGTCCAAGGATAACATGTGAAGTTTGGATTGTGCACTAACCCTCTAATGCGAATTACTTTGAGTTTGGTGTGAAGGAAGTTTTCATGGGTCGGGAGAAGAGGGTGATATAACGTGATCAAGAAGAGAAAAAAAAACACAAGATTGGGGATTCCCCCGTAGTTCGTCCTAGAAAATTCTAAAAGACTCAAGCGTCTAAGCTTGGGTATTCCCAAGGCATCCCCTTCTTCATCAACAATTTATCAGGTCACTTCTGTGAAATTATATTTTTATTCGGTCACATCATATGCACTTTATTTGGAGCGTCTGTTTGTTTTTTATTTTGTTTTCCTTGCTTCAATAAATGTGTTTGGAACCCAACATTCTTTGTGTGCGAGAGAGACGCGCTACACATTTTCATATGAATACTCGTTTTCTTCCATGCTCCTATTCTTAGTTTTTCTTCTAGGTGCTGCAAATCATTTTAGCTTCTGCTTTTCATGCATCTCTTATTCAGAGTTGTTAGTTCTAGTAGAGTTACATTAGTACTCTCTTGTTTCATTCCTACATTGGTAGGAGAGTTTGTGTTGAAATATATTGTTTGGTGTTTGATGGAAATAGAAAATACTACATGTGGTAGATAGTTAAACTGTTTCACTTGATTATTTGCTATTATTTTAAGATATTAATATGCTTAGTGGTAAACCTGCTGGTTTAGTAAAGTAAAAATAATTAATGGTTGGTCTAAAAGCTTGAAACTGTGCCACACTCGAAAAACCAGTTGAAAGTATAATGGTATATGACTTCCTCTGCTAATAACAATCGTAATGGCTTTTTGTTACTCGCTATTGTCGGGGTAGCCAACAGTGACTTGTCACTGCCACAGACTCTCTTGGAGTGATTTTCATTATGCCTTGTATGATCATATTTCTAGTTGTACTCTTTTAACTTGTGAGTTCTATGTTGCGGTTTTCTGGCACTTCCACCATCCATATTTGCTAGCCTCTTCGGTACTGTGCATTGCCCAGTCTCACATTGAGAGTTGGTGCAAATTTCTCGAGTGCATCCAAAACCCATGGGAGGACTTTGTTCTCCTACACATAAGCCTAAAATATCTTCCTCAAAACAGCCCCATGCCTACCTATTATGGCATTTCCATAGCCATTCCGAGATATATTGCCATACAACATCCATCACCATTATGTTACTTGTTTCATTGTTATTTTTCATACTGCTACACGGACAGGAGCATTTAGTTTTATACATCAGAGATATTTCACGATAGGCCACAGCCTACCTCCATGTGGGTACCCATTTCCCATATCCACGGCAGTTATCCAACTGCATCTATGACTAATAATCCACCCTCAGAACGTAATCCAAGCAGACTTCGGGTATTAAGTTGCAAGAAACAGATTATTGCCTTAAGTAAACTGCATAATGTAAACAATGAAAGAATTGTTTTTTCTCCCTAATGGCAACAACACATCCCCCATTCGTCATCTTTCCGTCACTCGAGCACAGATGAAAGGGAGGCATGAACCCACTATCAAGCATAAATACTCCCTCTTGGAGTTAAAAGCATCAACTTGGCCATAGCATCTACAAGTAATGAAGAGCATGCAAGATCATAAATAACATAACATGATAGATTGATACTACCTTCGTTCCTATGAATAAGGCGCACACGCATTTCAAGACAAACTTTGACCGAAAGATTTGAGTAACAATATCTTGACTATATAGTGCAAATTTGACATTGTTAGATTCGTATTGAAAAACACTTTCTAATGAGATTGATTTTATACCAAATACTATTATATATATGGACTAATTCTTGGTCAAATACAAATATCGAAAAGCGTGCGCGCCTTATTCATTGGAATGGAGGGAGTAATCAAATTGACATAGCATTCAATATTCATCGGATCCCAACAAACACAACATGTAGCATTATAGATAGATGATCTTGATCATGTTAGGCAGCTCACAAGATCTAAACATGGTGGCATAAATAGGAAGAGACATCTATCTAGCTACTGCTACGGACCCTTAGTCCAAGGATGAACTACTCACACATCACTATGGAGGCATACATTGTGATGTAGAGCCCTCCGTGATGACTTCACCTCCCTGCAGGGTGCAGTGGAGAGCTTTAGAACCCTCCCGGACTAGGGTTGACGATGATGACAATTACGGAATTTTTCGTGGATGGAGACTCGGGTATTTAGGGTTAACCCTAGAACAAGTATATATAGGCGAAAAGGCGATGTTGGTGGGTGCCCGAGGGGCCCACGCCACCTGGTGGCTGATATGTAATAAGCGTATCCATAATTTTTGATGTTCCATGTTGTTCTCATGCTATATGCTACATGTTTCCTTTACAGTTTATGCCATTTTTATCAATTTCCTGGGACTAACCTATTGACAAGATGCCACAGAGCCAGTTCCTGTTTTCTGCTGTTTTTAGTTTCAGAAAAGTTGTTCCGGAAATATTCTCGGATATGGACGATTCGAAGCCCAAAAGTCTTAGAAAGTTGTCGCGCACACGGAGTCCGGAGGGGGCCACAGGGGCCCGACACCATGAGGCGCCCCCCACCTTAGCCGCGCCCTAGAGTGGTTTGGCCCCCCGGGCGCCCACCGATGTTGCCCTCGCGCCTATATATTCTCCTCAAAGGGTTAAGCCTAAAAATAGAAGCCTTTTTCCACCAAAAACATCCGCAGCCTCCGTCATCGTCAACTCTAGTTCGGGAGGGTTCTCGAGCTCTCCCCGGCACCCCGATGGGAGGGGTAATCATCACCGGAGGGCTCTACACCACCATGCTCGCCTCTAGAATGATGTGTGAGTAGTTCATGCTTGGACTACGGGTTCATAGCAGTAGCTAGATGGTTGTTCTCTCCTATTTATGCCTCATGTTTAGATCTTGTGAGCTTCCCTACATGATCAATATCATCTTATTGTAATGCTACATGTTGTGTTTGCTGGATTGCAGTGAATATTGAATGCTATGTCCAATGATTATGAATCTATCATGTTATTTTAATGTGTATGTTATTTATGATATTGCATGCTCTCCGTTATTAGTAGAGGCTCTAGCCAAGTAGATGCTAGTAACTCCAAGAGGGAGTATTTATGCTCGATAGTGGGTTCATGCCTCCCTTTCACTCACGCTCGAGTGACTGAAAAGTAAACGGGTGGGGGATGTGTTGTTGCCATTAGGGAGAAAACAACAATGTTTACATTGTTTACATTACACACTTTGCTTACTGCGATTATCTGTTGCTTACAACTTAATACCCAAGGTTTTCTCGGATGACATTCTGAGGGTGGATTATTAGTCATAGATGCAGTCGGATGACGGTCTATGTATCTTGTTGTAATGCCCACATGAATCACATAGTAATCATCATGTCATGCATATGCACTACGGTGCAGCCTTTATATCTTTCAATTGCCCACCTGTAATTTCTTTACCCAACATGTTAGCTATCTTTTCTGGAGAGACAACACTAGTGAAGTGTGGACCCGACCCATTTTCCTCATACTGATAATACAACTACTGCAATAACTATTTTCATACTGTTCCTACCGTTTTCCTACTACCATCATTGTTCTGTTTTCATCTACTGCAAACAAGTACTATTTTCCGCACCATAAGTTTAACCTCTTTGTTTTCGGCAAAACCGGTGAGATTGACAACCTCAGTGCCTCGTTGGGGGCAAAGTGATTTTACTATTTTTTGTAGGTTCCACGTTGCTTTCGAACCGGTAGTGCGCCCTACCACACCAGCTGCATCAACCTTCGGAAGTGTTTTTATTATCCTGTTTTAATCTTGCCTTATCATGATTGCTATCAATGTTGGATGTCTTTGAAACTAGATCTTATTGACAAGATGTGTTCACAGAAGAACAACCAAAATATTTTAAGGAATACCGCTTGTCACAAAAAGGGATACACTTATGGGAGAAAATTAATAAATTGCACAACCATGCTAAAACTTGTTCTCTACTTATAATGTTACTTATGGCTTTGATAAATCTTGTTGCTTTAGGAGGTATAAACACCTCCCTTTTCAATGTGTGTAGTGATCATGTTACCATATCTTCTTATATTAAGGGAAATTATGAACTTTATGATGTGGAACAAATTGAAGAATTGCTTGGAAGGGTGCATTCGAAATTTCTTATTTGTTTAAAAATAATGATGATGCACCTTATAAATATGAGACGTATGATATACTTGAATTTTGGTTTGATAATTACAAGGAAGAAAATGGCTAAATTATTAAATCTCTTTATAAGTGCTCTCCACTTTAGGAAGAGATTAATGCCTTTCAGGAGCCTATGGAAGAAGAAAATGCTGAATCTGGAAGCTCATTGGATGAAAAAGAGGAGGAGAGTGATGATAAAGAGGAGGAAGAATGGACCCCATGTCTACCTCCCGGTGATAGTAACTCTTTAATACCTTGGTTTATTGCAATCCATGATAGTTTGATAAATCCTATGATAATCCTCTATTTATTTCAAATACTGATATGCATGATAACGAGGAAGTTTTTTTGAAAATTTATATGATAATTCTCTAGATGATGGCTTATGTTACTTGATGTTATAAATTATAATGCTACTGAAAATATGATTACAATAATATGTCCTATACCTTTTAAGAGTGACCAATCATCTTGTTTTGCTATTGCTAAAAGTTAGAACGAAGAGGTCTTTATTTTTAATTCTGATCCCATTATTTTTAAAATTGATATGAATTGTGTGCTTTTAGGCCAATGCAAACATGATTTATGTGATAGTTATGTTGTTGAGTTTGTTCATGATGCTACTGAAAATTATTATGAGACAGGAAAATATGGTTGTAGGAATTTTCATGTTACTAGAACACCTCTCTTTTTGTTTAAACTTTTGAAATTGCTCTTGTTCTACCCTTCCAATGATTTCTAATTGAGATTCCTTAATTTATTTCTTTATAAGATTCCTATGCATAGGAATTGGGTTATACTCAAATTTGTTTTATACTTGCTTCTTGATGCTTCTTCTCTTGAAAATATTTGATTCTAGTTTTCTGGGCCTAGCTAAAAGGCGCTAAAGAAAAACACTTCTTGGGAGATAAACCATGTGTAGCGTTCCCACATTTAATAAATGTAAGAACATTTCTGTTAGTGTGCTAGTCCCTGGATCAATTTCTAGAACCACGGTACAAAATAAAAGTATCATGCAAATGCATCAAATTCTATTACATCGCATGATCTAGTCTTTACAAAATATGATTACAACTTGCATAGTCTTAGAAGACTAGCAGAAAATAAAGTATTACAACGAAAAACATAGTACAACATGAGCCCATCTTCTTCATGTGCCACAGGCAAAACATGTTGGCGATAGTCTCGAGATCCTAAAAAAAATCCCCACGCGTCTTCAGAAACATCTACAGGATGGAATATGCAGCCACAAGGGAGTCAATACAATTTAATGTATTGGCAAGTAACAATATGGTGGATATAAGTGGCAAGACTAACTACATGAATATTTGGCTTGGTGGAGGTTGGCTAAATGCAGAAATCCAGTGTTGTCCTATAACTCTTCATAAAACAATTTTATCCTTTAGATAAGAACAATGTGGATTTCCTGTGCTTTCTTATTGGTAAGCATCACCACAATTGTTATATCAACTACATAAATTGTGTAGTTCCTGTGCAACCTTGTTAGATTGCATCACCACCAAAAGACATAGACATGTGTATTTCCTGTGTCACCTTGCTGGTAAGCATCACCACTAGTATGGGTTTCCTGTGCTACCTGGTTGACATCACCACTTAAAAAATATAGTCTTGTGGATTTCTTGTGTCACCTTGCTGGTAAGCATCACCACTAGTGTGTGTTTCCTGTGCTACCTGGTTGACATCACCACTTAAAAAAATATAGTCTTGTGGATTTCCTATGTCACCATGCTGGTAAGCATCACCACTAGTGTGGGTTTCCTGTGCCCCCTGGTTGACATCACCACTACTTTAATATTTCATCCCATATTCAACCACCAAACAATCAATCAATCCATATGGCTCACCAAATTTAGTAGTTTTATCCTTAACATATGAATAAAACATTTGATGAGCAATAGCTAAGAAATTCTAATAAGTTCAAGTTTTCCACACTATCAGGAAAACACATGGTAGCTACCCACTACTTAGGATATTAGCATGGCATAATATTTACCAAAGATTTTCCTATCATGCATGCTACTCAAAAGTTTTAATGCATATAGGAAATAATAGGTAGTTCATGATGTGTCACTTGCCTTGTTGGAGGTTGGTGAAGAAATCACATTCTCTTAACAAAAGGTTGGTTTCTCTTCGTATAATTCTAAACAAGTCAAACAAATAACAATAAACAACTTTCACAATCAACAAGGAAACAAAGAATAACAATCATCACACTTAGTCAAAAGGGTTTTATGTTAATTGGGTCAAGGTAAGGCTAGGGTCTATCATAATAATTTAGTTTGCTAAGGAAACTATTGTGATTAGGTTAAGGTTTGATTTTGAAAGATTCATTTTCTCTTGGTTCCATACTTATTAAGGAAGTTCCGTCGGTTCACTTGGGATGGACTAGGTTGAATTTGTAGTGATCAAACTTTATGGAAAACATATTTATCTAAGAAGTACCAAGAGTACACCAAGGTGATCTAACTATCTCAACTAATTTAACACATATCAATGTGTAACACTTATTCATTTTCATCAAGACATTTGAGTGATCTAAGTTAGTCCTTCCATTGGGTCAATGGTTGGACAAAAAAACAACTTGTTATTCTTCAACTTGCATGGATTGCTCCAAGTCTTCACTTGCTTGTCTTCTTGAAAATCATCTTCATGCATTCTATTGTAGTTTTCTTCCTTGGGATGGTACTTCTATTGGTCTTCATAAATCTTCACTTCACTAGTTGGTTTAAGTATGGGATGGGCACAAAAATACCACTAAGTCAATTTGGAAAGAAATAAGAAGATAGGTAGAAAGAGAGAGGAATATGTTTTCTTCTAGATTTCTTCACACTTGTACTTCCTTGAGTTGCTTCTAGTTGTTGTGAAGTCCAAGCCCTTCCTTCAATTTCTTCAATGATCTTCCTTGTAGCTCTTCATGTTACCACCAAGTTCAAAAATGAAGTATCTTCTTTTGCTTGAGTCTTGACTTGTAACTTGATGAATTTCTTGAAGCAAGAATAGAGGAGTTGAGAGATAGATAGAACATAATGGCTCTAGTGTGTTTGGGTTCATTATTTGTCAAGGTATAAGTTTTAACCTCACTAAGGACTTAGCCTAGGTCCAATATCCAGACTACATAGAAACATATATGCAGAATATTTTCTAAGACATGATAACATGGGTGGGTCACTATGTTGGGTTTTTGGTCCAAAACACATGGTCATGGTATAAAGGTGTCCAAAATGGTTAGGCACTATGGTCTTTGGTTCAAGGTTACAAAATGGAGCATTTTTGCTAAAGGAACTACATTGAAATTATTTATAGAAAATAATCTATGTCAAAATACTTAATTGGACAAGTTAATTCTAAATTCAAATTTAATTTGATAAAAAATTATCTTGGGACAGAGGGTATGAAAGTACACATCCTAAGGTTTCCAAATATATTCTATTTGCAAACTTTGGATTTGTAGAATTAGAAATATATCAAAATTCATCAAACAAGCATATTTGAATTTGAACAAATTTTAAATGGTCAATTTTAAATTTGGCCAGTGCCAAAGGTTTGTAAATGTTGTGCTGATTCCAAAAAGTCCAAGATTGCTAAATTTGGGCTTATGGATCAAAAGATATGATAGATCTAAGATGCATGGGCTTTTCTGCAAAATAGGCATCTTATATTTTATTCGGAAATTAATTCCCGAGACAGTTGGGCTCAGATCTTCTATTTGCTGCGCGGGGCGATGGATAGGGACTAGGCCTGGGCCGCCTACGCGCTGCAGATGGCGACAGATAACAAAACAACACGCACGATGGCGTGGCGCAATCCCATTGGCCGATACCTGTTGGTTAAGTCATCTAATCTGGGCCCTACGTTTCAGATCTAATGGCACAGGATTATAGGAGGGATTTAGGGTTACCTCCCGCCGGAGTTCTTCGCCGGGAAATGTCGCTCGGCGGCCGGAGACACAGGGAGTCGACGGTGACGGCTATCCGGTGGCCTTCGGGCTTGATGGAGACCACGATGACGCTCAGCGTGAGACGGAGAATCCGATGGTGCCCACGGTGTGCACGATGGCGGCTCCTAGTGGTGGTGCGGTGCAGACCCGAGGCGGAGCAACTCCGGTGAGCACGGGAGTGCACCGCGGCGATAATTCCTGCATGGAAAATGACCAGGGAAGGGTCAAAGAGGTGCGCACGGGCTCAACGAGTCGAGTGGTTGTGGTTTTGGGTGCCGAGTGTGTCTCGCCTCGCCGGAATCAATGGAATAGGGCGGCAGCAGTGCTGATCTCCGGTGAGGAAATACTCTCACGTGGGGGCACGAAACGAAGGGGGAGGAGAGGGTAAAAGGAGAGGGAGGCCAAGGTTATAAGGTGATTGTCGGATATATACTGAATAGGGGTATAGAAGATGGTAGACAAAGAGCCGGACTACCAGGGTGGCCTACATGGTAATGGGCTTAGGTCCATTGGGCGGCCCAGTAGTCCGACGCGCAGAAGCCGGATTCTAGAAGAACCCGGATCACGGCCCGCGTGATCTGGCTTGGAGGAGAAGACGGATTCCTTGCTTTCCAAGTTACAAGTTAAACGTAGTCTTCTAGGTTTCTTATTCTGTAAGCCCTAATCCGGCTATTATATAAAGCCGGGCGGGAGATAGATTAAAACAAGTTCAAGTTAGACACAAGTTCAATCTCTACGCAACTCGCCGAGAAGCTCATCCTCGCCGAGAAGCTAGATCTACACCCTCACATTGTAACCCTGATAAACGGGCTTTAGTCCCAATTAGTGAGAAGTGCAGGAGTAGGTACGCCGTACTGTCGCGACGTACCGAACCTGGGTAAAATCCCGTGTTCTGTGTTACTACGCTATTCCGTTACCCCACGTCTCTACCGTAGTCTCATGGCACCCCCGTCTATGAAAACTACTACGATGTCTCGACAGTTGGCGCCCACCGTGGGGCAAACGACGTCAGGCGTGAAATTCCGATCTGGGATACTTGGCGGAATTGGAAGATCGATCACTGTCGGAAGCTTGGAGTTCGACGACGACGTCGGCCGCTTCCTCGACAACGGATCCTATATACCGGCGCAAAACCACCTGGTAAGTGCCTGCGTGTTACCGATCGGATCTGCTAACATCTTTATCGGACTAACTGCAGAGGCAATGGGGTTTTGCGGTGGAAGCAAATTTATCCCACCCGCCCTATACCCAGTCGAAGACGACTATGATGCCGGATTCTGCTCAGATCGCCGACAAAAAAGTGATACACACTTTATCGGCATGGTGCAATCCGAAATCGCTGAAAACACGGATGACGGAAATCCCGTGCAAGAGGCAGATAACAACCTACCCGTCATAGAGACGGAAGAAGAAACACCCGTCACGGAGGCGGAAGATCCGACATCCGTCAACAAGACGATGAACTCGGAAGCAGAGTCTGTGATTGCCGCCATTGAGGCGAGGTTGGAGTCGGAAACCGGATCGGATAACTTCGACTCCGAAGACGAAGACGAGGATGCCTTCGTAAGAAAGGTTAAGTCCTTTCAAGAGGGATTCCATGAAGTGCTAATGGCAAAACCAGCTGATACAACGGGCGCCGGCAGCCAGGAAAGCCCTAAAACCCCTCCGCCGGTGGAAGAGAGAGAAGACGGAGAAACTTCTCCGATATTCCCCAATGTTAAGGAGATGACAGAAGATGAGCCTGTCAAAAAACCTCCCTCTTCCAAGAAAAAGCACCGTGCTTCTAAAAAACTCCAATACAAAATCCGGAAGAAAAAATCAGCCGATCTCGCTGATGAAAACCTGGAAGTCGGAGATGTTAGCGGCACAAAGCCAGCGGAAAAGAAATCTAAGGAAATCACTGCTCCGCCAATGACGGAACAGGAAGAGCAAGAGCTATTACAAACACCAGTGGGACCAGATGAACCCCCTGAGATGCTGGAAGCCAGGAGACAAGCTTTCCAACGGCAACAGCAACATCTGCTTAGATCTCGGCAACATCTCCAACAAACCCATAATGACATCAAAGTCATGAAGGAAGAAATAGAGGAGTACGAGAGAAAGCATAGATCCGCATTAAAACCTACTAGGTTACCCGGAATCGCAAAACCGGAAGAACTGCCGCCAAAAGAAAGGTTCTATAACCCATCTTGGCAAAAGCAGTTAAACGGCAAAGATGCCAAGGGCGAACCAATATACAAAACCGCAGCGGAAAACACGGAAGCAGCGTTCGCCATCCTAAACAACGATCTGTACTCCAACGGGGAAAAACTCCAAGGGGTGTATGCTTTCCTAGGAAAAGCATTACAGCAGCAACAGCGAGGCCAAGAACGATCAGGGAGGCTGCATGATAATTCCGCTCTCTGCAAAACAGCTACTTGCGCTGCTGGAGCACCTGGACCGGAAGAACCCGGAGATTCGGATAAAAAAGAGGATCCGAGAAAAGACAGGAAAAACCCAGACAACCGGGACGCAACGTCTAGAATCGGACCTCATCTCCCGAAAGATGGATATAAACCACACGATCGGGAAGACAAACACCGGAATGACGGCAAAATAATGCCACCTCCGAGAAACCCAGCTGAAAAAGCTGGAAGATATGATATACCTCACAGACGTGAAAGGTCCCGGACACCTCCTAAGGATAAGGAAAGGCATAGAAGCAGAACTCCGCCTAACCCAAAAGGACGTGAACACGGAAGAGATAGAGATAACCTCGGAAAAGCACGTCCGCGCAACAATGGAAAGGAAAGGAGCAGATCCCCTTCTGTCCATTCAGCCGGAAGATATTCTGCACACATTGATAGAGCAGAAAAGGATGATCTATACTTTGGTCCTAAGTGTTTTACTGACAGGATCCGAAGGATAACCCTGCATTCTGGCTTCGCCAAAGTTGGTCCAACCTACCAAAAATATACCGGCAGCACAAACCCGGATACCTGGCTCTCAGATTATTATACAGCCGTCCAAATCAACAATGGGACAGACCTGGAAGCTGTCAAGTTTCTTCCCCTAATGTTGCTAGACGGAGCCAGAGATTGGATCAATGGTTTACCATCAAGAACTGTCGACAGCTGGGATGATATGGCTAGAGTATTCACTCAGCATTTTCGGGGAACATACAAACGCCCAAATAGCATCAACCAGCTGAACCGTTGCACCCAATTTGAGGACGAACCATACGTGGATTTCATCTCCAGATGGACTGCAATGAAGAATAGTTGTTCTGGAGTAACTGACGTACAAGAAATGCATGCTTTCGTCAATGGCCTAAAACACGGACTCGTACCGTTCATGGTTGGTTCTAAACAGCACAAAGATCTCGGATCTATGCTTACAACCGCTAATGAGCACGCTGCAGCCGAAGATGATATCAGAGCAAGAGGAGGCAATATTGAGTCACTAATACTCGCCAAGAAAACCCCTCGTTCTGACAAAAAAGGAACTCCAGAGTCAACGACAAAGCCCAAGGAGGTCAACATAGCCTTTGGAGGAGATAAGGGAAATAAGTGGAAAGGTCGCAGCCCAGATCCAATCAATTACACTCCCGAAGAATGGGAGAGAATTAAGTCGGAACCCTGCGTCCACCACTCGCAATTTGGGAAACCAACCCACACAAACGCGCAATGCCGGCTAAACAAGCATATGAAAGGCAATGCAGGATCCGGAAATAAAGGGAAGGGTTCCAAAAGGAAACCTGCCAAACAAAAGCCAGAAGCTGAAAAAGAAGACAGTGAATCGGACACTGATGACAAAATCCAGGAACAACAGCGAAAGGGCGAACCCAAATTTCCGAGAGTTGACGGAGAAGCAATGTTAACTTTCTTAGCAACCCCGTCAGCAAAGGTGGCCAAAAGAACACTTCGGGAAATAAACGCGGTCGTTCCTGTGACCCCGAAATTCTTGAAGTACTCCAACACGCCAATAGTCTGGGATCAGTCTGATCATCCCGGAAATATCCCTGAACCCGGCACACAAGCTCTTGTTGTCAGCCCTATTGTTCAAAACACTAGGCTAAGAAGAGTGTTGATGGACGGAGGATCCAGCATTAATATAATGTACCTGGATACACTGAAGCACTTGAAGATCTCCGAGTCCTAGCTCAATTACAGAAATATACGCTTCCACGGCATTGTTCCTGGCAGGCAAGCACGATCCCTAGGAGAAATTTCCCTAGATGTCACCTTCGGAGATAAAGATCACTTCCGGCAGGAAAAAGTATCCTTCGAAGTAGTGCCGTTTGAAAGCGTGTATCACGCAATACTCGGACGTCCGGCTTTCGCCAAATTCATGGCAAGATCCTGTTATATCTACAACAAGCTGAAAATGCCAGGACCCAAAGGAGGAGTAATCACCATAGCCGGTGATTTCAAGCTGGCAAATGAGTTGGAGAAAGAAAACGCCCTTTGCGCTCAGAGAGTTATAGCAAAGGAGGAACTGAAGGAATTAGCCAAGGAGGTATCGCCGAAAGAAATGCCGGCAGGAAAAGAAACTCGGAAGCCAACAGATAGTTTCAAGGCGTCCGAGAATACAAGACAGGTAATCCTAGATCCCAAAGATCCGACAAAATTTGTCGTCGTAGGGACTGGGATGACCGACAAATAGGAAGGCGAGCTCATCAGGTTCCTCCGTGAGAACTGGGATATTTTTGCCTGGTGTCCAGCTGACATGCCAGGCGTACCCAGGGAACTTGCTGAGCACCAACTCAAGGTTATTCCCGGATCAAAACCCGTCAAACAAGGTCTCCGTCGTTTTGACGGAAGAAGACGGAAGGCTATTGGCAAGGAAATTATCCGGCTTTTAGCAGCGGATTTCATCAAGGAAGTAATCCATAATGATTGGTCCGCAAATCCGGTCCTAGTACCGAAGAAAGACACCACTGCTCTTAGAATGTGTATAGATTACACAGGATTGAACAAGTTGTGTCCGAAAGATAGGTTCGCGTTACCGCGAATAGATCAAATAATAGATGCCACTGCAGGCTTCGAGCTTTTATGCTTTTTGGATGCATACTCCGGGTACCACCAAATACGCATGAAAAAGGAAGATCAAATCAAGACTTCTTTTATAACCCCGTATGGGACGTACTATTACGTAACCATGCCTTTTGGCCTGAAGAACGCAGGTGCAACCTACCAGCGTTGCATGCAACGCTGTTTGCATAGTCAGATTGGCAGAAACGTCCATGTTTATGTGGACGATATTGCCATCGTAACCAAGGAAAAAGATACACTCCTTGAGGATTTGCGAGAAACTTTCGAAAACTTACGCACTTACAAGATGAAGTTGAATCCATCTAAGTGCGTATTCGGGGTTCCCTCAGGAAAACTTCTGGGTTTCATTGTTTCCCACAGAGGAATAGAAGTTAACCCGGAAAAGATCAAGGCAATCTTGAACATATCAAAACCTACATGTGTAAAAGATGTCCAAAGATTGACGGGTTCCGCTGCAGCCGTCAGCAGATTTATCAGTCGGCTGGGGGATAAAGCCTTACCACTCTACAAGCTGCTGAAGAAATCCGACAAGTTCGAATGGACAGAAGAGGCTGATGGAGCATTGGCCCAGTTGAAGGAAACCTTGATGAACGCTCCCATCTTGGTATCTCCAAAAGACGAAGAACCCATGTTATTATACCTTACGGCTACAAGTCGGGTTATTAGTGCGGTAATCGTTGTGGAACGGAAAAAGGAAGAGCAAAGCATACCAGATCAACATCCGGTATATTACATAAGCGAAGTTTTTTCCGAATCCAAACAAAGGTATCCGCACTACCAGAAACTGGCATATGGCTTATTTTTTGCATCCAGAAAACTGCGCCATTACTTCCAAGGGCATTCCATAACAGTGGTATGTAAAGCACCACTAGGGGATATTATAAACAATGCGGAGGCAACCGGCCGAGTAGCTAAATGGGGCATCGAGCTGGCAGCCTTCGACATTAAGTACCAGCCAAGGACGGCAATAAAATCCCAAGTTTTGGCAGATTTCGTCGCCGACTGGACAGAAGCAATGGAAAAAACACCGATGCCAGAATCCGAGTACTGGATCATGCACTTTGACGGATCCAAGATGAAGGAAGGAGCTGGGGCTGGCGTAGTCCTAAAATCTCCCAAGGGAGACACAATGGAGTACGTATTGCAAATACACTTCAACGCCAGTAATAACGTGGCAGAATACGAAGCTCTGCTTCATGGCTTGCATATTGCAAAAGAAATAGGGGTAAAACGCATCTTATGCTATGGAGACTCGGATTTGGTACAGCATCAGCTCAACCAAACCTGGGACGCGAAAAGCCCTATAATGGCCGAATATCGGAGAACGGTGGATGAGTTCGCCATCTGTTTCTTCGGGTTCGAAGTCCTTCACATAAAAAGGGAGGAAAATTGGAATGCGGATGCGTTAGCCCGCATGGGATCAGAGAGAGTAAAAACTTTACCACCAGGGGTATTCGTCCAGCACTTGCATGAACCATCCATAAAAGGTGGAGACGTTGATTACCCTCTGGCATCTGAAACAATCGAGGTCATGCTCGTTAAACCGGATTGGACAATTCCATACTTAAACTTCTTAGTCAATCAGAAGTACCCGGAAGGAGCAGACGAAGTCTTGCAAAGGCAAATACAGCGCCGATGCAAAGGATACGTGGTGATCAACGACCACTTGTATAAACGCAGTACTTCCGGAATCTTTCAACGGTGTATTTCACCAGAAGAAGGAAGAGAAATACTGGAAGAAATCCATGCCGACGATTGCGGACATCATGCTCAATCAAAAAGCATAGTCAAAAAAGCATTCCGCGCAGGTTTTTTTTGGCTAACAGCCAAGTCAGACGCCGAGCGCATAGTGAATACATGCGAAGGATGTCAATATTACGCCAAGCAGACCAATTTGCCGGCCCAAGCACTTAAAACTATCCCTATCACATGGTCGTTTGCGGTCTGGGGGCTAGATATGATGGGACCGTTCAAAACTGCAAGAGGTGGACTTACACATCTACTCGTAGCGGTAGATAAGTATACAAAATGGGTGGATGCTAAACCCATCAAAAGCTGGATGGCGCAACTGCCAGAAATTTCATTATTGATTTAGTAATGAGGTATGGCGTCCCACATAGCATAATAACTGATAACGGGGCAAATTTCTCCATTGGAGAGTTGGCAAAATATTGCCAACAAACGGGAATCCGCTTAGATCTTGCATCAGTGGCACACCCGCAATCTAATGGACAGGTTGAAAGAATGAACAGTTCAATCCTGCAAGGAATACGCCCAAGACTCGAATCTCCTCTCCATAGAGCAGCTGGAGCGTGGGTAGAAGAGCTACCTTCCGTGTTATGGAGCATTCGAACGACGCCAAATAGGTCAACTGAGCAAACCCCGTTTTTCCTAGTTTATGGTGCGGAAGCTATTCTTCCAACGGACATGATCCATGATAGCCCAAGAGTGCAGAATTTTGACGACTTGGATGCCGAAGAAGCACGACAGGATGCCGTCGATCTCTTAGAAGAGGAACGAGAACTTGTGCTTCAAAGATCTGCCATCTACCAGCAAGGTTTACGACGTTATCATAGTCGCAAAATCAGGCATCGTTCTTTTAAAGAAGGTGACTTAGTGCTGAGATTGGTGCAGCAAAGGAAGCACAAATTGGCCCCAGTATGGGAAGGACCATTTGTCATCAGTAAAGCCATGAAGAATGGATCATACTATCTTGTTGACATTCGAGATACGGAGGACGATCCCGAGAAGCCGAATCGCAAAAGAAAGAGAAAAATAGATGATGAACTAGGAGAGACAAAGAGGCCTTGGAGTATCCAGCAATTACGTCCCTTCTATACTTAGTTCAATTTCTATGTAAACATCTTTGAGACCATGAAATAAAGTTGTCGGAATGTTGTCATCCATATTCATTATAAGTACAAAATATTTCCGCCTCATCTATTTCCCAATGATCTCACAAATACTCAATGTTAACCCGAATTGTGCCTGCATGCTCGGTGTTTAAAAGCTGAATGATTCGGCCTGTTAAAGGTTAAAGGAAACTCGGATTGTGCCTGCGTGCCCAAGTTTCAAAACAGCTCCTTGTTTTCTCTAAATTTTATCTGATTGTGTATGTGTTGGGTTACTGAAACTAGTCAGTAAAAATGCTTTTAGCATGATCCATGTTTCCGAGTTTTAAAACTGTTTGGTTCGTCCCCAGTTACTCGACATGACGATACATATTGCTAGTTGAGCCATTTTTAAACACTAGAGCAGTTAAAACACATTTGCCAGATTACTTAGAAGATAAAGGAACAGTCAAACCCAGAAAAACTTTGCAAGAAACTTGAAATTGCAAAAGGCGGAGTTCTTGTTTCGACAAACGATATAGAAGCATTACAATATGAATTGCATTGTAAAAATGCTCTTATACACATCCATCATTCGGGTCAAGTGTATTCCCTCAAGCATCCGAGTCTTCATCACTGCTATCATTCTCGGGAGCTGCGGGCACTTCTTCTTCCGGATAAGTAATGGAAATGTTAACCATAGAGGCAATCTTCGAAGCGTGCCCTTTAACTTCATCAAAAATCGCATTTCGTTGCGCTTCTGTATATTCTTGAGGGATACCGGATGCTACGCGCCAAGATTTGGCATTAGGGTAATGTAGACGCATAAGGCCAAGTGCCATGCGTGCACCACCTCGTGCGGCAGAGCGAAGGATGGATTCTTTCGACTCTGCTACTTCTGTGATGGCACCCGGAAGTCGGTAGACTTCCGAAAAGCGTACAGTACTTGTGGGAAGGAATTTATTAATCAGCTGTATTTCTGCATTCCTGATTGAATTCCACACTTCCCCAAAGACCCGGATCTTTTCAGTCCGAGAAATTCCTGGAAAATTTCCTGCTTTTTCGACAAAAGCAAAGGTTACATGAAAAGATACAAGAAATAAGACATGAAGACATTGGTAAAAAGAAGTTAACTTACCAAGAACCTTGTCAATTTCGTCGCCTTCTTTCATGCGCGGGAGTAGCATACTTTCCAAATCATTGATAACAGATTTATCTTCCGCTGCCTGTAAAGAAGCCTTGGATTGAGCAATCCCAAGGGCCAGATTACTGGCTTCTAGGTCTTCTTGAGCTTTCAGAAGTTCCTTTCGGAGGTTTGAGTTTTCCTCACGAAGCCGAGAAACATGGACAGCGTTTTCTGCTAATTTGTTGGCTTTGTTTAAAGCAGCTGGAGGGCAATAATTAATTTGAGTTTACAAAACAATTTCGCAAGAATTCTCCAGAAAAAACAAATGGCACAAAATAAAATACCGGTGGTTTTGATAGTTGCCGCTGAGATGACGCTAGTTCGTTGCTTTTCGACTCAATAACAGATTGAAGGGTTTTTACTTCTCTGCTCTTGAGACTAAGCTTCTTAAAAACTTCCAAGTTTATGGCGTTTGCGGAATGCTAAAACATGGAAATGAAAGCCAGATGCTTAAGTTTGAACAGGCATAAGAAGAAACATTAAGAAGAATTCATATTTCAACTTAATGCTTGGGGGCTAGAAGTATTACCTGGCTCATTTCTCGCAAATCGGTCAAGACCTCGTTGAATTCTTTAGCATTCCGCGAAGAGAATTCCAACGTGATGAAGGCCATCGTGTATAACCTGACGAGGTGAAAACGCGATATCATTGCGAACAACCAATCCATTTTGTGGCCATGGGCGAATCAGAGGCGCAGGAGCAAAGAATTTCTTTGCCTCTGGGCGAATATATCCGAGTTCGTCGAAGGGTTCTTCTTTTATCCGGATATCGTCCAGGTTGGGAATAGATTCCTCTTTGATATCTGATTGCCTTTTGCGCTTCCGATTGTTGTGAAACTCGGCATGTAATTTGTTGAGTTCAGCGTCGGAAGCAAGATCATTTTCTCCAAGTTCATCAAACTAGGAAGGAGTTAGCAATATGTTAAAAAGCGGAGAGAGAAGATAATCTGAAGAAAAACGCGGAAACAAGGAAAGATAAATACCTTAGGGACCAGATTTTCCACGTGATAAATCGCCAGACTTTCCTCAATCTGACTACTGACGGCGACCAGTTCGTGAAGTCGTCCTATAAAATCCTTTTTTGGTAAAGGCCTTATCTGTTCCTCTCATGCTATCTTCTGGTCCTTGGTATTCGCAAAGAAGTCGGGAACGAAAAGAGAGAGGTTGGATACGGCGTCCAGACCAGCACATAACGGTATCCTTCCCAACCAAAGAAGGTTGAGAGGAAGAAAGTTTGGCGATGCGCCGCTTTATCTTCATCAGGTTTTCTGGCAAATTTTCCCCTACTGTGGCTGTCCAACTCTCGCGAGGAGTAGCGGCAGAATTAACAAAGGAAGGAACCCCGGTTGCCCTGCCTGGGAATGGAATGTCCTGATGATAAAAGAAAGAACCTAGCCAAGATTGGTCAGGTTTCGGCATTTCTATTTTTGCATACCATTCCTCCCTAAATTTTCTGAGGATGAAAGATACGGTTCCGCAAATGGGCGAAATGCCATTTGTGATGTTATGCTTTACCTCAAAGCAATATTGCCAGAAATTTAGGTCAGGTGTTATCCCGAGATATCCTTCGAAAAGGGCTTGGAAACTGGCTAAGTAGAGGATGGAATTCGGAGAAATATTGTGTGGTTGAACGCCATAAAAGTTAAGGACGTCTAGAAAAAAGGCGGAAGGGGGAAAACCCATACCTCTCGCAACATGAGAGGTAAGGATGACGCGTTCTCCGACTTTTGGCTTGGGCTCGGGTTCCTCTTTCGAGATTCGCCATTTGCCTTTAACTATGGATCCCTCCTTTGACATCCGACGAAGAAGGACGAGAGAAGTATTACTCGGACTCCAATTGCCGACAATTTCTGTTTCATTGTTGGCTCCGGTGGCAAAGCGCTCATCGCCACGGGAATGGATCTTGACCCTCGCCGTCGTTGGGACGAACGGAGGGGGTGCTGCGGAGCTCGATCCCGCTATGTCCGCGGCGGCGGAAGTGTTTTCTCCGCCCGCCGCGGAAGCCGTGGTCTTCTCCGGCTCGCCGCCGGTGTGCTTTTGCGATCCCGGCTGTGGATCCAGGTCGCCGATGAGCTCGTCGATGGCGGCGCGAGTGGGCGAGGACGGCGAGGAGGCCATCTTTTGGTGGCGCGTTGCGTTCTGCGTGCTTGGAAGCTAAGTGCGCCTGGGACAAAGGACTTGCTCTCGAGCTCGCGTTCGCGTCAATGGCGTGGGCAGTGAGGGAGTGAGGAAAGTTTCTGATGAGGACGATGATGGCTATTTATAGCCGGAAAACCGTTTAGATACGTTCCAACGGCTCTTTCGACCGTTGGATGCTTGACGCGTGTCGCTCGCCGGAAAATACGGGAAATAAAACGGCAGGGGAATGATGGCTATCTCCTCGTTTCCCGTGAGAATCTGTCAGAGATACGCTGAGGGGTTTCCCGCGTGGAACCAAGCGACGCTTGCGTCAGCATGTTTAAGACGCTGACGTTAGAAGTTCCTTTTCCGCGAAGGATCGCGAGAAGAAAAGCCGGATTTTCATGGTTCCGAGTTTTATGTTACCATCTCCTTCAAAAGGAAAGTAGAAAGAATCAAGACTGCTGAATCAAGATTTCCCGGACAAAATGTATTTGACGAAAGACGGAGAATCAGAGTTTTGATCCTTCCTGGGGGCTACTGTCGGATATATACTGAATAGGGGTATAGAAGATGGTAGACAAAGAGCCGGACTACCAGGGTGGCCTACATGGTAATGGGCTTAGGTCCATTGGGCGGCCCAGTAGTCCGACGCGCAGAAGCCGGATTCTAGAAGAACCCGGATCACGGCCCGCGTGATCTGGCTTGGAGGAGAAGACGGATTCCTTGCTTTCCAAGTTACAAGTTAAACGTAGTCTTCTAGGTTTCTTATTCTGTAAGCCCTAATCCGGCTATTATATAAAGCCGGACGGGAGATAGATTAAAACAAGTTCAAGTTAGACACAAGTTCAAGCTCTACGCAACTCGCCGAGAAGCTCATCCTCGCCGAGAAGCTAGATCTACACCCTCACATTGTAACCCTGATAAACGGGCTTTAGTCCCAATTAGTGAGAAGTGCAGGAGTAGGTACGCCGTACTGTCGCGACGTACCGAACCTGGGTAAAATCCCGTGTTCTGTGTTACTACGCTATTCCGTTACCCCACGTCTCTACCGTAGTCTCATGGCACCCCCGTCTATGAAAACTACTACGATGTCTCGACAGTGATGGTATCGGGCAAGATTTTAATCGTGTTAAAGACGAGTAATCGTGGGGCATAAATTTCGGGAGAAACGGTCTCCTGCCGTTTCCAGAGGTTGAAGACGGGTGACGTCATGATGACGTCATCCCTCTCTTTTCCTTATTTTCTGTTTTTAATATATAAGTCCAAATGACCTCAAACCAATTGCAAAAGTTTTGTAAAAATAATATATTTCACTTAGAAACATTTTTGTGAAATTTCAACATATTTTAATTTCATATTTTGCAATTTATAATTAAAACATTAATAGTACCTAATGTTATTTAAAATTGGAAATATAATAAAATTATGATTTTGATTAAATAATTTTTTTGAGACATTATACATGTCAAATACTATTTGTGGAAGTCATTTTTAAACCATTTTCATTTTATATAAGTTTAGGATATGTAGGATTTACTAGTAGTGACTTAGTGCTATTTTTTTAAATAGAAAAAATCAATAATTATCAAAGTGGGTTAAAAAAAATTCCACTACCCATAATATTGTTTCAAAGTCCTATTTTATGTTATTATCAAAGAAATGCATTTTATTTTCACCTTTTATGTTCAAAACTTGGAATAACAACTAAATGCTATTATTAAAATATTTTATTCTCATCAAATATTTTTGAGGCTTAGAACTTTATTAAGGGTTATAGATGTTTGATTTTTGTTGCCATAAAATAATTTTCAGGTAATATTCGAATTGAAAACATTTTATGTAATAAAGTTTTCTAAAGATAAAATGGTTTTCTTTATCTAAGGAAAAATTTATTTTGAGAGGGTCTTATGGTTTATGGAATAGAGGTATAATTGGATGGGTAAATTTCAATTTCATTGAAATATGTATTGTTTTCTTTTGTTTCTTGCATCTCATTTGGTTTTTGGTGACTTACTAAACATGAAAACAAAAGTTTCAATTTTTTGTGATTTTTGCACTTTCCAAAAATCAGGGATGTTACAGACTACCACCCTTAGAAGAAATCTCGTCCCGAGATTTGGGAAGGCTAGAAAGAAATATAGGTCTAGGTGATTGGGTTCCATAACAAATGGGTGGGCTACCACCCTTAAAAGAAAATTTTGTGGGTAGTCTATTTTCATTAGATTGGAGTGTAGCTGGGTTCTAGATTGGCTTGAGTAGAACTTTCCTTCGCGGTAGAGCTGTAGACCAACATAGGTATGTTGAACTACTTTTGACACTGAGGGGTTACTCTTTGGGTCAATCAAAAGTACAAGTGGGGAGAAATTTCACAAAATCAACTTATTTATTAAAATGGAAACACGTTTCTCAACATTCATTGTATTTTATTTTACTGGGAGCATCCTCTAAGGAACATTTTTATTTCCAAAATAAACTTTGCGTAAGACTCAATGTTGTTGCTCATCATGTCTTTACTTAGTGTTTTCATCCTCACAACTTCATGCTTCTCATACTATTATTTCTTTGGGTTTGGTGGCATGTTCCTTCTTTCTGGGCAGTTGCTTGAATAATGCCCCATGTTCTTGCACTTATAGCATTTTATATGGTTGAGATCCTTCTTGTCTTGGCGATGATGCTGGCCATTACCATTGTCCCTATCCTTGGGTTGTGCATTATTTCCCTTCATGTCTCCATTGTGGTTATGGTCATGATGGTTGTGGGCATTTCCACCATGATGATGGTTTCCATTCTTGTGAAAGACATGACCACCATGGTCTTCAGAGGAATGGTGCCTCTTGTGTATTGCTCGAGAGTGATTCATACTAGTAATGAATTTCCTCTTCATGTTTTCTTCCTTCCTCATGTTGTTGTCTAGAGTGATTGCTTGATCTAGAAGAGCTTGATAGTTTGGAGCATAAGTTACAGATAGAGGTATCTTTAGTTCTCCCTTGAGTCCACTGAAGAATTTATCCTTCCTCTTAGCATCAGTATCAATATCTTCTGGTGCATACCTTGATAACATGTAGAAATAATCCATGTACTCTTTCAGAGTTCTATCTCCCTGTTTCAGACTACGGAACTCATCCCTCTTCAAATTCATAATGCCAGAGGAAATGTGAGCATTGCGAAATCCCTCCGTGAATGACTCCTAGGTCATTCCTTCCAGAGGATGAGTGACTTGATAAGTATCCCACCACATTGCAGCGGGTCCTTCAAGAAGGTGAGCAGTGAACCTCACCTTCTCAGCTTCACTGCACTCACAGGTCACTAAGTCCTTGCTAACAGAGCGGAGCCAGTCGTCTGCCACTAGTAGTTCTGATGCCAAGGAGAACTTGGCAGGTTTAAGTCTTAGGAATCTGGCAAGTCTATCCACTTGGGGTGGTGGTGGAGGTGGATTGTTGTTATTTTTGTTGTTGTTTGTTGCTACTGCAATAAACTGAGCCATCATTTGCATAAGCTAAGCTTGAGCAGTCATCATGTGCTGTAGTGCATCATTGTTGTTGTCAGGGTCACGACGAGGAGGCATCTGTGGGTTTAGGATAGCTGATTAGAGTTTAGAAAGATCTAAGGAAGGTTCCTACCCCAACACAACAGATCAAGGAAACTCATCTTACAAACAACATCTAACAAACATCATTCACACCAAACATCAAGGTTTAGCAATCGACCTAGTATTGTCATACCACACTCATTGGTATGATCAATACAGTAACACGTTAAAATTGTTCTAACAAAGGAACTAGATTGGTGGTCTCATCTATATCTTCTCGAGTTTTTCTTCAAATTCTTCTCTCGATGTTTTGAGGTGTTCTTGATTGTTGTGAAGTATTGGTGTATCTCCAAGTTTTCTTCAATTGTCTTGAGTGTAGGTCTTCATATGGTGAAAATACTTCTTGCACTTCATGGTACGGTCATCAACATTCCTGTCTTGATGGTATTGAAGAGGTAGGTCATCTAGATTTTTTTTAAGTGAATAATAGGTGAGAGGATATGAGAAAGATTAAGATGATTGTTTTGTTTCTCGAAAGTTTGAAGATAGAAAGTTTTCAATCCTAGGGTGATCAATGGGTTATTAACAACTTGTTGCAAATTGGATATTCACTATAGTGAGAAGGACAATGCACCCGCAAGCCAATCAGGGAACGGTCTCGTGTCCGTGGACACGTAAAGTTGTCTGGGCCGCTTCATCTCACTATGCCGCTAGGATCCAAAATACTCTAAGGATATAATAACATGATCAAAAATGGCTTCCAAACCTAAGGGTCTCGAATCCTACAGGCAACACAATGCTCTGATACCATTTTGTAGCGTTCCCACATTTAAATAATGTAAAAACATCTGTGTTAGTGTGCTAGTCCCTAGATCAATTGCTAGCACTGTCGAATCTGTTGTTCGGCAAATCCCTCAGGTGACCCTATCGGCTTTCGAGTAGAAGAACCCATGAGTGCTGGTGGCGATCGTCGGCTAAACAGGGGGCAAGATTTACCCAGGTTCAGGGCCCTCATAGAGGTAAAACCCTTACTCCTGCCTCTGTCGATATGTATTAATCGAGTAGATCGGTTACAATGGTGATGGCTCGAGTCGAGAGTATGATCTCGAGCTCAAGGCTTTTGTGTTGAGGTGTTGCTTGCCCTCTACCGGTGGCTCTCCTAGCCTTATATAGTCGGCCAGGTCTCAAACCCTACCCGGAGAGGATTCGAACTCTAACCCTACGTCGGTTACAGCTTTCCTAACTTAGCCCGCAAGGTATTGCGGGTGGGCTTCACATGGGCCTTTCGACGCTCCAAGGGCTCCTCCTCTTGGGCCTTAACCTTGGGCCGGAGATGGGGGTGTCCTTCCCCGCAGGGTCTAATATCCATTCCTTCGTCAGTAGCCCCCGAGCGTTTGCTCGATTGGGATTTTCCAGTCGAGTAGACGGTCAAGCTTTTTTGCTTTTATTGCCCTTGGATAACCAGTATAGGTTGCTTCTTGTCTCGAGGGCGTGTACCCTGTCTGATGAATCTTGTACCCGAGTGTCGAGTAAAGAACAGTGCCTGTTTGTATGGCTGTTTATTGCAGAAGGCTATGGCGCAGTAGCTTGGCTCTCCCGAAAGTTCAGGGCCAATTAATTGCGACTAGGGCAAAAACAGTTCTGGCCTACGCAGATTCGAGACCTCCGACTCGAACCCGACGAGGTGATCGTTGCGACTGGGCCGTAGTGGTCTTACCGAATCGAACTTAACCTATGGGGGTATCCGGCGCGTCCGCTAGGATTTTTCTTCGTGTTGTTGACACGGAATCATACCGGAGGACGCAGCTTGAGTGCGATTCCAGGCCTTCAAGAGAGATCTATCAGGTCTTACCTTCATATTCGAAAGAATATTGTATCCGAATGTACCTAGTCGGCTGAACAATCCGGGTTTATGATGTGCAAACATCGTGTGTATGAGTGGGAGGATCTGCCTACTTGCGTATTTTTGGATTTGTAGTTCCTTGTCCATACGAAAGAGTTTTCGTGTCAGGAGTTTTTATGCCCATATGAAAGAATTTTCATGTTTGGGATATTATGCCCATACGAAAGAATTTTCGTGTGTATGGTATTTTTTCCTATGAGAGATTTATCGTCATGATTCGTCCATACGAAGTTATCTTTCGTGTTTAGACTTTTATTCGAAGGATTTCTTTTCATGCGAAGTTATTTTCGCGTTTTGAACTTTTCAATCGAAAGATTCTTGAGCTTGATGATGCACGCAATGACGTCATGGCGCACTTTTATCCTCCCGATGGGACGTGACGGAGTGAGAGCAGAAGAGCTGGCCCACTTTGTCAGCTTTTTAACCGGAAACGAGGCGTCGTTTCCGGTTTTTGCGCGAACTGCGCAGTAAATGCCCACGATCCTCCGCTAAGATCGTGGCAGGAAACAGCATTCACCGCCTCCTCGTTTCATCTTCACACGTGGTAGCAGCGATGGACGCCACGTAGCGCATCGAGTGGCCAGGATCTTGTAGCCCTATGTATAAATATGGGTCTTGGTGGAACGGTGAATCTTTCCCAGCCTTCGTCTTCCAGTTCATCTTCTTCCTCGCGCTCGCCTTCCTTCTCCCCCCAAGCTCGTTCTTAGCAGTGATGGCGGGAGGCAAGAAACGTGGTGCTGCCGTTTCGGCGCCAAGAGAAGCTTCGGCACAACCTGCACCGCGCTCGGGCGACTGGCGTTCGCCCAACACCACGACGAAAAGTATCAAGGAGATGCAGCGGGAGGGGCTGCTGCCGGCGGAGTCCGAGAAACGGGTGCGCCTCGGGAAGAAGGAGGAGGTACCCAACCCGCACGCGAACGAACGCGTGGTCTTCGCGGACCACGTGTCGCGCGGTCTTTCTCTTCCCCTCCATCCATTCCTCGTGGCATTGTTGTATGTTTACAGCATACAACTCCACGATCTTCCAGTGCAGCACATATCGTGCTTCATTGTATTCTGCGAATGGTTTTTGGGCATTCACCCACACTGGGGCCTCTGGAAGGCCCTCTTCAAAGTCCGGATCTTCCGTGAGAAATCGCGGGTGGAATCTGAGCTTGGCGAGCCGCTTCGCACGGGTGGCTTCGGAATCCAAGCAAAATCGGAGAACAGCTACTTCAGTATGTACTTCATCGACTCCGCCCAGGGTTGAAGAAAAAAGTGGTTTTACGTCATCGACAACAGCTCGGGTGGGATTGAGGAATTCCACCCGTTCGCTGTCTTGAAGAGGCGGAAATCCTGGGCGCACAAGTTGTCAGCTGAAGAAACTCAAGTCGTCACGCCACTACTCGCAAGGCTGGCAGCCCTCCGTGATCAAGCTGCTGGTGTCGTGCTCAACGGGCTACACCTGGCGGGTATCTATCTCAAGCGCAGAATTCAACCTCTGCAGCACAGGCCCTCCACGATGTGGGAATACCAAGGCTCTGAGGATCCCAGTCGTGTGAGTCGTGAAGAGCTCTCGAACGTCGAGTTCGAGAAAAAGATTGCGGCCATCACCAGCTTGAAGGTGGGAGAAAAATATCCCGACTGCATGGTCGCAGCCTTTGACGCGTCAAAGCCTCCACCATCCGAAGTAAGTTTGTCTTTCCTTTCTCATTGTTTTTTCTTGGTCTGGATTTTGGTCGAATGAACTTCTTCTGTCTTCTCCTATAGAGTTTATCCATGGCCACCTGCTACCCTCCCGTATCTGGGGCGGAGGCCTCGGAGTTATTAGCGAGTAACCTGGATGGCCCAGCCAACACCAGCATTGTCAACGCTTCTTCGAGCTCCGAGCAAGATTCTTCGGATGACGCAGGGGACTCGGGTGGCGGTCATCATAAACGCCGTCGAGTGGAAGGTGACGAGGCCACCTCTAAGGACAACTCCTTGGAAGAATCGCCAGGGAAGGAGCCCATCAATGCTACCCCTCTGCGTATGTGCGCCCCTTCCTCCTCATTCCCAGTTATCCAGACCGCCTGGAATGCGGATATGCTGGATGAGGAGGATGACAAAGATGAGTAAGTTTCTTTCCCTGTTCTTTTAGTCGAACGTTTTCCTTTGGCGTCTTGTTGACACTTTGCCTTTGTCGCAGCCTGCAAGCTATCAGCCCTTGCAGGTACGCCTCTTCCCTTCCTCCCGAGAAGAGGAATAAAACGGGAGTTGTAGGCGAAACTCCTACCGCCGGCACGGTCCAAAATTCTCCGAATGTCGCTCCTGATGCGACGACTCCAAAGGCTCCAAAAGAGGTGTCGAACAGCTCGGCGGATCCCCTCTCGCTCGCCCAAGGCCAGGTAAACTTCGCTGCATGTTTTTTAATGTTCTGCTGTCTTTGTTATCGGGTGCACGTTAGTGCTCCCGATGGGAGTAGCCCCCGAGGCTGTAGTCGATCGCATGCGATCGGCTACAGGCTCAGAAACAAACATTTTCTTCTTCTTCTTTTTATCGGGTGCACGACCGTGCTCCTGATGGGAGTAGGCCCCGAGGCTATACTCGAATGGTTGCAATCGAGTATAGGCTCAAATTTTACTCTTCTGACTTCTATTTTCATGTTACTTGCAGTCGCTTATTGACTCCCTTGCGGCGATTGGCCGCCGTGTTGTTCTTGCTGAGTCCGACTGCGGGTTCCTTCGAGCGGACCGCAGTCGACTCACCACTGAGAACGAGCTTCTTCGAGGTGAGTTTTCCATCTTTTCTTGCGTTGGTTTTCCACCAATTCTCCGACTCTGATAATTGTTGTTGTGTGTAGCTCAACTTGAATTTTTGAAGACCGAGAAGGAGAATGCCTCCGCTCAAGCAGCAGCTCTAGAGGCAGAACTGGCGACTGCCCGGCAGGAGCTCGAGTCTTCCCGCATGTTAACTGCCGATTACGAGGGAAAACTTGCGGCTGCCCAGGATGCCCTGAAGAGCTTGGAGGATGCTGGCGCCAAGGCGGATGCCAATCTGGTCAATTTTCTTCGTCCCCTTGCTGAGCGCTTTGCGGGTAAGTTGCACTTATCTATCATCTGCTTTTTGTCTTGGTGGATTCTTTGGACTAACACCCTTTTTTGTTCTTAGGTCTCCTAGGTGTCCCCCTGGAACTTGCTGGGGTTCCTCGAGTGGACGCATTGACAGATTCTTGCGCCCAGCTTAGGAGGCATGCTGCAGGGGTTTGCGCCTTGGTTGGTGATGCCATTCGGGTGCTGTCGCAACTGCATGGCCGCCTCCTCGTCAACGCCGTGTCTCCACCCGCGTTGGGCGATCTGCTGAAGGTTTTCTCGGAGGGCAATCTCCTTGAAGCTTACGCGGTTGCCCAGTCAGAATCTGGGGCGAAGACCGCCATCCAGTTCGCGCTGGCGCATGGCGTCACTGGCTGGGAGGAGGCCTACTCGGAGCTTCCATCGATCCTGTTACGGGCAAAAAGGTAGGGCTTCGTCGTTTTGGCGATGCTGCCGGAGTCCTTGCTCGGAAGTTATCCGAGTTATTTGCCCGTGCTAAAGGAGGGACCACTGCCGCGAGTGGTAGTACCACTGTAGCTTCTTAGGTCATTTCTGTTGTACTTCGCAGCTTCGATTGTAATGAACCTTGGGATGTGCTCCCGTATTTTCAATAGTTGAATCGAGATATTTTGCCGAAGTGCTTCCTGTGATTGTGTATGTGCTCCCGATGGGAGTAGCCCCCGAGCACCTGTCGAATAGGTGGTTAATATATCTCGAGTAGGGCATCTTACTCCTTAATCTTCCTTGCATTTTTCAGGTGACCGGGATGGCTGCAGGGCCTTCGGTTGGACCTGCTGCACCAGTCGATCCTCTTGTTGCCGCTGTTGGGACCTTGGCGGGTCTCCGTGATCGTGTAGCTGATGGTGAACGCAAGCTAAAGGCGTTGCGTGGGTAGCCGATGTGGCTAAATCCAAGCAAAAACTGGCGACTGAACGGGAGCAGTTTGTGATGGATGAATTGGCGTTTGTTGCGAATGATTTGCTCTGGAAGTAGTTCAGCCTCCAAGTCTTTCTTATCTCGTGCTTTCTTTTGATCATGTATCCTTTCTTTCCAGTTGTTCGACCGGATGACCAGAATGAGAAACAATGGGTGGCGAACCATATATTTCAAGAAGATGGTAGCTCAAGACCTCATGCAAATAATTTTTGGTCTGATCGTAGTCGAGGTTTTGTGCTTGCCACCTTGAAGTTCCGAATCAACCAGGCAAAAATACTCGTGAGTTCCTTTCACGAGGTTTTGATTGCAATGAGCGCTGCTTTTTATCCGCTGCAAAGGGGTCCAGAAGATTGGAGCCATCTTCTCAGGGTGTTTGGTCGAAAGGAGAGATTCGCGAGTGTGTTCGCAATCAGATGACTTGCGGCTCGGTGGTGGCTCTCTCTTTCGTCCGGTTATGGCATCCTGAGGTGAACTTCAACTCCATAGCTAGACTTCCTGATGGTCCAATCGACGATATGTCTCCTCATTATAGGGTTGTTCAACCTGCGGCAGAGGAGATCATCCGATTGACCTCAGATGAGGTGGATCGTGTTTTGGCGGCTGAGAATACTCATCGCCGTATATAAGTGTAGGGTGTATATATCCTGTTTCGTTATGTAGTTTGTAAAAACTGTTGTAAGGTGTGTAACCTTGTATATAAATTGTCCTGTGATGCTTTAATTTAGGCGTAACCCCCGTTTGTTTCTGGGGTGTATACCTGTAACTCTTAGCATGCAAGGATGAATAATCTTCGGGTATCTATGGTTGAGAAACCATGTATTTTATTGCGATGACTGAGAAGTCATGTATTCGAGCTACAGGAGTGGCTAATATAGCCTTATTGCTGCGAGAAAAATAGGTCTAGGAATAAAATTTGCGGAGGTGTGCGATATTCCAAGGATTGGAATAGATGCCTCCAGTCGCCGGATTCTTCAGTCTATAAGCTCCGCCTGGGATAACTTCATGTATTATGAAGGGTCCTTCCCATGGTGGCTCGAGCTTGTGTCCTTCCTTCTGCTTGAGCCGTAACACCAGATCTCCTACTGCAAAAGCTCTATGGCGTATGCGGCGACTGTGATAGTTTCGCAGTGATTGTTGATATACTGCGGATCTTGCGAGTGCAATATCGCGCATTACATCTAGTGCGTCCATATCTTCCGCGAGTGCTCTGTTGGAGGTTTCTTCACTGTAAGCGACAACTCGTGGGGCGCTGAATCTGACGTCCTCGGGAAGGACTGCTTCTGCCCCGTATACCATGAAAAATGGCGTGTAGTTTGTAGATCGGTTTGGACTTGTGCGGAGGCTCCATAGCACGGAGGGTAGCTCTTCGGCCCAATGTCCCGCTGCTGGGTGTAGACGATCGAGTAGACGTTTCTTGATCCTGGCTGAAACTAAGCCGTTGGATCTTTCGACTTGTCCGTTCGTTTGCGGATGGGCAACGGAGGCGAATTTGAAATTGATCCCCTTCTCTTCGCAGAACTGCTGTATTTCCTTGGCCGTGAAATTAGAACCATTGTCTGTAATGATGTCGTGTGGCACTCCAAATCTGCATACAATGGAGTCGAGGAATCTGACGGCGCATTGAGCACTAGCCGAGGTTACTGGCATGGCTTCAATCCATTTGGTAAATTTGTCGACTGCGACCAACAAGTGTGTGTATCCACCTGGCGTGGACTTGCGTAGCGGTCCTACCATGTCTAGCCCCCATTGTGCAAAGGGCCAGGCGATTGGTATCATAGGCAATTCCGTAGCGGGTGCGTGTGGTTTTGGCGCGAATCGCTGGCAAGCGTTGCACCGGTCGACTAGCTCTTTTGCTCTCTGGCTGCTGTAAGCCAGTAGAATCCCGCTCGAGCTTTTCCCATGATTGTTTTCCAGCTCGCGTGATGTCCACAGTCTCCTTGGTGGATGTCTTGGAGTAATTCCTTGCCGTCTTCGGGTGCTATACATCGCTGGAGTATACCCGAGATGTTTTGCTTGTATAACTCTCCATTGATCACCCGAAAAGATTTACTGCGCCTGATTATCTGTCGAGCCTCGCGAAGATCTGCTGGGAGCTATTTGGAGGACAGGTAGTCGAGGTACTTCTGTGTCCAAACTGGCTCGACCAGAAATACTTGTCGCGAAATATGATGAACAAACTCGATAATGGCAACTTGCGGGCTAACCTCTGTTTCCGGAGCTACGGGTGCCCCGACAGCTTTCTTGACTTTGACTGATCGCTTAGTTATTTGCTCGAAATATATCCCTGGCGGTACGGGTGTATTTGTGGAACCCATGTTGGCCAGCCTGTCTGCTTCTTCATTACTAGATCTCGCAATGTGCTTTAACTCGCATCCTTTGAAACTGCCCTCGAGTAGGTTGTACATGTCACGGTAGGCAACCATGTTTTCGGCGATAGCGTCGCACTCCTTCATTGTCTGTTGCACGATGAGATTGGAATCGCCGTAAATCATCAATCGGGTGGCTCCACACGCGACTGCCATCTTCATCCCGTGCAACAAGGCCTCATATTCTGCGTCGTTGTTCGATGCCGGATCATCGGGTGGAAAATCCAATCGTAGGACGTATTGCAGCTTGTCTCCTCTAGGTGATATTAGAACGATTCCAGCTCCTGCTCCCTCGTTTCTTTTGGACCCGTCGAAGTACATTATCCAGTTGCTCGTGTACTCAGGTGGTCCTGGTGTTTGTAGCTCTGTCCACTCGCTTAAGAATTCCACGAGTACCTGGGATTTTACTGCATTGCGTCCTGCATAAGTGATGTCCCAAGCGCCCAACTCGATGCTCCATTTTGCTATTCTTCCGGATGCCATAGGGTTGTTCATGATTGTACCGAGTGAGGCATCATTAACCACTGTGATGGCGTGTTCCTGAAAGTAATGCTTGAGTTTTCGAGCCGTAAGAAAAACTCCATATGCGAGCTTCTGGTAGTGAGGATATCATTGCTTACATGGTGAAAGCACTTCGCTGATGTAATAAATCGGTCGTTGGACTCCATATGCCTTGCCCTCCTTAGGTCGTTCGACTACGATTGCAGTGCTGATGACCTGGTTTGTTGCGGCTAGGTATAGGTAAAGTGGCTCCCTCTCTTGTGGTGTTGCGAGGACGCGTCTGCTTTGCAACGATCGTTTCAAGTCTGCGAACGCTTGTTTAGCTTCTGGGGTCCACTCGAATTTATCCGTCTTTTTCAACAGCTTGTAGAAAGGCAATGCTTGCTCTCCTAATCGCGCGATAAACCTGCTCAAGGCAGCTAGTCGCCCTGCGAGCTGCTGGACTCCGCGTAGATTAGTTGGCTCCTTCATAGTCAAGATTGCTTGTATTTTCTCTGGGTTGACTTCGATGCCTCTGGCGGATACCAGGTACCGGAGAAGTTTTCCTGCTGGAACACCGAAGAAGCATTTTGTTGGATTGAGCTTGATCCTGTATGTGTTGAGGGCGTCGAACGTTTCTCTAATGTTCTCGAGGAGTGTGTCCTCTACCCGAGTCTTGATGACGATGTCGTCAACGTACACTTGTACGTTCTTGCCAATGAGCTTGGCGAGGCATTTTTGCATGCAGCGCTGATATGTTGCGCCTGCGTTCTTGAGCCCAAAGGGCATTGTCGTGTAGCAGTATACACCGTATGGAGTGATGAATGATGTTTTCTCTTCGTCCTCCTGTTTCATCCGGATTTGATTATATCCCGAATAGGCGTCCAGGAAGGAGAGGCGTTGACAACCTGCCGTAGAGTCTACGATCTGGTCGATTCGCGGGAGGGGAAAGTTGTCCTTGGGGCAGTGCTTATTTAACGACGTGTAGTCGATGCACACCCGAAGGATGTCGGTGTTCTTTTTGGGGACCAGCACTGGGTTTGCTAACCAAGTAGATATCTTGATCTCCCTGATGAATTTTGCGGCTAGCATTCTGTTTACTTCTTCTCCAAGCGCCTTCTTCTTGGGTTCTGAGAACCTTCTAGTGGTCTGCTTGATGGGTTTAGCATCCTTGAAGACTTCGAGTGAGTGCTCGGCGAACTCCCTGGGTATTCCTGGCATATCTGAGGGCTGCCAGGCAAAAATTTCCCAGTACTTACGGAGGAGTTCGATGAGCGCGCTTTCCTATGCTTGCGAGAGGGTGGTTGAGACCATCGCAGTCTTCGCAGAGTCTGTCGGGTGCACCTGATGTTTTCGGGTATCACTGTTGGCGCTGAACTCCAATTCGGGCGCGTTTTTCTTTGTGAGGGGCATCACGGAGTGATCCGTGGTTTTTGCCAGCTCTTGCAATTCTTCTTGCATCCCGAAAAAATTTGCGATCTCGTTGAACTCGATGTCGCACTTGTTGGATTTCTGAAAATGATGGTGATAACAGCGTATTCTCCGGGTAACTTGAGCTTCAGGTACGCATAATGTGGTACTGCCATGAATCTGGCGAACGCTGTTCGACCAAGAATGGCGTGGTACTGTGAGGGCCAGTCGACGACTTTGAAGTCAAGAAATTCTCTTCTGTAGTTGCTTTTATTGCCTAGCACAACTTCAAGATTAATTGTTCCGAGTGGACGGATTGGCTTTCCCGGAACTATCCCGTGGAAGGATGTTTCTGATTCCGCAAGGCCATCCAGGTTCTTGTTCATCCGACGGAGTGTGTCAGCGTAGATAATGTTGATGCCACTGCCTCCGTCCATAAATACGCGGGCCAGATCGTAGTTGCCAATTTGTGCTTGGATTACGAGGGCGGCGTGTCCTGGTCGATAGACTCGTGGCGGGTGGTCTTGCATTGAGAATGTGATCGGTTGATCCGCCATCTTCAAGTATTCGGGCTTTGTTGGCGGAGTCTGCACAGCCATGCACAACTGCCTTGTGTTAGTATTTTGTGCTCTGCGGGATGGACATACCTTCTGGATCATTGCGAGTTGCCCTGCCGGATTCGGGTATGCATTGGCCCCAGAGTTTTGTGCAGGTGGTGCTGGCAGTGCAGCCAATGCCATGTTTGGATTTGCTGGTGGAGGTAGGGGTTGTGGCGGCTGGAATCCTTGGTGGCCTCCTCCCGGAAGTGGCGGGTAATTTGGAGCAGCTGCTGACCTATTTTTCTTCGAGAAAGCCTCGTGGATGTCATGGAACTTCCGACAATCCTTGAGGAGGTGCGTCGCCTTGTTTTGCTCGTGCGCTTATCTGTAAACAGATGTAGCGAGCAGTAAGCATCAAGGTCTTCCTCGGGACTTTTTTCTTCAACTTTTGGTTTCCATTCGTGATTTCCGCGTCGTCCAGTATCGCGACTTCGCGTGAATTCCGCTGCTACTATTTCCTCTCGATCCTCGTGATCGTAGTATTTCCTTCTCTTTCTTCGTCCATGGCGATCTTCCTCGAGTGCGGGTGATGATGCTCTCTCATTGCGTACTGCGTCTTCTCCGTTAGCCCATTTGTCGGCTATGTTCATCAGCTCCCCAATAGTTTTGGGTGCGGCTCTGCCTAACTCCTCTCTGAAAGCAGTTCTTCGGGCGCCTTTTGCGAAGGCTTCAATCGCTACTTCTTCCGAGATGGTTCCCACGGTGTTCCTGAGCGTGGTCCATCGCTGGATGTACTCGCGGGTGGATTCGCCGCTTTTCTGCTTGCAGGCTCGCAGTTCTTCGATGGTGGCCAGCCTCTTGTAAGTCGACTCGAAATTTTTGCAGAAGTCACGGTGCAGGTCGTCCCATGATGCGTAACAAGATCTTGGCCTCCTTTCCGGCCAGCTACGGGCTGCGCCGGTGAGATGTAGATTGAGATATTGCATAACCGTGTTCTTGTTCCCACGCTGGCATTTTACTGCCGTGAGGTAATCGTTTAGCCACTGAGAAGGCTCGAGTGAGCCGTCGTACTTTGTCACTTCTGTGCTGAGCTTGAATCTTTTGGGTAAAGGTGCTTCGCGGATGCTGCGGTTAAAACAGAGCGCTCCGCAAGTTTCGTCATCCGAAGAACCGGACGAAGAGCGTTCGCGATATCGCGATGCCCTTGCCTTGTCCACCTTATTTTGTGCGATGTCCGATCGCGCGTCGTATCCTGGTTGGTCGTGGTCGGTGTCCTTCCTCGGTTCCTTGCTTCGTTTTCGCGAGCGGCTGCTGTGGTGTCTCGAGCTTTTGTCTCTCGGGCTGCCCTCGCTGCTGCTTCGACTGTCGTCGCGACGTTGAGCTTCTTTTCCTCGACCACGACGTGGCGATTTGTCCCTTCTTGGCGAAGAGCTCCTACGCCTGCGGACTTCTATCTTTCTTTCTCCTGTTTTTCCTTCTCTAGCTGCTCCGCAGCTTTCTTGCGGTCGTAGGAGGCGAGCCTTGCGGCTGCCAGTCCTAGCCCTTTGCGCACTTGTTTGTACTGCTCTGCCCGAGGGTCGCTTTCTGTCGGCTGGTTCATTTGCATGTAAGTCGCTGCGGCCAGGACCGCGGCGGCAGGGGTTTGCGGGTAGACGTTCCCGTCATCATCGACTCGCATGAGGGAGGGCGTGATCGACCTGCTGGTCCCGCCCAAGGACTCGATATCCCTGGATGTTGATGCGTATACCTTCCTCGCGGGTCGGGTACCGACCGAGGGTGCTAAGGACTGCTCAGCTTGTCGTTGACTTGATTCATCCGCCGCTCTTCTTCGACGGGCCAGATCTATCCGCGCATCCTTGATGGTTGCGGCTGCTCTTACGAGATGATAATGGTAGGCAACCATATCTTCGTGTGGCGAATCTGCTGCGGGTGGCTTGCTCGTCCGCATAGCCTCCTTGGCGCGATCCCAAGCTTCTCGCGAGACGCCGATTATGGCGCGTTCCGCTGCACTATGTTCTGTCTCCGGGGGTTGCTCCGATCCTGCCATGCAGACTTGAGCCAGTCGCGGCCTGTGCGTCCTAGGCGTAGACCGGAAGGCTCTTTGGAGTCGAGAAGGTTCCTCTGTCGAGAGGGTATTGTAGTCGTTTGTATTGAAGCGGACGGACTCGCCGCTTTTCTCCACATGGAGACGCGAGTCGACGGCTCCTGATTCAGATCCTGATTCCTCCGGGAAGCGGAGGATTCCATTCCTATTGGTTACGAACTTCAGGCTCCAGAACGTCAGGGTGACGCTCCTCTCCAGATGGTCGAATACCGGGCGCGATTCCGGCGTGTGAGGGGTGACCACGACAGATCCGATCCGTATAGGATTGTCCGGAGCCGTAGTCGAGGGTTTCCAACGAGAGTTGGTTGTCGATGAAGCCGAAGATGCCGGTGATCCAGCGCCCGCCGTTCCCACAGACGGCGCCAATTGTCGAATCTGTTGTTCGGCAAATCCCTCAGGTGACCCTATCGGGTTTCGATTAGAATAACCCATGAGCGCTGTTGGCGATCGTCGGCTAAACAGGGGGCAAGATTTACCCAGGTTCGGGGCCCTCGTAGAGGTAAAACCCTTACTCCTGCCTCTGTCGATCTGTATTAATCGAGTAGATCAGTTACAATGGTGATGGCTCGAGTCGAGAGTATGATCTCGAGCTCAAGGCTTTTGTGTTGCGGTGTTGCTTGCCCTCTACCGGTGGCTCTCCTGGCCTTATATAGTCGGCCAGGTCTCAAACCCTACCCGGAGAAGATTCGAACTCTAACCCTACATCGGTTACAGCTTTCCTAACTTAGCCCGCAAGGTATTGCGGGTGGGCTTCACATGGGCCTTTCAACGCTCCAAGGGCTCCTCCTCTTGGGCCTTAACCTTGGGCCGGAGATGGGGGTGTCCTTCCCCGCAGGGTCTAATATCCATTCCTTCGTCAAGCACCATAGTACAAAATAAAAGTATCATGCAAATGCATCAAATTCTATTACATCGCATGATCCAGTCTTTACAAAATATGATTACAACTTGCATAATCTTAGAAGACTAGCAGAAAATAAAGTATTACAGCGAAAAACATAGTACAACATTGAGCCCATCTTCTTCATGTGCCACAGGCAAAACATGTTGGCGATAGTCTCGAGATCCTAAACAAAATCCCCACGCATCTTCAGAAACATCTGCAGGATGGAATATGCAGCCACAAGGGAGTCAATACAATTTAATGTATTGGCAAGTAACAGTATGGTGGATATAAGTGGCAAGACTAACTACATGAGATGGTGCTCGGCTCAAGGGGTTTCTGCCATGTTCGATCAGGCAAAACAAAGTTTTGACGGTCCCAAGTTTTTTGAGGTTGCAACGTGCGCTCTTTGGTGTATATGGAAGCAGCGTAATAACCATATTTTTGAGGGAGCTCCTATATCTGTTTTGGCCTGGAAAGTGATGTTTAAGAATGACATGAGCCTGATTGTACATCGGGTGAAATCTGAGCATAGAAAAACTCTTGTAGATTGGTTGAACCTTTTTTAGTTTCTTGGTTTCCCTCCCCCTCATGATGTAATCCCCGCTCCTTGTAAATTTATTCTTTTATTTAATTGAAATTACACTGTAGGGGGTTCCCCCTACGGTTCCTTGTTCAAAAAAAAAGACTAACTACATGAATATTTGGCTTGGTGGAGCTTGGCTAAATGCAGAAAGCCAGTTTTGTCCTATAACTCTTCATAAAACAATTTTATCCTTTAGATAAGAACAATGTGGATTTCCTGTGCTTTCTTGTTGGTAAGCATCACCACAATTATTATATCAACTACAGAAGTTGTGTAGTTCCTGTACAACCTTGTTAGATTGCATCACCACCAAAAGACATAGACATGTGGATTTCCTGTGTCACCTTGCTGGTAAGCATCACCACTAGTGTGGGTTTCCTGTGCTACCTGGTTGACATCACCACTTAAAAAATATAGTCTTGTGGATTTCCTGTGTCACCTTGCTGGTAAGCATCACCACTAGTGTGGGTTTGCTATGCTACCTAGTTGACATCACCACTTAAAAAAATTATAGTCTTGTGGATTTCCTGTGTCACCTTGCTGGTAAGTATCACCACTAGTGTGGGTTTCCTGTGCCCCCTGGTTGACATCACCACTACTTTAATATTTCATCCCATATTCCACCACCAAACAATCAATCAATCCATATGGTTCACCAAATTTAGTAGTTTTATCCTTAACATCTGAATAAAACATTTGATGAGCAATAGCTAAGCAATTCTACTAAGTTCAAGTTTTACACACTATCAGGAAAACACATGGTAGCTACCCACTACTTAGGATATTAGCATGGCATAATATTTACCAAAGATTTTCCTATCATGCATGCTACTCAAAAGTTTTAATGCATATAGGAAATAATAGGTAGTTCATGATGTGTCACTTGCCTTGTTGGAGGTTGGTGAAGAAATCACACTCTCTTAACAAAAGGTTGGTTTCTCTTCGTATAATTCTAAACAAGTCAAACAAATAACAATAAACAACTTTCACAATCAACAAGGAAACAAAGAATAACAATCATCACACTTAGTCAAAAGGGTTTTATGTTAATTGGGTCAAGGTAAGGCTAGGGTCTATCAGAATAATTTTGTTTGGTAAGGAAACTATTGTGATTAGGTTAAGGTTTGATTTTGAAAGATTCATTTTCTCTTGGTCCCATACTTATTAATGAAGTTCCATCGGTTCACTTGGGATGGACTAGGTTGAGTTTGTAGTGATCAAAATTTATGGAAAACATATTTATCTAAGAAGTACCAAGAGTTCACCAAGGTGATCTAACTATCTCAACTATTGTAACACATAGCAATGTGTAACACTTAGTCATTTTCATCAAGACATTTGAGTGATCTAAGTTAGTCCTTCCATTGGGTCAATGGTTGGACAAAAAAAAACTTGTTATTCTTCAACTTGCATGGATTTCTCCAAGTCTTCACTTGCTTGTCTTCTTGAAAATCATCTTCATGCATTCTATTGTAGTTTTCTTCCTTGGGATGGTACTTCTATTGATCTTCATATATCTTCACTTCACTAGTTGGTTTAAGTATGGAATGGGCACAAAAATACCACTAAGTCAATTTGGAAAGAAATAAGAAGATAGGTAGAAAGAGAGAGGAATATGTTTTCTTCTAGATTTCTTCACACTTGTACTTCCTTGAGTTGCTTCTAGTTGTTGTGAAGTCCAAGCCCTTCCTTCAATTTCTTCAATGATATTCCTTGTATCTCTTCATGTTACCACCAAGTTCAAAAATGAAGTATCTTCTTTTGCTTGAGTCTTGACTTGTAACTTGATGAATTTCTTGAAGCAAGAATAGAGGAGTTGAGAGATAGATAGAACATAATGGCTCTAGTGTGTTTGGGTTCATTATTTGTCAAGGTATAAGTTTTAACCTCACTAAGGACTTAGGCTAGGTCCAATATCCAGACTACATAGAAACATATATGCAGAATATTTGACATGATAACATGGGTGGGTCACTATGTTGGGTTTTTGGTCCAAAACACATGGTCATGCTATAAAGGTGTCCAAAATGGTTAGGCACTATGGTCTCTGGTTCAAGGTTACAAAATGGAGCAATTTTGCTAAAGGAACTACATAGAAATTATTTATAGAAAATAATCTATGTCAAAATACTTAATTGGACAAGTTAATTCTAAATTAAAATTTAATTTGATCAAAAATTATCTTGGGACAGAGGGTATGAAAGTACACATCCTAAGGTTTCCAAATATATTCTATTTTCAAACTTTGGATTTGTAGAATTAGAAATATGTCAAAATTCATCAAACAAGCATATTTGAATTTGAAAAAATTTAATGGTGAATTTTAAATTTGGCCAGTACCAAAAGTTTCTAAATGTTGTACTGATTCCAAAAAGTCCAAGATTGCTAAATTTGGGCTTATGGATCAAAAGATATGATAGATCTAATATGCAGGGGCTTTTCTGCAAAATAGGCATTTTATATTTTATTCGGAAATTAATTCCAGAGACAGTTAGGCTCAGATCTTCTATTTGCTGCGCGGGGCAATGGATAGGGACTAGGCCTGGGCCGGCTACGTGCTGCAGATGGCGACAGATAACAAAACAGCATGCATGATGGCGTGGCGCAATCCCATTGGCCGATACCTGTTGGTTAATTCATCTAATCTGGGCCTACGTTTCAGATCTAACGGCACAGGATTATAGGTGGGATTTTGGGTTACCTCCCGCCGGAGTTCTTCGCCGGGAAATGTCGCGCGGCGGCCGGAGACGCAGGGAGTCGACGGTGACGGCTACCCGGTGGCCTTCGGGCTCGATGGAGACCATGATGACGCTCAGCATGACACGGCGAATCCGATGGTGCCCACGGTGCGCACGATGGCGGCTCCTAGCGGTGGTGCGGTGTAGACCCGAGGTGGAGCAACTCCGGTGAGCACGGGAGTGCACGACGGCGATAATTCCTGCATGGAAAATGACCGGGGAAGGGTCAAAGAGGTGCGCACGGGCTCAACGAGTCGAGTGGTTGTGGTCTTGGGTGCCGAGCGTGTCTCACCTCGCCGGAATCAATGGAATAGGGCGGCAGCAGTGCTAATCTCCGGTGAGGAAATACTCTCACGTGGGGGCACGAAACGGAGGGGGAGGAGAGGGGAAAAGGAGAGGGATGCCAGGGTTATAAGGTGATGGTCTCGGGCAAGATTTTACGTGTTAAAGAAGTAATCGCGGGGCATAAATTTCGGGAGAAACGGTCTCCTGCCCTTTCCAGAGGTTGAAGACGAGTGACGTCATGATGACGCCATCCCTCTCTTTTCGTTTTCTTTTTTTTTTCTTTTTTTTTCTGTTTTTAATATATAAGTCCAAATGACCTCAAACCAATTGCAATAGTTTTGTAAAAATAATATCTTTCACTTAGAAACATTTTTGTGAACTTTCAACATATTTCAATTTCATATTTAGCAATTTATAATTAAAACATTAATAGTACTTAATGTTATTTAAAATTGGAAAAATAGTAAAATTATGATTTTGATTAAATAATTTTTTTTTGAGATATTATACATGTCAAATACTATTTGTGGAAGTCATTTTTAAACCATTTTCATATTATATAAGTTTAGGATATGTAGGATTTCCTAGTAGTGACTTAATGCTTTTTTTTAAATAGAAAAAATCAATAATTATCAAAGTGGGTTAAAAAAATTCCACTACCCATAATGTTGTTTTCAAAGTCCTATTTTATGTTATTATCAAAGAAATGCATTTTATTTTCACCTTTTATCTTTAAAACTTGGAATAACAACTAAATGCTATTAATAAAATATTTATTCTCATCAAATATTTTTTAGGCTTAGAACTTTATTAACGGTTATAGATGTTTGATTTTTGTTGCCATAAAATTATTTTCAGGTAATATTCGAATTGAAAACATTTTATGTAATAAAGTTTGCTAAAGATAAAATGGTTTTCTTTATCTAAGGAAAAATTTATTTTGAGAGGGTCTTATGGTTTATGGAATAGAGGTATAATTGGATTGGTAAATTTCAATTTCATTGAAATATGTATTGTTTTCTTTTGTTTCTTGCATCTCATTTGGTTTTTGGTAACTTACTAAACATGAAAACAAAAGTTTCAAATTTTTGTGATTTTTGCACTTTCCAAAAATCAGGGATGTTACACCATGGTTTTATTTTTGCTTTGCTTTTCTAGGTTTTGTTTCAGTCAAGGTGTTTCTTACTTCTGTAGCAACTCCATTTTATCTTTATTTTATCGCATTTGTTGTGCCAAGTAAAGTTTCTAGCAAAAGTTGGTGTTAGTTATGGATTTCTGCGCATGAAACCGATTTGTGCTGTCCACAGTAAAAACTCGCATAATTCACAGAAAGATCAAAATGACCTACAAGTTTTTGTGCTTATTCCTCAGCTAATTACGATTTTTTCTTTATGTTTTTTTATTTGAGCAACTTGAGTGCCCCGAAAAAATTCGTCTTACAGACTGTTCTGGTTTTGACAGATTCTGCCTTTTTACTTGCACTCTCTCTTTTTCTATGTTGAGTGGATTTCTTTGCTCCACGAAACTTCAGTGGATGTAGCTAATGTTTAAAAAGTATCAATAATGCTTTTGTCCATGCAGAACGTGTGAATTTTTGATTGTGCACTAACCCTCTAATGTGAATTACACTGAGTGTGGTGTGAAGGAAGTTTTCAAGGGTGAAGAAAAGAGGGTGATATAATGTGATAAAAAAGAGTGAAAAGACGAAGCTTGGGAATGCCCCCGTGGTTCATGCCAGCAAATTCTAAGAAGACTCAAGCATCTAAGCTTGGGGAGGCCCAAGGCATCCCCTTCTTCATCAACAGTTTATCAGGTCACTTCTAGTGAAACTATATTTTTATTCGGTCACATCATATTAATTTTACTTGGAGCGTCTGTTTGTTTTCTTTTGTTTTCCTTGCTGCCATAATATTGTTGGAACCCAGCATTCTTTGTGTGGGAGATAGACATGCTCCATTTTTTCATATGAATACGTGTTATGCTCGTATTATTAGTTTTTCTTCTAGCTACTGCAATCCCTTTTAGCTTTTTTTGCATGCATCTCTTATTCAGAGTTGTTAGTTCAAGCAGAGTGATGTTAGTACTCTTTTGTTTCATTGCTATATTTCTTGTGGATTTTTTGTTTAGTATAAGATGATTGGTGTTGGAAAGCAGTAGTACAATTTTCATGCTCATAACGGTGCAAATGGAATCTTGTATAGACTGTGGCTAGACTTTTTCATGTCATGCTAGATGTTATTTTAATTCTATGCTTAGTGGTTGTTATTTTAGCATGACCTGTCTCAAATAGCTGAGAGTGCTTAATGTGCCATTGAAAGAATCATGAGTTGTTTTTATCACATTGAAGCATGAATTTGTTGTGTTCTCCTTCGAGTGCTTTATTTGGTTGACTTGGCGCATGCTTACACCATGTTTATGACTACAAACCAGTCACTTAGATCCTATATGATCATTTATTTTTTGACTTTTAATACCCTTTATTCTTTGATTAATGATGTTTTTGTCGCTATGCATGATTATGGCCATTATTGCTCTCTTGATATGTCGCTCCCTGTCTTTTGCTAGCCTCCACTTGTACTGGGTATGAGCTCTACTCATGCATCCAACTCCCAAAAACCAAAGTTTCCCAAATGTGTTCACCATACGTACATGTGGTATTTAACCGCCACTCCAAGTAAATTTCTCATGTGCTACATTTAAAACATTCAAAATTATTCATGTTTTGTGCCCCTGTTTTAGCTCATGAGGACGTAAACAGAGAATCTTTATCTCACTTGTTGATTGGACTTTACATACCTAGAGTAGTGGATTCATCCGCTTATCCAAATGATAGAAGAGCTGGCAGCAGGGTGCCCGGCCCCAAAATTGGTTACTATTAAATTCTCTTCACTATTTTTGCCCCTGATTTATCAGTCAAATCATAATTGTGTAAGAAAAAGAGAAACAGGGATGACCTTCTATACCAGATGCGTCCTTCAATGGGAGACTCTCCTGTGAAGTCTAGTTGGCTTGTGGTGTACTATATTTTTTGTTTACCATTCGTTGACATAAGCATACACCTCTCTAAAAAATGTTTTCAATACCTCAAGCTCTACCACATGAGTTAATCCCTGCTTCCCTCTGCGAAGGGCATTTCTTTTACTTTTATGTTGAGTCTCCATCTTCTAAATTTATGCACAGTTGAGAGAGCCTAGTTGCCACTCTGAGTTTAATGTGCATTGGTCCCAGAAACTATTATTAATTGATTCATGATGTGTTATTACTTGATCTCAAATTATTTGTTCTAGTCATCCACTTGAAATTTGAAGGTGTCCTGGCATTTATGTTTTGCCTCACTCGTGAAATACCACTTTGATATGTTTTATTTATGCTCGAAACAAACGTATAACTTTCAAGTGCATTATTATTCATGATCTTTTATTTGTGTTACTTTTTATGATGCAAGGTGGTTACTAAGTTTCATTGTTAAAATTATATCTATCATGCATGTGTTTAAAGTACTATGATCTGAGCTTTACATATGCTTTTACAATTTAGATGATCAAGTTTATGTTGGTAGCATGTCACCTCAGAAATTATTTGTTTTTATCGTTTACCTACTCGAGGACGAGTAGGAACTAAGATTGGGGATGTTGATACGTCATAAATGTATCCATAATTTCTGATGTTCCATGTTGTTTTCATGCTATATTCTACATGTTTCCTTTACATGTTATGCCATTTTTATCAATTTCCTGGGACTAACCTCTTGACAAGATGCCACACAGTTAGTATCTGTTTTCTGCTGTTCTTAGTTTCAGACAAGTTGTTCTGGAAATATTCTCGGAATTGGATTATTCGAAGCCCGGAAGTCTTAGAAAGTTGTTGTGCACACAGAGTCTGGAGGGGACCCGGAGGGGGGCACAGGGGCCCCACACGATGAGGCGGCGCGCCTCCCCCCATTGGCCGCGCCCAAGGGTGGTTTGGGCCCCCAGGACGCCCACCGATGTTGCCCTCGCGCTTATATATTCTCCTCGAAGGGTTAACCCTAAAAACAGATGCCTTTTCCACCAAGAACATCCACAGCCGCCGCCATCGCCAACCCTAGTTTGGGAGGGTTCTAGATCTCTCCCCGGCACCCTGCCGGGAGGGGGAATCATCACCGGATGGCTCCACACTACCATGCCCGCCTCCGGAATGATGCGTGGCTAGTTCATCCTTGGACTATGGGTCTATAGAAGTAGCTAGATGGTTGTTCTCTCCTCTTTATGCCTAATGTTTAGGTCTTGTGAGCTGCCCTACATGATCAAGACCATATTATTGTAATGGTCCATGTTGTGTTTGCTGGGATCCGATGAATATTGAATGATATGTCCAATGATTATCAATATGTCATGTTCTTTTCATGTGTATGTTATTTATGATCTTGCATGCTCTCCATTTTTACTAGATTCTCTAGCCAAGTAGATGCTAGTAACTCCAAGATGGAGTATTTATGCTCGATAGTGGGTTCATGCCTCCCTTTCACTCATGCTTGAGTGACAGAAATGTAACGGGTGGGGGATGTGTTGTTGCCATTAGGGAGAAAACAACGATGTTTACATTGTTTAGATTACACACTTTTCTTACTGCCATTAGTTGTTGCTTGCAACTTAATACCCAAGGTTTGCTCGGATGACATTCTGAGGGTGGATTATTAGTCATAGATACAGTTGGATGACGGTCTATGTATCTTTTTGTAATGCCCGCATGAATCACATAGTAATCATCATGTCATGCATATGCACTACGGTGCAGCCTTTATATGTGTCAATTGCCCAGCTACGTTGTTTACCCAACATACTATCTATGTGTTTTGGAGAGACACCACTAGTGAACTGTGGAACCCAGTCCAGTTTCCTCATACGAATAATACAACCACTGCAATCACCATTTTCATACTGTTCCTACTATTTTCCTACTACCATCACTGTTCTCATTTGATCTACTGCAAACAATTACTATTTTCCACACCATATGTTTAACCTCTTTGTTTTCAGCAAAACCGGTGAGATTGACAACCTCATCGCTTCGTTGGGGCAAAGAGATTGTATTGTGTTGTCTAGGTTCCACGTTGCTTTCGAACCGGTAGTGCGCCCTGCCACATCAGCTGAATCAACCTTCGGAAGTGTTTTCTTTCTCCTATTAGTCGATTCAACCTTGGTTTCTTTCTAAGTTAAATTTGCTGATGTGCTCTTCATACCTTCCTCTTGGGGTTTCCCAACGAGTGCAAGATCAGCACCATCAGTGGCGCTATGGTGTCGTGGTTCTAGAGCCCCCCTCCGAGTCTCCTCCGGACTCTGCGTACGTGATAGAATTCTAAGACCCTAGGATTTTGTTTCGTCCAATTCGGAGATTATTTCCAGAAAAAATTTTCTGAAACAAAAAAACAGCAAAAAACAATAACTGGCGCTGTGGCATCTTGTTAATAGGTTAGTCCCAGGATATCCATAAAAATGATGTAAAGTGTATAGGAAACATGTAACAAATGTCATGAAAACAACATGGAACCTCATAAATTATAGATACGTTTGAGACATATCAAGCATCCCCGAGCTTAGTTCTACTCGTCCTCGAGTAGGTAAAACGATAAAAACAAAATTATTTCTGAGATCACATGCTACCAACATAATATTGATCATCATATTTGAAAAGCATGTGTAAGCTGAGATCATAGCTCTAAACATAGGCATGATATATATAATTCTACAATGAAACTTAGCAACCATGTGGCAACATGAAAAGTAACACAAACAAAAGATTATCAATAATAATGCACTTGAAAGTTATATGTTTGTTTCGATCATAAAGAAAACATAGCAAAGTGGTATTCCGTTTGTCCTTAAAAATGAGAGCAAAACATAAATTCCAGGACACCATCAAAGTTCAAGTGGTGACTAGAAACAAATAATTTGAGAACAGGTAATAACATATCATGAATCAATCAATAATAATTTTTGTGACTGATGCACATTATACTCAGAATGACAACTATGCTCTCTTAATTGTGCATAATGTTAGAAGATGCATACTCAACATAAAAGTAAAATAAAGACCCTTCGCAGAGGGAAGAAGGGATTAACTCATGTGCTAGAGTCTTTTATTTTATTAAAACAGAGGTATTGAAAACAAATTTTTAGAGAGGTGTTTCCTTATGTCAACGAATGGAAAACAGACAACACAGTACGTCACAAGCCAACTAGACTTTACCAGAGCAGCTCCCATTGATAACGTCCTTTCTACTGGGGTTATTTGATCATCCCTCTTCTTTTTTTGTTTACACAATTATGCTTTAACTGATAAATTAGGGGCAAAAGAGTGAAGAGAATTTATAGTATCCAAGTTTGGGACTGGGCACCCCGCTGCCAGCTCTTCTATGAATTTGGATAAGCGGATGTGCCACTAGTATAGGTGTGTAAAGTCCAATCAACAAGTGAGATAAAGATCATCTACCTACGTCCTCATGAGCTAAAACAGGGGCACACAACATGTATAATTTTTAAGGTTTTGAAGGTAGCACATTAGAAATTTACTTTGGAGTGGCGGTTAAATACCACATATAGGTAGGTATGGTGGAAACATTTGTCAAACTTTGGTTTTTGGGAGTTCGATGCACGAGTAGAGCTCATACTTAGTACAGGTGGAGGCTAGCAAAAGATTGGGAGCGACAAATTAAGAGAACAATAATGGACATAATCATGCATAGCGACAAAAACATTATTAAATCAAAGAATAAATAGTATTACAAGTCAAAAAATAAATCATCATAGAGGCTATAGGTGACTCTTTTGTAGTAAAATGGTGTAAGCATGCGCCAAGTCAACCAAATAAATCATTCAAAGGAGAATACCACAATATTATGCTTCGATGTGATAAAAACAACTCATGATTCTTTCAATCGCACATTAAGCACTCTCAGATATTTGAGACAAGTCATGCTACATCAATACCTACTAAGCATAGAATTAAATCAATATGCAACATGACATGGTAAAGTATAGCCACAGTCTAAAGAGGCTTCGTTTTGCACCGTTATAAGGATAAAATAATTTATTGCTTTCCAACACCATCACTTCATTTAAACAAAAACTCTCCAAATGATATATCAACGCAACAAGCGAGTACTACTATAGAAGAACTAACATCTTTGAATAATAGATGCATGGAAAACAAGAGCTAAAAAGGATTTGCAGCAGCTAGAAGAAAAACGAAGAATACGAGTATGATAAAGCATACGAGTATTCATATGAAAAAGCAGAGCGTGTCTCTCTCCCACACAATAATGCTGGGTTCCAACCAAGTTTATTGCAGCAAGGAAAATATAAGCAAACAAAAGAAAAGCAAACAGACACTCCAAGTAAAGTGCATATGATGTGACCGAATAAAAATATAGTTTCACTAGAAGTGACCTGATAAGTTGCTGATGAAGAAGGGGGTGCCTTGGTAAACCCCAAGCTTAGACGCTTGAGTTTTCTTAGAATTTTCTGGGATGAGCCACGGAGGCCTCCCCAAGCTTTGGGTTTTCACTCTTCTTGATCACATTATATCATCCTCTTCTCTTGACCCTTGAAAACTTCCTTCACACCAAACTCAAAGTAATTCTCATTAGAGGGTTAGTGCATAATCAAAGACTCACATGTTCTGCATGGAAAAAAGCATTACTAATACTTTTTAAACATTAGCTACAACCACTGATGTTTTATGGAGCAAAGAAATCCACTCAACATAGTAAAAGAGAGAACGCAAAGTACAAATACAGAATCTGTCAAAACCAGAATAGTGTGTAAAGACGAATTTTTTGAGACACTTACGTTGCTGAGATAAAAAAAAACTTAAAACTAGAAAACTTTTCGTAAATAGCTGAGGATCATGCCAAAAAATTATCAGGTAGTTTTGATTCTTCTGTCAATTTATACGAATTAAACAATGAACAACAAAAATTTGTTCCTGCATAGAAATCCAAATCTAGTACTAACTTTTCACTAGAGACTTTACTTGGAAAAAAAACGAGAAAGTAAAGAATACAAAGGAGTTTCTATAGAAGTAAACAACACCTTGACTCAAATAAAACAGAAGAAAACATGGCAAAAAATAAAAACATGGGTTATCTCCCAAGAAGTTCTTTTCTGTAACGCCTTTCAGCTAGGCCCAGAAAACAAGAATCAAGTATTTTCAAGTGAAGAATCATCCAAAACATAATTTGTTCTAATAGTTGAATAAAAAGGTGACTTCATTATCTTCTTAGGAAAGTGTTCCATACCTTTCTTGATTGGGAATTGATATTTAATATTCCCCTCTTTCATATCAGTAACATCACCAACAGTTCTAAGAGAAGGTCTTCCCAAAAAATTAGGACAAGAAGCATTGCATTCAATATTCATGACAACAAAATGAACAGGGACAAGGTTATTGTTAACAATAATAAAAAAATCATCAAATCTCCCCAAAGGTTTCTTTCTAGCATTATGCAAGAGGAACATCCAAATAAAAGTGTTCCAAAGGTGGTAAATCATCCATATCATAGAGTTTCTTAGGCATAACAGAGATACTAGCACAAAATCACATAAATTATTACAATAAAAATAATTCACCTCCATTTTAATGATGGGCTCCCAACCATCTTCTAACTTCCTAGGGATAGAGGCTTCACGTTTTAACTCTTCTTCTCTAATTTGCATGAGAGCATTTGTAATATGTTTTGTGAAAGCCATATTCATAGCACTAGCGTTAGGACTACTAGCAAGTTTTTGTAGGAACATAATTACTTTACAAATATTGCAATCATAAAAATCAAGACCATTTTTATGAAAGGTAATGGGACCGTTGCCTCCCATATTTCGAAAAATTTCAGCACTTATATCAGGAACAGTTTCAGTGGTTTCATTTTTATGAAAGGTAATGAGACATTGACAACACTATTACTTTACCATTAACAGTAGGAGGTTTACTAGCATTTGAAACTTCAGTTTTACTATTGGTGGTAGTAGTACAAATTCTATTTATATTATTCTTTCTAGCAATTTCATCTTCTCTTTCCCACCTAGCATGCAATTTAGCTAACATCCTAACATTGTTGTCAATTCTAACTTGAATGGCATTCAAAGTTTTTATTTCTTTAACATAATGAGGCATAAACTTTATTTTAAGAAGATCAATCTCAAGATCAAGGCTATCAATTTTAGAAGCAAGAACATCAATTTTACCAAACTTTTCCTCAACAAATTTATTAAAAGCAATTTGTGTACTAATGAAGTTCTTAAGCATGTTTTCTAGATCATAGGGTACACTTCTATTGTTGTTGTAGGAATCAACATAAGAATTGGCATAACCATTACCATTATTAGAAGGATATGGCCTATAGTTGATGCTACCAAAATTATTTCTATAAGCATTGTTGCAGAAATTATTGTTTTTAATGAAGTTCACATCAACATGCTCTTCTTGAGCAACCAAAGAGCCTAAAGGAACATTATGTGGATCAACATAAGTTTTACCATTCACAAGCATAGACATAATAGCATCAAGTCTATCACTCAAGGAAGAGGTTTCTTCAACAGAATTTACCTTCTTACCTGGTGGAGCTCTCTTAGTGTGCCATTCATAATAATTTATGATCATATCATCAAGAAGCTTTGTTACATCACCCGAAGTGATGGACATAAAGGTTCCTCCAGCTGCTGAATCTAGAAGGTTTCTTGAAGAAAAATTCAGACCTTCATAAAAGGTTTGGATGATCATCCAAGTAGTCAGTCCATGAGTTGGACAATTCTTTACAAAAGATTTCATTCTTTCCCAAGCATTAGCAACATGCTAATTATCAAGTTGCTTAAAGTTCATAATGCTACTTATTAAATATATAATCTTAGCAGGAGTATAATATTTTCCAATGAAAACATCTTTACATTTAGTCCACGAATCAATACTATGTTTAGGCAAAGATAGCAACCATTCTTTAGCTCTTCCTCTCAAAGAGAAAGGAAACAATTTAAGTTTAATAATATATTCATCTACATACTTATATATTTGCATCTTACAAAGTTCGACAAAATTATTAAGGTGAGCAGCAATATCATCAGAACTAACACCAGAAAATTTCTCTCTCATAACAAGATTTAACAAGGCAAGCTTAATTTCATAAAAGTTAGCAGTAGGAGAAGGTGGAGAAATAGGTGCACTAATAAAATCATTGTTGTCTTTTCTAGTAAATTCACACAACATAGTGTTCTCAGGACTACTCATTTTAGCAGGATTAAAACAGGATAAAAATAACAATTAGAATAAGAACTAATTTTGTGTGTGTTTTTTATATAGAGAAGGAAACAAGACAAAATAAAATAAACTAAGAAAAACTAAACAAAGTAAAGAGATTGGAGGTGAGAGACTCCCCTTGCAGAAATCCTCTTCCTCCCCGGCAATGAAGCTAGAAAAAGTGCTTGATGCGCGTAGATGTACGCTCGTTGGGAGGTCCCAAGAGGAAGGTATGAAGAACACAGCAGCAAGTTTTCCCTCAGAACAAAACCAAGATTTAATCGACCAGTAGAAGAAAGAAATCACTTTCGAAGGTTGTTGGCAGCTGATTTTGGCAGGTCACACTACCAGGCTCGGCAGCAACGTGGAATTTGCACACAACACAACCAAGCTATTTTGCCCCAATGAAACACTGAGGTTGTCAATCTCACCGGTTTTTCTAACAAAAAGGATTATATATATAATGTAGAAAACAATTATACCCTATATTAAAGAAGAACATCTTCTCGTGATCTCGGCGCATAGGGGTACTGTAGATGCACGTTTTCGTTTCGGTGTTCGTCCGACGCGTGTACCTTTTATCTGTAGATCTTTACGTTTAGTTTTTGTACTCCCTCCGTCTCAAAATAATTGTCTTAAAGTTAGACAAAAGTGGATGTATCTAGACATGTTTTAGTGTTAGATACACTCACTTTTGTCCAACTTTGAGACAATTAATATGAGACGGAGGGAGTATTCTTTTTTTCTGTTGCTCTTCGTTCCGTGTCACCGAAGCTCTCCCGGTTCTTTCCGGTAGTTTACCGATTCCTCTACCTATTCCTTTCTATATTAGTCTTCGTGTTATCCGGTCTTCCGGTTTCGCGTGGTCCCACCTTGCATCGCTTATCCTTCTCTTCTCGTCCTATCGCTTTGACCAAACGACCCAGAGGCGTCACGAACCCTCCGCCGCTTCTCGCTGCACTCTTCCACGTTCCGCCGCCTGCCCCATCCTCATGCTGGACTCCCTTACTTTGGTGCACGAGGTGGCGCCGCACACCGCAGGGTCCGCACGCCCTGGGTAGCGTCCACCGCTCAGCGGCGGCGCGTGCCGATTTGGCCGGCGTGCAACCTCGGTAGATGGGATGGCGGCGACACAGACGGCATGGAGGCGGGACGACGAGTAGATAGGGGCCAGGAGGAGACGGCCGCGTCGACCACGGGTCCGGCGGCGACCAGCGCCTACACGCGTCGGTCTGCACGTACATCGCCTGGCCGCTCTCTCCCTGCCTCTCCTCCCCCTCTCCAGCCTCACCTTCTCTCTCTATGTCAAACAGCGCAGCGCCGGCCGCACGGAAAGATCTTGACCTTGGTCGGTTCGCCCTCAACTCCACGTCTACCTCTCCCCGCCGGCACGTCCCTGTCTCCACTACCAGTTCCAGGCGGCAAAGGGAGCGGCAGGTTCCGGGGTGAGCACCACGGCAGCGCGCTACTCCCTACTCGAAGGCCGAGCAATAGCAACATGTCTTGGCGACAACGACGAAGAGCAAGCCAGAGACCACAGCTGAGCGCCTGAACCGTCTTCAACTCCGATTCATTTATAAGGTAATTTCTTGAGATGTGTCAGCGTTCAGTGTATAATGTACAAATTGATGATACCGAATATGGAACCCCTACTGATTGGATATTTTTCCTCTTCATTCTTTCTATCTTGATCAAATCTTTTTCCCTTCTTCTCTTATCGTGCTGGTTGTTGTTCCATGTCTTTCTGCGTCCTTCCGTCGGTAGTGGTACATATTTTCCATCTAAATTCGGTGTTGCTTTTGTTCGGTTTTGATTGTTGACTTACGGTGGATTCTTGATGTAGGTCGCCATATGAGTGGCCTTCCACGTTGCCGCCCCACGTCAGTATCGCAGTCCGCAAGATGCTGGTTAAGCTCACGCCTTCTGCTCGTGGTATTCGTTCTACCTCTTCCTGTGATGCGTACACAGGGCGTGGTTGGCCTCTAGAATTTAGACGGGGCTGTGCTTAGTCTGCTCGATTTGTTGTTCATCCTATTTCACCCACAATCGGACCGTCTTTTTGCATGGTCAATTTGTTGCCGCCGGCTTACAAAGAATGAAAGAATTCATATAGTTTGCCTCTTTTTATTATCCTCGCATGGCCTTCTTCCCTTCACTTGCTCTCTCGATTCACGGGTGTTCCAAGGATGGCTAGGTCAGCAAGGTAAACTCATCATCGATCAATTTGTGCATCTATCTACTCTCTACAATCAAAATTACATGTTCTTATTTCCATAAGAAATCAAATATTCTTCTTGAGTTGCATTTTCACCTTTTCGATTGCTGTTGCGATGTGTGACTTCCATTGTTGCATGCAGGTTAACGATTTATCACGCCAAGGCTACATATAGGGATCAATACACGGCAAACCTCATAGGAGTTGGGCTTCATTGTTGTTAACCATGAGGTACTCCTCTAGAAAACAGTACATACTGCATAGCGATGCCTTTCTTAATGCGGTACAAACTACTATTTTCATTTTAATGTTATTTAACATTTTTTCGCTCATGTGTTTTGAGTGATCCACCCATTACCATGGTTTCATATTTTGATATGTACAAACACATATCTATAGGAGATCATGAAGCTTACTGAATATTGTGGTGTATAAGCTCTCACGGTAGCTGCGGTGCCACTAAGTAAGTAGATATAAATAGTAATAGATGCATAATTTGTTTAGACCATGCTGAATTCATACACAATTTCTTGAAAACAGAATAAAAAAATATTTACCACTAGGCAAGATCCAACAAGGTCTCTATTTCCTGGTGGGATGTTTAAGCCTGCATCATTATGGGTCTTTTTCCAAGTTTATTAAACCTGATATCTTTTCTTCCAAAGTGTGTCTTCTGTGGCAAGTGTGACGCTTTTAGGAATTCTCCATTTCTGCTGCAGAAACTTTTATACATATCAAGAACCTCCATAGTTTTTGTTTATCTGGGATTTATATCCTCTTTGATGGCAAATAATAAAGAAAAATTCGCTGTATTTTGTCTTCCGTATGTATCTATACGATTTTCTCTTACAACAGGTTCCGAACAAGCAGCTTCCCAAATTCACAAAAGCTTTGATTTTGCTACGTTTCTCTTTTCTAAATTACGTTTACAGACTTTAAACACAACAAGAAATATTCATACTTGCACAATGAGGATGCATTCATTTTTATCGTGTACACAAATTAGGAGGCAATACATAATTTATTGTTCGTCTGAGTTACCTGCTGTCAGTATTTCGAGCATGTCTTAGCAGCTGAACGATTGCTTTATCTGTATCTTTCTGCAGGGAAAATTCTGGAAGGGCTTCGAATTCGTTATGATGTTAGGGAGCTAACTGTAAATCAGCAGTGGCAGTAGTACATTGCCATCTGGCCAATACATGCAAGTGTGGCCAGTACATTTTCTTCAATGTCCTTGGTTGATATGTAATCCAATAATTTCATCTGATGCTTGGAAGTGAGAAATTTCAGTAAAATGGTTAACAGAAAAAGAAAACTCTTAAGGGACATCATTATAGTTTTGTGCAATGGCGCAACCACAGGTTAGGCTGCAGGGTGTAATCAGTTTTGTAAGTTCGACCAAAGGCTGCGCCCCAAGTTGTGTGTAAAATGGTACACCAAGTTAAATTTAGACCAGTACTGCTTTTATAGAACAATATAAAGCTATTGTTCAATCTGCTCGAGAGAACATGTACCATACCCTTATGTACAAAATATGTACTCAGATGTATGAATTAGCACTTGGTTGAGCCACATCATTCAGTTCCATTTAGAATCTAAGATAAGAAAACGTTGATTTGTAGTGTACTAAGATGGTTAAAAGATTGAACATGTTTTCTGTGCTATTTTTTAACATTGCAACACATCATTTACTGACGGCCCGCAACTTAATACATATTTTGTGGACTGTACTTCCCAAAACCATTTCTGCGTCAAATCCTTCGATCCAGCTTCCAATCGCTACTTCTGCGTCCTGAACGGAGCAATGATCGTCCGGCGCTGCTCCGCCATTTTGTTGGGCCAATGGCACATTCGGCCTTGTACTTTTAGCCCGTTCGAGTCCGTTAACGTAGCTGCTCACTTGGTGCCCAGATCGGCTCGCTGCTCCAAGAGCATAACGAGGACGCGGAATCCGGCCGGCCGGCCACTGCAGCAGATCGTCGAAAGGAGGACCGACGGTGCTGCAGCTCGACGGAGGGAGGCCGGCAGCGCGGACAGATGTGTGCGGGCGCAGATGGCCGGAGGACAAGAGCTAGCAGCAGCGGAGGATGCCGCAGAGAAATCCGACGGCCATAGTAGAGGTGCTCACGGCGGCGGCCACGCGCGCCGGCCTGCCTATGTCGAGCTCGACCACAGGTCACGGGACGGGAGGAGTGGTGAGATTGGATCGGGGGCAGGGGACTCACTCGGGAGGAGAAGAATAGATGAGGTCGAACAGTTTTTTCTTTCACTTGGCGGTGGCATATGCCCGTAACTTATCGCTGCTCCGTCCTTGACTGATCCGCGGATCTCCGAATAAGGTGCTCCAAAATTTACACATGCACATGGGCCAGCTTCGCGGATCTGGCTCCGTGGAACTGGCGTGTTCGGCACTGCTCCGAGCTAAAGCGACGGGAAGCTGGAAGCTGGGCTGTTGCCGAACACGCCCTAAGATTCACTTCGCACGGGCGCGGCGTGCCGCAGCGCCAATTCTTCCTTGTACTTGTTTACAGTAAATGAAAAGAGAACAATGATGGCAGTGAATGAAAGGAAAACAATGTTTGCAGTAGGTGTATTATCAGTGTAGAAGAATGGACAGGGGTCCACAGTTCACTAGTGCTTCTCTCCATAAAACATAGATAACATGCTCGGTAAACAAATAGCAGCTGGGCAATTGATAGATATAAAGGCCACACCGTAGTTCGTATGCAAGACATGATGATTACTATGTGATTCATGTGGGCATTACAACATAATTCATAGACCATTATCCACCTGTATCTATGACTAACAATCCACCCTCAAAACGTAATCCAAGCAGACTTCGGTTATTAAGTTGCAAGCAACAGATTATTGCCTTAAGTAAAGTGCATAATGCAAACAATGAAAACATTGTTGTTTTCTCCCTAATGGCAAGAGCACATCCCTCATCCATCACGTTTCTGTCACTCGAGCACAGATGAAAGGGGGGCATGAACCCACTATCGAGCATAAATACTCCCTGTTGGAGTTAGAAGCATCAACTTGGCCAGAGCATCTACTAGTAACGGAGAGCATGCAAGATCATAAATAACATAACGTGATAGACTAATAATCAACTTGACATAGCATTCATTATTCATCGGATCCCAGCAAACACAACTTGTAGCATTACAGATAGATGATCTTGATCATGTTAGGGAGTTCACAAGATCTAAACATGGTGGCATAATGAGGAGAAGAGAACCATTTAGCTATTGTTATAGACCCGTAGTCCAAGGATGAACTACTCACGCATCACTCCGGAGAAAGGCTTTGTGATGTAGAGCCCTCCGGTGATGATTTCCCCTCCCGGCAGGGTGCCAGGGAGATCTTCAGAACCCTCCCAAACTAGGGTTGACAATGACGGCGGCTACATAACTTTTCGTGGATGGAGGCTCGGGTATATAGGGTTAACCCGAGAAGGAGCATATATAGGCGAAAGGGCGATGTCGGTGGGCGTTCGAGGGGCCCACACTACCTGGTAGCACGGCCACGTGGGGCACCCTATTGTGTGGTGGCTCTAGGCCCCCCCTCCGGGTCTCCTGCAGCTCTGTGTACATGACAGAATTCTAAGACCCTGGGACTTTGTTTCGTCCAATTCCGAGAATATTTGCAGAACAACTTTTCTGAAACCAAAAATAGCAGAAAACAGGAACTGGCGCTGTGGCATCTTTTTAATAGGTTAGTTCTAGGAAATCCATAAAAATGATGTAAAGTGTATAGGAAACATGTAGCAAATGTCATGAAAACAACATGGAACATCAGAAATTATAGATACGTTTGAGACGTATCACACTCCCACATCATACTTCTTCCGTTTTACCCCCAGATAAAGGATGTTGGGTGGTACTGTGTCAGGCAATACCTATACCTATGTCACATCGGCCATCTCGTACTCACATACATCATATTTCTTAATTTACAATATTCTAAACACTAGTGCAATGATTCATATTTCGTGTGCATGACCACATCTCTCTCATCTATCTACACTTGGTGGTGTCAATCACCTCATGACATCGATAAACAAGGCATTATGCATAAATCAAACCATCACATGCATTATAGAATATCTCCAAAGTATGACAAGTCATAAAAGATCCAACACAACGGTAAATGCATAAAAATTATCATCTTATACCACAATATCCACCATATGAATTACATAGATAGATCCATACTCATGCAAGTCACATCATATTGACTTCAACAATCATCATACATAGAGATATTAGATCAAGTTATCACCACAAACCCAAAGTTCAGGGGGGGTGGAATACTCCCCCTTCATCATGGTGACGATGGTGGAGAGGCTGGAGAAGATGGAGACCACCCCGGTAGCGCCCCGCCGGAGATTTCCCCCCTCCAATCTGCAGCTCCAGGTCTTCTATTTCGTGGTTTTGTGTTTCTGCGGCGCTCCTCTCCGAAAGCCGTCGGGGGACTATTTTTATAGTCGTTTTAAAATCAAGACGAAGGCACGGAGATGAAAACATACGACATCGAAGCAAAATGGACCCTCCCACGCGGCCAAGGAATCTGGCCGCGTGGGGCCACCTCTTTCCCTCCTCGGACTTCCTTTCGTGCGCTTCCTTGGGCTCTACTCCTTCTTCCTTCCAAAAAATGATCCCCGCAAAATATTAGGTCATTTGGACATCGGTTGGGTCCCTGAAACATCAAAATATAGAAAAAAGTGTTTTCTACCAGTGCAGGGTTGATTCTAGAAAAATAGGAAACTGTGAAATATTCCCGAAATAAATATAAAAGAATGATATAACCCTTATATGATGCACATATGATTGAAATATAAGTAATGCAAAGTTCATTTATGCATTTTACATGCATCAGCTGTGCAACAGAAGCTTGGGGGTGTGGCTATGGAGGTGTGAGCGCAAGGAAGAAGAAGAGGTGCATGCGCAAGGACGAACAAAGGAAAAGTTACTGCTCCCCCGCCCCGTATTTATAAAGGGATTAGAACAATCCCCACCACTAAGTGCCACGCGGTAATATCTAAGCTGGCACGTCGCAGCTGGAGCCCAACCGGCGCGCCTCCAAGCCGCCCACTAGGCGCGAGAATCAAGGGGGGGGGGTTTACTAAAATCCCCTGGATTACGTGCACTGAACGGTCAAAGGCTGCTCAAAGGTAACTCGAGCAAGTTACCTCTGACAGGAAAGAACAAGGTGGTACGTCACAAGGTGACACAATCACCTGATAGAAAAGGAGCTCGAGTGATCAAAAAATCACTCGGGCTTCGAATGCTCATACACGGCCCACGAGATCTTTAGCAAGGTCCAAGAGTCGAGATTTCTCCTCTATTACCTAAACCTATTACTCGAATTGGTCGTTCTAAGGCACTATGTTCCCTAGATTGCACAGCTGCGGTAAAATTCTGTATGTCGTGTTCCCTGCATGATGGTAAGACCCGCGGATCAGTTCCAACGGCATGAGAGTCGCACCTGTGCTGCACTACCTAGAAATTTTTTCATACCAACAGGTGTGATGAAAATCTCGACGAACGCGTTGGATAAGGCAAGCTGACAACTGGAATTGGGCTCGGTAAGACCTCAACGGCACGAGCCAAGTTACCTTTCCCGGTTCGAGCCTCGGAAAATGAAGCCTGAGTAGCCCAATAGTGTTTTCTCCCGAGTGAGATTAATTGACCTCGATTCGTCGAGTGAGTCAAATCCTTCAGTGCAGGGTACAGAAATTATGTTCACCTCGATTTTGGGTTTGAGTCCCTTGATCGAGTCTTCGACTCTATGCCCTCGGGGGCAACTAGGGTGTGGGTACTCGAGAGACCCCCCATGGTGGGCCTACCGGGTGCGTCCCATCAGGAAGTGTCCCAAGAAGGCCTTTGGGCTACAGAGAGAGAGGCCCACTACGAATACAAGATGAGACGGGCACAGGAAAGAGCTTGCTCAACAAGTTAGGGCAGGATTAGAACCGACTCAAGATTGAGTCCTACTCATGTATAAACCCCCAAGACCCGGCTCTCTATATAAGAGAGGGCCAGGGAGAGGTCATAGAATAGGACAAGCAACCACAGACCCAATCTGCGCCGGCACCCCTGTAACCCCTATATTGTATTCTTATTAAGAAAAGGAAGGTCGATTACAAACTTATTATATTCGGTAAAAAGGGTACATTTTGTTTGCTGAAGGAAGAGTGTCGGCCTGTTTTAAGCTAGAGGTTAGTTAGAGACCAACTCGTATCCATCTGATCTCCTCCTCTGTGATGGAAGCATCGCAACAGCGTGTCCAAGTCGTTGCTGCAAAAACAACAAGATGGCCAGCAACACCGCTCCACAAGGTATAACAATGTCCCACGCGACACCGAAGATGTCGCCACGAGGGTTTGCGTACACGTCGGAGGGGGTTATACTCTGCTCGTAGATCTGCCCCCTTACTACATCATACACATGAGGCATGGCGCGGATGGTAGTGCCCCCTATGTAAAACCAGGACGAGATGGCCACCGGAACTCCGGATCTTGCGAATGACGACGACGCGTTTAGAATTACCTGGGGGAGCAGGAAGCCGTCGAGTATGAGCCCCGCGTACACTAGTGGAAACAAGGGCTTTAGTCCCGGTTCGTAGGCCCCCTTTTGTCCCGGTTGTGCAACCGGGACGGGGCCTCCGGGACAAATACCCCTCCCCATTGGTCCCGGTTGTGGCAGGACCCGGGACAAATGGGGCTGACCACGTGGCCCGAGCGCTGGAACCTGGCCAGGGCTATTAGTCCCGGTTCTTAATACGACCCGGGATGCATGCCCCTTCTGCCGCGGCAGGGCTTTTGCCCTTTTCTCTGCCGCGGCAGGGCTTTACAATTTCCGTTTTTTTGGTCCCCGAGACCTCCTGGCGGCCCCTCCCCGGACCTCGAGAAGAGAGGAGCCTCGGTGTACCCTCCACCGAGCCCCCGGATCGCACGAGTGAATAAGTATATAAAGCAGAATAAGAAACACTTATATTACAGAAGCAAAGTATATCGATCATATTATACATGACCGATGGAGTGTATTACAAAATCAAACTTAGTTCCAACCGGAGGCATGGTACTCTCCATGTACGTTTATGACCTCTGCATCTAAGAAGCCCGCAATTTCCTCCTGAATTGCTCGTATGCGGTCCCTAGGTAGAAGACCGTCCCGAAGCCGTTCGATCTAATATAAAGAAGAGTGGTCACTAAAATATATGAAGCTAAGTAACTAAAATAGATAGTAATAAGAAGAATTGACGATTAACGTACATGAAGTTGTTTTAAATTTCTGCCGCTGGGAGATGTGGTCTGACGAATGAACTCGCAAACGTAGTATCCACATAAGTTATTCCCGTCTCCTTGTTGCAAGCACTATACGAGAAGATTGTTTCAATCAAAATAATAATCAACCAGGCATGATAATGGAGATGGGCACGGATCTAGATAGTACTTACTTGCACAACATCAAATGTAAGTTGTTTTTCCCATTCACCGCGAGACTTCCTTATGAACCTCTTCCAAACCCTACCCGAGAAAGAAAAAGAATAAAAAGAGTTAGTAATTACTTGATGTCCGAAAATGAAACAAAGTAGTCGATATATTGCCATATATAAATACTGAATATTAATAAAGATTGAAATTACCGCTGGATCATTTCCTGCATGTCAGCCCACATTGAGAGGGGTTTACGTTTTGGGTCCATTACAATTACTTTTCCTTTGTCAATTTGGAAGATTAGCAGAATATAGTGGAAGCTGCGCACGCAGAACTCATCAATTATACAGTGAACATCGAGTAAGGAAACAGAATGTTCACAACAGAGTAACACACTTACTTGAAGTTGTAAGGAAATAGTATTTCCCGTCGGTGTTGGTTAAATATTATTGCCCTCAGAATATTTTTTTCTGTATCCTTGGGATATTCCTGAAGAGCCTTGTCATAAATAATATTTGGATCAATGAACCCAATATCATAGATTCCACCTCTTTTGCATTCGAGAATCTTCATTCTGCAATTATAATATATGAGTGTACTATATATATATGAATATGCAATTGAATGAGGTGAGCTAGAGAAATAAGTGCTTACAGACAATAGGCACTAAGGATAGATTTGTCGAGGGCCTGCTGCTGGTATAACTGAAACAATTCCTCAAATTGAATCATAACCATTCCATTTCCAGTTCCATAGTGCTCGTCCTTAACGCTGAGACATAGCCAGTCCTCAGATTCATTAGCGGCTTGCATATACCAATTATGCACTCTTCGCATTTTCGTTGGTAGATTCTTTATCTCCTCGGGTTTGACAAGAGGCTGCCCGGACTCGTATTTGTACGCACATTCAGCTGCCGGGAAGTAGTTCACTGTTTGCATATACTCAGCAATGGACAAACCCGCATCAGCTGCCTTGTCTGCGTACATTGTTATAAACTCCGGATCAATATCCTCATCAGCAATGTAAGTGCTCGGCCCCACCTGGGTATTGGAAATCACTTTGAGCGGGGACGTGGATTGTTTTTTCTGCTCTCCGAGTTGAGCAACTGATATTCCCTTTTTCCCGCTTGCGCTACTACTCTTCGTTGACCGCACCATTTCCTGGTGTGACTTCAGAATAGAGCGGTCATAGTCAGATGACAGACTCGGCTCGGGTTGATGAAGAGTCTTCACCATTTTCCAAGCTCGTTCTATCTCTTCTTCGGTCTCAGGGAAATCTGGCTTTTGCTTCTCCTTCCGCTTTGATTTCCACGCATCGTATTCGTCCTTTGCGATTTTCTGGGTTTCCTCGGGAGTATAGTCGTAAGGTAACTTGGGTATCTCTTTTGGTACCTTCGGGAGGGGTGACCGTTGACGTTTCGGTGATTTTTTACGTTTCGGCAGAAACTTAGTGGGCGGAGAGGGCTGACGCGGCGGCGTAGGCGACCGCGCTGGAGACGTGCACGGCGTAGGCGACCGCGCCGGAGACGGCATGCGTTGCGAAGACGACCGCGCTGGAGACTTTTGCGCTGGAGAAATGCGAGAATTCGATGGCTTTGCCGTCTGATTTGTGAGCACAATGCATTCCTTTAGCCATAGAACGGTCGAGTTCTTGGCTTCTCCGAGTTCAGTCAACTCTTCGTCTTCACCTTCAGGAAAATCAAGCTTTACCCGCTCGAATCCGTTGGCAACTTCATCGACCCCAACAACAGCGTAGCCCCGTGGAACCGGGAGACAATGGTGAGTTGGTTCGTTGCCAATCGGTAAGACATATCCGGCCGCCGCCTTGATGGTTATATTGACGACCTTCACGTGGAGCTCACAGGATGTCATTTCCGTGATCTCGTCCACCGGGTAAATCATCGGTGGTGCATCATCATCCGGTAGCTGCGTGGACGCAACGCTGCTTTTGCGATGAGAATGTGCGGCGTCGGGAGCCTCAGCTTCAACTTCTAGCATGTGTACTGATGCGCCGGTAGACACTATCTGCTGGCTAAGTGTGTTAATTTGGTCTTGCTGCTTCTTTGCTACATCTTGTGTCAGCTTTACCATTTCTTCAAGTTGACGCCTCCAGTTTGCCTGATTCTCTGCTTCAGCTGCCTCCTTGTCCTTTTTACGTTGACGGCTTCTATCTGGGTATAACTTTTTGGTGGAGTCGAACGCAACACTCCACGGAGGAGTGCCTTTTGTGCCTCGTGTACGCCCTCCGTGTTCCTTATTCCCTAGGGCTCGTGTGAGCTCGTCGTTCTCTCTATCTGGCACGAACTTCCCATCTTTAACGTCCTTTATTGCGTCTCTCAGCTTCTCTATGGGTAGAGGATGACTCTTTTTATGCCTTAGGTTATATATTGCTTTTCCTTCGGCGTCCAACCTGCCCCCATGCCCGTAGAACCATGACCTTGTCCGCTCGACCCACAAGAACGGCTCGGGAGTGATCCCCTGCTGAATCAGGTTGTTCTCCCATGTCTCCCACTTGGGACTAGAACCCTTGTAGCCACCTTGCCCCATAACATGGTGATATACCTTTTTGCCGGCGTTTTTCTCATTTGTTTTCGTCCTTTCCAGTTCATTCTCTGCCAGCTTGTACTTCACGAAGTCTGCCCATACGGGTTTTATTTTCTCATACCCTTGAGTGAAATCAGGAGTCTTCTCCTTCTTAACATAATCAAGGTTCAATCTTTTCTTCCAGTTTTTGAATTGCTCGGCCATCTTTTTTAGGGTCCACGCTTTGACCTTTTCCCGTATCTCATGTTGCATTCTAGTAACATCGGCCTCAGTCACATCCGCATTCTCGTCCACCTCCGGCACGGGTAAGTTGAAATTAGCCAAAATCTTTGAGAAAAGATGATCTTTGGCTATTTTGCCGACATATGAAATTCCTTGTTTCCGCGGATCTTTTGGCTCATTCCACTCATTAACAGTGATCGGGATGTGATCTCTAACTAGCACTCCGCATTGCTTCACAAATTTTTGGGCAACATCAGCGGGAAGCTCGGGTGCGCCGTCTGCTGTGATCGTGTCGATCCTGTATCTTTCTGTATCTTTCAACTTCTTTGTTGCGCCTCGTTTAGTCTTTTTTCCGGTTGATATATTTGAACCGGATGGCTAAAAATATAAAGACTGTTAATACATGTATATAGACAACGGATGCTTCATTAATTAACATATATATATATGCACCTCGGAGCCGGTGTTTGTAATTTGTATGGTTCCACCGGAGCCGTCGGCTGCTCCCATATCGGAGCCGTCGGCTTCTCCCTCATCGGAGTCGTCTCCCTGGGTGAGCACCGGATCTCCCTCACCGGAGTCGTTCATCCACTGGCTCACATCGGGCTCTACGTCGGGCCCGCGGATTAAACCCTCGATCATATTTTCGGCATCTTCGTCTCTTGGCTCCATACTATACAAAAAGAGTAAGTATATATTTCAGATCCAATTCATTAAAATTGCACATGCATAATAATATTTAAACATACGATAACATTTCTAGCATTCTTAAATTTCTAAGAGCATGTCTAACGGACCCCTTATATGTTTTCGCCCCCTAAGAGCATGTCTAACAGACCCCTTATGTTTTCGCCCCCCTAAAACGCGTGTACAGGGTTTTGGACATTTTCATGCATAGCCTGGTGAGTTACTATAAAATCTTCTTTTTTACAAGTTTGTCCGAGTATTTTCACTGCCTCATTCTCTTTTGTTTTTCACCTGTTCCTGCGTGCTACAGGTCATACCAGAGTGGTTTCTGAACTATTTTGGAGGAAAGATACCAGGAACTGTCAAATTACAAGCCCCTAATGGTATTGCATTTGATGTTGCAGTTATGGAGAACATGAACAGAACAATCCTCAAGTATGGGTGGGCGGAACCCATACTTGAGGATTATTCTGTTCATGTTCTCCATAACTCTCCAACATCAAATGCAATACCATTAGGGGCTTGTAATTTGACAGTTCCTGGTATCTTTCCTCCAAAATAGTTCAGAAACCACTCTGGTATGACCTGTATAGCAGGCAGGAACATGCGAAAAACAAAAGAGAATGAGGCAGTGAAAATACTCCGACAAACTTGAGGAAACCCCAAAAAAGAAGATTTTTTAGTAACTCACCAGACTAATGCCCGTGTTAGAGGAGAGCAAAGCAACACTAAAACGAAGAAAACAGATATTGCTGCTGTATGATTGTGTTGAAGAAGCAAAGACGGGACCAAAGGTTACCAGCAAATTTGGTAACCTTTGGTCCTGTCTTTGCTTCTTCAACACCTTCATACAACAGCAATATCTGTTTTCTTCATTTTAGTGTTGATTTGCTCTCTTCTAACAGGGGCATCAGGGATGCCTCTTCATATCTGAATTTTAATTGATGTTGTTATTTCTAGACAAACTAAACTCTGTCCATACTCTCAGCGCGCCCTAGCTCGCACGAGCTAGAGGGTTGGCCCTCTATATCCCCTCCCGACCCGCACATGTAGGGGTCGACGGGCCACCCCCTACCCAAACTTGTAAAAAATCGTTCGGGGTGGTCCATTTACGGGGTCTGCTAGATGGCCGGGTATAGCTAAAATTTCTAACATTTCTAAACTAAAATTTCTAACATTTCTAAACTAAAATTTCTAATATAAAATTTCTAACATTTCTAACATTTCTAAACTAAAATTTCTAATATAAAATTTCTAACATTCATAAACTAAAATTTCTAACATTTGTAAACTAATAATTCTAACAATAATAAAAAACAGTAATTAAGTAAAAAAAAGAAAGAAAAACAAAAAAGTCCCCAGATTAGGGCGAGATGGAGGCAGGCCTTTTACCTCCTCTTGGGGCAGCGGCGGGCCGGCGGCGCGGGGCAGCGACGGCACGGGGCAGCGGCGGCGCGGGGCAGCGGCGGCGCGGGGCAGCGACGGGGATCGAGGGGCGGCGCGGGGCAGCGACGGGGATCGAGGGGCGGCGCGGGGCAGCGACGGGATCGAGGGGCGGCGCGGGGCAGCGACGGGATCGAGGGGCGGCGCGGGGCAGCGACGGGACCTAGAGGGGCGGCGCGCGGCCGAGGCGAACGGGAGAGGGCGCTAGGGGGGGTGGGTGCGCTCGACGGAGTCGGGAGCGGCACCACAGAGGAGGATGCCGGCGGGGCGAGGGGACGGCGCGGATGCCGACGGGGCGAGGGGGCGGCGCGGGGGGACGGAAAAATTGGGCAGCCTGGCGGCGTCGATTTGGTCCCTGCGCGCGGTCTGGAACTGAAAGGAGCGGGGACGTGTTTATATCCTATGACCCTTTCGTCCCGGTTGGTGGCAACACCCGGGACGAAAGACCCTTCCGTCCCGGTTGGTGCCACCAACCGGGACGAAAGACCCTTCGTCCCGGTTGGTGCCACCAACCGGGACGGAAGGGCCCGGCTGGTCGCCTGCGCCAGAACCAGCTGGCCGGCGCGCCAATTGTTTTAGCGCCAAATTTTGAATATCTTACATATGTAAGTGAATAACTTCTACATACTTTCAAATTACGAAAAAATTACAACATTAAAATTGTTTGAAATTGCGTAAATAATTCAAATCCGTTTTGGGCAAACATACTGGCTGATCCTCTTGATTGGCCTCCATCTACTATTCCTCTTTCTAGCCAGGTAATAATAAGAAATATAAAACTATTACCATTTTTCTTTCTTGATCAACTATCTCCCTTATGCTGGTAGCCACCATGCATTTACAAACCGGTGTATTAGGATCTGTAATGCACGAAACTCCTATAAACCATCCAACCATCTGCACAATCGTCATCAGAAACATAATATCAACCGATACTTACAGAATGTGCCTTCGGCAGGGAGGTCAATATAGGAAAGATGACAAGCACTGGACATAGGACGAAGTGATTAAGCTAGCCAAGGGTGTTGAGAAATATGGCGCTGGGCAATGGAAAAAGATCGAGCTTCATTACTTCTCACTACCTGACGGAGAACCAGTCCGATCAAACGAAAATCTGAATGTATATATAGAAGTCTACTCCAAAAAAAAAAGTGGTTATTGGCAAATATGGAAGTTGTTTTATCTAGCAGATGAATAATAAAGTGGGTGTAGAACAAAACAAACGGTATCGCCATCACACAGCCCAACCGTGGCTACTGGGTGCATATATATATGCATACCAAATGCACGGTTGGACGTATGATGGCGAATCCGGATGTTTTGTATTTGAGAGATGAACTGACCGGGGTGTATGAAGCTGGGCTATATATAGGGTCCTCTGGCTCAAAAAGTGTTGAGCTAGGGTTTTGATCCAACGGTTAAGAAACACCTCATCCAACGGCTCACAGCAGCTCGAAAGAAACACACCGTAGCCCTGATCGAACGGCTCACAACAGCTCGAAAAAAACACACCCGGATCCAACGACTCACGAGCGCTTGAAAGAAACACACGATCCGTGTGATTCTATCTGATTGGTCCAAACGAAACCCTAATTCCCATTTAGTCCCGGTTGGTTTCCCCAACCGGGACTAAAGGGATGATCCGTTTCCCAATGAAACCCTAACCCATTCAGTCCCGGTTGGTGTCCCCAACCGGGACTAAAGGGATCGATGTTTTCTTCTCGCTATATATATGTATGCATTGCCACACCATTGGCATAAACACATACAAACTCACCACTCTCTCATGGCTTCTACCGTACCCACTCTAACATTCAACCAGGCCGAGGCACTTTCCGCCTCGAACTACCCCTGCCCGCCCGGCTACAACGTTCCCGCCGGTTGGATGCTGAGCGCCGGAGGAGTGCCGGTCCCTCCTCTTCCTCAAGGTGTGGCGCGTCGGGCGGCCATCACGAACCACTACTACCACGAGCTCACGCCGGAGCAGCGGAGGAATCCCAGTTGGCATCCCGATAACCAGCATACTTGGGATGCCTTCTTCATCAATCGGCGTGAGAGGGCGCTCGCCAGGTATGAGGAGGACGGTCTGCCTCCTGGGAACTTTCACGAGGCCGGTCGTCGGCTATGGTGGTCCGGCCGGACTCTACAGAGCGTCATGGACTACATCAGGGCCGGCGATATCCCCCGCCTGCGCTACCCTAAGGCCCGGTCCTGGAGTCGTGATCTTCCGAGGGAGTGCAGAGCACCGTCAGACGATAGTGACGACGACGGCGGCGGCGACTACGACGACTACGAGTACATGTACTATAGGCCTAGGCAGGAGTATGACTAGTAGATCGATGCACTTTTGCCATTATGTACTGCTTTGTTTATTTAGATCTATGCTCTCCGTTTAGATTTAGATCCAATCTTGCCATTATGTGTACCGTGCCTTGTTTATCTATTGAAATACATGTCCCCCTCTTTTTAACGTCTATCGAAATGCCATTAGATCTGAATCCAACAAATCAGGAAAAACCACACGGAAAACAGAAAACAGACGAGCTAGAGGGCCACTGTTTGCCGGAATACAACAAATTATTTTATTAAACAGCCAACAGAAAACAGACGCGCTAGCGCGCTACTCTTCGTCCTCGTCGTCGTCGGTGACCTCCTCGTCGTCGGAGGAGGTGCATGATGGTATTTCCGAGATAGGCCCCCACCTCGGATCGTCGGAGGCCCAGACTTCGCCGGCATGGTCGGCCCGACGGAGCGCTTGCAGCGCCTTCGTCCTCGCCTCCCGAGCGGCATCTAACTCGAGGTGGCGTTCGAGGCGCCGCTCCGCCCGCTCAGCCGCGCGGGTCTGCCATAGCTCCTCGTCGGCGCTCTCCTCACCCTGATTGTTCCGGTAGTACTCGCGGACCACGCGGTCGTCCCTGGCGTCGACTAGGCCCTGAAACGCGCGGTGCCTGAGGTGGCGGTGGTCGGCGGCAGTGACGATCTGCGGCGTCGGCGCCCTGGCCTCCGCTTCCCAGAGGGTGTGGCAGTCGCTAAAATTCATCAACGACCGCGGGCGGCCGAGGCGCCAGGCCGCCGCGTCCCAAGCGCGGGCGGCCTCCGAGGCCGTCGCAAAGGAGCCGAGGGGGATGCGGTCGTCCCCGAAGCGGATAGTCGCGGTGAACATTCCGTTCTGCCGCGATCGAACTCCGCGGAAACCTGTAGTGTTGTTCCTCCTCGGAGGCATGATGGTGGCACGACGGTGCGTGGAGTGGAGGTGCGGCAGTTTATAACGCGCATTCATGGCCACGCGTTACAACTCCCGCGCCACGCGGACAGACAATACCACCCATGCGCCACGCGGACAGACAATACAACCCTTGCTTAAAAAAAAAGGATTCGTCCCGGGTCGTGCCACGAACCGGGACCAATGCCCATGCGCGCGCCACGTGGCCTGTGGCTAGGGATTCGTCCCGGGTCGTGCCACGAACCGGGACCATTGGCTCCCCACGAACCGGGACAGATGCCCCCAGGTGGTTTCTGCTGCCTCGGGCACACGAACCGGGACCAATGCATGGCACTTGTCCCGGTTTTTGGTGCAACCGGGACAGATGCCCCCTGCCCCCTGGACGAAAGGGGCTGTTTCCACTAGTGGTACGACACGAGGTCCGCCCAAAGCGTGACCGGCTCTCCGGTGACGCGAACGGCGAGTTGGTACTCGGTTGCGGCCCGAACAAGGTGGAAGATCGCGGCCACGACTCCTCCGAGCAAGTACAATGGCAGGCATATCTGCAGCACAATCCTCTCAGACACGACGCCGACGCCGACGGGTGATGACGTGCGTCCGGACCAGGCCAGCTGAAGGAGGCGCAGCTGCAGCACGAAGGCGATGAGGATGGGCGCCCTCAACATCACCTCGTTCATCTCAAGGGACCCGCCCATGGGGTTCTCGAAGTAGCGGCTCCTCCTGCTCGTGAACATGACCTCGAAGTTGAGCACGAGAGGGGTGAGGTAGCCGATTGTGAGGATGGCGAGCATAGTGATGGACGTTGCCCGGGCAGCCTCCGGGTTCTTCTTGACGTGGAGGATCTGCAGGATGGTGAAGACGCAGGACATCGTCGTGGAAGCCACCAACATGATGCTCTCCAAGTCCATCCTCGATATCGCCTCCGACGCCTGGTTGGAGTACATCCGGAACAAGGTAATGTCCATCTTGTCGAAGTAGAGGCTGTCGGTGGTCTTGTCTCTGAGGCTGCTGATGAGTCCCCGGCCGTGGCCCCTAGCATTCAGAGAGGAAAACTTGACGGTTACCAGTATCTGACAGTCCGTGGAGCCGTTGTAGTCCTGGCAACCCACCATGCAGAGGATGCCCGTCTCGGGGTCATAAACACCCTCTGCTGAAATCCGTGCTTTTGGATCCGCGGAGGAGTATGAGTAGGTATAGGAGGACCCATTCGCGGGTCGATGCAGAGGAGAATACTGTATATCATAGCTTACGCTGAGCAGACGACCATGCTCCACCGCGCGCGCGTGCAGCTGGGACTGGGCGAAAGAATGGTCGGCAGCCAGCCTATCCCCGTACACCATCACCGAACCAAGTGTGACCGGGGAGCCTACTCCTGCTGTAATGCTATCCCCGTAGAACTCAAAGTCCAAGTCACGGTAAGTGTGGTTACCCGGGAACGACCCCTTGATCTTCTCCTTGTTGAATTTCATGAGATTATAATGCTTCCTGGCCTCCTCAAGCATCGTGTTGTTGTACATGTACTTGACATCTGAGAGGTTGCTGCTTCTGTGGTCGCGGTCGAAGTAGTGGTCGGTGTGGTCGATGCTGGACGCTGTGATCAGCGCCGCAGCGTCAGCATTGCCCGTCTGCGTCAAGTTCCAAAGCATCCCGGCCACGAGGCTCCGGTCTCGTATCGTCCACACCGCCGGGAACCAGAACTTCATCCCGATCCCGCACTCGTGCTCCCGCACCACCAGAGCATACGCCGAGCGCTCTCGCACCACCCGGCACGCTATGAGGCAGAGCACGCCCCGAACCTGGTCCCACCGCCCCTCCGCCACCACCGCCTCCTCCTCGACCTGGAAGCGGCCTCGAGGATCCCCGCGCGTCCTGGGCACGGTACCGTTGGAGAACACCACGTATGCGCGCACGGAGCCGTCCGCGGCGCACTGCATCTGGTTGATGTCCATCCACGGGACGCCGTGCTCCTGCAGCCTGTACGAGGTCACGAGTTGTGATTTCAGGTGGGCGCACCAGGCAGAGCTGATGCCACCCAGCGCCTGGAACGAGCCCCTGGCCTGCATCTGGGTCGGTGTAGTGCCACTGCCACAGGTCGCACGCTCGGAGCCATAGCTGTAGTCTTCGCCCTCAGCGTACGCAAGGAGGTGGATGGTGCTCAAGTCGTCTGATCCCTCTAGAGTGCCGGTCACGAAAGGGTCGGCGAGCTTGGGAGGACTGGGGATGCGGAGGCGGAGGGAGACACCTGGGTAGTGCTTGAGAGAGCCGTCGGCAGCTTGCTCGGTGCCCGCGCCGACCATGCAGAGCTGGAGCGAGGCGGAGGAGTAGTAGCCGTCGAGGACGAAGGAGATGGACCTGGTGACAGTGTAGTTATGGCGGCGTCCATCGCGCTGGTAGGTGCGGGGACCGGTGAGGGTGAGGGTGGCGGCGAGGTGGACGAGATCCTGGTCGTTGGTGCGGGAGGCGCCATGGGGGAAAAGGGAAAATGAGCGGTATAGGCCGTAGAGGTCGTCGTCCGGGGAGAAGAGGGTGTCCGCCCCGGCCCCGCCGGACAAGTGACCGTTTGAGATCTGAAAGGAGCGGGTGAGTGAAAGGACGTCGTCGGGCTCGGTGTGGCGGTCGGAAGCGGGTTTCAGGGAGGGGCACGCGGAGGAGTAGGACGAGGAGGAGAGAGCGGCGGTGGTGGACACGAGGACAAAGAAGCAGAGGTGGTAAGTGTAAAGGTTGGGATTCTTCGGTGGCGCCATTTTGTTCCTGTGAGCTCTCTGGATGCATGGGCAATGGATCCTCCTTTTGATGCGTGGTTTTTCAAAGTAAACGTCAACGTTCAACCCTGCCCTGCCCAGCAATTGCAAATGGATTAGCGGAGCAACCAACAACCGCGTCCCAGCTTGCAGTGCTTCCGCGCAACTACGACGAAACGCTCCATCTCAAAAGCCACGTTACGTCTAGTCCATTCCCTACGTCGTCTATACTACTTGCACATTATTATTTAGTTGTTAGTTCATCTACTTGCACATTATTGATTCCAGTTGCATAACCATACTTGGGATTCTAGCTTTACACATGCATGCATTTTGGCTCTGCCTAGAGCGAGTAGTCTCCATTTCCGCATTTACTAACTAGCTATGCACGTGGCTGATGACAGCAACTAAGGGGGTTGTCCGTATGGTCTTTCTCGTCTCACACATTCCCACTCTGACTATGCTCTCTAAGTACAAGCTGTGTTAGAGCATCACTAGTGGTACCCTAAATCCCTAAACCCTCAAACCAGTTTAAGGTTTGAAAAATGAAATTTTTTGACAGTTTTAAGGGTTGAAAAACAGAGCCAAACTAGAAACATCAAACCAGTTTTAAGGGTTTGAGGGTTCTAGTCTTTGCCGCAACCCCAACCTCATTTGACATATCACAATTACCACTAGGAAAACACAAACAAACTTCAAACAAACACAGAAAAGGAAATCATTGATGCATGGTTTAATAGTTTACATCACAAAATCATCATCTTCCCCCTCTCATCGGCACCATCACCAAAAAATTGCAACTCAGCGCCATCTCCTAGACCACTTCCACGTCCATCAAACATCTCCATTGTCGCCGGTGGTGGAGTCCTCCACCACGCCATCGCCACCGCCACTCATCAGAGTGGTACCTCGAAGAGTAGAGGACGCACCACGGAATATCCTCTTCCTCTCCGCGATGTCCTCCTTAGCCTCCTTCCACCACGCCAATTGGTCTTCATCCATGTCCTTCTTGACATCATCATGTACTCCTACTCTTCCGCCATGAGTTCTTTCCATGCCTTTGCTTCTTTGACCTTGATCGTCCTATCCTCGAACTCCGCCTTACGCATGGCCTCTTCACGCCGTGCTTGCACTTGTGCAAGCTTCACCTCTTTCTTCTTCTCGTTGATAAGAAGCTTTGTCTCCCATGTTTTCATTGTCAATGTCTCCCTTGACTTCATCATTTTGTCCATCTTCTCTCTTATGCTTGATGCCTCTCCTTCCATCACCTTCCTTTCCTTTGCCTTCTTGGTTCCCTCGGGCTTGCGCTCGTTCCTTCCCTCCTCATCACTATCATCCATCCTAAGCATTGCCGACTTCTTGGGTGCGGTCTCTTGATCCCTCAACTTCCACTTGTCATATGTTTGGAGAAGTTTCCAAACATGCTTAAATGGGAATGCATTGCCCTTGGAAGCGGCCATCTCCTTGTACCTCAACTCGGCAATGCCCTCCTACAAACCCACCAATAGCATGGTAAACACACACAAACAATAGCATAGGAAATCAAAATAAATGCGAGAACACACATATGTACTCACATAGTCACTCTCCACGGATCCACTAGGCGGTGCATCCATCACTTGGTCCATTGCCGCACTCCAACGAGCACAATGGGGCTTCATCAACTCCCATCGTCCTTGAAGCGACCGGTAACTACGAGCGCCGAACCCACCGGTCCTCGGCTTGATCTTGCAATAGACGTCCTCTATGTGTTGCCAATACCGTTTACCGGTTTGATAGGTACCGGTGCTCGCATCCAATCCCACACTTGCCCAAGCATGAACCAAGAGAATGTCTTCGTCCTCGCTATAGTTTGTCGAGTGCACGGTGGGTTTTGCAACGGTGGCGAACGTCTCCTCCTCTATCTCCTACACCTCCTCCTCATCTTCCCCTTCCTCCTCCTCATCACCTTCTTCCTCCAAGTGGTCACCAAACCCAAAGGGTTCGAGCAGAGGAGCCCCGAGGTCCACCTCCGCGTCTTCGAGAAGATCCATGAACGACGTCGGCGGGGTGGGCATTTCGTCGAGCACCTCGTGCACGACGGGCGAAGGGGCGGCGGCCGGGGCGGGCGCGGGCGGAGGCTTGCACCGGGATGTGCTCCTCTTCGTCTTGACCGCTCCCGCGGTGGCCTTGGCCCCCTTCGGGCCGGCAGACGGCTTCTTCGGCCGCGCCTTTGGCGGGGGCGGGGCGACGGAGGGCGCGGGCGGGCAGGGGGGAGAGAGGCGGCTAGCGGCCGAGGCGGGGTGGACGGCGGCCGGGGCGAGGAGGTGATGCCCTGCCCGGCGCCTCTTCACGCCGACGTGGGTGGCGGTCACCATGCCGGTGAAAGTGCACTATGGTCAACTAGAGGGGGGGTGAATAGGTTGACTACCAATTTTTCTTTTCTTTTCCTTTTAAGGGGCTTAGTAAGATAAGATACGATTCTCTAGATGTGCAACTAAGTGAACAACCTATGTGAAGAGAGTAGTATGCGCAACGGAAGTAAAGCGTAAGGTAGTAAAGCAAACAACAAGTGTAAACAAGGAGACAAGGATATGTTTCACCGTAGTTCCTTCTCAAAGAGAAGTACGTCTACGTTGGAGAGGTGGGGAGCCACCTAGGCGCTCCTCAATAGCACGGTTGTGCACACCTTGTTCTCCTTGAGCTTCTCCGGTGAGGGAGATGCTCGTTTCCACTATGAGGTCGACTTGAAGGCGTTGACCAAACCTTTACAAGGGCTTGAGGTCACTCCACAAGGATGGAGGCTCTCAAGCAATCCGTAGCTTCTTGCAACAAGGTGGAAACTACAAGCACGAGATCTACTATGGTTTCTAGGCCTCAAGTAGGATTCTAGATCTACTAGGTTGTGATGGATGGATTTGAGATTCCTTTGGTGGAAGTGTGGATCTAGGTCTCCTCTAGCTCTCCACCAAGTTTGGGAGTAATTGGGTGGACGGAGTGGGAGATCTAAGATGTTGAAGCTTTCATTAATGGCTAGGAGAGAGAGTGGGAAAAGCTTGGCATTTATGAGGTAGGTGAAGGGGTATTTATACTCTTGGCCACGAAGTGGCCGTTTGCAGTCCAGGGCACCGGAGGCTCCGGTGGATTCACCGGAGGCTCCGGTGGGTCTTCTTTGCACTGCGCAGTTGCGCAGTGCCTTATCCTTTGCGCGCTGCTGAGGAGGCCGGAGGCTCCGGTGGATCGAGCGGAGGTTCCGCCCACCGGACCCACACCGGAGGCTCCGGTGGAACCTCCGCCACTTTCCAACAGAAGGGGTAGCTGGCGGAGCTACCACCGGACCCTCCACCGGAGTCCATTTGCACTTGGACCAGGGGGCCACCGGATGTCCACCGGAGCCTCCGGTGGAACCTCCGCCACTTTCCAACAGAAGGGTATTTCGGCGGAGGAACCACCGGATGTGCACCGGAACTTATTTGCGCACAGGTTGAGGGCTGAGCCTCCGGTGGATTCACCGGAGCCTCCGGTGTATTTACCGGAGCCTCCGGTGGGTTCACCGGAGCTTCCGCCCCTGCACATTTTGGTTCCCTGGCTTTCTTTCTCTTAGCACTTTTCGAATATCTCAAGCATTAGCCCCATAGATATAGTGAACCTAATAACCTGGGAATTTTCATCATTTGAACAAACATTAGATCAAACAGTTATGTTGTCATATAATTACCAAAACGGACGATGATCTTTCAATCTCCCCCTTTTTGGTAATTGATGACAACATAATTATTTGCATGATTACGGACTCAATATGAACGGAGCTCCCCCTAAAGATATGCTCCTTTCATATTGAGATCACTAAGACATGGTATAAACTAATAATATGACAATGATAACACATAGCACACATAACACATAGATAATATGAAACGAGGTTCACACATGATCACAATATAGCGAGGTTCACGATAGATACGAATAAGGTAAACAAACGAAGTTCCAAATAGTTCAAATCAAACTCCCTCAAGCAAAAGAGAGATGCAAATCAGAGAAAGCTTGAGGGACCATGCAAATGCCCGTTGCCTAATATATCTTTCTCCCCCTTTGGCATCAAGATACCAAAAGAGGGAGAGCCAAGTGCTAACGCCCCAAATCATTCGGAGGATGAGGGAGATGCTTCCGGAGCCGGGGAGGGAACACGGTGGTGAGAGCTAGTGTCTTCGTCTCCTTCTTCCTCGGACCATTCAATGAGCTTGCCCTTGGAGTCCTTAGCTTGCCAAGCATCCCAATCTGTGATTCTATCAAGAACCGGGGATTCAATGGAGAGACCCTCTTCACGGAGACGTTCACGAGATGCTTGAGCCTTTTTACGTGCCTTGAGTTCCGCATCATAATGTGCCTCCCATTGATGTTGCTCAATCTTCTTGTTCAAGCAAAATACTTTCTTGAGAGCCCGAGCCATCCATTTGAAGGCATTGCTAGAGGGAGGGGGTTGAGATGGACCCTCGGCTTCTTCTTCCTCATCCACAATGATGCGAGGCCTAGCCTTGTGCTTGCGGACAGCTGGAGTGGGATGCACAACGGGCTCGGTGTGATCCTTCATGAGAAGCCTCTTTTCCGTATGAGAGATCCAAAGTGAATCATCCAAAGGATCATCCGGAAACTTAGCATTCCACACGTGCAATATGATCTTCATGATGAAAGGCCCAAAACAAGCATTCCTTCGGTTGGCAATGACATGCCACAACTCGTTCCAAATGTAGTCAAGCACATCAAGCTTGCGAGGAGTGGCATCCATACGGTATTGATGAGTAAGAAGCATCAAGTTCTTCATGAAACCTTGAATCTCATCCACATTGCCCGCCTTTGGATTGATAGTCTCTCTATAGATCCGTAACATGATGTCATAAGTGGGAAAGAGACCCTTGACGAAACCCACGGCATATTTCTTCCAATGATAGAGGGGAGTGAGGTCATCCTTCGAACTAGCTTGAGCGGAGTGAACTCGAAACCATCCATTAGCAAATTCTTCTCCGTTGGCAAAAGGACCAAAATCTGGGTAGCCACCAAGAATAGTTCCAACATCCTTCCAAGTGATGTCAAGTTGTTTTCCCTTGGTCATCCAAATGAGGTGGCGGTTGGTCTCATTGCCAAGATGAACTGTGGCAAGGAACTGACAGACGAGCTCTTCATCAAAGTCTTGTTGAAGGGTGATAATGGGACCGAGACCAAACTTCGCAATGAGCTCGAGGGCCTCCCCAAAGTACTTGTGATTGCGTTCCATGTGACCAATACTTATAGCATGTTGGGGAACAACATTCTCCTTGGGCTTCCTCATCAAGATCTCCCTGAATATCTGTCCTTGGAAGGCGGTGTGAAAACGCGGATCCTTGCCCCGGAATTGGGGCATTTGACGGTCACGGGCAATGACATATGGATTTTCCCTTCTTTCCTTTATAAATGTCGCATCGGACATCTTGGATGCGGTTGGTGCGGTGTTCTTCCTTGGCAAAGTATTCTCGGGAGCCGGAAATCTCTTGCGCTTGCCTTGAGTACGGTCAAGTTCCTCTTGAATTTCATCCACGGGTTGTGGCTTGCGGCGGCCCGTGGACTTGTACCTTGGTCCTTTCCCTTTGGAACCGGAAGCATCTAACATAGAAATCGAGAAGAGCATGAAGAACGAGTAAAGCTCGAGTCAAATAAGGCACGCACAAACCAAAGAACCAAGATATTCATGGTGTTAGGGTTGAATAATCTAGGGTTAGGGCAAACTTCCCATAGAACCGCAACGATTCAAGCCTAACATGCATTATCTAGGTTGCTAGGGTGTGTACTTGAGAAAATCCACTCCTAAAACTCCAAAACCACAAATCTAGAAGGCTAGAACATGAACTCCTATGCATCTCATCCATCAACTAGATGAGAGAGAGAGAGAGCACATACCGGCTTCATCCATGGTGGAGAAGGGAGGAGGGAAGGTTCCCGGGGCGTCCCTAGGCAAGGAGGAGGTCTCCCCGCGGTGGAGCACCCGAATCCGGCGGCGGTGAGCTTGGGGGCAGCGGCGGTTTGAGAGGAAGAAGATGGGGGCGGGTGGGGGAAAATGAGATTGGATCTCACTTACCCCCGCGCGCCCCAATCTTATCCGCAGTAATTTTTCCGCCGGCGGAGCCTCCGGTGGTTTCACCGGAGCCTCCGGTGGAATCACCGGAGCCTCCGCCCCTGTCCCAAAACTTTAGGTTTTGGCCCGATGAGCCACAGGGACCCAGCGGAGCCTCCGGTGAGGTTCCGGTGGACAGGCCCGGCGGAGCCTCCGGTGGTTTCACCGGAGGTTCCGCCCAGATGAATTTCAGCGCGCCAAGATTGGAAAAACTCGAGCAATACTATAAGAGCAACGGTTTGGGCAAGTGGGGCTTGGGTTGGAAAAACGTTACTGTCATACGAGAGACATTGCTCGACGGGGTTCGCAAGAACCATAAAACAAGTGAAAAACCGAACCCGTACGAGTTGTCAAGATGTGGATATAATGTGAGAAAATGATCAAAAAACACATCAAATGTCGGTGGCCGAGGCCACCATGTTTGAGTGTGTAACTTGGCACCGCGAAGATATATCTTGGGTCCAAAATTACTACTCACAATTAAGCACAATGAGTCACAAATTGACTAGATATGCAATGATCGATTGATTTTTGCATAATAAAAGGAGTGCATACTCATGAATTGAGTAGCGCTCCTCCTATTTCCATGCCTACACCTAAACTAGATAGCAAGTATAATGAAGGTAGATATGCAAGGTTTCAAGTGAAGTTGGAAGAATCGATGACATTTAGTTCATTCCTCAAAGCTCGAAATCTTGGTTCATCAAGGGCCTTCGTGAAGATATCGGCAAGTTGATCCGTGGTGGAGACATAAGAGAGATCAATATCACCTTTCTCAACATGATCCCGAATAAAGTGATGACGAATCTCAATATGCTTCGTCTTGGAGTGAAGAACCGGGTTGTAGGCGATCTTGATAGCACTCTCATTGTCACAAAGAAGAGGCACCTTGTCAAAGTGAATACCATAATCCTTCAAAGTTTGCCTCATCCATAGCAATTGGGCACAACAACTTGCCGCGGAGATATACTCGGCCTCGGTGGTGGAAAGAGCAATACAATTTTGCTTCTTGGAAGACCAACAAACCAAGGAGCGGCCAAGAAATTGGCAACCCCCGGATGTGGACTTCCTATCCGTCTTCTCTCCCGCATAATCCGCATCCGAGTAACCAATAAGCTGAAAGCTTGAACCCTTGGGGTACCAAAGACCGAAGTTTGGGGTATGAACTAGATATCAAAAGATTCGTTTCACGGCTTCCAAATGACTTTGCCTCGGAGAGGCTTGAAACCTTGCACATTTACCTACGCTATACATGATATCGGGTCTAGATGCACAAAGGTAAAGCAAAGAGCCAATCATGGAGCGGTATACCTTTTGATCTACCTCTTTCCCATTAGGGTCGGGTTTCAAGTCGGTGGTCGTGGACATAGGGGTCTTCATAGGTTTGGCATCATTCATATTAAATCTCTTGAGCATGTCTTGAGTATATTTGGCTTGTTTGATGAAGGTTCCTTCATAATATTGATTCACTTCGAAGCCAAGAAAGAACTCCAATTCTCCCATCATAGACATCTCAAACCTATCGGTCATAAGCTTGCAAAACTCCTCATTGAACAAGGTGTTAGTAGACCCAAAAATGATGTCATCCACATAGAGTTGGCATATGAACAAGTCACCTCCAACCGTCTTGGTAAAGAGGGTAGGATCGATTAAACCAACATTAAACCCGCGATCTACTAGAAACTCTTTAAGGTGCTCATACCACGCACGTGGAGCTTGTTTAAGTCCATAGAGCGCCTTATCAAGTTTATAGACATGATCGGGGTGGTTGGGATCCTCGAAACCCGGAGGTTGCTTGACATATACTAACTCATTAATGGGACCATTAAGAAAAGCACTTTTGACATCCATTTGTTGTAATTTGAAGTTATGATGAGATGCATAAGCAAGTAAGATACGAATGGATTCAAGGCGAGCTACGGGGGCAAAGGTTTCACCGAAATCGATACCTTCGACTTGAGAAAAACCTTGGGCCACCAATCTTGCCTTGTTGCGAATGACAATACCATCTTTGTCTTGCTTGTTCTTGAACACCCATTTGGTACCAATGACATTTTTGCAATCCTTGGGTCTTGGCACTAATTTCCACACCTTGTTGCGCTCGAAGTTATTGAGTTCATCATGCATGGCTTCAAGCCAATCTTGATCTTCGAGAGCTTCATATACCTTCTTGGGTTCAATGAAGGAGACAAATGCATGAGCCTTGCTAAAATCCGCCAATTGCCTTCTAGTGACCACTCTTCCACGAACTTGACCAAGAATCATGTCCTCCGTATGGCCCGCTCGTTCAAGATTCTCTAGCCTTCTCTTTGCTCTTCGAGCCAATATCTCCTCCAAAGATTCCTTGGATATGGATTGAGAATCACCTTCTTCATCGGAGACATGTCCATCTTCATTTTGTCCTTGATCAATAATGGGTGATGAATCACCACTAGGTTGAGCATTCTCAACAATAATAGAATCTTGATCATGATTTAGGTGTGTTGCTTGGCCTTGTTCATTAGCTTGGCCTTGATCGTTATCTTGAGGGCTTGGTGCATCTTGTTGGATTGCTTGATCATCAATGGGTGTAGTCAATGGCTCCACTTGAGTGGGGCATAGTCCTTCTCCCTCCGTCATCCGGTGTCCCTCAATGGGGATTATTTCACCAATCCCCATTCTTCTTATGACGATGGGAGGAATTGCATCTCCTACAACACCATGATCTATACGCCCCCCTTGGGAGCCATTATCCTCATCAAACACCACGTCTATAGCTTCTTCAACTTGTCCGGTGGACTTGTTGTAGACTCTATAGGCGTGAGCGTTTGTGGCATAACCAACAAAAATGCCCTCATAAGATCTAGTCTCAAATTTTGACAACCGTTTACCTTTCTTGCGAATGAAGCACTTGCAACCGAAGACCTTGAAGTAAGATACATCCGGTTTCTTACCCGTGAGAATCTCATAGGGGGTCTTGTTCAAGATCTTGCGAAGATATAACCGGTTGGTGGCGTGACATGCGGTGGAGACGGCTTCGGCCCAAAAGTTATAGGGAGAAGAGAACTCCGCAATCATAGTTCTAGCCGCATCCATCAAAGTCCGGTTCTTTCTCTCCGCAACACCATTTTGTTGAGGGGTATAAGGAGTGGAGTATTGATGAGCAATGCCCTCTTCACTAACAAAACCCTCAACGGTGTAGTTCTTGAACTCCGAGCCATTATCACTCCGGATAGCCAATATGGTAGCATTGTGTTGGCGCTCAACTAGAGTGATGAACTCGATGACTCTACTTTGAGTTTCACTTTTCCTCTTGAAGAAATACACCCAACAATATCTTGAATAGTCATCCACAATTACCAAACAATACTTCTTTCCTCCGAGACTATCATAGGATAGTGGACCAAAGAGATCTAAGTGAATGAGCTCGAGAATTCTTGTAGTGGAGATAGATGTCTTGGTTGGGTGTTGTTCTCCATGTTGCTTCCCAAAGGTGCAAGAGCTACACACACGATCTTTAGCAAATTTAGCTTTGGTTAGTCCTAGAACGTGATTGCCACTTTGGAGATCATGCAACATTCTCATATTGGTGTGGGCTAGTCGGCGATGCCAAAGCCATCCCACATCAACTTTAGCCATTAGGCATGTCGCGGCACACGTGTCTTCTTTAGAGAAGTCCACTACATACATGCCGTTCTCGACAAACCCAACAAAGGCTACTTTAAGAGATGTCTCCCAAGTGACAATCACACTCTCTTTATTAAAGAACGAGGTGAAACCACAATTCGCAAGTTGAAGAACGGACATCAAATTATAGCCAAGGGACTCAACAAGGAGAACATTCTCAATTGATAAATCATTTGAGATTGCTACCTTGCCTCGTCCCAATACCTTAAGCTCGGACTTATCACCAATAGTGACGCAATTGAGATGAGGTAGAGGAGGTTCAAGATTGCTTATTGCGTCAAGGCTTCCGGTCATATGTTGGGATGCACCACTATCCACTGTCCATTTGTTAGACCCGGAAGCATTTCCCTACAAGAGATCAATTTCTTGATTTAGGTACCCATCCTTCAATGGGTCCTCTTTTGTTAGTAACAAGGGTCTTAGGAACCCAAATAGTCCAATGATAATCATCACCATAAGAAGTACCAACGTATTTAGCATAAACATGTCCATCCCTAGATTTCATAAGAACATAAGATGGATTATATTTTCCGGCGAAATCATTATGAGTGATGCTCCCCCTAGAGGTATCACCACCCATAATGGCGTTGGTCTCCTTTTCTTTGGTCACCTCACCCTCTTTTACAAAAACAACATTTTGAGGGGGAGTGGTGACATTCTTGGATGTCTTCTTTGACTTGGAAATAAACCCAAGTCCCTCTTTACCTTTCTTGGCACCTTGAGAGCTTATTGCATCGTTGAGAATTCTTTCCTTCCCTACATTGTTAGTCGTAGAGGAAGAGGTAGGTGAAATAACAATGCTATTTGATGAAGATGCAACATGCTTATTTGATTGTTGAGCTAGAAGCTTGATTCGAGACTTGGCAAGTTTGTCATGAATTTCCTTAAGAGATTTAAACTCTTCTTTTAGTTTGTCATGTTCCTCGTCAAGTTTTTCATGAGCTATTCCTAGCTTCAACTCTTCCTCTTCAAATTCTTTAAGCAAAACAAGAGATTTGGCATGTTCTTTCTTAAGTTTGGCAAGAGATTTTTCATTGTCTTTCCTAAGCTTAGAAACACTAATAGCATAAGAGTCTTGTAGACTAGATAGTCTTTCTTCAAGAGAGGCTCTCATGGATCTCTCCTTTTCGAGAGCCTTAATTAGTTCACCATCATGATTCTCATTGGTACCACCATGATTCTCCAAGGTCATGATGATTTCCTCTTTCTCATCAATGAGAGAGTTGGCATCATCAAGTTGCCTTAGGAGAGCTTTTACTTTTTCTTTAGTTTCACCTTCAAGACTACTCAACCAAGACCCTAGGTTCTTGGCCTCCTCATCTTCACCAATGTTTTCAACACAATCCAATAATGAGGGAGAGGTAGTGGTAATAGAATTGGAGGTGGAAGTTATTACCGCGGTGGCTTTTGCCATGAGACATGTAGGTCGGACCGATGTCTTCTCATTGGGAGATTCAAATAGAGAGACCGATGAAGAGGAAGTGGTAGCTATGGCGACGTGGGCAACACCTACGACTTCATCTTCTCCTTCATCTCCGGAGTAGTATGTCTCCAATGTGGGGCCTTCTTGAACATATAGAGCCCTTGGAACCCTTCTAGCGAGGTTCTTGTTTTGTGGAGCTTTGTTCTTGTCCTTGCGAACAAGCTTCCCTTCATTCTCTTCTCTTGGCTCAAAGGGACACTCTTTAACGAAGTGTTTTGCACTTCCACAATTATAACATGTCCTTGGCCGTTCCCCTTTCTTCCTAAAGATCTTGTTCCTTGAAGGTCTTGGGGCACCGGCTTTGTGAGCCTCCCATCTCTTCCAATACCCTTGCATGGCAAGAGCAATACATTTATGGGCACCCTTGTATGTATCCTCATAGTCCTCATCATCATCATCATCATCATCATCAACTTCTTCAATCTTGGCCATTGCTCTAGACTTCAAGGCAAGGTTGGGAGACTTTCCATGTCCTCTAGAGCGAGCAAGAGCATCATCCGCACTTTTGTGAGATAGGGATATGGCAATGAACTCACTTAGCACTCCAATGGAGTTAAGGGAGTTGTAGTCGGATCTTGTTCGAATGCTAGTGGAGAGGTTCTTCTCAAATGGAGTTATGGCCTTGACAAACTTCCTCTTGATCCATTCATCCGAGATTTCCTCTTTCCCAAAATCTCTTAGTTGATTGCCAAGAGTGACAACTCTTCTATATAGCTCCTCGGGACTCTCGTCTTCAAGCATGACGAAGTTCTCGGACTTGTCGAGAGCAACATCATATTTTGATGATTGAATGCTAGCATTTCCTTGGAACAAGGAGTCAAGTTTATCCCATGCTTCCTTGGCGGTCTTCAAGCCGCGAATGTGCTCAAGATGTTCTCTTGGGAGAGCCTTTTGGATAGTCACAATAGCGGTCTTGTTGAGTTGGAACTCCACGTCCTCTCTTGGGGTCAAGTTGTTTGGATCATGAGGGTGGAATCCATGAACAACGCTTCTCCATAGAGCGGTGCAACAACCTGAAATATGAGACTCCATATCGAACATCCATGATGAGAATTCGTTAGTGTTAAGCATGGGAGGATTTCCAACATTAACCATGTGTGGTATTGTAGCAATAGGGTGGATAGAATCGTAATTGGGAGGCGGTGGAACTTTAGAGTTAGACCCCGAACCGTTAGCCGATTGAGACTTGGAGCCCTCGGAGTTCCCACTACTCTTAGCCTTTTTATCGGCTTTTGCTTTGGCTTTCGCCTTAGCTAAAGCGATGTTAGCTTCCATTTCATCAATGTCCGGAATGGATTCTTCATCCGAGCTAACATCGTTGGTAGTGAGAGGTGCTTCCTCGGACTCCTTGGTTCTCCCCATCAATACCTCCATCATTTTCTTGATGCTAGAAACCTCCGTACTGACAGTAGAGCTAACCTTAGACATTTCGGCTTGGAGGATTCCAACCGAGTCTTGTAGGTTAGATATACTGTCGGACATCTTGGAGATTTCCGCACTAGAACTACCGGGGGTATTTTCATCGACCATTGTACTCTTAGGCGGTTAAGCCCTTAGTAAGAGCCGAGGCTCTGATACCAATTGAAAGTGCACTATGGTCAACTAGAGGGGGGGTGAATAGGTTGACTACCAATTTTTCTTTTCTTTTCCTTTTAAGGGGCTTAGTAAGATAAGATACGATTCTCTAGATGTGCAACTAAGTGAACAACCTATGTGAAGAGAGTAGTATGCGCAACAGAAGTAAAGCGTAAGGTAGTAAAGCAAACAACAAGTGTAAACAAGGAGACAAGGATATGTTTCACCGTAGTTCCTTCTCAAAGAGAAGTACGTCTACGTTGGAGAGGTGGGGAGCCACCTAGGCGCTCCTCAATAGCACGGTTGTGCACACCTTGTTCTCCTTGAGCTTCTCCGGTGAGGGAGATGCTCGTTTCCACTATGAGGTCGACTTGAAGGCGTTGACCAAACCTTTACAAGGGCTTGAGGTCACTCCACAAGGATGGAGGCTCTCAAGCAATCCGTAGCTTCTTGCAACAAGGTGGAAACTACAAGCACGAGATCTACTAAGGTTTCTAGGCCTCAAGTAGGATTCTAGATCTACTAGGTTGTGATGGATGGATTTGAGATTCCTTTGGTGGAAGTGTGGATCTAGGTCTCCTCTAGCTCTCCACCAAGTTTGGGAGTAATTGGGTGGACGGAGTGGGAGATCTAAGAGGTTGAAGCTTTCATTAATGGCTAGGAGAGAGAGTGGGAAAAGCTTGGCATTTATGAGGTAGGTGAAGGGGTATTTATACTCTTGGCCACGAAGTGGCCGTTTGCAGTCCAGGGCACCGGAGGCTCCGGTGGATTCACCGGAGGCTCCGGTGGGTCTTCTTTGCACTGCGCAGTTGCGCAGTGCCTTATCCTTTGCGCGCTGCTGAGGAGGCCGGAGGCTCCGGTGGATCGAGCGGAGGTTCCGCCCACCGGACCCGCACCGGAGGCTCCGGTGGAACCTCCGCCACTTTCCAACAGAAGGGGTAGCTGGCGGAGCTACCACCGGACCCTCCACCGGAGTCCATTTGCACTTGGACCAGGGGGCCACCGGATGTCCACCGGAGCCTCCGGTGGAACCTCCGCCACTTTCCAACAGAAGGGTATTTCGGCGGAGGAACCACCGGATGTGCACCGGAACTTATTTGCGCACAGGTTGAGGGCTGAGCCTCCGGTGGATTCACCGGAGCCTCCGGTGTATTTACCGGAGCCTCCGGTGGGTTCACCGGAGCTTCCGCCCCTGCACATTTTGGTTCCCTGGCTTTCTTTCTCTTAGCACTTTTCGAATATCTCAAGCATTAGCCCCATAGATATAGTGAACCTAATAACCTGGGCATTTTCATCATTTGAACAAACATTAGATCAAACAGTTATGTTGTCATATAATTACCAAAACGGACGATGATCTTTCAGCCGGCCACCTGCGTGGCCGTGGCCGAGCCCGACGGGGGCGGGGGCGTGGCGACGGCGGGTGGGGTTGGGGCCGAGGCCCGGGCGACAGCGGGCGGGGGCGCCTCCATGGCGGGCGGCGGGCGCGCGTGGGAATTTTCCCTCCCGCGCGTGGAGGCAGTGGGTGCGGGTTGGGGAGGGGTTGGCCTCCACAGTCCTCACTTTTACTGCTTGGGAGGGCAACCCCTCCTCCAATCCTTAAAAAAATTTAGGGGTTCTATTCTTTGCCTTTTTTTTGTTTCAACCCGTAAAAAAACAGTTATTTTTTAGGGTTTAGAGATTTAGGGGTACCACTAGTGATGCTCTTAGGGAGCCCGCATGGGGTAGGTTGTGCTGTATTGAGACAATGTTTTTGTTGCCCGTACATGTTGAGCCAGAAAAGGAAACGCAATCGGGTCCCTAGACTAAAAAAAACACAATCAGATCCCTAGAAAGAACAAAAAACGCAATCGAGTCCTGGCGCCATTGCCGACATCCGTCCCTGCCATAACTCGCCGAGTTCGGCGTAGGAGGAGGACCGGCGCACCTCAGCACCAGCGTGTGGCGCGGACGGCCCCCTCTCCTCTCGCTCCTCATCCGGGGAGCACGGCGAGGACGGCCTCGCACGCGGTACAGACGGTCACAAAGCTTGGTCTGCACGCGAGTACTTTGGAGGCCACGGTGGTGCTCGTCTTTGGAGCTGGGCTCCTCCGTAGACGCAAGGCGGTGGGTCTTGCCCCGGTGGGGTGCGGCGCTGGGCTTAGGAGTAGCGTGTGGCGGCAGGACAGGGCGGCGTTGGGTTGGCCGACGGGAGAGAGAGACATGCAGGAAAAAAAATGAGAGGCATTTTCGGCCGGGGCGGGCCGACGCACGACTCGGGTGGGCCCAGGCGTGGGGTTTTTGATATGACCTTGACCAGGGGAGTTGAGAAGCTCAATTTGAGCTTCTCTCCTCGACAGGGCTGAGAGGCGTTTTCGGGCGAGCTGGGCAGGGGCGGAGAGGCACGACACGGGCTACCAAACAGAAAAAAAATCGGGGTGGGAGGAGATTACCTGAGGACAACCGGTCTACCAAACACTCCCTAAAGTGAGGGAGTGAGACCAACCAACCAGCTCGTCAAGTTAAAAGTTAGGCTGCTAACCAAACCACTCAAGCCAAACCGGTACGTACCTAAGGGGCAGGAGAGAGGAGATTGTGAGGAGCCTATCTAGGATCCTGTCCTCCTCACTGACGATGCCGCTCGTCCGCTTCGCCTCCGGTAGCCTTAGACCTTCAAGTCGTGGTGGATCACGGCCTCTCTTTGTTCAGATTCTTGTCTAGTGTCTTCTTTGAGATGGTGAGGCGGCGCGTACCTACATCTTGAAGTCAGAATAAGGTCCTTCCCATCCTTTCCTCCCTTTCGCGGTATGCCTAGCACGGGCGCAGGGCGTGTGTCTAGCGGTATCTCCTGGAATCCATTCAGTTTTTGTGTTCGTTCGTGTACAAATGTTTACTGCTCTATTGTGCTGATTTTTCGTGGCCTTAGCACGACGACTTTAAGTACCTCAAATTTCGCAGGAATTTTAGCCATATTTTCTAAAAGCTATATAGAGTGTTTGGTTTTCTTGTTTGATGATTGTTATGTGTGTGCTGGTGAACGGTCCAGGGTCCAGTACTACACGCAATAGTATAGCATGTCATGTGCTGTACTACTACAAAGGCCGTGAAAACAATGTTTTCCTCTCATTTTTTTATTAACAGAAGGACCAATCTGGGATTTATGAAAAGTTTTAGGGGTTATTTGAAAAACTATTTGTTTCCTTTTCTTCTTCCTCTGGCCAGAAGTTCAAAGGCGTTGCAGCCACGTCGTATTTGACGACCACCTTATGCTTGCCATCCGCGCGGGTATACGAGGGCCAAGAAACGTCCCTATCGAGTCTTATTCTCCCTCCTCGCTCACTTTCCACTCTCTTTGTTCCTCCGCAAAAACCTTAACCCTAAACATCGGCCTCCGCTCATCATCGTCGTCTCCATCCACGGCCGGTCTCGCTGAGAGGGCCATTAGCTCCGCGTCGTCCTCCTCTGCATCCTCGTTGAGTAGCACTTCCAGGGATGCCTCGGAGGAGATGAATCGGGTCATCCCCTCCATCTCTGGTCGTCGTCCAATCTTCGACGCTATTGTTGCTATCGACCCCGCCGTACTTCACCGAGCAGCTACGCGCGCTCAGGGTGAACTCACGCATCTCATGGTGTTTTGAGTTGTATCGACGAGTCTGCGCTGTCCTCGTGCGTCGCTGCTCGCCGCGGCGCCGATGGACACCGGGGCAACTCTGGTGACCATTTGGTCATTCCGCCACCACCAAAAGGTTCCCCGCAACCTACTCTAGCACATGGTACCCACAACTCGGACCAATTCGGAGTAAATCAACGGATTTGAATTCACAGAAGAGGATTTCTCCCGTGCTGTCATCACCCTGACATCAGCATGACATCAGAAGGATTTTTCTTTTCTTTATCTTTTATATTTTATTTAAAATTAAACCCACGTGCCATTTTAAATTCCATAAATCAATTAACTCTTATTAACTCGCTATCTTTTAAATTATTTATCAAAAAAATAGAAATAAACTATGTAACTACTTATAAAAATATAATATAGATGTTTGTCAACTTTAAAAAAAATGATGAAGATTTTAAACATTATTTGAATTTATATTAATTTAATTCAAAATTGAGAAAATTAAAGAATGATTCAAGAAAAATACAATTTATATACCAAAATGCTTAGAAAGACAAATGTAATGCACTTATGATATTTTCAAAGTCATTTGAACAAGTTTTAATATGAGCATTATTTGAATAGCCATTTAATTCATTTAAAATTGGTAGAATTAACAATTTATTCAAATCTTTTTAGAAAAAATCAAATAATATGCCAAATGAAAGATTACAACATTTTTTGATCCATTATGTCTAGAACAACTTGTTTTGTTTAACTTATGAATTCTATTTTTAGTAGGACAATGAAATGCTTTAATATTCTAATCTAAGCATAAGTAACCATCACCACACTATTTTCAATAACAGTAAATTCCGAATAGTTTAACACTTCATGACCTTATCACAAACAATAATGAATTACAAGTAGGTAGAGTTGATTGTATTATACTCACTTTCAATTAAATTCTTTTGGTCTTAGCCCCACACTTTTCAACAACGAAAAATAAAATGTGTTGTTATTTCTTTAGAGTTGTTTTCAATATGAGATTGTTTTCTTGCCTACCCAAGTGATAAAGACTAGTGATTTAAACATGATGACAATTGATTGGCTAAATAAAAGTGGAACACATGTAATTCTAAAAGAACTATCAACTTAATATAATTAAGTAAAGCATTTCAAACTTCAAAAACCTTAATGTTATTAACTCTTTAAGTAAATAACAACACCACCACAAGTAATGAAACAACTCTAAGTCACCTAAAACAAATGGGGTCTCGGTATCTTATCGATCGTAGCTTAGATTTATAAGCTGGGGTACCTTTCAGGGTATTTCATTACTATGCATTATATCATCTTGCCAGTATGTCAGTAGTCCTATCGGGACTACTTTGCTGTTTTTCAGATCTCAGGATTCCCACGCGACCCTTGAACCCTGAAGGACATGGATTCATATTATTTTTATCTCAGGCAAGTTCATCACTTGCTCATATCCTTTGCAGTATTTCCTAAAAGAACTATTTGTAAAACTCCATCGTATTACCATCTTATTCTCAAAAGAATGCATGATCCTGTTTTTATAATAATATGACTAACTAAATGACTACCAGAGTGGTAGTATTCTATTTGGTGGACGGATGGAACACTGGTAAGAAGAATCGGTCATTGGAATGTTCCATGTGCGTGGGAAAGTATTACCTAGGACTTAACAACAAATGTCGTCAGAGCTCGGTGCGTCGTAAATACCGTTTTAACCATGGGTCTTGTATGGGGCGAGTAAGCCAGCTGTGATCTTTTCCCGTTCACATGTCAACGGGCTGCGAGAGTCGTACGATGCAGGTCTTGCGAGACTACATGCACATGTGTGGGATCTCTTAATTCCCACGGACTATGTGATCTATGATGCTCTACCCGAGGAGCCTAGATATCTCTCGTGAGGGGTAGAATCAGGGACAAACCTCCGTGGCAGAAATGGGTGGGAATGTGTTGTGCGGAGAAGCATGATTTGGTTTGAATCAACAACCGGACCCCACACCTGAGTGGGCGTGGACATGAATGTACACCTGGTTGTGCAACATGGTCTAAATCGCCTATAGGTAAAGTAACGCACATCTGCAGAAATGATGTGACATGTTATCCTCTGGTTCAAGGAAGGAGTTGCGAACGCTACAGGAAAGAAACTCCATGAAGTTCTAGCCCCTGTGATAATTTGACGGGCACAGTTTTCAATATTAAAATAATATCTTGAAGTAAGATTTGCTAAAACCTTGCATTATGTTTGTGACTCTTTCGAGTCTAAAGAATGTCACGGGAATTTTTTATTCTGTGCAAGATGTTCGAATGGACGAATTATTTCCATCAGCATCCGTGCAAGGAGAATAGACGGATACTTCTCCTTCAAATGGAGTAGTGCTTGGATAATTGTGTTAGAAGTGGAAAATGTACAAGAAGTGCTGGTGCATATAAACACCCTTGAATTAACATATCAAGCGCCTGACTGGTAATGCTACAACCTCTTTTACAGTGATATTTGAAAACTCCAGCAGCTTCTTGAATCTTCTTCATGTGACACAAACGTTCTACCAGCTGCGAGAAAAGATTCTGAATTCAGTAACAAATTGCTACCACTGGCCCTTCTGAACATATATACGGCCTTCTTGTACAACCCTACCTGGCAATAAAAAGTTGAAACAGAAGTAATGGCAATAAAAAGAGCTCTCGTCAGCTGTAAACGAAGAAACTTTCATTCTGCCAATAAGCTGCGATGCTCAAGTAATGTCCCCTTTATTGCAGAAACGCGTGATAACTATGTCCCATGAATGACAATAAATTGATAACGTCCTCGCAGTCTACCTGTTTTACATAACGTTCTCAACAGTATATTATATGGTTCTATTCTGCAATATCATTTTCCTCAAGAAAAATCACTGCTTCGTTGAACTGGGCAAATTTACGGTAGCAATCTACGACATTCAAATATGTAATTGCCATTGGTGCATGACCTGACTGGCTCACTCTATCATCTCATTAAATATTGTGACAGCATCATCCAATAATTGGTTCTCAGTTTCTCAAACAAACATCTAATCAAGGCACTATACAATGATGGTCCAACTGACTGCTATCTTGTCTCATCGTTTGATGCAATTTACTCACCTCATTGTGCTTACTAAACTAACAAAATTGGGACATCTCTTGAACATTAAAACAGCTATCAGGGACGCATCTCAGCTGCGGCATCTTCTCAAAGAGTTGCACAGATTCATCTGCTCTACTGTGAGGTCAAAGTGCTGTTATAAGTAAATTGAAAGTACGGCTATTAGGAGTACACGTTTTCTTGCTCATCATGACGAACTGAATCACCAACAGCTCTAGTTTGCTTTGCTTTGCAATGCCTCAGTTAACCAATTCAAGTTTTCCACATCAGGAAGGACTCCAGCCTTCACAATCTCCATGTACGCACGGACCGACAGTTATAAGCCCCTCCCCTCCCTTCCTGGACCAAACAAAACAGCACAACATTCCAATATGAGACTGGGATCTTAAGCTTTTCAGAGAAAGCATCCTGAATCACCAGCAAGGCTTCGTCGCCACGGTTTCTATTGCTTGGCAAACTGAACTAAATCGTTCAAGGTTTTGCCCAATACAGGGGCATGCGATTTGATCATGTCCTTTAGGAGGTTGTCCATCTCATCACAATTCCCAACCGAGCTTGGTATCAAACGTATGAACAAACCATCCTCTGGCTTCTTGATGCCCATTTGAAGTTCCGAAGGGGCAAGTTCAAATCTGAAGTACAATCATGGACATCGTCAGCCTCTCCAGCTGGAGAATCTTCTTGAGTGGTCAAACTCGGCAGAACTCCCAATAGCCCCGCAAGAACAGTAGCAGGCACATCCGAGCAATGTTAGCCTGCTCGGCAATAGGTGTAGTCTTGTAAATCGTACGCAAGATGCAACCTTAAGAACCATGGAGGCAACTACATGATTACAGAATCATGCTAAGCTGCAAAGGTACACCTCATGGATTCACATTGGAGTTAGCATCTTTAAGTCTATGGAAAGCCTGTGATTCCTGAAATCAAAAACAGAAAAGCAAAATGAAACCAGAAATACTTGTAGTCCCGAAAACTGCAAATTATTAATACTAGAAACGATACAACTAGTTGTACTAGAAACAATATAATCATGCGTGGATGCTCTACAACAGATTCTTTGTTGGTACCAAGATGCTAGATACTGATTCCCAACACGTATAAATCCTTTCGATACAACTAATTATGTGGAAATAGTGGGCGAAGATGGAGCCTAATAAGAAATTGATGTCCAAATTTCAGTTGGGACTATGGTTTTAGTAATAACAAAAGCATTTGACTAACTTATGAGCAAATTTGAAAAGAATATAATTCCAAAACTGAAGAAATTTCAGTTGAGACCATGGTGCGCACTGCAACCTAGTAATAACGAAAGCATTGGCTACCTTTATGAGTAAATCCGTAGAGAACATACAGAATCTATCCTTGGGGCAACCAATAAATTTTGGATCAAACAATTAGAAGTGAAGGTAGGAGGAGATGGAAGTGCAAAAGAGTTGTTGAGAGCGCGGGGTGGAGTGTGCCTTTACGCGAACTCTCAAGGCTTGCCGGATATAATACACTGGCTCTGCCACCGGTTGCCCGGGTAGCGCATTCGTCACCACTCTTTGTGGCGACGATCCGGTATCAACGCGGGGGAAACCCGCGGCGGCTCAGGTGCAGCGTCCTCATTATACATTTATTCTCATTCTTATTCTTTATACACACGAGGACGTGCGGTCCTTACTGACCCTGGGCTCGAGCGCGCAAGCACAAACACACGACCCAAAGCTCGACCCTCGCGCCGCCGAGGCGAACGCGCCCACGCAGGGCTTCGCCTTGCTCTCCCCAACTCTACCCTCCAAGCTGGAGTTACAGGTCCGAACTACCAGACCCGGCGACACAACTCGCGAATGGGGCGCTTTTATGCAGCGCGGATTCGGACTGGAATGGCGATGTGGGACTAAACATTCGCCACTAATCCGTGTTTAGCGAGGGGTTACCTGCTTGCCTCAGCCTGCCGCCGCCGAAGGAGCCGCGCGCGCCTGATCGGAGGCGGCCACGCACAGACGGGCGCAGGCGCTTCCCATGAATAGCCACGCAGCCGCGCCGCCCTTTTCCCCCGTACGTTCGCCCGCCGGCGGATCGAGCAGTCGGGGCCGCGGAGGATCGATTAGTAGGCGAGATTTGAGGCCGCGCTCTGTTTCCGCATGTAAAGGCTTTTTATTTTCTCTCACGCGTTGGAGACGAAGACGACGGGTCTTTTTTACACGGTTGGATCTACGTTGTTACGTTTTCAAAACAGGGAGGCGTAACACATTGGCTACTTTACGCCTTCCATGCAAAAGCAATAAAAACCCTACGTTGAATCTTCGTTTTCTTACGCTCTCTTTGACCTAGCTGATTTTCCAATTGGCCATCAGGCAGATCTTGGACCGTCCAACTCTGTCTGGCACGAATCTTGGAGGGCTCTCTCATTCACCTTTACTCTTTTTGCGACCCCCGTTTCTATCACTTGGTTTTCCCGAACCAGATTTTTCTCATCTGTGCCCGCAGGCTGCAGTCAATGCTTACTTCCCAGTCGTCTTCATTTGAACGAACACTACAGCTCGCTGAGTGCAATCATGTTAGAAGTAAATCTTTCCAGCAGGAGAGCCAAAAACAGACTGCATGCAGATGAGCATACCATTCAAGGGTTGATCAAATGATTGCCAGAGAATATAGCAGCTTAACGGAAAATGGTTAACTGGTCACAAGGACCTTCTTTGGTGAATTGAGTAGATCAGCATATCGTGATACTGCAGTCCCCAAGGTACAAGGAGATACGGGAATGGTAGAGCAAAGGAACCCCATTTACAAGGAGAGAACTGACCCACAGCCTGCTCCACTGTCTCGACAGAATTTTCTGAATAAAACCCAACACGATCCTCCAGTTTCATACCTGACGCAAAGTTTTAAAGTATATAAGCTGCTATACTTGATTTTATTTATAACCTGCACTAAAAGTTTTTTAAATGATCGGTCAGGAGATGACACATTAAAAACCAAGTATTAGAAGCACCATACAGAAGGATACTTAGAGCAGAAAAGGAGAGAAGCTCTACCAAGCCCACAATGCCTGCCAGGAGGCCAGCGAGACAGCACCAGCAATGTAGAGGTCCTAGGACTTCCAGGCATGGCATGCCGGCGTCAAACCTGTATCACGGCTTGTCCTTGCCTGACCAATGCATCAGGAGGACAGGCCCATCGTGGAGCGGGCAGCAGATGCCGTGCACTTTTTTTTTTTTTTTTTTTTTTGAACAAAGGATGGCCCGAGGGCCTAGCTGCTTATATTCCGTCGGTGGGGGTACAAATTACAGAGGACAAACAAAGAAGTAAAAATTACAATCAAGTCCTCGGAAATAACAAGGAGCACCCTATAAAGCGTCCCAAAAACGCGATCAGGTCCTTGGCCTCCACCACCGCGGCCTGGAAGCGAATTCCGGCCATCTCGATAGCCACCGGGGACGGAACCACTTGGGGCTGTCGGGATGAGTGTCGCCGGCTCGAATCCAGTGAGATGCCTCGCCAGCAAAGACAAGGAGGAAAGGGGCAGGGAGCCAGCTCGTAGATGCGCTTCTCCTTCTGGATCTCCATCCACAGCTCGATGCGGCAGCGGTAGTTGCCCGCCCGCCAGTGCTGGAAGTCGCATATTTATCCGTCCTGCATTTCAGTTTAGCTAGTCATGCAATACAAGTATAAAATGACATTCATTACCAACACTAAAATTTATTTCGCTGCAGCATACAATTAAGTCAGAAGTGTTTAACTTTTTTGTTTTGTTTTGACACAAGTGTTTAACTATGCTCTGTGTAGCTAAATATTTAGATATCTAATTGTTATGAGTACATCACCCTACTTAGCATTTCTCTATTAGAGAAGGCGCTTGTTCAAAGGAGCTAATGCAACATACATAAAAGTAAAAAATAGGAATCCAAGGAATCGTAATAATATAGCATTGTGCCTGTGCACTCCTATTTATCATAAACCATGTCAGAAACATATGGTAATGCACTTGACATATAAATAATAATAACTAAATGGATGATGTGGCTTCAGTGCTTCACTCGAATAAAACAGGCTGGAGCTTCAGCCCTTCTCATTTGCATCCCCTATAAAACCAAGAACTAATGCAAGTGATGCCAGTCGCCAATACATTCAGTTCTGATGGCAGACATATCATAATTGCGTCCAGCAAGATAAAGCGAAATAGAAGGAATATTTTTACTGTTAAGTAGAATTTCTACAGGGACATTGCTTGCGAATAACCCAACTGATGCAACCTCTTCAACCCAGCCGTACCCTGACATGGGTATATGTCGGAACTCCATGGTCTCTGGAGCTGGAGTCAGTGGTAACCCAATCAACCTCTTAACCACTCTACTGCAATTTATCGGCGATCTATCAGCGACCTACATACAAGCAACAGTAACATGAAAAATCAAGATCCAGTATTTGCATTGCCTACCCAGCCAGGCATCAAGAAACGCCTAAATGACCCAACCTAGAACTCACCTTACATGAGCCAAGTAACCAGGCTCGCCGCAGACCAACCGGCAGAGAAGCAGCGTAGCTGAGGCAGGAGGGAGCAGTGACTGGGAGCTGAGCCCCATCACCTCCAGGACAGCATGCTTCTTCCACCAACAATCCGCTACCTCCTCACCTCTGGGAATCCGAATCAGCCCATGAAATTCACAACCACGATGTCGCCTTCAGGGCGTGAATCGCTGGCGCCACACCTTCACTTTCGCGCCTCACGATCTCATAACCTCTGCCCTTCTCTCCCTCCTTTTTTGCAGGCGGCTACCATGTCTGACTGGGCCCTCCTCCATCGGCCTTGGCCCATCTTAGCACATGGGGCTTGTCTGTCACTAAATGAGCCTGACATGGGAAAGGTGCTGAAAAAAGAAGAAGCATGCATTAAGACTTCCTTCACACAAAGTGATGCATCAAAATTCACTACCACTTGAAATCTGCAAACAAATTCAAATATCAGGTGTATATTTTTTTTCTTTTCTATGTTGGAAATACAATTTAGAGGTCATACATTGCAATGGAAGTGGGGCGCTAGTCTCATAAGACTAATACGACATCCATTTTCTAGGAAGCATGTATCATATTTTGCAATCTAGTTGATGGGGTGCAACAACAGAGCATATAAGCTCTAAAAAAGAACAGAGCATATAAGCTGTAAAAAAGAACAGATCATAACTAAAAAAGAACAGAGCATATAAGCTGTAAAAAAGAACAGAGCATAACTAAAAAAGAACAGATCCTGTATCGTTTTCATAATCTAGTTGATGGGTTGCAACAACAATTGATCTTTCTTATTTGTGTGCAATTCTCGAAACATGTAGTGTGAACCTCCCATCACTATGTGTTTGCGCTCCTGTCATTCTGTGTGTACTTGTTCTTTTGCGAGTGCACATCTTTTCTGAATTTATGTGTACTGCTGAATGCATCAAACTAGCGAATGTTATAAGTTAGCCATAATTGTTTTGGATCAAGATAGCTAAACATACAATGACTGCTGAGCCAGTCACTCACAAGATAGTTAGAACTGCAAGTAAATATAAAGAAGATGATGTACACGTTGTACTCTGATCAGAATTGCTGAACATGACTTGTTAATTGCTGATATCCACAATACAAATGCTTCAATCCGCGGATCTGTGAAAATAATTGGTGAACTTGTATTGGAGCCTAATAAGAAATTAATTTACTTCATTCACAACATGTGCTCCCAAATTTCAGTTGGTATTATGGTGCCCCCACGGCACCAACGTCTCATCCTGAGCCCGACACCGACCGAGACGGTTCCCCGCTATAAAGCCGCCCACGCCTCCCTCCGGTTTCATTTCCTTCCGCGTCCACCCAGTGACAACCCGAAACAAAATCTGCGATTCCCTCCGCCTCCTCTCGCTAACCAACCGATCGGCCCGGCCGCTGCTCGCATCGCTGCGCCAGCCATGTCGTCGCTCGCCCTCGGCCGCGAGCTGGAGTACCTGGAGCTCTGGCTCGGCGCCCGCTTCACGGCGGCCGAGCTGGCGGCGGCGGACCTGCTCCTGCAGCTAAGCGCCGCCGGAGCCGGAGGGGTCTACGAGGCGGCGGAGTCGTCGTCGGCCACGACGTACTCATCGTGGAGGTCGTCGAGCGCGTGCCTCGAGGACCTCGCCGCGGAGGAGGAGCAGGAGCGGGTCGTCCAGGAGACGGCCATGCCGATGGGGTCGGTGGACCTGGACAGGAGGGCGGGGAAGAGGTACCGCCTTCTCTCGGAGCTCTACGCCGCCACGGCACCGGTGACTTCAGCCGATTCGAAGAAGAAGAGGAAGCCGCACCACCACAGCGACAGGGTTCGGGTTGTCGTCCTCCTCGTCGGAGGCGACGAGGTACGGCGGAGACTACTAGCTGGAGATAGACACTAGTAGTAGTCGTAGAAGGGCTTTTGTGTGATTACGCCGTGGTCGTGGGATCGTCTCGGCTATTTACGCGGCTCCGGTTTGTAGTAACTAGTACAGGTTTTTTTGGTTCTCAGAGAAAAAACGGAAGACGACAAGCTTGTACACGAAAACGAAAGAGAAAAAAAGTGGCTAGTAGCGCCTCCACTTTTGAATTTTGAATTTGGAAATCTGGCCTTTTGAGATCTCGAAATATATATTACGAGTGCGTTTCGGCCGTTTCCCTCCTCGGCTGTTTGAATTTTGTAGTGATCCTTCCATTCTTTTACACGATCGAGTTGTTATTGCAAGCGTATGTGATCATTAATGCCATGCCTCCATTTTTGAGACTGTAGAAGCTGATTGATGTGGAGTTAGACAGCCTAAGAATATATGAGCTCAAAACTACACGCCAATGATCTTGGCATGTTCTGAAAATATGTATTTTTATAATCTAGCTATGAATCTATGATGTGCTTCTCGTCAATTTTGGAGCTAAATTTGTGACAAGATAGTACGGACGTATTTTAAATGTATCCATGTGTAGTGTTATAATTGCTATACTTGCAAGACTAATAATGCAGTCAGATCCACCTCCATACTTTGACTAAAATGACGTTTACATATTCACTTGTTGATTAAACATTTTTTTCTTCTCCTCTATGAGTATAAAAGGCAAAGATTTTACCTCTTTAAAAAAATGGTACCTTGTGATAGAGGTGACGAACGTGGGGAGAGGAGATGTGGAAGAACACGACAAACACAACGAAGAAAACACACACAAGAGGGATAACTCGTGAGAACTACGAGGGATCGCAAATCCAAGTTAACAACACGCTAATTGAAAATGATTCCTCTCATCGGCTGTCGTGTTCTCAGGAAGAATTTCGTGGTAGGGGATGCCATGTCCCGACGGTAGAGAGCGTGGGGGAGTTGTCAGAGAAGGACACAGAGCTTTTACCCAGATGCAGATTAGCCGGATGGGCTCCTTACTTCATGCAAATATCAATTGTGGCGGCGGTAGCTGAACACATGTTACAAGTACCTAGGCTAGATCGAGTCTGCCCTAGGGTTTATCTCGTCCGGCTTTACATAGGAAGCCGGATCTAGACTTACATGAAGGGTCTACCATCTACACAGCTAAACCTAACTTCTACGATATTCGAGTTCTAATCTAACTCGGATGGGCTTGTAGGGACACCGTCTGGGACATCTTCCTATGCTTCGTCCTACGGGCCGCTCAACACGGCCTCCAGACGTATCACTTTCGGATACCCCCACAGTCCGGCCTTCTGGATGACGGAGGATACCCCATTCCGGATATCTCCGACAATAGCCCCCAGAAAGGTTTAGGAACACTCGGTCCTTGGTTTCTGCCAAACCGAACAATGGATTCTTGTTCCTGAAGCTTCCCAATCGAACCTTTCTTAAAGAAATGGTTCGCCATTCAGAGCAAAGCCGGACAATTCAGTCAAACTCGCTCTGCTGGCGCTTCGTGTGACTCAGGAGCGATATGACGACTACACCATCTCCTTGTCATCCGCAGCCCCACCAGAGCATTAACTTTCTGACAGAAACGATATGTGACTAATCATCACGATTTTTCGATGTTGGACCCCGAGGGGTCACGGGGCGTGGCAACGACTCGCGGCAGGGGCGTAGTAACACCCTCCGTGTGGCGCGCATCCAAGGGTCGTGACCAATGGGTGCACACATCTCTTCAGGGGCTATACCTATCCCCCCCTCTCTCCTTCTTCCTCCTCCCTCCATTCTCTAAATCCCTGGCGCACACATACTGTCGCTCCTAGCGCTCTCAATGCAAGTTTTCATTCCGGTGGTCAGAACGCAGCGGCGCCTCCGCGTTTTTTTTCGGTTCGATGGCTTCCGCCGGAGCTGCACCATTGTTGTTCCTCTACTTGTTTCAAGTTTGATTATATGAGAGGAAGTTGCTGTCTAAAATGACTTGTTCTTTGTTAGATGTCATGCCTCTTGTCCGTATTTTATTTATCGACACCTCACTCCATAAACCTGTGGTCATGTTTATCGTGTTCAGTTTCGCTTGGGGACAAGCGAGGTCTAAGCTTGGGGGGGGGGAGTTGATACGTCCATTTTGCATCACTTTTTTATATTGTTATTTTCTGTTATTCATCAATATATTTCATATTATGATGCATTACTTATGTTATTTTATCTTATTTTGCATGTTTCATAATTTTTGGAGAATAAACACCGAGATCAGAAATCTGATGGAAAAAGCACCATCGAGATACCATATTTCAGAAGATCAGAAGAAGAGGAGGGACACCGGAGATATCTTAGAAGTTCAGAGAAGGACTCCGGCCAGAAGGGGAGCCAGAGGAGGGCCACCAGCGGCCCACACCATGAGGTGGCGCGCCCCCCTTGGCCGCGCCGCCAGGTGGCGGGCCCACCTCTAGTGGACATCTTTCGCGTACTTGAACCCCAGGGAACCCTAAGCCCCAGACCATCATCGAAGAATTATTCCGCCGCCGCCTCGGGGCGGAAAACACCCGAGAGAGAAAAGCTCTCTAGCAGGAAGAAATCTGCCGGGGAAATTCCTCTCTAGAGAGGGGAAATCATCGCCATCGTCACCGTCATCACTCCGGGCATCATCAAGATCTTCATCATCATCATCACCACCACTAGAACCATCACCGTCATCATCCACCGTCATCCCGCTGTAACAATCAGGGGGCTCTATCGTTGTTTTACATTAGATCTCTCCCCTGGTGTGGATAACTTGTTAGTAGTTGATGCTTGTGAGATTTATCGGTGTTAGCACTTTATGAACAGATTGTTATTATCCATTATATCACCTCTGATTATGATCCATATTATGTCTTGTGAGTAGTTCGTTTAGTTCTTGAGCACATGGGAGAAGTCATGATGTTAGTAGTGAAGTTATGTTGAAGTAACATCTCGTGGTTCGATATTTAAGTTGTGGTGCTATTCTTCTAGTGGTATCATGTGAACGTCGACTACATGATACTTCACCTTTATGGGTCTAGGAGGATGCATTGTGTATTTGGATACTAATTGTGGGGTTGCCAGAGTGACATAAACCTAAAACCCCATTAGGAAACCAATGCACGAGGGACCGTAGAATCCCGGAGTTTTAAGGCTGTGGTTAGATTTATCTTAATTACTTTATTGTATTTGCGGATGCTTACGAGGGGTATAATCACAAGTATATATTAGTCCTAGTTGGTCGGTGCATTAGCATATGTTCACCCACACAACACTTCACGAACCAATGGATATTTATCTACCGTAACGAAGCGAAAGCACTTGACGAAATTCCTATGTGTCCTCGAGAACGTTTGGTAGTCATAAGTAACACAACTGGCCTGTCCTTTGCTCTCAAAAGGATTGGGCCACGCGCTACAATATTATTTACTGCACTTTATTTACTCGCATATTATTTATCTGCTATATCAAAAACAAGCAAAAACCCGTTTGCTAGTGTTTACAGTGAATTCTCTATCCAACCTGCTTGTCAACACCTTCTGCTCCTTCTTGGGTTCGACGCTCTTATTTATCGAAAGTACTATGATACACTGCCTATACTTGTGGGTCATCAAAGCCTCGTAGAGATAGAGTAGGAGATTGAATACAAATCCTAAACTACCGAATATGCGTACACCTAATATATATCTAACAATAAGACATCTTGGCTTGTACAGGAAGGCAAAGATGGTTGTTTAGCGCCTCGACATTTGAATTTGAATTTTAATCTTCGTTTGCAAGATCTCTTAAGGGAAGTGCCTCATGTACGATGTTATATGTAAGACGGAAGTACGCCAAGACGTGGCTATGTCCGACTCCCTTAATCTCTCCTCTGCTTGTACAACCAAGGGAATCAATGCATGTGTAGCCGCACGTCATACAGAAATCATACAAAAACGTCGTATGTGTAGCATCACTCATCTCCTAATATCGCCGCACCCACCCATGCACCTAAGAGCATCTCCACTAGTGCCCCCAGGAACAACCCCCTTCCCCAAGCCAATTTTTTGGCATCGACGGACCAAAAATTGCCCACTCGTGCCCCTAGGTTCTTAATTTTCGCCGGATTGGACATATGTTATAGCCGGCAATCCCAGCCCACCCCCAGCGCACTGGGGGCTCCTGGGTGCTTCGGCGCTAAATAATAACCAACATGCCTACTGGCAGCGTCTCTTTTCCCCTTGGCTCTCTTTTTTGCGGTACCCCACCCATGTGCATCCCCAATATCTCTCCTTACTCATTCCACTCCCGCGAAGGAGAGCGTGCAGCACCCCGCTCGCCTACTCCTGGTCGTCGAGGCCCTGCTCGCGCCGCCGCCCAGCTCAGCCCACGGCCGGCATCCGGCTTATGGGTCCCGCCTCTAGGACTCCTCCTGCCGGTGGCTGCGGGAGGGAGATGACGCCTCCCAGCTCTGCCCTCTGCCCAAACGGTCCACATACTTCACGACGGTGTAGACAGCAGGGAGGGCCTACGGCTTCGTGCCCCTCGGTTCTTCCCACGATGTCATTGTAGCCGATCGTCAAGGACGCCTGCGACCGTGTCGATAGGACCTTCGAGAAGACCCCTGCGGCCTCGGCGTCCACCTTAAAGCGGCATGCATGGCCGGGGCGGTCGGGGCGCGTGGCCGGCGCACTTGGACGGGGCGGCGCGCGTGGCCGGTGCTCGCACGGACGGGGCATCGCTCGTGCTCGCGTGGCCGGAGCTCCACCTTTGAGCCTCTGAAGAGACATAGGCCGTCGGGCAGAGGAGGACGGTGGAGACCACAACGTCTGATGCTTCGAGCGGAGGCAGGGCTACGGGGGCAGAGGCAGGGGTCCGACGTGTCGTGTCGCTTCACCGGCTGCTTCTGCTCCCCCTTAGATCCGTCGATCTCTCCGCCCATGACAGCGGCGACCTTGGAGGTGGAGATTTCCGCGTGAAGGAGTAAGCGGGGAAGGAGGGCGCCGGTGGCAGGGACATGGCAGCGTCCAGGCTTGCAGCAGCTCCTTGGAGTGTAGAGATGCAACCCACATATATTGGTGCATTGTGCACAGTATATATAGGGGGTACAGGGTGGCCACGTCCTCGACTATACAAGGAAGAAGGAGGGCCCACACACACGTACGCACGCAATACATATATACTCAACACCCCCCTATGATAGGCCTAAAACTGAAAATACCAGACTTGCGATGGTAACGGTCACCGGAGGTAACTTGTCTATACCTCAGATTGCGAGAAATTTGCAGAGGGTTGTCCCTGTTGAGGATTATAGCTGGGAAGTGTTGCAGGTGGGACACAATGTTTACAAGGTCATGTTCCCTTCTAAAGTTGAATTAGACAGGTTGAAACTATTTGGTGGTTTTAGAGTTCCAAATAGTGTTTGCGAGTTGAATGTGGATGATTGGTATGGTCGTACCGAACCAATGTGGATGTTGCCACATGTGTGGGTATGTATGGAAGGGATACCTGAGCGTCACACAGGTGATTTTCTTGCTCTTTGGGGGCTGGGTACTTTATTTGGGAAAACGGCTAAAGTGGACATGGAATATACTAGGAAGCATAAGGTTTTGCGTATTCTTATTGGGTGTGTTGATCACACTAAGATTCCAAAGGACTTGCCACTTTGGATCAAAGATGGTTTTTACCAAATCACATTTGTTGTAGAACCTACTGTTCTAGAAGATGAGACGGAGATGGATGTGGACTCGAGTAATGACCTTGATGAGGACAGGAATGATGAAAATGATAAGGTACTTAGAGAAGGATGGAGAGGGTAAACCCTCGGATGGTTTGATGGCAAAACAGACTACAGTGAGTAAACAGGACAATGAAACTCGTGAAGCAAACAATACCACTACCTCGGGTACTAAAAAAGTTGGAGTTGTTTTTTCTCCACAATTGTTGGATTCTTTTCGCAAGTTATCGGGTTCTGATTCTGTTTTGGGGTCGAATGATACAAAGAAGAACATTGATTCACAGCTTAGAAGTGTGGAAAGAATTTCGTATGGCTGAAAGAGGAGAGGAGAATTTTTCGTATGGCTGCAAATGGTACTGTGGCTGGTTCTTTATTTTCTTCGAGTCACAAACAGTCAGACAATAATGAGAGCTCTGGGGTTTTGGGTTTGGACAAAGCTTTGCATCATGGAAACAATCTGAATAACAAGATGGTGGATTCTAAACATGGTATTGATAAAACCTATATTGATATTGATGCGAACAGAGAGGTACAGCGTTCTTGTATTGATGGCTTTTTACCCTATGTGGGTTTGTTATTTGTCTCAACAAGTTTAATTGATAAAACTTGGGTGAGGTCTGACATGCGGAATTTATTCTTGCAGGGATCACTTATTAATCCTTTGGGTTTGGCGTCTGTTCATCCATCAAATAAAGCTAAGTGTGATGCTTTTGGACCGAAAATTGACGTTGGAAATACATCTGGAATTGGCAACGTAGCACTGTCATTGCAGGACAGTGATGTTAACGTTGCTGCTATTACTTCGATGCCTCCTGTCGCTCTATCCAAGGTTGGCCCTGCCGTGGCAGCCGCGGCAGTGCTCTGCCTGCACCCGCGCTAGCTGTGCCGCTGCCGGCTGTTCGTGTTTCTGCCGTGGCAGCAGCGGCAGCAGTTTCAGTGCAAGGCAACACTTGTTCTGCTCGTTTGGTGCCTGAAGGGCTGCCGGCTGGTGTGGAGTCTGGTACTGCACCTAAACCACGTGGGGAATTTGTTCCAGCGGGTGTCATGAGGTCGCAGCAGCCCACTGATGTTCCTACCCGAGTCCTTGTTAATGAACCTCTTGCTGATTCCTTTGAGGTACATTTTCCGAGCCACTGTTCTACTGATCTCTCAAATTCTCGTTTTGAAATTGATGCTAGTTCTTCCCCACGGGAGTTGACTCCTTTTAAACATCCGATGAAGTATGTTGATGAGGTTCATATGCAGGATAAAGAAGTTATTGCTTTTGGTGGAATTGCATCACCTCTGTCCGCGGGTATTCGATCGAGTGACCGAATCCGAGTGCAGCCTTTGGCGAATTTACCAGCTTTGGAGCGTGCTATGATGATGGCACAGCGCCGTGATGATGACCAATCTACAGGTACCTCTAAAGTTATTTCGCATTCTTTTGTTGATTTGAAAGATGATTTGATTTTAGAGAGGGTAGCACGGTTAGGAGTTTCTTTAGGAACGACTTCTGCTGAAAAGACTAAATCTGTTTCGATTATTAAAGTATTGAGAAGAGTAGAAACATTACCTTTTTGAAAAAGACTTTATTCGAGTCAGAGAAAGATGATCACTGTAAGGACATTATCAACACAGCGTCTATTTTGTCGGTAGATCTTGTTGAGGAAAATGAGGATACTGTTATCCCGGATGATATGATCCAGGTACCTCATCTTCATGATACTAAACCCAAGGGGAAGAGAAATAAAAGCGTTGGCTTATCGGTAAAACGAAAGAGTGCCAGATTAGAAAAATTAAAAAGTACCTTAAAATGATAGGGATGATTTGGAACAGTGATGGTTTTGGGGATCCTGCGAAACATCTTTTTGTGAAAGAAACTATTGTCGAAAAGAAATTAGATTTCGTGGCTATTATTGAGACGGGACGTTCTGAGTTTGCTTCTCATTTTTTAGCACATCTTGCGAGTGGGCTTGATTTCCATTGGTACTGTCTACCTCCTCAAGGAAGATCGGGGGGAATTTTAGTGGGTTTTAATGGTCAAAAAGTCTTGGTACAGGATCTCGTTTGTGGAGATTTTTGTATCAAATTTAGACTAAAGTTGTGTAGGGATGGGTTCATTTGGTCATTTGTAGTTGCATATGGGGCTGCTCAAGATGCAATGAAACCTTCTTTTTTGGCTGAACTAGTTCGTGTGTGCGAGAATGTGGACACTCCTCTGTTGGTGGGAGGTGACTTCAATATAATCCGTAGACAAGAGGAAAAGAACAATGACAACTTTAACGCGCGTTGGCCTTTTATCATTAACGCTATTATTGAGAGCCTTGATCTTAAAGAGTTAGAGTTATCTGGTAGACAATATATGTGGGTAGGGAAGAGACCGATTCCAACTCTTGAAAATTGGATCGTTTTCTGGCGAGTGTTGATTGGGAACAAAAATTTCCTCTAGTCTCTGTTCATGCTCTGTCTCGTGCAGGGTCTGATCATACTCCTCTTTTCATTGATTCAGGAGAGAGTGCACATGTTGGTAATGTGGCTAGATTTTCATTTGAATTGTCTTGGCTGAAAAGAGCAAGGTTCGTGGACATGGTTACTAAAGAATCGAATAACACTGTGGGTGGGGCATCACCTATTGATAGGTGGCAATTTAAAATTCATCATTTGAGACAATTTCTGAGAGGGTGGGCGAAAAATATTAGTGGGGAATATAAAATGTTAAAAGAGAAATTGGTGTTATTGATTGAGGAGCTAGATATTAAAGCAGAATCTGTTGTGTTATCTCCTGACGAGAGAAAAGCTAAGAGGGATGCTGATGAGTATCTCGCTAAGCTACGGCGAGAAGAAGAATCTAAGTGGGCGCAACGGGCTAAAATAAATTTGGTTAAGGAAGGGGGAAATAATACGAAATATTTTCATATGATCGCTAATGGTAAGCATAGAAAAAAGAGGATTTTTCAGCTTGAACAGGATGAAGGAACGATAGTAGGGGAGAATAATTTGAAAGTATTCATCTCCGAGTACTATAAAAAGTTATTTGGTCCACCGGATAAGAATACTTTTAGTATGGTTGAAAATATTAATGGGAATATGTCTGAAGTTTCTATGCAAGAAAATGCAGCCCTGACATCGAACTTTACTGAAAAGGAGGTGTCAGAAGCGATTGTCGAGATGGAACATAATAAGGCCTCAGGACCTGATGGTTTCCCTGCGGAGTTTTATCAGGTTTTCTGGGAGGTCATCAAGGTTGACTTGATGGCTATGTTTGCGCAACTGCAACATGGTGAATTACCCCTATTTAAGTTGAATTTTGGGGTCATTATCCTGTTACCCAAGAAAGAGGATGCGAGTAGAATTGAACAATACAGGCCCATTTGTTTGCTTAATGTGAGCTTTAAGATATTTACCAAAGTGGGGGCGAATCGTGTCTCGTCTATTGCTCACAATGTCATTAGACCATCCCAATCTGCTTTTATTCCGGGCCGAAATATTCTAGAAGGGGTAGTTATTCTGCATGAAACTATTCATGAGCTCAAAACTAAGAAGTTAGATGGTGTCATTTTCAAAATTGATTTTGAAAAAGCATATGACAAAGTGAAATGGGATTTTCTGCAACAGGCTCTTAGGATGAAGGGGTTTCACCCGATCTGGTGTGAGTGGGTTCATAATTTTGTTCGGGGGGGAGTGTTGGAGTTCGAGTAAATGATGACATTGGTCATTATTTCCAGACTCTTAAGGGACTTAGACAAGGGGACCCGTTATCGCCTATCTTATTTAATATTGTGGCTGATATGTTGGCCATCCTAATAGATAGAGCTAGAGATGATGGGCAAATAGGATCTTTGATACCTCATTTGGTAGATGGGGGGATTTCTATTTTGCAATATGCGGATGACACAATTCTTTTTCTGGAAGATGATTTAGATAAGGCAGTAAATATGAAATTAATTCTTGCCCTCTTTGAACAATTGTCGGGGTTAAAAATTAATTTTCATAAGAGCGAACTTTATTGTTTTGGGAGAGCTGCTGAGAGGGAGGATGAATATAGGTCATTATTTGGCTGTGAGATTGGGTCTCTACCGTTTAAATACCTTGGTATACCAATTCACTACCGTAAACTGCTCAATAAGGAGTGGAAACCGGTGGAAGACCGCTTTGAGAATAAGTTAGGGTCTTGGGCTGGAAAGATTCTTTCTTATGGGGATAGACTGGTGTTGATTAACTCTGTCCTCACTAGCTTACCTATGTTTTTATTATCTTTCTTTCCGATACCTGTTGGGGTCCGGAATCGATTAGATTTTTTTCGTAGGGCAGAGCGACTCACATAAGAGGAAGTACCGCTTATCCAAATGGAATATTTTGTGCCGGCCTAAGGACCAGGGAGGTTTAGGAATTGAGGTACTTGAAGTTAAGAACAAAAGTCTATTGTCTAAATGGATTTTTAAATTACTTCATGAGAAAGGTGTATGGCAGGAGTTACTCTGTAACAAATATTTGTTTGACAAGTCTTTGTCTCAGGTGGAACCTAAACCTACGGACTCTCCCTTTTGGAAAGGGATTATGTCAGTTAAAAAAGATTTTTTCAAAAGGGGTTTTTTTAAGATAGGTAATGGCCTATCAGCTCGTTTTTGGGAAGATACTTGGTTAGGGAATACTCCTTTGGCAGTTCAATACACAGGGCTTTATAATATTGTGAGGAATAAGAATGTGTTGGTATCAGATGTGTTATCACATAGTCCTCTAAATATTCAATTCCGTAGAAACTTGGTTGGAGAGAGGTGGGAAACGTGGTTAAGCTTAGTACGTGGTGTGATGGGGATTACTCTAAACAATGATCAGGATGAATTTGTTTGGGGTCTCTCTGTGTCTGGGTTATTCACGGTTAAATCCATGTATCTGGATTATATGCATGGTAATACACCTTATTTACATAAAGATTTGTGGAAGTTGAAGGTTCCATTAAAAATCAAGGTGTTTATGTGGTTCTTGCAACGCAAAGTAATTTTGACTAAGGATAATTTGATTAAGAGAAAATGGGTTGGGTCTAAAAGATGTATATTTTGTGATAGTGATGAATCAGTGGATCACTTGTTTATACATTGTTCTTTTGTTAAACATATTTGGAGATTGCTTCATTTTACCTTTAGCATAGCCCAACCAGTTAGCATTGATCATATGTTTGGAGATTGGCTTAATGGAATCGATAAAAAAACTAAAGCACGAATTCAAATTGGAACCTGTGCCTTTGTGTGGGCGCTTTGGAATTGTAGGAACGATGTGGTTTTTGACAAATCAAAGGGTGCTCATTTTTTGCAGGTTACTCACCAGGCCACATACTGGATCCACATGTGGTCTTTCCTATTGCCGTTGGAGCAACGGGGTCTTATGGATTCTGGATGTACTCGCTTGATGGCGGTCGTTCAGGCTATCTACAGCCAGGGTGGTTGGCTACACACTAGAAGGATCCAATGAGTTTTTATAAGTTACTGATACAATTTTTGTGGTTGATTTTGTTATCGAACTTGGATGATGCGTGAGTTGTAATTTCTTGGATGTTACCTTTTATCTTTTTAATATAAAAGCATCAGCTGTGTGCATCCACGCGATGCAGAGGCTGGGGTTATGTTCCCATTTCAAAAAAAAAGTCACAGTGTGTTGACCCATCGAAACCTGCGGAATTTTGGATTTTTGGCACTGAAATTACCCGAATTTTGTTGCATTTTAATTCCCAAGTTAGACTCTTTGGTAAAATAGCTAACTAATTAATAGCTCGTCTGATGGTCTTATGGTGAAATGAACACCGTGGAGTGGGGCTATGGGGATTGAGAAATGATGATACACCGAGGGTAGTAACTAGTCTGATGCTTGAGGCCTAAATCTCCGGTTAAAACGTGAAGTTTCTCAGTGAATCAAGTACAATCTGCATCAACAACTCAGAAGCATGATCATTTTTCTTTTCTTTTTTGAACATAAAAAAAAACTCAACACTATACTCAAGGAAGATAAGATGATGCGGAGTCAAACGATGCAATCCATTAACACCATCACCGTTACGGTAGCAAGCCAACCCACGGCCCCACAGCAGCGAGACAGGAAATCCTCGCCACGCCAACCGTTTCCCCGACAATGAAAATCTCGGTGGCCGCGCTGGAGTCGTCAATGTTGGCGGGGGTGGCAGTTTCAGCGTGGCCACGACCATGGAGAACTTTAGGCCACTAAAAGCATATCTAGGAGACTCCCCAGCCCGCACAGACCTTTAAAATAACCGCTCTTTTGTGGTTTTGTGCGAAAAAGTGTTCATACCAGACGCAGCAAAGCCCGCTGGCCCGTAAATATTTTTAAGGGGCACGAGAAATCCCCCCGCGAAACCTTTATCAAAGAGGGGCGGGAGGTCGACCTGAGCGCGCCTCGTATCGCTAATTTTCTTTGGCGGGAGGGAAAAATGAGTGTGCCCTTCTCTTTCCCCTTTTCCGCCGCCGCCGGTGATCTCTCACTGGTAGAAAAAGGCCTTCCATACGCCCCCATCAGTCCCCAAACTTTGCGCACCGTGACTAAAGGGGTTTTAGTCCCGGGTCAGGAGGATACCCGCGACAGAAGGTCATGCGTCGTGGGTTGGGAAGCGCGTGGAGGCACGTGGAGGGCTTTAATTCCAGTTGTCATGGCCACCCGCGACTAATGATCCACGTCTGCTGGCCTCCCTGCCTTTAGTCCCGGTTGGCGTGGCCACCCGGGACTAAAGATACAAACTGCTCGCCTCCCGCGCGGCGGTTTTATTTCGCGAGCGAGAGGCAGAGACCTGAGAGTCTATGTTTCTCCTCTCTTCTCTGTTTATTCTCCTCTCTTCGATCTTCCTCCACCAAGCATCCATGGCTCAAGTTTGGAACACTCAACGTGTGGCCACACCATGCCGCAAGACTCTCGACGTGGCGTACACCAATATGTGCGACCAGCTCCCCGATCATCTTACGCATTTGAGCAATCTCTATGAAGAAGCCGATGAACACCATAGGTTCTTCGGGCTTGATTTAGAGTATACGGAGGATCAACGGGATGTTGCCGTCATCCAAATTGCCTTCCAGGAGATGGTGTTGGTCTTCCAATGGGCAAGGTAACGCACACGTACAATCGATCTCTCTTGTAGTATAGTGTTGCATTTTCGATTTGTTTGTTGCATTGGAAGAATACATGTGTTGCAACATATCTAACACGTTCTATTTTTGTTGTTGCAGTAGTTCAAAGGATTCTACGACCCTTGTTGATTTTCTTGTCAACAAGGGGTACGACTTCTGCAGTGTTGACATCACTCAAGACCGGCAGAAGTTGATGCGATTGGGTATTATGATACCTGAAGATCACTACATTGATCTTCAGGATCTTATCCATTTTGATGATTTGTGCGGTCACAAGACCGGGATGGCTCGGATGGCAACCGCCTTCATCCACGCCGACTACAAAACCATGAAGTCTGGTTTCCCCTCCAAGAATCACATGCGTTGGGGGAAGACCCCATTGGACCGGATCAACCTCAACTATGCAGCCATAGATGCATACGTTTCCTATGAGTTGTTCCGCATCTACTCGACGGAGCTCGAGTAGATGGTGTTTGTACCACATCTTGCGTTCGATATATGCATGTAACGGATATATTAGTATGTAATGGATATATATTATTATGTAATGGATATTATTTCTATATTAATTAGTAGCTATATTATTTCTATATTATGTCAAACACACATTTCAAAACAAACAAACAAAAACACATCAAGAAAACAAACAATAACACATCAAGAAAACAAAACAGGAAAACTACCGTTTCTAAATTAATCTAAGCCATAGATGCATACGTTTCTTACGAGAGTTGTTCCGCATCTACTCGACGGAGCTAGAGTAGATGGTGTTTGTGTACCGCATCTTGCGTTCGATATATACATGTAATGGATATATTAGTATGTAATGCATATATATTATTATGTAATGGATATTATTTCTATATTAATTCGTAGCTATATTATTTCTATATTATGTCAAACACACATTTCAAAACAAACAAACAAAAACACATGAAGAAAACAAACAATAACACATCAAGAAAACAAAACAGAAAAACTACCATTTCTAAATTAATCTAAGCCAGGAAAACATAGATCTAGTCAATACCAAACTCATCCAGTTGGATTTACTTCAAATACATTTTTGAACTCATTCTAAAAATAATAGAAGAGCCTACTGGTCTTTTATTAAAAAGGATGGTATTTTCATTTGGTTGTTTGAACTTGGATTTGCAAATTTTGTATGGTTTAGATTTCATATGGTTTGGTTCATGAATTTTATCAGATTTTATTTTGCATTTAGGAAACGGGAAAATGAATTAGTTTTATTTTCCTGAATTTTTTGATATATTATTTGTATTTTTAAGATTTTAAAATGTATTAGTTTTATTTTTCTGAATATTTTGATATATTAATAGTATTTTTAAGATTTTAAAATGAATTAGTTTTATTTTTCTAAATATTTTGATATATTAATAGTATTTTTAAGATTTTAAAATAAATTTGTTTTATTTTTCTGAATATTTTGATATATTAATTGTATTTTTAGGATTTTAAAATGAATTTGTTTTATTTTTCTGAATATTTTTTAGAAATAATACAAATTAAAAAGTTAATTTTTATTTATTTATTCAAAATCATTAATTACATCATTACTTTTGTTTATTAAAAGATTTATTTGAAATTCAGACAATAAATAAATGTGGCATCGACCAACATGTTAATAGGATTGATATGATATTAGTATCACATACATGCGTGCGAAACACTTGGATGCGGGACGGGATGGAACTCGGAAGTTAAGCGTGCTAGTGCTAGAGTAGTGGGAGGATGGGTGACCGAGCGGGAAGTTTGACCACGAGTAAGAAATTTGACTAGAGATAATTGTAGTTAGACCCCGGCCCCTGTTCTCGACGAGCACTCCCCGATTGCCCCAATGGCGACCTTCGAGCTCAATCCGGCGAGGTGGGTGCCGCAGGGCTTCCAGATCGTCGACGACGGACCTTCACGGCTCCCCCGCTCCTTCTACGCGCCCACTGCTCCACCGTCCAGAGACCATGAAGCTTTCTGCATCGCCATTGTGGAACCAGAGCAGTTGCGAGAGGAGAAACAATTCTGGCGACTACAGGTTCGTGATTACATTGAGCAAACTCTCCAGCGTGTTGTTGAGGATGCGCGGCCATGTCTTTTTGGTACTGGTCTCTTCAAAATGCATAGCCCTGCTGCGCGTACTGCTTTGGTTCAGAACGGACCCTATGAACTGCAGGAGAACATCTTTGTGCGGTTTTTTAATCATGATAATCGTACTCAACTGCATAAATCAGCCTTTGGCTCTCGAACTGGATGGATTATGTTGTTGGGAGTTCCATATGACTTCCGTAATGAGAGGGATTTAGCAAATGCAGTTGCCCCCTTTGGGAGATTTCATCGTTGGCACCACCTTGATGGGATTCTAGACAGAACTCTGGTCTATGTTACCTTCATCTCTCCCCAGCTTGTTCCAAGAGATATAGTCTTTGGGAACTTCAGTTCTCTGGGTGCAGTGAGGGAGTCATGGACTGCCCCTTGCTATCTTTTAGCAGCAGAGTTCGATGAAGTGATGCCGCCTGGTGAAGATCCGATGCCTTTTGATGGGAATCCGCACCCTCTGCCTGGGCACCTGCAACAAGATCTTGGTCACTTTGTGCTGCCCCAATACCCTGAACTTGGATGGAATATGCCACCACCTGCTGCAGATTTCCCCATTCAGCAACCACAAGATGATGTAATGGAGGAGCAAGATCCTGCGGATGGACAAGTTGGAGGGTGGGACCACCACCTTCCTCAGCATGAATCCAACTCAACAGTCAGCTCTGATTCTGACAACTCTGTTAACCAGAATGTCTTGATGGTCAATATGCTGCAGGTTCACACTGCCAATGCTGCACCACCTGCCCCTGGTCTCTTTGCTTCGCCATGGGTTCAGACAAATTCTCACATGTATGGGCCTGTCCTGCCCCCTTCCATGCAGTGGGAGAAAATGTTAAAGAAATTGGTGCCTTTTATGTGCTTGTCTTATGCCAGGCCCAGTGGACTTTCTCCAAGCCCATTCTCTATGATTTCTGCTGCCACAGTTCCTTTTAAAGGAACCACTTTTCAGTTTACTGCCAAGAGAAGATTTTTTAAAGCATAGAGAGCAACTAGAAGTCTGAGCTTTGAGGGCTCCACTAGCTCCTCTGGCCCATTGCCCACTGCTACTATTGAGGAAATTGACTCCCTCCCTTCACCTGCCTCTGATATCCTTACCAGGAAAAGAAGGAAGAGCAAAATGGGAACACCTTCTCTGGAATCTTCTGTCAAGAGAAACACTAGACAGGCTGCTATGCATAATGGGTTCAAATTGGTGGCCATGCAGGATAACCCACAGCCCAGGAAAAAACCAAGGTCTGCTAGACCTGCTGATGACAATGCCTCTGTCACTCCACACACCCCAATTGTGATCCTTCAGCAGGTGGGGAGAGCTCTGGAGATTGCAGATGAAGATCTCACTGAGGGCAAGCTTGATGCTGTCCCTGACTCTCCAAAAGACAAGAAAAAGTAATAATGTTAGAAAGACTATTCTGTAATGTCTTTTGTCCTTGGTTTGTCATGTACTCTCTGGTTATCTCATGGGACCTTTATTGTGTAATGGATCTAATACCTATGAGCCTCTCTGTGGATTTATCAGTTAACTATTATTATGTTTTATCAATGGTGCCTGGTGTCCCTATGGTAGCTGGCTGGTCCAGCTATTTTGCTCTCTTATTCATTATTTTGAATGGATAATACACCACACTTATTTTTGGATTGGAAAGTGCTGGATTGGAATGTCAGGGGACTTAATGATAAAAATAAAAGAATTCTGGTTTATAACAAAATTGAGGAGAGCCAATGTGCCATTATCTGTCTGCAAGAAACAAAATGTGAAAGTTTTGATCACAGTTTCATTAGATCCTTTTGTCCTAAGAGATTTGATAAATTTGTTTTCTCTCCTTCTGTGGGAGCCTCTGGAGGTATTATTGTTCTATGGAATAGTGCTTTTTTTGATGGAGAATTGATTGATTGTTTCAAGTCTGCCATTAAAATTAACTTTACTTCAAAGCATAATCTCTCTTCCTGGACCCTGGTTACTGTCTATGGTCCCTGCAGTGGGTTAGACAGAGATATCTTTGTTCAATGGCTTTTTGATCTAATAATTCCTACATATGAAAATTGGTTACTGGTGGGTGACTTCAATTTTATCAAATCAGTGGACAACAGGAATAAACCTGGAGCAGATATGAATGATATTTTCATTTTTAATGAAATCATTAGCCATCTTGGGCTAATTGAGTTATCTTTAAAAGGAAGATCCTTTACTTGGTCTAATATGCAAGATCAACCTCTGCTTGAACAACTTGATTGGTTTTTTACTAGCACTTGGTGGACTTTAAACTATCCCAACACTTTGGTAAGGCCTCTTGCTAAGTCAACCTCTGACCATGTACCATGTGTCATCTCAATCTCCACCAACATTCTTAAAGCCCAGATCTTCAGATTTGAAAATCATTGGATCCATCAGCCTGGATTCATGGATCTTATTGATAGAGTTTGGAAATGGCCTGTTAGGAAGAATAACATGGCTGCCACAATTACTGCTAAACTTAAAAACATCAGACATGAGCTCAAAAGGTGGGGTAGAAACCTTTCTAATCTGAAGTTATTAATTGCCAAATGCAATAAGGTTATATTGATCTTGGATACTCTGGAGGAAGAAAGGAACCTGAGTAGACCTGAATTTAATTTCAGAAAATATTGTTAAAATTCATCTGCATAAGCTGCTCCTTTCTCAGTCCGCCTATTGGAAGAATAGATGCACTATCAGATGGGTACAACTTGGTGGTGAAAATACTAAATTTTTCCATGCCAAAGCTACAGAAAGGTATAGAATCGATACTATTGCTGAGATTAAAAATGAGGAAGGGGTATCACTGATAGACCATCATCACAAGGCAGCTACTTTTTGGAATTGTTTCAAAAATAGAATGGGGGTATCCTCTGTCACTTCCCAGCTTTTAGATCTTTCCACTGTTATTCAGCCAACTGTTAATTTGCAATGTCTTGTTGAGCCCTTCACTACAGAGGAAATTACAAATGTTATGAAATCTCTTAAGACTGATAGAGCCCCTGGACCTGATGGCTTCAATGGTCTTTTTGTGAAGAAATGTTGGGCTGTGCTAAAAGATGACTTCACTCAGTAATGTCATGATTTTCACTCAGGGAATTTATCATTACAGAGTATAAATGATTCCTATATCACTCTCATTCCAAAATCAAACTCCCCTGAAACTGTCAATGATTTCAGACCAATTTCATTGACTAATACCTGTCTCAAATTTGTCACCAAGCTTATTGCTAATAGAATGCAAAATGTTATATGTGATACAATTCATGATAACCAATATGGTTTTATAAAGGGTAGAACAATCCAAGACTGCCTTGCTTGGTCTTTTGAGTTTCTGTTCCAATGCCAGCAGTCAAAAAAGAAAATAGTGGTTCTCAAGATTGATTTTGAAAAAGCCTTTGATACACTGGATCATGAAGCCATTATACAAGTCTTGAGATTTAAAGGATTTCCAGAATTGTTTATCAATTGGGTCAGAGAAATTTTAGCCTCTGGATTCTCTTCTGTTCTCCTTAATGGGATACCTGGAAAAAAAATCCACTGCAAAAGAGGAGTTAGGCAAGGAGATCCTTTGTCTCCGCTCTTATTTGTTGAAGGAGCTGATTTATTGCAAAGCTTAATCAATAAGGCCTATTCTGATGGTTTGCTTTCCTCTCCTATCCCAGTCAGAAAAGAATTTCCTATTATTCAGTATGTTGATGATACCATAGTGGTGCTTCCAGCATGTAAAAAAGACCTGGAGGTCTTCAAGGATATTCTAAATACATATGCTGCCTTTACAGGATTGAAAATCAACTTTCACAAATCATCTATGATCCCTATCAATTTGGATTCTGATGAAGCTAGTGCTCTGGCTGAATTTTTTCAGTGTAAAACTGGGTCTATGCCTTTCACTTATCTTGGATTGCCTATGGGTACTACTAGACCTACTATCAAGGATTTTTCACCTTTAATTGATAGAGTTGAGAGGAGGCTTTCTGCCACTTCCTCTTTTCTGTCCTATGGTGATAGGCTGGTGTTGGTGAATTCTGTTTTATCATCATTGCCAACATATTATATGCTCTCTTTAGTTATTCCTGCTGGTGTTATTGAAGTTATTGACAGAGCAAGAAGACACTGCCTGTGGAGCAAGAGAGGAAAAGAAAAGGTAATTCCCTTGCAGCTTGGCATATGGTGTGTAAACCCAAAAAGAAGGGAGGACTGGGGATCATAAACTTGAAAATACAAAACTCTGCTCTTCTTCTTAAACATCTAGATAAATTCTATAATCAGGAGGACTTGCCTTGGGTTCAGCTCATTACTGATGCTTACTATCATAAGGTTGTTCCTCATGCTGTGGTAGAATCTGGTTCTTTTTGGTGGAGAAATATCCTGGCATTATCTGAGGATTTCGGAAATTTCACTACTTGTTGTGTAGGAAATGGTTTCACTGCATTGTTTGGGGAGGACAATTGGCAGCCACAAATACTTAAGATAACCTTTCCAAGGCTATACTCTTTTGCCAAAGATAAGCTTCGATCTGTTAATGAGTTCTTGCTATGCACAGATTGCATTCAAAATTTTGCTTTGCCTTTGACAATCCAAGCAAATGAAGAACTAAGGTTGTTGAAATGCATGATTGGTAATTTTAAAATCCAATGAAGTATTAAAGACCAATGGAAGAGTCCACACTCATCTGGCAGACTACATCCTAGTTCTTTTTATAAACACCATTTTAATGGTGTCCCTGATGATTCACTTTCTTATGCAATATGGAAAAGTAAATGTCAATCTAAGCACAGATTCTTTGCTTGGCTATTACTGCATGATAGAATTAACACCAAGGATATGTTACTTAGAAGGCACTGGAACATTAATGATTCTTCTGATTGCATCCTATGTCCTGGCCATGTTCATGAAGACTGGAGGCATTTGTTCTTCAATTGTACATTCAGTACAAGGATTTGGAACTATCTACAAATCCCTTGGTACCCTGGTTCCTCCTCATATACTATCATGTCTGCCAAGAAATATTTTGCTGGTCCCTGTTTTGTGGAGATTGTGATCCTGGCCTGCTGGTGCATCTGGAAGCAAAGGAATGGTTGGATTTTCAAGAACATCAAACCAACTTTTAGAGGATGGAAGGCCCTGTTTATACAGGAAGTCACCCTGCTTAAGTACAGGGTGAAGAGAGAGCTCTCTGTTTTTTTGACATCATGGATTAATTCACTCCCCTAATCCCCTTGTATATATTGTATTTTTTGTAAATAACCTTTTATTTTATTAATAAATGAGGGGGCTGTGGGGGTTTCCCCCACAGTAATGGTGTCAAAAAAAAAATTGTAGCTAGACACTAAGCAAATAATAAAAATTCTGAAAAAAAAGGAGTGAAAAATTCGAGTGAAAAAATGGGAGTGAAAAAAAGGGAGTGAAAAATAATTAGAAACCCCAAATGAATTAAAGAAATAACAAAAAAGCATGTAGTCCCGGTTCGTGTGGCCAACCGGGACTAAAGGTCCCCCGCCCCCGGCGCACGCCACCCGCCCACGTGGACGGGCCTTTAGCCGCGGTCTGTAAGTGGCGCGACTATAGGGGGGGGGTCTTTAGTCGCGCATATCTAGTCCCGGTTGCGCGTCCGGGACTAATGGTCTTTGCGAACCGGGAATGAAGGCCTATTTTCTACCAGTGTCTCTTCCCGACCCCGGTCGGCGCCCCAGGTTGTGCGGTGCCGACATGGACGCCTCTGACCCATCCCTGGTCACCATCTCCGTCAGGGTTGCGCCGCTAGCACACCCAACCCGCACGTCCGCCCCGACGGAGGCCATCGCCTCAGTGGTTTCCTGGAAGAGTCAAGGGAACATCGTCGTGCATGGTGGTGGTTCAGGTGTCCGCCCTATAGCCGGAGCGGCGTCCATGGCGGGCCGTGGTGCAGCCACCACCGATTCCACTCCCCTTGATCTCGACGCACCCACACCGAAGAAACTGCAGCAGGCAGCGATTAAGCATAAGAAGAGCACCCAATCGAAGGGAAATGGGACCGCGACAACATCACCGGCCTCGACGGCAACAACCGGGCAAACCGCGACGGAAACAACGGCGAAAGTTTTCTCCCCTACTGTCGGATATATACTGAATAGGGGTACAGAAGATGGTAGACAAAGAGCCGGACTACCAGGGTGGCCTACATGGTAATGGGCTTAGGTCCATTGGGCGGCCCAGTAGTCCGACGCGCAGAAGCCGGATTCTAGAAGAACCCGGATCACGGCCCGCGTGATCTGGCTTGGAGGAGAAGACGGATTCCTTGCTTTCCAAGTTACAAATTAAACGTAGTCTTCTAAGTTTCTTATTCTGTAAGCCCTAATCCGGCTATTATATAAAGCCGGACGGGAGATAGATTAAACAAGTTAAGTTAGACACAAGTTCAAGCTCTACGCAACTCGCCGAGAAGCTCATCCTCGCCGAGAAGTTAGATCTACATCCTCACCTTGTAACCCTGATAAACGGGCTTTAGTCCCAATTAGTGAGAAGTGCAGGAGTAGGTACGCCGTACTGTCGCGACGTACCGAACCTAGGTAAAATCCCGTGTTCTGTGTTACTACGCTATCCCGTTACCCCACGTCTCTACCGTAGTCTCATGGCACCCCCGTCTATGAAAACTACTACGATGTCTCGACAGTTGGCGCCCACCGTGGGGCAAACGACGTCAGGCGTGAAATTCCGATCTGGGATACTCGGCGGAATTGGAAGATCGATCACTGTCGGAAGTCTGGAGTTCGACGACGATGTCGGGCGCTTCCTCGACAACGGATCCTACATACCGGCGCAAAACCACCTGGTAAGTGCCTGCGTGTTACCGATCGGATCTGCTAACATCTTTATCGGACTAACTGCAGAGGCAATGGGGTTTTGCGGTGGAAGCAAATTTATCCCACCCGCCCTATACCCAGTCGAAGACGACTATGATGCCGGATTCTGCTCAGATCGCCGACAAAAAAGTGATACACACTTTATCGGCATGGTGCAATCCGAAATCGCTGAAAACACGGATGACGGAAATCCCGTGCAAGAGGCAGACAACAACCTACCCGTCGTAGAGACGGAAGAACAAATACCCATCACAGAGACGAAAGATCCGACATCCGTCAACCAGACGATGAACTCGGAAGCAGAGTCCGTGCTTGCCGCCATTGAGGCGAGGTTGGAGTCGGAAACCGGATCGGATAACTTCGACTCCGAAGACGAAGACGAGGATGCCTTCGTAAGAAAGGTTAAGTCCTTTCAAGAGGGATTCCATGAAGTGCTAATGGCAAAACCAGCTGATACAACGGGTGCCGGCAGCCAGGAAAGCCCTAAAACCCCTCCGCCGGTGGAAGAGAGAGAAGACGGAGAAACTTCTCCGATATTCCCCAATGTTAAGGAGATGACAGAAGATGAGCCTGTCAAGAAACCTCCCTCTTCCAAGAAAAAGCACCGTGCTTCTAAAAAACTCCAATACAAACTCCGGAAGAAAAAATCAGCCGATCTCGCTGATGAAAACCTGGAAGTTGGAGATGTTAGCGGCACAAAGCCAGCGGAAAAGAAATCTAAGGAAATCACTGCTCCGCCAATGACGGAACAGGAAGAGCAAGAGCTATTACAAACACCAGTGGGACCAGATGAACCCCCTGAGATGCTGGAAGCCAGGAGACAAGCTTTCCAACGGCAACAGCAACATCTGCTTAGATCTCGGCAACATCTCCAACAAACCCATAATGACATCAAAGTCATGAAGGAAGAAATAGAGGAGTACGAGAGAAAGCACAGATCCGCGTTAAAACCTACTAGGTTACCCGGAATCGCAAAACCGGAAGAACTGCCGCCAAAAGAAAGGTTCTATAATCCATCTAGGCAAAAGCAGTTAAACGGCAAAGATGCCAAGGGCGAACCAATATACAAAACCGCAGCGGAAAACGCGGAAGCAGCGTTCGCCATCCTAAACAACGATCTGTACTCCAACGGGGAAAAACTCCAAGGGGTGTATGCTTTCCTAGGAAAAGCATTATAGCAGCAACAGCGAGGCCAAGAACGATCAGGGAGGCTGCATGATAATTCCGCCCTCTGCAAAACAGCTACTTGCGCTGCTGGAGCACCTGGACCGGAAGAACCCGGAGATTCGGATAAAAAAGAGGATCCGAGAAAAGACAGGAAAAACCCAGACAACCGGGACGCAACGTCTAGAATCGGACCTCATCTCCCGAAAGATGGATATAAACCACACGATCGGGAAGACAAACACCGGAATGACGGCAAAATAATGCCACCTCCGAGAAACCCAGCTGAAAAAGCCGGAAGATATGATATACCTCACAGACGTGAAAGATCCCGGACACCTCCTAAGGATAAGGAAAGGCATAGAAGCAGAACTCCGCCTAAAGGACGTGAACAGGGAAGAGATAGAGATAACCTCGGAAAAGCGCGTCCGCGCAACAATGGAAAAGAAAGGAGCAGATCCCCTTCTGTCCATTCAGCTGGGAGATATTCTGCACACATTGATAGAACATAAAAGGATGATCTATACTTTGGTCCTAAGTGTTTTACTGACAGGATCCGAAGGATAACCCTGCATTCTGGCTTCGCCAAAGTTGGTCCAACCTACCAAAAATATACCGGCAGTACAAACCCGGATACCTGGCTCTCAGATTATTATAATGCCGTCCAAATCAACAATGGGACAGACCTGGAAGCTGTCAAGTTTCTTCCCCTAATGTTGCTAGACGGAGCCAGAGATTGGATTAATGGTTTACCATCAAGAACTGTCGACAGCTGGGATGATATGGCTAGAGTATTCACTCAGCATTTTCGGGGAACATACAAACGCCCAAATAGCATCAACCAGCTGAACCGTTGCACCCAATTTGAGGACGAACCATACGTGGATTTCATCTCCAGATGGACTGCAATGAAGAATAGTTGCTCTGGAGTAACTGACGTACAAGCAATGCATGCTTTCGTCAATGGCCTAAAACCCGGACTCGTACCGTTCATGGTTGGTTCTAAACAGCACAAAGATCTCGGATCTATGCTTACAACCGCTAATGAGCATGCTGCAGCCGAAGATGATATCAGAGCAAGAGGAGGCAATATTGAGTCACTAATACTCGCCAAGAAAACCCCTCGTTCTGACAAAAAAGGAACTTCAGAGTCAACGACAAAGCCCAAGGAGGTCAACATAGCCTTTGGAGGAGAAAAGGTGAATAAATGGAAAGGCCGCAGTCCAGATCCAATCAATTACACTCCCGAAGAATGGGAGAGAATTAAGTCGGAACCCTGCGTCCACCACTCGCAATTTGGGAAACCAACCCACACAAACGCGCAATGCCGGCTAAACAAGCATATGAAAGGCAATGCAGGATCCGGAAATAAGGGGAAGGGTTCCAAAAGGAAACCTGCCAAACAAAAGCCAGAAGCTGAAAAAGAAGACAGTGAATCGGACACTGATGACAAAATCCAGGAACAACAGCGAAAGGGTGAACCCAAATTTCCGAGAGTTGACGGAGAAGCAATGTTAACTTTCTTAGCAACCCCGTCAGCAAAGGTGGCCAAAAGAACACTTCGAGAAATAAACGCGGTTGTTCCGGCAACCCCACAATTCTTGAAGTACTCCAACACACCGATAATCTGGGATCAGTCTGATCATCCCGGAAATATCCCTGAACCCGGCACACAAGCTCTTGTTGTCAGCCCTATTGTTCAAAACACTAGGCTAAGAAGAGTGCTGATGGACGGAGGATCCATCATTAATATAATGTACCTGGATACACTGAAGCACTTGAAGATTTCCGAGTCCCAGCTCAATTACAGCAATATACGCTTCCATGGCATTGTTCCTGGCAGGCAAGCACGATCCCTAGGAGAAATTTCCCTAGATGTCACCTTCGGAGATAAAGATCACTTCCGACAGGAAAAAGTATCCTTCGAAGTAGTGCCGTTCGAAAGCGTGTATCACGCAATACTCGGACGTCCAGCTTTCGCCAAATTCATGGAAAGATCCTGTTATATCTATAACAAGCTGAAAATGCCAGGACCCAAAGGAGGAGTAATCACCATAGCTGGTGATTTCAAGCTGGCAAACGAGTTGGAGAAAGAAAACGCCCTTTGCGCTCAGAGAGTTATAGCAAAGGAGGAACTGAAGGAATTAGCCAAGGAGGTATCGCCGAAAGAAATGCCGGCAGGAAAAGAAACTCAGAAGCCAACAGACAGTTTCAAGGCGTCCGAGAATACAAGACAGGTAATCCTAGATCCCAAAGATCCGACAAAATTTGTCGTCGTAGGGACTGGGATGACCGACAAATAGGAAGGCGAGCTCATCAAGTTCCTCCGTGAGAACTGGGATATTTTTTCCTGGTGTCCAGCTGACATGCCAGGCGTACCCAGGGAACTTGCTGAGCACCAACTCAAGGTTATTCCCGGATCAAAACCCGTCAAACAAGGTCTCCGTCGTTTTGACGGAAGAAGACGGAAGGCTATTGGCAAGGAAATTATCCGGCTTTTAGCAGCGGATTTCATCAAGGAAGTAATCCATACTGATTGGTCCGCAAATCCGGTCCTAGTACCGAAGAAAGACACCACTGCTCTTAGAATGTGTATAGATTACACAGGATTGAACAAGTTGTGTCCGAAAGATAGGTTCGCGTTACCACGAATCGATCAAATAATAGATGCCACTGCAGGCTCCGAGCTTTTATGCTTTTTGGATGCATACTCCGGATACCACCAAATACGCATGAAAAAGGAAGATCAAATCAAGACTTCTTTTATAACCCCGTATGGGACGTACTATTACATAACCATGCCTTTTGGCCTGAAGAACGCAGGTGCAACCTACCAGCGTTGCATGCAACGCTGTTTGCATAGTCAAATTGGCAGAAACGTTCATGTTTACGTGGACGATATCGCTGTCGTAACCAAGGAAAAAGATACACTCCTTGAGGATTTGCGAGAAACTTTCGAAAACTTGCGCACTTACAAGATGAAGTTGAATCCATCTAAGTGCGTATTCGGGGTTCCCTCAGGAAAACTTCTGGGTTTCATTGTTTCCCACAGAGGAATAGAAGTTAACCCAGAAAAGATCAAGGCAATCTTGAACATCTCAAAACCTACTTGTGTAAAAGATGTCCAAAGATTGACGGGTTCCGCTGCAGCCGTCAGCAGATTTATCAGTCGGCTGGGGGCTAAAACCTTACCACTCTACAAGCTGCTGAAAAAATTCGACAAAGTCAAGTGGATTGCGGAAGCCTGGGAACGTCTAGAAAGTTATGTACCTTTCCGTACTTAGTTCAATTCTATGTAAACATCTTTTGAGATCATGAAATAAAGTTGTCGGAATACTGTCATCCATATTCTTTATAAGTGCAAGGTGTTTCCGCCTCATCTATTTCCCAATGATCTTACAAATTGCTCAACGTTAACCCGAATTATGCTTGCGTACTCGGCGTTACAAAACTGAATGATTTTTCAGCCTGTTAACGGCTAAGGGAAACTTGAATTGCCTGTGTGCCCGAGTTTCACTTAAAACTTTCCTTGGTTTCTCTAAGTCTTATCTGATTGTGTGTGTGTTGGGTTACTGGAACTAGTTAGTAAAAATGCCTTTAGCATGGTCCATGTTTCCGAGTTTCAAAAACTGCTTGGTTCGTCCCCAGTTACTCGGCATGAAGATTCGTATTGCTATTTGAGCCATTTCAAACACTAAGGACAGTTAAAACATACACACCAGAGAACTTAGAAGATAAAGGAATGATAAAACCCAAAAAACTTGCAAAGAATTTCATAATTTAAACTGTAACAGACGGAAGTTTCATTCATACAAAAAAAGCATTACATTTCGGATTACATTAAAAGAACAGTAATGCTCCTATTGTCTATTTTTTCTATCCAGGTTCCAGGTAACCCTTCAAGCATCCGACTCCTCCTCGCTGCTTTCATCTTCGGGGATTGGAGGGATCTCCGCTTCTGGATAGTTGACGGAGATATTTACCATGGAGGCAATCTGGGTGGCGTGGCCCTTGACTTCACCAAAGATGGTGTTTCGCTGCATATCCGTGTATCCTTGAGGGACACCGGACGCCACGCGCCAGGATTTAGCACTAGGGTAGTGCATGCGCATGAGGCCAAGAGCCATGCGCGCACCACCCCGTGCAGCGGAGCGAAGGAGAGATTACTTAGACTCCGCCACCTCCATGATGGCACCCGGAAGTTTTTCAACCTCCGAGCACTCCCCAGATTTTTCGGGAAGAAACTTGTCTACCAGCTGCGTTGCAGCAGCCTTCATCAAAGTCCATGTCTCCCCGAAAGCTCGGATGCCTGCAACCCGAGTGCCATCTGGGGTATTTCCTGTTTTTTCCAATAACACACCCAAAAGGGTTAGACGGAAAAACAGAGAAAAGTAAAAAATGGAAAGATGATAAATGAGTCAGAAATTTACCGATGAGCTTGTCGATCTCGGAAACTTCCTCCAGGCGAAGGTTTAGAGCGTCGGTCAAATCCTGAATGGTGGATTTGTCCTTCTCCGCCTGCTCGGAAGCCTTGGAATTAGAAACTCCAAGGGCCAGATTACTGGCTTCCAAGTCTTGTTGTGCTTTCACAAGGTTCTTGTGAAGCTCAACATTCTCCTTGCGGAGAATTTCGGCATTGCTAGAATCTTCTGCTGCTTGTTTAGCCTGAGCTAATGCAGCTGAAAAGCAAGGGAAAAATCCGAGTTAGCCAGCTCCTCGGAAAAAACTTAGGCAAATAATTGAATCGAAAATTTCAGAAGGAAAATGTTTACCTTGTGTTTCCGACAATGCGAGCTTAGCTGATTCCAGCTCTGTTTCCCTTTCTTCAAGAATAGAGAGAAGACTTCTAACTTCTTTATTCTTGATGGTAAGCTTCTTGAAAACTTCTCTGTTGATGGCTTCGGAGGTTTGCTGAAACATAGCAAGGAGAAGAATGAGTACAAAAAGCATCAAAGCAAAAAAGCACGCATTTTAATTAATGCTTGGGGGCTAGAGTTATATACCTGGCTCATGCGCTGCAAACCTGCCAAGTTTTCTTTGAACTCTTTCGCGTATTCCGCGAAGAGATTCCCGGCTGCGTCCAAGCCGTCATTGATAGCTTTGAAATCCTTGTCAAAGGTGGGAATTTCCTCGTCGAAAGTCCGAGGTAATTTTCCCACCTCTGGAGCCGCCCTTTCCCTCGTGTCCGTGTCGGACACAATGGGCTGGCTGGGCTCTGGGGGCTTGGTGGTGGGGGTTGCAGTAGGCTCTTCCGCCATTGTGCTTGGCGTGTCCGGGGCGACGGCGGGAGAAGGTTGGCTGCCTCGGCTGGAAGAAACCTTGTGTTTCTTCAGCTTCTTCGGCTTCAGGGTGGAAGGTGGCAGGCTAAAAACATAAAAACCCGAAAAAGGTTAAAACACCGGAGATGGATGAAAAAAGTTCCCATAAAAGAAAAATCCAGAAGAAAATAACCTGGAAGTCGCGACGGGGATTCCGTCAAGATCGATAATTTCTTCCGAGGAAGTTATCTTCTTGCGCTTGCGTCCACCGGTAGCGGCGGTGCGCAGCGCGTCCAGCTCAGCCTCGGATACCAAGTCCGAATCTGAAAGATCCGCGAACTGTCGGACAAGCAAGACCAAAATCAGAAGCCAGGAAATCCGAGAAAAAATAGAACTGTACCCAAATGACTGAAAAATTACCTTGGGAACCGGATTTTCGGCCGTGTACATTGGCCGACTCTCTGTGTATTGGTCGCGCGATGCGACCAACTGGTTGATGCGCCGCCTAAGTTCCTTTGCGGGCCAATCTTTGGCGGATGTCCGCATTGGATCCTTGACTCCCGTGTAGTCGCACAGGAGACGGCCGCTGTGGTTGGCTAGTGGCTGGATCCGCCTAATCAGCCAGCATAGAACCGTGTCCATGCCAGTTAGAGGCGGATCCATGGAGGTGAGCTTGGCAATGCGCCGATTGATCTTTAGTAGATCTGGCGGCAGAACTTGGACGGCTTCTGTTCCCCAGTTATCCTGGGGAACGGCGGCAGAATTCACAAAAGGTGGAACCCCGACGGCCTTTTTAGGAAAAGGCACGTCGGGATGATAAAAGAAAGAACCCGTCCAAAATTTGACGGATTCTGAGGTTTTGATCTTGGGGAACCAATCCTCTCGGAATCTCCGAAGAGTGAAGGATATGGTCCCGCAAGTTGGGAGTGCGCCCTCCGAAGAGTTCCGCTTAACTCCAAAGCAGTACATCCAGAAGTCTAACCTAGGTTCTAGCCCTAAGTAGCCTTCAAACAAGGCCTGAAAGCCGGCCATGTATAGAATGGAATTGGGGGGAAGATTGTGGGGCTGGATGTTATAATGAGAAAGAACTTGGAGGAAGAAAGAAGAAGGCGGGAGCCCCATACCTCGTAAGAGGTGGGAAGTGAGAATTACCCTTTCGCCGTTCTGCGGCGTTGGCTCGGTCTCTTCCTCCGGAAGCCGCCATTTCTTCTTAAGTACCAGGCCCTCCTTCTCCAAGTTTGGAAGGAGAGCCGGAGGAATACTGCAGGCAATCCAGTTGCCTGCAGATTCAGCTTCCTCGTCCGCTCCGGCGGTGGCGGCGGCGGCAGCCTCCGCGGCGGCGAGTTCGTCGCCGAGGAGCTCGATCTTTTCCTGCACCGTTTCGGGTGCAAACGGTGGGGTTGTCGCGGCACTTGATGACGCAATGTCCGCGGCGGCGGAAGTGTTTTCTCCGCCCGCCGCGGAAGCCGTGGTCTTCTCCGGCTCGCCGCCGGTGTGCTTCTGCGATCCCGGCTGCGGATCCAGATCGCTGACGAGCTCATCGATGGCGGCGCGGGTCGGCGACGACAGCGAGGAGGCCATCTTTTGGGTGGCGCGTTTCGGTGCGTTTGGATGCTAAGTGCGCCTGGGACAAGGACTTGCTCTCGAGCTCGCGTGCGCGTCAATGGTGTGGGCAGTGAGGGAGTGAGGAAAGTTTCTGATGAGGACGATGATGGCTATTTATAGCCAGAAACCCGTTTAGATACGTGCCAACGGCTCTTTCGACCGTTGGATGCTCGACGCGTGTCGATCGCCGGAAACTACGGGAAATAAAACGGCAGGGGAATGATGGCTATCTCCTCGTTTCCGGTGAGAATCTGTCAGAGATACGCTGAGGGGTTTCCCGCGTGGAACCAAGCGGCGCTTGCGTCAGCATGTTTAAGACGCTGACGTTATGAGTTCCTTTTCCGCGAAGGATCGCGAGAAGAAAAGCCGGATCCTCATAGTTCCGAGTTTTATGTTACCATCTCCTTCAAAAGGAAAGTAGAAAGAATCAAGACTGCTGAATCAAGATTTCCCGGACAAAATGTATTTGGCGAAAGACGGAGAATCAGAGTTTTGATCCTTCCTGGGGGCTACTGTCGGATATATACTGAATAGGGGTATAGAAGATGGTAGACAAAGAGCCGCACTACCAGGGTGGCCTACATGGTAATGGGCTTAGGTCCATTGGGCGGCCCAGTAGTCCGACGCGCAGAAGCCGGATTCTAGAAGAACCCGGATCACGGCCCGCGTGATCTGGCTTGGAGGAGAAGACGGATTCCTTGCTTTCCAAGTTACAAATTAAACGTAGTCTTCTAAGTTTCTTATTCTGTAAGCCCTAATCCGGCTATTATATAAAGCCGGACGGGAGATAGATTAAACAAGTTAAGTTAGACACAAGTTCAAGCTCTACGCAACTCGCCGAGAAGCTCATCCTCGCCGAGAAGTTAGATCTACATCCTCACCTTGTAACCCTGATAAACGGGCTTTAGTCCCAATTAGTGAGAAGTGCAGGAGTAGGTACGCCGTACTGTCGCGACGTACCGAACCTGGGTAAAATCCCGTGTTCTGTGTTACTACGCTATCCCGTTACCCCACGTCTCTACCGTAGTCTCATGGCACCCCCGTCTATGAAAACTACTACGATGTCTCGACACCTACCACCGGCGCCCCTTAGGTGTTCCGAGTAAACTTAGTTGGGGATTTTCCGAGTTTTGCCCACTCAACACGCTCAAGGACCATTCTAGAGGCTACCTCATGGAATCGCATTGCGTTTTCCGGGTGAAGATGGCCATCGTCGAGTCATCAAATTAAAGAATGATAATGGGTTAGCTAGCTCAGATCATGACTGATTAGATGATGGCTAGATCCTGCCGGCTAGTCATAGGGTTTTGAACTTTGGTTTGATTCAAAGGGTCTTCACAGGAAACTTTTTTTTAAGCGAGGCAAAAGGCTAGCCTTTTCATTAATTAAGGGAGAGTTTTAAGTTTTACATGGCCTAGGACAACACCTCCCAAGAGTGCCGAACAAGTGCACTAAAGGGAAACAACAAAAGACAACAACAATGAGACTACTCTCTAGGAATGAAGTTCACCAAGCACTTTGCACCCGCTTTGACCCAAGTTTGCGCCTTGTCCTTAATGTCCGAAATAATGATGCTTGAGAGATGATAGGCGTGTCTAAAGATTCTCGAGTTTCGCTCATTCCACAATTTCCAAGCAACGTGGGTGAGAATGGAAGCGGTCTTCTTCTGCGGAGCCTCGGGGTGTAGGACAGAAGCAGACCAACAATCGAAAACCGAGGGCAAACCAACCCATCTATCCAGTCTAATGTGTGGCGAGCCAAGCCACAGGGCGATTGCATTCCAAATGCGATAGAACCGGAAATGGAACAAAAGGTGGCACCCTGACTCATGCTCGCGACGACATAGGGGACACTCAACACCATTTGGGAAACCTCTTCGCCGGAGGCGATGCGCGATCCAAACCTTGTCCCGAATGATCAACCATGCGAAAAATTTGTACTTCAGAGGGGCCTAAGCCTGCCAGACAAGGGAATCCATCAAGGAAATGGTAGATCCGGCGAACTGCAACGTGTTGGCGGATAAAGTGGAGTACTCTCCCGAGGTAGTAGAGCGCCAAGAGATGAAATCAAGCACTGCCTAGTCAAGGAAAAAATCCTGGAGCATCGTCCAAAGCTCGACGAACTGCATAATGTACTGCATAATGTGCTCCACCAAGAGCATCGTCCAAAGCTCGACGAACTGCATAATGTACTTCAGAGGGGCCTAAGCCTGCCAGACAAGGGAATCCATCAAGGAAATGGTAGATCCGGCGAACTGCAACGTGTTGGCGGATAAAGTGGAGTACTCTCCCGAGGTAGTAGAGCGCCAAGAGATGAAATCAAGCACTGCCTAGTCAAGGAAAAAATCCTGGAGCATCGTCCAAAGCTCGACGAACTGCATAATGTACTGCATAATGTGCTCCACCAAGAGTCTAGACCCAAGGTCTAGCTGGTAATCCAAGCATTGTCACGAAGAGCCTCCTTCACGGTCCATTTTTTGTGCTTTCACATTAGGAAAATGTCCGGGGCAATGTTCAAAGACCGGAGGTCTATAAGCCATGGCGAGTGCCAAAAATTAGCTATGGCCCCGTCACCAATCAAGATCCTCGTAGCCGCATAGAAGAGTGACATATCCTCATCCAAGCATGGGTTGGCCAAACCCCACCCAAAGCTTCCCCGACGATCTCCACTCCTGCCAAGGCCAGCGTAACCTAAGGGCCCTTGCAAAGGACTCGAGGTCAAGAACTCCAAGGCCGCCGAGAGATTTTGGATGGCAGACCGTCTTCCAGTTGACCTCGCATTTTCCACCAGAGATAGAAGTGGCGCCCACCCACTGGAAAGCCCTCTGAATTTTCTCGATGCCTTTGAGCGTACCCACGGGAAACCGTCACTGGAATAATGTGATAGATAGCGTGTGAAGTGGAGATGGATTTGATCCAAGTGAACCGGCCAGCAGAAGTGAGATGTTTACTAACGCGGGTGGGAAACTTGGCAGCGATTTTGTCCTCCAAGTATTGGAAATCCACCTTCAGAAGGCAAGGGGTGGCCAGTGGGAGCCCAAGATACCAAAACGGGAAGGTGGCGCGAGTAGCGGGGAGGTTGAGCAAAACCGCATCAAGATCAACATTAGAGCAATCTATTGGCACCACCGAACTCTTCAAAAAATTGGTGACAAGCCCGGTGGCCTCACCAAAATCAGCAAGGATGGAGGCAAGGGTGTTAACATTATCCGCAATGGGCTTGAGAAAGATCACCACATCATTCGCATAAATGGACGTACGAAGGTTAGACCCTCTTCCTTGGACACGGCGGAGGAGCCCTTGGTCCGTCGCCATCCTTAGAAGTTACTGAAGTGGATCAATGTTGATAACAATAAGGAGTGGGGATAGGGGGTCTCTTTGCCGCGAATCGGATGGCCAGGGACACCATTAAGAAGAATCCTAGAGGAGGCCGTGGAGAGAAGGATCGAGAGCCAATCCAAGAATCTATTTGGAACCCCCAAACGCCGCAGGAGATCAAGAATGTAGTCCCACCGAATCGAATCAAATGTCTTCTTGATGTCAAGCTTGAGCAACAAAGCTGGAGAATTATTTCGATGCAAACGTGTCGCAAGGCCACTTCCTCGAAAGTCGCTAGTAGAGCCTTATCCGCACGCCGCTTTGAGAGTCTACAGTACCAGAGCCGCTCCGGGCTGGATCCGAGCCTATCTCGCCGGCGCCGCCGGAGGGAGACGGCGAGGTGAAAGCACCGCTTGTAGATATAGGGTTAGTGTAGTTGTTTTCTGTTGCTTGTGGCCCCTAGTGGCGTTGGGGAGTTGTACCTTGGCCGTAGACGGCCATGGCCAGGGTCTCCGGCAGATTGCTCTGCTTGTTGCGATGTTGGAGTGGCTCCTAGCGTCGCTAGCGACAGGTGATGTGCTGGAAATCTCCAAGAATAAGGTCCGTCATGGCAGTTGTTCTGGCGATGTTGCGGGATCTTCGCCAGAGTGGTGGGGTGCTGCCTCATCTTCTGCTTCATGAAGGAGAGAGGGGAAGATGCGCATCAGCCGCTGCCCAATAAATCCTGCCCCTCAGGCCCGTCTCCATCGAGATCATCTCCGCTCGCCGTTCCCGGTCCGTGGCAGGCACTTTGGGATTCATGGTGAGTTGTTTTCTTCGCCTCGATGGCTTCGGATCTTCACCGATTCCATCCATTTGGAGCTTTCTCTTCCCATCTTCTCTGTGATTGCCGTGGCGGCGGTTCAGATTGGAAGGGAGAGGGGGCTTTCTGTGGTGTGGGAGCGGTTCCGGAGATTCAGAACCTTGTTTTGGAGCAAATCATCAGCGAACAAAGCTGTTCTGCTGACATCCATGGCCGAGAAGAGGCCTACTCTGCCGTCGAGTGATTCCGGCAAGAAATTAACCTCCTACAGGAGGCCCTTGAAGAGGCGTGCTGCTGATGTTCTCACCAGGGCAGCGACAAGTGGTGGAGTCCCCGCCGCTGTTCATGGTTGCAGAGCGCGTCTCCCGCTGCTCCTCGCTGGAGAAGAAGGTGGACCTGACCGTGATTTCCTTTCTTTTTCCAAGGTCTTCCTTACAATTGTCAAGGACCTATGTGTAATTTCTACTTTTATGGGGTTCCTTGTAATTTTCGGGCTCATCCAGCGGTTTTAATACAAAAGGTTCGTGTCCCTATGGGGACCCTCCATTGTACAAAAAAAAAACGTGTCGCAAAGTTTCGAACGAAAAGAATGTTTGATCCAAAGGGTCTTCAGAGGATACTATATATGGATATCATTTTGATTTGAAATTTTTAAATCCAATTTAATCTATTGCATATGCAAGATGATATTTTCATAATACTCTTTTTTCTTTGTGATGAAAAAAAAGCTTAATCAAGCCGGTTATAATGAGACCTGATGAAGCCAGCAGACATGTTGCAAGTGAGCGATGACGACCAAGCCAACGTTGCAACAACCCCGGGAAAGATAGGCAGAGGCTATAGATGTAAGGACACCACCTAACTTCTGCAAGAACACCTCGACTCAAAAAGTCCAAAGTCGTCGCAATCTAAGTACACACGCCTCTTGGCTAGCTGGCTGGTCGCCGCCAATCATGGCCGCCACCGCCATCCTACTCCTTCTCCTTGCGGCGGCTCCTCGCGAGGCCGGCGCGACGGAGTACACGGTGGGCGACTCCGCCGGGTGGAGCATCGGCCCCAACTACCTCACCTGGTCGCAGCAGTACAACTTCACCACCGGCGACACGCTCGGTACGTCCGCCCGTACAATTCTAGCCGATCCCCGACTTGAACAAGATAGGATATTATCTCTCAGTAGTCTTGAATCTTGATCGATCGTCGTGCAGCGTTCAACTACCTAGCGGGGCAGCACGACGTGTTGCAGGTGACGTAGGACGCGTTCCGGACGTGCGAGCCGGCGGCGGGGCAGACGGTGCGCAAGTGGGCGTCCAGGCAGGACGTCGTCGACCTCGACGCGCCGAGGGAATACTACTTCTCTGCAACATCACGGGACACTGCCTCGGCGGCATGAAGTTCTCGATCGCCGTGGCCGCGCCTCCCCACCTCCGCCACCGACGCCTCCCCCAGGGGCGGATCCAGGATTTAACCATAGGGAGGGCCGAACAGGACATTGACCATAAAACTCATACATCATCGCGAAGATAAATATGTCTTAGAAGGTATAGTTAGGAGAGAATCGGAATCATTATGTAGGGTTGGTTGCTCTGTAATTTTTGTCATCTTGGTTGGAAACCGAATCAACGGGCCTAAAAATTTACTGATAAGTGGGGTCTTCCCCTTTACGAAAAACATATCTACCAGTAGAAAATAACCAGTAAGCTGTTATACCAAGCCGATCAAATTAGCAAGTACTCCCTCGGTTCCAAAATGTAATACTTTTTAGCAAACTTTTAGCTCGTTAAGAAGGGTTATATTATGGAACGGAGGAAGTAGCAATTATCGAATTCGATCAATCTAGCTACTCCCTCCGGTCCGGAAAGACTGCCGTGGGAAATGAAGGTTGCTAGTACAAATCGATACCTGAGTTGGCGACACATAATTCGGATTGGAGGGAGTAGCACATAGCAACTGTTTACATATACAACAATACATTTTACATTCAATCGATCAGGCTACGAGTGAGAATTGGAGCATGGCGCGTGGGACAGCGACATGTTGTAGTGGTTGTTGATTTGCAGCTTCCCTAACTACAGACGTTCGAGTCCCTCTAGGGCCCTAGGCTATTAAGTGTATTGTGGACTTAGGCCATTGGCTAATCCTTTGGGCTTGGGCCATTATTTTACTGCAGTCTGGTCTAATCGCTACTATAGGCAGGATTAGGATTAGCCCTTGGGCTAATTGCCGGAACATTAATACGCGTATACAGCACAGGCCCCCGCTGCATACACTTGGGGATGGCCGAACCATAGGGGGGCCAGGCCACCCCTCGCCCCCGCCTGGATCCGCCTCTGGCCTCCCCCACCGGAGTTCCCGACGCAAGCGCCGCCGCCGCCGAGCTCCGGCGCGTCGTTGTCCGGGCAGCTGGGGTGGCCCGGCGTGGTCAAGATTTCCTGCCTCGCTGGTGTCGCGCTGTGGCTTGGCTTGCTGTTGTAACAGTGATGGGATTAAGGGGATCGCAGCGTTGACTATGCATCGCCTTATCTTCTTCTGAGTTTAATCTTGAGTTTTTTATAGAAGTTCAAAAATGAAAAAGAAAAAGATTATGCGAGTGAGCTGTTGATGCAGATTGCACCTATTCACTTCGAAACTTCTTGAGATTCAGGTCTCAAGCATCACATTAGTTACCCTCGGCTCATCTCGCCATAAGATCATCAGGTGAGCTATTAATTACTGTTTATTCTGGAATTAAAATGTAAAAAAAATTCCAGTGTGTTCTGAAATATATTTTCCTAGAAATATTTGGTTCACATTCAGAAGAAATTCAATATTTTTTTTTACATTCGATGAAATTTGGACGAAACAATTGCGAAGTAATTTATGAGAAATCCGAAATGTATGAAATTTTGCGGATAGCAAACCGAAACCGAAAACCCTATGAATAACATGCAGGATCTAGGATCCGCCACTCATCATCAATCCATCGCCAAATATATCATACATGGTCTGAACTAAAGCATCACTATTCGCTATTTGAAGATCCGACGATGGCCATCTCCACCTGGATGACGCAGCGCGATTCCACGATGTAGCCTCTGGACCGGTCGTTGAGCGTGCTGAGCGGGCAGAATTTGGAAAATCCCCACTCATATTTACCGGGATACACCACCACTCCTGCATAATGCCACCACGCCAACATAAATATAGGTTGTGAACAAAGATCAAACAGGAGGCATATTGGCACGTGGTGTCGAACGAACCTATGCTTTTGCGGAAGTGGTTCACCCTATACTTCTGGTCAAGGATGGACAGAACCACATTGGCCGTCGTCCCGGGCTTGAGAGTTGGATCGCTGTCAGGGGCGTCCAAGCACATGTACAAGGAGAGGTAGCCGGTGTTGTACTCGTCACCTTGTGGATATATGCCTAGGTACCTGAGAACAATACACGGGTTCAATTCTTCAACACAGACCAACTGAAAGAAATTAGGAGAACATCTAAAGCTTTAGGTTGGTATGTTGATGGCTAATTGGCTAGACGTATTCAGTTGGAATAGCTATAATGAAAAGTGAGAAGAGACCTGTATTGCACAGACATCAATCTAGCAGTGCTCATGGGCACTGCGTACCTAGCAATGTAGATTAGTATCATGTTTAAGTCAAAAGACACAGAAACAGAACCAGTACCATTTATGTCCACCAAGTTCAAATGTAGGGGAACGGACGAGATCTTTCTGCTGAAGAAAGTTGTTTATGATCACGTTGTATGTCTGTTTGATGAGTCCCTTCTTCTGAATGAAGAGGTTTTGAACTGTGGTACCCTTCGCAATAGCCTTATTTTCGGGGGAAAATACGTCGATTTTTATCATCTTCACACCAAAGACACAACAATCATCATGCCGAAATTCAGATGATTTCACTAGCTTGCGAAGAGGAATCAAGTATTTCAATTTCGAGTTTGGGTCCGCGAAGTTGAAGTTGGAGCTAGCTGTGTTTATGGAGGTGAAGGTCAGAAGATAAATAAAAAAAAACTATGTAAGGTACAAATATCCCGCCTACAAACTCAATTTCAAAGGCCACACATAACAACTAGATAGTAATATGGAAAGTATTTGATCATATGTAAAAACTTAGTCATCGTTTTCTATGAAAAGTGAATCAAAATGTATAGCTTCTAAAATTTAAAGTAGAGTTGAGGAAAAGGGGGTGCTCTCCTGCCGGTTTTCTGAAAAGGGAAATTTAAGTCCATAATAGTGATTAATAGGGTGGATGGATGATAGAAAACATAGGATATGAAACTATATACCTTTGTATCCATAGTACATCCCATTCGAATGATTGTATATTGAAAACTCAAACACTGCCACCACATAGCATCCTGGGGCTAACTGCATGCTATCTCTGACCATCCCAAGAGAAAGAAAAACAGCCGGAGAAGATGAACCAGCTACGTTACACCGTGGAGCTACTGATAGGTACCTGGTAAAAGAATTCCGGAAAATAGAATCAAAACGGTCTTGAAGCCGTAACCGAACTGTAGCAAGACAACCAAAAATATTGTCTTGAGTTAACACATCCTTATCAAGCTTCGTCTTTTTGACGGTTTGCTTAATTATGAGATTTTGATTGCTAATCTGAATTCACTAAAACTTTCTTTTGATTGATCCACTTCCTTAATAATGTTATAGATAGATAACTGAAACCTACTTTATCCACCCCAAAATCCGAAAGGTTGCCGTACGAATGCTGATTCAATCTTATTTTACATCTAAGACAATGACGCGTACCAGTTAAACCCGGAGCAGCAAAAATTGGAAGAGTTGGTCGTCGTAGCACCCTTCCCGCGAAGTAGGTTCTTAAAGTTGTGAATCTTCCATACGAACGTGGGATCGTGAGTCTCTCCCAGCAGCGGAGGACCTGAAATTTGCACAAGAGCAGCATCTCAAAAGTGCTGAACCGAGACAAGAAAACAATACATCAGCAAGTTCAGTTCAGGTGCCTCGTGCTAGCAGTTAACTGCAGGCGCCAAAGAACCAGGCTGCATTCAGTTCATAAAAGGATTCATTCATTGAAGGAGAGACGAATTCTAAATTAATCTTATTTGACTAGTCTTTATAAAAGGCACGATCTGGATTCGAATTACAAACTATGCACACAGACGAACACGGTATGAGCAAGTTCAGTTCAGGTGCCTCATGCTAGCAGTTAACTCCAAGTGCCAAAGAACCAGGCTGCATTGAGTTCATAAAAAAAGATTCATTCATTGAAGGAGAGATGAATTATATATTTAATCTTATTTGAATAACCTTTATAAAAGGCGCGATATGGACTCGAATTACAAACTATGCACACACACAATACTTACATCCTGAACCTGAACCTGAACCCCAGGAGTTTCCCATGGCTCTGCTCCTTCCTGTGCTCTGCTTCTCTGAAACTAAAATTTAATCGTCAGTTCATCGTACCATAGTACTAGAGTATATCATAGTAGTGTAGGATGGCCACAAGAACACAAGCAGTGTTAATTACGTCTTGATCAAATAAATAATCACAGTAGCATACGGACTAGATCGGCACGCTGTAATGCAGAGTAAAGGTCATAACTGAGAGTAGCATACAGAAAATAAATCGCCACCTATGAAGCTTCGGCGCCGCCGTGCCTCTAAGTGTCTGGGGGTTGAAGAGGAGTGCGTTGATTGCGACGGCAGCCTTGAAGCTTTTGGTTGCAGCGGCAATGCAATTTATCCTTTGCTTCTGCCGACATACTCTATGTTGTTTGGGAGTAGTAATCGTTCACATTGTTGAAACGGAGTAGTAATCGTTCACGTCGTTGAAGTATTTTTTTTATTACGAGCTCATCACCGTGATTGCCTGAGTCGTGCTAGTGGTAAACTCTGATTCCAGTGGAGAGTACAAGAGATGTACCTGCACACGACATACATCCATCAGGTCCGCTAGAGATTGTACATGGATCGGAGTCCCTTGTATGTGCACTTTATAAGAGCATCTCTACCAGATCACTTAAAAGGTAAAAACACGCGACCCATATTTTTCGGCGTTTTTACGGGTTCACTATGAAAAAATGGTGACCGTTAGCAAGCAAGAGCAGTGCGAAGGGAGGAGATGGCGGTTCGCGGGGGACATGTGGCTCGCGAGGCGATTTGCGAGGTGAGGTGCACGGCGGCGAGGGCGAAGTGGGAGGCTGCACGGTGGTGGGTTTCCTTCTCCCAGCTCCCGCCCACGCCGGAGTCTGCTCATCGGAGACAGGGTCACCTTGTGCTCCGATGGGATCGTGCGCGGGTGGTTCTTCTCGACGAGGAGGAGGTCATCATTGATTGGATCGCTTGGTCGGGAAGAGCCGCCGTCAAGGAAGGTGACGTGTGTTGGAGAGATCATGTGTATATATATAGTTTTCCTATCACATAGGGGGTTTCCTGCATATTTGCCATGTACATGTAATATATATTGTGGCCTTTGGTCCCGTGGAATACAAGTTGCATATTCCTCTACTCCTAACATGGTACAAATTCCGGGCGACAGTGAGTGAACGGATCCCAAATCCTACCGGCGGTGAGTCCTCATCCTTTCCTTCGCCATTGTCGTTGAGGTGGGATGTAGAGTTTACGCCTCGAATTGGATCCGACCAGTCTCGTCCTGGTGATTTGTTGCTACGGGTTGAGGAGAAGCGATTGGTGTTGATTCATCGCGATGAAATTGTGATTGATGTTCGTCAATTAGATCCAGGGGAGGTGATTCAATCAGGATCGAGCGTGTTTTTCCCCTTCTTCTCTGCGGTGGTTGGAGCTCGGTAGTTCTCTCAGCGCGAACGGGCGAGGCTGCCGTGGTCTCCTCTGCAGACACGACGCCCGCTCGAGCCTAAGGCGCTATTTGGTCGGAAAGAGCAGCCGGGCCCACTCGCAGGCGGCGAGTGAATGGCCACATCAGCTTGTGGACCGCCATTTTCGGGGGAGGGGGGTCTAGTAATAAGGAAAGTGGCTCAGGGGCGAGTACAAAATAAGCGAAATCTTCTTCTGGTGGTTTATATGATGACTCGCAGAAGGCCCCTGACCCCTGTCGCCTCCCCCCGACCCGAACCCTAATGCGCCGCCCCTCTCCCTCTATCGCCTCCCCCTCCCCTCCTCCACCCTGTCGCCTCCCCCTCGTCGCCCCCCGCGCGGGGCGGCTAGGGGGCTCCTCCCTCTCCCGTAGCAGCCTCCAATCGGCGTCTGTCCCTTCCGCCGCCGCCGGCGGGCGTTGCCCCTGCGAGGCCGGCGGCGGCGGCCCTTCCTCTACCCTCCTGGTGGCGTCCTCGCGCGGGCGGCACGACTCCGGGCGGTGCACCTCGGCGGCGGAGGTACGGCTTGGCGGGGCAGTAGGACTGCTCCGGCCACGGGTGGTGGGCACGGCGGCGGCGCCACCGTTGGTGGCCATGGAGCCTGAGGCGAGCTCGGCCTGGCCCTAGTTGCCCAGATCTCAGCCCTTTGGGCCCGATCTGGGTCAGGGCGGGTCGGGTTGACCTCGTTGCTTACGGGCTGAGTACGAGCAGCCCGTCACGTGGGTGAGTGCGACAGCACCACCCCTGCTGCAGCATGGCGGCGGATCTTCACGGACCTTTTTGGGTCCGGCCGGCCTATGGTGTCATTTGAGGGTAGCGACGGCGCTGGCCTACGTGCAGCAGCGTGACGGCGGATACTTTACGGGCCCTTCCAGGGCTCGGCCAGGCCGGAGAGGCCTGGTGTGTTTCTACTGTCGCGTCCGTTCGGCACCCGCCGATGGCGATGGAGGACGCCCTCCAGGTGGTTGTGCTGTTGCCGCCCTCTGGCTTCAATGGTCTGGTATGATCCTCTTGCGGCGTCCGGTCGGCTACCGCCTTTGGCGGTGGAGGTTGTTCCCTCCCGCGTGGTTGTCGTCCTACGGCCCCTGCGACGGCGGTCTCTTCTCGGTCCGGCCTCGCCGTGTTTGCAATGGTGAGACGATGTTGATGACTACAAGACCGAGATGGCGCGTGTTGGTGGGCGGCAAGATTGTTGGAACGCTACGGATTGCCCGGCGATGTGGTTTTGTGGGGGTCGGGAGAAATCCCTGTCATCTTGACACCGACACGGTGACGCTTGCGAGTGTCGCTGTTCCTTCTTGAAGGGCATTGGATGTACCTCTTCTCCACTTCCCGCAACGTACCAGGGGAAACCCTAGGACTAGTCCGGGCAGTAGCGTCGTCGTCGTCACTTTCCTTCTTGGAGGTGCTGCTTGGTACGCGATAATTCAGAGCGCTAGGAGGGTGGGGGAAATTCTCGGAGGGCGCAGCGGTTGCGGGTCATTTTCTTGCGTCGATCCGCCGAAGTTGGCATTGTTTTCTTTTTCTTTTATCTGTATTTTTTTGGGCTTGATTGTGCTGTTTGGCCCCAACAGTGGCTTCGAAGTTGTACCAGGTGGTTGCTATATTAATATAGCGGGGCGAAAGCCTGTTTCATAAAAAAAAAGTACAAAATAAGCGGGTATATACTTCCCCCATGCTCCCACCCCCTCCTCCATTCCGACTATTTCGAGATTTAGCTACATCTGGGAGAGAGCTCGCGCGGCGGGGAACCCTAGGGTTGTCTTTATCACTGAGAAAGTTCTCCCCACGATTCTCAAACCCTCCTCACACACTCTGTGGAAAGGTACGGCTGGTGGTGACCACCGCTCCTTCGCAGTGGTGACCAGATCTGTAGCCAGGCCAACCATGGCGTATCAGTTCAATCGCGGTGGTGGGCGGGGTGGTCGTTTCCCGGCGAGGCCTAACTTCTCTCCTAGCAGACCGGTTGGAGGTTACTCGGCTGCCGCGGTGGAGCGGCCAAGAGTGGTGCACGCCCTTGGTGAGGGCCCACGAGATTTAGAAGATACCAACATGCGGGGGCGTGAACCCGTGCGTAGAGCAGCAGGGGAGGGTTCAACACCTCCAGATCTAGAAGCAACGAGCCGTTCTGCGGCGGACGCGACTACCGGCGAGGTAACCCTAACAGCCTTGGTGCTATTGCACCGCGTGATGCGGACTCTGACAGTTCCGCAAATGAACGCGCCTATCCCATTCAGGTTCAGGTGAATCCTAGGAGAATGAATACTCCCAGTCTATCCTCTATAGCTGCGTCTAATGCTAATGCGCATGCGCCTGAGAAAGTTGACAGAGCTAGGTATGATCCCGTGGAAGAACCCCGTGATGGAGAACGTGAAAATGCTCGCTCAGTCCAATTTAGAGAGAGTCGTAATCAGGTGGTGGACGTAGACTTGATCTGTAGGTTGTGTGGTGCTAATCATGATGTCAACTTGGTGTTTGCTGATCCTAGACCATGAAAGCTGGCAGCCCCCTTTTGTGGGCACAACTGTACCAAATGGGGGACTCTTTGTGATTCCTGAGATCAGGAATCCTGAACCCACAAAAGAGATTCATCAAGCTGTTGTTGAGATTCTGCAGGGGGGTGTCTTCTAGGAAAATCGAAGAAGAATTTACACAATGGGCTGGTAATAGATGTAACTGGAGATGGTATGCCAAACAGATGTCTGCTAAGAAGTTTTTGATATGCTTCCTAAGTTCCAGAGATATAGATGCATGGATCCACTTTGGAAAAATTAACATGAGAACACTTCCTTCTGTTGTGTTGCAAGTTGACAATTGGTTTCCACGTTATGGGGCACTTGCTGAACTAGATGTGGCATGGTTCCAGGTTAGGGGGATCCCTCTTGAGAATAGGAACTTCCCTACTGCCTCTTATGCAGGTAGTCTTGTGGGTAGGACTCTCTCTGTTGACAGGCATAGCATGAATAATGTGGATTATTTTAGAATCCTCATTGGTAATCTGGATGTCTCTCTGGTGCCACATGTTGTGCCCAATGTTAACATTGGTGGGGCTTTTTATGACCTGGAATTTACAAGGGAGATTGCTTGAGGTAAGTTGGATAAGGACAAGAGCCAGGTAGCTGTGGAACAATCTGATCAGAATATGCCTGATTCTAGAGATGCAGGTTTCTCCCCTACTCCCAAGAACCAGAAGACCGACAAAGCCAATACTATTAGTGGAAGGACTGGGAATCGCTCTGCTGTGCAAGGAGGCTTTATGAGAGATGCAAGGACTTCTTACCTGAACTCTGATGCTGGAAAACACGTGGGAAGTGACAGAAAAGATGGGGACTCTGTTGGTAAAGATAAGAGGAAGGCTTCTGAATCTGAACAGGAAAAGGAGGACAGTGATGATGAAGATTTCCAAGTTGGTCCCCTCTGTGGTCCAAGCTGGTGCTGGTTCCTCAAGCAACCATCCTAGGAAACCTCCCGTTGTGGACTTATGACCAATATTTGGAATATCTCAAAACCCCCAGGATTACAGCAGGTGTAGTTGAGAACCCTGATGAACGTCTCCAGTGTGAATTGACTTATGAGGAGTTCTTGAAAAGACTGTTGGAATCAAACAGTGATAAGAAGGAGGAATGGAAGAAGCATCTGAAGTCAGAATGAAAGTTATCTGCAGGATCTGATGAGTTTACTCAGGTGAATAACTCTAGGGTAGTCATTACTAAACTTCCTGCAAGTCCTAAGCTGGGGGAGAAGTCACAGGAAGGGACCAAGCCCTGTGTGCTTGCTATCCCAACACCTGACCAGCCTGCACCTTCTAGGGGAAGCTCCAGGATCCAATCTGGTACAAATGCTAATGCTCCCATCCTGAAGAAAGCAATGGATTATCTGGAGTCTAGAGACAAGAAGGAAGGTAATATAGCTGGCCTATCTACTAATTCTTTCTCAGTTTTATTTGATGATCATATTACACATAAGGCTCTTGAAATAGGAATTGATGTTTCTTATTTATCTTTGCAATCCATTAACATTCTTAGAGACCTAGAAAATGCCAGGAATACTTTAGCTAGTCAGAAAGAAAGAGTAGTGAAAGAAGCTGTTTGCAACTTAGATAATGCTTGTGTTACACATGTTGAGGAGGAGGATAACTGTCACTCTCATACCTCTCAAGAGCAAAATCATGATGGGAGGGTTGGTATTGTCAATGATGGTTTTACTACTGTAATTTCTAGAAAATCTAAAAGAAATGCTAAGAAAAACTCAGGTTGAAAATCTTCAGGTCAAGGGACACCCCTTTGTGGTACTAGAATCCCTTCTAGGATCAGTACTAATCACTCTTGGAGTGACGTTGTATCTGGTCGAAGGACAAGGAGCAAATCTATTAAAAATCAATGATTGGTGCTTTTTTGAATAGTAGAGGGGTGGGAAAGAAGGGTTTTTCTTTTTCTCTTAGAGACTTGATTAGTGAACATTGCTTAGACTTTGTTGGTATTCAAGAAACAATGAAGAGGAAAATTGATAGCTCCATTTGGAGAAAATTTGATCCTGACAACTCTTTTACCTAGCACTGGTCCCCCTCCGTGGGAAGGTCTGGTGGGATTCTTTGTGGCATTAAATCCTCTAGATTTAATGTCACTTCAGCTGAAGTTGGGAGGTACCATGTCCTTGCTAAGGTGTTGGATAAGAAACTCAATATCAATCTGTGCTTTGTAGTGGTGTATGGTGCTGCTCAAGATGAGCACAAGGATTCCCTTTTGGACGAGTTGACAAATATCTGCTCTAATCTAGATTTACCTTCAACCATTTGAGGTGAATTTAACATTTTGAGGTTCGCAAATGAGAAGAACAAAGATGTTGGTATTTCTAGATTTTCACACAGATTCAATCAGATTATTGCCTCTTTTTGTTTGAGGGAGGTAGAGATTTCTGGAGGTCAGTACACTTGGAGTAATGGCCAAGATGTTCCTACTTTGAAGAAGCTAGACAGGGTTCTTATGAACAATTCATGGGAAGCTTGTTTTCCTTTGATACAGGTTAAGAAGATACCTAGAGTTATGTCTGATCATAATCCTCTACTGCTGGATACTGGGGAGATACCTGAAAATAAGATTAGGGAGTTTAGATTTGAGAAATCTTGGCTTAATCATCCCGAGTTCCAAGGCAGGGTGGCTGCTGCTTGGGACTCCTCTGTGGATGCAACAGACAACTTTGGGATCATTCAAGCTAAGTTGCGAAATGTTAAAAAGAGCTTAAAAGGATGGGGTGCAAATATTAGGGGGGTTCCATCCAAAAAAAAAAAACCTAACTTCTGAGCTTGAAATCTTAGATCAGCTGGAAGAGGACAGTATACTTACTGGAGATCAATATATAAGAAAAGGTTTTATTCAGAAAGAACTGCTTCATATTCTTGAAGAGGAGGAGAAATATTTGTTTAGCAGGGCAAGTGAGAATTGGTTGTTGCAGGGGGATTTAAACACTTCTTACTTTCATAGAATTGCTAATGGCAGGAGGAGAAAAAAATACTATGTACTCTCTGATTCGTATAGAGGGTGTGGTGCAGGGGACTGTGGCTCATTTGGAGCATGCAACTGAATATTACAAAGGTTTGTTTGGGCATGGGCCAAAATGTGAAATCATGCTAGAGGATAGTGTTTGGAGGGAGGATGAGAAATTATCTGCAAGTGACATGGCTGCACTAGATGTACCTTTTGAGGAGAATGAAGTTAAGAATGCATTAGATCAGATGGAGAGTAACAAGGCCCCGGGACCTGATGGAATTCCTGTTGAATTCTATCAGTCTTGCTGGTTGTTGATAAAAAAGGAGATAATGAAGTTGTTCTATGACTGGTTTGAGGGGAAACTTCCCTTGTTCAGACTGAATTTTGGGATGATTATTTTGTTACAGAAAACTTCTGATGCAGAAACAATCCAGAAATACAGACCTATTTGCCTGTTACAGGTGTTGTATAAAATTTAACTAAGGTAGTAACTTGTAGATTAGAATCTTATATGTCCAAGTTGATTTCCCCTTGTCAGAATGCTTTCAGTAAAGGTAGGAATATTATGGATGGAGTGGTATCTCTTCATGAAATTGTGTGTGAGGCTAAGAAAAGGAAACAACAAGGTCTTGTTTTGAAGTTGGATTTCGAAAATCCTATGATAAGGTGGAATGGGGGTTCTTGTTAAGGTGTATTACCCAGAAAGGATTTAATGAAAGATGGAGGGACAGTATTCATAGTATTGTTCAGAATGGAACTTTGTTTGTTAAGATTAATAATATGAGAGGTAAAGATTTTGCTAGCCACAGAGGGGTGAGGCAGGGGGATCCTCTCTCACCCTTCCTTTTTAATCTGGCTGCTGAGAATTTGTCAAAAATGATTCTACAGGCACAACAGGCAGGGTTGATAGTTGGTCTAGTACCCCATTTGGTTACTAATGGTGTGGACATTTTGCAGTATGCTGATGATACTATCTTGCTGATTCAGAATGTGATGGAGCAAGCAACTCATTTGAAACTCATTCTGTTTTTATTTGAAGCAATGTCAGGCCTGAAAATCAATTTTTAAAAGAGTGAAGTGATGATGATACTTAAACATGATATTAAGTGCTTGCAGTATGCTGAGATGTTTGGGTGTAAACTGGGAGAGTGGCCCATTAAATACCTTGGAGTCACTGTGAGTGGCTCTAGGCTGCATGTGGATGAATTGATTGGGGTTTCTGATAAACTTAAGAAGAAACTGGATGGTTGGGTGGGGAATAATTCCTCCTTAGGTGGCAGATTGACTCTTATACAGTCCTCCCTGGGGGGACTGCTATTTATATTATGTCTATGTACCCGCTGCCTTTATCCAATTTAGAGAGTATGACTAAAATTATCAGGAGATATTCTTTTGGCAGGGGACTGGGGTTAAGAAAAATTCAACATGGTTAAGTGGCAGCTAATTTGTAGACCAAGAAAGAAAGGGGGCCTGGGATTAAAAATCTGAAGATACAAAATATTCGTCAACTTTGCAAGTGGTGGTGGAGACTGGAAAAGGAGGATGGATTATGGCAACATTTTGTGAGAAACAAATATAAGATAAATCAGGGTATTTGGTTCATTAAACCTAGGCAAAGTGATTCCCCTGTGCGGAACAATTTGCTGAAGGTTAGAAAGTTTTACTTGATCGGCAGGAAGATGTGTGTTCAGAGTGGAAATGAGACTAGTTTCTCGTATGATGCCTGGTTAGGGGACCACCCTCTGTGTGAGGTCCTTTGTGGGTTGTTTGACATTTGCAATCATCAAGACTCTTCTGTGAAATGAATGCTTATGGTTGGGCATTTTCCTTTAGAAGATGGCTCACTCCTGAACTTTAGGTTCAGATGAATAATGTTAGAAGTGCTCTTAGTACTGTTCCTTTGGGGGTTGGGAGAGATATCCCAAAGTGGAAATTTACAAAAAATGGGTTGTTTTCTGTCAAGTCTCTTTACAATAGGCTTTCTTCAGCTGGTCCTGATAGATCTTTTAGACATCTCTGGAAGGCTAAAATACCACTTAAAATCAAAATTTGTTTATGGATGATTTGGCATAATGCAATAGCAAGAAAAGACAATATGCTGAAAAGAAAATGGTCAGGGAGTCCTGTTTGTAGATTTTGTCATAGTAATGAGTCGATTTTACATCTGTTTTTTGAGTGTCCGGTGGCTAGTTTCGTTTGGAGCTCACTCTGCACTGATATTGGGGAGAGTGCGAGACCTGTTAGTTTTACTCATTACTTTTGGTAGATTGGAAGTTTTTTCCAAATTATACAAATCTGCATGTGGTTGGGATTGCTGCATTATGCTGGGCAATTTGGAAGCTTCGTAAATCGTGCTTGCTTTGAAGGAAAGTTAATATCATCTCCTGTTGAGATGGTCTGCTATATGAATGTGTTTCCTAGTTACTGGGCAGGGTTGCAGGCTGAGGCTGACAAGAAGGTGCTAAATGAAGGCACAGACCGCATACAAGAGGTGGCTGTCAGGGCGTATACAACGACCTCGTCGAGATCTTCGAGTCGTACAACGGTGAACCAAGTCGTGGATGAGGAGGAGGATGAATCCATATGATCAGTTTAAAGGGATTGCTAAGAAAAACGAAACCTGCAGCGCCGTTTTGCTGTTTGTGAACTTCAAGTTGAAAAGAGGAGGAAAAGACTGTTTATTGACGTGCTGATGGACTATGTCAGTCCCGGGGTTGTTCTGTCTGCTGAAGACTTTCTGGTTTTGTGTCTGGAGTGTTTCCTCCCCCTCGAATGTAATAGGTCTCGAAAACTTTAACCTTGCGTCCCTAGAATCTTTCTTTACCTTTTCTTTTCATTTTGCTGCTTTATTTCTTGTAAAATAAGATTGTTGTTTGTTCTGTTATTTCGATAATGGAAACCGGCTTCCCTGGGGAGGCGCATGGAAAAGAAAAACTATGAAAAAATGGCCCGATCAAACACCGTATCGACGGGACGGCCCGTATCGCGTTTACAGTTCTCACCAAATCAAAGCGGCTGGCCCCTTTTTATAGAGGGCCGTCCTCGCGGATACATGGCAGGCCGTGTGACCTAGACCCCCTGCGTCGTCGTACTACTCTACTTCCATTTCTCGCCGCCGATGAGCAATCTCCACACCCAATGTGTTGCATCCTCCGCCTCCGCCGCCATGGATCCCATACCCCCGCACCTATCCGCTGAGCACAAGCGCTGCATCGCCTCCAACGGGGCAAGGAAGCGGTCGGCACATCGCTACACCTTGCGGGGGAAGCCGGTGCCTCCGGCGTACGTCCGTCGTGGGACGGAGGAGTTCGACCGTCGCCACGGCCTCCGCCACAGGCACCCCTCCTCACGGGGAGTTCCTCTAGCGCCAGGAGCTCCGCCGTCGAGGGCAGCTCCGCACGGCCTTCACAGCTGCAGCCGCGGCGGCTCGAGCTCGAGGAGGCGTTCGAGGAGTCTGGCGATGCGGCGTTCGAGGGCGCCATAGGGCCGAAAACTTCGTCTCTGACAACATCCTCGACCACGTCGAGAGCGTCATCTTCCAGCGCAGCGAGCGGGGGGAGTAGGACACGGCAAAGCTCCGCCGCATTGACACCGTCTGTGACGAAGTCCTCCTCGAGCAGGGCATCCACGCATCGTTGCAGACGCAGGAGAAGGCGGCGGTAGAGTGGGCCACCGAGAAGATGAAGCAGGAGAAGGTCTTCATCGGCCCCGACCCCAACGAGTAGAAACTCCGTCATCAATGGCACCGTCGAATCCCCTTGGGCTCCGGTAAATAACTGTAGAACCCCCTTTTGGACTAGATAGGTACCCGACGGCATCATTTTAGCTAGTACTTTCGTAAATCGATGCAGATCCGTGTACATTGATGATGAACTCGTAGTATTAGACGATGAAATTTATGTTTAAATTCTCCCGCGAAGTTTTTATTTTTGATTTAAGGTTCTGGATGTGGGCCCTGTTTTGCGCGACGAGTTTGTGCTCGAAAAATTTGCGGAAAAATGACCCTTATCCCGCGTATACATGTTCGCGGGATAAGGGGTCTGATAGAGACGCTCTAAGGTAGGCAGTGCATTAGAAGTTCCCAAACGCTAAAAGTGCTCATGTTCGAGTGTGTCTCTCCGAGGCTATCTCGCTGGCCCTCGGATGAAAACGATCGAACCATCAGGGCACACGTGGTTGCGCTGTCGTTTTGATGAAATTTTTGGCTTTTATCGTGACGCAAGCGCACCTCGAACGGTTACTGTTTTGAATATGGAGACGAACACAGGAACTTCCTTCTCTCTTTCCCATTTCTTCCCTCAAATCCCTAGGGTTTCTGCGAGTTGCTCCCAAAATTGTTGGGGTTTTCCCCTCCGTTTCACTAAGGTTGTAGCGGCAGATCTCGGCTGGGGGGTGCAGGGGTGCTCGGCGGCGGTGAGGAGCGATCCTGGGTGCAAGTGTGTGAGGGCGCAAATATCGGCAGAGGGTAGCGAGTATGCGGGATAACTTGGTGGCAGAGAGTCAGGCCACACGCATCCGGGGTGGGCCGACGTCAATGGGGGGGGAGGGGGGAGGGGGGCAGGGAGCGAGCCTGCGCGGTACAACATAAACCATCTAATTTGTTCTCTACTTGTTTATCCTTTTTGGGGGGTTGCAGATTAGGTGCTAAACTATAAGCAACTTTTTAGAGATACATGCTTAAGCAACTCCAAGCATGTTCCGACAACTCAATATATTTGTGAACAACAACTCTGAAAATCTATAAAAACAACTTCATTATTTTTGTGCATCAACATTTCATAGATTTTCATGCTATGAAGACTTACACACTAGAAGAAAACTGAGTATTAGAGATAACTAATAGAGACAGTTTTAACCGTGAAAAAAGGAACATGCTCGGAAACGCGAACCCTCGGCCGGGTTGTGTACATAAACCTGTCGTTCTATGCTGCAAAAAAAAATTTGCCCTACGTTGTCCGCCAAGATCACTATGCGGATAATGAAACATGCCCATACATGCAAAGATCACGATCATGACTCACTGGGCAACGGAATTGATGTTGTCAAATAAGTTATCTGGACAGGTGTAAATCCTCACAACCAGGCCTAGTTGTAAGGATGTCGCTAAGCTTCCATCGTCAAGGATCACACGTGTAATCCCTCATATGGTGTGCATGGTTACACTTGTGTCAACCCATCAGCGCTCTGTCGTTCAGGACTCAGCACCGACGAAGAGAGATAACCTTTTGACATTACTAATTGGTAGCAATAATCGACTGCGATTAGAGCTATATGAATCTGGAAGTTCTTAACACACGAGAGAATGCTAATTAGATCTAGGTATAATCGGGAGAGTAGAACTCAAAACCCAATTAGAAGAAGCTATAATTCAATAGAGATTCACTAATTAGAAGCTCTAATTAGACCCTCCAATTCTACCAGAGCGAGAGAGGGACTTGCTCAAAATTATGATTTCTCTCATAGCCTTGGGGTCCTTTTTAAAGTTGGAGAGGGGGGAGAGTCTTTAAAAGGGAGAGGGAGTGATAGTTGAGATAGGAGGGGGCTTGGTCACACCAAGGAGGTGGTTGCACCCCTCCTCCTAGCCAACTCGGATTGGCTCATGTGGAGTCCAGTCCTACCTCACTTTTTCATTTCCCCCTTTCCCTTTTTTATTTTTTATTTTATCTCTCCAATTAAATTCAGGAAAAATATTGGGATAAATATGTGTTGCCCTGGGGACCACATGGAAGCCCCTAAAATTAGGGTACAGCCATGAGGGCATTGCTGCCCCCTCCGGCACTTCCCCCATTTCTTGGTATTTGCTAGAGACTCTTCCGGAACTTGATGAACCAAATAGATAAAATAATCATTACTATCTACTGATGTTAGAAACATATTTCGAACATCTCGGAACATCTCATGTCCTACATTATCTCTCAAAGAAATTCTTCCATACACCAACATAATTTCTTCTTTATAGTAACTTCCTCGAAACTAGTCCGATGGACATCTGACTTGTTTCTGTGACATCGTATAGAAATCAGATATTCATAAAACCAATAACAACATATTAATTCTCTTAATTAAAGGTTGGCACGGCTTAAGCGTGTGATCCATAAAAGCTCGATAACACACAAACATGTTCAGAACTTAACGAACAATAACCAACAGCGGGACCGTGAACGTCCATGATGGCTTCTGTGTGTTTATTAAGAATGAGGGAACCTTATAAGTTATTCATTACACTTATTCCCTAAAGTTCACGATACCAACTCTATCACGAGTTTAGACTATGTGATCTCGTCTTACCAAACTCATAGATCATAACACATATAGAACTCGTTACCGATATGGTCCTCTTTTCTCATCCATATTCCTGATCTCCTTCTGATTAATGAAACCATTTATGGCCAAACAATTGGTTGACATCGGTGATACTGAGAGAGTCCAGAGTATGTATCTCTTTATCATCTAGATGAGTTAAGTATGAACGATCTCATATCCATTACACTTTGTAGATTATACCCACACATCACCGTTATGATCCCCAGTTACGGCAAGACGGTTGGTGACCTCCCAAGTATAACTTTTGATCGTGCGGTCCCTAGATATTCTTAAGTATAGTAATTATAGCCAATGACAACTTTATATGTACTTTGCCAAAATAAATTACAATTATTTAGTCTCTTTCAGCAAGATCATATACTTTGGTCGGTTCAGTACTACTGTTGCCCTAGCAATTAAATCTTATGTTTTGATAGACTTTTTAACCAAGTCCATGATAAGGAAAATGTGATCATCTCACAAAACCAATCTAATCTTAGAGACAAGATTAGGAATTCTTGTTTGTTTATGTCTTCACACCCGCACAAAGAATTTCCTTTGGAAACTCACTTTTCAAGTGCTCCAACAGTCTCCCTCTTACACTAGAGTCAATTAATACTCTAGTTGGTATGATGACATAACACCTATGGTATTTAGGTGTTACTCACACTATGCATGTGGTACCTTAGACTATTATGTTTCACCTTTTGATTTTATGAACTTATGATAAACTTGTGTTTAGATTTATTAGAAAATAGATTTGAGTGAACCTGTTTTCGTGGGAGCACTAATAATTCAAGCGTCTCCGAATTAATTATCATACTATCGTTCGAGACCTTACTAAGTCGAATGACTTCTATCGAAAGTCTCCGACAATGTATCCTATATGGTTATCGTACCCTTTAGTATATTCCTCCGTATGGGTACGAAGATCGCTTTTGGGGTTCACTCTAGTAAATGCTTGGCGGACGCTACTGAGCTGGTTTGGGAATCTTGCTTTCCGTTGACGCTTCTCCTCGGTACCAGATGTGCCATGAAGGGTTCGTTGCATAGAAAACAAAAAATTCCTACGCGTGATAAACCCGAAGGGCCAAGATCTAATCTAGGAGATGAAAGGTACCATGCATAGAGAGAGTCTAAAGGAGAACATACCCTCGAAGACACAAAGCGCTATGAGATCGAATCTCGTTGTTGGCGTAGTTGTACTCACACCGATCCCGAGACCGAGAATATGTGCACCGCAATCCGGCGGTGCCTCCGTGATCGGTCACACGTACGGCTTGATGATGACCTCCGTTCCCTCGATCCAACGGGGAAGTGGAAGTAGAGGATCTCTCGGAACTCCAGCAGCACGACGGCGTGGTGGTGGTGAAAAATCCCCCGATCAGGGCTTCGCCAAGTCGGAGACCATGGAATGGAGCAGCGGTTGGAGAGAAAGGGAGGTGGGCAAGTGTGTGGAGGAGGGAGATCTCTCACCCTCCTTTTATAGGGGAAGGGGAGGAAGCCCAAGGGTGGGTGCAGCCAGCCCATGGTGGTGCCCCCATCTCTTCCCTCATCATGTGAGTGGACACTCCATTCACACCACTCATGCTCCCATAATTTCCCACTTAGAAAATCCAAAGGTTTTTCTTTAATAAATAAATAAAATATTTTATTTCTTTATTTCAGCATTTGTTAATTCTATTAAAAAACATTTGCATATAGCACCTCGAATCATTTGTTAATTCCATTAACAACCATTCGACAAAAAACCCCTTGAACTATTTCAATTTTCCCCGAAACAATTTTGGTGCTTCCCAAAACATTCTTCGATATTCCGTATCCTCTCAAATGCGTCATCGAACCTTAAGTGTGTCACCCTACGGTTCACGAATAACATAGACATGATTAAACTCCTCTCTGATCAATAATCAACAGCGGGATCTGGAGATCCGTGATGACTCCTACAACGATGAATCTCCTGATCGTGTGAACCATCAACGTCATGACTAATTCTCTTTGTCTCTTGATATTTTACTTGTTCGAGATCCGATCATCCGTATCGACCATACCTTGTTCGGTCTCATTACTAACAAGTACTATTTTACTCGTTCCATGATATGACATCCTTGTGACATAGTCACGTGCTTGCAAGCGGTGTCGATGTGATATCACCGAGAGGGCCCAGAGTATATCTCTCTGTCATTTTGATGGACAAATCCCACTCTTGATCCATGAGCCTCAACTAATACTTTCCGAATACCTAACGGCACCTTTATAGTCACCCTGTTATGGTGTGACGTTTGATGACATCAAAGCACCCTTTCGGTATCAGTGATTGACATGATCTCATGGTCTAAGGAATAAGTTACTTCATATGTTTGATATAACAATGTAAACTTAATGACTTGGTCGCATTGCTATATTCACTTTGGGTATATGTTCATCACATCATTCTTCTAATGACATGACCCCATTATTAACAACATCCAATGTTCATGATCAGGAAACCTTGATCATTGGTTAATCAACGAGCTAGTTAAAGAGAGGCTTTACTAGGAACCATTGTTTGTTTATTAAACACACATGTATCAATGTTTCCGGTTAATACAATTCTAGCATGATAAATGAACATTCATCATAAACAAGGAATAAGATAATAACCACTTTATTATTGCCTCTCGGGCATATTACCTTCATGCCATCCCCGACGCCACTAGAGGTCTCATTGCCTCCTTCTCCACCATATGTATCAGGGGCCTTTTGACGATGGGGTTCCTTCATCTCATCGTCGGCATCGTGCATCTCAAGGGGCCCTCCTATGGCAAGCATCAACATCCACTGATTTTCCCTGCCTCCGGCCCCATATTCCAAAGGGTCAGCGCTGTCAGCCATCTAACGAGAAAAGTTGAAGTTAGTACGACAAATTCATGAAAAATTTACTAAGGTACGCCATGATTCCAAATTTTCCGGACACTCTAATATGTGATATTTTTAGCAAAAGTCATGCCAAAATTCACGGAAATTTTTGGCATGATCTTTGCTAAAAATATCACATATGGAGTACCCGAATTTTCGAGAAGGGAAATTAATCGACTTTCCGGCAATCTCAAGGGACTCATGGGGTACATGAAAATACACATTCCACCCCATCCCCATATCCCATGCATTCACATGGCGATCCCATCGATCGACATCCACACATACATCGAGTGCACACATCCACCACACAAAAAAACACATCCACCACCACTGTCGACTCCGACCACCGCATCTACCACCACCACATCCACCACCACCATTACCACCACCATGACCACCACCGCCGTCGACTACGGCCACCGCATCTCACCACCACCAACACCACATCCACCACCACTACCACCACCACCACAACCAAAAAGAAGTGCACAAAAAAATCAGTGAAGAAAAACGTACCAACTCTTGGGGACTTCCACCGAGTTCTTGGCGGGAGGCAATGGAGGAGGAGTGCCGGAAGGCGCGGCCGGGCACGGGAGGCAGAGGAGGGAAAGGTAGGCAAAGGAGGGCGCGTCGGCGGCGGTGGCCGAGCCGGTGGTAAGCTCTTGGGGAACGTTAGCGGCGTTGGCCGAGCCGGTGGTGGCAGCTGCAAAGAGGAGGGCACGGGAGGTAGAGGAGGGCGCGGGAGGGGCGGAAGTTGGCCGGGAGGGAGCGTGGTGGTGGCTAGGACGGCCGCGTGGAGGCGGGGCTGGCGATCAGCGGGGCGGGCGGTAGTGGAGGCGGGGTTTTCTTTCAAACGAACAAACGCGTGCGGGGAAGAAAGAGGCGGATGGGGAGATACAGCCCGCACGCACCTATAAGGGGAAGTACAAATTACTGCAGGCGAACAAAACCGCTTTACGCTGAGACTAACTTACTGCTGGCGAACATGCTTAGGTGTACGCCAGCGCTATCTTACCGCTGGCGAACATGCTGAGGTGTTTGCCCGCGCTAATTTTTTTCCCTATTTTATTTTCCTTTTCTTTCTTTCTTCAAATTAATTTGAAAATACATGTGTGCCTTTCAAACACATTTCAAATAATACAATTTTTAAATTTCTTTGTTCCTTTTCTCTTTTGTTCAAAATAATACAAATATGAGTATTTTTGTTGTTGAAATAACATAAACTCTTTATATTTTTTAAACGTTGAAATAACATAAATTCTCTATGTAAAATTTTATTTTCTGTTTCTTTCTTTGTTCCTTTTCTCTCTTGTTCAAAACAATAAAAATGTGAGTATTTTTTGTTGAAATAACATAAATGTTCATATTTAAATGTGGTTCAATTTCGGTAAATTTTCATATTCAAAGATTATTCAAACACCATATACATAGTTTTGTCGCATACAGTGCAGACGCATCTCGCGCGTGTTTCTCAGCATTTGGAATTCTTTTTCCCTTTTTTGGTCGCAATTGCATGATTTAGACTCACATCGTGACTTCCTCTTTTGAATGGAAGACCTTGCCAAGGTAGCTGAACGAGTTATGCCCTAGAGACAAATAATAAAGGGTATTTATTATCATAACTCGTATGTTCATAATTTTTTATACTATGCTATAACTGTATTAAGCGGAAACATTATTGTACGTGTGGTATGTAAACAAACCAGGTCCCTAGTAGGCTCTAGTTATACTAGTATGTTGGGCAAGAGATGATCAAGGTTTCCTGATCATGGGCATTTATGCCATTGACAACGGAGTCATGTCATTGGTGAATGATGTGATGGACTCACACCCATTATGTTTATCAAAACATAGTACCATAGCCTTTGACCGTTAGATGGTATTTTAATTGCTATCCTGGAAGTTATTTTAATTGCATCAAACGTCACACCGTGATAGGATGATTATAAAAGGTGTCTCTTGGGTAATGGAAGGGATATGTTGAGACGAACCATCAAGAGCGGGACTTGCCAATCCTAATGATGGATAAATACTCCTGGGCTCACTCGGTGGAGTTGCATCAATTAGCTTGCAAGGATGCAACGACATGGGAACGAGTAGAATTGTTATGTCGGTAACGAGACTGAACGGGGTATAAGATACTAGAAGATCAAGTCTTGGAAAAATATAGTATTGCTAAGGAAGGAGGCATGGGGACTTACGTTTAAGGTTCAAAGCGGCGCAAAAACTTTGATGGATACAAAGGGGCCATTATGGATGTCCATATCCCGCTATTGGTCATTGGTCGGAGAGGTGTCTCAACCATGTATGGAGTAGCCCGAACCGTAGGGTGTCACACTTAAGGGTAGATAAGTTTAATAGTGATCTTAGTACCGAAGTGAATAAAAAAGATAGCCAGAATCGTTCTGGTATTTTAACGATAGAGATCAGAGACTTCCTAAGGTGTATCGGGATAAGGGGGAAACGCACCGATGGCGATCGGAGGGCGCCGGAAGGGGTTCCCGGATTCGAAATACATAAAATAAATAAATCATTATTAATTAGTGTCATTAATAATTAAATACCATTTTATTTTTAAATGCATTTATTCCACTAATGGGTCTTCCGGGCAATTTTGGCCCATTAGGGGACAAGTGGGAAAAGGAAAAAGGAAAAAAGGGGGCAGCCCACATGGGCCACTTGGGGCCCATGTGGGGGTGCGGCAAACCTCCTTGGTCGCACCAATCATGTGGGGTTTAGTCCCACATGGCTTGGCCAAGGGGTAATCCCTCCCTCCTTCCCACTATATAAAGGGAGGCCCCTCCCCTTTTCTCCCATCAATTAATCTCTCTCTTTTCTCTCTTCTCTGAACGTGGTTCCCTTTGGAGTTCTGTTAGGAGTTAAGAACTCTCCACTTTAAGCACACCATCGTGATATTAGTCTTTAATCCATCGCTCTACTTCCACAACCTTCGCTAGGCCGGAGACGGCGAGTCATAATCTACACCGTATGTGTGTAATCCCACGAGGTGCGACACTTGGACCACTAGTCGCGGAACGACTCCTTGACCTCGTGATCAACTTTGTTGTCTTCATCGACAACCCATGTGCGGGATGGTAATCCCCACTTTCGGTCTTCAAGGTATGATCAATGTTCCTTCTCCGTTGTTAATATTGTTAGGGATTTTTTTTGTTTTCTGCTACGAAACCCTTCAGTAGTGTGGTCCTGCTTCTTCTTGTGGTGTATGTTGCGTGAATATTGTTGGGGGGTAATCCTCCGGGTCCTCAAGCATCAGGAAACGAAGTCCCGGAGACAAGAGCCGACCAATGGAGGAAAAAAGTGTTGCACCTTGGCCCAGACAGGGCAGACCCGGCTTTCCCTAGGAATCCAAGTTTCCATACAAAGACGAAGTTCTGTAGAAGCTGGAAGATTACTGTAACATCCCAAGTATGAAAAATAGCCATTAGAATGTTTGCTCTCTGTTATTTTATGTTTTGCATCATGACATCATGTTCATTGCATTTGTTTTGCTTGTTTTCCATTTGTTTTCCTCTGTTTTGCTTTGTTTTCCAACTGTTTTCATTTGTTTTCCTTTGTTTTCTATTTGAATTTCAAACCAAATTTCAAACCTTTTGTTTCATACTTGTGATGTTACAATTCCCAAAATGATATTTCAAATCAAAACAATTAATTGCTTCCATTAAAGTGTGATTCCAAAACTGTTGTTTTGTTTCTATCAAAAATTCATTTAATATCAAACCCTTTTCAAATTCAGTTACAATTTCTTCCAAACAACAACCATGTTGAATTTATGAGAATTACAAACCAAATTCTAATCCTTTTTGTATCCATTAAACCATAAGGTTCAAACTACTTAAAAACTGGCTTTTAGTAATTCACTTAATGTAATTTGCATTCAAATTCAAATAAGTATTTCCAAACAACACCCCTTTTGGAATTTATGAAAATAACCAAACAACTCAATCCTTTGTTTCACATAAACTTGAATTCTAAAGCTTTTAAGTTGCTTAATGTCACCCTTATTCATCTATTATCAAAATTAATTAAATTCAATTAAATTTACCAACAACAATATAATTAAAAAATTTGGGAAAACAAAAGGTTGCACATGTTACTGTTACCAAAAATCCAACTATACAAAATTTTCCTAACTTTTCTAAACCTAAAACTCATTCTATTCTTTCCTTATTCAATCTGCAAAAAAAAACATAAGAAAGAAAAATAATAAAAACCAAAACAGCTAACAGCTGAGAGAGAGGCCCAGCCCAACTGCCCTTGGCCCATACCCCCCTCGCTGCATCTTCAACCTCTGTACGGATTCATCTGAACCTGTCCACGTATCTGCAGAGGAGCAGGGAACGGTTGATGCAGCTCTCCCCTTCCCTATAACCCTACCCGATGCCCTAGGGTTCCCTCTGCCCTAATTTTCTCTCCCCCTTCCTCTCTCCCCGCCTCCATTTCCTTCCACCTCCCCTCCATCTCTCTTCTCTCTGTATCCTCTGTACCTGAACCTCCTCACCCGAAAACCTCTCTCCCTCCGGTGATCGCCGGCTATCTAGTCTCCCTCCGGCCATGGCGATGGCGGGAATGGAGCCTCCCCACCGCGGGCTCCCTCCTCCACCCCTCGGATTGGACCGGGAGCGCTCGAGGCGCCGCCACCGTCCGAGTTTTCGCCGCCGTTCGTCCCTGCACCGCCACTGTCGCCCTGCTCTTCTCACCCGAGGTGAATCCCTCTCCCTCTCGCTCCCCTCCCCTCCTCTCTCTCGCGGCCGCCGCACACCCCGAGCACCCATGCGCACGCACACGTCCGCGCGGACCGCGAGCACGGCGAGCCACACCGCCGATCGCCGCCGGCCCGTTCGGTTGCAGGCGAGGTTCAGTTAACTGAACCTAAAGTTCAGTTAACGCCCGCTGCGCCACCTTATCCTCACCCTGCCCCCTCTCCTGTCAACACAGCCGCACCCACCGCACTGGCTAGGGCCCTTGCGCGCGCACGGGAGGTCCCGAGTTCGAGCCCCCCTCCTGCAATTAACCCAAAACTTTTATTTCCTTTTGATTTGTTACAGCAACTTCCCAGAAATCACAGTCCAGTCCCTGTAACTTCTTCCTAGGCCCCTGAAAAATATTTTCTAAGTCCCTAGTTAATAAAAAATGGCAGAATAACACCTAAATTTGGAAATTGCATAAATAAATCATCCCAACTCCAAATTCAACAATTTTAATATGCATTCTGTGCCAAATTGAATTCTCTACCCAAATATAAAATTTGTTTACTGTTTTGAATATTTTGAATTGGTGAAATATTTGAATTCTTGTTTAATTCACTTAAACTTGCAAAAATCATAACTTGGTCATAAAAATTCCAAATTCCACAAACTAAATATGTTTTCCAATCAACTTTTCATGTACTTTCCAAATATCAACTTTGTTTGCTGTTTTGAATAATTTAAATTGCTGAAAACAATTGTTTCTTAATTATTGCATTTAAAATTGCCAAAATAATAACTTGCTCATTTTAAATCCAATTTCAACAAATGAAATATGTTTTCCATGAAAAATTAAACCACCTTTTCAAATATAATTTTTTTTTTCATGTTTTGAATAATTAAAATTGGTTAAATGATTTAAACCTTGTTTAAATCATTTAATATTGTTAAAATCATAACTTGGTCAAATTAATTTATTTTTGAAACTATAAAATATGTTTTCAAACCATAAAAGTATAAGCTTTTCAAATATGAACCTCACTTACTGTTTTGGAACAAATAAAAATTCAAATAAGTTCATGTTTGAATTAAATTCATTTAATTCTTGCTTAAACTTGTTTAATTCATAAATAATTTATTTGAAATCCTTTTTCAACAAGTGAAACATGTAATCCACCTAAAATTGTGTGTTCTTTTCAAATGTGAACTTTGTTATCTATTTTGAACAATTAAAATTGGTGAAAACAACAAATGCTTGTGTGACACCTTTAAGAAACCAAAATTTCTTAACTTAATAAACAAATTTCCAAACTTGGTAAACCTTATTTCCAATTGATTCTATTGTTGTTATTTTGTTGTTTTCCTCATCCATGCATCATGCTAATCCACTTCCACCTGATGATTAGTTGTAGAACAATTATTTCAACCTTAAGTCATGGGCTTTCCATATGCAATCCCAATTGCATGTGGGTCCATTTAATCATGTTATGTTAACTTGTCAACTAGTTTATTTTGTTGCATCAGTTAAATGGTCATGCATCATCCCATGTTTGTGCACTATGCCATGTTATTGATTGTTTGTTCTCTGCGTTGTTTGTTTGCTTCTTCTCGGATAAACGACGACGTTGAGACCGACGATACTTACGACACCCCTTCTAAGGAGTTAGCTCAGTACATGGCTACTGGGTTTGCAGGCAAGTATTCACTCACATGAAACATTGTGTTCCTTTCAACATTGGATACCGATACTTTCCGTTGTCTATTCTGCTAGCCCTATGAATAGTTGTTTCTGTTACGAACCTATCACATGTTATCCTTTAACCCTGATATTGCCTCACCTCCATACCTATAACCTTTTGCTTGTTGCCCGTGTCTTACTAGCATGCTTAGGGTTGTTTTGCTCGATTCTGTTACCCGTTACTTTCTGTTACTATTTCTGTTATGTTCTGGGGCTCGAGGTTAAACAATGAATCATGCTAATGTTATGAATAAATAATAACTTGATGATAAGGCACCGGCAGGAGGCCCTGCGTGGTTTCGAGGCCTGCTAGTGTCGACCCTAATTAGGAAAAGGGTCTTGTCTACTGATCCATGATGAGCGCACTACCCGCATGTGGGAAGCGTGTATGGGCGCCCCCCTCAATTTGATTCGATTCGCATCTCGTCCAAATCGCCTCATTTAGTTCGGGTGTTCCATTTGCCGCATGCATGTTTTTGCGAGCCCAGGCCAGGGTGGAAACTTTTGTAGTCGGCATTTAGGGAGACACGTTCTTAGAGTGCTATGAGGGTCCCCTTTTCTTCGTGGGGCTTGATTAGCCATGCGCTCACTGCACGGGGTTCTTTGGGCTTGATGCGAAGAAGAGTTGAGTTGTGTTGAGTGCCCCGCTTGGTGGGAAAGGCCTTCCCATCTGGCGGGTTATTCTTACGTGTACGGCCAAATTGGTGCACCCCTGCAGGGATAAATCTTCTCGAGAAGCCGTGTTTTCCGCGGTTATGGACTACTTGGTGAAAGTACTGGCTAACAAGTACTCAGGACAACTTAAACCTAATGATTAACAATCTGACTAGTAATAGGCTTAATAACACACAATCTGAACCCTCACTAATCCAACTGTGTGAGTTATCCTTGGATTGCTTCTTTGGATAAGGGGCGAGATCCAGGATGGGTTTGTTTGGAGTTAGTTGTTAGTTGGTTACGATACGCTATCTTATCCCTTTTCTGTTAGCCGGAAGTTGTAGTATGTTCTGTAGTTGGTTAGAGCAGCCAGTTGCAGCATCTTTATATCCCCTTTTCTTCCGTTGAACCCAAAGCATCTGTGCTTGGTGTTGACAGGTTACACTTTGGTGAACTATGAATCTTGCTTGCCAGTACGTTTATGTACTGACCCCTTTGGGGCTGTGGTTTCCGCAGACTATGTTTCCGAGGATCCCCATGGTGGCTACTACGTGGAGTATGACGAGACTGCTGACGAGTAGATAGCGGACCCGGGCAGGATCCGAGACTTCGTGGATGGGCTCCGTCTTTTCGTTTCCGGCCTCTTAGGCCTATTTGGATCTTGTCTGTACTCAGACACTTTGGATGCTTCCGCTGTGATGTAATGATGATATGCTGGGACATGTGTCCTCTGGATGATTGTATTTGCTATCTCTGTTCTAGTGTGTAACATCCCAAGTATGAAAAACCACCCCTAGCATGTTTGTTTCTTGTTTAATTAAAGTTTTGCATCATGACATCATATTCATTAAGTTGTTTGCATTTGTTTTACTTTGTTTTCATTTGGTTTGCATCTGTTTTCACAATTCAAATTCAAACTTTATTCAAACATTTATTTCATACTTGCTCTGTTACAACCTTTTAAATAAAAATTTCAAATAAAAACAACCAATTTGTTTTCATTTTATTCCATAATGTTTAACTATTAAAATGGTGGCCTTTAATCAATCAATTAATTCCCATGTTATTCCAAAAATTCAAATTCAAATCCCAAACAGCACTTAATTGGATTTATGAATATTATCAAAACAAATCAACTCATTTGTTCTAATTAAACAATAGGGTTCACCCTATTAAAAGGGTTGGTTTCAATAATATTTACTTAATAATAAAATCCATTCAAATTTGATTAAATCACAAACAACATTTTAATTTGAAACTTTTTGGAAAACAAAGTTAGCATTCAGTTGCTATGGTGAAAACTAACCTAACCATAATTTTTTCCAAATTTTCCTAGCCCTAAAAACTATCTATTTCTTCCATTTCCTTTTTCTGCAAAAAAAAAACAGAAGGAGAAAATTCAAAAAAAAAAAAAAAACGGGCGCCAGGAGCAGTGGGCTGCGCCCAGCCCACCTTTTCTTTTCTCCCGCGCGCAGCCCGGCCTTTTTCTTTCTCTCCCCAGCCCGGTACCGCTTCGCCCTTATGTTTCTCTTCTCCCTCGCGTACGGCCGCCCATCCGATGGTGCCACGGCGGCAGCAGCGCTCCCCGACGGCCAGGAGAGCTCCTAAGCCCCTATATAAGCTAGCCCTAGCCCCCCTGCGCCGCCCTAACCCTACCACCTACCCTATCCCCTCGCGCCGCCGTCTTCCTCCCTCTCCCCGGCGAATTTTCGCCACCTCTGCCACTGCAACCGAACGCCACCGCTTCTGAATCCTCGTCGACCACCGCCGCCATGCGCATCCTCCACCCCAGCTAGCCACCGAAACCGCACCGCCGTTTCATCCTCTTCCCCGACGACATCTCCGTTGAGCTCGACAGGGCCCGTAGCCACACCGCCATCCTCACCACTGCCGCGGCGATCACCTCACCGTCGACCACGTCTGCAACCTCCCGGTGAGCACGCCACCGTGCTCTCTCTCCCTCCTGCTCTCTCTCTTTCGCTAGCACACGCATCACGCACACGATGTCGCACCCCAGCAGCACACGGCAGAGCAGCACAACCACGGCACGCCGCCGTCCGCCGTCGATCTCCGTCAGGTTCAGTAAAGGGCGAGTCTTTCGTCAATTAAAATTTCAGTACGCGAACTAAACCTTAACCTTTGCGCATCTGCTATACTGACAAACACCGATTTGTACCGCAGTGGTAGCACTGCTCCCTCGCTCGCACACGGTCGCGGGTTCGAGTCCCCCTCGCTGCGGAATAAAAACCAATTTTTTGCGCAGCACGCTGACAGGGTGGCCCCCCCTGTCAGCCACTGCGTTGCCACGCAAGCACGCGCTGGCCCAGGGCCCATCTGGTAGTGCCTTGGGCTAGCTATCTGTGCGGTAACAAATGTTTTCCAGCTTTTCTGTTTTAAATCAAAGTCCATTTAAATTGCAGATTGGTCCCTAAAACTAAAACCCTAATAACTTTTATTTTATAACTCCAATTAATAAAAATAAAATATGTGCACAGCCCCAAATTCAATTATCTACCTATTGGTAACATTTGTTTTCTGTTTTGATTTTTCCAAATGCATTCAAAATTTGAATTCAAACAATTCATTTGTAATTTGCTAAAACCCATAACTAATTCATACTTAATCCAAATAATGCAAATAAAATATGTTTTCCATGCTATTTCAAACCACCTATTCAAATATAAATTTTGTTTCATGGTTTGAATAATCAAAATTGCTTAAATAATTTAAACCTTGTTTAAATCATTTAAATTTGATAAAATCATAACTTGCTCAAATTAAATTATTTTTGAACATGTAAAATATGTTTTCAAGCTAGAAAATTATAAACTTTTCAAATATGAATTTGAATTTATGATTGGAACAAATAAAATTCAAATAATATTCAAACTTGTTTTGAATTCATTTAAACCTTGTTAATTTTGTTTAAGTCATAATAAATTCATCCTAATTCCTTTTTCAATATTTGAAACATGTGATCCACCCAAAATTTTATGTTCTCTTCAAATATGAATTTTGTTATTTATTTTGCACAATTTAACTGGGTGAAAACAACAACTATTTGTGTAATCCCTTTAAGGAACCAAAAATCCCTTAACTTAATATATAAATTTCTAAATTGGTAAACCTCATTTCCATTTGGTTCTATTGTTGTTATTTTGTTGTTTTCCTCATCCATGCATCATACTAATCCACTTTCACCTGTTGGTTAATTGGAAAACAATTGTTTCAACCAAAAATTCATGGGCTTTCATATGCAACTCAAAATTGCATATGTGTCCATTTAAATTGTGTTACCATGTCAACTAGTTTATTTTGATGCATCCATTAACTTGACATGCATCATCCTATGATTGTGCACTATGCCATGATATTGATTGTTTATCTTCCTGTATTGTTTGTTTGCTTCTTCTCGGATAGACGACGACGTTGAGACCGACGATCTTTACGACACCCCTTCTGAGGATCTAGCCCAGTACCAGGCTACTGAGTTTGCAGGCAAGTTATCACTCACATGAACCATTGTGTTCCTTTCAACATTGGTTACCGATACTTTCCGTTGTCTATTTCTGCTAGCCATATGTATCGTTGCTTCTGTTACGAACCTATCACATGATACCCTGAACCCTGATATTGCCTCACATCCAATCCTATAACCCCGTTGCTTGGGCCCGTGTCTTACTAGCATGCTTAGGGTTGTTTTGCTCGAGTCTGTTATCAGTTACTTTCTGTTATCATATTTGACTATATTCTGGGGCTCGATGTTAAACAACAACCTGTTAATTTGAGGTAATAATAATTTGCTGATAAGGCACCGGCAGGAGGCCCGGCGTGGTTTTGAGGCCTGCTAGTGTCGACCCTAACTAGGAAAAGGGTCTTGTCTACTGATCCATGATGAGCGCACTATCCGCATGTGGGAAGCGTGTATGGGCGCCCCCCTCAATTTGATTCGATTCGCATCTCGTCCAAATCACCACACTTAGTTCGGGTTTTCCATTTGATGCACGCATATGCAGGTACGAACCCGAGGCCAGGGTGGAACTTTTGTAGTCGGCATTTAGGGCGGCGTGGTCTTCCAGTGCTACGAGGGTCCCCTTTTCTTCGTGGGGCTCGATTAGCCGCGCACGCACAGCACGTGGTGCTTTGGGCTTGATGCGAAGAAGAGTTGAGTTGTGTAGAGTGCCTCGCTTGGTGGAAGTGCATTTCCATCCTGGCGGGATATTCTTACGTGTACGGCCAAATTGGTGCACCCCTGCAGGGTTAAATCTTCTCGAGAAGCCGTGTTTTCCGAGGTTATGGTTGACTTGGTGAAAGTACTGGCTAACAAGTACTCAGAACAACTTACACCTAACTAATGATAACTTGACTAGTAATAGGCTTATTGACACAACAATTTGATCCATCATTAATCCAACTGTGTGAGTTATCCTCGGATTGCTTCTTTGGATAAGGGGCGAGATCCAGGATGGGTTTGTGTGGTGGTTAGTTGTAGATGGTTACGATGCGCTATCTTATCCCCTTTCTGATAGCCGGAAGTTGTAGGATGTTCTGTAGTTGGTTAGTGCAGCCAGTTGCAGCATCTTTCATATCCCTTTCTTCCGTTGAACCCAAGGCATCTGTGCTTGGTGTTGACGGGCTACACTTTGGTGAACTGTGAGTCTTGCTTGCCAGTACGTTTATGTACTGACCCCTTTGGGGCTGTGGTTTCCGCAGACTACGCTTACGAGGATCCCCATGACGGCTACTACGTGGAGTTTGACGAGGCTGCTGACGAGTAGGTAGCGGACCCGGGCAGGATCCGAGACATCGTGGATGGGCTCCGTCTTCTTTTCATTCCCGGCTTCTTAAGCCTATTTGGATTTGTCTGTACTCAGACCCTTTGAATGCTTCCGCTGAGATGTAATGATGATATGTTGGGACATGTGTCCTCTGGATGATTGTATTTGCTATCTCTGCTCTAGTGAGAGCTATTTGCAACTTATTTCCATCTTTTGTGTCCTAGAGATCTGTTGTGTTATCATTTTGTTCAACGCCGTTGACGTACCATGTGTGTATGGTATGAAGTACGTCAATGGTAGTATCCTGATTTCTATGGGATGGTTTACGTAGACGCTGAACAGATAGGGGTTGTTTGTCACACATACGTGTGTTGGCCTACTCGTAAGAGATGCGGGTGCCGGTAAGCCCCGTAATCCAATCCACTACTGTTCAACGGAACTGCGAGTATCCTCTAGAAGTCCGGGTACGAAAAATGGTATCAGAGCCTGTCTGCCTGTAGGATCCCTTTTACTGGTCGCAGTTGAGTCTAGAAACTAGTTTGTAGCTATATAGGAAAATGAAACGTGAGAGTAGGAATTCTGCCATTTTTCTTCTTTCCCCACCCACCCTCCCTTTTCTGGTAAGGAAGTGCAACGTTGTTTTCCCCTTCTCACCTAAACTTTCAAGCTAGGATTTCACGTATCCTGGTTTCTCAAGGATAGTTATATCTACTAGACCATAGGAATGGAGGTGGTTGTGACATGATTTATCATGTTGCCTACTCATGATTGAGAACGGAGGCGTGTAAGCCCCGGAAGCAAATCCTCTATCCCTTAAGCAGTAGATATTGATCCTTTAGAAGCCCGGATGGGTTTTCCGTAGTACCTCAGGAGTTTTGGTCTCGTGTTTCCCGTTGTTGCTTCGATATCCTGTTCTTCTCAACATCATTCTCGTCCGTTGAAACCTTGTTGTTGCTGTCCACTTCAGTTCTTCTACCGGCGTCTAATCAAAACTTCCCCGATCATCTGCAGATGGATCTCAGGTTCTACCCGCAGGTGGTTCGGATGACTCGTTGCGAGAGCACCGCCGGTTATCCGGAGATGCTGAGAGACATGGTCACTTATCTGGGGTTCCGTTGGGCACCAGAGTACCAGGTCTACGAGCAGCAGCGAGAGTTTGACCAGACCTACTACCAGGCTATCGTCTACATTCTGTCAGATGATGGCATGAGCGTCGTCCACCGCTACGAGGCAGTAGGTTCCATAGTGGATATGGCCGTGCAGCAGGCAGCTTATGTGAGTCTCACCGTCCTTCGTGCTGACTACTGGGGATTTGACGATTCTATCTATCGCCACATCCCCCGTGGTTACATCACTTCGGAGGGAGCTCACTTCACTCTCTACGACAACCTGGATGTCTACGAGCATGATAACACCAGGCTGCACACCACCGCTCAGTTTGTGAGGCACAGTGACGCAGTTGCCACCACACTCTCTCAGGAGTTGGCTTCAGTCAGAGAGCAGCTCTACCTTGCTTTGACTCGTCTAGCGACGTACACCACAGACTTTGTTGGAGATGAGCGCTTTGCACGTTTCGATCAGCCAGTTGGTCGTCGTCTGCCAGATGCTGGAAGTTACGAGCCGATCAGAGGTCCACTCCTCAACCTCGGTGCTGGTTACACTGGGATTCCACGCTTTGGAGCACAGGGAGTCGACGCTATGTACTTCACCACACCTAGAGTCGCTCTCAGACCACGTCAGATTTATGTGGATCGTCGTTCTACCTACTTTCGTGGGCGTGCTCCTCACCGTACCCCTCGTCGTACTACTCACCGCGGTCCTGCGTGATGAGCATGGGAGTACCGATGTATCCATTCTTAGCTATGTTTAGTTATCCTTTGGCTCTCTAACCATGTATTGGTGTGTTGGATATTCTGATGTATTTGAACATGTGATGATGTACCTGTTGGTGATCTATTCATGCGTCGGAATAATCTCTCTTTCGGTTTCCAAGTCTATCCTTTTCTGTTGTTGTGCTAAAATGCATGTCTATTCAGGATGCCGCCAACAAGGAACAACCCGCCTGAGCCACCGCCAATCACGGAGCTGTTGACTCAGATGACTCAGGTCGTGACGCAGATGGCCCAGATCCAGGCTAACCAGCACAACAATCAGAATGCTCCACGAGTCAGCATCAAGGAGTTTCTGAGTCTGGGGCCGAGAGCTTTCGTGGCAACACGCGAGCCTCTGGATGCTGATGACTGGATCCGGGAGATGGCCAGGGCTCTGGACATTGCTCACGTTGCGGAGGAAGACAAAGTCAAGTATGCCACCTACCTACTGAAGGGTCAGGCAGCTACCTGGTGGGAGAACTACCAGACCATGAGAGCTGGATACCCAATCACCTGGGGTTGTTTCAAGGATGCTTTCCTGAAGCACCACATCCCAGATGGTCTCATGGAAAGGATGCGTGAGGAGTTTTGCTCTCTCAAGCAGGGCAAGCTGGACGTCATTGGCTATCAGAATGAGTTCAATCGCCTCGCTCGTTACGCTGGTGATGAGGTGTCCACTGAGGCTAAGAAGATGGCAAGGTTCCGCCGAGGTTTTAACCCGGAACTCAAGTACGCCCTCACCAACATCAAGGCCAAAGACTTCGAGGAGCTCGTTAACACCGCGCTCAATGAAGAAAATGGGCGCAAGGCGTTCGAGGAGTCTCGAAAGCACTCGCGTGAGGGTGGTTCCTCCTCCAACATGACCACCCCTCCGCAGAAGCGCCGCATCTGGGTGCCAAATGGTGCTGTCACTCGGGCTCCATATGCCCAAGCTTCTCCAGGCTTCGCTTCCCGCCCACCCAACCCATCTCAGATGCAGGCTCAGAGGTTTTCAATGGGGCAGCCAAGGCCAGATGCACCTCGTGTCGTCACTTGCTACAAATGCAAGCAGACAGGGCACTATGCTGACAAGTGCACTCAGAGGCAGCTACCTCCACCACCTCCTCGCCCCAACACCAACCAGGCAATGGTGCGTGCTCCCCCGGCTAAAGCCTTCAACTCCAACAACAGGCCTGTCGGGAGGACCGCAAGGGTGAATCATGTCAAGGTCGACAAAGCTGAGGAAGCTGCTGACGTCGTTCTCGGTACATTCCCCGTAAACTCTAACCCAGCTAAAGTGTTGTTTGATACCGGAGCATCGCATTCTTTCGTGTCAAAGATATTTGCGACAGCAGTTAAACTACCTTTTGTTGGTTTGGGTTCCCCGCTAGTAGTAAACTCCCCTAGAGCAACTATGCAAACTTCCAAGATCAGTCATGAGAATCAGGTTCTAATTGGAGGTCACATATTCCTTGCTTCCCCCATTCTGCTTGGCAATTCTGACATTGATGTCATTCTTGGCATGGATTGGTTGAAGGCCAATAAAGCTACGATTGATTGTGCTCAGAAGTCAATAACTCTGTTCCACCCTTCTGGCCAGATAGTCTATTCTCCAAATGAATCAAGTTCTGTTCAGCTATACACCCTCGATGCTAAACCTCTACCTCTACTCGAAAATGTTCCGGTGGTTTGTGAATTCCCTGACGTCTTTCCAGAAGAGTTGCCAGGGATGCCTCCGGACAGAGCAGTTGAGTTCGTGATCGAGCTTGAGCCAGGTACTGCTCCAATCTCTAAGCATCCATACAAGATAGCTCCTCCTGAAGTGAAATTGTTGAAGGAGCAAATCGATATGTACATGGAGAAAGGTTACATTCAACCTAGTTCCTCCGCTTGGGGTTGCCCAACTCTGTTCGTTGCCAAGAAGGATCAAACAAAGAGACTCGTGGTTGACTATCGTCCTCTTAACGAGAAAACCATCAAAAACAAGTATCCAATTCCTCGTATCGATGATCTTTTTGATCAACTTGCTGGAGCCTCAATATTCTCAAAGTTGGACTTGAGGATGGGTTACCATCAAATAAAGATCAGAAAGGAAGATATTCCAAAAACAGCTTTCACCACTCGGTACGGTCTATATGAATACACCGTCATGTCCTTCGGTCTCACCAATGCACCGGCGACGTTCTCTAGACTCATGAATTCTGTTTTCCATGAATACCTCGACAAGTTCGTTGTGGTATATCTCGATGACATTCTGGTCTACTCAAAATCTGAGGAAGAGCATGGAGAACATCTTCGTCTCACTCTCATGAAACTTCGCGAGCATCGTCTATATGCCAAGTTCTCCAAATGTGAGTTCTGGATTCCAGAAGTTGCTTACCTTGGTCATGTCATATCAGCCAAGGGCATAGCCATTGATCCAGAAAAGGTTAAAGCAATTGTTGATTGGAAACCTCCTAAGACGGTGAAGCAAGTCAGAAGTTTTCTTGGCTTGGCTAGCTATTGCCGTCGTTTCGTCCAAAACTTTTCCAAGATTGCCAAACCTCCCACTGATCTCACAAAGAAGGACAAGAAGTTCGTTTGGTCTCCACAATGTGATGAAAGTTTCAATCTCCTGAAGACTAAACTCACTTCTACCCCAGTTCTGGTTGGCCCAGATACTACCAAACCTTTCCAGATATTCTGCGATGCATCTCTCCAAGGTCTAGGTGCAGTTCTTATGCAAGAACGTCAAGTTGTGGCTTATGCTTCACGTCAGTTGAATGCACATGAGCAAAACTATCCCACACATGACCTAGAACTTGCAGCAGTTGTGTTTGCCCTCAAGAAATGGAGACAATACTTGTTGGGTAATCGCACTGAAATCTTTTCCGATCATAAGAGTCTGAAATACATCTTCACTCAGCCAGATCTAAACCTCAGGCAAAGGAGATGGATTGAAAAGATTAAGGACTTTGATCTCACCATTTCTTACACTCCAGGCAAGGCTAATGTTATGGCCGATGCTCTCAGTCGCAAGTCCTATTGCAATAATCTCATGATCATGGAAAGCCAACCTCCACTTCATGAAGAATTCCAGAAGATGAACCTTGGTCTTGTTCCTCAAGGCTATCTTGCTAGCTTGACAGCCAGTCCAACTCTCGAGGACAAGATTCGTTCTGAACAACTTCGTGATGCTGAAATCAAGAAGATGGTAGAACACGTCAAAGAAGGCAAGGAGAAATTTAAGTCCTTCTCAATTGATGACAAAGGAACTGTGTTCTTCGAAGGACGCATTGCAGTTCCTCAAGTTCAAAGTCTAAAAGATATCATTCTCAAGGAGGCTCATGAAACTCCTCTCTCCATCCACCCTGGAAGTACAAAGATGTACCAGGATCTCAAGACTCTGTATTGGTGGCCTGGCATGAAACGTGAAATTGCTCAATACGTTTCTGAATGCGACGTTTGTCAACGTGTTAAGGCAGTTCATCAGAAAACAGCCGGTCTACTCCAACCTCTGAAAATTCCTGAGTGGAAGTGGGACATGATTGAAATGGACTTCGTCACTGGTTTTCCAAAGTCCAAGAAGGGCAATGATGCAATCTTCGTTGTTATTGATCGTCTCACTAAAGTAGCTCACTTCTTTGCTGTCAAAGAAACAATCTCAACTAGCCAGTTAGCAGAGCTCTACACAGCAAAGATTGTTCCTCTTCATGGTGTTCCATTGGAAATAAGCTCAGACCGTGGAAGCATATTCACTTCTCATTTCTGGAAAAGCTTTCAAGAAGTATTGGGCACCAAACTTCTGTTCAGCACAGCTTATCACCCTCGGTCTCAAGGGCAAGTCGAAAGAGTCAATCAGATTCTCGAGGATATGCTCAGAGCATGTGGTATCTCCTTTGGCATGAAATGGGAGGATTGCCTTCCATATGCTGAATTCTCCTACAACAACAGCTTCCAGGCAAGCCTAGGCATGGCACCATTTGAAGCACTCTATGGCCGCAGATGCAGGAGTCCAATCAATTGGTCTGGGGCTGGTGAACATTCACTCTTAGGCCCTGACATTGTTAAGGAAGCCGAGGAGAAAGTTCGCATCATTCGTGACAATCTCAAGATTGCTCAGTCTCGTCAGAAAAGCTACTATGACAGCAAGCACAGGGATATGATCTATGCACCTGGTGACAAGGCATATCTCCGTGTAACTCCTCTCAGAGGCACTCAACGTTTCGGTGTGAAAGGAAAACTTGCACCAAGATACATTGGTCCTTTCAACATTCTCTCAAGGCGGGCAGAAAATGCCTATCGTCTTGAACTTCCAGAAAAACTATCCAAGGTGCACGATGTGTTTCATCTGTCACAGCTCAAGAGGTGTTTCAAAGATCCAGATCGTGCAGTTGATCATGATTCCATTGAACTGCAAGATGATCTCTCTTATGAGGAGCACCCTGTTCGTATTCTCGATGAGACCGAGCGTAAGACTCGCAACAAGAGCACCAAGTTCTTGAAAGTGCAATGGTCACATCATTCCGATAAAGAGGCAACGTGGGAGACCGAAGAGGATCTTCGCAAGAAATATCCGGACCTTTTCCTTTCTCAGTAGGAATCTCGGGGCGCGATTCCTTCAAGGGGGGGCGTTTTGTAACATCCCAAGTATGAAAAACCACCCCTAGCATGTTTGTTTCTTGTTTAATTAAAGTTTTGCATCATGTCATCATATTCATTAAGTTGTTTGCATTTGTTTTACTTTGTTTTCATTTGGTTTGCATCTGTTTTACTCTGTTTTCACAATTCAAATTCAAACTTTATTCAAACATTTATTCCATACTTGCTCTGTTACAACCTTTTAAATAAAAATTTCAAATAAAAACAACCAATTTGTTTTCATTTTATTCCATAATGTTTAACTATTAAAATGGTGGCCTTTAATCAATCAATTAATTCCCATGTTATTCCAAAAATTCAAATTCAAATCCCAAACAACACTCAATTGGATTTATGAATATTATCAAAACAAATCAACTCATTTGTTCTAATTAAAGAATAGGGTTCACCCTATTAAAAGGGTTGTTTTCAATAATATTTACTTAATAATAAAATCCATTCAAATTTGATTAAATCACAAACAGCATTTTAATTTGAAACTTTTTGGAAAACAAAGTTAGCATTCAGTTGCTATGGTGAAAACTAACCTAACCATAATTTTTTCCAAATTTTCCTAGCCCTAAAAACTATCTATTTCTTCCATTTCCTTTTTCTGCAAAAAAAAACAGAAGGAGAAAATTCAAAAAAAAAAATAAAAACGGGCGCCAGGAGCAGTGGGCTGCGCCCAGCCCACCTTTTCTTTTCTCCCGCGCGCAGCCCGGCCTTTTTCTTTCTCTATCCAGCCCGGTACCGCTTCGCCCTTCTGTTTCTCTTCTCCCTCGCGTACGGCCGCCCATCCGATGGTGCCACGGCGGCAGCAGCGCTCCCCGACGGCCAGGAGAGCTCCTAAGCCCCTATATAAGCTAGCCCTAGCCCCCCTGCGCCGCCCTAACCCTACCACCTACCCTATCCCCTCGCGCCGCCATCTTCCTCCCTCTCCCCGGCGAATTTTTGCCACCTCTGCCACTGCAACCGAACGCCGCCGCTTCTGAATCCTCGTCGACCACCGCCGCCATGCGCATCCTCCACCCCAGCTAGCCACCGAAACCGCACCGCCATTTCATCCTCTTCCCGGACGACATCTCCGTTGAGCTCGAGAGGGCCCGTAGCCACGCCGCCATCCTCACCACTGCCGCGGCGATCACCTCACCGTCGACCACCTCTGCAACCTCCCGGTGAGCACGCCACCGTGCTCTCTCTCCCTCCTGCTCTCTCTCTTTCGCTAGCACACGCATCACGCACACGATCTCGCACCCCAGCAGCACACGGCAGAGCAGCACAACCACGGCACGCCGCCGTCCGCCGTCGATCTCCGTCAGGTTCAGTAAAGGGCGAGTCTTTCGTCAGTTAAAATTTCAGTACGCGAACTAAACCTTAACCTTTGCGCGTCTGCTATACTGACAAACACCGATTCGTACCGCAGTGTTAGCACTGCTCCCTCGCTCCCGCACGGTCGCGGGTTCGAGTCCCCCTCGCTGCGGAATAAAAACCAAATTTTTGCGCAGCACGCTGACAGGGTGGCCCCCCTGTCAGCCACTGCGTTGCCACGCAAGCACGCGCTGGCCCAGGGCCCATCTGGCAGTGCCTTGGGCTAGCTATCTGTGCGGTAACAAATGTTTTCCAGCTTTTCTGTTTTAAATCAAAGTCCTTTTAAATTGCAGATTGGTCCCTAAAACTAAAACCCTAATAACTTTTATTTTATAACTCCAATTAATAAAAATAAAATATGTGCACTGCCCCAAATTCAATTATCTACCTATTGGTAACATTTGTTTTCTGTTTTGAATTTTCCAAATGCATTCAAAATTTGAATTCAAACAATTCATTTGTAATTTGCTAAAACCCATAACTAATTCATACTTAATCCAAATAATGCAAATTAAATATGTTTTCCATGCTATTTCAAACCACCTATTCAAATATAAATTTTGTTTCATGGTTTGAATAATCAAAATTGCTTAAATAATTTAAACCTTGTTTAAATCATTTAAATTTGATAAAATCATAACTTGCTCAAATTAAATTATTTTTGAACATGTAAAATATGTTTTCAAGCTAGAAAATTATAAACTTTTCAAATATGAATTTGAATTTATGATTGGAACCAATAAAATTCAAATAATATTCAAACTTGTTTTGAATTCATTTAAACCTTGTTAATTTTGTTTAAGTCATAATAAATTCATCCTAATTCCTTTTTCAATATTTTAAACATGTGATCCACCCAAAATTTTATGATCTCTTCAAATATGAATTTTTTTATTTATTTTGCACAATTTAACTGGGTGAAAACAACAACTATTTGTGTAATCCCTTTAAGGAACCAAAAATCCCTTAACTTAATAGATAAATTTCTAAATTGGTAAACCTCATTTCCATTTGGTTCTATTGTTGTTATTTTGTTGTTTTCCTCATCCATGCATCATACTAATCCACTTTCACCTGTTGGTTAATTGGAAAACAATTGTTTCAACCAAAAATTCATGGGCTTTCATATGCAACTCAAAATTGCATATGTGTCCATTTAAATTGTGTTACCATGTCAACTAGTTTATTTTGATGCATCCATTAACTTGACATGCATCATCCCATGATTGTGCACTATGCCATGATATTGATTGTTTATCTCCCTGTATTGTTTGTTTGCTTCTTCTCGGATAGACGACGACGTTGAGACCGACGATCTTTACGACACCCCTTCTGAGGATCTAGCCCAGTACCAGGCTACTGAGTTTGCAGGCAAGTTATCACTCACATGAACCATTGTGTTCCTTTCAATATTGGTTACCGATACTTTCCGTTGTCTATTTCTGCTAGCCATATGTATCGTTGCTTCTGTTACGAACCTATCACATGATACCCTGAACCCTGATATTGCCTCACATCCAATCCTATAACCCCGTTGCTTGGGCCCGTGTCTTACTAGCATGCTTAGGGTTGTTTTGCTCGAGTCTGTTATCAGTTACTTTCTGTTATCATATTTGACTATATTCTGGGGCTCGATGTTAAACAACAACCTGTTAATTTGAGGTAATAATAATTTGCTGATAAGGCACCGGCAGGAGGCCCGGCGTGGTTTTGAGGCCTGCTAGTGTCGACCCTAACTAGGAAAAGGGTCTTGTCTACTGATCCATGATGAGCGCACTATCCGCATGTGGGAAGCGTGTATGGGCGCCCCCCTCAATTTGATTCGATTCGCATCTCGTCCAAATCACCACACTTAGTTCGGGTTTTCCATTTGATGCACGCATATGCAGGTACGAACCTGAGGCCAGGGTGGAACTTTTGTAGTCGGCATTTAGGGCAGCGTGGTCTTCCAGTGCTATGAGGGTCCCCTTTTCTTCGTGGGGCTCGATTAGCCGCGCACGCACAGCACGTGGTGCTTTGGGCTTGATGCGAAGAAGAGTTGAGTTGTGTAGAGTGCCTCGCTTGGTGGAAGTGCATTTCCATCCTGGCGGGATATTCTTACGTGTACGGCCAAATTGGTGCACCCCTGCAGGGTTAAATCTTCTCGAGAAGCCGTGTTTTCCGCGGTTATGGTTGACTTGGTGAAAGTACTGGCTAACAAGTACTCAGAACAACTTACACCTAACTAATGATAACTTGACTAGTAATAGGCTTATTGACACAACAATTTGATCCATCATTAATCCAACTGTGTGAGTTATCCTCGGATTGCTTCTTTGGATAAGGGGCGAGATCCAGGATGGGTTTGTGTGGTGGTTAGTTGTAGATGGTTACGATACGCTATCTTATCCCCTTTCTGATAGCCGGAAGTTGTAGGATGTTCTGTAGTTGGTTAGTGCAGCCAGTTGCAGCATCTTTCATGTCCCTTTCTTCCGTTGAACCCAAGGCATCTGTGCTTGGTGTTGACGGGCTACACTTTGGTGAACTGTGAGTCTTGCTTGCCAGTACGTTTATGTACTGACCCCTTTGGGGCTGTGGTTTCCGCAGACTACGCTTACGAGGATCCCCGTGACGGCTACTACGTGGAGTTTGACGAGGCTGCTGACGAGTAGGTAGCGGACCCGGGCAGGATCCGAGACATCGTGGATGGGCTCCGTCTTCTTTTCATTCCCGGCTTCTTAAGCCTATTTGGATTTGTCTGTACTCAGACCCTTTGAATGCTTCCGCTGAGATGTAATGATGATATGTTGGGACATGTGTCCTCTGGATGATTGTATTTGCTATCTCTGCTCTAGTGAGAGCTATTTGCAACTTATTTCCATCTTTTGTGTCCTAGAGATCTGTTGTGTTATCATTTTTTTCAACGCCGTTGACGTACCATGTGTGTATGGTATGAAGTACGTCAATGGTAGTATCCTGATTTCTATGGGATGGTTTACGTAGACGCTGAACAGATAGGGGTTGGTTGTCACACATACGTGTGTTGGCCTACTCGTAAGAGATGCGGGTGCCGGTAAGCCCCGTAATCCAATCCACTACTGTTCAACGGAACTGCTAGTATCCTCTAGAAGTCCGAGTACGACATAGTGAGAGCTATTTGCAACTTATTTCAATCTTTTGTGTCGTAGAGATCTGTTGTGATATCACTTGTTCCAATGCCGTTGACGTACCATGTGTGTATGTTTTGAAGTACGTCAACGGAAGTATCTGGATTTCTATGGGATGGTTTGCGCAGACGATGAATAGTAAGAGAATGGTTGTCACACGTTTACGTGTTGGCCTGCTCATATTGAGATGCGGGTGCCGGTATGCCCCGTAAGCCATTTATCTACTGTTTAACGGACTGTGAGTATCCCCTAGAAGTCCGGGTGCGACAATTACAAGTAGGACTCCAAGTTCGAGAGAACCTGGACTCCTCTGTGAACCCAGGAACCCCAGTGATTATATAAGGCAGGTCCTGGGGTGTAGAAAGGTAAGCCCTAAGTTATCGAGACATAGGTAGCCTGATTTCGCACCTGGTAATCAAGATCGATATTATCAATAGAAATCTAGCAGGAGTAGGTCTTACCCTCATTCGAGAGGATGAACCTGGGTAAAACTTTTCCTCTCGTTCCCGGTTCAACCCTTTTGAAGCTTCACCTCGTTCCAATGGCCTCGCAATTAAGTTCTCAGATGAGGGAACTTGAAGTGACAACCCCATGACAGTTGGCGCCCACCGTGGGGCATGCACACGGAGGAGTCGTATTTTAAGAAGGAGCTATCCTAGGAATCAAGAAGATGGCGATTGGATAGATCAAGAAGAGTCGGCTCGAAAACTACTTCGTCAATGACAAAAAGTGGGGACAAGAGTTCGATTTCGTCGAAACCGGCTTTCGAGTTCCCTTTGGCAAGATCAACATTTTCATTGGGTTCACCACCTCACGGAAGGAGCCGGAATAGGAATCAGACTCCATTTCAGGCGATGCCACAATTGTACATTCAGATGAAGAATCATCAGTCATAAAGAACGACCTCGACAAAACTGGAACAATCCAGCCGCTTCATGAAGAAAAGTTGGGAGGTTACTTGGATTCAGAAACAAATTATGAAGTGTGAGAGCTCCCGCATCGTGTAACAGTATACATGGCGGGAGGCGTCATCACACAAAATTATGATGAGAATAGGCGTTTGGTGAATACCACGCCTACATCCACAGCAAATCCACTAGGAGGAAACCCGGTTTTAAACATGGGAGCATCGACACCGGCTGAAGGGGTGGAAAACAATGTAGCACCTCAGGTACAAAGTCCGGAGCTCATAGTCGCGATCGAGGCACTCAACACAGTGTTGGCTGCCCCAATTACAGCGGAAACCATGGAGGCACGTAACGCCGAGATTGCAGCTCTTCGCGAACGCCTAAGAAATTTTCTAGACAGAATAAACTCAGAAAACATAGAAAATCAACACAGTCTAGAATGAGATGCTGCAAGAAGCGCAAAGGCTGGAAACCCAAGGGATTCACTTGAATTTTTGCCAGAGAGAGCTTTCTAGTGTTCAACATAGAAAGACCATGAGCCGGCTCCTAGCCGGCCATGCACCCTAAGCCCTGGTTTTTCATACCTCCTCGGGCGACCCAGGAAATACCACTGGAAATTCCGCCTTAGCAACACTGGGACCAGGAGAAGGAGGGGCGCCAGGGGCAGGAGGATCCACCCTTAACACAGGAGGAGCCCCCGTACCCCCTCTAGGGGAGGATGCGGCACTCCCAAACATGAATCAACCACCATTTCAGCAACATATCCAGCAGCCTATCCAGCAGTAGCCGTTACGTTTCCATACTCTTGTTGGTCATTACACTAACCCGATGGATAATGTCTAGGCAACAATAGCCAGCCTCACCTAGATCCGATTGATGAAACCACTCCACTCAGCCCTTTCCGAGAATATTTCCTTCAGAACTTTTCTAAAATAGAAAAACAGCAGAAAAAAGTAACTGGCCTAGGGCATCTTGTTAATAGCTTAGTCTGTGAAAACATCCAGAAGAAGAGGGAAAACATGTGGAAAACAAAAGGTATTGGGTAGACATTATAGATACATTTGCAATATATCAGTGGCTACTCCTTGTCGGAATGGGAGGACGACTCCTCTTCTTGGAACTTCTTTGTCGTGGACTCTCCACCATGTGATGCTCTTCCATGATGGTCCCTGATGGTGCAAGAGTGGCACTCGTTGGGAAACCCCAAGAGGAAGGTATGAAGATCACATGGGAAAGTTTTCCCTCAGAAAGAAACCAAGGTTGAATCGACCAGTAGGAGAAAGAAATCACTTCCGAAGGTTGATGCAACTAATGTTGACAGGGTGCACTACCGGTTTAGCAGCAATGTGGAACCTACACCACAATGAAATCACTTTGCCCTAACAAAGAAGTGAGGTTGTCAATCTCAGTGGTTTTGCTGAAAACAAAGAGGTTAAACGTATGGCGTGGAAAACAGTAGGAAAACAATAGTAACAGTATGAAAACAGTGATTGCAGTGGTTGTATTATCAGTGTAAGGAAACTGGACCGGGGTCCAGAGTTCACTAGTTGTGTCTCTCCAAAACAGATAGATAGCATGTAGGGTAAACAAATTACAGCTGGGCAATTGACAGATATAAAGGTTGCACCGTAGTGCATATGCATGACATGATGATTACTATGTGATTCATGCGGGCATTACAACAAAATACATAGACCGTTATCCAACTGCATCTATGACTAATGATCCACCCTCAGAATGTCATCCGAGCAAACCTTGGGTATTAAGTTGCAAGCAACAGATAATTGCATTTAGAAAAGTGTGTATGTAAACATCGTTGTTTTCTCCATAATGGCAACAACACCTCCCCCACTTGTTACATTTATGTCACTCGAGCGTGAGTAAAAGGAAGGCATGAACCCACTATCGAGCATAGATACTCCCTGTTGGAGTTACTAGCATCTACTTGGCCAGAGCATCTACTAATAATGGAGAGCATGCAAGATCATAAATAACATACACATAAAAATAACATGATAGATTGATAATCATTGGACACAACATTCTATATTCATCGGATCCCAGCAAACACAACATGTAGAATTACAATAAGATGATCTAGATCATGTAGGGCAGCTCACAAGATCTAAACATGAGGCATAAAGAGGAGAGAACAACCATCTAGCTACTTCTATGGAGCCGTAGTCCAAGGATGAACTACTCACGCATCATTCTGGAGGCGGGCATGGTGGTGTAGAGTCCTCCGGTGATGATTCGCCCTCCCGACAGGGTGCCGGGGAGAGCTCTAGAACCCTCCCGGACTAGGGTTGACGATGATGGCAGTTGCGGATGTTTTTGGTGGAAAAGGCTTTTGTATCTAGGGTTAACCTCCCGTGAGGTATAAATAGGCGAGAGGGCAACATCGGTTGGCAGCCAGGGGACCCACACCACCCCTGGGGCCGTCTAGAGGGGGGTGCGCCGCCCTATGGTGTGGGGCCCATGTGTCCCACCTCCGGACTCCATGTACGTGACAGATTTCTAAGACTTCCGGGCTTCGAATCGTCCAATTCCGAGAATATTTCCAGAACAACTTTTCTAAAACTAAAAACAGCAGAAACCAGGAACTGGCTCTGTGGCATCTTGTAAATAGGTTAGTCCCTGAAAATCGATAAAAATGGCATAAAGTGTAAAGGAAACATGTATCATATAGTATGAAAACAACATGGAACATCAGATATTATGAATACATTTATGACGTATCAGTCACGTCGTCTTCCTCGAGCCTGTATGGCCTGCTCGGGTTCGTACGGCTCCTCCTCGGCCGCACGCTTAGCCAAATCCTAACACTCGAGACATGGCAAGTCATCCTCTGGAATCATTGTCCCCGCATCCTCATTGAACTCTAGATAAATAACCTTTTCTAGTGGCGCCTCATCCTCTTCCCGCACCTCCTTCTCTTCGGTACAGTGTGCTCGATGTGGCGGCAGCGCGCAGGGCGCGGAAGAGTTCCCGGAAGCCACCGCGTGTGAAGACCCATGATGACCCGAAAGTATAGGGGGTGTATAGTAGTACTTTCGATAAATAAGAGTGTCGAACCCAACGAGGAGCAGAAGGTGTTGACAAGCAGGTTGGATAGAGGATTCACTGTAAACACTAGCAAACAGGTTTTTCGTGGTTTTGATATAGCAGATAAATAAAGTGCGAGTAAATAAAAGACAGTAAATAATATTGCAGCCAGTGGCCCGATCCTTTTGAGAGAAAAGGACAAGCCGGTTGACATATGGGAATTTCGTCAAGTGCTTTCGCTTGATATAGTTGATTGATATTTATGGGTTCGTTAAGTGTTGTATGGGTGAACCTATGCTAATGCACCGCCCAACTAGGACTAATACATACTTGTGATTATACCCCTCGCAAGCATCCGCAAATACAAGAAAGTAATTAAGATAAATCTAACCATAGCCTTAAAACTCCGGGACCCAACACTCCCTCGTGCATTGGTTTCCTAACCGGGGTTTAGGTTTCTGTCACTCCGACAACCCCACAATTAGTAGCTAAATACACAATGCATCCTCCTAGGCCCATAAAGGTGAAGTATCATGTAGTATACGTTCACATGAGACCACTAGAAGAATAGCACCACAACTTAAATACCGAACCGAGAGATATTACTTCAACATAACTTCACTAATAACATCATGACTTCTCCCATGTCCTCGAGAACTAAATGAACTACTCACGAGACATCGTATGGATCATAATCAGAGGTGATATAATGGATAATAAAAATATGGTCATAAAGTGTAAATACCGATAAATCTCACAAGCATCAACTACTAACAAGTAATCCACACCGGGAGAGAGATCTAATGAAGAGCAACGATAAAGACCCATAATTGTTACATCGGGATAAAGGTGGACGGTGGTGGTGATGGTGCTAGTGATGACGATTATGATGATGATGATCTCGATGAAGCCGGAGTGATGACGATGACGATGGAGACGATTTCCCCTCTCCGGGGAGGAATTTCCCCGATAGATTTCTCCCTGCCGGAGAGATTTTCTCTCTCTGGTGTTTTCCGCCCAGAGGCGGCGGTGGAATAATTCTTCGACAATCTTCTGGGGCTTAGGGTTCCCTCAGGGTCAAGTACGTGAAAGGGGGTGCCCAGGAGTGGGCCAGGGGGCCAGACCACCCCCTGGGTGTGGGCCCCAGGTGGCCCCCCTCCGGGTGCCTTCTGGCTCACTTCCTCCTCGGAACTTCTAAGACTCCTCCGGTACCCTACCTCTTCTTCTGATCTTCTAAAATAGTGTATCTCGATGGTGCTTTTTCCATCAAATTTTAGGTTCCGGTGTTTCTTCTCCCATTATTATTAAACATGCAAAATAAGATGAAATAACATAACTAATGTATCATAACATGGAATATAGTGATGAATAACATAAAATAACGATAACAAAAAAAAGTCATGCAAAATGGACGCATCAACTCCCCCCAAGCTTAGACCTCTCTTGTCCCCAAGCGAAACTGAACTCAGTAAACATGACCACAAGTTTATGAAGTGAGGTGTCGATAAATAAAATATGGACAAGAAGCATCACCTCTATCAATACACTAGTCATTCTAGCCAGTAGCTCCTCATATAATTCAGCTTGGAACAAGTAAAATGGAGTCACAATAAGGGTGCAAACAGGAAATAAAAAATTGGTGAAGGCAAACTTTGTTCTTGGTTAGAGAACAATTAACCATGTACTCGTATTTCAATCAGAGTCTTTATATTAGAGCTTTATATTCGCAAAGTTTAACATGCTCAATCGTAACAATTTATTTGCAATCATTGATAACTTTCAAAGTGGTGTTCAAATAGATAAAATATTTGTGCTAAACAAGGAAGAACAACGAACATGATTGAGTAAATCAACATATAAATGGATGAGTCACAACAACTCAAATGCTTGCTTAAGACAGAAGGAAATAGGTTTACTGACTCAACATAAAAGTAAAAGATAGTCCCTTTTTAGAGGGAAGCATGGATCACTCATGTGCTAGAGCTTTTATTTTAATAAACAGAGGTATAAAATGTTTGACACTCCTCCCAACAATCACATACCATGAAGGAGTGTCTAATTTTAAGAGGTGTGTATGTCTATGTCAACGAATGGCAAACAGAAAATACAGTACGTCACAAACCAAATAGACTTCACAAGAGCGTCTCCCATTGAAGAACGCAACTGGTGTAAAAGGTCATCCCTCTTTCTATTTTGTTCACACAATTATGCTTTGACTGATAAATCAGAGGCAAAAATAGTGAAGAGAATTTATTTGTATTAATTTGGGGCTGGGCACCCCGCTGCGAGCTCTTCTTGCATTTGGATAAGAGGATGAAGCCACTAGTCCAGGTGTGTAAAGTTCAATCAACAAGTGAGATAAAGATTCTCTATTTGCGTCCCCATGAGCTAAAACAGGAACACGAAACAGGAATAATTTTGAAGGTTTTAAAGGTAGCACACAAGCAATTTACTTGGAGTGGCGGTTAAATACCACATTAGGTAGGTATGGTGGACACGAATGACATAGTTTTGGGTTCAAGGTTTGGATGCACGAGAATCATTCCCTCACCGTACAGGTTTTTTGGATAGCAAGGTTGGGTAGCAAGCATAAGAGTTGAGGGAAAACAAACAGCCATATATATGATAAAACCAATCATGCAATCTTCCGTGAGAAGTACAAACAATCTTACTTGAGAATACTAAGCTTATGGGATAGCAAGAAAGAAAGATCATGGAACAATATATCACTACTAGGAAAACAGTTATAGGAGTGATGATACCCGTGGCGCACCAGCAATACGGCGCGTCACGCCTAATAGCCGTGGCGCACCACAGTTGGGTGCGTCGCGCCTATAGCCTTACCCGTGGCGCACCAAACGGAAGGCGCGTCGCGCCTATGTGTGGGGCCGGGGTGGCGAGCCACCGAGGCATACCCGCGACGCACCGAGCCACTGGTGCGTCACGGCTATGTGGGATAGGCGCGGCGCACATGCCCGTGGTGCGTCACGGCTATGTGTTCCACGTGTAGCATCTATAGCCGTGACGCACCGCAGGCACGTGCGCCGCGCCTATCCCACATAGCCGTGATGCACCAACAGCACGGTGCGTCACGGGTATGCCTGGGAGCAATTTAAGTGGTTGGGACCACCCCAACCTCCCATCCACCCATATCTCCACCCCATTTTAGATCTGGTCGCCCCCCACCTCCTCACCACCCCATTTTCCCACCATTTAAAACTTATTTAACCTATTTTATTTGATATATATGTGAGGGAAATCTAGTAAACACTTCTCTCCACCCCCATCTCTCACTTTACCACTTTCCCTTCCATCTTTTTCACTCCCTATAGCCACATACACACGTACTCTCTCGGTCTCGAGTCGGCAAGATCTATAGTTGGTGAGTTGTTGGAGGGATATGTATATGTGTTGTATGTATGTGTGTTGATCTCGCTCTCTCTCATAGATCTCGCTCGGTATCGGCCGGTGCGTCGTCACAAAAGATTCATATGGTTGCATATATACATATGCGAAATTGTGTTGCGTATTTTTGATGAAATTTGTGGATGTCTTAAAAATAAGTTTACATGTGTTGCCAAAATGTTGATTCATTTCCATTTCGGCGACCACGCACTCCGAGAATGTCCTATTTTTAGCATAGGTCATGCCGATTTTTTCCGTCGATGACCATGCATGCATCATCCATATATTACGTAATTTGATTCTAATTAATTTGTCCTTTGATCTTTTTTTACTATGCAGGCAACCATGCATATAAGCACAGGCACCGTGGCTAGATTTATGAAACATGCGACGCCGAAATGTTTCGAAATAACATGACGGAGATAAGATGTCCTTGTCGAAGATGCAAACTGAAACACTTGATCAGATACGATTGTGGTGACTTGGAGTCGCACCTTATCCGTCGTGGTTTCATGGATGGCTACACTCTTTACCCGACAAGTGACGAAGATGAAGAGTCTCCCGGACATGATGAAGGACATCATGATCAAGATGAAGGACATGATCATAATCAAGATGAAGGACATCGTGATGAAGATGTCGGACATGATCATAATCAAGACGAAGGACATCATGATGAAGATGTCAGGACATCGTCGTCAGACTGGTTGCGGGACCCTCATGTCCAAGCTCTGCTTCTCAAGGAGACTAGCAACACCAGAGCTGCTGCTAGAGAGAAATCGAAGCTGTCGCAACTGGAGATAGACGCCGTTACTCCATTGTACGAAGGATGCAGTGAGCGAGGATACCCGTCTGAACGTAACGTTAAGGACCCTCGAGATGAAGACAAAACACCGATGGACCGATGCGAGCTACGATGAGAACATGGCATTCTGGCACGGCCGTCTTCCCACGGGGAACGAGTGTCCAACGAGCATCGAGGAGGCCAAGAAAGTCGTGTGCCCTCTGGATTTACCTCATGTGAAATACCATGCTTGCATTAATGACTGCATCATCTATCGGGGCGCGCACGCAGAGAGAACCATATGCCCGGTGTGCGACGCAACTCGATACAAGCCAGGGAAGAAGGCCTCTCCTCGAAAAGTTGTGTGGTACTTTCCGATAACTTCCCATCTGCAGCGGTATTTCGCAGACCCCACACAGGCGAAGCTCATGCGATGGCACGCGGAAAGGAAGAAGCCAGAAGAGGATGATGGAATTGATCCGGAGAAGGATGACACGATGCTGACACACCCCTCAGATGCTAGCCAGTGGGAGGCGCTAGACATCGAATACCCCGAATTCGGCGACGATCCAAGGAACATCAGGTTGTGCAGGAGTACGGATGGATTAAATCCTTTTGGCAACCAGAGCAGCACCCATAGCACCTGGCCCGTGTTTGTATGTATATACAACCTACCCCCTGGTTGTGCTTGAAGAGGAAGTACATACAGATGAGTATGCTTACTCAAGGGCCGAAACAACCAGGTAACGACATCAATCTGTATGTCCAGTTGTTGGAAGAGGAGCTAGCCACGTTATGGGACGAGCCAGCCAATACGTGGGACGCCTATGGAGAAACGTTTTTCCCAATGAGAGCCGCGCTCATCACGATGGTGCATGACTACCTCGGTTACGGATATGTCGCAGGGCAGGTGACGCACGGATTCTGTGCTTGCGTTAGGTGCATGGATGACACTACGTATCTCCAGCTAGAGAGAAACCCCGGGTCTTCGAAAACCGTGTTCTTGGGGCATCGAAGGTGGCTTCGCAAGGATGACCCGTGGAGAAAACGCAAAGATCTGTTCAACAATGAATTTGAGATGCGAAGAGCCCCACGTCAAAGGAGCGGCGAGGAAATCGACGAGCTGTTGAAGAACTGGAAAGAGTGTCCTGTGCCGGGAAAGAAGCGAAACGCGCCGGCGCCGTTGGAGGGTGTATGGAAAACAAGGTCTGTTCTCTGGGGCCTGAGGTACTGGAAGATTCTCCGCACGCCCCACTGCCTTGACCTCATGCATATCACGAAAAACGTGTGCGAGAGTCTGCTTGGCACCCTGCTCAACATGCCGGAGAGGACCAAAGATGGGCCGAAAGCAAGGAACGACTTGAGATTTTTGAATATCAGGGGCGAGCTCCACGGAGGAAAACCGGATGATGATGACGATGATGATGATAATGTGTTAGATGGGACGGAAGGTCGCCACAAGGGCAAAAAGGCCAAGAAGACGGAATATTACTGTCCCCCTTCGTGATTCACGCTATGCGAGAAGGAGATTGACCAATTCTTCAAGTGCCTCCTTGGAGTCAAATTTCCTTACGGTTATGCGGAGAAGATAAGCAGATACCTAGACTTACCAAAGCAGAAGTTCAGCGAAATGAAGTCTCACGACTGTCACGTGATGATGACACAGATACTTCCAGTTGCAGTTCGAGGGATAATGGACGAGCACGTCCGTGAAACGCTGTTTGGACTCTGCAACTTTTTTGACGTCATCTCTCGAAAGTCGATTGGCGTGAAGCAACCCGCAAGGCTACAGGAAGAGATCGTGGTGATACTATGCGAGTTTGAGATATACTTCCCGCCCGCATTCTTCGACATTAGGGTGCATCTCCTTGTCCATGTCGTGGATGATATCATCCAGCTCGGGCCGCCGTTTTTACACTCCATGATGGCGTTCGAAAGGATGAATGGTTCCATCAAAGAATACGTCCGCAACAGGGCCCGTCCAGACGCAAGCATTGCCAAGGGCTTTCTGACAGAAGAGTGCATCTCTTTCTGCACGAATTTTCTAGACAAAGATGAGAACCCTGGTCTGCCCGTAAACAGGCACTTTGGTAGGCTCGCTGGATGGGGACACCGCGAGGGCCAGCGCGAAATGAATGTCGACTTTCAGGACCGACGCAACGACTTTGACAGAGCAAACTTAGTCGCGCTACAACATCTAACAGTGGTCGATCCTTGGTTGGAAAAGCACAAAATGCTAATCGCGAATTATTATAGTGACCGGGGACAACATAGGACCGAAGCAGAAATAATCAGAGAGCACAACATCCATTTCACACAGTGGTTCAGGGAGAAGATTATGTCCGATCACCTGGAGACGCCTTATTCTGAAGAAGAAAAACTCATACTAACATTGTCACAAGGCCCCGCACATAACCTCATGACATATCAGGCATACGATATCAATGGTTACACATTCTACACGGCAAATAAGGACTGGAATTGAGAATACCAGAACTCGGGGGTAACGATGGAATCATTAACAGGTGACGTCAAGGAAAGATACTATGGTAGGATCGACGAGATATGGGAACTCGACTACTGCGGAGAGAAGGTGCCAATGTTCCGTGTCACATGGGCAAAGAGCGTCAGGAAAGAAAGACAATATTTCACCACCATGGTGATACCTGAAGCCAAATCCGGCACGAATGTCACCGCAAAAAATGAGCCATGGGTCTTGGCTAACAAAGTGGACCAATGCTTCTTCATTACTGACCTGACAAGGCCTAGCCGTGTTGTCGTGCGGAGAGGCAAAAGAAGCATCATCGGAATGGATGGAATAGCCAACGAGCAAGACTTTGACCAGTACGGCGACCCGAAAATAGAAGATGACAACGACGATGAAACGAAATACACAACAAGAAGAAGCAGGACAACGCTACCTACAGGTCGCCCATTCCACCGAAGAAGTCACGGTGTTCCGGGACTGAATTACTCAACCGCGACAAAGAAGGGAAAGAAAACTGTTAAACGCTAGCTCTAAGAACAACTATATATGTGTCGTGTGTTTGCATGCATTCGAGAAAGTGATGACGATGTAATATATATTAATCAACACATTTCTTGACTTCATATTTTGAAGGAACTGATGACGATGTAATATATATGCACTAACTAGGATGTTAACAATAATCAACTATTTTCTTGATTTTATATTAATCAACACATTTCCTGAATTTATATTGATTTATTTTGTATTATTCTGTAAGGAAAAACAAAACAATTAAAATGGGGGGTGGCAAGATTCGAACCAGTGCTATGGAGCTGGGGAGAGAGGGGCCAGCCACTAGGCTGATGAGCCAGTTGTGATAGATAGCCTCGCTCTTCCCTTTTGAATAGAAGAAATAATAGGCGTGACGCACACAGCTTTGGTGCGCCACAGATTAGTTACGCGTGACGCACGTAGCTTTGGTGCGCCACAGATTAGTTACGCGTGACGCACATCGCCCCGGTGCGCCACGGATTAGTTACGCGTGACGCACATAGCTTTGGTGCGCCACGGCTATAGGTGGTATAGAGAGAGAGAGGCGCTCGGCCGTTTCCTTCTCCAATCTCTCGATCTGAAATCGCGATCGAGACCTCTGTAGCCACCATCGCCGCCACCTTCGTCGCCTCCCGCCTCCTCCCTTTCTAGCCACTGCCGCACTTTCTTCTCTCCACCACATGCCTCCTAGCCCCGTCGTCCCTAGCTCGCGTCCCTAGCCCCATCGCCCACCACCGTGCCGTCCAAGAGCAGGAGATACCCGCCACCGCCGCGTCGCGCCGTAAGGAGGAGGAGGAACCCGCCGCGCCTCCAGGAGCATCGAACCGCGAGGAGGGAGCCGGACCGGGACGCCAACAAGCACCTCCAACGAGCATCGTTTTCGCCATCGCGTGAAAGGTGAGTCCATCCCCTTCTTCCCCACCTCCGACTAGCACCATATAACGGCCTAGCCGCTACCCTCCTCATCTCGCGGGGAGGCAGTCCAAGAAGCGGGAGACGAGCCACTGGTGGTGGCGCAGAAGCGCGCGCCGGCGTGTGGTGGCCAGTCGCTGATCCTCCATTGAGCCTGGGCGTCCATTGATCGAAACCACGGCTCAGTTGCAAGTTGTTGTGCTCGTGCTCATCGTAGTTGTTCCTGAAGCGTCCAAATTTCCGTTATGCCTGCGTCCAAATTTCTTAGTTCTAAACTTCTAATCTAATGTAGGTGAAGTCTTTGTGTTATGGACATCATGAATTTCTGCAGCGTTGCAAGCTTCAGATAGCATACATACATGCCTTTGTTGCTAGCTTTGGCATAATTGATTTTTACAGCAAGTGTCGTCCTTGCATGTTGGAAGAATTTATTAGCTCTTATCAATGATTTCACGTGCCACTAGTACATAGAAATGCCACTTCATTACTAAGAGTCATTATCTTATTGTCTCGAGTTAGTGTTTAACTGTTTCCTGACATATATAACATGCAATGTTGCACGTCTTGAACTCAGTTGCTTAAACTGTACCAGTGGACTTGCAGTTTTTAGATTGTAAGTTTAAATGTATGTGTTGGGTTAAACAGGAGCATACTTTAATCTTAGCCACTATATGCATTGCAGTGATAATGCTGCTCTGTTCCTAGACATGTTTTCCAGCACTAGCCAGTGTAGCTAGCCAGGTAGAAGCTCTCTTTTTGTCTCATGCCATACCCCCCACTGTTCTCTCATGCCTCAAAAAAATTTGATTCTGAATTTAGTTTAGCTAGCCAGGCATAATCCAGCAAGCTTTATTAAAAGAACCACAGCACATCACATACTCCTCCTCCCACCTCTCACCCCCTGTCAAGGCAAAGTGCAAAACATACACCTCACCTGCATATTGTTTCCTAGTGCTGCAGGCTGCTGTTTGACCAGACAGAGAGGGTGTGATATAGAGTAGAGTAGCCAGCCAGCCAGCCAGCCCTTTTGTGCCATGCAAGGCAATCAGACCACAGGAGAGCAGTACATGATGCACCAGGCATTTGCATCATAGCAGGCATGACCACCAGGCCCCTAGACATGCAGTAGTGCTTGTTCATTTGTCTATCTTGATTCTAAGTTTTATTGCTAAGAAGTTGACATTTAGGCCTCGTTATTGATATTGGTAGATATACACGTGTCTACTTATTTGTATGCTCATTATAAATCAGAGTGCACTAGCAGAATGTAGGTTTTCATGTGCCATTGTATTCCTCTGTCTAGGTCAAGTATAACATAATGTGTATGGTTAGAAATTGCTTGCGGATTGCAAGCAGTGCTACTGCTACTGCCAGAAACAAGAAATTATGTACTGCTTGCATTGCAGCAGTACCAGTAGTGATTTTTTTGGTGTTCTATTGCTAAGATGGCTGCTGCTGCTAGCCTATTATGAAATCTTGGTGTTGCAGTACGTTTGGTACTTGAACAAATTTGGAAATCTGTCCGGCCATCGAGCCGTATAAAACTTTGCAGGAATTTAAATGAGTTGCCCATTTTCGCCGAAATGTTGATTAATTTCCGTTTCGGCGAGAATCGGGCACTCTAGTGTTAGAAAATTAGCAAAGGTCATGCCGGATTTTTTGGTGAATTTAGGACTTAGTCGTTTTCCCGTGATCGAGTAGTATGTCGATTTTTCGTTTCCTTTAGATTAACCAATAATTTCCCCCTTCAGAACATGGCACACGACGACGAGGCCGGCGGTTCTAAGCCGTTCTGGCAAATCTCCGACGAAGAAGATGAGCAATACGACCCGACGGCGGATGCCGGGGCTGACGCGGACACTAGAGGTGGCGAGGAGGATGACGCCACGACTAGTGGCGCCGGTGATACCACTAGTGGCGCCGCCGGCGGAAATGACACCACTGATGCCGGCAGTCAGACAGATGGTGGTAGCCAAGCCAACAAGAGGACGGCAACGAGAAAACGGAAAAGGAAGAGTCTCCGCACCTACCGTGAAGATATCACGGAAATTGATAGCGGTGGGTATCCAATCGCGCCCGAGTCGGTGGTCAAAGGATTCGGAAACCAAATTGGTTGCATTGTCCGGGACACTATCAGGATCAACACCGACGATCTAAGGAAAACAGAGAATGCCCATTATCGGGTTGTTCTCTTTAGAAAGCTGCACGGACGATACTTGTACCCGCATCCGCCAGAAGAGCCGTTTAAGTACAATAACGACAATCTGGAGGGGAATCCGGTCAACAATTCCGCCATTGGTAAGATGAACACCGCCTTGTCCAACTGGAAACACCGGGTGAAGGTTAAGGTCTTGAACCCCAAAAAAAGCTTGGAGGAGGTTTTAGCGAGTGAGCCGAACATCACCGAAGCTGAACTCCGGAACTTCAAGCTAATTTGCGAGAGCGAAGTCGCCAAGGCTAAAGCCGATTGGGGGCAGAAGATGCGGGGGTTGAACATAGCTTCCCACAAACTGGGATGCGGCGGTTACAGAGCGGCGATTCCCAATTGGGAGAAGGAGGACGCCAAACGTGCAGCAGAGGGCATCCCTGACCCTCTCGCAAGGTACTCGCCGCGGACAAAAAACTTCATCAGGGCCCGGTTTACATATGACCCGGTAGCTAATGAGTATACTACCGATGATGAGAAGGTGAAGAAGTTGTATGAAAACTTGGTAAGTAAATACACCATCCTAGTTAGTTTGCTCTCGACGATCAAGTCGATTGCATTATAGTGTACTGTTGGAATTCTAAACGGTTCACGCTAATTGTGCAGAACACAGAAATCGAAAGTGGTGGAACCTCGTCATCCATGCCGAGGCTGCAAGGCCCGTGGGACGACAATTTAAACAGGGCGGTGAACGTGACGCAGGGGAAGGAAAATCACAAATGGCCGTCAGGTGGCCGAGTTTGTGGCCTGGGCACGACGACGAATCTCAGAGAGTACTTCAAGGAGCCCAATGAGGCGAGAAGGAATAGAAGGAGGACCGTCGAAGATATCCAACATGACGAAGCCCGCGATCGCGAGATTGCAGACCTCAAGGCCAAAGTTGACGATATTCCTAATATTGTCAAAGCAGGTTTGGCAGAACAAATGGGCAGCGTTTTGCCTACCATCTACGATGTGGTTACTCGATAGAATGAAGGAGGTCGAGTGGGGCCGTGCCCGGTGCCTAGCGTGCAGGGCAGCAACTCAAGAGACTTGTCCAAAGTCTCGCCGGCCAACGCCACGGTGGCGGACCCACTGGTGATTCTGCCCGCCTACAACACGGCGCCGATGGTGACTCCATCTGCCTCTAGCCGCCTGACCATCCGTTGCGCGCCCACTGTGAGCGGTCCTCCGCCGAATGAAGAGCGTGCACCAACGAACGACCGCCGCCTGGCCATCAGTTGCACGCCCGCCGCCGGCGGTCCCTCGCCATTCAACAGTAGCACGCCCGCCGTCGTTGGCCCCTCGCCACTAGAGGAGCTCGACGCCATCGCCAGCCAGGTAAATAGTTAAGCATTGGAGCGTCGATCTTCCTTTGCCTTAGACTGGCATCTCTGACGCCCTGCATGTTTTCCGCAGAACGCCGACGTTCCATGCACTCTCCTACACACAGTGGACGGCGTGTTGAAGGATGTTGCTGTGGGTATGATCGTTCAACCGTCAACCCGCAGGTTCCACAACATGCCGATTAGCGAAGACGTATATAGAGTTCGATTGCTTCGGGTGCTGGCGGGCTACGACGACTTGTTGCCTCCCATTCAACCCTACCAGGAAGAAGATGACCCCGATACCCTGACGCTGCTCCAGTGCCTACCTTGGAACATGGAATGGCCGAAGAGCCAGATTCGCCTGGGGAAGAGGGGCGCCACCCCTGCAGACATCGCCTCTAGAACTACCGGCGCGAGGGACCACCTCGAAAACAACCCCTCTAGAAGCGCCAGAGCGGAGCCATGGCAAGACAGTCGTAGCGCCGTCGCCTACCCCTGACATGGAGATGGCACAACACCCGGCGGATGACGTTGATCTTGATGCCATGGATTTCATCGCTGATGACTTTGATGGCGGAGATTACATTGCTCCTCCCCCAGAAGAACCCTACCATAGCACGGAGGCTCGTGGTGAGGCTCCTCCCGTGGATAAATCCAATTGCAAGCGTCTATTCGGTTCTCAGGAAGACACGGCCTCCAGATGTCGCCCCCTGCACCGAGACTCAGAAAAGTGCGAAGGGAGGAGTTATTTTCAGCCCTGGCACAATCCGTAAGGCGGCTAATGAGGAGATTGAGAAGGAGATCATTCCGAAAGCGCCGAAGCCGCGGAAAAGAGGACCTAGATCCAAGTCCGCAAAGTCCGCGAGTCAGCCTGCTAAGATGCCGCTCCGTGTTCAGGACGGCCCACCTACATCTAGGCATACGAAGATGCATGTGATTGGTCAGCCTATGCTTAGCCAGAGCAAGCTCAAGGCCGCAAGTGGGGATATACGGAGTTTGCATGACAGCATTCTTTATCTTGAATCGCGCCTTCTTGAATCCAAGGATCCATCATATCCGGTTTTCATTGCCATGGTGCCAGAGGACTTGGGCTTCGTCGAGTCAACCGGCGCGGATAGGATAGTACTGCGGTTTTCGGTCATCTTCGATATGTTCCATAGCAATCCGCTGCACTACTCCATGGTCCGCCTATACTCGCTCAGTCTGGCGGTGCAAGTCAGCAGGGATAATACACCGGGCATCGCGATAGCGGACCCCTTCTACATGCGCCACGACGTGTTGTGCGGCGTTGGGAACCAAGTAGTCGCGTCGACATATCTCCGGGACTTCATGCTGGCGAACCAGACCAAGGATTACATCCTCGTGCCTTACTTTGCCGGGTAAGTCAATATTCTTAGCCGAATCGAAAGTGATTTTCTTTAGATTTTCATCGCTCCTTTCCAACACTTTGTTTGGATTGTTCCGCGCAGATATACACAATGCACACTCATCTGCATTTGTATCAGTCATTCGCATGCCACGTATCTCGACTCAGGGAGTGCGGTGAGGAAAGACTACTCCAACGTGAAGAAAGTTTTGGATAATGCTCTCACCGGCTACCACGCAAGGGGGGGCAAAATCACTAGGGAGAAGGTCGTTCAGGGCGCTCGGGTGTTCACCCACACGACGACTTTCGCGTGCGTCAAGCAGCCGGCAGGCAGTAACCGAGACACCTACTATGTCCTCCATCATATGCGGGCGTATGTACGGGATCAACAGTTCCTTACCCTGCCTAGACAAGTCGAACAATGGGCCTCCCGCTTGTCGATGGTCGGCGATGACAAGGTTAGAGAAGAGATATAAGTGCTTTGCCACGCAAATCGTTCATGAAGTGGTGAACAAGAGTGGGACATTTTACTGCCGGTTCAACATGCCGAACCGCGACATAGATACCTACCTAGCAACTGCATGTGACGACAGGCCCTTCATCACTCCGGAGGGCTGTCCCTTTGTAATCCCTGGGAGGATGAGTCAGAAGGAGTGAGAACTATTGTAAGGCTTGCTACATTTTCCGAAATTAGTCGAACTCAATCGTTAGGGTTATGAATCGTCCATCGTGTAACAGATGCTCAATTATGTCAATGCTTAATTATCTTTCTTTTCATTGTTGCGGTCTTACTTGTGATGGTCGTTCGATCTTTTGAATAAGTAAATGCCGATGATTAAAAGAGTTGGTTCACACTTAGATGGCCTAGGTGGTCCGTTGCGCCTTGTGATTTTCACAAAGTTAGGATCTTGTGCATCCCACTTGGCGCAGCGGCACCACCTACGACCGCTTGTATGTGTCCACCCTAAATATGAGGCACACATCATTACGGTTATGAATCGTCCATTCCGTAACTGATGCTCAATTATGTCAATGCTTGATTATCTTGCTTTTATATTATTTCGGTCCTATGTTCGTTCGATCTTTTGAATAAGTAAATGCCGATGATTAAAAGAGTTGGTTCACACTCAGATGGCCTAGGTGCTCCGTTGCGCCTTTTGATTTTCACAAAGTTAGGATCTTGTGCATCCCACTTGGCGCAGTGGCACCACCTACGGCCGCTTGTATGTGTCCACCCTAAATATGAGGCACACATCGTTACGGTTATGAATCGTCCATTCTGTAACTGATGCTCAATTATGTCAATGCTTGATTATCTTGCTTTTATATTATTCCGGTCCTATGTTCGTTCGATCTTTTGAATAAGTAAATGCCGATGATTAAAAGAGTTGGTTCACACTCAGATGGCCTAGGTGGTCCGTTGCGCCTTGTGATTTTCACAAAGTTAGGATCTTGTGCATCCCACTTGGCGCAGCGGCACCACCTACGGCCGCTTGTATGTGTCCACCCTAAATATGAGGCACACATCGTTACGGTTATGAATCGTCCATTCTGTAACTGATGCTCAATTATGTCAATGCTTGATTATCTTGCTTTTATATTATTCCGGTCCTATGTTCGTTCGATCTTTTGTATAAATGCCGATGATTAAAAGAGTTGGTTCACACCCAGATGGCCTAGGTGGTCCGTTGCGCCTTGTGATTTTCACAAAGTTAGGATCTTGTGCATCCCACTTGGCGCAGCGGCTCCACCTACGGCCGCTTGTATGTGTCCACCCTAAATATGAGGCACACAGACCGATGACCATCTTGTTCCAGTTAAGAGGTACTACAGGAGGTGGTGATCCGGGGAAAGGAACGAATGCGAGGGTTTCTGGATTTGTTTCGAACTATGAATGGCCAATTTGATCCTTTGTGTTTAACTTTCAACTTATTTATGTAATATATCTCCATTTACTAGTTATTACAGACATGTTTAAAACTATTGTTTTGGGTTTTCTTTCTTGTCATTACAGATGCCGAGGTGCTACGTGGTGTTTAGAGACAGGGTTCCAGGAGTCTACAATCACTGGGAAGACTGCTTCGAGCAGGTGAACAAGTTCAAAGGGAATGCCTACAAATCCTACAACACAAGAGTGGCGGCGGAAGCTAGGTGGTTCATCCATCTCGAGGAGGAACAGAAGAAGAAGAACAACAACAACAACAAGTGGATGAAGACCATCGCCGCCGCTCTTGTCGCTGTCGCCTCGCTCGTCATGCTATGGTTCCTAGCTAGATGATTAGGTTATCGGCGACTAGATAGGTCACTTGTCCCGATGATGAAGCATCATCGATTGATGTAATCGGTCCCGATGATTAACCGTCTGATGTAGGTCACTTGTATCTATTTGACTGTGATAAACACTTTGTATTCATAATCAACTGTTTCATGTAGCTATTCGGAATTCTAAGCAGTATGATCAACTATGATATATAATTTGTTTGTCAGAGAACTGTTTTGATACATTTTGTCTACTGATATTCTTCTGTATTTGAGCTGTGTATATACCTGTATAAATACGGTACTGCGTATTTTAAAAAAAATACAGCATAGTATAGCCGTGACGACCCAAAAAAGGTACCCGTGACGCACCCGAGAAGATAGCCGTGACGCGCAAAAGTGGATACCCGTGGCGCACCAAGTAACTTAGCCGTGGAGGCATTACATACCCGTGACGCACCTAAATTCCTATCCGTGGCGCACCTCCGGACTTAGGCGTGACGCGCCTCCCAGTAGCCGCGGCGCACCTCGCTCGTGCGTCACGGGTATAAATAGGCGCGGCGCACCAGCTAGGTGCGTCACGGCTAAACCCATAGGCGCGGCGTGATAGCCGTGACGCGCGCAGGTGCGTCATGGGTAAGCAAAACGGTGCGTCACGGGTAAGCTTTTCCCTAGTAGTGTATCTACATGAAAACTCCCTCTTTTCTACTTAAGTCTCAAAGTATTGTTGCTACTGACCAATGCTAAGTTTTCCAAAACCAACTAGATTAACTTGATGCTCCAATATTGATACTAATACTAATAACAAGATCAACTAAATAACAGAAATTGAAAGCTAAAATAAAGTGTTGAATATAATGAAGCTTATCATTAAATTTCATTATGGCAACTCAAACCAAAGGATACACCGATAAACAACTAAAAAGTGATACTTCCATACTGCAAACCATACTATATGATATTTCGTCTACTCATGATATGAATCTACTAAAAGGGTAAGAAAGGTGAAAGATAGAAGTGTGATACCGCTGCACTCCCCCAATCTTGGAACAAACCAAGGGGATGCCAATACCCATGATGAATTAATTCTTCGGTGGTGGTGGTGAGTCCTTCTCGTCACCAAACTTCCAAGGTAGATGCTCTCCATCAACAAGTGATGTCTTGGTCTCCAATATCTTGAAACTAGCAGCAGAGCTTATACGTTTAAACCTGTTCTCATACTCACAGTTCTGGTTCTGCACATCGTAGAGTTGGGCTTGTAAATCGTTGGTGGTCTTGGCGAGTGAGAAGATCTCATCCCAAAGCTTTAAGGTCTCCTTCTTGTACTCAGTGATCTGTTCTGCCTTTATCCTGTGGATGATGTCAACTTCATGCTCCGCCATCTTCTTGTACCTAAATACTTCTTGCTCCAGCTCTTCCACCCTTGCTACCAGACTGCCTTCTCCCTTAGGGCCTCAAACATCTTCAATCTACACCTCCCCATCCTTAAGTAGCAACTCTTTGGTATGCGTCTTCAGCTCTTTCATGTACGGGTTGACGACGTTCACAAACAAGATGGCTTTAGGAGGTCCAGGAGAGGTCATTGCGGCTCTAGATCTGAAGATGTAACCTGGTAGAAACAACTCGAAACATAAACACGACGAGAAAAAGATATACGGACCTAGGGGGTCCGAGGGGGTATATAGCAAACATATACGTAACGAAAGGAAAGTCCAGGTAAAAACGAGTCTGAGAGGGGGTCCGGGCTGCCCAAACCATAGCCAGGCGCGGCCAGGGGTCGGCCCGCGCCCAGGCATGGTATGGTGCCCCGGGGCACCGTCTCCAACTCTTCTTCGGCACGATATTTTTCATATTTTCCAAAAACCAATAATTTATAACTCAAAAGGTATGTCGCGAACTTTTTCTTAACAGAATTGTTACCTATTCGAAAACGGACTCTGCAGATTCTGGAATCTTCTCTCTAATGAACTTCTCCGGAGTCATTACTTGAATAACATCAACATCTTCATCATAAGAATCCCCAGAAATATGATGTTTGAGTCTTTGCCCATTTACCACATGTGTAGTCTTATCTTTAATGGAAGCAATTTTAATTGCACCCGAACGATACACTTCTTCACTAATATAAGGTCCTTCCCATCTGGAGAGTAATTTTCCTGCAAAAAATCTAAGAAGAGACCGACACAATAGAACTTTCTCACCAACATGAAAATCTCTTTTAAGGGTCCTTTTATCATGCCATTGTTTAACTTTCTCTTTAAAGAGTTTAGCATTTTCATAAGCTTCACATCTCCATTCATCTAAATGATTCAAATCAAGCATTCTTTTCTTACCAGCAATTTTCAAATCTTTATTTAGTTCTTTCACTGCCCAATAAGATTTGTGTTCTAATTCTAAGGGCAAGTGACAAGCTTTTCCATAAACCATTTTGTAAGGAGACATACCCATAGGATTTTTATAAGCAGTTCTATAAGCCCATAACGCATCATTCAACTTATCAGACCAATTCTTTCTAGATTTATTAACAGTCTTTTGAAAGATAGATTTAATTTCTTTATTTGATAATTTTACTTGCCCACTCATTTGAGGATGATAAGCTGAGGCAATTCTATGATTAACATCATATTTAGCAAGGGTTTTCTAAAATCACCATGAGTAAAGTGATAACCTCCATCAGTCATAAGATATCTAGGCACACCAAACCTAGGGAAAATAACATGTTTAATCGTTTTTAGTGAGGTTTCATCATCAACACTTTTTGTAGGTATAGCTTCTACCCATTTAGTAACATAATCAGCAACAACAAGAATATGAGTATAACCATTCGAAGGAGGAAACGGGCCCATAGAGTCAAATCCCCAACAATCAAAAGGTTCAATAACAAGAGAATAGTTCATAAGCATTTCATTACGTCTAGAAATATTACCAACTATTTGACATTCATCACAAGCCAAAATAAATTTACGTGCATCTTTAAAGAGAGTAGGCCAATAGAAACCTGATTGTAGAACCTTTTGCATGGTTCTATCTCCAGCATGGTGTCCTCCATAAGAACTACCATGGCACTTTCTCAATATTTCTCGTTATTCATGATTTGGAACACATCTTCTCATAATAACACCCACTCCTTATTTATATAAGTGTGGGTCATCCCAAAAATGATGCCTCAAATCATAAAAGAACTTTCTTCTTTGTTGAGCTGTAAGTGTTGGAGGCAGATACTTGGAAACAATAAAGTTTGCATAATCAGCATACCATGGACTATCCTGGGATTTTACTTTTATTGCAGCTAGTTGTTTATTTGGAAAACTATGATTAACATGAATATGATAAAAAATAATGTTTTCCAATCTAGACAAGTTATCAACAACATGATTTTCAGCACCCTTTCTATCCACAATATGCAAATCAAACTCTTGTAAAAGAAACACCCATCTAATAAGCCTAGGCTTAACATCTTTCTTTTCCATAAGGTATCTAATAGCAGCATGATCGGTATGAATAGTAACATTTGAATCAACAATATAAGGTCTAAACTTATCACATGCAAAAACTACAGCTAAGAACTCTTTTTTAGTAGTAGCATAATTGTTTTGAGCAGCATCGAGAGTCTTACTAGCGTAATGAATAACATTCAATTTATTATCTATGTGTTGCCCAAGGACAGCACCTACAGCAAAATCACTAGCATCACACATAATTTCAAAAGGTAAATTCCAATCAGGTGGTTGAACAATAGGAGCAGTAGTTAAAGCTTTCTTTAAAGTTTCAAAAGCTTCCTTGCAATCATCATCAAAAATAAAAGGTACATCTTTTTGAAGAAGATTAGTAAGAGGTTTTGATATTTTAGAGAAATCTTTAATAAACCTCCTATAAAATCCAGCATGACCAAAAACACTACGAATACCTTTAACATCCCTAGGACAGGGCATTTTCTCTATTGCTTCTACTTTAGCTCTGTCAACTTCAATACCTCTTTCAAAAAATTTATGTCCAAGAACAATTCCTTCATTAACCATAAAGTGGCATTTCTCCCAATTAAGAACCAGATTAGTTTCCTCACATCTCTGTAAAACTTTATCAATGTCGTGCAAACAATTATAACAAGAAGTTCCAGAGATGGAGAAATTTTCCATGAATACTTCCACAATCTCTTCACAAAAAACATCAAAAATAGCAGACATGCATCTTTGAAAAGTAGTAGGAGCATTGCATAAACCAAAGGGCATACGTCTATAAGCATAAGTACCATAAGGACAAGTAAAGGTTGTTTTCTCTTGATCTTGCGCCCTAACAACAATTTGAGAAAACCTAGAATAACCATCAAGAAAGAAAAAAACGAGTTTTCTTAGACAACTTGTCTAACATTTGATCAATAAAAGGCAAAGCATAATGATCTTTCTCTTTATTAACTTTCCTGAAACCAATGCACATCCTATACCCAACTACTACTCTTTGTGGAATCAACTCATTCTTTTCATTAGGCACAACAGTCATCCCTCCCTTCTTAGGGACACAATGCACAGGGCTTGCCCATCTACTATCAGCAATAGGAAAAATAATACCAGCGTCAAGAAGTTTTAATACCCCATTTCTTACCACTTTCTTCATCTTAGGAATTAAACAGCGTTGATGTTCAACAACTGTCTTTGCATCAGGTTCAATATTAATAGCATGCTGAAATATAGTAGGAGAAATACCTTTCAAATCATCGAAAGTATAACCAATAGCTCCACGGTGTTTCTTTAAAATTCCCAATAATCTTTCCTCTTCTTCACCTGAAAGTTTAGCACTAATAATAACAGGATATATTTTCCTATCATCAATATAAGCATATTTAAGATCATCAGGCAAAGGTTTCAAATCAAACACAGGATCCTTCTTGGGTGGTAACGTGGTACCCAAGTCTTCCACGGGTAAATTATGTTTCAGTATCACAGGTTGACGAAGAAGAATATCATCAATCTCATTTCTCTCTTTCATAAAGACATCACTTTCATGATCCTCCATATATTGTTGCAGAGCATTGTTAGGAGCAAGAGCAATAGAAGCAAGTTGTTCAACTTTAAAGTTCTCATCAGTTAATTTAGATTCATAAGGTGCTCTAGAAGATTTAGAGAAATTGAACTCATATTATTTTCCATCAAATTTAGTCAATATCTTATCTCTCTTACAATCTATAATAGCACCACAAGTGTTTAAGAAAGGTCTACCAAAAATAATAGGACAAGTTTTACTAGAAGCCTTACCAAGTACTAGAAAATCAGTGGGATATTTAGTTTTACCACATAAAACTTCCACATCCCTAACAATACCAATCGGAAAGACAATTTCTCTATTAGCAAGCTGAATAGCCACATCAATATCCTCAAACTCAGAAGAACCAATTTCATGCATAATTTCTTTATAAAGATCATAAGGTATAACACTAGAACTAGCACCAATATCACATAAACCATAATAGCAATGCTCACCAATCTTAACATAAAGCACAGGAACACTAGTTTTCTTAGGTCTATGAGGATGGGAAACAATATTTGAGGTATCTCACAAAAGACAATGCGTTCATCCTCTACATTCCCACAAACAAGATCTTTTACTATTGCTACTTCAGGTTCAACAATTATTTGTTCCTCGGGTTCAATAGATTTATTAATGCTCTTATTGACCACACTAACTACAACAAAGTGCTCTTTCACTTTAGAAGGGAAAGGCATTTCTTCAATATAAGGTTCAGGAACAGCAGGATTAACAACATGCACTTCTATATTACTAGCAGGAACAATATCTTTATAAGGTGCATGAGATTTATGATAATCCTTCTTAGGAATATCAAGATAGGAGGCAAAAACTTTAAGACAGTTTGCAAAGATTTGAGAATCAAGACCACAAACAACACTTGCATTATAGAAATCATCGGTTCCCATAAAAGTTTTAACGCATTCAAAATCATAATTTATACCTGATGGTGCAGATCTTGCACTCGTTGGGAGACCCCAAGAGGAGGGTGTGATGAGCACAACGGTAGGAGTTTTCCCCTAAGTTAAGAACCAAGGTTATCAATCCAGTAGGAGAAAGAGGACCTTCGGAAGGTTGATTCCATTGACGGTGGTGATGGCTCTTCACCGGTGTCAGCAACAACGCGGAACCTGCACACAACACAACCAAAATACTTTGTCCCAACGGTACATTGAGGCTGTATAGTGTGGAAAATGGTGTATGCTTGCAGTAAGTAAAGAAAACAGGAAATTGTAGAGGTTTGTTTAACAGTGTAGGAAAATGGACCAGGCTTCATAGGTTCACTAGTGGTGTCTCTCCATAAAAAGATAGCATGCTAGGTGAACAAATTACAGATGGGCAATTGACAAATAAAGGTTGCACCGTAGTGCACATTCATGACATGATGACTATTGTGATATTTAGTGCGGGCATTACAACAATATACATAGACCGTAATCCAACTGCATCTATGACTAATAATCCACCCTCGGGTTATCATCCGACCCCCCTTAGGTATTAAGTTGCAATCAACAGATAATTGTATTAAACAATGTGTGTAAAGTAAGCAATGATTGTACACGCGGGCACTCACACCGCTGTTTCTCCCTAGTGGCAACAACACATCCTCCCCCGTCACGTTTCTATCACTCGAGCACAGGCGAAAAGGAGGCATGAACCCACTATCTAGCATAAATACTCCCTCTTGGAGTCACTAGCAACTACTTGGCCAGATCAACCACTAGCAACAGAAAGCATGCAAGATCACAAATAACATATGCAATAAAGACTATAGTCAACTTGGCGTAAGTTCAATATTCATCGGATCTCAGCAAACACAGCATATAGAATTACATAAGATCAATCTCGATCATGATAGGAAGCTCATGAGATCTAAACATGGAGGCATATGAGGAGAAGACAACCATCTAGCTACTGCTATGGACCCGTAGTCCAAGGATGAACTACTCACGCGTCACTCCGGAGGCAGGCATGGTGATGGAGAAGCCTCAAGTGATGATTTCCTCTCCGGTAGGGTGCCGGGAGACAGCTTCAGAACCCCCCTGATCTAGGGTTGACGATAAGGGAGGCTGCAGAACTTTTCAGGGATATTTGATCAGGTGCCTAGGGTTTTCCACCGGAGGGGAATATATAGGTGAAAGGGCAAAGGCGGTGGAGCCCTGGGGGCCCCATACCACCAGCTGGCGCAGCCAGGGGGAGGTCGCGCCACCCCATGGTGTGGCCCCCCTGGTGCCCATCTTCGAATCCTCTTCGGTCTTCTGGATGCTTCCGGGGAAAATAGGCACTTCGGGCTTTGTGGGGTCCAATTCCGAGAATATTTCCCGAACAACTTTTCTGAAATAAAAAACAGCAGAAAATAGGGAATTGTCACTTGGCATCTTGTTAATAGGTTAGTCCCGGAAGACGTGTAAAAATGCTATAAAGAAGGGAGAAAACATGTAGTAATTGTCATAATATTATCATGGAGCATAAGAAATTATAGATACGTTGGAGACGTATCAATACCTGACTTTCTACCTTTGTCATTCTCCCATCCTTCAGTGTTTTCTTGAATATGATCAAGAAGATCCCCTTTAGTTTCTTCCTTCACATGTGTGAATGATCCAAAACAAGAAGCATCCTATAAATCCTTGTCATTTAGAGAAATCCTTGCATAAAAATTATTGATAACAACATTACGTGGGAGCTCCTGAACGGGACATTTGAGCATTAATAACTTCATTCTCCCCCAAGTTTGGGCAATACTCTCTCCATCATGAGGCCAGAAATTATATATTTGATTCCGGTCTTTATGAATCTCACAAGGAGGATACAATTTAGAATAAAAGAGAGGAACAATTTCCTCCCATCCAATAGATTCACCATTCTTCAGTAATTTGAACCATTCAGCGGATCTTCCTTTCATCGATAAAGAGAATAATTTCCTTTTAACTTTATCCATAGTAATACCTGCACACATGAATAACTCGCACAATTCATGTATAAAGATCAAATGATCACCGGGATGGACAGTTCCATCTCCATAATAGTAGTTATCCATAACACGTCCAACAATTTTCATAGATATTTTTTAAGGATCTAATTCAGAAGATAACGAGTCACTTACTACCCTAGCAGTGATAGTAGTAGTACCTCTAAATAAAGAATCAAAAGTATTATCCATAATGAAATAAAACAATATACAGAAATAAAAACAGCACTCACAGTAAAAGTTTCTCTTACCAATTCTACTTACCAATAGCGCTTCACTCCACGGCAACGGTGCTAGAAAATAGTCTTGATGACCCACAAGTATAGGGGGTGTATCATAGTACTTTCGATAAATAAGAGTGTCGAACCCAATGAGGAGCAGAAGTTGTTGACAAGCAGGTTGGATAGAGGATTCACTTTAAACACTAGCAAACGGGTTTCTTGGTGGTTTTTGATATAGCAGATAAATAAAGTGCGAGTAAATAAAAGACAGTAAATAATATTGTAGCAAGTGTCCCAATCCTTTTGAGAGCAAAGGACACATGGGAATTTTGTCAAGTGCTTTCGCTTCATATAGTTGATTAATATTTATGCGTTCCTTAAGTGTTGTGTGGTTGAACCTATGCTAATGCACCGCCCAACTAGGACTAATACATACTTGTGATTATACCCCTCGCAAGCATCCGCAAATACAAGAAAGTAATTAAGATAAATCTAACCACAACCTTAAAACTCCGAGACCCAACACTCCGTCATGCATTGGTTTCCTAACGGGGGTTTAGGTTTCTGTCACTACGGCAACCCCACAATTAGTAGCCAAATACACAATGCATCCTCCTAGGCCCATAAAGGTGAAGTATCATGTAGTCGATGTTCACATGACACCACTAGAAGAATAGCACCACAACTTAAATACCGAACCGAGAGATATTACTTCAACATAACTTAACTACTAACATCATGACTTCTCCCATGTCCTAAAAAAAGTAAATAAACTACTCACGATACATCATATGGATCATAATCAGGGGTGATATGGATAATAACAATCTGGTCATAAAGTGTAAACACCGATAAATCTCACAAGCATCAACTACTAACAAGTAATCCACACCGGGAGAGAGATCTAATGAAGACAACGATAGAGACCCCCAATTGTTACAACGGGATGAAGGTGGACGGTGGCGGTGATGGTGCTGGTGATGAGGATGATGATGATGATCTCGATGAATCCCAAACTGACGACGGTGACGATGGCGACAATTTTCCCACTCCGAGGAGGAATTTCCCCGGCAGATTTCTCCGTGCCAGAGAGCTTTTCTCTCTCGGGTGTTTTCCGCCCCCGAGGCGGCGGCAGAATAATTTTTCGACGATCTTCTAGGGCTTAGGTTTCCCTCGGGGTCAAGTACGCGAAAGGGGCACCCAGTAGTGGGACAGGGGGCCAGACCACCCCCAGGCGCGGCCAGGGGGCACCGCCTGGTGGTGTGGGCCCTAGGTGGGCCCCCTCCGGGTGACCTTCTGGCTCATTTTATCCTCGAAACTTCTAAGACTCCTCCGGTACCCCCTCCCCTCTTCTTCTGATCTTCTGATATAGGGTATTCCATCAGATTTCTGGTTCCGGTGTTTCTTCTCCCATAATTATTAAACACGCAAAACAAGATGAAATAACATAAGTAATGTATCATAACATGAAATATATCGATAAATAATAGGAAATAACGATATAAAATAGTGATGCAAAATGGACGCATCAACCCACAATTATAGGGGGTGTATCGTAGTACTTTTGATAAATAAGAGTGTTGAACCCAACGAGGAGCAGAAGGTGTTGACAAGCAGGTTGGATAGATAATTCACTTTAAACACTAGCAAACAGGTTTTTTGTGATTTTTGATATAATAGATAAATAAAGTGCCAGTAAATAAAAGATAGTAATAATAATTACAGCGAGTGGCCCAATCCTTTTGAGAGCAAAGGACAAGCCGGTTATTTTACTTATGATTACCAAACGTTCTCGAGGACACATGGGAACTTCGTCAAGTGCTTTTGTTTCATAAAGTTGATTAATATTTATTGTTTTGATAGGTGTTGTGTGGGTACCTATGCTAATGCACCACCCAACTAGGACTAATACATAATTTTGATTACACCCCTTATAAGCATCCGCAAATACAAGAAGTAATTAAGATAAATCTAACCACAGCCTTAAACTCTAGGATCCTACACTCCCTTGTGCATCAGTTTCCTAACGAGGATTTAGGTTTCTGTCACTCCGGCAACCCCACAATTAGTAGACAAATCACAATGCATTCTCCTAGGACCATAAAGGTGAAGTGTCATGTAGTCGACGTTCACATGACACCACTACAAGAATAACACCACAACATAAATATCAAACCATATAGATATTACTTAAACATAATTCCACTACTAACATCTTGACTTCTCCCACGTCCTCAAGAACTAAACGAACTACTCACAAGACATCATATGGATCATGATCAGAGATGATATAATGATGAATAACAATCTGGTCATAAAGTGCAAACACCGATAAACTCAGAAGCATCAACTACTAACAAGTAATCCACACCGGGGGAGAGATCTAGTGGAAAACAACGATAAAGAACCCTAATTGTTACAACAAGATGAAGGTGGACGGTGAGGGTGCTGGTGCTGGTGGTGATGACGATGACGATGATGATCTTGATGATGCCCGGAGCGATGACGGTGATGATGGCGATGATTTCCCCTCTCCGAGGAGGAATTTCCCCGGCAGATTTCTCCCTGCCAGAGAGATTTTCTCTCTCTTTTGATTTTTCGCCCCGAGGAGGCGGCGGAATATTTCCTCGATGATTCTGTAGGTCCTAGGGTTCCCTAGGGGTAAAGTACCCAAAAGGAGGCAACCGCAGGTGGGCTAGGGTGGCCACACCACCCGCAGGCGCGGCCAAGGGGCGCGCCGCCTGGTGGTGTGGGCCCTGGTGGGCCCCTCTGGGTCTCCTCGTGATTGGCTTCCTCTTTTGGACTTATAAGACTCCTCTTATTCCCCTTCTTCTTCTGATCTTCTAAAATAGGGTATCCTGACGGTGCTTTTTCCATCAGATTTCTGGTCCCGGTGTTTATTCTCCAATAATTGTTAAACATGCAAAATAAGATGAAATAACATAAGTAATGCATCATAATATGAAATATATCAATGAATAACATAAAATAACAATGTAAAATAGTGATGCAAAATGGACGTATCAACTCCCCAAGCTTAGACCTCGTTTGTGCCCAAGCAAAACTGAACTCGGTAAACATGACCACAGGTTTATGGACTGAGGTGTCAATAAATAAATACGGACAAGAAGCATCACATCTATCAATACACAAATCATTGTAGATGGCAACTTCCTCTCATATAATTTATATTGAAACAAGTAAAGGGAATCACAATAGAGGTGCAGAAAGGAAATCATAATTGGTGAAGGCAACTTCCTCTCATAGATTGTACTTATCAGTAGATCAGAGTTTTATATTAGAGCTTATATTGCAGAGTTTAACATGATCAATCATAACAATTTCTTTGAAATCATTGATAACTTTCAAAGTGGTATTCATTCAGGTAAAAACATTTGTACTAAACAAGGAAGAATAAAGGACATGATTGAGTAAATCAACATATAGATGGATGGATCACCACAACTCAAATTCTTGCTTAAGACATAAAGGAGTAGGTTTACTGACTCAACATAAAGGTAAAAGATAGGCCCTTCGCAGAGGGAAGCAAGGATTAACTCATATGCTAGAGATTTTCATTTGATAAACAGAGAAAGCATAAATTGTTTGACACTCCTCCCAACCTTTCTTACACAAATCATGGCTAACCGAATCCTCGGGTGCCTGCCAGCAATCACATACCATGGCGGAGTGTCTAATTTTTAGGGGAAGGTGTTTATGTCTATGTCAACGAATGGCAAACAGAAAATGCAGTACATCACAAACCAACTAGACCTTACAAGAGCGACTCCCATTGAAGGACGCTAACTGAAATCAGAAGATCATCCCTCTTCTCTTTTGCGTTACACAATCATGCTTTGACTGATAAATCAGAGGCAAAAATAGTGAAGAGAATTTGTAACGATTAAGTTTGGGGCTGGGCACCCCGCTGCCAGCTCCTCTAGCGATTAGATAAGCGGATGAAGCCACTAGTCCAGGTGTGTAAGGTCCAATAACCAAGTGCGATAAAGATTCTCTATTCGCGTTCTCATGAGCTAAAACAGGAGCACAAAACAGGTATATTTTTTAAGGTTTAAAGGTAACACACACGCAAATTACTTGGAGTGACGGTTAAATAACACATATAGGTAGGTATGGTGGACACAAATGGCATGGTTTTGGGGCTCAAGGTTTGGATGCACGAGAAGCATTCACTCTCAGTACAGGTTTTTGGCTAGCAAGGCTGGGTAGCAAGCATAATAGTTAGGTAAAACAAACAAATATACATATGATAGAACCAATCATGCAACCTTCCTTGAAAGTACAAACAATATTAACTTGAGAATACTAAGCTTATGGGCCAACAAGAAAGAAAGATCACAGAATAATATATCTAAATGCAACTCCCTCTTTTCTACTTAAGCCTCAAAGTATTATTGCTATTGACCAATGCTAAGTTTGCCAAAACCAACTAGGTTAACTTGACGGTCCAGTATTGATACCAATACTAATAACAAGATCAACCATATAACAGAAATTGCAAGCTGAGATAAAGTGTGGAAAATGATGAAACTTCTCATTAATATTCCATAACGGCAACTCAAACCAAGGGATACAACGATAACCAACTAAAGAGAGATACTTCCACACTGCAAACCATCCTATATGATATTTTCTCTACTCATGATATGACTATACTAAAATGTAAAAAAGCTGAAAGATAAAGGTGTGATACCATGACACACCCCTAAGCTTGGAACAAGCCAAGGGGATGCCAATACCAATGACGAATTAATTCTTCGATGGTGGTGGTGAATCCTTCTCCATAAGCTTATCAAATGATTAGTTCAAATCTTCAATCGCGTAGGTGAGCATACGCATAATCTCCATATTGTGCCCAATACGGTTCGCGTGCTTATCATACGGTGAGTCTCAGCCATCAAGATTTCCCCCCCACACTTCCTCGGGTCGGGACCTTTCCTCACCTGCACGGTTAGAACGATCCATATCCTAGCAAGAAGGCAATTTTGCCTCGGGTACCCTCTTAGATTGATACTCATGGATTAAGGTATGGAAAGGGTTTTTGATGCCTGGAAGTGGTGTCCTTGAAGCTAGACAGTGACGTGGGGCCTTCCCTCTAGTGCTCATCCTTGCCGTTTGCTTGAAGGGTTTTGCTACCACTCTAATGCTTGAGACGGTGGCGCGTGGGGTGCACGAGCGAGTGTTCTTCTACATCTCCTTCAGTTGCACTGTCGATCTCCCCCTCCGGCTTCGGGTCTTTGAGATCATCTTCCATGGGATTCTTCCCCTTGTTGTTGTTGTTGGAGACCATGGTGCTTCTAAAACTGAAAAACAGATCCTGCCAGAAACAGGTTGAAAATAAAACACGACGAGAAAAAGATATAAGGACCTCGGGGGGGTCGGGGGATTATATAGCACAAATATACGTAACGAAAGGAAAGTGCAGGTCGAAAACGAGTCGGAGAGGGGCTTCGAGGCCTCCACACCATAGGGTGGCGCGACCAGGGATGGGTCCGCGCCCCCAGGTGGTGTGATGCCCTCGAGCACCTTCTCCTACACTTCTTTGGCTCAATATTTTTCATATTTTCCATAGATGAATGAATTATAAGTTGGAAAGCAATCCGCGAACTTTTTCTTAACAGAACTGTTACCTATTCGAAAACGGACTCTACAGATTCTGGAATTTTCTCCCTTATGAACTCTTCCGGGGTTACCACTTGAATAGTATCGACATCTTCGTCATAAGAATCTCCGGAAATACAATGTTTGAGTATTTGTCCATTCACCACTTGTGTAGAGTTATCTTTAAGGGAAGCGATTATAATTTCACCCGAACGATACACCTCTTCAATAACATAAGGTCCTTCCCATCTTGAGAGTAATTTCCCTGCAAAAAATTCTGAGACGAGACCTATACAATAGAACTTTCTCACCAACATGAAACTCTCTTTTAAAAATTATCCTATCATGCCATTGTTTAACTTTCTCTTTAAAGAGCCTAGCATTTTCATAAGCTTCACATATCCATTCATCCAAAGAACTCAAGTAAAGCATTCTTTTCTTACCAGCAAGTTTAAAATCTTTATTAAGTTCTTTCACTGCCCAATAAGCGTTGCGTTCTAATTCCAAAGGAAAGTGACAAGCTTTTCCATAAACCATTTTATAAGGATACATACCCATAGGATTTTTATAAGCTGTTCCATGAGCCCATAAAGCATCATCAACTTATCAGACCAAATTTTCCTAGATTTATTAACAGTCTTTTGCAAGATAGATTTAATTTCTCTATTTGATAATTCTACTTGCCCACTGGCTTGAGGATGATAAGCTGAAGGAATTCTATGATTAACATCATATTTAGCAAGGGTTTTTCTAAAACCACCATGAGTAAAGTGAGAACCTCCATCAGTCATAAGATATCTAGGCACACCAAACCTAGGGAAAATACATCTTTAAGCATTTTTATGAGGTTTCATCATCATCACTTTTTGTAGGTATAGCTTCTACCCATTTAGTAACATAATAAACAGCAACGAGAATATGAGTATAACCATTTGAAGGAGGAAACAGACCCATAAAGTCAAATCCCCAACACTGAAAAGGTTCAATAACAATGGAATAATTCATAAGCATTTCATTACGTCTAGAAATATTACCAACTCTTTGACATTCATCACAAGATAAAACAAATTTACGTGCATCTTTAAAGAGAGTGGGCCAATAGAAACCTGATTGCAGAACCTTTTGCTCGGTTCTATCTCCAGCGTGATGTCCTCCATAAGAACTACCATGGCATTTTCTCAGTATTTCTCGTTGTTCATATTCTGGAACACATCTTCGCATAATACCATCTACTCCTTCTTTATATAAATGTGGGTCATCCCAAAAATAATGCCTCAAATCATAAAAGAATTTTCTTCCTTGTTGAGTTGTAAATGTTGGAGGCAAATACTTGGAAACAATAAAGTTAGCATAATCTGCATACCATGGACTATCTCGTGAGCTTACGTTTATTGCAGCTAGTTGTTCATTTGGAAAACTATCATTAACATGAATAGGGTCATAAGCAATGTTTTCCAACCTACAGCAACTGGATTTTCAGCACCCTTTCTATCCACAATATGAAAATCAAACTCTTGTAAAAGTAGCACCCATCTAATAATCCTAGGCTTAGCATATTTATTTTCCATAAGGTATCTAATAGTAGCATGATCAGTATGAATGGTGACTTTTGAATCAACAATATAAGGTCTAAATTTTTCATAAGCAAAATCTACAGCTAAGAACTCTTTTTCAGTAATGGCATAATTATTTTGAGTAGCATCAAGAGTCTTATTAGCGTAATGAATAACATTCAATTTCTTATCTACTCGCTGTCCGAGAACATCACCTACAACAAAATCACTAGCATCACACATAATTTCAAAAGGAAAATTCCAATCAGGTGGTTAAATAATAGGATCAACAGTTAAAGCCTTCTTTAAAGTGTCAAAAGGTTCCTTACAATCATCATCAAAAACAAAAGGTACGTCTTTTTGAAGAAGATTGGTAAGAGGCTTTGATATTTTAGAGAAATCTTTAATTAACCTCTTATAGAAACAGGCATGACCAAGAACACTACGGATACCTTTAACATCCCTGTGACAGGGCATTTTCTCTATTTCTTCCACTTTAGCTCTGTCAACTTCAATACTTCTTTCAGAAATTTTATGTCCAATAAAAATCCCTTCATTAACCATGAACTGACATTTCTCCCAATTAAGAACAAGATTAGTTTCCTCACATCTCTGCAAAAACTTTATCAAGATTATGCAAGCATTTATCAAAAGAAGTTCCATAGACGTAGAAATCGTCCATGAATACCTCCATGATTTCTTCGCAAAAGCCATGAAAAATAGCAGACATGCATCTTTGAAATGTAGCAAGAGCATTACACAAACCAAAAAACATACATCTACAAGCATAAGTTCCATAGGGACAAGTAAAGGTTGTTCTGTCTTGATCTTTTTCCCTAACAATAATTTGGGAAAAACCAGAATAACCATCAAGAAAGCAAAAATGAGTTTTCTCAGACAACCTTTCTAGCATTTCATCAATAAAAGGTAAAGGATAATTATCCTTTTTAGTAACTTTTCTAAAATCAATGCACATTCTATAACCAACTACTACTCTTTGAGGAATATGCTCATTATTTTCATTAGGCACAATAGTCATTCCACCTTTCTTAGGGACATAATGAACATGGCTTACCCATCTACTATCAGCAATAGGATAAATAATACCAGCATCAAGGAGTTTTAATACCTGATTTCTTACCACTTCCTTCATCTTAGGAATTAAATAGCGTTGATGTTCAACTACTGGCTTTGCATCTGGTTCAATATTAATAACATGCTGACATATAGTGGGGGAAATCCCTTTCAAATCATCACGAGTATATCCAATAGCTCGACGGTGTTTCTTTAATATCCCTAATAACCTTTCCTCTTCTTCACCTGAATTTTAGAACTAATAATAACATGATATATTTACTTCTCATGAATATAAGCATATTTAAGATCATCAGGTAAAGGTTTTTAATCGAAAACAAGATCCTCCTTGGGTGGTAATGTGGTACTAAAATCTTCCACAGGTAAATTATGTCTCAGCATCACTAGTTGACGAATAATAATATCATCAATCTCATTTCTTTCTTTCATAAAGACCTCACTTTCATGGTCCTCCATGTATTGCTACAAAGCATTGTTAGGAGAAAGAGCAATAGAAGCAAGATGTTCAACTCTAGAATTTTCATTAGGCAATTCATTTTCATAAGGAGCTCTAGCAAATTTGGAGAAATTAAACTCATAAGATTTTACATCAAATTTAGTCAATATTTTCTCCTTCTTACAATCTATACCATCTCCATGAGTTTTCAAGAAAGGTCTACCAAAAATAATAGGACAAGTTTTACTAGCAGCTTTACCCAGTACTAGAAAATCAGTAGGATATTTAGTTTTACCACATAAAATTTCCACATCTCTAACAATACTAATCGGAAAGACAGTTTCTCTATTAGCAAGCTGAATAGCCACATCAATATCTTCAAGTTCACAAGAACCAATTTAATGCATGATTTCTTTATAAAGCTCGTAAGGAATAACATTAGAACTTGCACCAATATCACATAAACCATAATAGCAATGATCACCAATCCTAACAGAAAGAACTGGAACACTAGTTTTCTTAGGTCTATTAGGATGTGAAACAATATTAGAAGCACCCTCACAGAAAACAATCTGTCCATCTTCTACATTTTCAGAAACAAGATCTTTGACCATAGCTATCATAGGTTCTAGAGTTATTTGTTCATCAGGTTCAATAGGTTTGTTTATACTCTTGTTAACCACACTAGCTACAATAGAATATTCCTTTACCTTAGCAGGGAAAGGCATTTTCTCAATATAAGGTTTAGGCACAGCAGGATTAACATTATGTACTTCTATGTTTCTAGCAAGAACACAATTAACAATATCTTTATAAGGTACATGATACTTGTTCAACTCCTTTTTAGGAATATCAAGATAGGAAGCAAAGGCTTTAAGACAGTTTGCAAAAATTTGAGAATCAATACCACAAACAGCACTAACATTAAAGAAATCCTCGGTTCCCATAAAAGCTTTAATGCATTCATAATCATAATTTATACCTAACTTTCTACCTTTGTCATTCTCCCATCCTTCAGTATTTTCTTGAATACGGTCAAGAAGGTCCCATTTAGCATCTTCCTTCATACGTGTGAATTATCCAGAACAAGAAACATCCAATAAATCCTTATCATGAAGAAAAAGCCTCGCATACAAATTATTGATAACAATATTACTCGGGAGCTCATGAACGGGACATTTAAGCATTAATAACTTCATTCTCCCCCAAGTTTGGGCAATACTCTCTCCATTATGAGGCCAGAAATTATACATTTGATTCCGATATTTATGAATCTCACTAGGAGGATAGAATTTAGAATAAAAGAGAGGTACAATTTCCTCCCATCCAATAGATTGACCATTCTTAAGCATTTTGAACCATTCCGCAGCTTTGACCTTCAGCGAAAAAGAAAATAATTTCCTTTTAACTTGATCCGCTGTAATACCCGCACACCTGAATAACTCGCATAATTCATGTATAAAGAGTAAATGATCACCGGGATGGACAGTTCCTCTTCAAAATGGCAGTTATCCATAACACGTCAAACAATTTTCATAGGTATCTTATAAGGATCCAATTAAGAAGATAACGGGTCATCTATTACCCTTGTAGTAATAGTAGTGCCCTTAAACAGAGAACCATATGGACTATCCATAATGAAATAAAGCAGCAAATAGAAATAAAAGCAACACTCACTGTAAAAGTTTCTCTTACCAATTCCATTTACCAATAGTGTTTCACTCCCCGGCAACAGCGACAGAACATAGTCTTGATGACCCACAAGTATAGGGGGTGTATCGTAGTACTTTCAATAAATAATAGTGTCGAACCCAACTAGGAGCAAAAGGTGTTGACAAGCAGGTTGGATAGAGAATTCACTGTAAACACTAGCAAACGGTTTTTGGTGACTTTTGATATAGCAGATAAATAAAGTGCGAGTAAATAAAAGACAGTAATAATAATTGCAGTGAGTGGCCCAATCCTTCTGAGAAAAAAGGACAAGCCGGTTTGTTTTACTTATGATTACCAAATGTTCTCGAGGACACATGGGAACTTCGTCAAGTGCATTTGTTTCATACATTTGATTAATGTTTATTGTTCTGATAGGTGTTGTGTGGGTGAAACTATGCTAATGCACCGCCCAACTAGGACTATACATACTTGTCAATATACCCCTTATAAGCATCCGCAAATACAAGAAGTAATAAAGATAAATATAACCACAACCTTAAACTCTGGGATCCTACACTCGCTCGTGCATCGATTTCCTAACGGGGGTTTAGGTTTCTGTCACTCCGGCAACCCCACAATTAGTAGCCAAATACGCAATGCATCCTCCTAGGACCATAAAGGTGACCAAGGGGGGGACGCCGCCTACTGGTGTGGGCCCCTGGTGGCCCCCCCTCCGGGTCTCCTCGTGGGTGGCTTCCTCTTTTGTACTTCTAAGACTCCTCCAATGCCCCCTTCTTCTTTTGATCTTCTGAAATAGCGTATATTGATGGTGCTTTTTTCCATCAGATTTCTGCCCCCGGTGTTTATTCCCAATAATTGTTAAACATTCAAACTAAGATGAAATAACATAAATAATGCATCATAATATAAAATATATCGATGAATAACAGAAAATAACAATATAAAATAGTGATGCAAAATGGACGTATCAGCGGGCGCCATGACCTTGTACTGAGGACGCACAATAACCGATCAGTCTTCTTCTCGCGAACCATTTTGCTTCGACTGGTCCTAGGGTACAGTGGTGGTCCTAGGGTACAGCATAGGTACTATGTTCACTAGTGAAAGTACACAAATGTCAACTAGAGGGCGGGGGTGAATAGGTGACCTACAAATTTTAAGTCTTTTTCAATTTTAGTGGGGGCTTTGGGAAGTTAATAACTTGGTTACCTGGATGTGCAACTAAGTAGACACCCTATGTGACAAATAACGAGTAGCAACGGAAGTAAATGCAAGGCACAAGATAACCACAAGTGAAAACACGGAGACAAGGATAAGTTTCCCGTAGTTCCTTCTTAAAAGAAGTACGTCTACGTTGGAGAGGTGGGGATCCACCTAGGCGCTCCTCAATAGCACGGATGTGCACACCTTGTTCTCCTTGAGCTTCTCCGGTGAGGGAGATTCTCGTTTCCACTATGAGGTCGACTTGAAGGCGTTGACCAAACCTTTACAAGTGGTTGAGGCTACTCCACAAGTGAGATGGAGGCTCTCAACAATCTGAAGCTTCTTGCTACAAGGTGGAAGCTACAAGCACTAGGGTTTCCCTTGGATGACAAGGCAACCAAGAGATTACAAGATCCCAAGAGGTATGGTGTGGGAACACAATTTTTGGCTTGGTAGAAAGGTAGATCTAGTCCTCCTCCATGAGATCCTTGAAGGGCATCGAGTTTGGTTGGAGGAGGAGGGAGATCGGGGCGTTTTGAGCTCTTTAACAATGGAGGAGAGAGAGGAATGGACGAACTAGCTATCTAGAGGAAGAAGACAGCTATTTATAGGCTCCTCCAAATTCTGACCGTTGAAGTGCGCCAGGGCCGGAAGATTCCGGGGTTAGCACCGGAAATTTCCGGTGCAGCAAGGCCAGATATTTGAAATATCCGGGGGCGGAACTTTGAATATTCCGGGGCCGGAAAATTCCGCCCAATATTCCGCCCCCATCTTTGTGTGCGGGCAGCAGCACCACGCCGAAAAACTGCTAAGGACCAAGCCGGACATTTGAATAATCCGGGGGGGCGGATATTTGAATAATCCGGGGTCGGAAAATTCCGGCCAATAATCTGCCCCCATCTCTGCGCGCGGGCACGTGAGAAATCTCCAAAAACCGCTAAGGACCAGAGGGCCGGAAATTTTCCCTGGAATATTCCGGGCAAATATCCGACCCACCTTTTGTGCGTGGGCAGTAGGAGAAACACTTAGTCCTTTTGAAGTGGCCAGAGGGGTCGGAATATTCCGGTGCATGGGCCGGATATTTCGCCCCATATACACCGGAAATTCCGGGGTAAGCAGCTGAAAAATCCAGTAGCAGTAGAGATCATTTTCAGAACTCCTCTTTGAACTTTTTGGGAGTATTAACAATAATCATCTGAGAGGCCAGCTGCATACACTTAAACAACATTGTTAGAGAGAGGATACCCGCGTTGTTATCATCACCAAAATCATTAGAGGGATCATGAGCTTTCAATCTCCCCCTTTTTGGTGAGTGATGACAACACGGGTATTTGCATATGGATAAACTAACAATGCGAAGGAAAGTAAAACATCACAGATAGCATATATAGGAGACATGCCTCCTAATAATAATAGTTCACACAAACAAATCCACGAATAACGAGCACGATGAGACGAAGTTCGAAAAGACGCACAAAACGAAAAAAAAACGATAAAGAACGAAACCCACCCTAGCAAATCCCCGCGATCACTAGATCTTCTCCCCCTTTGGCATCAGGATACCAAAAAGAGAAAAGAGAGCACTATGTCCCATAGAGAAAACTCTAGGCCTGGGTATCTTCTTCTTCCTCCTTGCTACCAGACGCAATGTCCTCATCATCATCCACTCCCAGATCCCAGTCGATGTCGCGGTTGTTCTAGTTCTTGGATGGAATCCTGACAGGAGGAGGTGCTGGCACATTGGGTATGTTGAGGGCAGTCATGATGGTGCGCTGATTCTCCTGGATGTTGCGGCGCTCAACATAGGCAATGTAGTTCTCCTTGTGGATGCACATATTCATGCACATCACCTTCTCGATGGCACGAGCGAGCCATGAGCGCTTCTTGGTGCCAGGAGGAGGTGGACGCATGCGAGGATCACGGTGACCTTGACCCGTGGCACCAACATCATGAGCAGCCTGCTGAACGTGGGCGACCTTCTTGTACATCCTGACATCCGTGTGGTCATCACAGTCTAACTCCAGATCAGCGCGGAGTTCAGAGGGGTAGCGAGACTTGATGAGCTTCATGATGTATGGAGCATATGGGGGCACCTTGCGGTTGTAGAGAGCAAAGTGGATCTCGTTGAAGATGAAATCCATCACATCAATCTTGTGACGCTCCGTATCAGTCATGTCGCCCTCAGTGAAGGTCAGATAGGCATGGTACATGAGATTAACCAAGCCACCACGAATCTCATCATTATTGCCTGCGCTCGGGGCAATAGTCGCTCTGAACACGCGCAGTAGGATGTCATAGATGGGATAAAGACCCTTCGCAGAGCCCACAACACCAGTAGAACCATACAGCTCAACAAGCATGTTCTTCTCATACTCCATCCCGTGAATGTGCATGCGAGTACCCCGAGGAGTGTGAAGACCAACAAAGGGGTATCCAAGCTCAGCAGCAAAGTCATGGAAGTTGGCGGTAAGCAGGTGAGGGCCAGACATCCAGGACATCCCAATATCCTCAGACTCATCGAAGACCAGAGTGGAGAAGAACTGCTGGATGAAAGTGATGTTGTAGGAGCATTGGGTCTCCATGAGGTGATGCAGACCCAGAAGTTCAGCCAGCTGGACATAGTTGTTGAAGTATGCGGGATTGGCATCCATGTGTGCAAAGTTGATGAACTTCATGGGGGAAAACTGGCTTGCTTATCACAGTGTACACTTGCTTGAAGAGAGTCTCCTGCTCAACGTGCCAGAATCAGGAGTCAATAGTTGGGTCTTGAGGACACTCAGTGTACCAGGCCTTGGCCCGCCATGCCTTGAACTCAGAGATAGACATGGTGGCCAAGTTGAGAGTTGCCTTCCCCTGCTGCTTATTGGCCTTGCGAGCTGCCCTGGAAGCATCACGTTCACGCTCATATTCCTTCTCAGCATCCCTCTCACGACGGAGAGTCTCCGCCTCATCCACTAAAGTGCCTTCTTCATCTTCCCTCAAGTGGCGGTACCTCTTGCGTGAGCTAGTCACCTTGGGAGGCCTAGAGCTTGAACTATCTGCGAGAAAAGCAAGAGAGAACGCAAAGAAAACAAACAGAAAAAAATCAGAACGGTGGCTCACAACTTGTGGAATTGGGAGAACAGATCTCAGTTAGAGATTCAGGGCAGGCCGGATATTCCGGAGGGGCGGAAATTCCGGCCTCAGGTGAAATTCCCGGGGGGGGGGGCGGAAATTCCGGTCCCGGGACGGAAATTTCCGGCCCTCGAAATTTCGCACCAGATCTGAATCTAGGGCCTGCCACGAATCTAAAACAACGAGGAAGTGCAATGAGGGGAACTCTAGGGGATGTGTGATACTAGTATGTAGAAGTTCCTCCCAAAAACACAAGGAGTATGAAAGAACATGAGATCAAATCATCCGGTAACCCTAGATTGCAGAGAAAACGAAGCACATACCGGGATCCATGGTGGAGAAAGGGATGTGCGGTCTCTTGATCCGCAAAAGGAAACCGGAGGATGAGGAGGGGAGGCGAGAGGGCCTCCCGGACGTCTCGGAGGCGGCGGCTGCGGTTGGGGGCGGAGTGGAGGCGAGGGGAGGGGAGGGGAAACAGTCAGGAACTGCCCCTCCCGTCGCCTATTTATAGCCCCCAACCGTGTAGACCGGATTATTCCTGTATTAGGACCAGAATATTTCGGGGGCCGGAGATTTAGGCCAGAATATCCGCCCCAAATATCCGGTGTGCCTTCTGCGAGCGGGCACGCTGGATGTTTGGGGGAATTTTCTGGTCAATCTCGAGCCCGGGAAATTTCCAGGGCATAAGACACGGAATATTCCGGCCCCCCGGATATTTGCACCGGAAATTTCCGCCCCAAATTTCCGGGGTGCCTTCTGTGAGCGGGCACCTTGGAAATGGGTGAAAATTTCTGAGGCAAATGTCTGGAGGCCGGAAATTTCCAGGCCCTAGGCCGGAATTCCCGGGGTTCCCGTGCCTTCCGAGGTTTTTGTGGAAAAAGAATACAAGAAGTGAGCCTCCAAAACCAAACAAGAATCAAAGACGATGAACACACAAAACACGAGCAAAAACCAAAAAACAATACAAAGAGAAATGTTGGTGGTCGAAGCCACCGTGTTTGAGTGTATACCAAGGAGCCGCGAAGATGTATCTTGGGCCCAAAAGTATGACTCACGTTTAAGCACAATAAGTCACAAAATGACTAGATATGTGTGAAGTTTTGATTGTTTTGCGCACGATAGGTGGAGTGTTGGTTCATGAATTGAAATACGCTACCCCTATGTCCATGCCTACATCTATACTAGATAGCACATATAGTGAATGTAATTATGCAAGGGTTCAAGAGAAGTTAGACGCATCGATAACATTTAGTTCATTCCTCAAACCCCAAAAACTTGGTTCATCAAGGGTCTTCGTGAAGATGTCCGCGAGTTGATCCTTGGTCGGCACATAGGAAATATCAATATCACCCTTCTCAACATGATCCCGAATGAAATGATGTCGTATCTCAATGTGCTTCATCTTGGAGTGAAGAACGGGATTGTAGGCGATCTTGATGGCACTCTCATTGTCGCATAAGAGGGGGACTTTGTCAAAGTCAATGCCATAATCTCGCAATGTTTGTCGCATCCATAGTAATTGAGCACAACAACTCGCCGTGGAGATGTATTCGGCCTCGGTGGTAGAGAGGGCAATGCAATTTTGCTTCTTGGAAGACCAACATACCAATGAGCGACCAAGAAATTGACAACCTACAGATGTAGATTTCCTATCCGTCTTCTCGCCCGCATAATCCGCATCCGAATACCCAATGAGCTGAAAGCTTGAACCCTTGGGATACCAAAGACCGAAGTTTGGGGGCATGAACTAAATATCGAAAGATGCGCTTAACCGCTTCAAAATGACTTTGTCTCGGAGAGGCTTGAAACCTTGCACATTTACCTACGCTATACATGATATCGGGTCTAGATGCACATAGGTAGAGCAAAGAGCCAATCATGGAGCGGTATATCTTTTGATCTACCTCTTTACCATTCGGGTCGGGTTTCAAGTCAATAGTCGTGGACATAGGAGTCTTCATAGGTTTGGCATCATGCATGTCGAACCGCTTGAGCATGTCTTGAGTATACTTGGCTTGCTTGATGAATGTGCCTTCGGGATGTTGCTTGATCTCAAAGCCAAGGAAATACTCTAACTCTCCCATCATAGACATCTCGAATTTATCCGTCATAAGCTTGCAAAACTCATCATTGAATGCAATGTTAGTAGAACCCAAGATGATTTCATCCACATAGAGTTGGCATATGAACAAGTCACCTCCAAACTTTTTGGTGAAAAGTGTGGGATCGATTAAACCAACATTGAACCCACGATCCACTAAAAACTCTTTAAGGTGCTCGTACCACGCACGTGGAGCTTGTTTAAGTCCATAGAGTGCCTTATCGAGTTTGTAGACATAATCGGGGTGGTTGGGATCCTCGAAACCCGGAGGTTGCTTGACATAGACCAACTCGTGGATGGGACCATTCAAGAATGAAATTTTAACATCCATTTGTTGTAGTTTAAAGTTGTGATGAGAAGCATATGCAAGCAACATACGAATAGATTCAAGACGAGCTACGGGAGCGAATGTTTCACCGAAATCGACGCCTTCGACTTGAAAGAAACCTTGAGCTACCAATCTAGCCTTGTTGCGAATGATGATGCCGTCCTTGCCTTGCTTGTTCTTGAAGATCCACTTGGTGCCGATGATGTTCTTGCAATCTTTGGGTCTTGGCACCAACTTCCACACCTTGTTGCGCTCGAAGTTGTTGAGTTCATCGTGCATAGCTTCAAGCCAATCTTGATCTTCAAGAGCTTCATAGACCTTCTTGGGCTCAATATGAGAGACGAAAGCATGAGCCCTGCTAAAATCCGCCAATTTCCTTCTTGTGACGACCCTTCCACGAACTTGTCCAAGAATCATGTCCTCCGTGTGACCGGCACGAGCAAGATTATCTAGCCTTCTCTTTGCCCTACGAGCTAGCATCTCCTCCAAAGTTTCCTTGGATATCACTTGATCATCACCTTCATCATCGGAGTCTTGTCCACCTTGATTTTGTTCATCAATGGGAGGTGGATCCCTTATGTGTCGAGTTGTATCATCACCATGAGTATCTTGTTCTTGTCCTTCATTTTGAGCTTGGCCTTCATCATGAGCTTGGCCTTGAGTGTTAGCTTGGCATTGATTGATCGAATGATATTGATCGTTAGCTTGGCCTTGATTTGAAGCATGAGGGCTTGGTGCATCTTGTTGGGTAGCTCGAGTATCAATGGGTGTAGCCAATGGCTCCACTTGAGTGGAGCATAGTCCTTATCCCTCCGTCATCCGGTAACCCTCAATGGGGATTATTTCACCAACCCCCATTCTTCTTATGACGATGAGAGGAATTGCATCTCCTACAACACCATGATCTATACGCCCCCCTTGGGACCCATTATCCTCATCAAGCACCACGTCTATAGCTTCTTCAACTTGTCCGGTGGACTTGTTGTAGACTCTATAGGCATGAGCGTTTGTGGCATAACCAACAATGATACCCTCATAGGATTTAGTCTCGAATTTCTACAAGCGTTTACCTCTCTTACGGATGAAGCACTTGCACCCAAAGACCTTGAAGTATGAAACATCCGGCTTCTTGCCCGTGAAAATCTCATAAGGGGTCTTTTTCAAGATCTTGCGGAGATACAATCGGTTGCTAGCGTGACAAGCGGTGGACACGACCTCGGCCCAAAAGTTATAAGGAGAAGAGAACTCCGCAATCATGGTTCAAGCCACATCCATTAGTGTTCGATTCTTTCTCTCCGCCACACCATTTTGTTGAGGGGTGTAGGGAGTGGAATATTGATGAGCAATTCCTAAGAAATCCCTCCACGGTGTAGTTCTTGAACTCGGAGCCATTGTCACTTCGGATAGCCATGATGCTTGTATTATGTTGGCGCTCCACCAAAGTGATGAACTTGATGACCCGCTTTTGAGTCTCACTCTTTCTCCTGAAGAAGTACACCCAACAATATCGTGAGTAGTCATCCACAATCACCAAGCAATACTTCTTGCCTCCAAGACTATCATATGATAGGGGACCAAATAGGTTCAAGTGAATGAGCTCGAGGATTCTTGAGGTGGTGATGTTTGTCTTGGTGGGGTGAGCTTCTCCATGTTGCTTTCCAAGAACGCAAGAGCTACACACACGATCTTCGGCAAACTTAGCATTCGTTAGTCCTAGAACGTGATTGCCACTTTGTAGGTCATGCAACGTCCTCATATTGGTATGGGCTAACCGGCAATGCCATAGTCAACCCACATCAACTTTAGCCATTAGGCATGTCGCGGCACACGTGTCTCCTTTAGAGAAGTCCACTACATACATGTCGTTCTCGACATTCCCAACAAATGCTACTTTAAGAGTCGTCTCCCGAGTGACAATCAGATTCTCCTTATTAAAGAACGAGGTAAAACCGCTTTTAGCAAGTTGAAGAACCGAGATGAGATTATAGCCAAGGGACTCGACAAGGAGAACATTCTCAATTGACAAGTCATTTGAGATTGCCACCTTGCCTCGTCCCAATACCTTTAGTTTGGAGTTATCACCAATAGTAACGCAATTGAGATGAGGTAATGGAGGATAAAGACCACTCATTGAGTCATTGCTTCCGGTCATATGTTGGGATGCACCACTATTCACCTTCCATTTGCTCGAACCGGAAGCACTCCCCTACAATAGATTAGTGTCTTGATTTAGGTACCCATCGTTGAATGAGTCCTCTTTTGTTAGCTACAAGGGTCTTTGGAACCCAAATACTCCAATGATAATCATCACCATAAGAAGTACCATCATATTTAGCATATACATGACCATCTCTAGATTTCATAGAACATAAGATGGGTTGTATTTCCCGGCAAAGTCATTATGAGTGGTGCTCCCCCTAGAGGTCTCACCACTCACAATGGTGTTGGTCTTTCTTCTTGTTCTTCTTCTTGTACTTCTTCTTTGACTTGGCTACATAGCCAAGTCCCTCCTTTCCATTGTTGACTCGTTGAGGAGCAACCTCATGGAGATTCTTCTCACTTCCTACAAGATTAGTCGCACTACAAGAATTGCTAGGCAAGACATTCAAGCTAGTAGATGAGGATGACATAACTTGCTTGTTTGATTGTTGAGCTAGAAGATTGTCACGAGATTTGGTTAACTTGCCATGAATTTCTTTAAGAGACATGAACTCCTTTTCTAGTTTCTCATGACGAGTACCAAGTTCCTCGTGTGCAATTCCTAGCTTCAACTCTTCATGTTCAAGTGTTGTAACACCTGTGGTGTTACCGGTTTGGTTGTTTGCATCATATGCATCACATTGCCTTGCACCATGTTTGCATCATAACTGAATTTTTCAAAACAATTTAAACTTGTAACCTTGCTCAAAAATGTCCAATTTCAAAATTGCAAACTAAACCACTCATTTGTTTTCAATAGTTTGGAAATTGTTTCAAACAAATTGCCTGCTAAATAAATTTGTCCCTGTTGTTAACAAACCCTAATGACTAACTCAAAAATTTCAAACCAAATCTTTCTTTAACTTGTTGGGTTTAATCAAACAGCTAATTTCACTCAATTAGTTAAACCACCTTCCCTTTTCAAATCAATGCCTCAAACATAACCCCTTTTGAAATTAAAAAAAAAAAAAACTTTAGCAATCAATCAACTGCTTTTTATAAACTTGACCTTAGGGTCCACCCTATGAAAATAATTGTTTCCATAATGTTTAAGGAATATTCCAATTCCTCCAAAATTTGGATTCAAATACCAACCTTATTTTAAAACTCAAATTTTTGAAATCAAAACTTGGATTATGGTTCCTAAATTCCTAACTAGCCTAAACTAAATTTTCTAATATTTTTACTAACCTAAAATAGCTCCTTTTTCTTCCTTTTGATTTCAGCAAAAAAAAAAAAATAAAGCAGAACAAAAAAATAAAAGAAACGCAGCGCACCTAACCTATCTACCGCGCGGCCCAGCCCACCTAGACCACTAACGCGCGCGCAGCCCAGCCCACCACCGCGCGTACCGCTTCGCATCTTCTAATCTCCTTCGTGCTCGTGTACGGCACAGCATCCAGGGGTGCCACGGCGACCGCTGTCGCGTGTCGACGGCCACCATCGCTGCTAGCCCCCTATAAGAGCCCCACGGAAAACCTAGGGTGCAAGCCCTAATCCCTAGGACCCTGTCCCATCGCCAGCGCCGCCGGATTTCTCGATCCCCGCCATCCTCCCACCTCTCTGAAACCCTCGCCGGAGAAACCACCGAAACCACCACCTGAATCTCCGTCCGCCGCCGTTAAGCCACCGCGCCACCTACCTATCTATCTACGGGAACCAGACCGCCGCTGTTCCCTCTCTCTTTCGGACACACCAGGTCCCCCGGAGCCCCACGATTTCCACGCCGCCGAGCTATCCTCTGTCGCCGGCCACCGTGACCGTCTTCTCTGAAGCCGAGCTCGCCTCCGTCGCGGGAGGTCACCGTCGACCACGCCGAGCGCGGGGATCGACGCGCCACGTCGTCCTCGACCTCCTGGAAGTCACCGCGGTCCCGGAGACGCCCGGTAGCAGCGCCGCCGTCCACGACCCCGCGCTGACGTCGTCGAGGTCGTCACCGGCCCTCTGCAACGTCTCCATCCGCCGGTGAGTCTCCACCGTGCTCCTCCTCCCTCCCTCTCTGTCGTGTTCGCAAGCCCGCAAGCATCCAGTGCAGAAGCGAGCACAACCTCCACGCGTTTAGTTCCGTTGATCGCCGGCGAGCTTTCGGTGTTGCTGTCAGCCGTGGAAACTTTCCGTCGTCAGTTAAAATTCGGTAACAGTTGGCGTTGAACCTTAACCAGCCTGCATCTGTATCCCTGTCGAGCAATGTTCAGTTAGCGTAGTGGTGCAGCACCTGTTGCACGCAGCGAGTGGTTGCGGGTTCGAGCCCCGCAATCGACCAACTTTTTTGGGAATTTCTTCCCCGCACCAGGCCCACCTGTCATCCCCTCTGGTGGCCACGCGTACAGCTGCTTGGTCCACGTAGGCCACGGTCCCACTGGACAGAGGCTGGGGTTAGACCCCGTAGCTGTAACAAAACAATTAAAACTTTTCTGTTTTGTTTTCTAACTCTTTAAATTGGCAGAATAAAACATTAACTTTAAAAAATCAATAACTTTTAAACCATAAGTCTAATAACTAAAACTTGTATATGCTTTCTGTACCAAATTTCATAACCTTTCCAAATATTAGATTTGTGTACTGTTTTGAAAACTCCAAATGCATTTAAAATTCAAACTTAACTAATTCAAATGTTAAATTGTAAATTCCACAACTAATTATTTACTAATCCAATAAATGCAAATAAAATATGTTTTCAGTACCATTTTAAATAACCTAATCAAATATAATTTTTGTTTTCTGTTTTGAATAATTAAAATTGCCTAAACAATTTAAAACTTGTTTAATTCAATTAAAAACTTGTTTAATATTGTTTAATTCATAATTAATTAATCCAAAGTCCAATTTCAAAATGTGAAACATGTAATCCAACTAAAATTTGATAACCTTTTCAAATATCAACTTTGTTATTTGTTTTGCACACTTTAACTTGTTGATAACAACCACTACTTGTTTAACACCATTAAGTAACCATAATTTCCAAACTTGAGAAATGTTTCTAAAACTTGTTAACCATCCTTCTAATTGCATCTAAATTGTTATCTTCTTGTTCTTCATCATGCATGCATCATTCTAACTCCCTTACACATGATGCTTAGTGTTAGAACAATTAATTCAACTATAAGGCATGGGTTTGCCATATGCAATCTTTGCATATGGAATCCATTTAAACTTGTGTTTCATATCCACTAGTTTACTTTGGTGCATCTATTAAACATGTCATGCATCCATATCTTGATCATGCTGGATCTTTTGCCGTAGTAGTAATTGTTGTATCCGGTGTTTCTTTTAGTTCGTTGCTTCTTCCCGGATAGGACGTTGAGATGATGTGAGCAACGACAAGTTCTGCTACCTTGCGGGAACTCAGGCAAGTATACTCACTTGCATGCCATATGGCTGCCTTTCATCACTTGTTACCGATTCTTTCCGTTGATTCTTTTCTGCTAGCCTTAGTGGTAGTTGTTTCTGTTACGAACCCATCACATGAATCCCTTAACCTTGATATTGCCTCACCTCCATGCCTACAGCCTTTGATTGAGCCTGTTCTATCTAGCATGCTTAAGGTTGCTTTTGCTCGAGCCTGTTGTCGGTTACTTCTTTTACTATCGTACTATTATTGTTGTTACCGTTCCGGGGGCGTCACAAATGGTATCAGAGCCTTGGTTCCGATTCCCGATATTGTTTCGATACGAATGGTTATCGAAGCAACGGGTCCGCAAAGCCTGTAGGTTAACCTCGCTAACGGTCGCTGTTTCTAGAGTGTCAAAAACTATTTCCGCTAAACTATTTTGGGAAAACCTCTCAATAGGATTCTTGTTTTCTCCTTACCCCTATTCTATTTCCCCTCCCATCTTATTTGTTTTGGAGTCTTACCCTTGTCTATCTTTCAAAGTTTTAGGATCCTACGTGGGTGGACGTTTTCTGAGCCTTTAACCTAATAGGTTCGATCATCAGAAGATTCCTGGTGGAAGAATATCGTCATCACTCCCAGCAAGAATCCCTTGTTAGTGGTGTCGAGAAGCCCTTGTTAGTGGTGTCGAGGAGATCAACTGGAAGCACGAAGAATCGATAGTCGAACCTCTTTCCCCTCCCGGGTTAGCAGGTGGATTGCGAGGGCGCAATCCCTTGTTAGTGGTGTCGTCTGTAACACCTGTGGTGTTACCTGTTTGGTTGTTTGCATCATATGCATCACATTGCCTTGCACCATGTTTGCATCATAACTGAATTTTTCAAAACAATTTAAACTTGTAACCTTGCTCAAAAATGTCCAATTTCAAAATTGCAAACTAAACCACTCATTTGTTTTCAATAGTTTGGAAATTGTTTCAAACAAATTGCCTGCTAAATAAATTTGTCCCTGTTGTTAACAAACCCTAATGACTAACTCAAAAATTTCAAACCAAATCTTTCTTTAACTTGTTGGGTTTAATCAAACAGCTAATTTCACTCAATTAGTTAAACCACCTTCCCTTTTCAAATCAATGCCTCAAACATAACCCCTTTTGAAATTAAAAAAAAAAAAAACTTTAGCAATCAATCAACTGCTTTTTATAAACTTGACCTTAGGGTCCACCCTATGAAAATAATTGTTTCCATAATGTTTAAGGAATATTCCAATTCCTCCAAAATTTGGATTCAAATACCAACCTTATTTTAAAACTCAAATTTTTGAAAACAAAACTTGGATTATGGTTCCTAAATTCCTAACTAGCCTAAACTAAATTTTCTAATATTTTTACTAACCTAAAATAGCTCCTTTTTCTTCCTTTTGATTTCAGCAAAAAAATAAAATAAAGCAGAACAAAAAAATAAAAGAAACGCAGCGCACCTAACCTATCTACCGCGCGGCCCAGCCCACCTAGACCACTAACGCGCGCGCAGCCCAGCCCACCACCGCGCGTACCGCTTCGCAGCTTCTAATCTCCTTCGTGCTCGTGTACGGCACAACATCCAGGGGTGCCACGGCGACCGCTGTCGCGTGTCGACGGCCACCATCGCTGCTAGCCCCCTATAAGAGCCCCACGGAAAACCTAGGGTGCAAGCCCTAATCCCTAGGACCCTGTCCCATCGCCAGCGCCGCCGGATTTCTCGATCCCCGCCATCCTCCCACCTCTCTGAAACCCTCGCCGGAGAAACCACCGAAACCACCACCTGAATCTCCGTCCGCCGCCGTTAAGCCACCGCGCCACCTACCTATCTATCTACGGGAACCAGACCGCCGCTGTTCCCTCTCTCTTTCGGACACACCAGGTCCCCCGGAGCCCCACGATTTCCACGCCGCCGAGCTATCCTCTGTCGCCGGCCACCGTGACCGTCTTCTCTGAAGCCGAGCTCGCCTCCGTCGCGGGAGGTCACCGTCGACCACGCCGAGCGCGGGGATCGACGCGCCACGTCGTCCTCGACCTCCTGGAAGTCACCGCGGTCCCGGAGACGCCCGGTAGCAGCGCCGCCGTCCACGACCCCGCGCTGACGTCGTCGAGGTCGTCACCGGCCCTCTGCAACGTCTCCATCCGCCGGTGAGTCTCCACCGTGCTCCTCCTCCCTCCCTCTCTGTCGTGTTCGCAAGCCCGCAAGCATCCAGTGCAGAAGCGAGCACAACCTCCACGCGTTTAGTTCCGTTGATCGCCGGCGAGCTTTCGGTGTTGCTGTCAGCCGTGGAAACTTTCCGTCGTCAGTTAAAATTCGGTAACAGTTGGCGTTGAACCTTAACCAGCCTGCATCTGTATCCCTGTCGAGCAATGTTCAGTTAGCGTAGTGGTGCAGCACCTGTTGCACGCAGCGAGTGGTTGCGGGTTCGAGCCCCGCAATCGACCAACTTTTTTGGGAATTTCTTCCCCGCACCAGGCCCACCTGTCATCCCCTCTGGTGGCCACGCGTACAGCTGCTTGGTCCACGTAGGCCACGGTCCCACTGGACAGAGGCTGGGGTTAGACCCCGTAGCTGTAACAAAACAATTAAAACTTTTCTGTTTTGTTTTCTAACTCTTTAAATTGGCAGAATAAAACATTAACTTTAAAAAATCAATAACTTTTAAACCATAAGTCTAATAACTAAAACTTGTATATGCTTTCTGTACCAAATTTCATAACCTTTCCAAATATTAGATTTGTGTACTGTTTTGAAAACTCCAAATGCATTTAAAATTCAAACTTAACTAATTCAAATGTTAAATTGTAAATTCCACAACTAATTATTTACTAATCCAATAAATGCAAATAAAATATGTTTTCAGTACCATTTTAAATAACCTAATCAAATATAATTTTTGTTTTCTGTTTTGAATAATTAAAATTGCCTAAACAATTTAAAACTTGTTTAATTCAATTAAAAACTTGTTTAATATTGTTTAATTCATAATTAATTAATCCAAAGTCCAATTTCAAAATGTGAAACATGTAATCCAACTAAAATTTGATAACCTTTTCAAATATCAACTTTGTTATTTGTTTTGCACACTTTAACTTGTTGATAACAACCACTACTTGTTTAACACCATTAAGTAACCATAATTTCCAAACTTGAGAAATGTTTCTAAAACTTGTTAACCATCCTTCTAATTGCATCTAAATTGTTATCTTCTTGTTCTTCATCATGCATGCATCATTCTAACTCCCTTACACATGATGCTTAGTGTTAGAACAATTAATTCAACTATAAGGCATGGGTTTGCCATATGCAATCTTTGCATATGGAATCCATTTAAACTTGTGTTTCATATCCACTAGTTTACTTTGGTGCATCTATTAAACATGTCATGCATCCATATCTTGATCATGCTGGATCTTTTGCCGTAGTAGTAATTGTTGTATCCGGTGTTTCTTTTAGTTCGTTGCTTCTTCCCGGATAGGACGTTGAGATGATGTGAGCAACGACAAGTTCTGCTACCTTGCGGGAACTCAGGCAAGTATACTCACTTGCATGCCATATGGCTGCCTTTCATCACTTGTTACCGATTCTTTCCGTTGATTCTTTTCTGCTAGCCTTAGTGGTAGTTGTTTCTGTTACGAACCTATCACATGAATCCCTTAACCTTGATATTGCCTCACCTCCATGCCTACAGCCTTTGATTGAGCCTGTTCTATCTAGCATGCTTAAGGTTGCTTTTGCTCGAGCCTGTTGTCGGTTACTTCTTTTACTATCGTACTATTATTGTTGTTACCGTTCCGGGGGCTCGAATGTTAATCAATCAATCCTGTTAATGTTAATGGTAATAATAAATTTGATGATAAGGCACCGGCAGGAGGCCCTTTGTGGTTTTGAGGCCTGCTAGTGTCGACCCTAATAGGAAAAGGGTCTTGTCTACTGATCCATGATGAGCGCACTACCCGCATTTGGGGAGTATGGGCTCCCCCTCAGTTTGACCCGATTCGCATCTCGTCCAAATCGCCTCATTTAGTTCGGGTTTTCCATTTGCTGCATGCATGATTTTGCGAGCCCTTGGATCCCGGGTGGAACTTTCGTAGTCGGCATATAGGGGGACACGGTCTTAGAGTGCTATGATGGTCCATTTTCTTCTGGGCTTGATTAGCCGTGCGCCCAAGGTGCTTTGGGCTTGATGCGAAGAAGGGTTGGGTTGTGTTGAGTGCCCCGCTTGGTGGGAGGCATTCCATCTGGCGGGATATTCATGAGTGTGGTTACTATGGTGCACCCCTGCAGGGTAAATCTTCTCGAGAAGCCGTGTTTTCCGCGGTTATGGATTACTTGGTGAAAGTACTGGCTAACAAGTACTCAGGACAACTTCAACATAATGATCAATCATGTTTCACCCAATGGTTAATAATTTGACTAGTAATAGGTTATTCTCACAATAACTTGACCCATCTTTAATACCACGGTGTGAGTTATCCTCGGATTGCTTCTTCGGATAAGGGGCGAGATCCAGGATGGGTTTGTTTGGATTTACTTTCAGTTGGTTACTATCACTCGATCTTATCTCCTTTCTGATAGTCGGAAGTAATAGAATCTCTGTAGTTGGTTAGTGCAGCCTGTTGTCGCTTATTTGCAATAATCCTTTCCTTTCTGTTGATCCTAAAGTATTTGTATCTTGTGATGATTGGCTACGCCGGTATTCTTGTGAGTATGGGCTTTATTCCCCTTGCCAGTACTTAACCGTACTGACCCACGAATCTCTTTCGTGGCTGCAAATTCCAACTTGCAGTCAACAGGTTTGAAGTCTGACGACGTTAGCTTGGGAATCCCTCCGGCTTGGCCTGGGCAGGGATTGGACGCCTTCGGTTATCTTCAGGACTCTTAGTCCAATTTGGATCTTGTCCGTAGACGGACGATATGTTGTTTCTTCCGCTGTTATTTGGATCTTTGTATTGTATCAGTTGTAACCCCGGCTCGTGTGAGTCATCTTGTATCTATCTGTTTCTGTTGTAATTGTGGATTATTCGTGAACTGTTGTAATGTTATCATAAATGACAACCTGGAATCGGTTATTATGCGGATTTGGCGGGAATGCTGAAATCTGCATAGTGCCCGATCTCGGGGCGTCACAAGTGTTTTAATGATATCAAGAGATTGTGCATTATCCTTCCTAAGCTTAGAGACACTCATGGCAAAGTTTTCTTCAATACTAGATAATTTCTCCTCAAGAGAGGCACGAATGGAACGCTCATTCTCAAGAGCTTTTTCAAGCTCTTGTTCATTGCAAGTGTGACCTCCATGGCTTTCCAAAGTCATGATAATCTCCTCCTTTTCATCTACAAGAGAGTTAGGCTCATCAAGTTGCCTCAAGAGGGCATTCTCTTTTTCCTTAGTCTCACCTTTAAGGCTAGCTAGCCAAATTCCTAACTCGTTAGCCTCACCACCCTCCTCACAAACATTCTCAACACAATCCAATAAGGAAGGAGGGTTAGTGATAATGGTCTTGGAGTTAGGAGAGCATACTGAAGTGGCTTTTGCCATAAGACATTTAGGTCGGGTAGCCACAATCTCATTGGGGGATTCAAATAGAGAGATCGAAGGAGATGACGCGGTAGCTATGGCGACGTGAGCAACTCTTACCACTTCATCTTCTCCTTCATCTCCGGAGATATAGGTCTCTAGGACCGCCCCTTCTTGAACATAAAGGGCCCTTGGCACTCGTCTAGCGAAGTTTTTATTTTGTGGAGCCTTGGCCTTGTTTTTGCGAACAAGCTTGCCTTCATTTTCTTCTCTTGGCTCAAAAGGGCACTCCTTCACGAAATGGTTTGCGCTACCACAGTTGTAGCATGTCCTTGGTCGCTCCCCCTTCTTCTTGTAGTTCTTGTTTCGTGGAGGTCTTGGAGAGCTGGCCTTGTGAGCTTCCCATCTCTTCCAATATCCATGCATAGCAAGAGCAATGCATTTGTGAGCTCCGATGTAAGTGTCCTCATAGTCTTCCTCATCATCATCATCTTCTTCACTTTCATCGACTCGAGCCATTACCTTTGACTTCAAAGCGAGGTTGGGTGACCTTCCCATTCCTCTAGAGCGAGCTAGAGCATCATCCGCACTCTTGTGTGATAGAGAGATGGCGATGAACTCACTAAGCACACCAATAGAATTGAGACTATTGTAGTCCGCTCTTGTCCGGATGCTAGTGGAGAGATTCTTCTCAAATTTCCTCTTGACAAAGGGTGTAATGGATTTGACAAATTTCCTCTTGATCCACTCATCGGAGATCTCTTCCTTTCCAAAGTCTCTCAATTGATTGGCGAGAGTGACAACTCTTCTATATAGCTCTTCGGGAGTCTCATCCTCATGCATGACGAAGTTCTCGGAGTTTTCAATGGCCACGTCGTACTTGGAAGATTGGATGCTAGCATTTCCTTGAAACAAGGTGTCAAGTTTGTCCCAAGCTTCCTTGGCGGTCTTGCAACTACGAATGTGAGTGAAATACTCCCTTGGGAGAGCCTTCTCGATGATGACAAGTGCAGTCTTGTTGAGTTGAGATTCCACATCCTCCCTCAGAGTCAAGTTGCTTGGGTCACGAGGATGAAATCCATGAGTCACGCTCCTCCACAATGCGGCACACGATCCGGAAATATGGGACTCCATTTCAAACTTCCAAGAGGAGAATTCATTAGTGTTAAGCATGGGAGGAATTCCAACATTAAGAATGTGTGGCATGGAAACAATTAGGTGGATGGAGTCATAATTTTGTGGTGGTGGAACTTTTGAATTGGACCCCGAACCATTAGCCGTTTGAGACTTGGAGCCACCGACACTCTCCTTTGCTTTGGCTTTAGCCTTTTGTGCGACTTTAGCCTTAGCTTTGGCAATGTTCTCTTCGAGTTCGGAATCGTCCGGAATCGTTTCTTCATCCGAACTATCCTCATTGGAGTTGTGGGGAGAGTGCGAGGACCCCTTAGGTTTACCCATCATGATCTCCATCATCTTGTTGATGGAGGAAACCTCCGAACCTACACTAGAGCTAACCTTGGACAATTGGGTTTGGATGGTACAAACCGTTGCCTCTAGGTTAGCTATAGTGTCGGCCATTTTGGAGAGCTCCTCCTTAGAAGATTCGGGATCATCTCCGTTGACCATGATACTCTTAGGCGGTTAAGCCCGATAAAAGAGCCGAGGCTCTGATACCAATTGAAAGTACACAAAGGTCAACTAGAGGGGGGGGGGTGAATAGGTGACATACAAATTTTAAGTCTTTTTCAATTTTAATGGGGGCTTTGGGGAGTTAATAACTTGGTTACCTAGATGTGCAACTAAGTATACACCCTATGTGACAAATAACGAGTAGCAACGAAAGTAAATGCAAGGCACAAGATAACCACAAGTGAAAACACAGAGACAGGGATATGTTTCCCGTAGTTCCTTCTTAAAAGAAGTACGTCTACGTTGGAGAGGTGGGGAGCCACCTAGGCGCTCCCTAATAGCACGGATGTGCACACCTTGTTCTCCTTGAGCTTCTCCGGTGAGGGAGATTCTCGTTTCCACTATGAGGTCGACTTAAAGACGTTGACCAAACCTTTACAAGTGTTTGAGGCTACTCCACAAGTGAGATGGAGGCTCTCAACAATCCGAAAATTCTTGCTACAAGGTGGAAGCTACAAGCACTAGGGTTTCCCTTGGATGACAAGGCAACCAAGAGATTACAAGATCCCAAGAGGTATGGTGTGGGAACACAATTTTTGGCTTGGTAGAAAGGTAGATCTAGTCCTCCTCCATGAGATCCTTGAAGGGCAACGAGTTTGGTTGGAGGAGGAGCGAGATCGGGACGTTTTGAGCTCTTCAACAATGAAGAAGAGAGAGGAATGGACGAACTAGCTATCTAGAGGAAGAAGACATCTATTTATAGACTCCTCCAAATTCTGACCTTTGTAGTGCGCCAGAGCCGGAATATTGCGGGGTTAGCACCGGAAATTTCCGATGCAGCAAGGACGGATATTTGAAATATCTGGGGGCGGAACTTTGAGTATTCCGGGGCCGGAAAATTCCGCCCAATATTCCGCCCCCATCTCTGTGCGCGGGCAGCAGCACCACGCCGAAAAATTGCTAAGGATCAGGCCGGACATTTGAATAATCCGGGGGGGGGGGGGGGGATATTTGAATAACCCGAGGCCGAAATATTCCGGCCAATAATCCGCCCCCATCTCTGCGCGCGGGCACGTGAGAAATCTCCAAAAACCGCTAAGGACCAGAGGGCCGGAAATTTGCCCCGGAATACTTCGGGCAAATATCCGCCCCACCTTCTGTGCATGGGCAGTAGGAGAAACACTTAGTCATTTTGAAGTGGCAAGAGGGGCCAGAATATTCCGGTGCATGGGCCGGATATTCCGCCCCATATACACCGGAAATTCCGGGGTAAGCAGCTGAAAAATCCGGTAGCAGTAGAGATCATTTTCAGAACTCCTCTTTGAAATTTTTGAGAGTATTAACAATAATCACGTGAGAGACCAGCTGCATACACTTAAACAACATTGTTAGAGAGAGGATACCCGCGTTGTTATCATCACAAAAATTATTAGAGGGATCATTCAATATTATAGGCTGCACTAATGGAAGAACCAAATAACCAAAAGCTCATTATATTATATAGATCATTCGATATCACATTACATGTCTACGATAATATATAAATGCATGAAAAGAAAACCATGCTATTTTTCATTTTTGAGAGGAAGCTATAGCTGCATGTTGTCCGTCCAGTGGTACACTTTTTTCTGGGTACGTGAGTAGCACTAAATCCACGGCCAAACAAAATGATTTCGTTCGGGCCGAGTAGAAACTTTTGGCCCAAGTCCAAAATCGCGAGAGGACAACGGCTACATCGCCCTACATCGCCCTGACGGCCTGACCCCTGCATCTTCTTCGTGACGCCTCCTCATCCCCTTTGCCGCCGCTGGTCAATCCCGGCAATCGGGCGCCGCCTCGAGGCGCAGACCACCGCTCCGAGATCTCCTCCTCCTCCTCCATCGATGCGTGCCCCGGACTCGTCGAATCGCTGCCCCCCGAAGAACCCTAGCCGCGCCGGATTCCGGCGGGGCCGCGAAGGACTCCTGCAGCTTGCCTCCAACAAGAGGCCGCCGTTACCGACGCCGGACGCTGTTGTTAGTTCAGGAGGAGGAACGCCGTCTTCCAGGTCGCCGGGTCGCTTCGTCGACTGGAGCAGCTGCTTGGCCCTCGCATCTAAAGGTGAGAGCACTGTACCACTCCTTATCTAAACGTGAATCTTGAGCAACCTGCTCGTGTGCGAGAGACGGGAGACGCTGCGCAGCTCACCGGCGGCGTGCCGACCACAGCGGGCAATCTTGCCGGCGTTGATGCCTGATGGCGACCAGCGCCACGCCTGATGCCTCCTGCTCGGGCCTTCCAGCCGCCCACGCCGAGAGTGCTGCTGCACGTCTTCATCGTTGTCTTCAATCCCTGAGACGGTGAGATGTTCCTACTATGTTTGACCACTCTTTTTGTCCCCTACGCAGATGCCCAAGTCGAGGATCCCTTTGTGCCCAGCTTGTGGAAGTCCGACGAAATTGGCTGTACGGGATGGGGATGAAAAAGACGAGGGCTGTCTGTTCTTCTTGCGGAAGAGTTCACTACGAAAACCCCAAAATGGTATGGACTGGAGAACAGGATACGAACTTGTGTCATCTTCATAGTTCAGAGAATATGTGCATATGTATTTTGGATTTAGGACTGAGATACTATCATTTGCTTGATCCAAATGCTAACTGACCTGCTATTTTTTTTTTCATATTTTTGTTACGCCATTGTTCAACTATGTAAATTCATATAGTAGCAAATAACGTTTGATGATGTATTACTTTTTTTACATTTGTCTTCTCGTTAATCTATGAGGTCTTTGTAGGTTGTTGGATGCCTTGTGGAGCATGATAACAAGGTCCTCCTTTGCAGAAGAAAGATTGAACCAGCTTATGGCCTTTGGTAAGCTGCGTTTGATCAATCCATCTATTGTCTGCATGCATATACAATGTTTTAATGTCATTATCATGAGATATTTTTCTTGCCTGTATATGTAGTATCAGAACCAGTTTTACAACCATAGTGAAATCTGTACCTGACTGCTTTCTTATGCTACATCTAATGGAAAACTATACTTTGGAATTCCTTGCTATGTTATTGGTGTTTCTTTTGTTATCGTTACTTTGCTCCTCAGTTAAAACAAACCTCTGTTTTGCTAATGCAATGCTCATTGGTACCATGTTTCACATTGCGTTTTTGCCACATTCTTTGCTAGTCATTTGCAAAGCATGAATCAGCTCTCCTTTTTCTGTAAGAACATAGTGATTTTGGTGTGGACCAAGTTATCAACCATTCTAATCAAACTTATATCAACATTACTCTTCCTGCTGGTTATTTGGAAGTCGGAGAGTCTGCGGAAGAAGTAGCCTCCAGGGAAACGTTGGAGGAAGCTTGTGCAGATGTGGAGATAGTCTCCCCTTTCGCTCAGTTGGATATTCCGCTGATTGGCCAAGTGAGTGAAATAGTAGCCTAGTCGAAGTTCACGTTTAAATCAATACATTCTAAGTTGTTTCTTCTTGTGAATCAAGATGAGATGCAGTAGAGTTACATCATTTTCCGAACAAGACTGAAGACCCCCAGTTTTCTGCCCGAAGTCGAGTCGGTAGAATGTGCGCTTTTTGCACTGGATGATATACCATTCGATTCTCTAGCATTTTCTTCAATCATCGTCACCCTGCGAATGGTAAGCCCTCCTCCCCTGTTCAATTTTCATATCCAGCATTTTCCTAGTTTGTAGCCCTTTGACACATCATAAGATTCTGACATGCATGCATATTGTGGTCATCAAGTCTGGAAACATCAAGTTCCATCACTGCACTATAAACAAGAGGTACCCCTTATTTCTTTCGAGCTTGTGGTCATTGTCATGGTCAAGATAGCCCTGGAACCCTTAATCACAATTTTACCAATCCCGAGAATTGTTGCTCGTTTCCTGTATGCTCCATGCATAATCTGCCAACGATCTTACCATAACATCATGCATGCAACACTTTAGTTGTAGCCGCCACCTAATCAACTGCTAACATATTCTTACAGTTGCTTTTGCATTGAAATAAGTATCCTATGGCATGGCAATTGTGCAAACCAGCTTATAGCAAACCTGGCTTACCCCTATTTACAGGATCGGTGCCGGCCCTTCGGATCTCCGCAGCTTCGACATCGACAACCATTTAGCCGTGTAGCTTTGGGAAGTTTCCGGACCCATTGCGGTGATTGCTTGTCTCGCACAACAGCCCTAAGACATTGGCCCAGCAAGCAAAGCAATCACATTGGTCGTGGGTCCAACTGGTCATAGTTGTGAGCCTTGCATGGCACCTGTCCACATTGTGGTAGATTGCTAAACCGTGCCAGGAATTGTATGTCTTTCTTGAAGCCTCTCTGTAGCTCTTTTTGCTTTTCTTTCAAAGGGTGTCTTGAGCAGTTCAGAAGATGTTCCATTTTGATTTTATCTTATCAGCTTGCCAAAAAGATTTGTGATGCCAATTGTTGTGCTGCCCGTGGCAATTTGAAGCTAAATTATGTAATTTTTGTTGCAACTAATTCAATTACACAAGTGGTGGATTGCAAGTCATCCATCTACATAACTTTTTTAGCGAGATTTTTTTATAGTAAGTTCTTTGTAAGGCTAAGTTCGTTTTGGGTTGGGGGTGTTTAAACTAACTATCCAGAAGGTTACTCGGTAGATTATAAGTGTTTTAGCTCGCATAGTTTATTTATATGCTATTTATTTTACCTGCAAATGCTCTAGCCTGTGTTTTACTTTTGCCTCCAATTGTACCAGATGATATTTTCAATCCGTGCCTGTTTGTTCTGAACAGATCCAGCTGGCCAATTCACCCAGTTATAGAGTCCAGAGGAGACTTGGGAAAGGAGGGTTTGGCCAAGTATATCTTGGCCGCTGTATTGCACCTAACGCAGCAGGCGCGATTGAGGTAGGTAATAGACGGTTTCACTACCGACCTACCAAAATAGCTTTTGTTGGTTTGTGCCCTCAGGCCTCAGGAGCAGTTGAGGTAGTAAATATAAGCAGCGGCGAATAAATCTTCTGCTTTTGTGTGATATAGGTTGTGTTAAAGTTTGAGCACAAGACCAGCAAAGGATGCAATCATTGGACTCCTTATGAGTGGCAGGTTACGAGTAAGTCATCTTGTTAGTTGGGGTGCTAAGGAGATGTAGGTTTTGCTGAAATTCTCTCAACACATTGGTGCTGAGTGCTGTTGACTGATTTTCATGCTTATCACATTTATAGCATCCTCGGTGGCATTCACGGGGTTCCTCGAGTCCACTACAAAGGGAACCTAGGGGATTACTTTGTTATGGTAATGGCACTTGCTTTGGAATCACAACATCTTCTTTTTCCTGTTCATTTCTAGATGCTGCTTAACATGGTTTAAAAATGCAGGTTATGTTTATGCTTGGTCTCAGCCTATGGGATGCATGTATAATAGTAATTCCCACACGTGAGTATCTGATTAACCCACCATTGTCCAGAACCTTTTAGGCTTTTACCTAACCATTAACAACACTATTTGTTTTGCAGAATGTCAGTTGAGATGGTCGCTTGCATCTAACATATCTAAATGGGAGGAACCCACTAACTCCAATTCTCTTAACATGCAGAGTGTCTACATCAGCAATCATATAATTGGTCCACCTCATCCTCTGGTACACCTCATCCACTACTGGCCTTATCTTATTCTTCCAGCCAATCAACATAAGACGAGGTTGTGTGCTATACGTACGACGAGGCATGTTGCACGATCCGTATATACATCTCAATAGGCCGACGCGTCCCTATGGGCTCTCCTGCTGGGCCTGTATGAGACGGACGTCCAGTTCCCGAGACATCGGCCAACCTGCCCTTTCGATCAACCCTTGATCGTGTAAAAGAAAAAATGACTCCCGACCTCCCAATTGCGTTAAAGTAATCCTTTTGTTCCCACGCTAAAGGCAAACAATTGATTACCTGAAAAGAAACTGCTGTTTTGATTTCTGTAGTCCAATAGCCTCCTTAAGATCTTCAATCGCCATCTCGGACCTCCGTGACCATTGTCTTCTCCGCTTCCCTTCCAACTCTTCCTATAAACTGCCCGCGAAACCACGTCCAAGTGCCTGTCCAAACAATCTATCGTTTTCATTTCGTTCAGCTTATCGAGCAATATCACCCATGGCGTTTTTCCATGTCAACCCCACCACTGCCTTGGCTAACCAGCAGCAGCCTGCTTGCGGGCGGACATGGCACCGGGTGTGTGGCGTTGTGCTGTTTTTACCTGAAGAAGCAACCCCCTGCTCGCTAAACTGATCTCTAGCATGAGGGTGGACGAGAGTGTTGTCATCGTTGACGCATCCGCATCCCAGCGCGTCTCTTGATTATTGGCATCCATGTCCCCGCCCACTTGGTGATCGTCGTCACGTGCAGCTCCCAGTGGTGACTTGGCCTGGAGAAGATCGTGAGCTGATGCATTTTATCTTTTCTTTATCCACATGATTTGAAGTAGGCTTGCTCTGCTTCCATGGCATCTTCGTTGTCTGCAACTCTGGATGATTATAAGATCTGAGGTGGCATTGATTTGTTTGTTGAGCTTATTTATGTATTATGTCCACAATTTTGCTGGGGGTCTTGGATTATATCTGAACTTTATTTCGGTTGGATCATTCGTTTATGTCACTCCACTTTGCCATCAATTCATCCATTTACTGGTTTGTGTAGGAAGCACGCAGTGATGTGATAGTGATATGTGAATTTTATATAGTGACATGGTCATATATGCACGCGTACCATCAGCCCAGGAGAGAAATTATCGTGTGTGCTCATGCTCACGTGTGTAGCTTTCATCAACTGCCGATGGATTTATACAAATACTGATATAGTTCCTTATCTCCATCTCGGATAGGCTCCAACTACTGGTCAGTTACTAACTCATGGTGTTTGCTTACAGCATGTCTGAAACGATGCACAGGAGACAATGCACAAAAGGAACTACAAGGATGCACGCAAGGCAGCATAAATAAGAACACATGAGATTGCATATAATAAATATTCAGCAACGCGTCTTTTGGCACACGCAAATTTATGTCATCATGTCGTTTCCAACTAACTTTGCAATTTGTTTTGAGCAATTTTAGCATTTTTGTTTCAATGGTTCAAATTGTTACAAATCGAATATATTTGTCTAAATCAATAGGTTGTACTGCATTTTTCCAAGCATTATTTCCATATGGCTTCCCAAACTATGTTATTATTACCACACTATACCCGGGTTGTGCAATATTTTCTATTACATTTGATATTTCAACATACATGTATCTAATATTTTCTTTTAATGGTCCCGCTGCAACGCGCGGGGTATCATCTAGTTGCTATTGAAGCTGTATCCATTTTTGAGAAAGTGCACTGAAAAGGGTCAGTTTGCATCACTAACTCTTGCTCTTCCACCCTTCCCCTTTGCCTCATGTGTCTAACAAAGGGCTTGCAACTGCAGATACCTCCATGGCGATGTTAAACCTGAGAATTTCTTGCTAGGGCCTCCTGGAACTCCGGAAGAGAAAAAACTGTATCTTGTCAACCTTGGCTTAGGTAATTAATATTACTCGCCCTTCGAATAACAAAAATCATGGTAATATTCAGTTCTTCTTTAGGTTGGTGATACATTTAGGAGTCTGCATTAATTGGGTGTTCTTTGATGGTCAAATGATAGCTACCAAGTGGAAGGATAAATCAACATGCCGTCATGTTGAGTTTGACCAGTCACCTGATGTTTTCACGTGACCAGATGTAGCTTTTATGACATCATTTACATTATCATTAGCACTTTATGTATAATCTTGAATACAATATTCCGTGGTTTGCCTCTGTGCGCTCTGTTTCCTGTTTTTTCTTACAGAAATCCATTCTTGCACCTGAAACCTTTCCTTTTATTGTGGTCACCAGCTAGGACTGAAAAGAAGCCATGTCTTACAATACATTAGTAGTTGTATGGATGGCCGCGGTCTTTGTATTCTTGTGCAATGTAAAGAAGGACATCAAGCTGGCTACATTGATGTTTGAGCTGTATCAGATTCTTGGCTGGTCAAATTTGCATTATGCAATCAGGTCTGTAATGGTCTCCTAGGAGGAATGTAACAACTCTACCTTTTCAATAAAATGAAACGCAAAAGTCTTTTGCGTTTTCTCGAAAAATATTTGCATTATTTGCGCCTAAATTGTTTCGCTATTGGCCGATGACCCTGCAGGACATCCAGTGGTAGGGAAGCGTGAGCGAGCCAGGCTCAAAGAACTCCAGAAATTAAAGAAGCAGAAAATCCATAAGATATTAGATACCCAAATGCTGCCATTAATGCTGACATAGTATGTTTCTCCTTTTGTGAAATCCCTTGAATGCAAATGCCCATCTGCAATTGATTTACCATTATGTGTGCATTTAATACATTACGTGGTTTCTCTTACATTTATTATTTGGTATGTATTGCATCCTCATCACGGTTTTGATCACAGAACACTAAAGGGAAAGGACGATTGAAGTACCTACGGCAGCACACAGAAATATTTGCCCATTTTGCAAAAAGCCAATCTAAAGAGAATAAGTCACGTGGAAGGTAATTCATCTTTACTATGTTAGTGCCACTCTATAATATTTCACTATGACTAGTACAGCTACATGTGCGCTGATCTAGTTTAGAACATCAATAAAAATTGTATAAGTTACTCTTATGGCGCTGCCTATTTGCACCTACTAAACAGGAGGAGCAAAGCAGCAGCAACCATGGGAGGAGGCACAACAACCTGGGGAGGAGCAGACCAGTTTGTGGTGGCGCCAGCCGGCAGGATTGTGGGGCGGCGACGGTGACCACGGGAGAGGGTCGCGGGAGCCAAGATTGGTTTGGGTCGGGGGAAAACTAGGCAATCTAGGTTTCAAGGGGGAACAAGACAAGCAAATGGAAAAAATATGACAGGCAGGGGCCAACTTTTAGTTGTTCGAGCTAAAAATCTGGACTAGTCAAGACTAGTCGATTGAGTCGATCGACTCATCTAATTAGTCGAGTCGAGGTGTTGAGTCAATCTTGCAGTTGTGTTTCGTCGACTTGTCGCTCGACTCAAAAACCATGGTGAGTTCTATTTAGGCAAAGGTGGCAAGTGAGAGTGGTAGTAAGAGACTTAACCACCTAGGATCCACCATAGCGTTTCTCTGGACGGTTGATCATGCGAATGAAGACTCTAGATTGTCCCCGTGTGCCACGGTGTGCCTCGTGGGCTTTCCGTGTACACAGGGAGTAGCAATATCATCCCAAATAACACCCATGTGCGTTCATGACCATGACATGCATAATTATCTGACACTGAAAAAGTATTGGTTGGTCATTCTTTCAAGTAGTTGCAACTTAATGCATCATTATAATGAATCATGAATATACGGCACAATTATGATAGAGCAATTTGGCTGGATAAGTTTGCTGATGCATCTGGTTGGGCTTTGTCTCGTTAATACTTAATACTTTGGAATTTCCAGGGGTGTGCTATTTTTGTTTGGCATTCATTTCCTTCTTGGTTGCAGTCATCCGATATCATTTCTAGCTCTGTGGTGTAAGCACATCAGTTAGTTGAAGCTGTAAATATTATGTTATCTGAAATTAGCAATAGCTTTTAGCTTAATGGGAACTCCTGCCATTCTGTATGCTGTGCCGCAAGTTTATTCCATGTATTTCTAGATTTCTCCGTCTCTTTGTTCTGTTTGTTGCTAAGGTGGGTCACACTGCAGGGGCCGTCATGAGTCAAAGATGACGGAAGAGGTGGAAGATGAATAGTATCTCAAAGAGGAGGAAGATGCTACGCAGCCATCATGTAAGCCTTTGCTTGTTGCGAATTAGTAGCTGTTTTATACGTCACTTTCCTTGACCTTAATAACCTACTTAAGGTGACATATATTTTCTGTTGGCTGCATGTATTTCCGTCCATAAAATGACAAGAGGAAATATGATATAAATGTACAGACACAACTGAACATTTTATTATGGTAATGTACCAACCGTATCCCGTAGTTGTTTATCAGCGACATTGTTCTCCTAAGTCCTAACCAAGCAGACATATTTGATGGCTTACGTAAATTGTGAACCGGTAGTATACCTAGTTGAGTAAATTTAATGGAAAGGTAAACTTTTAAGAAACCTTTCTATAGCATGCCAAGTTGCCCCACTACCCCGTTAATCCCAATGCATGTGGTGCCCTTGTTTTTCATGTTTCAATTTGACCACTAATTTTGACCATTAAAATATGTGCGGTTATAAAAACTGTACCATTAAAACGTTATTCAAATACAAATTCACTTGTATAACTTTTGCGATATATAATACTTATTTCGTTGGTTAAGTTAATGGTAAAAGTTGACCTCAATAAATGTGTGCGCCACCTAAATAGGGAAGGAAACAATAGAACTTAAAATTGTGGCTGATGTGGCGAAGTTAGGGGATAGACGAGCCCCTTGTAGTTCCCCTTGGGGCTATGCATCCAGGATACAACACGCTATTTGACTTTTGGTAAGCTCTGTCTTCACCATAACAGGCAACAATGAGCATGTGTTACATGAGGCTGGGTTGGTTAGCTACTTAGCCTGTAGTACTCGACCATAGTTTTGTTTTGAATCGATAGGTTCAATTTTGTTCTAGATTTTTAGATCGGTGACACTTAATCTGTATTGTATGTTGATTTGTAACTAAATGTGAATTGTTTATGTAATGGATAGATCTTTTGTTTTCTTTCCTAAAACACACTTGACCCTTTTCTGTTTACCTGAGGTAAAATTGAATGTCTTGTCCCGTATTTATGAAAATCAACGGATGGAAACAAAGTCACATCCTTGATTATTGTGTAGCATATGTTAAATTTCAGATTGACGTGTTCTTATTATGTTTGCTTTGCATGCATACAATGAAAAAACTAGCTGGGTGTAATTGTCTCATATGTCTGTATGAGAATGCTATTAACGGGATATTGGCGGATGAGATGGTATGTTTGATGTGCTAACCACACAATAAGGACTCACTAAAACATTTCGGTATTTATTCAATCAGTAAGGTGGTAAGCACTCACTAAAACATTTCGGTATTTATTCAATCAGTAAGGTGGTAATGTTTACTGCAAATTACTGACTTTATCCTTGCCATTTCTTCCTTAGGGTCTTAGGAAAATTCTTCAAACTATTCACTGATGGGTTATCTACACGAATTCGGAGGAATAACTGGTCCTCACATGGTTGTTGCGCCAAAATCCACTCTTGTCCACCTCTCCAGAGTCTCTCCGTACCTTTTTCCTTCAACCCTTTTAAGGAGTTTGTGGAGTATGTGGTCAACTTGAAGTTTGATGAAGAACTCACTATGCAAAGTGTATCTCCCTCTTTGATAGTATAGTGGGCCAAATCCAGATGTCATGCCAATTAACATAGTAGGTTCTTAGAAGGTATACTATTATTTTTTTGTTTGCTATTTAAAACATCACTTGAGTTCTTCTAATCTCCCTTGCAACATGTATACAACTTATATACCAAGTTGGCCAAAAGAGAGGGCGCATATAGTTGGTAGAAGAGCCAGATGGGCAACCAAAGAAGAAAATCGGGATGTGCATGCATGCAACACAATGATTAAGTGTTTATAATGCAAGGTGGCTTATGAAACAAAGGTACTATCTCTTATAAGGCCCAAGAATTTCATTAATGGTTAATGATGCACCTTTTTTGTCGAGGCAAAACAATATATACACTACAACATAACTTTTATGAATGTTGCAGGTATCACTAGAATGTTGCAGATTCAAGGCCTGTACAACACATTGAAAATGGAAATCAAGATGGGACTGTTTATCAGCCGTGTCATCTTGTTCAAATCTTTGGGCACAAGGTTCTCTTCTCAAGCCTATGAAGTTTCACCACATTTTATTCACAAAGTAAGTAACTTGCACTCTGTTTCTTTAATTGCTGACATCCTTACAAAACAACCACTTAACCTTATGAGGAAATATTATATAAATAATCTGTTTCGACATTCCATATTTACGTGTCATGATTTCTGGTTATCAAAAAGAAATTAATAATGGACCAGTGGGATAGAAAATACTATATAAGTGTAATTGCTGGCGCAAACAATAGGAGTTCCAGGGCAGTGATGGCAGTTTAATAGCCCTATCTGTCTCATAATAGGTTCTCCATAAGGAGGTAAATCACACATGTATTTATTTCCACATCTATTTTTAGTGTCGTTTGGTGTGTTGATAGTTAGTTATCCAATAAAAAATTCATACACTACGTAGCCGAGATGCAATTTCTTTCTATGCAAAGCACATATATAATGGATGAGATATTTCTTTGCTTAACAAGTTTATATACTAGTCAATAGCCACTTCGATAAAAATCTTAGACCTGATTTGTAGTAGGTTATCATGTCCCGATCCAAATTGCATGTCAGTTAATTGATTCAGCTAGAAATACTATGAACTTATACATCAATTAGTGTTGCATGTGAATATACGACCACCATTGTGATATAAAGTATGCTCATTTCTTTCACGCTACATGGATTGAAACTTTATTTGGCTTTGAAACTTGTGATCAATACTTTGTAATTATGGAGTTTTTTTTTACTATCGTAGTTCTTAGTTGATCTTTTTTGGAGTTCGACTAATCGATCATTCGTAAGAACTTGATATTTGGAAATCTTCTCTTTGTGTTCTCCTCCTATTACGAAGTGAATATTTGGGAGTGTTCTTTCATGTTGTGTTTAATAGGGTAAGATAATTGATTGATGTTTGGTACAAAATTTAGATATAGGTTAACCTATATGAAAATACAATATTGGTTTATTTGTGTTTCATAGAGTAAGATGATTTTGAAACCAATAGCTAATATTTTCTAATTGTGGGGTTTGCAACTATCGTAGTTTTTAGTTGACTTTATTGGAGTTGGATCAATTGATCATTTGTAACAAATTGGTTTTTAGAAACCTTCGCATTATTTTCTCCTCCTATTGAGAAGTGGATCTTTTGAGGTGTGCTTTCATTTTGTATCTTATTTAGTAAAATATCGATTGATGTTTCATATAAATTTTGGAGATAGGTAAGCCTATACACATAAATGGTTTATTTGTGGTTGTTGGTACATAAAGGCTATGCAAAGAGATGGATTATTCAAATATTCTTGATTAGATGATTATGAATGGTTTCTTGACCATTTGTCGCTTTTTTCCATGATTTGGATATTTCTAAAATAACATCACAACGCCTTGCATGGATTTGAATTTACGTTGTTGCCGTGATCTTCAGATTTTAAGTTCAAATTTTTATTGCTCATATTGGTGAATATCTTCACATTGTTGGATCCTTCTTTAGTTGGTTATGAAACCAATGATCAATATTCGGTTGTTATGGCGTTGGCCTACTATGGTAGTTCTTAGCTAACCTTCTTAGAGCTGGACTAATTTATTATTTTGAAAAACTTGGTTTTTGGAAACCTTCTCCTTGTTTTCTCTATGTTTTGGAAATTTCAAAAAACTCGTCACAAGTTCTTACATGGATTTGAATTTCTTTTCTTGGTGTGAATTTCATGTTCTTAAGTATCAAAATGTTGTAGCTCGTATTCGTGATATCTTAACATCGTTGAATTAATCCTTTATTTGATTTTGAATCCCATAATCAATATTTAGTAATTGTGAAGTTTGGTTATTATCGTAGTTCTTAGTTGACTTTTTTGGTGTTGGTCTAATTGATCATTTCGTAACAACTTTGCTTTATGAAATCTTCTCCTTGTGTTCTTCTTTTTTGCGAGTGGATCTTTGGACGTGTAGTTCCATTTTGTGTTTCATAGAGTAAGATGATTTTGAAACCAATAGTGAATATTTTCTAATTGTGGGGTTTGCTGCTATCGTAATTCTTAGTTGACTTTATTGGAGTTGCACCATTTGATCATTTGTAACAACTTGGTTTTTCGAAACCTTCGCGTTATCTTCACAATGTTGGATCAGTTTGTTATTTGGTTTTGAGATTAATGAGCACTATTTGGTAGTTATGGAGTTAGCTTACTATCGTATTTCTTGGTTGACTTTCTTGGAGCTAGTCCAATTTATCATTTCATAACAACTTGGTTTTTGGAAACCTTCTCCTTGCTTTCTCCTCATATCGAGGAGTGGATCTTTGGAAGTGTGCTTTCATGTTGTGTTTCATACACGAAGATATCGATTGATGTTTTGTATAAAGTTTGGAGATAGTTTAACCAATACAAAAAGTCAGAAATGGTAAATTTGTGGTTGTTGGGACGTGGATGCAATGAGAAGAACAAGATTTGTCAAGGAACTTTGATTAGACGAGTATGACTAATGTCTTGACAATGGCTTTGTTTCTTGTTCGAAGTACTCTGTTTACTTTGGGTTGCATGTCTGGATACAAATTAGGTGTCTTGGAGGATATTTGAGTAGCTGGTGGATTTGAGTGACATATGATATTATATATAAATTGTCGGTGGACATGGCTAACGTAAATTGGAAGTCGTATGTATTAACTTTGGTGAATCTAGAAAAGATACAAATTATTGGAGGATCAGTGGCCTTCTTGATTTATAGGTTTCTTGTGGTGGTGTAGTCTTACGACAATGATCAATGATCTCGGTGAATTTTTCACTCACGGTGGAATCAAGAATTGTACGAGGACTATTTGGATAAATTTGGTTGGATGGGCCATTAGGGAAAAATAGTGGGAGATCTAAGGGAGTCATTTATATATAAGGTTTGGTTTTGTTGGGTCTAGTAAGATGATTGAATTGATACGTAACCCAAGGTACGGCATGGTTAGTTTCATATTCTTAATAAGCAGTGAGGTATTGATCTAATATGTATGATAATAATTGGATGTCATAAAAGTTCAGAAGTACCTGTATGGATTTTGGAGATAGATTGACATCGACTTGAATGTCAAGAATGAGTTTGGAGATATTTTACTATAATATGGGCTTATGTTTCATATGGATTTTGGAGATAGGTTAACATCGACATGAATGTCAAGAATGGTTTAGTTGCAGTTATTGGTACATGGATTTGAATTTATGTTTTTGGCACGATTTTCATGTTTTTCAGTATAAGAAATGTTGTTACTCTTATTGGTGAACAACTTCATATTGTTGCATTGATTTCTTTATTTGATTTCGATACCAATGATCAATATTTCGTAACTGTGGAGTTTGCTTAGTATCATAGTTCTTAGTTGATTTTTTTGGTGTTGGTCTAATTGATCATTTCGTAAGAACTTGGCTTTTTTAACCTTCTCCTTGTGTTCTTTTGGGGTGTGGATCTTTGGACGAGTACTCCCATTTTGTGTTTCATAGAGTAAGATGATTTTGAAACCAATAGCTAATATTTTCTAATTGTGGGGTTTGCAACTATGGTAGTTTTTAGTTGACTTTATTGGAGTTGGATCAATTGATCATTTGTAACAACTTGGTTTTTCGAAACTTTCACTTTGTTTTCTCCTCCTATTGAGAAGTGGATCTTTTGAGGTGTGCTTTCATTTTGTATCTTATTTAGTAAAATATCGAGTGATGTTTCATATAAATTTTAGAGATAGGTAAGCCTATACACATAAATGGTTTATTTGTGGTTGTTGGTACATAAAGGCTATGCAAAGAGATGGATTATTCAAATATTCTTGATTAGATGATTATGAATGGTTTCATGACCATTTGTCGATTTTTTTCCGTGGTTTGGATATTTCTAAAATAACATCACAACGCCTTACATTGATTTGAATTTACGTTGTTGCCGTGATCTTCAGATTTTAAGTTTAAATTTTTATTGCTCATATTGGTGAATATCTTCACATTGTGGGATCCTTCTTTAGTTGGTTTTGAAACCAATGATCAATATTCGGTTGTTATGGAGTTGGCCTACTATGGTAGTTCTTAGCTAACTTTCTTAGAGCTGGACTAATTTATTATTTTGAAAAACTTGGTTTTTGGAAACCTTCTCCTTGTTTTCTCAATGTTTTGGAAATTTCAAAAAACTCGTCACAAGTTCTTACATGGATTTGAATTTCTTTTCTTGGTGTGAATTTCATGTTCTTAAGTATCAAAATGTTGTAGCTCGTATTCGTGATATCTTAACATCGTTGAATTAATCTTTTATTTGATTTTGAATCCCATAATCAATATTTAGTAATTGTGAAGTTTGGTTATTATCGTAGTTCTTAGTTGACTTTTTTGGTGTTGGTCTAATTGATCATTTCGTAACAACTTTGCTTTATGAAATCTTCTCCTTGTGTTCTTCTTTTTTGCGAGTGGATCTTTGGACGTGTAGTTCCATTTTGTGTTTCATAGAGTAAGATGATTTTGAAACCAATAGTGAATATTTTCTAATTGTGGGGTTTGCTGCTATCGTAATTCTTAGTTGACTTTATTGGAGTTGCACCATTTGATCATTTGTAACAACTTGGTTTTTCGAAACCTTCGCGTTATCTTCACAATGTTGGATCGGTTTGTTATTTGGTTTTGAGATTAATGAGCACTATTTGGTAGTTATGGAGTTAGCTTACTATCGTATTTCTTGGTTGACTTTCTTGGAGCTAGTCCAATTTATCATTTCATAACAACTTGGTTTTTGGAAACCTTCTCCTTGCTTTCTCCTCATATCGAGGAGTGGATCTTTGGAAGTGTGCTTTCATGTTGTGTTTCATATACGAAGATATCGATTGATGTTTTGTATAAAGTTTGGAGATAGTTTAACCAATACAAAAAGTCAGAAATGGTAAATTTGTGGTTGTTGGGACGTGGATGCAATGAGAAGAACAAGATTTGTCAAGGAACTTTGATTAGACGAGTATGACTAATGTCTTGACAATGGCTCTGTTTTCTTGTTCGAAGTACTCTGTTTACTTTGGGTTGCATGTATGGATACAAATTAGGTGTCTTGGAGGATATTTGAGTAGCCGGTGGATTTGAGTGACATATGATATTATATATAAATTGTCGGTGGGCATGGCTAACGTAAATTGGAAGTCGTATGTATTAAGTTTGGTGAATCTAGAAAAGATACAAATTATTGGAGGATCAGTGGCCTTCTTGATTTATAGGTTTCTTGTGGTGGTGTAGTCTTACGACAATGATCAATGATCTCGGTGAATTTTTCACTCACGGTGGAACCAAGAATTATACGAGGACTATTTGGATAAATTTGGTTGGATGGGCCATTAGGGAAAAATAGTGGGAGATCTAAGGGAGTCATTTATATATGAGGTTTGGTTTTGTTGGGTCTAGTAAGATGATTGAATTGATACCTAACCCAAGGTACGGCATGGTTAGTTTCATATTCTTAATAATCAGTGAGGTATTGATCTAATTGGATGTCATAAAAGTTCAGAAGTACTTGTATGGATTTTGGAGATAGATTGACATCGACTTGAATGTCAAGAATGAGTTTGGAGATATTTTACTATAATATGGGCTGATGTTTCATATGGATTTTGGAGATAGGTTAACATCGACATGAATGTCAAGAATGGTTTAGTTGCAGTTATTGGTACATGGATTTGAATTTACGTTTTTGGCACGATTTTCATGTTTTTCAGTATAAGAAATGTTGTTACTCTTATTGGTGAACAACTTCATATTGTTGCATTGATTTCTTTATTTGATTTCGATACCAATGATCAATATTTCGTAACTGTGGAGTTTGCTTAGTATCATAGTTCTTAGTTTTTTTTTTGGTGTTGGTCTAATTGATCATTTCGTAAGAACTTGGCTTTTTTAACCTTCTCCTTGTGTTCTTTTGGGGTGTGGATCTTTGGACCAGTACTTCCATTTTGTGTTTCATAGAGTAAGATGATTTTGAAACCAATAGCTAATATTTTCTAGTTGTGGGGTTTGCAACTATCGTAGTTTTTAGTTGACTTTATTGGAGTTGGATCAATTGATCATTTGTAACAACTTGGTTTTTCGAAACCTTCGCTTTGTTTTCTCCTCCTATTGAGAAGTGGATCTTTTGAGGTGTGCTTTCATTTTGTATCTTATTTAGTAAAATATCGATTCATGTTTCATATAAATTTTGGAGATAGGTAAGCCTATACACATAAATGGTTTATTTGTGGTTGTTGGTACATAAAGGCTATGCAAAGAGATGGATTATTCAAATATTCTTGATTAGATGATTATGAATGGTTTCATGACCAATTTTCGCTTTTTTCCATGATTTGGATATTTCTAAAATAACATCACAACGCCTTACATTGATTTGAATTTACGGTGTTGCCGTGATCTTCAGATTGTAAGTTTAAATTTTTATTGCTCATATTGGTGAATATCTTCACATTGTTGGATCCTTCTTTAGTTGGTTTTGAAACCAATGATCAATATTCGGTTTTTATGGAGTTGGCCTACTATGGTAGTTCTTAGCTAACTTTCTTAGAGCTGGACTAATTTATTATTTTGAAAAACTTGGTTTTTGGAAACCTTCTCCTTGTTTTCCCTATGTTTTGGAAATTTCAAAAAACTCGTCGCAAGTTCTTACATGGATTTGAATTTCTTTTCTTGGTGTGAATTTCATGTTCTTAAGTATCAAAATGTTGTAGCTCGTATTCGTGATATCTTAACATCGTTGAATTAATCCTTTATTTGATTTTGAATCCCATAATCAACATTTAGTAATTGCGAAGTTTGGTTATTATCGTAGTTCTTAGTTGACTTTTTTGGTGTTGGTCTAATTGATCATTTCGTAACAACTTTGCTTTATGAAATCTTCTCCTTGTGTTCTTCTTTTTTGCGAGTGGATCTTTGGACGTGTAGTTCCATTTTGTGTTTCATAGAGTAAGATTATTTTGAAACCAATAGTGAATATTTTCTAATTGTGGGGTTTTCTGCTATCGTAATTCTTAGTTGACTTATTGGAGTTGCACCAGTTGATCATTTGTAACAACTTGGTTTTTCGAAACCTTCGCGTTATCTTCACAATGTTGGATCAGTTTGTTATTTGGTTTTGAGATTAATGAGCACTATTTGGTAGTTATGGAGTTAGCTTACTATCGTATTTCTTTGTTGACTTTCTTGGAGATAGTCCAATTTATCATTTCATAACAACTTGGTTTTTGGAAACCTTCTCCTTGCTTTCTCGTCATATCGAGGAGTGGATCTTTGGAAGTGTGCTTTCATGTTGTGTTTCATACGCGAAGATATCGATTGATGTTTTGTATAAAGTTTGGAGATAGTTTAACCAATACAAAAAGTCAGGAATGGTAAATTTGTGGTTGTTGGGACATGGATGCAATGAGAAGAACAAGATTTGTCAAGGAACTTTGATTAGACGAGTAGGAATAATGTCTTGACAATGGCTCTGTTTCTTGTTCGAAGTACTCTGTTTACTTTGGGTTGCTTGTCTGGATACAAATTAGGTGTCTTGGAGGATATTTGAGTAACTATTTGAGTGACATATGATATTATATATAAACTGTCGGTGGACATGGATAACGTAAATTGGAAGTCATATGTATTAAGTTTGGTGAATCTAGAAAAGATGCAAATTATTGGAGGATCAGTGGCCTTCTTGATTTATAGGTTTCTTGTGGTGGTGTAGTCTTACGACAATGATCAATGATCTCGGTGAATTTTTTACTTACGGTGGAACCAAGAATTGTACGAGGACTATTTGGATAAATTTGGTTGGATGGGCCATTAGGGAAAAATAGTGGAAGATCTAAGGGAGTCATTTATATATAAGGTTTGGTTTTGTTGGGTCTAGTAAGATGATTGAATTGATACCTAACCCAAGGTACGACATGGTTAGTTTCATATTCTTAATAATCAATGAGGTATTGATCTAATATGTATGATAATAATTGGATGTCATAAAAGTTCAGAAGTACTTGTATGGATTTTGGAGATAGATTGACATCGACTTGAATGTCAAGAATGAGTTTGGAGATATTTTACTATAATATGGGCTGATGTTTCGTATGGATTTTGGAGATAGGTTAACATCGACATGAATGTCAAGAATGGTTTAGTTGCAGTTATTAATACATGGATTTGAATTTATGTTTTTGGCACGATTTTCATGTTTTTCAGTATAAGAAATGTTGTTACACTTATTGGTGAACAACTTCATATTGTTGCATTGATTTCTTTATTTGATTTCGATACCAATGATCAATATTTCGTAACTGTGGAGTTTGCTTAGTATCATAGTTCTTAGTTGATTTTTTGGTGTTGGTCTAATTGATCATTTCGTAAGAACTTTGGCTTTTTTAACCTTCTCCTTGTGTTCTTTTGGGGTGTGGATCTTTGGACGAGTACTTCCATTTTGTGTTTCATAGAGTAAGATGATTTTGAAACCAATAGCTAATATTTTCTAGTTGTGGGGTTTGCAACTATCGTAGTTTTTAGTTGACTTTATTGGAGTTGGATCAATTGATCATTTGTAACAACTTGGTTTTTCGAAACCTTCGCTTTGTTTTCTCCTCCTATTGAGAAGTGGATCTTTTGAGGTGTGCTTTCATTTTGTATCTTATTTAGTAAAATATCGATTCATGTTTCATATAAATTTTGGAGATAGGTAAGCCTATACACATAAATGGTTTATTTGTGGTTGTTGGTACATAAAGGCTATGCAAAGAGATGGATTATTAAAATATTCTTGATTGGATGATTATGAATGGTTTCATGACCATTTGTCGCTTTTTTCCATGATTTGGATATTTCTAAAATAACATCACAACGCTTTACATTGATTTGAATTTACGTTGTTGCCGTGATCTTCAGATTTTAAGTTTAAATTTTTATTGCTAATATTGGTGAATATCTTCACATTGTTGGATCCTTCTTTAGTTGGTTTTGAAACCAATGATCAATATTCGGTTGTTATGGAGTTGTCCTACTATGGTAGTTCTTAGCTAACTTTCTTAGAGCTGGACTAATTTATTATTTTGAAAAACTTGGTTTTTGGAAACCTTCTCCTTGTTTTCTCTATGTTTTGGAAATTTCAAAAAACTCGTCACAAGTTCTTACATGGATTTGAATTTCTTTTCTTGGTGTGAATTTCATGTTCTTAAGTATCAAAATGTTGTAGCTCATATTCGGGATATCTTAACATCGTTGAATTAATCCTTTATTTGATTTTGAATCCCATAATCAATATTTAGTAATTGTGAAGTTTGGTTATTATCGTAGTTCTTAGTTGACTTTTTTTGGTGTTGGTCTAATTGATCATTTCGTAACAACTTTGCTTTATGAAATCTTCTCCTTGTGTTCTTCTTTTTTGCGAGTGGATCTTTGGACGTGTAGTTCCATTTTGTGTTTCATAGAGTAAGATGATTTTGAAACCAATAGTGAATATTTTCTAATTGTGGGGTTTGCTGCTATCGAAATTCTTAGTTGACTTTATTGGAGTTGCACCATTTGATCATTTGTAACAACTTGGTTTTTCGAAACCTTCGCGTTATCTTCACAATGTTGGATCGGTTTGTTATTTGGTTTTGAGATTAATGAGCACTATTTGGTAGTTATGGAGTTAGCTTACTATCGTATTTCTTGGTTGACTTTCTTGGAGCTAGTCCAATTTATCATTTCATAACAACTTGGTTTTTGGAAACCTTCTCCTTGCTTTCTCCTCATATCGAGGAGTGGATCTTTGGAAGTGTGCTTTCATGTTGTGTTTCATATACGAAGATATCGATTGATGTTTTGTATAAAGTTTGGAGATAGTTTAACCAATACAAAAAGTCAGAATGGTAAATTTGTGGTTGTTGGGACGTGGATGCAATGAGAAGAACAAGATTTGTCAAGGAACTTTGATTAGACGAGTATGACTAATGTCTTGACAATGGCTCTGTTTCTTGTTCGAAGTACTCTGTTTACTTTGGGTTGCATGTATGGATACAAATTAGGTGTCTTGGAGGATATTTGAGTAGCCGGTGGATTTGAGTGACATATGATATTATATATAAATTGTCGGTGGGCATGGCTAACGTAAATTGGAAGTCGTATGTATTAAGTTTGGTGAATCTAGAAAAGATACAAATTATTGGAGGATCAGTGGCCTTCTTGATTTATAGGTTTCTTGTGGTGGTGTAGTCTTACGACAATGATCAATGATCTCGGTGAATTTTTCACTCACGGTGGAACCAAGAATTATACGAGGACTATTTGGATAAATTTGGTTGGATGGGCCATTAGGGAAAAATAGTGGGAGATCTAAGGGAGTCATTTATATATGAGGTTTGGTTTTGTTGGGTCTAGTAAGATGATAGAATTGATACCTAACCCAAGGTACGGCATGGTTAGTTTCATATTCTTAATAAGCAGTGAGGTATTGATCTAATATGTATGATAATAATTGGATGTCATAAAAGTTCAGAAGTACTTGTATGGATTTTGGAGATAGATTGACATCGACTTGAATGTCAAGAATGAGTTTGGAGATATTTTACTATAATATGGGCTGATGTTTCATATGGATTTTGGAGATAGGTTAACATCGACATGAATGTCAAGAATGGTTTAGTTGCAGTTATTGGTACATGGATTTGAATTTATGTTTTTGGCACGATTTTCATGTTTTTCAGTATAAGAAATGTTGTTACTCTTATTGGTGAACAACTTCATATTGTTGCATTGATTTCTGTATTTGATTTCGATACCAATGATCAATATTTCGTAACTGTGGAGTTTTCTTAGTATCATAGTTCTTAGTTGACTTTTTTGGTGTTGGTCTAATTGATCATTTCGTAACAACTTGGCTTTTTAACCTTCTCCTTGTGTTCTTTTGGGGTGTGGTCCTTTGGACGAGCACTTCCATTTTGTGTTTCATAGAGTAAGATGATTTTGAAACCAATAGCTAATATTTTCTAACTGCGGGGTTTGCAACTATCGTAGTTTTTAGTTGACTTTATTGGAGTTGGATCAATTGATCATTTGTAACAACTTGGTTTTTCGAAACCTTCGCTTTGTTTTCTCCTCCTATTGAGAAGTGGATCTTTTGAGGTGTGCTTTCATTTTGTATCTTATTTAGTAAAATATCGGTCGATGTTTCATATAAATTTTGCAGATAGGTAAGCATATACACATAAATGGTTTATTTGTGGTTGTTGGTACATAAAGGCTATGCAAAGAGATGGATTATTCAAATATTCTTGATTAGATGATTATGAATGGTTTCATGACCATTTGTCGCTTTTTTCCATGATTTGGATATTTCTAAAGTAACATCACAACGCCTTACATTGATTTGAATTTACGTTGTTGCCGTGATCTTCAGATTTTAAGTTTAAATTTTTATTGCTCATATTGGTGAATATCTTCACATTGTTGGATCCTTCTTTAGTTGGTTTTGAAACCAATGATCCATATTCGGTTGTTATGGAGTTGGCCTACTATGGTAGTTCTTAGCTAACTTTCTTAGAGCTGGACTAATTTATTATTTTGAAAAACTTGGTTTTTGGAAACCTTCTCCTTGTTTTCTCTATGTTTTGGAAATTTCAAAAAACTCGTCACAAGTTCTTACATGGATTTGAATTTCTTTTCTTGGTGTGAATTTCATGTTCTTAAGTATCAAAATGTTGTAGCTCGTATTCGTGATATCTTAACATCGTTGAATTAATCCTTTATTTGATTTTGAATCCCATAATCAATATTTAGTAATTGTGAAGTTTGGTTATTATCGTAGTTCTTAGTTGACTTTTTTGGTGTTGGTCTAATTGATCATTTCGTAACAACTTTGCTTTATGAAATCTTCTCCTTGTGTTCTTCTTTTTTGCGAGTGGATCTTTGGACGTGTAGTTCCATTTTGTGTTTCATAGAGTAAGATGATTTTGAAACCAATAGTGAATATTTTCTAATTGTGGGGTTTGCTGCTATCGTAATTCTTAGTTGACTTATTGGAGTTGCACCAGTTGATCATTTGTAACAACTTGGTTTTTCGAAACCTTCGCGTTATCTTCACAATGTTGGATCAGTTTGTTATTTGGTTTTGAGATTAATGAGCACTATTTGGTAGTTATGGAGTTAGCTTACTATCGTATTTCTTGGTTGACTTTCTTGGAGCTAGTCCAATTTATCATTTCATAACAACTTGGTTTTTGGAAACCTTCTCCTTGCTTTCTCCTCATATCGAGGAGTGGATCTTTGGAAGTGTGCTTTCATGTTGTGTTTCATACGCGAAGATATCGATTGATGTTTTGTATAAAGTTTGGAGATAGTTTAACCAATACAAAAAAGTCAGGAATGGTAAATTTGTGGTTGTTGGGACGTGGATGCAATGAGAAGAACAAGATTTGTCAAGGAACTTTGATTAGACGAGTATGAATAATGTCTTGACAATGGCTCTGTTTCTTGTTCGAAGTACTCTGTTTACTTTGGGTTGCATGTCTGGATACAAATTAGGTGTCTTGGAGGATATTTGAGTAACTGGTGGATTTGAGTGACATATGATATTATATATAAACTGTCGGTGGACATGGCTAACGTAAATTGGAAGTCATATGTATTAAGTTTGGTGAATCTAGAAAAGATGCAAATTATTGGAGGATCAGTGGCCTTCTTGATTTATAGGTTTCTTGTGGTGGTGTAGTCTTACGACAATGATCAATGATCTCGGTGAATTTTTTACTTACGGTGGAACCAAGAATTGTACGAGGACTATTTGGATAAATTTGGTTGGATGGGCCATTAGGGAAAAATAGTGGGAGATCTAAGGGAGTCATTTATATATAAGGTTTGGTTTTGTTGGGTCTAGTAAGATGATTGAATTGATACCTAACCCAAGGTACGACATGGTTAGTTTCATATTCTTAATAAGCAGTGAGGTATTGATCTAATATGTATGATAATAATTGGATGTCATAAAAGTTCAGAAGTACTTGTATGGATTTTGGAGATAGATTGACATCGACTTGAATGTCAAGAATGAGTTTGGAGATATTTTACTATAATATGGGCTGATGTTTCATATGGATTTTGGAGATAGGTTAACATCGACATGAATGTCAAGAATGGTTTAGTTGCAGTTATTGGTACATGGATTTGAATTTATGTTTTTGGCACGATTTTCATGTTTTTCAGTATAAGAAATGTTGTTACTCTTATTGGTGAACAACTTCATATTGTTGCATTGATTTCTTTATTTGATTTCGATACCAATGATCAATATTTCGTAACTGTGGAGTTTGCTTAGTATCATAGTTCTTAGTTTTTTTTTAGTGTTGGTCTAATTGATCATTTCGTAAGAACTTGGCTTTTTTAACCTTCTCCTTGTGTTCTTTTGGGGTGTGGATCTTTGGACGAGTACTTCCATTTTGTGTTTCATAGAGTAAGTTGATTTTGAAACCAATAGCTAATATTTTCTAGTTGTGGGGTTTGCAACTATCGTAGTTTTTAGTTGACTTTATTGGAGTTGGATCAATTGATCATTTGTAACAACTTGGTTTTTCGAAACCTTCGCTTTGTTTTCTCCTCCTATTGAGAAGTGGATCTTTTGAGGTGTGCTTTCATTTTGTATCTTATTTAGTAAAATATCGATTGATGTTTCATATAAATTTTGGAGATAGGTAAGCATATACACATAAATGGTTTATTTGTGGTTGTTGGTACATAAAGGCTATGCAAAGAGATGGATTATTCAAATATTCTTGATTAGATGATTATGCATGGTTTCATGACCATTTTTCGCTTTTTTCCATGATTTGGATATTTCTAAAATAACATCACAACGCCTTACATTGATTTGAATTTACGTTGTTGCCGTGATCTTCAGAATTTAAGTTTAAATTTTTATTGCTCATATTGGTGAATATCTTCACATTGTTGGATCCTTCTTTAGTTGGTTTTGAAACCAATGATCAATATTCGGTTGTTATGGAGTTGGCCTACTATGGTAGTTCTTAGCTAACTTTCTTAGAGCTGGACTAATTTATTATTTTGAAAAACTTGGTTTTTGGAAACCTTCTCCTTGTTTTCTCTATGTTTTGGAAATTTCAAAAAACTCGTCACAAGTTCTTACATGGATTTGAATTTCTTTTCTTGGTGTGAATTTCATGTTCTTAAGTATCAAAATGTTGTAGCTCGTATTCGTGATATCTTAATCCTTTATTTGATTTTGAATCCCATAATCAATATTTAAGAATTGCGAAGTTTGGTTATTATCGTAGTTCTTAGTTGACTTTTTTGGTGTTGGTCTAATTGATCATTTCGTAACAACTTTGCTTTATGAAATCTTCTCGTTGTGTTCTTCTTTTTTGCGAGTGGATCTTTGGACGTCTAGTTCCATTTTGTGTTTCATAGAGTAAGATGATTTTGAAACCAAAAGTGAATATTTTCTAATTGTGGGGTTTGCTGCTATCGTAATTCTTAGTTGACTTTATTGGAGTTGCACCAGTTGATCATTTGTAACAACTTGGTTTTTCGAAACCTTCGCGTTATCTTCACAATGTTGGATCAGTTTGTTATTTGGTTTTGAGATTAATGAGCACTATTTGGTAGTTATGGAGTTAGCTTACTATCGTATTTCTTGGTTGACTTTCTTGGAGCTAGTCCGATTTATCATTTCATAACAACTTGGTTTTTGGAAACCTCCTCCTTGCTTTCTCCTCATATCGAGGAGTGGATCTTTGGAAGTGTGCTTTCATGTTGTGTTTCATACGCGAAGATATCGATTGATGTTTTGTATAAAGTTCGGAGATAGTTTAACCAATACAAAAAGTCAGGAATGGTAAATTAGTGGTTATTGGGACGTGGATGCAATGAGAAGAACAAGATTTGTCAAGGAACTTTGATTAGACGAGTATGAATAATGTCTTGACAATGGCTCTGTTTCTTGTTCGAAGTACTCTGTTTACTTTGGGTTGCATGTCTGGATACAAATTAGGTGTCTTGGAGGATATTTGAGTAACTGGTGGATTTGAGTGGCATATGATATTATATATAAACTGTCGGTGGACATGGCTAACGTAAATTGGAAGTCATATGTATTAAGTTTGGTGAATCGAGGATCAGTGGCCTTCTTGATTTATAGGTTTCTTGTGGTGGTGTAGTCTTACGACAATGATCAATGATCTCGGTGAATTTTTTACTTACGGTGGAACCAAGAATTATACGAGGACTATTTGGATAAATTTGGTTGGATGGGCCATTAGGGAAAAATAGTGGGAGATCTAAGGGAGTCATTTATATATAAGGTTTGGTTTTGTTGGGTCTAGTAAGATGATTGAATTGATACCTAACCCAAGGTACGACATGGTTAGTTTCATATTCTTAATAAGCAGTGAGGTATTGATCTAATATGTATGATAATAATTGGATGTCATAAAAGTTCAGAAGTACTTGTATGGATTTTGGAGATAGATTGACATCGACTTGAATGTCGAGAATGAGTTTGGAGATATTTTACTATAATATGGGCTGATGTTTCATATGGATTTTGGAGATAGGTTAACATCGACATGAATGTCAAGAATGGTTTAGTTGCAGTTATTGGTACATGGATTTGAATTTATGTTTTTGGCACGATTTTCATGTTTTTCAGTATAAGAAATGTTGTTACTCTTATTGGTGAACAACTTCATATTGTTGCATTGATTTCTTTATTTGATTTCGATACCAATGATCAATATTTCGTAACTGTGGAGTTTGCTTAGTATCATAGTTCTTAGTTTTTTTTTTGGTGTTGGTCTAATTGATCATTTCGTAAGAACTTGGCTTTTTTAACCTTCTCCTTGTGTTCTTTTGGGGTGTGGATCTTTGGACGAGTACCTCCATTTTGTGTTTCATAGAGTAAGATGATTTTGAAACCAATAGCTAATATTTTCTAGTTGTGGGGTTTGCAACTATCGTAGTTTTTAGTTGACTTTATTGGAGTTGGATCAATTGATCATTTGTAACAACTTGGTTTTTCGAAACCTTCGCTTTGTTTTCTCCTCCTATTGAGAAGTGGATCTTTTGAGGTGTGCTTTCATTTTGTATCTTATTTAGTAAAATATCGATCGATGTTTCATATTACTTTTGCAGATAGGTAAGCCTATACACATAAATGGTTTATTTGTGGTTGTTGGTACATAAAGGCTATGCAAAGAGATGGATTATTCAAATATTCTTGATTAGATGATTATGAATGGTTTCATGACCATTTGTCGCTTTTTTCCGTGATTTGGATATTTCTAAAGTAACATCACAACGCCTTACATTGATTTGAATTTACGTTGTTGCCGTGATCTTCAGATTTTAAGTTTAAATTTTTATTGCTCATATTGGTGAATATCTTCACATTGTTGGATCCTTCTTTAGTTGGTTTTGAAACCAATGATCCATATTCGGTTGTTATGGAGTTGGCCTACTATGGTAGTTCTTAGCTAACTTTCTTAGAGCTGGACTAATTTATTATATTGAAAAACTTGGTTTTTGGAAACCTTCTCCTTGTTTTCTCTATGTTTTGGAAATTTCAAAAAACTCGTCACAAGTTCTTACATGGATTTGAATTTCTTTTCTTGGTGTGAATTTCATGTTCTTAAGTATCAAAATGTTGTAGCTCGTATTCGTGATATCTTAACATCGTTGAATTAATCCTTTATTTGATTTTGAATCTCATAATCAATATTTAGTAATTGTGAAGTTTGGTTATTATCGTAGTTCTTAGTTGACTTTTTTGGTGTTGGTCTAATTGATCATTTCGTAACAACTTTGCTTTATGAAATCTTCTCCTTGTGTTCTTCTTTTTTGCGAGTGGATCTTTGGACGTGTAGTTCCATTTTGTGTTTCATAGAGTAAGATGATTTTGAAACCAATAGTGAATATTTTCTAATTGTGGGGTTTGCTGCTATCGTAATTCTTAGTTGACTTATTGGAGTTGCACCAGTTGATCATTTGTAACAACTTGGTTTTTCGAAACCTTCGCGTTATCTTCACAATGTTGGATCAGTTTGTTATTTGGTTTTGAGATTAATGAGCACTATTTGGTAGTTATGGAGTTAGCTTACTATCGTATTTCTTGGTTGACTTTCTTGGAGCTAGTCCAATTTATCATTTCATAACAACTTGGTTTTTGGAAACCTTCTCCTTGCTTTCTCCTCATATCGAGGAGTGGATCTTTGGAAGTGTGCTTTCATGTTGTGTTTCATACGCGAAGATATCGATTGATGTTTTGTATAAAGTTTGGAGATAGTTTAACCAATACAAAAAAAGTCAGGACTGGTAAATTAGTGGTTATTGGGACGTGGATGCAATGAGAAGAACAAGATTTGTCAAGGAACTTTGATTAGACGAGTATGAATAATGTCTTGACAATGGCTCTATTTCTTGTTCGAAGTACTCTGTTTACTTTGGGTTGCATGTCTGGATACAAATTAGGTGTCTTGGAGGATATTTGAGTAATTGGTGGATTTGAGTGACATATGATATTATATATAAACTGTCGGTGGACATGGCTAACGTAAATTGGAAGTCATATGTATTAAGTTTGGTGAATCGAGGATCAGTGGCCTTCTTGATTTATAGGTTTCTTGTGGTGGTGTAGTCTTACGACAATGATCAATGATCTTGGTGAATTTTTTACTTACGGTGGAACCAAGAATTATACGAGGACTATTTGGATAAATTTGGTTGGATGGGCCATTAGGGAAAAATAGTGGGAGATCTAAGGGAGTCATTTATATATAAAGTTTGGTTTTGTTGGGTCTAGTAAGATGATTGAATTGATACCTAACCCAAGGTACGACATGGTTAGTTTCATATTCTTAATAAGCAGTGAGGTATTGATCTAATATGTATGATAATAATTGCATGTCATAAAAGTTCAGAAGTACTTGTATGGATTTTGGAGATAGATTGACATCGACTTGAATGTCGAGAATGAGTTTGGAGATATTTTACTATAATATGGGCTGATGTTTCATATGGATTTTGGAGATAGGTTAACATCGACATGAATGTCAAGAATGGTTTAGTTGCAGTTATTGGTACATGGATTTGAATTTATGTTTTTGGCACGATTTTCATGTTTTTCAGTATAAGAAATGTTGTTACTCTTATTGGTGAACAACTTCATATTGTTGCATTGATTTCTTTATTTGATTTCGATACCAATGATCAATATTTCGTAACTGTGGAGTTTGCTTAGTATCATAGTTCTTAGTTTTTTTTTTGGTGTTGGTCTAATTGATCATTTCGTAAGAACTTGGCTTTTTTAACCTTCTCCTTGTGTTCTTTTGGGGTGTGGATCTTTGGACGAGTACCTCCATTTTGTGTTTCATAGAGTAAGATGATTTTGAAACCAATAGCTAATATTTTCTAGTTGTGGGGTTTGCAACTATCGTAGTTTTTAGTTGACTTTATTGGAGTTGGATCAATTGATCATTTGTAACAACTTGGTTTTTCGAAACCTTCGCTTTGTTTTCTCCTCCTATTGAGAAGTGGATCTTTTGAGGTGTGCTTTCATTTTGTATCTTATATTTAGTAAAATATCGATCGATGTTTCATATTACTTTTGCAGATAGGTAAGCCTATACACATAAATGGTTTATTTGTGGTTGTTGGTACATAAAGGCTATGCAAAGAGATGGATTATTCAAATATTCTTGATTAGATGATTATGAATGGTTTCATGACCATTTGTCGCTTTTTTCCGTGATTTGGATATTTCTAAAGTAACATCACAACGCCTTACATTGATTTGAATTTACGTTGTTGCCGTGATCTTCAGATTTTAAGTTTAAATTTTTATTGCTCATATTGGTGAATATCTTCACATTGTTGGATCCTTCTTTAGTTGGTTTTGAAACCAATGATCCATATTCGGTTGTTATGGAGTTGGCCTACTATGGTAGTTCTTAGCTAACTTTCTTAGAGCTGGACTAATTTATTATATTGAAAAACTTGGTTTTTGGAAACCTTCTCCTTGTTTTCTCTATGTTTTGGAAATTTCAAAAAACTCGTCACAAGTTCTTACATGGATTTGAATTTCTTTTCTTGGTGTGAATTTCATGTTCTTAAGTATCAAAATGTTGTAGCTCGTATTCGTGATATCTTAACATCGTTGAATTAATCCTTTATTTGATTTTGAATCTCATAATCAATATTTAGTAATTGTGAAGTTTGGTTATTATCGTAGTTCTTAGTTGACTTTTTTGGTGTTGGTCTAATTGATCATTTCGTAACAACTTTGCTTTATGAAATCTTCTCCTTGTGTTCTTCTTTTTGCGAGTGGATCTTTGGACGTGTAGTTCCATTTTGTGTTTCGTAGAGTAAGATGATTTTGAAACCAAGAGTGAATATTTTCTAATTGTGGGGTTTGCTGCTATCGTAATTCTTAGTTGACTTTATTGGAGTTGCACCAGTTGATCATTTGTAACAACTTGGTTTTTCGAAACCTTCGCGTTATCTTCACAATGTTGGATCAGTTTGTTATTTGGTTTTGAGATTAATGAGCACTATTTGGTTGTTATGGAGTTAGCTTACTATCGTATTTCTTGGTTGACTTTCTTGGAGCTAGTCCAATTTATCATTTCATAACAACTTGGTTTTTGGAAACCTTCTCCTTGCTTTCTCCTCATATCGAGGAGTGGATCTTTGGAAGTGTGCTTTCATGTTGTGTTTCATACGCGAAGATATCGATTGATGTTTTGTATAAAGTTTGGAGATAGTTTAACCAATACAAAAAAAGTCAGGAATGGTAAATTAGTGGTTATTGGGACGTGGGTGCAATGAGAAGAACAAGATTTGTCAAGGAACTTTGATTAGACGAGTATGAATAATGTCTTGACAATGGCTCTGTTTCTTGTTCGAAGTACTCTGTTTACTTTGGGTTGCATGTCTGGATACAAATTAGGTGTCTTGGAGGATATTTGAGTAACTGGTGGATTTGAGTGACATATGATATTATATATAAACTGTCGGTGGACATGGCTAACGTAAATTGGAAGTCATATGTATTAAGTTTGGTGAATCGAGGATCAGTGGCCTTCTTGATTTATAGGTTTCTTGTGGTGGTGTAGTCTTACGACAATGATCAATTATCTCGGTGAATTTTTTACTTACGGTGGAACCAAGAATTATACGAGGACTATTTGGATAAATTTGGTTGGATGGGCCATTAGGGAAAAATAGTGGGAGATCTAAGGGAGTCATTTATATATAAGGTTTGGTTTTGTTGGGTCTAGTAAGATGATTGAATTGATACCTAACCCAAGGTACGACATGGTTAGTTTCATATTCTTAATAAGCAGTGAGGTATTGATCTAATATGTATGATAATAATTGCATGTCATAAAAGTTCAGAAGTACTTGTATGGATTTTGGAGATAGATTGACATCGACTTGAATGTCGAGAATGAGTTTGGAGATATTTTACTATAATATGGGCTGATGTTTCATATGGATTTTGGAGATAGGTTAACATCGACATGAATGTCAAGAATGGTTTAGTTGCAGTTATTGGTACATGGATTTGAATTTATGTTTTTGGCACGATTTTCATGTTTTTCAGTATAAGAAATGTTGTTACTCTTTTTGGTGAACAACTTCATATTGTTGCATTGATTTCTTTATTTGATTTCGATACCAATGATCAATATTTCGTAACTGTGGAGTTTGCTTAGTATCATAGTTCTTAGTTTTTTTTTTGGTGTTGGTCTAATTGATCATTTCGTAAGAACTTGGCTTTTTTAACCTTCTCCTTGTGTTCTTTTGGGGTGTGGATCTTTGGACGAGTACCTCCATTTTGTGTTTCATAGAGTAAGATGATTTTGAAACCAATAGCTAATATTTTCTAGTTGTGGGGTTTGCAACTATCGTAGTTTTTAGTTGACTTTATTGGAGTTGGATCAATTGATCATTTGTAACAACTTGGTTTTTCGAAACCTTCGCTTTGTTTTCTCCTCCTATTGAGAAGTGGATCTTTTGAGGTGTGCTTTCATTTTGTATCTTATATTTAGTAAAATATCGATCGATGTTTCATATTACTTTTGCAGATAGGTAAGCCTATACACATAAATGGTTTATTTGTGGTTGTTGGTACATAAAGGCTATGCAAAGAGATGGATTATTCAAATATTCTTGATTAGATGATTATGAATTGTTTCATGACCATTTGTCGCTTTTTTTCCGTGATTTGGATATTTCTAAAGTAACATCACAACGCCTTACATTGATTTGAATTTACGTTGTTGCCGTGATCTTCAGATTTTAAGTTTAAATTTTTATTGCTCATATTGGTGAATATCTTCACATTGTTGGATCCTTCTTTAGTTGGTTTTGAAACCAATGATCCATATTCGGTTGTTATGGAGTTGGCCTACTATGGTAGTTCTTAGCTAACTTTCTTAGAGCTGGACTAATTTATTATATTGAAAAACTTGGTTTTTGGAAACCTTCTCCTTGTTTTCTCTATGTTTTGGAAATTTCAAAAAACTCGTCACAAGTTCTTACATGGATTTGAATTTCTTTTCTTGGTGTGAATTTCATGTTCTTAAGTATCAAAATGTTGTAGCTCGTATTCGTGATATCTTAACATCGTTGAATTAATCCTTTATTTGATTTTGAATCTCATAATCAATATTTAGTAATTGTGAAGTTTGGTTATTATCGTAGTTCTTAGTTGACTTTTTTGGTGTTGGTCTAATTGATCATTTCGTAACAACTTTGCTCTATGAAATCTTCTCCTTGTGTTCTTCTTTTTGCGAGTGGATCTTTGGACGTGTAGTTCCATTTTGTGTTTCGTAGAGTAAGATGATTTTGAAACCAAAAGTGAATATTTTCTAATTGTGGGGTTTGCTGCTATCGTAATTCTTAGTTGACTTTATTGGAGTTGCACCAGTTGATCATTTGTAACAACTTGGTTTTTCGAAACCTTCACGTTATCTTCACAATGTTGGATCAGTTTGCTATTTGGTTTTGAGATTAATGAGCACTATTTGGTAGTTATGGAGTTAGCTTACTATCGTATTTCTTGGTTGACTTTCTTGGAGCTAGTCCAATTTATCATTTCATAACAACTTGGTTTTTGGAAACCTTCTCCTTGCTTTCTCCTCATATCGAGGAGTGGATCTTTGGAAGTGTGCTTTCATGTTGTGTTTCATACACGAAGATATCGATTGATGTTTTGTATAAAGTTTGGAGATAGCTTAACCAATACAAAAAGTCAGGAATGGTAAATTTGTGGTTGTTGGGACGTGGATGCGATGAGAAGAACAAGATTTGTCAAGGAACTTTGATTAGACGAGTATGAATAATGTCTTGACAATGCCTCTGTTTCTTGTTCGAAGTACTCTGTTTACTTTGGGTTGCATGTCTGGATACAAATTAGGTGTCTTGGAGGATATTTGAGTAACCGGTGGATTTGAGTGACATATGATATTATATATAAACAATCAGTGGCCATGGCTAACGTAAATTGGAAGTCATATGTATTAAGTTTGGTGAATCTAGAAAAGATGCAAATTATTGGAGGATCAGTGGCCTTCTTGATTTATAGGTTTCTTGTGGTGGTGTAGTCTTACGACAATGATCAATGATCTCGGTGAATTTTTTACTTACGGTGGAACCAAGAATTGTACGAGGACTATTTGGATAAATTTGGTTGGATGGGCCATTAGGGAAAAATAGTGGGAGATCTAAGGGAGTCATTTATATATAAGGTTTGGTTTTGTTGGGTCTAGTAAGATGATTGAATTGATACCTAACCCAAGGTACGGCATGGTTAGTTTCATATTCTTAATAAGCAGTGAGGTATTGATCTAATATGTATGATAATAATTGGATGTCATAAAAGTTCAGAAGTACCCGTATGGATTTTGGAGATAGATTGACATCGACTTGAATGTCAAGAATGAGTTTGGAGATATTTTACTATAATATGGGCTGATGTTTCATATGGATTTTGGAGATAGGTTAACATCGACATGAATGTCAAGAATGGTTTAGTTGCAGTTATTGATATATGGATTTGAATTTATGTTTTTGGCACGATTTTCATGTTTTTCAGTATAAGAAATGTTGTTACTCTTATTGGTGAACAACTTCATATTGTTGCATTGATTTCTTTATTTGATTTTGATACCAATGATCAATATTTCGTAACCGTGGAGTTTTCTTAGTATCATAGTTCTTAGTTGACTTTTTTGGTGTTGGTCTAATTGATCATTTCGTAACAAGTTGGCTTTTTAACCTTCTCCTTGTGTTCTTTTGGGGTGTGGATCTTTGGACGAGCACTTCCATTTTGTGTTTCATAGAGTAAGATGATTTTGAAACCAATAGCTAATATTTTCTAACTGCGGGGTTTGCAACTATCGTAGTTTTTAGTTGACTTTATTGGAGTTGGATCAGTTGATCATTTGTAACAACTTGGTTTTTCGAAACCTTCGCTTTGTTTTCTCCTCCTATTGAGAAGTGGATCTTTTGAGGTGTGCTTTCATTTTGTATCTTATTTAGTAAAATATCGATTGATGTTTCATATAAATTTTGGAGATAGGTAAGCCTACACACATAAATGGTTTATTTGTGGTTGTTGTTACATAAAGGCCATGCAAAGAGATGGATTATTCAAATATTCTTGATTAGATGATTATGAATGCTTTCTTGACCATTCTCGTTTTTTTCCCTGATTTGGATATTTCTAAAATAACATCACGACGCCTTACATGGATTTGAATTTACGTCGTTGCCATGATTTCCAGATTTTTAAGTTTAAATTTTTTGATAGCTCATATTGGTGAATATGTTCACATTGTTGGATCCATTCTTTAGTTGGTTTTGAAACCAATGATCAATATTCAGTTGTTATGGAGTTGTCCTACTATGGTAGTTCTTAGCTAACTTTTTTCGAGCTGGACTAATTTATCATTTCGTAAAAACTTAGTTTTTGGAAACCTTCTCCTTGTTTTCTCTATGTTTTGGAAATTTTAAAAAACTTTTTCACAAGTTCTTACATTGATTTGGATTTCTTTTCTTGGCGCGCTTGTCCTCTTTTTAAGTATCAAAATGTTGTAGCTCGTATTCGTGATATCTTAACATCGTTGAATTAATCCTTTATTTGATTTTGAATCCCATAATCAATATTTAGTAATTGTGAAGTTTGGTTATTATCTTAGTTATTAGGTGACTCTTTTGGTATTGGCTTAATTTATCATTTCATAGCAACTTGGATTTTTGGATCCTTGTCCTTCTGTTCTTCTTTTGGGGAGTGGATCTTTGGACGTGTACTTCCATTTTGTGTTTCATAGAGTATGATGATTTTGAAACCAATAGTGAATATTTTCTAGTTGTGGGGTTTGCTACTATCGTAGTTCTTAGTTGACTTTCTCCTCTTCATAGAGTTCGAGTAATTGATCATTTGTAACAACTTGGTTTTTCGTAACCTTAGGATTATTTTCTCCTCCTATTGAGAATTGGTTCTTTGGAGATGTGCTTTCATTTTGTATCTCATATGGTAAAATATCGATTGAAGTGTTTATTTGTGATCGTTGTTACATGGAGGTCACGCAAAAGAGATGGATTATTCATGTATTCAAATGAGTATGAATGGTACCTTGGCCATTTATCACTTTTTCTCCATAATTTTTCCATGATTTGAAAATTTCAGAAATAACATCACGATGCCTAACATGGATTTGAATTTACGTTCTTGCCATGATTTTCAGGTTTTAAAGTTAAAAAATGTTGTTGCTCATATTGGTGAATATTTTCACATTGTAGGATCCATCCTTTATTTTGTTTTGAAACCAATGATCAATATTTGGTTGTTATGGACTTGGCTTTTACTATGGTAGTTCTTAGCTGACTTTCTTGGAGCTAGAATAATTTATTATTTCGTAACAACTTGGTTTTTGGAAGCCCTCCTTGTTTTCTCTATGTTTTGGGAATTTCGAAAAACCCGTCACAAGTTCTTACATGGATTTGAATTTCTTTTCTTGGCGCGATTTTCATGTTTTTAAGTGTCGAAATGTTGTAGCTTATATTCGTGATATCTTCGTATCATTGGATAAATCCTTTATTCGATTTTGGATCCAATAATTAATATTTAGTAATTGTGAAGTTTGATTAACATTGTAGTTCTTAGTCGACTATTTTGGTGTTGGTCTAATTGATCATTTCTTAACAACTTGTCTTTTTGAATCCTTCTCCTTGTTTTTTTCTTTTGGGCAGTGGATCTTTGGACTTGTATTTCCATTTTGTGTTTCATAGAGTAAGATTTGAAACTATTAGTCAATATTTTGGAATTGTGGGGTTTGCTATTATCGTAGTTTTTAGTTCACTTTATTGGAGTTGGACTAATTAATCATTTGTAACAACTTGGTTTTTTGAAACCTTTGCATTATTTTTTCTTCCTATTGAGAAGTGGATCTCTCGAGGTGTACTTTCATTTTGTATCTCATATTGTAAAATATCGGTTGATGTTTCATATAAATTTTAGAGATAGGTTAGCGTGTGAGCATGAATTGTTTATTTGTGGTTGTTGATACATGGAGGCCATGCAAAGTGATGGAATTTACAACTAATCTTGATTAGATGGCTATGAATGGTTTCTTGACCATGTGTCGCTTTTCTCCCATGATTTGAGAGTTTTAAAATTATCATCACGACGCCTTACATGGATTTGAATTTACGTTATTGCCATGATTTTCAGGTTTTTAAGTGAAAGAAATGTTGTAGCTCGTATTGTCGAATATCTTCACATCGCTCTATCGATCCTTTATTTGGTTTTGAAATCAGTGATTAATATTTGGTTGCGATGGAGTTGGCTTACTATGATAGTTCTTAGCTGACTTTCTTGGAGCTGGATTAATTTAGTATTTTGTAACAACTTGGTTTTCGGAAACCTTCTCCTTTTTTTTCTATGTTTTGAGAATTTTAAAAAAACTGTTACAACTTCTTACATGGATTTGAATTTCTTTTCTTGGCGCGATTTTCATGTTCTTAAGTGTCAAAATGTTGTAACTCGTATTCGTGATATCTTCACATCGTTGTATTAATCCTTTATTTGATTTCGATAGCAACGATCAATATTTAGTAATTATGAAGTTTGGTTAATATCGTAGTTCTTAGTTGACTTTTTTGTAGTTGGTCTAATTGATCATTTCGTAACAACTTTGATTTTTGAAATCTTCTCCTTGTGTTCTTCTTTTGGGGAGTGGATCTTTGGACGTGTACTTCCATTTTGTGTTTCATAGAGTAAGATGATTTTGAAACTAACAGTCATTATTTTTTAATTGTCGGGTTTGCTGTCATCGTAGTTCTTAGTTGACTTTATTGGAGTTGGACCAATTGATCATCTGTAACAATTTGGTTTTTCGAAACCTTCGCGATAATTTCTCCTCCTATTAGGAAGTGGATCATTGGAGGTGTGCTTTCATTTTGTATCTCATATAGTAAAATATGGATTGATGTTTCATATAAATTTTGGAGATAGGTTAGCCTATACGCATGAATGGTTTATTTGTGGTTGTTGGAACATGGAGGCCATGTAGAGAGATGTATTATTCAAGTATTCTTGATTAAATGAGTATGTATAGTATCTTGACCTTTTGTCGCTTTTTCTCCATGATTTGGAAATTTCAAAAATGCCACCACGACGCCTTACATGGATTTGAATTTTCGTTCTTGCCATGATTTTCAGGTTTTAAGTTTAAAGAATGTTGTAGCTCATATTGCTGAATATCTTCACATTGTTGGATCCATCCTTTATTTGGTTTCGAAACCAATGATCAATATTCAGTTGTTATGGAGTTGGCTTACTATGGTAGTTCTTAGCTGACTTTCTTGGAGCTGGATTGATTTATTATTTCGTAACAACTTGGTTTTCTGAAACCTTTTCCTTGTTTTCTCTATGTTTTGGGAATTTCAAAAAACCCGTCACACGTTCTTACATTGATTTGGATTTCTTTTTTTGGCGCGCTTGTCCTCTTTTTAAGTGTCAAAATGTTGTAGCTTGTATTCATGATATCTTCACATCGTTGGATTAATCCTTTATTTGATTTTGAATCCAATGATCAAAATTTAGTAATTGTGAAGTTTGGTTTATATCGTAATTCTTAGTTGACTATTTTGGTGTTGGTCTAACTGATCATTTCGTAACAACTTGTCTTTTTTTGAAACCCTCTCCTTGTGTTCTTCTTGTGGGTAGTGGATCTTTGGACGTGTAGTTCCATTTTGTGTTTCATAGAGTCAATATTCTTCTAATTGTGGGGTTTGCTACCGTCTTAGTTCTTAGCTGACTTTCTTGGAGCTGGATTAATTTAGTATTTTGTAACAACTTGCTTTTCGGAAACCTTCTCCTTTTTTTTCTATGTTTTGAGAATTTTAAAAAAACTGTTACAACTTCTTACATGGATTTGAATTTCTTTTCTTGGCGCGATTTTCATGTTCTTAAGTGTCAAAATGTTGTAACTCGTATTCGTGATATCTTCACATCGTTGTATTAATCCTTTATTTGATTTCGATAGCAACGATCAATATTTAGTAATTATGAAGTTTGGTTAATATCGTAGTTCTTAGTTGACTTTTTTGTAGTTGGTCTAATTGATCATTTCGTAACAACTTTGATTTTTGAAATCTTCTCCTTGTGTTCTTCTTTTGGGGAGTGGATCTTTGGACGTGTACTTCCATTTTGTGTTTCATAGAGTAAGATGATTTTGAAACTAACAGTCATTATTTTTTAATTGTCGGGTTTGCTGTCATCGTAGTTCTTAGTTGACTTTATTGGAGTTGGACCAATTGATCATCTGTAACAATTTGGTTTTTCGAAACCTTCGCGATAATTTCTCCTCCTATTAGGAAGTGGATCATTGGAGGTGTGCTTTCATTTTGTATCTCATATAGTAAAATATGGATTGATGTTTCATATAAATTTTGGAGATAGGTTAGCCTATACGCATGAATGGTTTATTTGTGGTTGTTGGAACATGGAGGCCATGTAGAGAGATGTATTATTCAAGTATTCTTGATTAAATGAGTATGTATAGTATCTTGACCTTTTGTCGCTTTTTCTCCATGATTTGGAAATTTCAAAAATGCCACCACGACGCCTTACATGGATTTGAATTTTCGTTCTTGCCATGATTTTCAGGTTTTAAGTTTAAAGAATGTTGTAGCTCATATTGCTGAATATCTTCACATTGTTGGATCCATCCTTTATTTGGTTTCGAAACCAATGATCAATATTCAGTTGTTATGGAGTTGGCTTACTATGGTAGTTCTTAGCTGACTTTCTTGGAGCTGGATTGATTTATTATTTCGTAACAACTTGGTTTTCTGAAACCTTTTCCTTGTTTTCTCTATGTTTTGGGAATTTCAAAAAACCCGTCACACGTTCTTACATTGATTTGGATTTCTTTTTTTGGCGCGCTTGTCCTCTTTTTAAGTGTCAAAATGTTGTAGCTTGTATTCATGATATCTTCACATCGTTGGATTAATCCTTTATTTGATTTTGAATCCAATGATCAAAATTTAGTAATTGTGAAGTTTGGTTTATATCGTAATTCTTAGTTGACTATTTTGGTGTTGGTCTAACTGATCATTTCGTAACAACTTGTCTTTTTTTGAAACCCTCTCCTTGTGTTCTTCTTGTGGGTAGTGGATCTTTGGACGTGTAGTTCCATTTTGTGTTTCATAGAGTCAATATTCTTCTAATTGTGGGGTTTGCTACCGTCTTAGTTCTTAGTTGACTTTATTGGAGTTGGAATAATTGATCATTTGTAACAACTTGGTTTTTCGAAACCTTCGCGTTAGTTTCTCCTCCTATTGAGAAGTGGGTCTCTGGATGTGTGCTTTCATTTTGTATTTCATATAGTAATATATCGACTGATGTTTCATATAAATTTTAGAGATAGGTTAGCCTCTACGCATAAATGGTTTATTTGTGGTTGTTGGTACATGGAGGCCTTGCAAAGAGATGGACTTTTCAAGTAATCTTGATTAGATGATTATGAATTTTTTCTTGACCATTTGTCGCTTTTCTCCCATGATTTAAGGGTTTTAAAATTATCATCACGACTCCTTGCATGGATTTGAATTACGTTCTTGCTATGATTTTCTGGTTTTTAAGTTTTCAAAATGTTGTGGCTCGTATTGGTGAATATCTTCACATCGTTGGATCAATACTCGGTTGTTATGGATTTGGCTTACTATGATTGTTCTTAGCTGACTTTCTTCAAGCTGGACTAATTTATTATTTCCTAACAACTTGGTTCTCAAAAACCTTCACCTTGTTTTCTCCATGTTTTGAGAATTTCAAAAACCCGTCACAACTTCTTACATGATTTGAATTTCTTTTCTTGGCGTGATTTTCAGGTTCTTAAGTGTCAAAATTTTGTAGCTCGTATTCGTGATATCTTCAGGTCGTTCGATTAATCCTTTATTTGATTTCTATACCAATTATCAATATTTAGTGATTGTGAAGTTTGGTTAATATCGTAGTTCTTAGTTGAATTTTTTGGTGTTGGTCTAATTGATCATTTTGTAATAACCTGGCTTTCTGAAACCTTCTCCTTGTGTTCTTCTTTTGGGGAGTGGATCTTTGGACGTGTACTTCCATTTTGTGTTTCATAGAGTAAGATGATTTTGAAATCAGTAGTGAATATTTTCTAATTGTGGGGTTTTGTAACGACCCAGGTTCCCAGACCTAGTTGAGAGAACGTATTTTAGTCGTAGCTCACTTGTGTGCATACATATCATGCATTTGCATACTCATGCATCTACACATGGATTTAAATTGAAGTAACCCAATTTCATTAAAGCAACAAAATATAATACTTGGATAAAAGATGCAAGATAAGCAAGAAATGTTGTAATTTTAATTGTTTTCTACTTGAGTGAGGTTATCCTTGACTTATTTAAATGTCCGAGCCGAAGCCAAGGAGAGTTAGATTTGTAAGGTGTGAGTGCTCGAGAGTGTGGTGAGTCGTCCGAAAATGTTTCATTCCCAAAACCTAAAAGTTCCCACCGAGTTAATTTTCCTAACTCGCGAAGTTAACTGTGAGGGAAAAGAGCATCAACGGGCGGAAGCCATATTTATTTTGGAAAATGATTTTTAGTAAAACATATTTGTTTCCGAAAAAGAGGTTATATCTAAGATAGGGGAGGTAAGTGGTAAAATATTATTTCTCACCTAGGCTATTTATTCACTCACCAAAATTGTTTTAGAAAGGTTTATATAGAAACATGATTATGGTATATAAATCAGCCGAAGGGACAACCAGTAGCCAAACCAGCTTATACGTGACCTATAGCTAGAGTTAAATATCCAGTACCTGGGATACCTATCCAAACTCTGTAAAATATTTGGGGAATGACCGACTACAGCCGATAGCGTTGAGGTGCCGTACAACAGCATACCACCCCACTCAGCATTATCCCCATCGCCACACCTTGAGAGACCCAGAACCAAACCCCAGCCTGAACCATGGCGGTGACCTAAGGGAACTGCGCACCAGGAAGGAGAAGGACAGGTTCAGTCCCGGATCCACACGGAGAAGAAACGGCAGGCTGCAGCTAGGGAGGAGGGCATTGTACCGTTCATCCGAACAGGGGAGGAGTAGACCTAGAAGAAGCAGAGCAGCGGAAACTCCAGGAGCTGCCAGTGAAGAAGAACAAATTGACCAAGATTTTCTTGTTCTCTCACCAAGTGCAAGGTACGACCTTGGGTTAGTGGTACAGGAAATTGGTCTCTGAAACCAGACTACTGGCTATTTTGATTGCCAATTGTATTGGTCTGGCTGCTTAACAAATTGAGAAAGTTGTACCCTCTGTTTTTAGTCAGCGTAGTGTTTTGGTCGCCTGAAGATAAGGGTGTCTCTTGTTTAAATTACATCAGTAAAATATTTTGGTGGAAGAAGCTTAGTCCTATGCCCGTGATACTGCTGTAGTGTCTGCTGTTACTGAAATGTCTTATTTTCTTGCATGGCTAAACTGAAGACTACCCTACAGTACATGTTTTGGTTAAAACTGGATTAAACAGGAGACCTAGTAACTGACGACTAGTAATATTCAGATAGGAGGCTTAGTAGAGTAAGATTTATTTTTAAGTTGGGATAGCAAGTGTGTGGTACTAATACATACAGTACTTTCTGTCTAGTGCTTAACAAATCATCCAATCTCTGAAATTGATCAACGCATGTTCTCAAGTTTAGGCTGGCTGTAGTATGCCTATGTATGTGTATGTGAGTGTGCTTTAGTTAGTTTCAATCGACTCATGTGAACGAGAGAAGTAGAACTACTGCTGTACATTATGGTCAGTTTTCGACAATAGACTGAAGCCCATCTGTACAAGTTTTGTTTAACTAAACCATTTTGCTAAACCTAAAAAATTAGTTACTGGTTAACAAATGGTTAGTAGTACTCATACCAGTGAACTTCAGTGGTGTTTCACCAGGTGGCAACCTGAGAATTAGTACCCAAAAACCTATCTTCAGGTTTTGCATGACAAGCAAATTGTCCACTGATATCTCAGCTGCCGACCTTAGCTTATACAGTTCTTTTGAAACCAAATTTGTGTTTTGAAGTTATGTTAACCTGACCAGCTGTGTCTTTGTGCTTGATCTGAGTTAGCTTTAAGTGAAGTACATAATTACTTTTGCTAGAGATCAGCAGCATGGGAGCACTTGACCTCCAAAACGTTTTAAAATTACTTGCTCCTGATAACTTTATCGGTGTAGTCAAAATTCATTCGAAGTTGACAAAAATGTAAACATCAATTATCATGAGCATATCATAAGCATCATTTGCATTTCATAATTTGGATGCATATTTTCTTGGATAAGTCCTTATCGGACTTTATTGGTTTTTCAGAAGCAGGAGTTCATCAAGCCAACCTGTCGAACTCCATTACTTATCCATTACCAGGCAAGTCCAGTTTCTTTGATCATGTCCATTGATACTATTTGATAACTTTTCCCTCTCGACTATAATTTGCACAAAAAGCAAAATCTATTTTCTAAAGTGAATGAATCTAGATAGAGATCGCCATTCTTGGGCATGATATTGGTTGGTGGTGGAACTCTGGAAAGGTGCCGGAGGCACATCGGAAGGCGAGTTCCACTACAATGGGTTTCATCAGGATAAATAACAATTGATCACCTTGTGCTTAAGCGCCGTAGCGACAGCTTTAACCACATACCGTATGGGCGAGGCTTAGCTAAAGTAACCTTGTCCTATGTCATACGACCCCTGGGAAGGCAAGACCTCAGTGGTTGGATCTGTAGTATCAACTGCTGGGAAGGTAGTTTGGGCCTGTCGTGCCAGCTACGGTAATGCTGGATCCGGAGCATCGGCATTGAGACCGGTAGTCCTGGCCTGTCGTGCGGGACTACGACACGGCGTATGACAGAAAGACGGCGAAACGGCTTTGTGATCTAATGGTCTGGGTGTGAGTGCGACGGCATGAACGCCACGACTGTTGGTCGTTTGTGGGTAAAGTAACGCACCTCTGCAGAGTGTAAAAAAATTGTGGCTTGTCACTCCATGTTCCTGGTTGGAACTGCGAACGCGGCAGGAAAGGAGTCCATAGGGGACTCTAGCAGCCTGTGAGACAGGGATCATAGTTCTTTGATAAAATTTGACTCTCTTATCTTACAAAATGCATTCTTTGGAGAACACCGTTGTTCTCAGTAGTGATAGTGCATTAAACACCATCTCCTATGCCTGGACTTGTTGAGTACCTCCTGTACTCATCCCTTGTACAATAATATATATATAGGTTGTGAGCCGACCAACGAGGAGGACGTGGTCTACGTAGAGGTCGGAGAAGAAGTCACTGAAGAGCAAACTCCGGTGGAGGACGAGGATGGCGTGGACTACTACTTCGAGTACCGTCAGGGACACACCGATGAGTAGACATCAACTTGGATGCGAGATGAGAGTGTAGTATATGACTTTTGCTATACCAACCGGAACGCTTTTAAATTCCCCGTACTTTTGGGAATTCGGTTTGTAAGTTTTATGTTGGCACTTAAGTTTGTATAAGTTTGTAATATAAGTTTGTAGTAATGGACCGCTGCAATGCTGCTGTTGTGCTACTCTGTCCGATGTGTTGTTGATGAGAAGGCACTTCATCCTCAATATGTCGAAGACCAACATAATACTCGAAAGGGTAGTATGTGGGTCGCCGCAGGTGGTATCAGAGCAATTGTTGAGACCTCTAGGCATAAACGTCTAGTTAGGAGACCTGTGAACCTTAGGATGGAAAGTTGATCTGTAATTAGGTTTACTCTCAACTCTAGTACTCTTTTGATAAAATTTCTGATAAGAGTTGACTCATCTTTTGTATATCTGGGTTTAAAAACTTAACTCCTCATACCTATAGAGCTATCCATATCAGTTGTTTCATCTTCTTGGGAAGAGGATGGTGGAACTTTATGCTACTACTTATCTCATGTCTCTAGGGCTTTTTGAGCGCCGTGATGTATGGTCATCCTGTCCGACCATGTACAAGAGATTTGAGAGTGGGTAGAAATAATGGGTAGATGTTATATTAGTGTAGGCATGCTAAACCTAAGTATGTCTAGGTTAAAAACCTACGCTATTTACTTGTTTCTTTGATCTTTATTTGGACACCAGAGCACATAACATGATCACTATAAGATAGAATGTGATTGTTTTATTGGTTTTATGGATCTTTTTGGCTCTTTGATTGAGTGCTTTAGAAGTGATTATGGAGTTAAAGCTTAATATTGTCGCTTAGACTAATCATTGAGTTTTCTCCATATCACAGATTAGGAGAATGACGAGCCCAAGTGAGGAAGACCTTAGGAGGAACATTGAGCATGGGCAAAAAGAGACAAATGACAAGACAAGAATGGAGGCTGAGCAGAAAGCAAGGGAAGATGCAGCCAGTGGTAGTGGTATTCCACCGCCACCACCAAATTACAGAGCCGAGGAAGCTTTCATGAAATACATGCGCCAGATGGAGGCGGATAGAAAGGAGAGGGAAGATGATCGACGAGAAAGGCGAGAAGCCCAAGAGAATCAAAATAAGTTCTTTGCTGAAATGTTGAACAGAGTGGCAGGAAGAACCAATGAGAATCAGGTACCACATCGAAGTGGCGTTCGACTTGGTGAATTCCAAGAGACTAGGCCAATGACTTTTGCATCATCACCTGAGCCTATGGATGCTGAAGACTGGCTGTTGGATACTGAAAGGAAGCTGGTAACAGTGGGATGCAACGATGAAGAAAAAGTTCGATATGCAGTGCACCAGCTTACTGGGCCAGCAGCAGCATGGTGGGTTAACTTCAAAGCGGTGCAGACCGCTGGAAGGGTAATCAGTTGGGCAGTATTCAAGGAAAAATTCCGTGAAGCTCATGTTCCATCTAGCATTGTATCAATGAAGAGGCATGAATTCAGGAGTCTGGCACAAGGGAACATGAACGTAACCAGATACGTGGATCAGTTTAATCTTCTTTCACGCTATGCACCAGAGGATGTGGATACAGAGGCCAAGAGGAAAGATAAGTTCTTGGAGGGACTGCATCCATTTTTGCTAATGCAGTTAAGACTTGTCCGTGTAACGGATTTCCAGGATCTGGTAGATCGTGCCATCACTCTGGAGAACGACTACCGTAACGTGCAAGAGGACAGGAAGAGGAAGCTCAAATCAGACCCACGACAATATCAGCAGAACAAGCCACGTCGGGTAGTGTATGTTCAAAGGGCTCAACCTGGAGGTTCGTCCTCGTGAACCGTTAATCGAACACCAGTACCGCCAGGCACATGCTATACTTGTGGTGGTAGTCACTATGCTCCACAATGTCCTCGAAAGGATAAGTGCTACGGATGTGGTCAGCCTGGGCATGTAGTTCGGGACTGCCCAAATCAGAAACCTGAGCAACCACGGCCTCAAGCAGCAAGAACTGTAGCACCACCAAATCGGCCAGCAGGTAGAGGAGCAGGAGGTAACCAAGTACGTGGCAAGGGAAAGATTCACGGAAGGGTGAACTATGTGACTGCTGAAGAAGTTGGAGCTGCCAGTGACGTAGTAATAGGTACGTTACGTGTCTCATCTCATACTGCCATAGTACTTTTTGATTCTGGAGCATCTCATTCATACATATCGAAGGATTTTATGCAATGGATACCTTGGGAGGCTACCTTGTTAGTGAAGCACTTGAGGGTTCAATCACCTGGAGGACCCCTAAGTGTCGACAAAAGGATAGATTTGATAGCTATAGAGATCAGCGACTATGCATTTACTGCTAATCTCCTGATCATACCACTTCAAGGCTTAGATGTTATCTTGGGTATGGATTGGTTAGCGCGTCATGAAGCTCTAATTGACTGTGCAAACAAGAGAGTAACTCTTAGCCATTGGTTAGGAGGAAGAGTTGTGTTTCAAGGACACAGAAACCTGAAACAAGCCTAAATCTTCAATTGAATTCTCTCAAGGGGCAAAGTGTTGAGCAAATTCCAGTTGTTAGTGAGTTTCCAGACGTCTTTCCGGAAGAACTGCCTGGTATGCCACCAGACAGGGAGATTGAGTTCACTATTGATTTGTTACCTAGAACGGCACCAATAGCTCAACAAGCATGCAGAATGGGACCAAATGAACTAGTAGAGTTGAAGAAACAACTAGACGAGCTATCAGAAAAAGGATTCATTAGAGAAAGTATATCACCCTGGGCAGCACCTGTTCTCTTTGTTGACAAGAGAGAGGGAGGCGGTCGTCGCTTATGTACTGACTATAGGAAGTTGAACAATGTCACAATAAAGTACAAGTATCCACTACCGAGGATTAATGATCTGTTTGACCAAGTAAGAGGTGCCGGAGTTTTCTCAAAGTTAGATCTGCGATCAGGCTATCATCAAATCAAGATCAAACCAGAAGATATTCCAAAGACTGGGTTTGTCACTTGGTATGGGCATCATGAATATCTTGTGCTCCCATTCGGGCTGACAAATGCACCGGCCATATTCATGAATCTGATGAACAAGGTATTCATGGAGTATCTTGACAAGTTTGTGATCGTGTTCATCGATGACATTCTCATCTATTCCAAAAATAAAGAAGAGCATGGGGAGCATCTGCGGATTGTTTTGCAGACCTTGAGGGAGCATCAACTATATGCAAGATTTAGTAAGTGTGAGTTTTGGATGGACAAAGTTATTTTTCTAGGCCATGTCATCACTAAGGAGGGAATTGCATGAAGAGTTGTGTTTCAAGGACACAGAAACCTGAAACAAGCCTAAATCTTCAATTGAATTCTCTCAAGGGGCAAAGTGTTGAGCAAATTCCAGTTGTTAGTGAGTTTCCAGACGTCTTTCCGGAAGAACTGCCTGGTATGCCACCAGACAGGGAGATTGAGTTCACTATTGATTTGTTACCTGGAACGGCACCAATAGCTCAACAAGCATACAGAATGGGACCAAATGAACTAGTAGAGTTGAAGAAACAACTAGACGAGCTATCAGAAAAAGGATTCATTAGAGAAAGTATATCACCCTGGGCAGCACCTGTTCTCTTTGTTGACAAGAGAGAGGGAGGCGGTCGTCGCTTATGTACTGACTATAGGAAGTTGAACAATGTCACAATAAAGTACAAGTATCCACTACCGAGGATTAATGATCTGTTTGACCAAGTAAGAGGTGCCGGAGTTTTCTCAAAGTTAGATCTGCGATCAGGCTATCATCAAATCAAGATCAAACCAGAAGATATTCCAAAGACTGGGTTTGTCACTTGGTATGGGCATCATGAATATCTTGTGGTCCCATTCGGGCTGACAAATGCACCGGCCATATTCATGAATCTGATGAACAAGGTATTCATGGAGTATCTTGACAAGTTTGTGATCGTGTTCATCGATGACATTCTCATCTATTCCAAAAATAAAGAAGAGCATGGGGAGCATCTGCGGATTGTTTTGCAGACCTTGAGGGAGCATCAACTATATGCAAGATTTAGTAAGTGTGAGTTTTGGATGGACAAAGTTATTTTTCTAGGCCATGTCATCACTAAGGAGGGAATTGCATGAAGAGTTGTGTTTCAAGGACACAGAAACCTGAAACAAGCCTAAATCTTCAATTGAATTCTCTCAAGGGGCAAAGTGTTGAGCAAATTCCAGTTGTTAGTGAGTTTCCAGACGTCTTTCCGGAAGAACTGCCTGGTATGCCACCAGACAGGGAGATTGAGTTCACTATTGATTTGTTACCTGGAACGGCACCAATAGCTCAACAAGCATACAGAATGGGACCAAATGAACTAGTAGAGTTGAAGAAACAACTAGACGAGCTATCAGAAAAAGGATTCATTAGAGAAAGTATATCACCCTGGGCAGCACCTGTTCTCTTTGTTGACAAGAGAGAGGGAGGCGGTCGTCGCTTATGTACTGACTATAGGAAGTTGAACAATGTCACAATAAAGTACAAGTATCCACTACCGAGGATTAATGATCTGTTTGACCAAGTAAGAGGTGCCGGAGTTTTCTCAAAGTTAGATCTGCGATCAGGCTATCATCAAATCAAGATCAAACCAGAAGATATTCCAAAGACTGGGTTTGTCACTTGGTATGGGCATCATGAATATCTTGTGGTCCCATTCGGGCTGACAAATGCACCGGCCATATTCATGAATCTGATGAACAAGGTATTCATGGAGTATCTTGACAAGTTTGTGATCGTGTTCATCGATGACATTCTCATCTATTCCAAAAATAAAGAAGAGCATGGGGAGCATCTGCGGATTGTTTTGCAGACCTTGAGGGAGCATCAACTATATGCAAGATTTAGTAAGTGTGAGTTTTGGATGGACAAAGTTATTTTTCTAGGCCATGTCATCACTAAGGAGGGAATTGCAGTGAATCCTGAGAAGATCGAGGCTGTCATGAATTGGACTTCTCCAACATCTGTCTCGGAAATCCGAAGTTTCTTAGGAATGGCAGGGTACTATAGGAGGTTTATTGAAGGTTTTTCCAAGATTTCAGAACCAATGACCAAACTGCTAAGGAAAGGTGTCAAGTTCGAGTGGACAAAGGCGTGTGAAAACAGTTTCCAAGAACTGAAGCGGAAACTTACTACCGCTCCAGTGTTGACTGTACCCGAAAGTGGTAAAGCTTTCAATGTTTACTGTGATGCATCAAAGTCTGGACTTGGATGTGTATTGATGCAAGACCGAAATGTGATTGCGTATGCTTCGAGACATTTGCGACCACATGAAGTCAACTATCCAACACATGATTTGGAGTTGGCAGCAGTAGTGTATGCTCTAAAGAAATGGCGACATTATCTTTATGGAGCCAAATGTGAGTTGTATTCTGATCATAAAAGTCTGAAGTACTTCTTCACTCAAAAGGAGTTAAACATGAGGCAACGAAGATGGTTAGAACTCATCAAGGATTATGACCTAGAGATCAAGTATACACCAGGAAAGGCTAATGTTGTAGCCGATGCACTCAGTAGGAAGTCTCAAATTCAGCCGGAGACGACCGAAGAAATATCCAAGAAAATTCTAGAAGACCTGGGTAAGGACAGAATAGAGATTGTGTTCAACAAAGGTGAAGCCAGTGTTGCAACTTTAGTAATTCAACCTAGCTTGCGAGATGAAATCAAGAAACATCAGTTGGAAGACAAGTTCATTGTTGAAGAAATCAGAAGAATTAAAGCAAAGAAACCATCCGAATTTACAATAGCACATGATGGATCACTATGGTACAAAGGTCGGATATGTGTTCCTAATATATCAGCTATCAAGAAGGTAATCTTAGAAGAAGCTCATCAAACCCCATACACACTTCATCCAGGAAGCACAAAGATGTATATGGATTTGAAAGGAACATTCTGGTGGAGTAACATGAAGCGTGAAATCGCTAAGTTCATATCTGAATGTGACACTTGCCAGAGGGTGAAGGCTGAACATCAGACCCCAGCAGGACTATTGCAACCAATACCTGAATGGAAATGGGAGGAGATTGGTATGGACTTTATCACCGGTTTACCAAAGACTCAACGACACAAGGATACTATTTGGGTTATCATTGACCGATTGACAAAGTCTGCACACTTCATTCCCATCAATCAGAAATACTCATGTGAGAGGCTTGCTAAGATCTACATCAAGGAGATCGTAAGTAAACATGGAGTTCCTATGAGAATAGTGTCTGATCGAGGATCGGTTTTCACATCGGCATTTTGGCAACAATTACAAAAAGCATTAGGCAGTCAACTTGATTTCAGCACTGCCTATCATCCCCAGACAGATGGGCAAACGGAAAGAACAAATCAAATTCTTGAGGATATGTTGAGGGCATGTGTACTTGATTTTGGTGGAGCATGGGATGAACACTTGCCTTTAGCAGAATTTGCTTACAACAACAGCTACCAAAGTAGCATACAAATGGCACCATTTGAAGCATTGTATGGTAGAAAATGCCGATCACCTGTATGTTGGTATGAGACTGGAGAAAGGAAAATCTTAGGCCCTGATCTCGTGGAAGAAAAACAAGATGTTGTGAGAATTATAAGAGAACGGCTGAAGACAGCACAAAGCCGTCAGAAGAGTTATGCTGATAGTAAGAGACGACATATGGAATTTGAACCTGGAGAACTAGCATACTTAAAGGTAAGCCCGACAAGAGGAGTGAAAAGGTTTGGTGTGAAGGGAAAACTAAGCCCGAGATATATCGGACCTTTTCAAGTTCTAAGTCGGAAAGGGGAGGTAGCTTATCAGCTGAAGTTACCAAAGTCACTATCAAAAGTAAATGATGTATTTCATATTTCTCAACTAAGGAGATGTGTGAAAGACCCAATCAAGGTGAGACACTCAGATATTGAGTTACAAGACGATCTATCCTATGTTGAGAAACCAATCAAGATATTGGACGAGGATTGGAAGCAACTACGGAATCGGGCAATTAAAATCTGCAAAGTGCAATGGAAGAATCACCCAGTTCGCGAGGCAACATGGGAGAAGGAAGAGGACCTGCGCAAGAATTACCCATCCTTGTTCAGGTAACCTGTCTTTTGAATTTCGAGGACGAAATTCCTTTTAAGGGGGGTAGGTTGTAACGACCCAGGTTCCCAGACCTAGTTGAGAGAACGTATTTTAGTCGTAGCTCACTTGTGTGCATACATATCATGCATTTGCATACTCATGCATCTACACATGGATTTAAATTGAAGTAACCCAATTTCATTAAAGCAACAAAATATAATACTTGGATAAAAGATGCAAGATAAGCAAGAAATGTTGTAATTTTAATTGTTTTCTACTTGAGTGAGGTTATCCTTGACTTATTTAAATGTCCGAGCCGAAGCCAAGGAGAGTTAGATTTGTAAGGTGTGAGTGCTCGAGAGCGTGGTGAGTCGTCCGAAAATGTTTCATTCCCAAAACCTAAAAGTTCCCACCGAGTTAATTTTCCTAACTCGCGAAGTTAACTGTGAGGGAAAAGAGCATCAACGGGCGGAAGCCATATTTATTTTGGAAAATGATTTTTAGTAAAACATATTTGTTTCCGAAAAAGAGGTTATATCTAAGATAGGGGAGGTAAGTGGTAAAATATTATTTCTCACCTAGGCTATTTATTCACTCACCAAAATTGTTTTAGAAAGGTTTATATAGAAACATGATTATGGTATATAAATCAGCCGAAGGGACAACCAGTAGCCAAACCAGCTTATACGTGACCTATAGCTAGAGTTAAATATCCAGTACCTGGGATACCTATCCAAACTCTGTAAAATATTTGGGGAATGACCGACTAGAGCCGATAGCGTTGAGGTGCCGTACAACAGCATACCACCCCACTCAGCATTATCCCCATCGCCACACCTTGAGAGACCCAGAACCAAACCCCAGCCTGAACCATGGCGGTGACCTAAGGGAACTGCGCACCAGGAAGGAGAAGGACAGGTTCAGTCCCGGATCCACACGGAGAAGAAACGGCAGGCTGCAGCTAGGGAGGAGGGCATTGTACCCTTCATCCGAACAGGGGAGGAGTAGACCTAGAAGAAGCAGAGCAGCGGAAACTCCAGGAGCTGCCAGTGAAGAAGAACAAATTGACCAAGATTTTCTTGTTCTCTCACCAAGTGCAAGGTACGACCTTGGGTTAGTGGTACAGGAAATTGGTCTCTGAAACCAGACTACTGGCTATTTTGATTGCCAATTGTATTGGTCTGGCTGCTTAACAAATTGAGAAAGTTGTACCCTCTGTTTTTAGTCAGCGTAGTGTTTTGGTCGCCTGAAGATAAGGGTGTCTCTTGTTTAAATTACATCAGTAAAATATTTTGGTGGAAGAAGCTTAGTCCTATGCCCGTGATACTGCTGTAGTGTCTGCTGTTACTGAAATGTCTTATTTTCTTGCATGGCTAAACTGAAGACTACCCTACAGTACATGTTTTGGTTAAAACTGGATTAAACAGGAGACCTAGTAACTGACGACTAGTAATATTCAGATAGGAGGCTTAGTAGAGTAAGATTTATTTTTAAGTTGGGATAGCAAGTGTGTGGTACTAATACATACAGTACTTTCTGTCTAGTGCTTAACAAATCATCCAATCTCTGAAATTGATCAACGCATGTTCTCAAGTTTAGGCTGGCTGTAGTATGCCTATGTATGTGTATGTGAGTGTGCTTTAGTTAGTTTCAATCGACTCATGTGAACGAGAGAAGTAGAACTACTGCTGTACATTATGGTCAGTTTTCGACAATAGACTGAAGCCCATCTGTACAAGTTTTGTTTAACTAAACCATTTTGCTAAACCTAAAAAATTAGTTACTGGTTAACAAATGGTTAGTAGTACTCATACCAGTGAACTTCAGTGGTGTTTCACCAGGTGGCAACCTGAGAATTAGTACCCAAAAACCTATCTTCAGGTTTTGCATGACAAGCAAATTGTCCACTGATATCTCAGCTGCCGACCTTAGCTTATACAGTTCTTTTGAAACCAAATTTGTGTTTTGAAGTTATGTTAACCTGACCAGCTGTGTCTTTGTGCTTGATCTGAGTTAGCTTTAAGTGAAGTACATAATTACTTTTGCTAGAGATCAGCAGCATGGGAGCACTTGACCTCCCGTTTTAAAATTACTTGCTCCTGATAACTTTATCGGTGTAGTCAAAATTCATTCGAAGTTGACAAAAATGTAAACATCAATTATCATGAGCATATCATAAGCATCATTTGCATTTCATAATTTGGATGCATATTTTCTTGGATAAGTCCTTATCGGACTTTATTGGTTTTTCAGAAGCGGGAGTTCATCAAGCCAACCTGTCGAACTCCATTACTTATCCATTACCAGGCAAGTCCAGTTTCTTTGATCATGTACATTGATACTATTTGATAACTTTTCCCTCTCGACTATAATTTGCACAAAAAGCAAAATCTATTTTCTAAAGTGAATGAATCTAGATAGAGATCGCCATTCTTGGGCATGATATTGGTTGGTGGTGGAACTCTGGAAAGGTGCCGGAGGCACATCGGAAGGCGAGTTCCACTACAATGGGTTTCATCAGGATAAATAACAATTGATCACCTTGTGCTTAAGCGCCGTAGCGACAGCGTTAACCACATACCGTATGGGCGAGACTTAGCTAAAGTAACCTTGTCCTATGTCATACGACCCCTGGGAAGGCAAGACCTCAGTGGTTGGATCTGTAGTATCAACTGCTGGGAAGGTAGTTTGGGCCTGTCGTGCCAGCTACGGTAATGCTGGATCCGGAGTATCGGCATTGAGACCGGTAGTCCTGGCCTGTCGTGCGGGACTACGACGCGGCGTATGACAGAAAGACGGCAAAACGGCTTTGTGATCTAATGGTCTGGGTGTGAGTGCGACGGCATGAACGCCACGACCGTTGGTCGTTTGTGGGTAAAGTAACGCACCTCTGCAGAGTGTAAAAAAATTGTGGCTTGTCACTCCATGTTCCTGGTTGGAACTGCGAACGCGGCAGGAAAGGAGTCCATAGGGGACTCTAGCAGCCTGTGAGACAGGGATCATAGTTCTTTGATAAAATTTGACTCTCTTATCTTACAAAATGCATTCTTTGGAGAACACCGTTGTTCTCAGTGGTGATAGTGCATTAAACACCATCTCCTATGCCTGGACTTGTTGAGTACCTCCTGTACTCATCCCTTGTACAATAATATATATATATATATATAGGTTGTGAGCCGACCAACAAGGAGGACGTGGTCTACGTAGAGGTCGGAGAAGAAGTCACTGAAGAGCAAACTCTGGTGGAGGACGAGGATGGCGTGGACTACTACTTCGAGTACCGTCAGGGACACACCGATGAGTAGACATCAACTTGGATGCGAGATGAGAGTGTAGTATATGACTTTTGCTATACCAACCGGAACGCTTTTAAATTCCCCGTACTTTTGGGAATTCGGTTTGTAAGTTTTATGTTGGCACTTAAGTTTGTATAAGTTTGTAATATAAGTTTGTAGTAATGGACCGCTGCAATGCTGCTGTTGTGCTACTCTGTCCGATGTGTTGTTGATGAGAAGGCACTTCATCCTCAATATGTCGAAGACCAACATAATACTCGAAAGGGTAGTATGTGGGTCGCCGCAGGTTTGCTGCTATCGTAGTTCTTACTTGACTTTATTGGAGTTGGACCAATTGATCATTTGTAATAACTTGATTTTTCGGTTATCTTCTCCTACTATTGAAAAGTGGATCTCTCGAGGTGTGCTTTCATTTTGTATTTCATATAGTAAATATCCATTGATGTTTCATTATAAATTTTAGAGATAGGTTAGTCTATATGCATGAACGGTTTATTTGTGGTTGTTGGTACATGGAGGCCATGCAAAGAGATGGACTTTTCAAGTAATCTTGATTAGATGATTATGAATGGTTTCTTGACCATGTGTCGCTTTTCTCCCATGATTTGAGAGTTTTAATATTATCATCACGACGCCTTACATGGATTTGAATTTATGTTCTTGGCATGATTTTTAGGTTTTTAAGTTTATAAAATGTTGTTGCTCGTATTGGTGAATATCTTCACAACGTTGGATTGATCGTTTATTTCGTTTTGAAACCAATGATCAATATTCGGTTGTTATGTAGTTGGCTTACTATGATAGTTCTTAGGTGACTTTCTTGGATCTGGACTAATTTATTATTTCGTAACAACTTGTTTTTCGGAAACCTTCACCTTGTTTCTGCAAGTTTTGAGAATTTCAAAAAACCCGTCACAAGTTCTTACATGGATTTTAATTTTTTTTCTTGGCGTGATTTTCATGTTCTTAAGTGTCAAAATGTTGTAGCTCGTCTTCGTGATATATTGACATCGCTGGATTAATCCTTTATTTAATTTTGATACCAACAATCAATATTTAGTAATTGTGAAGTTTGGTTAATATCATAGTTCTTAGTTGTCTTTTTTGGTGTTTGTCTAATTGATCATTTTGTAATAACCTGGCTTTCTGAAACCTTCTCCTTGTGTTCTTCTTTTGGGGAGTGGATCTTTGGACGTGTACTTCCATTTTGTGTTTCATAGAGTAAGATGATTTTGAAATCAGTAGTGAATATTTTCTAATTGTGGGGTTTGCTGCTATCGTAGTTCTTACTTGACTTTATTGGAGTTGGACCAATTGATCATTTGTAATAACTTGGTTTTTCGGTTATCTTCTCCTACTATTGAAAAGTGGATCTCTCGAGGTGTGCTTTCATTTTGTATTTCATATAGTAAATATCCATTGATGTTTCATTATAAATTTTAGAGATAGGTTAGTCTATACGCATGAACGGTTTATTTGTGGTTGTTGGTACATGGAGGCCACGCAAAGAGATGGACTTTTCAAGTAATCTTGATTAGATGATTATGAATGGTTTCTTGACCATGTGTCGCTTTTCTCCCATGATTTGAGAGTTTTAATATTATCATCACAACGCCTTACATGGATTTGAATTTATGTTCTTGGCATGATTTTTAGGTTTTTAAGTTTATAAAATGTTGTTGCTCGTATTGGTGAATATCTTCACAACGTTGGATTGATCGTTTATTTCGTTTTGAAACCAATGATCAATATTCGGTTGTTATGTAGTTGGCTTACTATGATAGTTCTTAGGTGACTTTCTTGGATCTGGACTAATTTATTATTTCGTAACAACTTGTTTTTCGGAAACCTTCACCTTGTTTCTGCAAGTTTTGAGAATTTCAAAAAACCCGTCACAAGTTCTTACATGGATTTTAATTTTTTTTCTTGGCGTGATTTTCATGTTCTTAAGTGTCAAAATGTTGTAGCTCGTCTTCGTGATATATTGACATCGCTGGATTAATCCTTTATTTAATTTTGATACCAACAATCAATATTTAGTAATTGTGAAGTTTGGTTAATATCATAGTTCTTAGTTGACTTTTTTGGTGTTTGTCTGATTGATCATTTTGTAATAACCTGGCTTTCTGAAACCTTCTCCTTGTGTTCTTCTTTTGGGGAGTGGATCTTTGGACGTGTACTTCCATTTTGTGTTTCATAGAGTAAGATGATTTTGAAATCAGTAGTGAATATTTTCTAATTGTGGGGTTTGCTGCTATCGTAGTTTTTACTTGACTTTATTGGAGTTCGACCAATTGATCATTTGTAATAACTTGGTTTTTCGGAACCTTCACGTTATCTTCTCCTACTATTGAAAAGTGGATCTCTCAAGGTGTGCTTTCATTTTGTATTTCATATAGTAAATATCCATTGATGTTTTATTATAAATTTTAGAGATAGGTTAGTCTATACGCATGAACGGTTTATTTGTGGTTGTTGGTACATGGAGGCCATGCAAAGAGATGGACTTTTCAAGTAATCTTGATTAGATGATTATGAATGGTTTCTTCACCATGTGTCACTTTTCTCCCATGATTTGAGAGTTTTAAATTATCATCACGACCACTACATGGATTTGAATTTACGTTCTTGCCATGATTTTCAGGTTTTTAGTTTATAAAATGTCGTTGCTCGTATTGGTGAATATCTTCACATCGTTGGATCGATCCTTTATTTGGTTTTTAAATCAATGATCAATATTCAGTTGGTATAGAGTTGGCTTAGTATGCTAGTTCTTAGATGACTTTCTTGGAGCTGGACTAATTTATTATTTCGTAACAACTTGGTTTTCGGAAACCTTCTCCTTGTTTTCTCCATGTTTTGAGAATTTCAAAAAACCCGTCACAAGTTCTTACATGGATTTGAATTTCCTTTCTTGGCGCGATTTTCATGTTTTTAAGTGTCTAAATGTTGTACCTCATATTCGTGATATCTTCACATCGTTGGATTAATCCTTTATTTGATTTTGAATCCAATAATAAATATTTAATAATTGTAATGCTTGGTTAATATCATAGTTCTTAGTTGACTTTATTTGGTGTTGTTCTAATTGATCATTTCGTAACAACTTGTCTTTTTGAATCCTCCTTGTGTTCTTATTTTGTGAGTGGATTTTTGGATGTTTACTTTCATTTTGTGTTACATAGAGTAAGATGATTTTGAATCCAATAGTCAATATTTTCCAGTTGTGGGGTTTGTTACCATCGTAGTTCTTAGTTAACTTTATTGGAGTTGGACTAATTGCTCATTTGTAACAACTTGGTTTTTCAAGACCTCTGCGTCATTTCTCCTCTATTGAGAAGTGGATCTTTGGAGGTGTGCTTTCATTTTAGTATCTCATATAGTGAAATATCGATTGACGTTTCATATAAATTTTAGAGATTTGTTAGCCTATAGGCATGAATGGTTTATTTGTGGTTGTTGGTACATGGAGGCCATGCAAGGAGATGGACTTTTCAAGTCATCTTGATTAGATGATTATGAATAGTTTCTTAACCATGTGTAGCTTTTCTCCCATGATTTGAGAGTTTTAAAATTATTACCACGAGGCTTTACATGGATTTGAATTTTCGTTCTTGGCATAATTTTCAAGTATTTAAGTATAAAAAATGGTGTTGCTCGTATGGTGATAATCTTCACATCGTTGAATCGATCCTTTATTTGATTTTGAAACAATGATCAGTATTTGGTAATTGTAGAGTTGGCTTAGTTTTATAGTTTCTAATTGAGTTTCTTGGAGGTAAATTAATTGATCATTTCGAAACAACTTGGTGGATCTTTAAAAGTGTGATTTCATGTTGTGTTTCATAGAGTAAAGTAATTTTGAAACCAATGATCAATATTCAATGATTGTGGACTTTGTCCATGTGTCACTTTTTTTCTTGATTTGGAATTTGAAAAATACCATCACGACGCCTTACATGGATTTGAATTTTTGTTCTTGGCACGGGATCTTTAATTTTTTTATTATATAAAATGTTGAAACTCGTATTGGTTAATATCTTCATTCGTTGGACCAATCCTTTATTTGATTTTGAAACCAATGAATTATTTCGTAATTGTGGAGTTAGCTTACCATCGTAGTTCTTAATAGACTTGCTTGGAGTTGGACTAATTGATTATTTCGTAACAACTTGGTTTTTGGAAACCTTCTTATTTTTCCATCCTATTCGGGAGTGGATTTTTGGAAGTGTGCTTTCGTTTTGTGTTTCATAAACTAAGATATGGATTGATGTTTTGTATAAAGTTTTGAGATAAGGTAACCTATACGAAAAGTCAAGAATGGTTTATGTGTGGTTGTTGGTGCGTGGATGCAATGCGAAGTGGTTGGATTTTCAAGTAACCTTGATATGATGAGCATGAATGTTGTGCTGACAATGTGTCGCTTTTCCCTCAATGATTTGGGAATTTTAAAAATACCTTCACGAAGTCTTATATGGATTTGAATTTCCGTTCATGGCAGGATTTTTATGTTTTTATGTATCAAAAGTGTGGTAGTTCATAGAAGATATCTTCATATCATTGGGTCAATCCCTTATTTTATTTTGAAACATATCATCAATATTTTGCAACTGTGGAGTTAGCTTGCTATCATAGTTCTTAGTTGACTTTTTTGGAGTTGGACTAATGGATTATTTTGTAAGAACTTGGTTTTTGCAAATCTTCTTCCTGTTTTCTCTACCTATTGAGTGGATCTATGGAAGTGTGATTACATGTTGTGTCTTATAGAGTAAGCCATTGGCTTGTGAGTACTTTGATTGAGTTGCTTTTGATATTGTCATGCGTCTTACAACCGTGGTGTTCATCAATGTATCTTCTATGGACTGTAAGTAGTTCACTGCTTCTTGGATGCTCCTGAAAAGTTTTAAAGAAATTGTGTGCTTTCTTGCAAGAAATCTAAATCCCTTTGGCTGTTCTATTTCTTGGTACGACATCAGATGAGCTATGGGTACGAGGTCTCTTCCATTCCAAGTCAGCCATATGGCTGCTGTGGCGAGGGAGGAAGGGTTGGAGCGCCCGGTGAGTCTCTAAAGTCGGGCGACGGGCAGCCGCAACGGCCAAGGCACAGTTGACCTGGTTTTCACATCGCTCGTCGTGGTGTGCTTTTGGGTGCAGATGGTATGGGAAGACCGCCGCCGAGGAAGTGTACCATCCCTGCCAGGTAATTTTACTCAAGGTAATATTGTGACAGCTCCGATCCAAGCACAATCTAATCCTGTTGGCAAGGTGTAGCATTATCCCATTTTTCTTGCCAAGAAAAAAAGAGAACATCCTTAACCTCAAGTCTTCCCATCGTCGATGGACAGTATAAAACAGACCTAATTATGAGCTAGATTGACCCTACCCGGGGCTAAACTTTGACAGGTTCAGATGAGTGCATCTTATAAGGCGTAAGGGAAATACGAGAGCTGCAAAACAGTATTACAAACATTATAAGAAACATTTCCATGTGATTGCCTTGGCTAGTGTATATGCTATATAACAAAACTTTGCGGCTGAGCATAGCAGTTTGGGAGAAGAAGACACCCCCTATTTAAAATATCAGAGGGAGCAGGTTATAAAGTGTGGTATGTTACATTTGGGGTCTTTTGGTTGGAATCAAACAGTATAGGCTATAGAGTACTTCCAATGATATACAGACAGCTGTATTACAACTTGTTTGTATTCAGTTTCTAATAAAACCCAGAGGTGTCCCTCATTTTGGTTTTATGTACAAGTAACCGACAATTATAATTAAGGTGCCTTGCCCTCTTGTATTATTTCATTCTTTCATATGGGTATTTTTAGTCTGGTGTCATTTAATTGGAATCATACGGTAGATAGTACTTCTGATTGTGTACAGTTCTGTTACTATTTGTTTGGTATTCAGCTTCTAATGAAACCAAAGAATTAGTCTCGATTTTAGTTTCTTATATGCTAACCGACACCAGTTGTCATTTAGGAGCCTCAGCTTGCACAAATAACGGCATCCCATTGGTGTTCTGATAGTTGACTATCAATGATGGCAACCCATGAATAAAGTTTTTGTTATATTAGGCCCAGACAATACTCTACCATCACAAGAAAGCAGTAGCATTGGCCAAAATGGGAGAAATGTAGCTCTAGCCGAACAGTACTGTCACAAGAAAGGAGCCAGAATTTGCACATTTTTAGCTCTGTTTCAGCAGAGACAACTCTTTAGTTAGGGCACGAGGACCTGCTTAGCGTGGTAGCTGAAGTTCTAGGAAGAGACACTGTAGTGACAATATACATGGCTGAGCCTCTGATTAGAACCAAGCTGGCGGTGAAGAGGCTCAAGGGTGCGGTCTTGCCCAAGGATGAGTTTAAAAGGCGTGTTTCAGCGATAAGCGCCATGTGGAATGATACGTCACCCCCCTACGGGCGTTGTATGATTATATGCACATGGGCAGCCTAGCAAAAGCAGTACATGGTAATATATTCCTTTCAAGTAGAATAATATCTCGCCCGGCGCTTTCTCCCAGGTTCCCAGCCGCCGCGCTTCCCATCCTAGCTCTGCCATAGCCACCATCTTCACAACCCGCCGTCTCCGTCCCATCCTCTCCCTGAATCTTTGAGGGAGAACAGGGGCACCACTATTTTCGCGCGCCATAGTTTATGCGCTGCCGCCATGAGCTTCCAGCGTCGAGGTAACGGCCACTTAGTCTGCTCTGCTCTGATCTACCTCGATCTCCTCTGTTTTCGGCTCTGCATTCTGCAAATTAATTCATCAATTTACACGTTTTACAGTTCGGTTGTGCGCCATGGGGGGCGAGTTGAAAGAGATCAAGTACAAGCAGAGCAAGATTTTCCAGGAAGGGTCAGTTTGGCACTTCCTCCCAGCATTGATGAACCAAAATGCCGAGCCATGCACTAAGCTGCCTGATACTCCTGTTGGTTTACCACATCAGCATCAATGCTACCATGGGGGCTTCTTTTGATTTTTTTTCGCAGCGTAATTAATCAGTATGCAGAGCAAATGGAACGCGCCACTATAGTCTAGCTAGGAAGGTTAGTTTCTTCAGTAAGAAACCTTAGTGTAAGACCTAGATGCTTACTGTTGGTTGAATTAGGGTCATTGCTGGCTTTGCGTACTTTATTTCTGCCATTTCCGACAACAAGAAATACTCAAAGTTACATGCTATGTTACAGCTATTTTTAGTGCTGGAGTGTTCCTACATGAAGTTTTTTGTGATATATTTTTCGTGACAGATTCCATGGAGAAGGCATTGGTAAAATCGATAAACAAGGATATGAGAAAGTACTGAAATATCCATTTGGATGGTAAAAGTACTGAAATGATGTCAGAGATTTCCCCCTTTATCAGGAAGACAACGTAATGGTAGTGCATGATAGCTAAAGTTCAGTAATGTTGAAGTAATCGCGGTTAAATAACCTGCAGTATCGGCGGAATTATCTCTGTTTGCTTTCTACTTCTTATATACAAATACATCGCATGGTAGGGATCCCTCTATTTCTCATGTTTCATTCTTTTATGATTGGGTAGTTAAAGTATGTGTGAGTTGTCTGCTCCCGCTATTCAGTTCAATTTTTCACCATTAGATGTTGCTGATCTTTCTTTATTTGTTCAAGTAGTGACATTCTTACCTTTTTTTTGTTCAAGCTCATGCATAGAATCTGCAACACATGCTCATAGCAGCTATTATTGAATCCCAGATTCCTGGAACTCAGCTGAGTGAGAGATTAAAGAAACTACACAACAATGTGTTGTGCTACAAAAAACCAATATTGCCACCTACGGTGGAGAGGAAGAGTAGCATAGTATACTCTTATGCATTGTTTGATTCATGGAAGGGTTAATGTTTACATACTAACTGCTAACTTATTGGGAAATCGGACCATCATCAGCTGCAGTTCTTTGCTGTTGTATTCATCAACGCCTTGTCACTTCTGTAAGCATCCTCAAGACCTCAAGGTAGAGCTTTACCATCCATTGTAGTAAAATTGCACATTCATATTCCTGATGTGGATTTCCCATGGGAGGCTTTTCTGTGAGATGATATGGTCCTTGTATGGATTGAAGAGTGTCTTTCACAGTTCTCAAAATACAACCTTAGAAGTGTGTCTTATCCTCCTAACAAAATGAGGCTGCAGCTTTTAGAAAACAGAGTGCAGTGTAATCTAATGACAATTGTTTACTGTTTTTTTACAAAAATGTATTTTCAAGGTGTAGCTTGGGTTGTTGGGTGAGTATGTTGAGTTTGTAACTGTTATTTTCAAGATAACATTAACATCCATGGAAAACACTCACAATTCTAGATAGAGAGAGCACATCGTCAATTTTTCTTTCGGTTTTGAATGAGAGTTGATCCAAATTTAATTGCATTAGTTGATTTATGAGAGTGCACAGATACCGGTTCCTTTCAATTAGCATAAGTTCTAATATTTTTAATGCTTGCGTCATTTATTCATGTCCCTTTTTGATTCAGGAGGGCAAGACTCCTGTCCTCGGCTTGACTAGGAGCAGAGCTTAGCCATCTCGTTTAGTGCAGCGCGTGGCGCGGCATCCATCCACTCAGTCGGACCATGAAGCTGCCATGGAAACACCAAAGCCTCCAACATCCTGCTGAGGGGTACTCACGAGGCGTGTGTGTCGGAGCATGACCTGAAAATACTGCTCAGCCTGTGTCAGAAAGGCTCCTGCTACCATGCGCATGAGCTTGCTGACTATATTTCCGCGTACAGCTTTCGCATCGTCCTTATGGAGATGCTTGCCGACAAGGCTCCAGGAGACAGCACAAAGCCTTAATATGTTGATCTATGAGGGTGGGTGTGGATAAGGGTCAATATGGTGGACCATAGATGCATGTATTTGATACGGATCTTAGACAGCAGCAGAAGGCTGGGGCTCAAAATGGCATGGTGCCGCCATGGATTGCTGCATTCTGTATGCCAAGTTTAGGCCGGCAATGTCCTATATTGTGCGGTGCATCCAGAATATCCAACAGTCTGATCGAGGACCTCATACACGATGCTTACTGAACCATGTCGTTTCAGGTGATTGTGCTATAAATGTGATTTCACATAAAAGAAAATGCAAGTACATAATTCGTGAACTACTGTATTACACATCTTATTGGCATCTCTGCTCTGCATTATTTTCAGATGCGATGTGAGGCTTACACATCTGTGCATGACTGGACATTTTGGAGTTGGCTGAATCATAGGAATGGAAGTCGTGTGTTGATCATGCTGTAAATGTACTTCCCAGAAAGATGCTTCCTATTGCAAGACTGTAAATTGTGGACTCTTATGCACAAATGAGGATCTCGGGCGGGAAGAGATAAGAACAAAAAGCAGAAGTGGTTGACAAGAGTCTGTCAATCACCATGAGGTGATGCTTACAACAAACAGTTAAACTCGTTGTAAACACACTGCTTTCCTGTTTGAGATGTTTTAGATGATAAGAGTGCTCGGCAGTTTCCATTCATGTTGGTTTAAAGCAAGGATGTTTTGCTCAATGCTAAAACACGAAAGTTTGGAACTAGCAGGTTGGTTATCTGTTCATGCAGCCCATGTTGCCACTTGCCAGCAACATCTTCTGGAGATTGTTTTATGGTGATTTCAGCGAGTATTTAGCATAAAACCACCACATTACAACAAAATGTTCGGAAAACCACCACTTTAGTGTGAGATTGCAAAAAACCACCACTTTAGTACTAAGTTGTTTCAAATCGCACTAAACACGGATTGATCACGAATTGACATGCAAACTGAGCAATGGGTCCCACCTGTCATCATCTTCCTCTTTTAGGCATTTTATCAAACACCTAGTACGCGCACGGCGACGGCCAGCACACACGCACGACGCGGCGGCGGCACACGGCGCCGGCCAGCACGCACGCACGCGCGGCGGCGGCACAGCACGCACGGCACGACGGCGGCCGGCCAACACGCACGCACGGCACATCACGCACGCACGGCGGCGGCACAGCGGCGACCGGGCGCACGGCAGCGCGCGCACACGGCAGCACAAACATTTTTTTATTAGGCTAAGCGATGGGCCCTACCTGTCAGAACCCGTGTCAATTCAAGATTAGTTCTCGATTTGGTGCAATTTGAAACAACTTAGTACTGAAGTGGTGGTTTTTTGCGATCTCACACTAAAGTGGTAGTTTTCCGAACATTTTGCTGTAATGTGGTGGTTTTATGCTAAATACTCGATTTCAGCCTTGAGAGTTTCAGTTCCATTTTAGAATCTGCTGGTCATATGTGTTTCCCGTAAATAATCCATCCTGAGAACTGAGTGTGCTCTCTGCATAAAGAATATATGTATGCTTCTCCTCCAACAACGACGGTCAACGACAACGTCCGGCGCAAGTTGAAAATGGGGCTGATAGTAGAGTTTATGGAACAAGTGCAGGGGGCCTCTTACTTTTGTCTTTGGAAGTGCGCGTAAAAGTGCTACATTTTTGTTTCCGGAAGTTTTGGCCAAAACATCTGAGTTTGTAGCTCATATGATGTAGTACGTACTAGATATTTCAATGTGCCCTGCAATATGATGTAGTTTGCTGAAAGAAATGTTGGGCGAAGTTGTCATGGGCCCAAGAACACTGGACCTGGGTGGAGATGCAGCCCAACGGCCCACTCGCAAGAGACGGGAGAACTTACGCTACCCTGCACGCTCGTGGACCCGCTGAAGTACAAAAGGGAGTTGGTAGCGAACAGGATCGGCATCGATCAACGACATTCTGAAGAGATGTCCTCCTTCCTCTCCTTTCTCCTTGTACCCTCCTCTTCTCTCTTCCCAAACCTACCCCTGTAATCTGAATCTCCTTCCCCTGTTATCCTCCAATTCAGCTGTGAACCTCGATCGTGAACTAAGAGTGGAGTAAAACCGTGAATCCTGAGGTACTAGTTCAGGATTCACGGTTTTACTCCACTCTCAGTTCACGATCGAGGTTCACAGCGGAATTGCAAGATAACAGGGGAAGGAGATTCAGATTACAGGGGTAGGTTTGGGAAGAGAGAAGAGGAGGGTACAAGGAGAAAGGAGAGGAAGGAGGAGATCTCTTCAGAATGTCGTTGATCGATGCCGATCCTGTTCGCTACCAACTCCCTTTTGTACTTCAGCGGGTCCACGAACGTGCAGGGTAGCGTGAGTTCTCCCGTCTCTTGCGAGTGGGCCGCTGGGGTGCATCTCCACCCAGGTCCAGTGTTCTTGGGCCCATGACATTCCCCCTTCCTTTAGAATCGGCTTGACCCCAAGCCGGTGCACATGGAAAACGGTCTTTGAGCTCGATGATGTTCTCCCAGGTTGCCAAGGAGGGAGGAAGCCCCGTCCATTGGATCAATGCTTCTTCTCGTTCGTGCCGACGATGACGAACTTGACGCGTTTGCAGAACTCGCTCTAGTACTTGGTGATGAGGCGTGGAATCATCCTCTAGTGGCAGCACTTCGTGGATGTCCGTCGGCGGCGCGCCCCGGCGAAGCTGAGAGACGTGGAACACCGGGTGAAGCTTGGACTTCTCCGGTAGCTTGAGACGGTAAGCGAGTTCCCCCACTTTCTAAAGAACTTGGAATGGTCCAAAGAAGCGGAAAGCGAGCTTGGCGTTTGCACGCAGTGCCAATGAAGTCTGCACGTAGGGCTGCAGGCGTAAGTATACCCAGTCTCCCACCAGAAAAGAACGTTCCGAGCGCTTGCGGTCCGCGAACATCTTCATGCGGTTGTTGGCGCGGTGTAGGTGTTGACGAAGCAGTGCTGTCATCAGCTGACGCTCATCAACCCATGCATGCAAATCACGCACCACTGGAACAGAAGCATCAGTAATACCCAACATCCGGGGAGGATGCCCATATAATTCCGTGAATGGAGAGGTCCTGATCGCGGTGTGATAAGCCGTGTTGTACCAGAATTCCGCCAGAGGTAGCCACTTACTCCACCGAGAGGGACACGAGCTGATGAAGCAGCGAAGGTATGTTTCTAGGCATTGATTAACCCGTTCCGTCTGTCCGTCCGTTTGCGGATGATAAGGAGTGCTCATCCTCATCTCCGTTCTTGTCAACCGACACAGTGACTGCCAAAAGCGACTGGTGAAGATACGGCCACGGTCTGAAATCAGTGCTTCAGGCATGCTGTGTAATTTGAAAACATTGGCAAAATATGCCTCCGCGACTTGCGCTGCAGCATAGGGGTGTGCTAACGGAATGAAGTGACTGTACTTCGTCAGTTTATCCACCACTACCAAGACTGAGTTAAAACCTGACGATCGAGGCAAGCCCTCCACGAAGTCGAGTGACACCACTTGCCATGCCTGGTCTGGTACTGATAGAGGTTTGAGCAATCCTGGGTATCGAGTGTGCTCTGGCTTGGCTTGTTTGCAGATAGCACATGCCTCTACAAACTGCCGAACTGTACTTTTCATCTTGGGCCATGCAAACAACTGTCTGACTCGCTGCAAAGTAGCATGAACCCCCGAGTGCCCCCTAATTGCTCCTGCATGTAGAGATTGCAAAATTTTCTGTTGCATGTCAACATTGCCCCCTACCCAGATGCGCTTTTTGTATCGTAGAATTTTGTCATCCCACTCTAGATGTTGCTTTGCGATATCAGCTGAATCCATCTTGGCCAACAGTTTCTGTGTGATGGTGTCCTGGTTATACCCCTCTTCGATTTCCTTCAACCATTCCGGCGTTCCCATGGTGATTGCCAAGATCTCCCCGAGGGTGATAGATGGGTGACGAGATAGAGCATCTGCTGCTTGATTGGTGCTCCCCTTCTTGTACTCTATTTGGTACTGTAAGCCCAGCAACTTCGTCAATGCCTTCTGTTGCCACGGTGTGGTTAGCCTCTGTTCGCCCAAGTGAGAAAGGGCTCTTTGATCGGTTCGAATCATGAAAGGAGACTGATGCAGATACGACCGCCACCTATCAACTGCCAAAAGGATGGCGAGGCTTTCCTTTTCATAGGTGGATAGTCCCCTCAATTTTGGGCCCAATGCTCGACTGAGATACGCCAGCGGGTGCTGATCCTGCATCAAAACGACACCAATTCCCCTGTCGCTTGCATCAGTTTCCACCACGAAGGGTCGTTCGAAGTTTGGCAGTGCTAGGACTGGTGCTGATAAGAGAGCCTGTTTCAGTGTCTCAAAGGCTGACAGATGATCCTGTGTCCACACAAATAGTTCATTCTTTTTAAGCAGATATGTCAAGCAGCGACTGATCAGGCCAAAATTCCTCACAAACTTTCTGTAATACCCTGCCAAACCCAGGAATTTCCTCACGTCCTTTGCATTCCCTGGTGTAGGCCATTTTCTCACCGTGTCTATGTTTTTGGGATCAGTGGACACACCTTTTTCTGAGATAACATGCCCCAAATAGCGCAGGCTGGGCTGAGCAAACGTGCATTTGGACCTCTTGACTTTGAGCTGGTGTTCTTCCAGAAGCTGGAAGACTGCCTTCAGGTGTTCTGCATGTTCCTCCAACGTAGCACTATAAATGAGTATATCATCGATGAAGACGAGCACACATTTACATAGCAAGGGTGCAAATATTTTGTTCATCGCATTCTGGAACGTGGCTGGTGCGCCTGTAACCCCATACGGCATTACCATGAACTCGTAGTGCCCCTGGTGCGTCTGGAAAGCGGTTTTGTGCTCCTCTCCTTCGGCCATCCTAATCTGATGGTACCCTGCTCGGAGGTCCAAACTGGTAAACCAAGCCGCGCCCGCCAATTCATCCAGTAACTCATCAATGATGGGAAGAGGGTATCTGTTCTTCAGTGTGAGAGCATTCAGGTAACGGAAATCAATACAGAAGCGCCAGGTACCATCCTTCTTCTGTACCAACAGCACTGGCGACGCAAAAGGACTTGTGCTAAAACGGATGAACCCTTGTTGGAGCATTTCCTTGATTTGTTGTTCTATCTCATCATTTTGTTGTGGATTGTAACGGTAGGGGCGCAGATTCACCGGGCGTGCGCCAGGCAATAAGGCGATCTTGTGGTCGAACTCTCGACGCGGTGGTAAACCTTGGGGTTCAGAGAACAGCGACTCAAATCGCTCCAACGGTTCCTAAACTTGGATTGGGCAAGGCTGTTGCTCCTCCAATTCCCGTACTTCACTCAGCTGCACCAGATGGTAGATGGCATCCCGTCTATCGAGAGCCTCCAACTGTATTGCTGTAATTTCTGGACATGTGGTCGTATTTGGTGCTACCCCTTGCAACTGAACGTATTTCCCTTGGTATTCAAAAGACAACAGTTTCCGCCCCCAATGCACCTTCATCGAACCAATACTTTGTAGCCAATCCATTCCCAAAATAATGTCATAGCAAGCCAACGGAAACAGGCGCAATGTCGTGTTGAAATTCACCCCTTGAACTTGCCAATTACAGTCTGAAACTGCCCTGTCGCATCTAAGCATACCCCCATCCGCTACCTTCACCTGTAGGGGCCGGCATTTCTGCACATTCTGCCATTCGCTAGCGATAGCCTCGCTGATAAAACTGTGCGTGCTCCCTGAATCGACCAGCATCAACACCCCCTCTGGTTCACGGTGCCTTTCAGCCTCACGGTTTGAGGTGGTTCCACCCCTTGCAATGCATCTTCCGAAATCACGCAGAGGTCCACGGTTCTCTCCTCCGGTGAGGAATGTAAGTCCGTCTCACCGGCCAGCAATGCCATTAGCTCCTCTACCACGTGCAGCGGCACTGACGGACTGCAGACATGATCCCGTGACCACTTCTCATTGCACGTATAACAGAGGCCACGAGCGCGACGATACACACGCATAGCATGTACCTTCTCGTCAGTCGACGCAGGAGAATGAGCTGCACCTCGTCGCTCCTCCGTGCGCCCGGTCACTCCGGCTCCTGGAGGTCTTCCCACGGGTGGCGGTGGCGGAAGCGGCATCGCAGTGCAAGGCACATTCCGATGGAACGCGTTCAGTCCCCCTCCCGCGCGCGTGGCTTCCTTCGTCAGCTCCATGGCCTCCTCCTGCAATAGGGCCAAAGAGACAACAGAATCCAAATCCTTGGGTTGTTGAACCATGACTACAATTCGAATTTCCGCTGGAAGACCATCTACGAACTGCGTAACAAAATATAATGGATCCCACGATTTATGGTGTGCTAGCAAGCTATTCATGGCGGAGTTGAACTGCGCCGCATATTCTGCCACCGTCCCCGTCTGACGGAGCCGAGCAAATTGGCGCAGAAGTTGTTCGAACTCCCTGCGACCAAATTTCTCACACACTAATTTCACAAACTCTTCCCAATTTTTGGCGACTAGATGCGCGCTGGTCCACTGCAACCAAAGCGCTGCCTCGCCGGTGAAGTACACCACTGCGGTGTCCACCCACACCTCACTATCCACCCGACACACACGGAAGTAGGACTCACACTTAATTTTCCATTCCAAAGGACCATCCCCGGTGAATCCTGGGCAATCCACTCTCGGTGTTTTGCTCCGATCTCGCTCACGATCTCTTCCCCCAAACGTAGTGTACTCAGGGGATTGATAAACCAACGTACCCTGGGCCGGGGTCGAGAACGGGGCAGGCCCCATCAACGAGCCCCGATTGGTGTTGTCGACGCGGTGGCCAGCAGGCCCGTGACGACCCTCGTCACCAGGTGAAGTCCGGCTCCCCTTCGCGCGCAGATCCGGGCGTGGATCCGCCGTCGCAGCCGGTGTCATCGTGGTCGTAGCCGAAGCAGCGCCGACGAGGCGGTCGATGTGGATCCGCAGCTCCCCCAGATCCGCTTGCAGCGCTCCCACCGCGTGATCCACCTTGGGCTTCCACATCGCCAAGTCGACCAGGCCGGGCTTCACCTCCTCCAGGGAACCCACCTTCGCCTCCACCGCCCCCATCTTGGCGCCTAGCCCATCGAGTTTGTCGTTCTGGTCCTTGATCGCGCCGAGCAGCGCGGTCAGCTGATCCTTGAGATCCAGCTCCGTCATGATCTGCTTGATCGAGCGGGTGAGCGGGGCCAGGGTGGTTGGCTCTGATACCAGATTGTCAGGTACTAGTTCAGGATTCACGGTTTTACTCCACTCTCAGTTCACGATCGAGGTTCACAGCGGAATTGGAGGATAACAGGGGAAGGAGATTCAGATTACAAGGGTAGGTTTGGGAAGAGAGAAGAGGAGGGTACAAGGAGAAAGGAGAGGAAGGAGGAGATCTCTTCAGAATGTCGTTGATCGATGCCGATCCTGTTCGCTACCAACTCCCTTTTGTACTTCAGCGGGTCCACGAGCGTGCAGGGTAGCGTGAGTTCTCCCGTCTCTTGCGAGTGGGCCGCTGGGCTGCATCTCCACCCAGGTCCAGTGTTCTTGGGCCCATGACAATAATGACATAGATAGAGGAAAATCAGAGGATCCTGTGGGAAGAGATCCGATCCGATTAACTCAAGCAAGCCTCGAAAGGGCTGAGCATGAGCATGCACTGCTCTTGTTTGAAGACTCCGATCGACGGAGGGGAATTCGTTAAAGTCAGGGAGCTACAGCTAAGTAATAACACCTAGGCTTTTGAATTAACTCTGCGATTTGGAAGACGGAGGAAATGAAAGTAGAAGAAGTTATCGAAACTCGGAACCACATGTTCAATCTTTTTTAGCGGTTTCCCCAGAGATCTTTATCATTAACGCAACCTTCATTTTGCTCATTCATGGAGTTGTATTTAGTACCTCTATCTCGTCACCCAGCTATCACCCTCGGGGAGATCTTGGCAATCACCATGGGAACGCCGGAATGGTTGAAGGAAATCGAAGAGGGGTATAACCAGGACACCATCACACAGAAACTGTTGGCCAAGATGGATTCAGCTGATATCGCAAAGCAACATCTGGAGTGGGATGACAAAATTCTACGATACAAAAGGCGCATCTGGGTAGGGGGCAATGTTGACATGCAACCGAAAATTTTGCAATCTCTACATGCAGGAGCAATTGGGGGGCACTCGGGGGTTCATGCTACTTTGCAGCGAGTCAGACAGTTGTTTGCATGGCCCAAGATGAAAAGTACAATTCAGCAGTTTGTAGAGGCATGTGCTATCTGCAAACAAGCCAAGCCAGAGCACACTCGATACCCAGGATTGCTCAAACCTCTATCAGTACCAGACCAAGCATGGCAAGTGGTGTCACTCGACTTCGTGGAGGGATTGCCTCGATCGTCAGGTTTTAACTCAGTCTTGGTAGTGGTGGATAAACTGACGAAGTACAGGCACTTCATTCCGTTAGCACACCCCTATACTGCAGCGCAAGTCGCGGAGGCATATTTTGCGAATGTTTTCAAATTACACAGCATGCCTGAAGCACTGATTTCAGACCGTGACTGTATCTTCACCAGTCGCTTTTGGCAGTCACTGTGTCGGTTGACAAGAACGGAGATGAGGATGAGCACTGCTTATCATCCGCAAACGGACGGACAGACGGAACGGGTTAATCAATGCCTAGAAACATACCTTCGCTGCTTCATCAGCTCGTGTCCCTCTCGGTGGAGTAAGTGGCTACCTCTGGCGGAATTCTGGTACAACACGGCTTATCACACCGCGATCAGGACCTCTCCATTCATGGCATTATATGGGCATCCTCCCCGGATGTTGGGTATTACTGATGCTTCTGTTCTAGTGGTGCGTGATTTGCAGGCATGGGTTGATGAGCGTCAGCTGATGACAGCACTGCTTCGTCAACACCTACACCGCGCCAACAACCGCATGAAGATGTTCGCGGACCGCAAGCGCTCGGAACGTTCTTTTCTGGTGGGAGACTGGGTATACTTACGCCTGCAGCCCTACGTGCAGTCTTCGTTGGCATGCGTGCAAACGCCAAGCTCGCTTTTCGCTTCTTTGGACCATTCCAAGTTCTTCAGAAAGTGGGGGAACTCGGTTACTGTCTCAAGCTACCGGAGAAGTCCAAGCTTCACCCGGTGTTCCACGTCTCTCAGCTTCGCCGGGGCGCGCCGCCGACGGACATCCACGAAGAGCTGCCACCAGTGGATGATGCCACGCCTCATCGCCAAGTACCAGAGCGAGTTCTGCAAACGCGTTAAGTTCGTCATCGTCGGCACGAACGAGAAGAAGCACTGATCCAATGGACGGGGCTTCCTCCCTCCTTGGCAACCTGGGAGAACGTCATCGAGCTCAAAGGCCGTTTTCCGTGTGCACCGGCTTGGGGTCAAGCCGATTCTGAAGGAAGGTGGAACGTCATGGGCCCAAGAACACTGGACCTGGGTGGAGATGCAGCCCAACGGCCCACTCGGAAGAGACGGGAGAACTCACGCTACCCTGCACGCTCGTGGACCCGCTGAAGTACAAAAGGGAGTTGGTAGCGAACAGGATCGGCATCGATCAACGACATTCTGAAGAGATCTCCTCCTTCCTCTCCTTTCTCCTTGTACCCTCCTCTTCTCTCTTCCCAAACCTACCCCTGTAATCTTAATCTCCTTCCCCTGTTATCCTCCAATTCCGCTGTGAACCTCGATCGTGAACTGAGAGTGGAGTAAAACCGTGAATCCTGAACTAGTACCTGACAGAAGTCTGGCAGTATAGATTAGGCAGACAGATAAACGGTACCTGACGGATCACAGATCCACCAGTCAGGAAATCCGGGCCGACAGATAAAAACAGAACAGTCTGAATTTGGACTACTATGTATCAGAGTTACCGGTCAGGAAATCCTGGCAGACAGATAAACAGTGCCTTACGGATCATAGATCCACCACTCTCTTGCCAAAATAGGACGGTCTGAATTTGGACTAGTATGTAACTATGTATAGATTTAGAAAGAATGGCGTGTCTTGGACAGACTGTATATTACTGAACTGAACTCTACAATCATTTTTTCCAGATCCATTACAAAATCGACGTCTGAGCCTCTCAGGAGAGGAAGACGGTGGACGCCTATTTCGGCTGTTGTGGCCCGAGCTACAAAGTGATTTCTCGTGCTTTGCCTTTCCTCTTACACATATCGTGTGGATAGGAAACGTAGTTTGACCAGGTTTTGTCTTCACCCGTTTGTAGTACAAAACGTAGTGCCTCAGTTGCTGCGTGTTGGGTCGAAACCCTAGCCACCGAATCGCGATCCCCACCCCACCCCTCCGTCCTCGCGAATTCCCCACCCTTTGACAGGGGTCGTCGATCGGATGCCGCTGACGCCGAAGAAGAGGCGCGAAAGCCGCAGAAGGGTGAAGAGCATCGGCGGCAGCAGCAGCGACAATTACGGCTTTGATAATGTTGATGATGACTATATTAATGATCCGGACGGATTGTTGCTGAGGTACCGAGCACTCCTCGACGAGCGTCTTCACGGCCTGTTGTTCGGCTGCCCCCTCCCAGCTGGGCTCCCTTCTGGTGAAGTCCTCGAAGCCCTCACCCTTCCTTCCTTCCTGGAGGGCGAAATTGGAGACCTCCTGTTCAAATTTGAAGTCAATAGCGACTTGTATAGTCGCAGTTGGTCTACCGGACCACCAGATCTTGAAGAATTTGATTCGGCCGATGCTGTAGCATACTCAGTGGATGATGACATCATCTACGAGGAGTTCATGGAAGACGCGAATAAGCTAATTTCTCGTAGAACTCCCGTTGATGAATACGATGAACTGGATCCGCAGGAGTTCAAGGAGCTCGAACTGAAGCGCGCGTTTTATCGCATCAAAGCTTTCCTGTTGTTAAAAGGACAGCAGAAAGTTAACGAGCTGGATGATGCCGCTTTGGAGAGCGCGTACCCTCAAAAGCTTGTTGAAGAGAACTCTTACTTTCTCAACTTAAGGAAGCATGAAGCCTTTGGTTGGTATTTTGATCCCAAGCTCTGTCAACTTGCTTCCTTGACCGACTACCAGCGGCTAGTCATTTTTAATTATGGCGGCGACCAATATCAAGATTGGAGCCGCTACAGGTCGCATTGCAACACCCCTGAAACTGATAGGGAATATCTACTGTACTGGAAAAGGATTACAGAGAGAATCAAATGGGTTGAAAATTACATGCATCTAGAAACGTTTTCGCGTGAGTGGTCTGACATCAAGAGGAAAGCTAGCTACCAAGCAATCAAGATCGCAACAGAGTCTGAAAATATTCATTTTGATCTGGCTCGTCTTGGGATTGAGGAGTTTCTGTGGAGCACACGCCTTGATTTCTATAATCTCAAGGATCTTGACGGTGTCTTTTTTGAGATTTGGAAGCGGATCAGTAAGTACAAGAACGTTAAGGATTTTTTCGCAAAAGCTGTCAAGGAAGTTTATGACCTGAAGATGTTCCCTTCACGTGAACGATCTATGAAGTATGAAGGGACAATGGAGGAACAATTTCACCGGTGCACACATGGCATCCCTGCGGCAGTTCCAGAATGTAAAGCCCGTCAGCTGATTGCAAAGCAAGTTAGACAAAAGGTGGCGATGACGCGCGGATATGAACATTACGCCAGGAAGAACCTAAAAATTGCAGAGTACATTGGACTGATTGGCAAGGCATCCACGTAGTTTTATTGGTCGGCATCCCAGTGGTGGCTCTAGAAATTTGCAACCGTGTATTCACGTGTATTCATTTTATCAAAATTATTGTTGTTTTTAAAAAATCATCATTGTTTTGTCAAAATCAACACGGTTTCGTAAAAATCATGGGTATTCTCATGAAAACCCAAGAATACCCCAAAAGTGCTGCCCGTGTGCATCCCTCTAGTGCGTGGCTCGTACGTGCTTTAATAATTTTATTGTGAGGGGATTGTGAGTCTGATAATCTTGCATGGCACTGGATGTTGTGAAAAAATATTGTGTATGCTAAAAAAAAAGATTCTATGGGTATATTTTCTGGCGCACTCTCCTGACCCCATTGACTTATTTTCCCCAACCGGGATTTTTTTACAAATATAAGGGCATCTCCAGTCGTCCCCCCAGCTCCCCCGCTCAGGACGCAAAATAGCGCTGTTTTGCTCGAAAAGCGCCTTTTTTCTACCAGTCGCCCCCCAAGAACCAGAAATAGCGCCGTTTCGACGGAAATTAGCGCCGTCGCACCCAGGCGGAACCCAGCCCGTTGGGTTCAGCCTGGGGGGGGGGGGCGGCGGAAGGAAAAGCGCGCGTGGGCCAGCGCTGTCGGCGAGGGAGCGCTATTTGCCCCACTTTCCCCACCCCCAACTCGGCTTTTCCTCTCGCTCGCCTCGCCGTCGCCACCCCACCGGTCACACCCCACGTCGCCGCCGTCGGCCGCCATCACACACGAGCGGCGAGGCAAACCACTGCCGGCCTCTCCACCACATCGTCGCCACCGTTTGCTCGCATCTCCGCCGCGGAGGAGGTTGTGCCCGGTGAACCGCGTCCACCAACCGCAAGGTGTTCGACGTTCTGTTCGAGCCATGGACTCCGACGCCGAGGAAATGCTCGCCGAACTCTTCGACGAGGAAGACCAGGCCGCCATCGACGATGAGGAACACCTGCTCGTCCTGAGCTGCCTGGCCGGATTGCAGGCCCAGAACGCCGAGCCGCGCCGCACTGGATCGAAGCCCGGTCACCGCAAGAGCAAGCCGAGGCAGCGGTACGAGGGCTACTGCATCCTCTACTCCGACTACTTCGCCGAGGATCCCACCAACGACGAGAAGGTGTTCCGGCGTCGTTTCAGGATGAAACGCACGCTCTTCCTCAAGATCATGCATGCCATCCGGGAGTTCGACACCTACTTCAAGTTGAAGAAGGACTGCACCGGCACGGTAGGCTTTACCTCTATCCAGAAGTGCACGATAGCCATGAGGTTGCTTGCATACGGTGCTCCCGCAGATGCACAAGATGACTACCTGCGCATGAGTGAGTCCACGGCTCTCGAGTGCTTGAACAAGTTCTGCCGGGCAGTGGTTGCAGTTTTTGGCCCAATATACCTGCGATACCCAATGTGCAAGACACTGCTCGTCTCCTCGCAGAGAATGAAGCAAGAGGGTTTCCTGGGATGCTTGGCAGTATCGACTGTATGCATTGGGCATGGAAGAATTGCCCATTTGACTGGCAGGGGATGTACAAGGGAAAGGAAGGAGAGTGCTCGGTGGTTCTCGAGGCCGTGGCTTCGTACGATCTATGGATTTGGCATTCATTCTTTGGTATGCCTGGAAGTCACAACGACATCAATGTCTTGCAGTACTCGAATGTCTTTGCCGAGCTTGTCGAAGGCCATGCCCCCCCTGTGAACTATGAGATCAATGGACACCAGTATACAAAGGGGTACTATCTTGCAGATGGCATCTACCCGAAGTGGGCAACATTTGTGAAGAGCATCTCCAACCCTATCCCAGGAAGCGCAAAAGCTTGGTTTTCCAAGTGTCAGGAGGCTTGCAGGAAGGATGTTGAGCGGGCATTTGGTGCGCTGCAATCTCGATTCACTGTTGTCCGGTACCCAGCTATGACTTGGTCGAAGTCCAACATGTGGGAGGTGATGCAGTGTTGTGTGATCTTGCACAACATGATCATTGAGAGTGAGCGGGATGACCCGGTGCCTGACAGTGAGGCAAGCACACCATACTACCGGCAGGGCCCTCTTGCAGATGTTGATCACCGGGTGCCGGCATCATGGACAGACTTCCTCACCAAGCGACAGGAGATTCGACACGCTGGAACACACCATGCTCTGCAGAATGACCTGGTGCAGCATTTGTGGGCGCGAAAGGGGAATGGCAATGTTGAGGACGATGACGATGACTAGTGTAATTTATTTTTTTGTTTAAATTGTTGAACTATTTATTTGTATGGCAAAACTCTATTTATTTGGTGGCAAAAGTTCAATTATTTGTGTGCCAAAACTCTACCTGCCCAAATTGGGCCGAATCGCCGGCTGGGGGGGGGGGGGGGCGGCCATGGTTTCACGACTGGGAAACGCGCCCCCCAGTTTCCAGAATAGCGCCGTTTCGCGCCGTGGCGGGAAAAAGGCGGGGTTTTTGCGTCCTGGGGGGCCAAACGGCTGGAGATGCCCTAACCCCCTACCGAATAGCATTGTCAAAAATGACCCCCTCTAAATTTATCAAAACTAGCCTGGCGGGAAGGCAAAAAAGAGACACGTCGACTTTCCGCCAACCCAGCAGGCGGAAAGCCACTTACCGCCAACCCAGCAGGCGGAAAGCCAATAAATTTATTTGTCAAAACTATTTTTGACAATGCTATTTGTCAAAGGGTCATATTTGTAAAAAAATCCCCAACCGGACCACCTGACATGCTCGTCTCCCCCAATTAACCAAACCAACCCCACACCATGTGCTGCCTCCGGAACTGCGGACCCCACTGGCGGCACCGTCCCACGCCACCCACCAAACCGTGCACCAGGAGCCGGGAGGGCCCCAACTCTTTTCCTGGCCTCTTGCGGGCAGCCCGCCGACATGCCCTAAGCACGCCGTCGGAAGGGCGGTGACTCCTATCCCGACCTCCTACGAGCTACCCCGCCCTGGCAGCCCATCACGGTGAACATCCCCGGTAGGACAACCCCGTCTGTCTCCTGTCATGTCTCCTCCGCCGCCACGAAGATGCGTCGTGTCGCCGTCTCCTTCCCCGGCCCCGCCGACGAGGGCGGCATGACCTACAAGGATGTAGCCACCGAGCTCGTGTGCCGCATCCGCAAGATACTCGTGCTTGATTGGCTATAGCAACGCGTCTTCCTATGCCTGCATGCTTCCTGTGTAAGAGCATCTCGAGCCGTTTGACCCCCCGGCGCAGCCGGCAAAACCATTTCGGCGGTTTAGCCGGCGGGATTTTTGGCTTGAGAGGAAGCCGCACCCCTAGGTTTCCGCTCCCAAAACGAACAAAAAATGCCATAAATTCAAAGTTATGCTTCCCGCTAAAAAAAGCCTAGATTCGACGATCAACATGCCACAAATGTCCAAATATCATCATGCCACAGTTCGGCAAAAGCACGACATAGAATGACAACAATGTCCGGCGACCGATTGACAGAAAGGGCGAGCAAATGGCTAGCTCCTCAGACAAAAGAGTTTATCCGCCAGTCAACACAGAGCTCGACGTGGCCTCGGGCGCGATGGTGACCGGTGTCGGGGTGTCCTCGGGTGCGGTAGTGCTCGGCGTCGGCGTAGCCTCTGGCGCAGGTTCTGTTCTCGTCGTTGTCATCGGCATTTGATTCAGGATGGAGTCGCGCTCCACCAAGTACGATGGCTGCACCTGGGGTCCATCGTCACTAGGTCGGCACCCACTAGGAATGTGAGGTCATTGTTTCTCTTCTTCACCGCCATGTTGGTTTTGAGAAGCTAAATCTTGACAGCATGCCTCTCCATCAGCTCATCCCACCTTGATCTTGACTGCTACTCCCTAATGGCGGCGTGGTTTTTAGCGTCGGAGATGCACAAATCTGCATGTGTTTAGCTGCAGATGCTGAGTCCCTGATCGTCTTGTCCTTATTGTTGCCGATTGGACGCCCTTCGGACGCCTCTGGCGCCGGCGCGTCTGGGTTGTAGGCGTCGTCCTTCCTCTTGGAGAGAGTGAGCCGACACTCTGTCCACTTCTCGCATGACTTGATCCTGGTGAACACGTGGAGGAACCTGAAGTCGTCGTTGTTGTTGTCATGGCGATACATGTCAAACATTTGAACCATCTGCACAAGCAGTGACAAGTGTCGACGAATGGACAGGGCGAAACGTCGTGGTCGGCGAGGTTTGGACGTACCTGGCACCTGATGTTGGCACCACTTTCTAGGTGAGCAAAGCCCGCTAGATAATCACCCAATGGTTGGTCATCACCTTCTCGCTGCGGTCCATGTGTATGCCGGTGAATTGGGGGTCGACCAGCTTTGTAACATCCGCGATTTTTGGAAAGTTAAAAAATCACTATAAATTGGAACTTTTGTTTTCCTATTAATGCAAGGCACAAAAAACAAATAAAATACAAATGCAAAAGAAATAATATGTTTATTCCAATGTTATTGGAATTTAAAATCCAAATATGCCTCTATTTCCTAAAACTAAATCTTGTTCAAAATAAATATTTATACAAAGTAATTATTCTTTTTCCTTTTTGCAAAATTTATTCATAAAAAGGATTTCAATTAAGGTATTACTTTGAAAATTCTTTATAATATTTAAAACTAGAATATTATCATTCTTGGTAATATTTTTCTTTTAATAAATATTTTATTAGCCCAAGATTTATTATGTGATTTTCAAACGATATATTAAGTTTTAAAACAATAAAATGGTTTTCATAAATTGTATTGTTTATGAAAGTGATTACTCTCCAAATTTTACAAAAGTGATAAATCTCCAAATTTTAATTCTCCATATTTTCAGGTGTTTGTTTTTTCTATTTTAAAAATGGTACTAAGTACTATTAAGGTGTTTTTCATATTTTGAAAATTCAAAAGTTGAAATATGTTGAACTGTTCACAAACAATGTTCTAAATTGAAGGAAAAATTTTTAAAAAAATTAGAAATTTATTTAAGGACATTTGGATTTATAAATCAAAAGATATGAATTTTTCAATAAAAACAGAATAAAAAAATTGCTGACGTTAGCATCGTCTTCAATCTCTGAAATGGAAGAACGCCTATTTCTTTCCGTTTTGATTCGTCTTGATTGTCGACGATTAAGACTCCGTTTCAATGCCCCGATCAAAGCCTTTTAAAGCCTAGTATATCCTCGCCATTTCTCCTCTCCCCCTCTCTTTTTTCATGCCCGTAAGCCAGCAAAATTCTTCGCCGAAGATCTGTAGTTTTGCTGCTGTTTGTCGTCGTTTGCGGCCAATAGAGAAGGTCCCCGTCGCCGATTCTTGTCCCTCTGTCTCTCCCCCTCTCTTGCTCCCCTCCTAATGACATTGTTTAAATTTTTTGTGGAGTACACCGCCCATGCCACCGAAGTCTGTGAGTCGCTGATGACCCACAAGTGTAGGGGGTCGCAATAGTATTTAAGGGTGAATATAGCCCAATTTATTGTTTCGACACAAGGGGAGCCAAAGAATATTTGTAAGCCTTAACAAGAGTTGTCAATTCAATTTCACCTTAAAAGTATTTTGCTTCACACAATTTATTAGTACTAACAGTGATATAGCAGCAGTAATAGTTCAATAGTAACACTAGCAGGAAAGTAGTAGTAGAAATAGTAATAACGAATGAAAACGGAATATGTAGCAGTGCTAAAAACAGTGTAGGCATAGGGATGGATGTACGGGTGTTGCATGAATGAGATTGACCATCTAATAGAGGTAACAAATGGCAGCACAAATATATAAGAGAGTATCCAAGTCACAAACTATCATAGGCATGTTTCTTGAGAATTGTCGTACGTGATTGCAATAAGAACTTGCACGACATCGTTTGTCCTACCATCCCGTTGTTGCGGGGGCCAAAAAGGAACTAATTGTAATCAAGGTACTTGTTCCACCAAGCACCAGAGCAATGCATTAACATATAGTAGAAACATGTAATCCTCGGATTAAAGTCCATCCCCTCCAATATCCCAACCATGTCACCTTGGGGTCTCGCGTTCCGGACAATAATAAGTGTATACAACGAGTAGATATGATCCAAAACAACAATTATATTCATGAAAACATAACAAGTTCAAATCTCAAATCGTGGACTCGGGCCCTAGTGACAAGCATTAAGCACTCCAAGGAGCAAAAAAGATAATAAATAACGCTAGTGGATACTAGGCATCAAGCCCTAACAATCTCGTGATCTATTACATGATGAATCTCATCCAATCCCTACCATCCCCTCTTCCTGCAGCATGGAATTACTCACACATCGGAGGGGGAATCATAGTGGGTTGTGAAGAGGCGATGGCAATAACGATGGTGACGATCCCTCTCGAATCCCCGTCCCGGCCGGGTGCCAGAATAGAAAATTCTGTCTCCCGAACTAGGGTTTCGGGTCTCTGCGGTGTTGCAGATCGTTTTCTGGAAAATGCTTCGGGGTCTCGGAGTTTTTGGGGACGTATGAGTAATATGGCCAAAGGGGACCCTGCGGGTGGTCCCAGGCCCTCAGGCTCCTACTAGGCGCAGCCATAGGGGGCGGACACCACCCTCCTAGAGGACCAGAGTCCCCCTCTGGTTTCCCTTCTGGCTCCGGGAGTTTTCTAGGGAGAAATAATTTTTCATCTTTTTTCTGGAATTTTCTGAGGAAGTTGAGTTTCTGCACAAAACGAAACACCAAGGTTAAATCTGCTGAAAACTGCGTTAGTACGTGTTAGTTTGATCCAAATCATGCAAATGTGAGGGAGAGCAATAAGAAAATTGGTTGGAAAAGTAAATACGTTTGCGACGTATCAACTCCCCCAAGCTGAGCTTATTGCTTGTCCTCAAGCAATTCAGTTTATAAGTCGGTCGCAATAAAGAAAACTTTGACAAAGACTTTTGAATTCATATGCTGCACATAGGACTACTACATGATCAGTATTTAACAAGTACATGATAATTCCTATAAGGATAATAAAGCTTACGAACTCATTCTAGATCATGAAAAGTGAACAGATAACCATGAGTAAACAATATGAAATTTTAATATCAACTAGGTTGCAATGATCATAATAATGCATAGTAATATGGTATCCCGCTTGCCCTTAATTATGTAGCAAAACATAAATGCCGGGGAACCTCCAAAGCTCAACTGGGGACTAGCTATAATAATTTCAGGAGAAACAATATTGTAAACATGCAATAGATAATAATATTTTGGGAAAATGCACATTATACTAAGAATGATAATCTTGCTCTCCTAACCGGTTCATAAAGTAGGAAGATAGAGACTCACCATAAAAGTAAAATAAATACCCTTTGTAGAGGGAAGTAGGGATTACTCATGTGCTAGAGCTTTTTATTTTATAAACAGAGGTATTGAAAATAATTTTGAGAGAGGAGTATGTCTATGTCATGGAATGGTAATGAAAAACTTATCATAACCCATGTCAAGCAAAGTGTTTAGACTATTGAGAGCGGTTTTCGTTATTTATTAGTTTGGCACTTCCCCCACCTTTCTTCCACAAACCAGGGTTAGCCGCGTTCACGGGTACCCACCAGCTTTCATCAAACCATGGGGAACTGCCTTTTTTTCATGGTAATTGGCACCAGCTCTCTTGCAGATTTAGATGAGCACCGATTCTATACTCATCGGGTGAAATAAGATAGAAGAACTTTGCTTGACATAAGATATGATAAACTTTAAACTACTTCCTCATGAGCTAAAATAAGAACACAAAACATGTTAATCATTTGAAGGTTTTAAAGGTAGCACACGAGCAATTTACTTGGAGTGGCGGCAAAATGCCACATATAGGTAAATATGGTGGACACATTTGGCAACCTTTGGTTTTTGGGAGTTGGATGCACGAGTAGAGCTCATACTTAGTAAAGTGCAAAGGCTAACAATAGACATGGAGCGACCAACTAGGAGAGCAACAACGGCCATAATAATGCATTGTGACAAAATAACATTAAATAAAGCATGTATGTAATATTATAACCTTGAAAATAAGAGATCACATAGGCTTAAATTCACATTTTTTATAGTCTAACATGTGCCAAGTCGATCCAAATAAGTTCTTAAGAGGGGAATCCTATCAAACCATACCGTTTTATGAACAAAACAACACATGCGACATTCTAATAGCACAATGAGCACCCCTAATCATTTGAGACTAATCATAAGAAAGCATGAACCACTAAAGCAATATTATGTATACATCTACCTATCATGACAAGCTAATATAAGATGATGAGAATAAACATATGTACAAAAAAGAGAAAAGAGTTCATAGCAGCTTTATAATCCCATCCACTTCATCATATATCGTCATTATTGCTTTGCCACTTGCACAACAGGATGATAATAATAATATAGCGCAAGCGCCACTGTGGACATGAGCTGAACACTGTAAACAACTGTACAATAACAAGAAGAGAAAATATTTTTGTTCTTTTCCAAAAGTGAAAATGTGAGAAAAGAGGAAATATTTTTGTTGTTTTCGAGTTTAAAGGGACAACAAACAAAGAGGAAAGAAAACACAAAAGTAAAAGAACAAGCGAAAACCGAGAGACAAGAAAACAAGAGGAAGAAAAAGATGCGGAGAGAAGAAAACCAAATGAAAGGAACTACTAAGAGAAAGAAGCGATAAAAACGAGGAAACAACAAGTTGCAAATCTTTTGTGGTTTTCGATAAGAATAAAAGGAAAAATAGGAAAGAGAGATAAAAAAAGTAAAAGCGAAAGCACGAAGAAGAAAACAACTAAAAGGCGAAAACAAAATAAGAAACAAATACTAGCAAGTCTAAAAGAATATACTATCAGGTAATGCGCCAACATGAATAATGAATAGAAATGATGAAACAAGTGTTAGCGTATACGTACTCCCCCAAGCTTAGGATTTTTGCCTATGGATAATGCTGGTCCCATAGGTTCCATACCGCCGACGTATATTGCTGCTGCATGTACTCATACTACTGGTGAGGTGTGAGATGCTTATCCCACGTCACTTGCTGCAGCAAGAGTATGTCCATCGAAGGTGACTGAGATGAAGATCTGTAACACCCGGGGGTTTTCCCTCAAATAGAATTGCTTGTTTTGTTTTGTGCATTGCATTGCATCATGCATCATATGCATTGCACTCTTGTTTTCAAACCAATTTCAAAATTCAAACCTTTTCAAATATTTGAAATTTTCAAAACAAACACTTGCACACTTGGGCATTTTGGATGCCAAGTGCAAAGAAACCAAAATTATAATTTTTTTGGAGTAGTGAAACCTCCCCAAATTCAAATTCAACCCAAATTCATCTAAATTCAAACTTCCACAAAAATTTGAATTTTTTCAAAATCAAAAATTGGTGCACTTGGGCATTTTCAATTCCAAATGCAATAAAAATTTATTTCATAATTTTTGCATGTGTAAAACCCATCCAATTTCAAATTTCTCTTTCACTTTTACAAAAAAAAGGAAAGAAAAATAATAAAAAGAGAACCTGCTGGGGGAGGCAGGCCAAAGTGGCCCACCTACCACCCCAGCCCGTTAGCCCCCAGCCCAACCCCTGTTTGTCGTCTTCCTCACGAGAAAGGACACGCAGAGAACGTGACCATGGCCTCTCCCCACCTGCTCCTTCCCTTTCCCCTCCTCTTAAAGCCAGACTTGGATCTCCCTCCGAACCCTAACCCTAGCCATCTCTCTTCCCTCCCTGCCGCCGCCACCCTCCTTCTTCCTCCTCTGCTATTTCCTTTTCTCTAAATTTCTCTGAACCGGAGCAGCTCTCTAATGGCCGAAAGTTGGAGGTGAGGGTGGGGTTGCTGCGGTCGTCGCCAGCCCACGCCGTTTTCGGGAATGGAAACCCCCTATTTCCCTCTCCGTTTTTGCCGAAGGCGCCGAGGCCGGAGAGCGGCCGAGGCGATGGCGCCGTCGACGTCTTCTTCCCGCCTTCAGGTCGGCGACGGCGGTCGCCATCAGCGTCTTCCGCACGCGGCAACGCCTGCCTCCTCGCCTCCAAGCCCCCCAAGGTGAGCCGCACCCCCAGGTCCTCTTTCCCCTCTCCCAACCTGCTCTGGGAGCGGTGCTGTCGCGCGCCATCCGCCAGCGATCGCTGCTGGCCGCCTCTGTACGTCATCGTCGCGTACAGATGTTAGCGACAGTAGAACCGTGCTTTGTAACCTCATTTGGGTTCAGATCTGTATCATAACACGAACGCAGCAGCACCCCAGTGGTCCGGTTCCATCCGCACCGCGCGCACGACCCGAGTTCGATCCCCCGCAGAGGCAATATGCCCAACCTTTTTTTTGGGATTTATTTCCCGCAGCCCAGCCCCAAAGCAGATCAAAATCTTAACTTGTAAATTCCACCAAATATTCATAAATGCTTCAACTTTGGAGATTTAAATTTCTGTAGATTCATAACTGTGAGAACTTTCGAAATATGTAAAAATGTCAACATATTTCTGTAATAATTTATGCACTAAATATTTAAATACAGAAAATGGAATAAAAACTGAAATCTTGCAAAATTCATAACTTGAGTTCTGTTCACCCAAATTGAGCAAACTTGGGCTCTAAAATTTTGTCTTAACAAACTATACACAGTGGTATTTTATTTGGTCAATATTGAATTAAATTTGAACATGTTTCCTTCTGTTTACTAAAAGGGGCAGAATAAAAATGCTTATGGAAAAATGCATAATAAATTCAATAATGATCAAAAATTATGTTTAATAGCTCAAAATGTTCAGTGAAACATTTTATACATGTTTTCAACCTTTTCAATACAATTTGTGCCCCATTCCATTTAAATTTGGTTAGCTCACCCACTAATTGTTATCCATGCTAATCAACATTTAAATTGATGGTTACATAAATAATTTAAACCTTCCTAACTAAATGTTGGGCTTTTGTCTCAACTTAAATTGGTTAAGTTGCATCCCCGCATGTCATGCATCCATATCTTGATCATGCTGGATCTTTTGCCGTAGAAGTAATTGTTGCATCCGGTGTTTGTTCTAGTTCGTTGCTTCTTCGCGGATAGGACGTTGAGATGATGTGAGCACCGACAAGTTCTTCGGATGTACCTCTACTTGCTGGATCCCAGGCAAGTATACTCACTTGCTACCTATGGCTGCCTTTCATCACTTGTTACCGATTCTTTCCGTTGTCTTTATGCTAGCCTAGTATTTTCGATGCTTGTGTCTCGATCCTATCATATGTTTACCTTGCAGCCATGATATAGCCTTCCTTCCACTTCCTATTAACTGTTGTTTGTTTACCTTGTTGGCCCTCGTGTCGTAGTTGCATGCTTAGATTTGTTTTTGCTCGAGTCTTGTTGTCCTTTGTCGTATCACCTGTTTAGTTTGATAGTTGGGTTTCAGTTTAATCAACAACATGTTAATGTTTGGGGTAATAATAATTTAATGAGAAGGCACCGGCAGGAGGCCCGGGTTAGGGTTTTGAAGCCTGCTAGTGTCGACCCTAATTAGGAAAAGGGTCTTGTCCATTGATCCATGATGAGCGCGCTAACCGCATCCGGGAGGTAGTATGGGACCCCCCTCGACTTAGACCTGATTTGCAGCTTGTCCGAAGAGCCACACTTAGTTCAGGTGTTCCATTTGCTCATACGCATGAATGGGTGGGCCCCCCATGGTTACTGTTGATGATGATGATGATGCATATAGGGCGAGGCCTGTGGTGCCGGGGGGTGTGGTTTTCACCCTTGCGCTTAGGTTAGGTCGGACTGGCCGGGACCTTATAGCTCCGTGGCTCCTAGGATGGGTTGTAGAGACGCTTTGGGTCGTGTCGAGCCAACCTGAGTTTTAGTTGGTGGCTTGAGTGTGTACGGGTACTGTAGCGCACCCTGCAGGGATAAATCTTCTCGAGAAGCCGTGTTGTCCGCGGTTATGTGACGACTTGGTGAAAGTGCTGGCTAACAAGTACTCAGACAACTTACACCTAAAGACAATAACTTGACTAGTAATACAGTATTACCTTCACCATAACAATGAATGTCACCTTAATCAATAGCGTGAGTTTCCTTGGGTTGCTTCCGTAGTAGGGGGTAACACTGGATGGGTATTGTTTGGTGAGTAGTTATAGTTGGTTTTGTCGCGCTATCTTATCCCTTTCTTTTAGCCGGAAGTTGTAGCGTGTCTCTCTAGTTGTTAGTGCTGTCCGCTGCCGCTTCTTTGCAATAACCCCTTCCTTCCGTTGTACCCAAAGTATTTGTATCTTGTGATGACTGGTTATGCTGGTATCTTGTGAGTATGGTTTATCCAATTGCCAGTACTTAACAGTACTGACCCACGTATCCATTTCGTGGCTGCATATTCCACATTGCAGTCAACAGGTTTGAAGTCTGACGACGTTAGCTTGGGAATCCCTCCGGCTTGGCCTGGGCAGGGATTGGACGCCATCGGTTATCTTCAGGACTCTTAGTCCAATTTGTATCTTGTCCGTAGTCGGACACTATGTTGTTTCTTCCGCTGTTATTTGGATCTTTGTATTGTATCAGTTGTATTCTTGACTCGTTTGAGTCGTCTTGTATATATCTTTTCTGTTGTTGTTGCGGAATATTCGTGGACTGTTGTAATGTTATCACAAGTGGCAAACTGGAATCGGTTATTATGTGGATTTTGGCGGAAAGGCTGAAATCTGCATAGTGCCCGATCCCGGGGCGTCACAAATGGTATCAGAGCATGGTTTCCGATTCCCGAAGTTGTTTCGATACGAATGGTTATCGAAGCAACGGGTCCGCAAAGCCTGTAGGATAACCTCGTTAACGGTCGTGTTTTTAGAGTGTCAAAAACTATTTGTGCAAAATCTGTTTTGAAAACCTCTCGATAGGATTCTTGTTTATTCCTTTCCTCTATTCTACTTCTCCTTCTATCTTATTTGTTTTGGAGTCTCTCTTCCTCTCAATCTTTCAAAGTTCTAGGATTCTACGTGGGTGGACGTTTTTTGAGCCGTTAACCTAATAGGTTCGATCATTGGAAGATTCCTGGTGGAAGAACATCGTCATCAATCCGAGCAAGAATCTTTTGTTAGTGGTGTCGAGAAGGAGAGATTCGCCCACTGACCCGGGAAATCAACCGCAGCACGAAGACTCCGTAGTTGAACCCTCTCTTCCCCTTGCCTTGGGTGGATTGCGAGGGCGCAATCCCTTGTTAGTGGTGTCGGCTGTAACACCCGGGGGTTTTCCCTCAAATAGAATTGCTTGTTTTTTTTTTGCATTGCATTGCATCATGCATCATATGCATTGCACTCTTGTTTTCAAACCAATTTCAAAATTCAAACCTTTTCAAATATTTGACATTTTCAAAACAAACACTTGCACACTTGGGCATTTTGGATGCCAGGTGCAAAGAAACCAAAATTATAATTTTTTTGGAGTAGTGAAACCTCCCCAAATTCAAATTCAACCCAAATTCATCTAAATTCAAACTTCCACAAAAGTTTGAATTTTTTCAAAATCAAAAATTGGTTCACTTGGGCATTTTCAATTCCAAATGCAATAAAAATTCATTTCATAATTTTTGCATGTGTAAAACCCCTCCAATTTCAAATTTCTCTTTCACTTTTACAAAAAAAGGAAAGAAAAATAATAAAAAGAGAACCTGCTGGGGGAGGCAGGCCAAAGTGGCCCACCTACCACCCCAGCCCGTTATCCCCCAGCCCAACCCCTGTTTGTCGTCTTCCTCACGAGAAAGGACACGCAGAGAACGTGACCATGGCCTCTCCCCACCTGCTCCTTCCCTTTCCCCTCCTCTTAAAGCCAGACTTGGATCTCCCTCCGAACCCTAACCCTAGCCATCTCTCTTCCCTCCCTCCCTGCCGCCGCCACCCTCCTTCTTCCTCCTCTGCTATTTCCTTTTCTCTGAATTTCTCTGAACCGGAGCAGCTCTCTAATGGCCGAAAGTTGGAGGTGAGGGTGGGGTTGCCGCGGTCGTCGCCAGCCCACGCCGTTTCCGGGAATGGAAACCCCCTGTTTCCCTCTCCGTTTTTGCCGAAGGCGCCGAGGCCGGAGAGCGACCGAGGCGATGGCGCCGTCGACGTCTTCTTCCCGCCTTCAGGTCGGCGACGGCGGTCGCCATCAGCGTCTTCCGCACGCGGCAACGCCTGCCGCCTCGCCTCCAAGCCCTCCAAGGTGAGCCGCACCCCCAGGTCCTCTTTCCCCTCTCCCCAACCTGATCTGGGAGCGGCGCCGTCGCGCGCCGTCCACCGGCGATCGCTGCTGGCCGCCTCTGTACGTCATCGTCGCGTACAGATGTTAGCGACAGTAGAAACTCCATGCTTTGTAACCTCATTTGGGTTCAGATCTGTATCATAACACGGACGCAGCAGCACCCCAGTGGTCCAGTTCCATCCGCACCGCGCGCACGACCCGAGTTCGATCCCCCGCAGAGGCAATATGCCCAACCTTTTTTTTGGGATTTATTTCCCGCAGCCCAGCCCCAAAGCAGATCAAAATCTTAACTTGTAAATTTCACCAAATATTCATAATTGCTCCAATTTTGGTGATTCAAATTTCTGTAGATTCATAACTGTGAGCACTTTCGAAATATGTAAAAAATGTAAACATGTTTCTGTAATAATTTGTGCACTAAATATTTAAATACAGAAAATGGAATAAAAACTGAAATGTTGCAAAATTCATAACTTGAGTTCTGTTCACCCAAATTGAGCAAACTTGGGCTCTAAAATTTTGTCTTAACAAACTCTAGACAGTGGTATTTTATTTGGTCACAATTGAATTAAATTTGAACATGTTTCCTTCTGTTTACTAAAAGGGGCAGAATAAAAATGCTTATGGAAAAATGCATAATAAATTCAATAATGATCCAAAAATTATGTTTAATAGCTCAAAATATTCAGTGAAACATTTTATACATGTTTTCAACCTTCTCAATACAATTTGTGCCCCATTCCATTTAAATTTGGTTAGCTCACCCACTAATTGTTATCCATGCTAATCAACATTTAAATTGATGGTTAGATAAATAACTTAAACCTTCCTAATTAAATGTTGGGCTTTTGTCTCAACTTAAATTGGTTAAGTTGCATCCCCGCATGTCATGCATCCATATCTTGATCATGCTGGATCTTTTGCCGTAGAAATAATTGTTGCATCCGGTGTTTGTTCTAGTTCGTTGCTTCTTCGCGGATAGGACGTTGAGATGATGTGAGCACCGACAAGTTCTTCGGATGTACCTCTACTTGCTGGATCCCAGGCAAGTATACTCACTTGCTACCTATGGCTGCCTTTCATCACTTGTTACTGATTCTTTCCGTTGTCTTTATGCTAGCCTAGTATTTTCGATGCTTGTGTCTCGATCCTATCATATGTTTACCTTGCAGCCATGATATAGCCTTCCTTCCACTTCCTATTAACTGTTGTTTGTTTACCTTGTTGGCCCTCGTGTCGTAGTTGCATGCTTAGATTTGTTTGTGCTCGAGTCTTGTTGTCCTTTGTCATATCACTTGTTTAGTTTGATAGTTGGGTTTCAGTTTAATCAACAACATGTTAATATTTGGGGTAATAATAATTTGATGATAAGGCACCGGCAGGAGGCCCGGGTTAGGGTTTTGAAGCCTGCTAGTGTCGACCCTAATTAGGAAAAGGGTTTTGTCCATTGATCCATGATGAGCGCGCTAACCGCATCCGGGAGGTAGTATGGGACCCCCCCTCGACTTAGACCTGATTTGCAGCTTGTCCGAAGAGCCACACTTAGTTCGGGTGTTCTATTTGCTCATACGCATGAATGGGTGGGCCCCCCATGGTTACTGTTGATGATGATGATGATGCATATAGGGCGAGGCCTGTGGTGCCGGGGGGGTGTGGTTTTCACCCTTGCGCTCAGGTTAGGTCGGACTGGCCGGGACCTTATAGCTCCGTGGCTCCTAGGATGGGTTGTAGAGACGGTTTGGGTCGTGTCGAGCCAACCTGAGTTTTAGTTGGTGGCTTGAGTGTGTACGGGTACTGTAGCGCACCCTGCAGGGATAAATCTTCTCGAGAAGCCGTGTTGTCCGCGGTTATGTGATGACTTGGTGAAAGTGCTGGCTAACAAGTACTCAGACAACTTACACCTAAAGACAATAACTTGACTAGTAATACAGTATTACCTTCACCATGACAATGAATGTCACCTTAATCAACAGCGTGAGTTTCCTTGGGTTGCTTCCTTAGTAGGGGGTAACACTGGATGGGTATTGTTTGGTGAGTAGTTATAGTTGGTTTTGTCGCGCTATCTTATCCCTTTCTTTTAGCCGGAAGTTGTAGCGTGTCTCTCTAGTTGTTAGTGCTGCCCGCTGCCGCTTCTTTGCAATAACCCCTTCCTTCCGTTGTACCCAAAGTATTTGTATCTTGTGATGCCTGGTTACGCTGGTATCTTGTGAGTATGGTTTATCCACTTGCCAGTACTTAACAGTACTGACCCACGAATCCATTTCGTGGCTGCATATTCCACATTGCAGTCAACAGGTTTGAAGTCTGACGACGTTAGCTTGGGAATCCCTCCGGCTTGGCCTGGGCAGGGATTGGACGCCATCGGTTATCTTCAGGACTCTTAGTCCAATTTGTATCTTGTCCGTAGTCGGACACTATGTTGTTTCTTCCGCTGTTATTTGGATCTTTGTATTGTATCAGCTGTATTCTTGACTCGTTTGAGTCGTCTTGTATATATCTTTTCTGTTGTTGTTGCGGAATATTCGTGGACTGTTGTAATGTTATCACAAGTGGCAAACTGGAATCGGTTATTATGTGGATTTTTGCGGAAATGCTGAAATATGCATAGTGCCCGATCCCGGGGCGTCACAAGATCCTCCCTCGTGATAAAAAGAGGATGGGTCTTCCATGTATGCGAAAGAGGATTGCCTCGGGCGCTCCTCCTCCTGCGCAGCTATGACCACACCGAACGTCGGTCTGAGGTAATTGTCCAAAATATCCTCGGAGATGGACCATTCGTGCATGGGAACATCAAACAAAGAAGGCACATGCAGACTAACATAGCGGGGTTTAACGTCACCCGTCTAAAATAAAAGTCTATACTTAAAGTCACCATATGCCCTCTTGGATTTAAAGAAACTATGTGACAATAAGGCAGTAAAATGTAATCTACCAGCATGTAGCAGTTCATCATGAAGGTCTAAAGGCACATCAGCTTGTGCAAGGAAAACACGTGAGGCTACAATGTCTCAAAAATAAGGTGCTCTATTAGAATTGTTAACAATGCGTCTAGCAATCTGTGCACTAGAAAAAAAATTTCTTTTAAACAGTAGCAAGCATAATGGCAAGATGAAAAATCGTGGAATTGCTTGTGTTCTCCCTGACAAGAACTCCTCGAGCAAGATAGTAAGAAAAATACCTGATAGATAGGAATTATAGGCAAGAGTTCTTACCGCGCTGCACATTTCTCGTGTCATGGTGGCATATCTTCGAATAAATATTATGGAGATAAGTGGAGTTCGTTATCCTCCCAATATGTCCAACATTAGGCACATCGATAGCCCTGCAGAAATCATCAAATGACATTGTCCTCTTTCTACCATAGAGAGATAACTCCACATGCGGGTTAACACCATCAAAAAAATTGAATGTTTGCACAAATATAAAGGTTAGTTTCCGGTATTGGGGCACTTCATTTCTCGTGAAGTTTAGAAAACCTGCATTAGAAACAAGTTCATAGAAAGCATTATATATACCCGAATCTGCCAAGAGCTGATTGCAAGGATACGCGGAAGCTCGCACATCCTTCATTCCATCAAAGTTCAGCATACGAAGATCAACAATTTCCTAGTTGAGAGAGGGCCTCATAGTTGATTTTCTTTTGGAGGACCTACTGTCCCTTGAGAAGGAAGGAACAGTCTTTCCTCCAAACCAACCTTTAACCTTCTTCCTACTCCTATTCTGAAACTTTTAGCAATTCTAACAAAAGTTAATACAAGAAGAAATAATATAGGACACCACTCTAGCAACCTTAGGGGAACTATTACATGCATCAAAATAATTTAAATCAACTCAATACAAGCATGCTAGCTCAAATAACCAGTACCTAGTGCAGCAAAATACTCAAGATATACAACACCAATCAAAATTCTACAAGTATAGGCGAAGGAGTCACATATCAGAGAGGAAATGTATCAAAGTTTAACACAAATGAGCGGCTAAATAAATAGATCAAACAAATCCAAGGAAAAATAGCAGGAGCTCAAAATTTTCTAGAGGAATGGACTTTATCGGGAGAGAGAAAGAGTGGAGGAGCAGTCGCTTAAGTGGTGGGGCCCTAGGGCCCTCAGGGGCCTCCTGGGCACGGCCTATGGGGTGGCTGTCGCCACTACGCTCCTGTGTGACTGGTGCCCCCTGGGTTGCCCCAGGTGCCACACTGCCCCTTTTTGCATAAAAATTTAATATAATTTTTCTGGAATTTTTCACGAAACTTTATTTTTGATAAATTCCAAATTTCAATGAATGATTATAACACATGAGAATGTTTGGAAAGTGATGGAAAATAAAACTCAAACTAATTCTACATGAGTTCTCAAGCATGCTACTATGCAAATAACAAGTGGAAACATGAGGAAACAAGGTGAAAACAACAGAAAATAAAAATTGGTGAGGTGGAAAACAAGTGGGAATAGAGGAAAAGAAAGTGGAAGAGGTGGAAAACAAGTAGGAAACAAATGGGAACAAGGAGGTAACAGAGGAAGACAAATGGAAAACAAGTAAAAACAAGGTGAAAACATAGTTTCGTTCATTCAAATTCAACTTGTTGACAAGGTTGATCAAGTCTTGTCACGAAATCCATTTATATGAAATAAAACTTTGCACCCCACGAAAACGATTATGTTACCTAAATTTTGCTAGATATAGACCCAATCATAATAGTTTCATATTCTTTTCGTAGCACTAGAATGGGACAATAGAATTCTCGAATATTGATGGTCTCAATATTTTCAATTGATTTTAGACCATATTTCTTATCAATCTTCTTTGGAAAATAAACAGTATGATCTTTATCATGGACATTGAAAGTGTCTTCCTTTAATTACAATCATTAACAGACCCTCAGTATTAAGAAAAGGTCTCCCAAGAATAATAGACATATTTTCATCCTCGGGCATTTCCAACACAACAAACGTAGTTAAGATTAAACAATTAGCAACCTGAACAGAGACATCCTCACAAATGCCAATAGGAATAGTAGTAGATTTATCATCCATTTGCAAAGAGATATCAGTGGGAATCAATTTCTCCAAATAGAGACTCTTATAAAGAGATAGGGGCATACCAGTAATTCCAGCACCAAGATCACATAAAGCAGTTCTCACATAATTAGTTTTTATAGAGAAAGGAATGGTAGGTTGGTCTCCAAGATTCTTAGGAATTTTAGCGTTGAAGGAATAATTAGCAAGCACCTCATTAGGAATTTTCCTCTTATTAATAACAATATCTTTCATATACTTGGAATAATTATGGAGGCAACTTAATAGCATCGGTCAAAGGAATTTGCAAGAAGAGAGGTTTCATCCACTCAGAAAAATTATTATAATGTTCTTCTTTATTACCTTTGAGGGACTTACTAGGAAAAGGCATAAGTTTTTGCACCCAAGGCTCTGTTTCTTTATAATGATTCTAGTAGTAAAACTTTCTTTATCATATTTTTTGTTCTTAGGAGGGTTCTCAGGTTCTACTTCACTTTCTTCCTTGTTGGAAGCCTCATTTTTATCATTATCATGTTCATTACCACTCTTAGTTTCAGCATCAGAGATACATAAACTCTTAGAATCTTTGTCACGTTTTTTATTATCATCATTACTAATTAATATCAATAGCCTATCTAATTCTTTTATGTTTTTTCTCAGTATTAACAACATTTTCATATAGCATTTGAGAGTATTGTTCAATCCTCTTTGGCTGACCCTTAGGATAAAGAGGATCCTGAGTGAAAGCACCACCTCTAGTTTTAACACTACAAGCTTGTTCTTTAATTTGACGAGATATTTCAGCAAATAAATCTTTTTGCACTTCAGTAAGTTGCTCTAATTGAGTCTGAATCATCTCAAAGTGTTTAACAAGACCTTTAACATCATTAACCGTTCTTCCTAAAGTAGCATGCAATTTTTTGACACACAGGGAATTTTCATTCAATTGACTTTGCACTTGAGCATTAAAATGAGTTTATTTAACAATAAAATCATCAAATTCATCTAAGCATTGTTCAAGAGGTTTATCATAAGGAATATCACTAGCATTAAATTTGTAAAGATAATGTTCCTCTACAATAGGAGAGTGTGGTAGGATCACATAGCGTTTCAATTGGAGGCAAATTCTTCACACCTTCAGATTTAATACCCTTCTCTTTCATCGATTTATTTGCTTCTTGCATGTATCCGGGATTAAGGAAAATAACTCATGTTTTCTTGGGTGTAGGCAATGCTGCGGGTGCAGGAATATCATAATCATCATGGTTCTTAGCTATATTACCCAATAATTATTCAGCTTCTTCCACCATTCTTTCCTTCAAAATACAACCAGCACAACTATCTAGGTATGTCCTAGTTTAAGAGGTTATTCCATTATAAAACATATCAATAAATTCATTCTTTGGTATCCTATGATTAGGTCTAGCATTAAGAGTGGCACAAAACCTCCCCCAAGCTTTAGAAAGTTAATTTTTTTTGTAAAGTTGCATGCTGCATATGAGCAGGAAAATGTTTCTCGCAAAAGACACGAGTCAAGCAGTGAGGAGTCTTAATGCAACCATAAGGCAAATTATCATACCACAATTTAGCATCCCCCTTTAATGAGAAAGGGAACAAATTAATACTCCCTCCGTTCCTAAATGTAAGATGTTTTAGCCCCTTTCCATATACACACATGTCTACGTGCATCTAGACAACTTTTAGTGCACATGTTCACCCATATTAGCATATATCTAGACAACGTGAGCAATAGGTACAACATCTTATATTTAGGAACGGAGGGAGTAGCATAATACCCTCTTACCAAATCTTCATTAGAAAACACCATGCCAATCTCAAATAATTTAGTCAAGTGGGCTATGGCATCATTATTTTCTAAACCATGAAAGGGTCCAGTTTCAACCATAGAAATAAGTTAAAGATCAACATAGAAGTCAAACTTCTCACCTCTAATGTCCACATGAGATTTAGCAAATTCAAGATCAGGAGAAAACTTGTTTTTCATGGAATGTTTCTCAAGCAACTTCTTAAGAGTCTTACAATTAGGAGCAGTTTCATAACTCATATAAGTCTTACGATCAGTAGAAAACTTATTTTTTATGGAATGTTTGATATTTTTTAGTACTTATCAATTGGAAAACATGAGTGTCCTTTGAATTTTATTTGTTAGTTTTCCACCCAGGTTCCAAGTATGGCTATTATCCAATGTTTGGTTTTAGCACACGTAATCATTTGCATGATTATTTATAGATGAATTTTTGTTATTAACCATTTGTCTTATGTATGAGAAGGATCTGGAAAACAAGGTAGTTAGCTTGTTGCCATCTACCTTAACATATCATAAGATATTTGGATGCAATGGCTTGTTAATATTTCTTACTTGATAATTTTTTTCCATTAAAGACATTATTATGTGTTCCTCATCTCTGACGAGCTTGACAATGATTAGAAGTTATTGATTATCTAATATTACCTAATGATACACTGGATAGTTGCTTATGCTATGCTTCCTTACTAAGCCAGTGTTGCTTCTTGTGGTCTTCTATTACCTAAAATATCCTTGTCTCTAATTGCCACTAGTATTCATGTACTGCCTTTGTCACCTGAAAGTAAAATCATCTCTTGCATTCCAACCTCAACAGTCTTACCCTTGTGGTGAAGACAACCAATTTCTCCAAGAAAAGATTTCACTTAGATGATCATAAAAGAATGTAAGTTTATTTTAATACATCAAGTTGCCATATGCGTACAAGAAGAATTTGTTAACAAGTGGGACAGACTTGCCTCCAAATTACTATTGATATACAAATGGTTGAGATGTACTAGGTTATCTTACCTTATGTTATTTGCATGTGACATTCAATTGTTAAAGCATACAAAAGTGATTCGTTAACAAGGTTGCAAAACTTGTTACCAAACTACTTCTATATAACATGAACATTGCAATATCACACTATTTCTGGAGGAATTGATAAGATCAGATTAAGATAGAAGAGTTTCCAAATGCTCTTATAATAGATCGGAATAGTACTTTTAGAACACTCTAAAGAATCCTTCTGCAGGCCTTCTTGTCGAAGTTCCTCCTTTCTTGTGGGTTCCTTCTCTTGAAGAATGAGTCCAAGAAGGCTGGGAAACAAGATAGAATGGTCTAGACAAGGTAGAAATATCGAGATTAAAAGTTAGTTAAGCTTTTATTCTCCTTCCATATACTTCTCATTTTATTTATCATAAGATATGTACTTTGTCATATATGATTGGTTTTACTTAGCTTTAAATTCAATTCCTCTAACAGAGGCTATAACTTGTTGTTATTCCATTAATGGTATCCATATAAACTTTAGTTGTTGAACATTGGTTTTGGATAGAAATGTGGAGTGCTTTGATACGTCTCAAACGTATCTATAATTTATGATGTTCCATGTTGTTTTCATGACATTTGCTACATGTTTTCTATACACTTTAAATCATTTTTATGGACTTCCTGGGACTAACCTACACTACAAGAAAAATGAGATTCAGTGACAAAATGGCTCATTACAAAGTGTCATACCGTCATGGATATGTGTTAATCGGTGAAAATTTGGTTCTGGCGTCAAGCATGCACATCAATCCTTGATAGTTCAATTTTTTGTCAAGGAGAAATTGTCACTGATTAACCAATCGGATGGGCTGTCTGTTTGTTGACAAATTAAAACAGTGGATAATTTAAATTTTCATTGAATATCATTCGAAACCAATTATTTATAGGAGGAACATATTTACGATAATTTTGATATCATGTTATCTTGTGGGCCCACTTGTCAGGAAAATTGTAGTACTGAACAACTATTAATTTCGTAAGTATTAAAAAATTGGTTGTGTAGTAAGATTCGAATACACATGCTAGGAAGGGTGGGGACTGTTACCACTACGGTGGTACTGGACTATTTGTTTCCTTTGTTCATTAAACCCTTTAGTAGTCATAACTAGGGCACGCACATTGTTACAATGGGCTCATTGGGGTGTCATGATTATGTCCGATTTCATAAGTCATTAATAACTCCTCTATCCTAGGTCCAATTAACATCGCGCCTCTAGGACAGAGGGAGTTGGGAGCCGACCATGATGATTGTCGTAGCGGATCACGGTCACCGTCGAGGCGAGCAAAAATCCGGCGAGGCTCTGTCAGGCGGCACACGGGAAGATGTGTCGAGGCGCTGCAGAGGTGAGTTCTGGTGCGATTTGGTTAGGATTAGATCTGTGTTAAATTTAAATTGGCATTTGTTGAAGTAACTAAAACAGATCTACTCACATCCTTATGCTTGCGCAATGCATCACCCAATGATGTTTACTCAAATTGTGATGATGTTAAGATTTGTTGTGCTGAACTTTGTGATTCTATTTACTAATTTGTAGGCAATGGATCGAGATTGGATAAAAAGAAGAAGTTTGTTTTCACGAGAATACATGAGTGATATTAGTGGATTTATGGATTTTGTACGAGCTAATTTGGAGAATTCTGAAACAATTTTATGCCCATGTAGTGACTGCCTTAATCTTGTACGTCATAATCTACAAGATGTTGAGAGTTACTTAAATTGCAGGGGTATGTGCATGACCTATACGAGGTGGATTTTTCACGGGGAAGATTTTAGTGATGATGAGAGCCCTAATGGAGATCATGGTGCATACCAAAGTGACAACAATGAAGATTTTGAGGATGCCAATGGCAATGATATTAATTATGTTGATGATGCATCAGATATGATCGATGATCTGCAGAAGTCTCGACATCAAGGGTCTAGTAAGCCAAATTTGTATGCAAGTCTACTTGAAGAAGCCAAAGTAGAGCTTCATGAGGGATGCACCGCTTTCACAAGGCTGGACTTTATTATTAAACTCCTTCATGTGAAATCATACACTCGGATGACAAATAGAGGTTTTGAACTATTACTTGAGGTTTTACGTGCAGCTTTGCCTAAGGTGAAATTCCCCAAATCTTATGCTAATACAAAGAGTGTACTTTCAGAGGATGGGATTGGATATCAAACAATTCATGTATGCACATACGATTGTGCATTGTACTGGGGAGACCATGAAAAAAAATACGCATTGTCATGTGTGTGGCATATCAAGATGGAAAGACCCATATGGAAAAACAAATTTTCCTCACAAGGTGCTTAGGTATTTTTCTATAGTTACAAGGTTACGGAGATTATTTGTATCAAAGGAAGTTTCAGAGCTCACAAAGTGGCACAAATAGAAGAGGGTTGTTGAGGAATTTTTTTTGAGGCACCCAACTGATGGTGAGGCATGGAAGCACTTCGACAGGGAGTTTAACTGGTTTACTCTTGATCCACGTAACATAAAACTAGGTTTTTCCACGGATGGATTCAATCCATTTGGAAATATGAGTAATGCATACAGTATGTGGCCTGTTTTCGTTATTCCGTACAACTTCCCACCCTGGATGTGCATGGATCAATCGAATTTCATGATGTCACTGCTGATACCCGGAAAGTTTGTAATGTCTGTCAGAACAATGTGTGTATGTAGCATCCCAACTTTTAATAAAGATGGAATACCTGTGTTATTGTGCTAGTCCATGGATCAATTGCTAGCACCACAGTACAAAATGAAATATCATGCAAATGCATCAAATTCTATTACATCGCATGATCTAGTCTTTACAAAATAGGATTACAACTTGCATAGTCTTAGAAGACTAGCAGAAAACAAAGAAATACAACAGAAAACATAGTACAACATTGAGCCCATCTTCTTCATGTGCCACAGGCAAAACATGTTGGCGATAGTCTCGAGATCCTAAACGAAATCCTCACTCGTCTACAGAAATATCTGCAATATGGAATATGCAGCCACAAGGGAGTCAATACAATTTAATGTATTGGCAAGTAACCCTATGGTGGATATAAATGGCAAGACTAATACTACATGCTTATTTGGCTGAGTGGAGTTTTGGCTAAGTTTGCATAAAGCCAGTTTTCTCCTATCACTTTTGTAAAACAAACTTTTCTTTTCAAAAGGGTGGCAACATTGGATTAAGATCCAAGCACCACAATACTGTTCACTTGGTCAAATTTTACTTAATGAAATTGGTGATGAGATTCTTACGTCAATCCTTGTCCAGCTGCTCATAGTTATCCATAACCGGGGACACGGCTAAGATCTTAGTTTGTTGACTCTGCAGAGGTTGTGCACTTTCACCCTTTGTCTTCAATTAGCCCAAACATCCTATACACTCGGAGTGCATCATGGAAAGGAGAGAATTGAGACGAGATCTTTCAGAAGAAGAAGTCCAAACCCACCGGCAAGACCGTTCCACCTATAATTTTGCTACATCTGCTAGTCAAGCCTGGGCTGAACTCTCACAACTTAGTTGATCAAGACAGAGCCCATATGTCAAAAGGCTGCACGGGAAGCTACTAAACTTAGAAGGACATAGTAATCTCTTTGTTCCTGGGTGGCCATCCGCAAGTGACAACCTCAAGTGGAATAACCCTTAGACAAGGGCCCTGAGGAAACACTCAACATAAACCAGTCTTACCACTTCCACCCAGGTGGTTCATTCATTAGTTATACTTAGAATTTTTCCTCAACATCTAGTAAACAATTTTTGTAGCATGGCTAAGCATCTAAATAAGTACCAAGGCATCAAAAATAACAAGGTATAAGGATGGCTACACACTACTAGGATATAACATAGCATAATATAACTTATTAAAATTTCCTATCATGCATACTACTCAAAATCAACTAATGCATATAGAAAATAATGGGTAGTTGATGGTGTGTTACTTGCCTTGTCGAAGTTGGTGAAGAATTCACACTCTTCACAAAAAGATCGTTGCTCTCCGTACAATCTATTCATTGAAAACACAATAACAAAATAAACAAGCATCCTAGCAAACAAACATACAAGTGTAGAAAACATACGGAGCAACTAACATATCCAAAGGGGTTTAACCAAGTTGGTTAGGACAAGGTCAAGGTTTTACTTGAAAATATTTACTCTCTAATGGTTCATTACATTGGGAAGGACTAGGTTGAGTTTGTAGAAAACTAACTTTATTATAACCATACTTGTCGAGGAAGTTCCAAGAGTTCACTAAGAATAAACATATTACTTTTTCAACTAAAGTAATACATGCAAACACTTGGTCATATTCACCTTCAAAAATATTTGAGTGACTATGTTAGTATTTTCCATTGTGGTTAGGGTAGGTCTACTAACTTCATCATCAAAGGGAAAATATTACTAAGTCTTGGGTTTTCCATTTGGGTCAATGGTTGGACAAAAATAACTTGTTATTCTTCAACTTGTATGGATTGCTTCTAGTCCTCATGTGATTGCCTTCTTGAAGATCATCTTCATGCTTCTATTGTAGTCTTGTTTCTTGGATGGATTCTTCTCTTGGTCTTGATAAATTCTTCATGGCTTTCACTTCACTAATTGGTTTGGGTATGGGATGGACACAAATACCACTAAGTCAATTTGAAAAGAAAGAAATGGAAGGGATAGGAAGAGAGAGGAAAATGTCTTCTCCTTGATTTTCTTCATACTCCTGTACTTCATTGAGTTTCTTCTTGTTGCTGTGGATTCTATGTCGTTCCTTCAATTTCTTCAATGATATTCCTCATAGCTCTGAAGGGAATATGCCCGAGAGGCAATAATAAAATGGTTATTATCTTATTCCTTGTTTATGATGAATGTTTATTTATCATGCTAGAATTGTATTAACCGGAAACGTTGATACATGTGTGCTTAATAAACAAACAATGGTTCCTAGTAAATCCTCTCTTTTAACTAGCTCGTTGATTAATAGATGATCAAGGTTTCCTGATCATGAACATTGGATGTTATTAATAACGGGGTCATGCCATTAGAAGAATGATGTGATGAACATATACCCAAAGAGAATATAGCAATGCGATCAAGTCATTTAGTTTACATTGTTATATCAAACATACGAAGTAACTTATTCCTTAGACCATGAGATCATGTCAATCGCTGATACCGGAAGAGTGCTTTGATGGCATCAAACGTCACACCGTAACAGGGTGACTATAAAGGTGTCGTTAAGTATTCGGAAAGTATTAGTTGAGGATCATGGATCAAGAGTGGAATTTGTCCATCCAAATGGCGGAGAGATATACTCTGGGCCCTCTCGGTGATATCACATCGAAACCGCTTGCAAGCACGTGATATGATCACAAGGATGTTATATCACGGGAACGAGAAACGAGTACTTGTCGGTAACGAGATTGAACAAGGTATGGTTGATACCAATGATCGAATCTCGGACAAGTAAAATATCGCGAGACAAAGGGAATAGTTCACGGCGTTGTTGGTTCACACGATCACGAGAGTCATCGTTGAATATATAGGAGTCATCACGGATCTCCAGATCCCGCTGTTGATTATTGATCGGAGAGGAGTCTCGATCATGTCTATCTTATTCGCGAACCGTAGGGTGACACACTTAAGGTTTGATGACGCGTTTGAGAGGATACGGAATATCGAAGAATATTTTGGGCAGCACCGAAATTGTTTCGGGGAAAATTGAAATAGTTCAAGGGGTTTTTCGTCGAATGGTTGTTAATAGAATTAACAAATGATTCGAGGTGCTATATTCAAAAGTTTGTTAATAGAATTAACAAATTCTGAAATAAAGAAATAAAAAGGTTTTGTTTATTTATTAAAAGAAAACCTTTGGATTTTCCAAGTGGGAAATAATGGGGAAATGAGTGGGTGTGAGTGGAGTGTCCACTCACATGATGAGGGAAGAGGTGGGGGCACCCCCATGGGCTGTCCGCACCCCCCTTGGGATGCCTCCCCCTCTCCTATAAAAGGAGGGTGAGAGATCTCCCTCCTTCACACACTTGCCACTTCCTTTTCCCTCCACCCGCTGCTCCATTCCATGGTCTCCGGCTTGGCGAAGCCCTGACCGTGGGATTCATCTTCACCACCACGCCGTCGTGCTGCTGGAGTTCCGAGGGATCCTCTACTTCCGCGCCCCGTTGGAACGAGGGAACGGAGGTCGTCATCAACCGTACGTGTGACCGATCACGGATGCACCACCGGATTGTGGTGCCCATCTTCTCGCTATCGGGATCGGTGTGAGTACGACTACGCCAACAACGAGATTTGATCTCGTACCACTTTGAGTCTTCGAGGGTATGTGTTCTCCTTAACCCTCTTGTTGCCCGTTTCACTTCGTCTCCTAGATTAGATCTTGGCCTTTCGGGTGTCTCTCGCGTAGGAAATTTTTTGTTTTCTATGCAACAACCCCTTCAGTGGTATCAGAGCCGGATCTATGCGTAGATGTTTTGTACGGGTAGAACACATATGAGTATGTGGGCGTTGATGATCATGTTATTGCCTCCTTGAGTACTTTATGATCTTAGTGGCATAGTAGGATGAAGCTGCCCCAGACTAAGTTTACGTGTACTATGTACGCGAGAGTTGTCTCACTTGTGGCTAAGGGGGTGTCCGTTTCTCCTACTATAGTTAAGATCTAATCTACGAAGGGTTGCTAAAAATATGTTTATCAACTTTGTGGTTGATGTTCGTAAGTATGAACGGTTCTATCCCCGAAAGCCCTAAGCCACGTAAAATATGCAAAAGTAAATTAGAAGCGTCTAACTAGTTTTTGATGGGCATGTGATGTGATATGGTCAATATTACAAATTTGATTATGAGATGATCTATTTTGTAAATTATTAATATACCGGAAGGTATCCATATGGTTGTCTTCTTATTGATGGACAATCAAGTTTGGGGGTACCGTTGTACTTGGTACCACGCCGGTGGAATGATTGAGATCATACCATAATGCACATGATGGAGATCAAGTGCAAGAAGGACCATATCATATCACGTTATCCTTTCATGTGATGTCTGTGATGTTAATCCTTTTTATGCATCTTGTTTTGTTTAGATAACGTTGGTAGCATTATAAGATCATCCCTCTCACTTAATATCAAGATAATAATGTGTTCTTCCTTAAAGTCTGCACCGTTAAGAAAGTTCGTCGTTTCGAGACACCACGTGATGATCGGGTGTGACAGACTCAACGTTCGCATACAACGGGTGTTTTCAAGCCTAGCATGTACAGACATGGCCTTGAAACACACGTAATACTACGGTTCTACTTGGCGAGCCTAGCATGTACAGACATGGCCTCAGAACACGTAACCGAAAGGTAAAGCATGAGTCATATGGATGATATGATGAACATGTCGATGTTCGCCTTTGAAACTACATCATCTCACGTGATGATCGGTTTTGGTGTAGTGAATTTGGTTCGTGTAATCACTAAAGACGACTAAGAGGGATGTTGTTTTTGAGTGGGAGTTCATGGTTTAATTTTGAATTAACTTGAACTTATTTATCATGAACAACAAATCAAAGTGAATTTGCACAACTTGTAGTAGTCATTGGCATCCATATAACTACCTTACACTTAGATTGTTAATTGAGATATAACTGTTATGATCTGGTAAATACCATTTAAGATTGGTACCGTATTAGTGAAATTTAAAATTGAGTCCTATTGTAGATTTTTTGCTATTTCCTACCTAGCTCCATATTGTTAATGATTGATTAATCTAGAGAGCAAATAATTCCTACTTAGAATCCAGAGTCATGGTTGCTTTCGTATTACTTTATCTTCAAAAGAATGTTTTGTTGATCAAGGTGATTTTGGAACTGAAAAGAGTTGTTTTTCAGAAACAATCAAGTGAAAGATATATTGATATCTAGAAACTTATTTGTAGCAACATGACTGAGTATAATTTACCGTGACAATGTTTGCTTATATTATCTGAATATATGCAAATTTAGCGTGACAATGTTTGCTAATATTATCTGAATATATGCAATGATTGAAGACGCTAGGCGTTTGAATATTCCAAGAAATTGGGCGCTAAAAATTATCCTCTAAATCCCTTCCTTCGAGCTATAGTAGCTTAATCATAAAATTGTTATGATGGGATGGATTACAAGTATGGGTAAAGTAGTTTACCTTAATTGGAAATTGCTAACAGTGGAATCTAGAAGAATGCTATTAATATGGTGATATTAGTAGAACAATCAAACTCAAAGTGTGACTCAATGGGTGATAGTATATGACTAACACGCTAAAGAAAATGAGCTAGTACGACTAGCATTGTTTGATGTTGAATGATTCTTCTGTAAAGGAAAGGGAATATTGAAAATAGAATTACAAATAGATATATGGCAGAAAAGAAGATAACTGGAAAAGTCCAACTCAGGAGTATATGCTTGATATACGAGTTATAGATGTATTACTAGTTAACAAAGTATTTTTGGGTATTTTGATACCACATTGGTTGGTATGAGTTGTCATACAAAGCAACGCAATGCAAGAAATACAAGGGCCTAAAAGGAACTAGTAATAGATGTGGAATCGATTATGACAAGAACATAAATAAAGTGTTATTGTGTTCATTGTAGTATCGAACCAAACATTCAAGATTTATTTTAAGAACTTAATAAGTTGTTATTTTGTTCTAGTCTTTTATGAGAACAAATGAGATTGTTCAAACGATGACCATATTCCATAATTGATGGATATTTTAATATAAATCATGTTGGTAAAGTAAACATCTATAAGACTGAATGCTAAACGTTGCAAGACGTAAAAGATTTTCACTTAAATTGTGACACCACCATTTTAGTTCATATCGGAAAGGAAAACATGAAGGAACTCCATATTGATGGACTTCCAGAGTCATTTTGTTTTGAATAAATTGACGCTTGTGAGACCTCTTCCAAAAGATGACTAGAATTCCGTTCATAGGCCAAAGTAGAATGGACGACTAATTTAGTGGAGATTATACATATTGATGTATATAGTCCATTATGTGTAGTCATGTATGGTGGATTAATTTTTCCTTCATAAAATTCTGTCGATGATTTAAGTAGATATGTGAGTATATCTATTTAAAGGGAACAAAGTTTGACATTTTGAATTGGTTCAAAAGGTTGTTAATATGAAGTTAAAATCAATGTAACAAGATAATCAAGTATTTATGATTGGATCATAAAGTATAAAGTTTGAGTTACAAGTTTAGCAAAACATCTGAGAAGTTGCAGAATTGTTCTACAACTTATACTTCTCGAATACCCCACATTAGATTGGAGTATTCAAAAGACAAAATCAAACCTTGTTTGACATGGTAAGATTAATAAAATTGCCATTATAATTTTGTAGTTTATACATTAAGGACAACCGCTTTTACACTGAAAAGAGCACCATCATGATCCGTTGAAATTGACAACATATAAGATATGGTTTGGGTAATGACCCGAATTGTCATTTTTCTTAAGTTTTGGTATGCATAGCATGTGTAAAATGTTTACAACCAAAATAGGATAAATATATGTTTATAAGGTTATCCCAAATAAAACATTGGGTATTTCTCCTATCACCGAACCAAAAGACAAATGTTGTTTGTCAAAAAGGGTTGATTTCTCGAGAAAGTAGTTCTTGCGAAACAAGTGAGTGGGAGCACGGTACAAACTCAACGAGATTAGAGAATCTTCGTTATCATGTCAAGAGTAGCGCAGCACTGGAAGTTGTTCCGGGGTTTACTATTTTGACTAAGTAGAAGACACTACAAATGTTCTAGATACTTCAAATGAGTTTGCGAACTGTACCAGAAAAGTCCAAAAACTTTGTACTTAGAACAACTTGTGGTTTAAGTGTAAAGTGTTGTTTTGACAACAAAAGGACCTGTACCTTATAAAGGAAGCAAATGATGGGCCCTGACTTCGTAAAATTGACTATGAGTCATTATATCCGCCATAGTATCCTTGTATGAATATCAAGTATGTGACTTGGTAGTCCTTTCAATAGGCATGATGCCTAACGATAGCAAAAGGGTCTATATAGAAACAAATACATGGATACTTATCGAAAAGTTGTTTTCGACGAAGTTCAAAGAGTTGACTACTACAAGATTTCGATCTTCCGTAGTGATGCTTTAGTCTTTGCGGATAGTTCTAGCAAAAAGTTACATATTATGATATGGCAGTTGAATAACAAAACCAACTCTCCTCTCGAGGAAGTTTGATCAAGGATGTGTACTTGACACAGTCTGAGAGTTTTGTAAAATTCAAAAGGTTGCTATAAAGGCATGCACACTTCAATGGTTGAAGTGAGCATAGCGAAGTTGAAATCTTTATCTTAATGAAGTTATCAAAAGAGTTTGATTCCATCATGAATGATAAAGATGCTTGTAGAGTTACAAGAAATTAAGTGGGAGCGCTATGACATATTTCCAATACTTTATGTAGATGACATATGGTTGATTGGAAAATATGTATTTTAAATTAACACGGTTAATATTTTCGATTTCATATTGATGAAAGGCTTAGAAGATATTGGGCATCGATATCTATAAAAGATGGATTGACGCACCTGATATGATTGGAGCCAAATTACATAGATGAAATATTGAAGTAAGTCAATATGAAAATGGCAAGAAGGAGTTCTTGTCACATGGAAAATAATTGAGAAAGATTCATGTGTTTTGAGACATGATGAGCATCATTGAAATTGAGATTTCTAAGTCATGTTTCCATGCTATGTACACAACTAGATGAGTCCTATGCTATAAAATGTTATAGTAGGATAATTCATATGATGATTAGACAACAGTGGGAGAGATCCTTGTGTCATTTTAGAAATGCTAAGGATATGTTTTCCTATATAGTAATGACAAAATATTAGTTGTAATATGTTACACTAATAGTCTTATCATTTATTCAAGTAATTTTATCTCAATTAAAATATGTGATGAAGGGTAGCACAATAGGATGGAGGAAAGTTCCATGCTGGATTTGAAAGAGTTTCAAAATTAAAATATTGTGACAGATACTACAACAAAGGCTAAAGTATATCGTTGTGTTAACAACTGATTATAAGCGTATTTTGTGTCAAGGAGTTCTTTATTGAACTTGGTGAATTTCCAAGAATGCTGAAACTATGAAGCTACATTTTCACAATGTTAGTAACATCAGTTTAAGCTGAGGAATTAAGGTATCACCGGAACTTGGTGAGTTTCCAAGAATGCTAACACTATGAAGCTACATTTTCACAATTTTAGTGACATCAGTTTAAGCTCAGGAATTAAGTTTTCACCAATTGACCATATATACACAAAGCCATCTCATTAGAGAATGAGTGATGCGTGTAGACGCAAAGAACATGCAAATACAATAGGACCTGAACAGTTCAGATCTTTTTGATGATGTTTACCACATGCGAAGCATGGTAATAACACTGGAACGCCATATGTGTTAAGTGCTTATAGACTAGATTATTGACTCTAGTGCAAGTGGGAGACTGAAGGGAATATGCCCGAGAGGCAATAATAAAATGGTTATTATCTTATTCCTTGTTTATGATGAATGTTTATTTCTCATGCTAGAATTGTATTAACCGGAAACGTTGATACATGTGTGCTTAATAAACAAACAATGGTTCCTAGCAAAGCCTCTCTTTTAACTAGCTCGTTGATTAATAGATGATCAAGGTTTCCTGATCATGAACATTGGGTGTTATTAATAACGGGGTCATGTCATTAGAAGAATGATGTGATGAACATATACCCAAAGAGAATATAGCAATGCGATCAAGTCATTTAGTTTACATTGTTATATCAAACATACGAAGTAACTTATTCCTTAGACCATGAGATCATGTCAATCGCTGATACCGGAAGAGTGCTTTGATGGCATCAAACGTCACACCGTAACAGGGTGACTATAAAGGTGTCGTTAAGTATTCGGAAAGTATTAGTTGAGGATCATGGATCAAGAGTGGAATTTGTCCATCCAAATGACGGAGAGATATACTCTGGGCCCTCTCGGTGATATCACATCGAAACCGCTTGCAAGCACGTGATATGATCACAAGGATGTTATATCACGGGAACGAGAAACGAGTACTTGTCGGTAACGAGATTGAACAAGGTATGGTTGATACCAATGATCGAATCTCGGACAAGTAAAATATCGCGAGACAAAGGGAATAGTTCACGGCGTTGTTGGTTCACACGATCACGAGAGTCATCGTTGAATATATAGGAGTCATCACGGATCTCCAGATCCCGATGTTGATTATTGATCGGACAGGAGTCTCGATCATGTCTATCTTATTCGCGAACCGTAGGGTGACACACTTAAGGTTCGATGACGCGTTTGAGAGGATACGGAATATCGAAGAATATTTTGGGCAGCACCGAAATTGTTTCGGGGAAAATTGAAATAGTTCAAGGGGTTTTTCGTCGAATGGTTGTTAATAGAATTAACAAATGATTCGAGGTGCTATATGCAAAAGTTTGTTAATAGAATTAACAAATGCTGAAATAAAGAAATAAAAAGGTTTTATTTATTTATTAAAAGAAAACCTTTGGATTTTCTAAGTGGGAAATAATGAGGAAATGAGTGGGTGTGAGTGGAGTGTCCACTCACATGATGAGGGAAGAGGTGGGGGCACCCCCATGGGCTGGCCGCACCCCTTGGGCTGCCTCCCCCTCTCCTATAAAAGGAGGGTGAGAGATCTCCCTCCTTCACACACTTGCCACTTCCTTTTCCCTCCACCCGCTGCTCCATTCCATGGTCGCCGGCTTGGCGAAGCCCTGACCGTGGGATTCTTTTTCACCACCACGCCGTCGTACTGCTGGAGTTCCGAGGGATCCTCTACTTCTGCGCCCCGCTGGAACGAGGGAATGGAGGTCGTCATCAACCGTACGTGTGACCGATCATGGATGCACCGCCGGATTGTGGTGCCCATCTTCTCGCTATCGGGATCGGTGTGAGTACGACTACGCCAACAACGAGATTTGATCTCGTACCACTTTGAGTCTTCGAGGGTATGTGTTCTCCTTAACCCTCTTGTTGCCCGTTGCACTTCGTCTCCTAGATTAGATCTTGGCCTTTCGGGTGTCTCTCGCGTAGGAAATTTTTTGTTTTCTATGCAACAACCCCTTCAAGCTCTTCATGTTGCCACCAAGTTGATATTGAAGTTTCATTCTTGAGTCTTGATCTCCATTTTGCTGCCTTGGTGAATTCTTGAAGCAAGAATGGGGGAGTGGAGAAGATAGAAAACTAAAGTTAACTACTTGGTACTATATGTGATTGACACATTCTAAGGACTTGGCTTGGCTCCAAATAGACATAACATCAAGGAATTACAGTTGAAAACAATTTCTAAGACATGGTGAAAATGGATGTATCTTTGTTGGGTTTTTGGTCAAAACACATGGTCATGGTCCAAGGGTGTCCAAAATGGTTGGGCATAATGTCTATGGTTCAAGGTTACCAAATGGAGCAATTTTGCAAAAGGAACTATATTGAAAATATTTATAGAAATTAATCTATGTAAAAAAATACTCAAATAGACAACTTAATTCTAAATTCAATTTTAATTTGTTCAAATATTATTTTGGGACAGAGGATATGAAAGTACACATTCTAAGGTTTCCAAATATATTTTATTTACAATTTTTGGTTTTGTAGAATTTGAATTATGCCAAATTTCATCAAACAAGCATATTTGAATTTGAACAAATTTAAGTTTTTCAATTTGAATTTGGACAGTGCCAAAAGATTCTAGATGTCAAGGGCTTTTCAAAAAGTCCAGGATTGCTAAATTTGGCTAAATGGTTGAAAAGATATAATGATTTGAAGTTACAGGGGCTTTTCTGCAAAATTTACTATTCTATTTTTATTCAGAAACAAATCCAGAGGCAGGTGTCGCACCCGGACTTCTAGGGGATACTCGCAGTTCCGTTGAACAGCAGATGATTGGATTACGGGGCTTACCGGCACCCGCATCTCTTACGAGTAGGCCAAGACACGTATGTGTGACAACCAAACTCTACTGTTCATCGTCTACGTAAACCATCCCATAGAAATCAGGATACTTCCATTGACGTACTTCAAACCATACACACATGGTACGTCAACGGCGTTGAACAAAATGATAGCATAACATATCTCTAAGACACAAAAGATGGAAATAAGTTGCAAATAGCTCTCACTAGAGCAGAGATAGCAAATACAATCATCCAGAGGACACATGTCCCAACAATTCATCATTACATCACAGCGGAAGCATTCAACATGTCTGAGTACAGACAAGAACCAAATAGGCCTAAGAGGCCGGAAACGAAAAGACGGAGCCCATCCACGAAGTCTCGGATCCTGCCCGGGTCCGCTATCTACTCGTCAGCAGTCTCGTCATACTCCACGTAGTAGCCACCATGGGGATCCTCGGAAACGTAGTCTGCGGAAACCACAGACCCAAAGGGGTCAGTACATAAACGTACTGGCAAGCAAGACTCACAGTTTACCAAAGTGTATCCCGTCAACACCAAGCACAGATGCCTTGGGTTCAACGGAAGAAAGGGGATATAAAAGATGCTGCAACTGGGTGCTCTAAACAACTACATAACATACTACAACTTCCGGCTAACAAAAAAAGGAGATAAGATAGCGTATCGTAACCAACTATAACTAACTCCAAACAAACCCATCCTGGATCTCGCCCCTTATCCAAAGAAGCAATCCGAGGATAACTCACGCAGTTGGATTAGTGGGGGTTCAGATTGTGTGTCATTAAGCCTATTACTAGTCAGATTGTTAATCATTAGGTTTAAGTTGTCCTGAGTACTTGTTAGCCAGTACTTTCACCAAGTAGTCCATAACCGCGGAGAACACAGCTTCTCGAGAAGATTTATCCCTGCAGGGGTGCACCAATTTGGCCGTACACGTAAGAATAACCCGCCAGATGGAATGCCTCCCACCAAGCGGGGCACTCAACACAACTCAACTCTTCTTCGCATCAAGCCCAAAGAACTCCGTGCAGTGAGCGCACGGCTAATCAAGCCCCACGAAGAAAAGGGGACCCTCATAGCACTCTAAGAACGTGTCTCCCTAAATGCCGACTACACAAGTTCCACCCTGGCCTGGGCTCGCAAAAACATGCATGCGGCAAATGGAACACCCGAACTAAATGAGGCGATTTGGACGAGATGCGAATCGAATCAAATTGAGGGGGGCGCCCATACACGCTTCCCACATGCGGTTAGTGCGCTCATCATGGATCAGTAGACAAGACCCTTTTCCTAATTAGGGTCGACACTAGCAGGCCTCAAAACCACGCAGGGCCTCCTGCCGGTGCCTTATCATCAAATTATTATTTGTCATAACATTAGCATGATTCATTGTTTAACCTCGAGCCCCAGAACATAATCGATATAGTAACAGAAAGTAACGGGTAACAGACTCGAGCAAAACAACCCTAAGCATGCTAGTAAGACACGGGCAACAAGCAAAAGGTTATAGGTGTGGAGGTGAGGCAATATCAGGGTTGAAGGGTAACATGTGATAGGTTCGTAACAGAAGCAACTAATCATAGGGCTAGCAGAATAGACAACGGAAAGTATCGGTAACCAATGTTGAAAGGAACACAATGGTTCAAGTGAGTGAATACTTGCCTGCAAACCCAGTAGCCTGGTACTGAGCTAAGTCCTTAGAAGGGGTGTCGCAAGTATCGTCGGTCTCAACGTCGTCGTTTATCCGAGAAGAAGCAAACAAACAACGTAGAGAGACAAACAATCAATAACATGGCATAATGCACAATCATGGGATGATGCATGACAATTTAATTGGTGCATCAAAGTTAAATTACTTGACAAGGTAACAAGTTTAAATGGACCCATATGCAATCTGGATTGCATATGGCAAGCCCATGAATTAAGGTTGAAACAAATGATCTACAATTAATTACCAGGTGTAAGTTTGCTTAGCATGATGCATGCATGATGGAAGCAATAAGGTAACAACATTAGATGCAAGTAGAAATCGAATTTACCAAGTGTGGAATTTTATTTAACAAGTTAAGAATTTTGGCTTCTTAATGATGTTACACAAGCATTTGTTGTTTTTCATCAAGTTAAATTGCTCAAAACAGATAGCAAAGTTTATATTTGAAAAGAGCAAAACATTTTAGGTGGATTACATGTTTCAATTATTGAAAAAGGAATTACAATGATTTAATTATGAATTAAACAAGATTAAACAAGATTTAAATGAAATTAAATCAAGCATGAATATTAATTGCATTTTATTTGTTCAAAACATTACTTAAAATTCATATTTGAAAAGGTTATGTTTTTCTGGTTTGAAAACATATTTTATATGTTCAAGAATAATTTAAATTGAGCAAGTTATGATTTTAGCAAATTTAAATGATTTAAACAAGGTTTAAATTATTTAAGCAATTTTAATTATTCAATTCATGAAACAAAATTTATATTTGAAAAGGTGTGTTGAAATAGCATGGAAAACATATTTTATTTGCATTATTTGGATTAAGTATGAATTAGTTATGCAATTATACATATTTCAAATGAATTGTTTGAATTTGAAATTTGGATGCATTTGAATTATTCAAAACAGAAAACAATTGTTATAAATAGATAGATAATTAAATTTGGGTCAGTGTACATATTTTACTTTTATTATTTGGATTTATAAAATGAAAGTTATTTGCATTTTAGTATTAGGGACCATTCTGTAATTGTAAAAGGATTTAGATTTAAAAAAACTGGACAGAAACTTTCTGCACCGTGCAGTGACCTAGCCTAGGTCACTGCCAGTGGGCCAAGGGGCCAACGTGGCCAGCGGGTGCTTGCGTGGCAGCGGTGGTGGCTGACAGGGGGGCCGCCCTGTCAGCTCCTGTGCGAAAAAAAGGTGGGCGGATTAAATCCGCCCGAGGGGGATCGAACCCTCGATCTAGCGCGCGAGGGAGCAGTGCACTGCCACTGCGATGTGCGTTCGAACTTGTTAGCATACGCGACGCAGGTAGGTTAACATTGAGTTTCGAACTCTGAATTTTTAACTGACGAACAACTGAACTTGGACAGCAGGTGGACAGCGGCCGGCGGCGATCTCCGCGTGCTGCTCGGTGTGCGTACTGGTGTGCGTGTGTGCTGCTGCGGTGCGCGTTCGTGTGCGTTCAGCGAGAGAACAGGGAGGAGGAGGACGTGATTGCTCACCCCCGTTGTAGTTGAGCAGAGGCTCGGGGCAGACGGTGGCCGGCGAGGTCGAGGATGGCGGCGGCGACGTGTGCGTTCCCAGCAACCAAGAAGATGTCGAGGACGTAGCTGGCAACGCGGCGCTCCCGTTCCCCGCACTAGCTCACGCAGCGAGGCATCGAAGGCGGTGATCGCCGGAGATATTCAGAGAGGTGGCGACGGTGAGGTACAGAGGTGGGAATTGCGCCGGTGAGAGAGAGGTGGGCGACGGCGGAAGAGAAGGGAGGTAGGCAGGTGGCTAGGGTTAGCTTCGGGGGGTCCTAGGTAGGTTAAATAGAGGGGGTAGGCATTGCTGGCCGTCGCTGCGGTACTGCCGGCGACGTGGCACCGGTCGATGCAGCGCCGTACAGATAGAAGAAGTAGGAGGGGGTGCGAAGGGGTACGGGCCGCGGGAGTGGGCTGGGCCGTGCTGGTTCCACCCCCTCTGGTAAGTTTTTTTTTATTTTTTCCTTCTGTTTATTTTTTTTTGCAGAAAAATGAAAAGGAAGAAAAAGGTGAGTTTTGGGGTTAGTAAAAATTTAGGAAAAATTGGTGTGAGCTAGTAATTACCATAGCAACAAAAAGCCCACTTTGTTTTCCAAAAGTTTCAATTTATTTTGCTGTTTTGTAAATGAGTGAAATTGAATGAATTTTGGGATTAATTGATTATTGAAAACAAAATTTTAAATAGGGTGATCATATAATTTTAATTGGAAGCATATGATTATAATTGTGTGTAATTTTCATAATTTCAAAAGTGGGTACTGTTTGCAATTGAATTTGAAATAACATTTGAATTAAGTTTGGATTAATTGAATTATTAAAAGCCATAATTTTAATGGTTTGAACCTTATGGTTTAATGGAACAAAATGGTTGTTTCGATTGAACTTTTTAGTTGGAAAAATTGTAACATAACAAGTATGAAACAAAGCATTTGAAATTGTTTGAAATTCAATTGTGAAAACAAATAAAAACAGATGCAAACAAATAGGAAACAAATGCAATGAGTATGATGACATGATGCAAAACTTTAATTAAACAAGAATCAAACATTCTAGGGGTGTTTTCATACTTGGGATGTTACAGCAGGCTGGGCCGAGAAATGACTATTTTCCGCCCGGTGCGACGGATAAGAGGTGGGCTTGGGCAGGCTGTGCGCTGCGCTGAGCAACCGATAAAATCATAACGCGTGGGCTTACTTGATGAGCTCTGATTGGCTGATACCCCTACGATAAGTGATCTAATCGTGGCCCTTCGTGGTAGATCGAACGGACAGGGACAAAAGGGCTCTCACCTCGCCGGCGTGGGTAACCGGAAATGGAGACGACGGCGGCCGGCGACGCAGCTGTTTCACCGCGATGACGCTCCGGCTTGTTTTCGGGCACGGGGAATGCGTCCAGAGGGTCAGCTCGGCGCGGCAAACTCGATGATGCCATCAACGACGTCTCTGGTGGCCTCCCGCGGTGGCGCGGCGTGGATCCGAGGCGGAGAGACTCCGACGACCGCAGCGCAGCTCTTCCGCTGCGACAAATAAACTAGAATATGCATCAATCGTTGTTAAATGACGAGGGAAAGAGAGGAGGGCAACAAATGGAGGCGGGACTCACTGATGCCACCGGAAATGAAGAAAGACGGCGACGTCCGAGGCGAACTCCGGCGAGAAATAATGGCGACTAGGAGGCACGCTCTAGAGGGAGAGGAGAGGGGAAACGAAGAGGGAAGGAAGGGCTATAAGGAGCAGAGGTCGGGGAAATTAATCGGGGATTAATTCCCGCGGAATCAAGGACATTGAAAAACGTCAGTTTCGGGAATTCTTCGGTTACAGAAGGAAGAAGACAGGGTGACATCATTGATGACGTCATCAATCCTTTTTCTTTTCTTTTTATTTCATGTTTAAATGTTTTAATTATATCTTCTGTTTTATAAATCCAATTAACATGAAACAAATTTCTAAATTCTTGAAATTTCAAATGCTTTCCAACAATATCATTTTTGAAAACAATTCAACATATATTATTTTTGAAATTTTGGAAATTTGAATAATTCCTTAATAGTCACTTAATGTGATTTTTAATTTAAAAATTTGTAAAACATAGTTATTGGCCAATTAAAATTTCAGTGGTATTATAAATGTTGAAAACATATTTTTGAAAGTCATTTAATCTTGTTTTCACAATTTTATATTTTGAAAAATAAATAAAACACTAATAATACTTTAATGCCATATTAAAATTTAGTAAATAATAAATTGATGTTATTGTCTAAATAAAATTTCAGAGACATTTTACATGTCATATATTATTTTTGGAAAGCCATTTTCAAACCTTTTTCACATTGTATAATTTTAGGATATGAAGGATTTACTAATAGTAACTTAATGCTATTTAATTAGTTCATATCAAATAATTAATATTGTTGATCAATAAAATTTAGAATAAAACCACAAGTCATATTGTTTTTAGAACCCTCCTTTATGATATTACCATGCAATGCTTTTTATTTTCACACCTTTATGTTTGAAACTTGGAATAACAACTAAAAGTTATTATTAACAATTTTATTCTCCTCAAATACTTTTAAGGCCTAAAACTTTATTAAGGGTTATGTCGTGGGATAATCACGGCAGACGTTACCGAGGGTAACTGATCTTGGGGCAAGACGACACAGGCGTTTGGGAGAGGGTTTAGCTCAGAGGAAAGCATGATGCAACTCGATCTGGTAGCCGGCAATCAAAGTCGCCGAGTCTCCGATCTTGATATATTAACTCAACTCTGGGATTACACTAGATGCTCGATATCAGGCGATATTGCTAGGGTTCTTAGATCTCTGTCTAAACTAGACCTAGGGGTCGGTTTATAAAGCGCCCGTACCCCCTCGGCCCTATTCTCCCAGGCGCAGCTTGAATCCTATCCGGACACCGCTTATAAACCCTAACTTTCCTTACCGTAACCCACAATCCGGGTTACGAGGCCTACAAACTTTGGGCCTTCCAGAAGCTTCATTATCCTTAACCAGATTGCGCACCGTGTTCCTTGGGCCGGGTTACGCCTTGGAGTTGGCCTACCGGGTTATTATCCCCCCATCAGTAGTCCCCAGAATAGCTTGGGCTTCACGGATCCTCCTTGAAGCGCTCGCTATTCCCTGCAAAGATATTAATCACACAGGCATATGGAGGCCGGGTTAAGATGCTTTGATAGACAGCTAGGCCTTACTCCATGGTGGCCATATAGTAACCCGGCTCTTCCCCCAAATACTTTGGTTTGACTTTCCAGGTCTAAACCCTAATAAAAATGTCAAGATTCCATACTCGATAACTGACCCTGATATCATGGGGTAGATCTCCTTCTCTTTTTTGTCCAGGTACTTTGCTCAGTTCTAGGCGCATATCTCGCAGAATCCGCGCAGATAACCATTACCCCACAATTTCCGGCTTCCGGCCGTTGGGATAGACTCACCCCCACCTTATAAATAGTGCTCCGAGGGTAACCTAAAACCCATCGCTCCACTTCAATTCCCCCTTTCCTTCCTTGCTCCTTACGCCCTTGCAGCACCACCGCAAGAAGTTCGTGCTCGCCATCGAAGCAAAGCCGCCACCGGCCGTATTCGTCCTCGAGCCATCTCGCGCCGTCGCCAAGCTTCAACGCCGCGCCTTCGTTCCACTCGCCAAGAGTCGCAAAGGGGCATTCGAGCCACGCCGTTCGCCGCCGTCGTGCTAGACTCCAATACCTCCAGTAAGCCCCTTGCACTCGTTTAATTTAGCCCCGCAATTTTTCAATCCATCCATGATTGGATCTAGGTCAACTCGTGAGTCGTTCTTCCGATTGCATCAAATTAGATCGATTCGATGCTCGCCAACTCCTTTAACCACCTGCTAGATAGTTACAACTCATCCTCCTACCATTACTAATCACCAAATCTCCCGTAAAATCGCTCGCAAACTTTCCCATCTAGATCCATTCCTCCTCGATTTTCCGCTCATTGCATTAACACCCGGAAAATACTCCTTTTCCAGCTATTTTGCTTGCAGTAGACACATGGGCAACCATCCATCTTCCCCAAATGCTTTTCCATACGTAAGTGACCAATAATTTCCACAATTGTACTTAACACCCGGATACCTTGTAATCTCCACCTCATAGCGTGATACCCGGATAATTCTTAGCTTCATACTTTCTTGATACCTTATACTCGGATAATCCAACACTTCCGGGTCTTATTTCCTATGCCTCTTTTTCTTGTGCTTTGCAGGTTGATCCCATGGCTCCCAAACGGCAAGGAAAACAGCCGACTCAGGCAAGGACTACCCAAACCATATCCGCCAACTGGGGGCGTTCCACAGCTACGAAGGCAAAGTTGGACGAGCTAGCCGAATTAGGAATTCTCCCTTCTCAGAAGGACATTCACTGGAGGGCGCCGGGCAACGAGACCCGGCCCACACCCGCCGATAACGAGGTAATCTGCTTCGTAGAGCACGTGACCCGGGGATTCCGTCCTCCGGGTCACCCTTTCTTCAGGGAGGTCTTAAGCCATTATGGCCTCCGGGTATTCGACATAGGGCCTAACTCTATGTTGAATATTACCCACTTCATCGTTCTATCCGAGTCGTACTTGTGCATACCGCCAAGTTTGACTCTCTTCATCGAATTATTCCAGTGTAAGCCGTGCCGCGAAAGTGGTGACGGAGCACTTCTTACTTGCGGCGGGGTATCCATCCAACGCCGCAAGAATTCACCGATGCCAACCCTCAGTTTAAACTCCCACGTCAAACATTGGCAGCTGTCTTTCTTTTATTGCCACGATACCTCCCCAGACGGCGAAAAGAAACTGCCGGGTTACTCGGAAAGCCTCCTCGAACCTTCTGAGTCTTTCAATGCCTTTGCACCAGACTCAGACAGGGAGGCGATCCTTCCCTCATTAGCCAAGATAGCCATCCTCTCAGCCCAAGAGCTCCTCGGGCTAAATTTAGTAGAAACATGGGTTGATTTTCGGATCCAACCCAACTCCATCCGCACCAAATTGATGTGCGAGTATTCGGGGCACACCACAGATGCACTCCGATACTCCACCAAGAGCTTTGCGACCGGCGATACCAACAAGACCATCAAGGGCTTCTTGATAGAGAAGCTAGAGGTGATAAAGGGCATCACCGGGTTACCCCCATTTACTCGGGAAAACCCGGCTCCAGCGGTAATATCCGATATTCATAACTTATTTCCACATTTTGACTTGATACAGCTTCTAACCCTTAGTCTCATTCTTTTGTCTTAGGCTGATGACCCTTTCTGGAGAGTTGAACCCTCCCCCCTTCCAGAGACCCGGAAGAAGAGGACGAGCCGGCTGATGATAGTGAAGGTATTTGCACAGAACTTGTATAATCTTTACTCGTATCATTTTCCTCCCGTTTACCCTTTTTCCCACAAACACACACCCGGTTCGCAGGGCTGGAGGACGAAGGTGAGACCAACGAGGATGACCCGGAGGCAACCGAGTCTGATCAAGAAGCAACAGTTGGAGCCAAGAGGAAGGCTAGAGGGGCAGTGTCCAAGGTTCCTTTTTCCTCGTTATCCTCTGAACCTTACTCCTTTGACGCCATGCGACGACTTAACCATCAATTATCAAATTCGTCGTGCTTGAAGGATTCTCTCCCAGCCAAGCGCAGAGTAACTCGGAGCTCCCCGGGTGAAGATCCCCTTAACCCGGGCATCTCTACCCCCTCGGTCCATCGTGCCAGTGCTCCTTCGTCCCGTCCTTCCGACTCTCCTCAACGCCACCCTTCTCCTAACTATCCACGTGCCGGGAAATTCCGGGTTCCGTTAGTGGTCCCTGTGACGACCTCATCTGCTTCCAGCGGCGAGCTCCCGCCGGACTACACCGTGAATGCTGGGTAAGTTTTTGCTACATGATTTCCTTTGACGTCTGACAAGTTTCCACTCAAGCCACCGTCACCACTAATAACTGCCTTTCCTCATCTTTCTTTCAGCACTCAAGTCACCGTCAGTGACCCGGAAAATGTAGAGACGGATAACCATCGGGCAGAGAAGCCGACTGAGAACATAGACGCCGCGACTGGCGGTGATACGGCGAATAACCAGGAACAAGGCCCTCTGAACGATCCGCTTCCCCGAGCCGCCGGATCTCCTTCCTCATCGGAACCAGTGGACGAGGAGATCGAGGTTCTGGATACAAGGATGGGTTCTCCCAACCCGGGTACTCAAACTGTCCGGGTCTCGACCCCAAGGGCGGGGAGAGCTCCCCCACCAGGCGACCAGGCTGCCGGCTCTTCCGGTACTCGACCCGAGGAACTGACGTTTGCCCAGATGCTGGAAACCCTGCGCACTTTAAGGGCTAATGAAGAAAACATCTTGGGGGCTTTAATAGCCAAACACGAGGTAAATCCGACTGATGCTGCTTGTGCCCTTATCCAGTCCCCAAGTTCCGAGTGAATTGATTCATAATTTGCTTGGGACTTTATTATACAAGCGACCGATAACTTGCCCCTCTACCCGACTAATCCTTGTTTGCATCCATGCAGTCTTTCGTGACTCAATCTGAGGAGAAACTGGCAGACGCCACCAAGCTCATTGAAAAGGAGGTAGCTTTCCGTGAAGCAGCCGAGGCTGAGGCCAGGAGGAATAGGCTGATAATGAGGAAATATAGGAAAAGGGCTCACAAAGCAGAAGATGATCTAACAAGCCTTTCTGTCCAAATATCTGACACATATCGTGCTTTACTTGGTACGTTTCCTCCTCCGGGTTTATCCTTTTGATAGATAGCAAGAGTTTTCCCGACTTATGTTTCCATTTTTTCAGGCCCGGACGAAGCCATGCCGGATGAGGATGACATTGCCAAGCTGAAAACTATGAAGAGCGTTATCCGGCAGCTATGTGCCGGAACCAAATGGATCCTTCAGGAATTACGGTGGTCGGGTAAAGGACATGTTGATCTGAAGAGGATGCTGGATGCCTTCTCCACTATTCCTGAGTGGATTTGGCACTGGAAACGCTCGTCTTGCCGGGTTGGAGTGACCCGGGGGCTTGCACTTGCCAAGGCTTATTTCCCCAAGCTCGAGCTAGTGAAGCTTATGGGCGGCTTCCCAGAGTTCAAGCTTGATGGGTCCAAGTTCTCGGCGAAGGATTTTCAGGCCGTCCAAAAGGAGGTCCGTTACCCGGCCAGCGTGATCGCTGACGACCTGGATGTTTATATCCTTGTTCCAGCATATGATGCTGCTGGTGAAGCGATTAAGTCAGATCTTCCCGAGCCGTATGATATGCTGGCTCGGTGGAAGGAGGAAGCTGCTGCGTTGAGGGCGGAGGCTGCCAAGAAGCAAGCTGAAGCCGGCTCTGCCCCCGCTACCTCAACACCAGTCGTTCCACCTCCTGCACGGGCTGGTACCACTGATCCGGGTGCTGCTGCTACCACCAATGATGGCAAGGGCAAGGCCAAGATGAACGCCGAGTGACGTCTGATCTCTAATGCCTCTTCTTATGCACCGGTCGGCCAACGTGCTATTTAAACAGTTATATTTTGGGTGGTGCGCCTGTGCACCTTTGATACCTTTTCACCGGGATTTTGTAATGCACGCTAAGGTCTTGATATACTCTATGCCTCTTCCGGCCTTTTTAAATTTATCCATTATTGAGCTCGTCTGTTCTCGATATCCGGCTTTCTTTATTGTTCCTTTTGTGAAACTCGATTTCCGGGCCTCATGGGTGTTGACAAGCGGATTTGCTTCTAAGTCCCCAAGTCCCCAAGACTCGGATATTTGGGCTTTTGGAATTCTACAAGTAAGCAATTTTTTCTCTTTTCAAGATTTCAAGTCACCCGGACCCGGATCTCCAAGTCTGGGACACTTGATCTTGAAAGGAGAACGAATTGCCTACTGCTAAATTCACAAAGATCCCTGAGTCGTTTCACATAGGATTTGAAGTTATGCTTAATAATCGTTGAGTTTCCAACTGTTTAGCCTTGTACTCTGCATAACTTGTGGTTTAGATGACCCTTTTGACTATCTTGTACTGTAAGCCGGCTTTCGCGTGGATACCATGTTGTTACATCTATACGAAAACGTGGCCAGTCAAGCCCCGTCGGGTTTCATGGCTGACTATAATCGTAAGCGAACAAATCATGCCACTCTAGTGCGAGTCACATCGAGCTTAAGTAAGAATAGCCAAGAAATTTGGACTTCTTTGTCCGGTTATAAGATTGTAGCCGTACTCGTTTGCAAGTAGTCGGCCCTTATAACTCATAGGCATCATGGCCGGGTCTTTGAGTTCGTAACTGTGCTATTCAAGCGACCAGCCCCCAAGACCTAGATATACGCATCATACTGAGAGTACAGAACCTGATAATAACCATCTCTTTTCTTGATATTCACCTCTTTACTTGATATGAAAAATCTAGGTCAACAAGCCGCCTCATTAAAAACCCGTCCAGTCCCCAAGGGTACCCTGGATAGGAAAAGAGTACGTCTGAGAACCTGCTGCCTGTTACATCGTTCAATTCCATGTGCCAACACAATTTTTGCTAAGTATAATATGGACGTAGCTGAGCCACGTTCCACGGTCTGTCTCTTTCTTGCATAGATGAAGTGGTGTGAGCGATGTCATTAACTGTGGTCGACTCTTCCCTTGCATCTATCAAGTAATATGACCCATTATGCAAATTCCGGCTTATGATAAACGGTCCTTCCCAGGGTGGTGATAACTTGTGCTTTCCTCCGTTCGACTGTACCAGGCGCAGAACCAGGTCTCCTTCCTGGAAGACCCGGGTTTTCACGTGCCGGCTATGATACCTTCGTAAATCCTGCTGATATATGGCTGATCTTTCCAGGGCTTGTTCCCTTTGCTCTTCTAACATATCCACATCATCTTGCCGGGTTTTTTCATTCTCCACTTCGACGTATGCTGATACTCGTGGTGAATCATGAATAATATCACTCGGTAGTACTGCCTCCGCGCCATAGACCATGAAGAAGGGTGTCATCTGAGTAGATCTATTAGGCGTGGTATTGATACCCCAAACCACAGAAGGAAGTTCTTCGACCCATGCGCCAGCTGCCCTGATACATGGGACTCGTAATCGTGGTTTTAATCCGCGAAGCAATTCTTGGTTTGCCCTCTCCACTTGTCCATTGGCCTGCGGATGAGCCACTGATGCGACATCAAGCCGGATTCCATTGTTGCCACAGAACCTCTCCATCTCACCAAGGGACATGTTGGTTCCATTGTCGGTAATTATTCTGTGGGGATACCCGAACCGGTAGATAATCCTTTTCAGGAACTTGACTGCTGTGGCTGATTCGCAATTAGTAACTGGCATAACCTCAACCCATTTGGTAAACTTATCAATAGCCACCAAAAGATGTGTCTTCTTGCATGGTGACATATGAAATGGGCCAACCATGTCCATACCCCAGACAGCGAACGGCCAAGTTAACGGGATGGTCCGTAACTCCATAGCCGGCACATGGGTTTGGCGAGCGTACCTTTGACATCCGTCACACCTTGCTACCAATCGTTCCGCGTCTGCTAGAGCTGTGAGCCAGAAAAACCCGTGTCGATAAGCTTTAGCCACGAGAGATCTTGTGGACGCATGATGTCCACAGTCGCCTTCGTGGATTTCCTTTAGAATCTGTCAGCCTTCTTCTGGCTCTACGCAGCGCAAAAAGACCCCTGCTACGCTTCTCTTATATAATTCCCCATTGATGATAGAATATCCCTTTGCTCGCCTCAAAATTTGCCTTGCTAATACCTCCTGCTGTGGTAACTCGCCTCGCGATAGGTAGGCCAAAAACGGTTCTGTCCATTCGGGAATAGTACGCACAGTGGCCACAAGTCCTGAATCCGGGTCTTGATTTGCCAACTCCTCCTCTGACTCGGTTTTAACTGATGGTCGCCATAATTTATCCAGGAAAACGTTAGGTGGAACCGGCTCTCTGCGCGAGCCGAGTCTAGCGAGTGCGTCGGCTGCCTCATTATTTCTTCTGTCTATATGCTCCACCTCATACCCGGAAAAACATCCTGCAACCCTATCAACTTCCCTGCGGTATGCTGCCATAGTTGCGTCCTTTCTATCCCAAGTTCCTGACACCTGCTGTACCACAAGGTCCGAATCTCCGAAACACCGTATCCTCTTGACGTTCATCTCCTTGGCTTCCCTTAAGCCGTGCAATAGGGCCTCATACTCGGCCACGTTGTTGGAACAGTCAAAGTGAATTTGTAGTACGTAACTCAATTTATCTCCTTTGGGTGACGTTAGCACCACCCCAGCTCCTGATCCCTCGTATTGCTTAGATCCATCGAAGTGCATGATCCATGATTCGGAATTTGGAACCGTCGTAGTCATTCCTGTATGTGTCCAGTCGTTAACGAAATCAATTAAAGCTTGAGATTTGATTGCTGACCTGGGTTCGTAGTTGATGTGATAATCCCCCATCTCTATCGCCCACTTGGCTATTCTTCCCGTCGCGTCCGAGTTTCTGATGATATCCGACATTGGTATTGAACTAACCACTGTTATGGGGTGTTCTTGGAAATACGGCTTCAATTTCCGGCTAGCCATAAAGACCCCGAACACCAACTTTTGCCAATGCGGATAGCGCTGCTTTGCTTCTGATAATACCTCGCTGACGTAATAAACCGGTCTCTGAACCGGGTAACCCTTCCCATCCTCTTTGCGCTCCACAACAACTACTGCGCTGACGGCTCGGGGGCCAGCTGCCACGTATAGCAACATAGGTTCTTTAGGACCCGGAGCCGCTAGTAGTGGTGCTTCAGATAACTGCTTCTTTAGCGCTTCAAACGCCTCATCCGCCTCTTGATCCCATACGAATTTATCTGATTTCCTCAAGAGCCGGTACAAGGGTATTGCTTTTTCTCCGAGCCTGGATATGAATCGGCTTAAGGCTGCTACGCAGCCCGTGAGCTTTTGAACATGCTTCAAATTTTCCGGCTTTTTCAGACTCTGGATGGCCTTGATTTTGTCCGGGTTTGCCTCGATCCCTCTCTCGGAAACGATAAAGCCGAGTAATTTCCCGGCTGGAACTCCGAACACGCACTTTGTCGGGTTAAGCTTCATCTGATATCTCCTCAAATTTTTGAACGTCTCCTTTAGATCATCGATAAATGTCTCCGCCTTCCTGGTCTTGATGACCACATCATCCACATAGGCATGGACGTTGCGTCCAATTTGGTCCTCGAAGCACTTTTGAATACACCGTTGGTAAGTTGCACCGGCATTCTTCAATCCAAACGTCATAGTTTTATAACAGAAGGCCCCAAAAGGGGTTATGAATGATGTTTTCTCCCAATCCTCCCTCTTGAGCTTAATCTGATGATACCCGGAATATGCGTCCAGGAAGCATAATAGATCGCTTCTAGCTACTGCGTCTATAATATGATCTATCCTTGGTAGCGCGAACGGATCCTTTGGACAATGTTTGTTGAGACTCGTAAAATCAATGCACATCCTCCACTCATTGGTCTTTTTCATCACTAGAACCGGGTTTGCCAACCAATCCGGGTGAAATACTTCCATGATAAAGCCGGCTGCCAATAGCCGAGCGATCTCTTCGCCTATAGCCTTCCTTCTTTCCTCATTCATTTTCCTCAAACCCTGCTTCACGGGCCTGGACTTGGGATCCACATGTAAACTGTGCTCGGCCAGCTCTGTAGGGATACCCGGCATGTCGCTAGGTGTCCAGGCGAACACGTCTGCATTTGAACGAATAAACTCCACAAGTGCCTTCTCCTGCTCTTTTCCCAAATTAGACCCTATGGTAAATTGCTTAGTGGAATCACCTTCGACAAAATCTATCTTCTTGGTGTCTTGTGCTGCCTTGAATTTTGCTCTCTCATCCTCAGTATTCGGCTTTTTCAAGGCTGTTCTATCATCCGGATTTACTTGAGAACAGTAATATTCGAGTTCTTCCTTTCTGCATGCTTGCTCGGCCATAACTGAATCTCCTTCATCACACTCAGCCGCTATATCCCGGTTCCCATGTATGGTGATGGTCCGTTTAGGACCCGGGATCTTTAGCTGCAAATACACATAGCACGGCCTAGCCATGAATTTGGCATAAGCCGGTCTTCCAAACAGCGCGTGATAAGGACTGCGCAATTTGACCACCTCGAACATGAGCCACTCAACTCGATAATTATCCGTCGATTCTCCGAAAGCAACCTCCAAGGTGATCTTTCCCTCGGGGCTCACCGCGTGACCTGGCACGATCCCATGAAAGATTGTCGAACTTTTCTGTAACTGGGACTCTTTGAGACTCATGCGTAAGAAGGTTTCCCAATAAAGGATGTTGATGCTACTTCCACCGTCCATCAGGACCCTTTTCAGTTCATAACCATTAACCTGTGGAGCAACCACCAATGCCAAGACTCCTGGACGCTCTACTCTTTCCGGGTGATCTCTTCTGCTCCACGTTACCTCTTGCTCCGCCCATCTAAGGTATCCCGGCGTAGCCGAAGAGATCGAGTTTACTGTTTGCTTTAATGTCTCTTTGTTCCGGCTAGAAGTTCCTGTAGTATGCACATGATATTGTCCCTTTAAATCAGGCGTACGTACCATACCGATGAAGATGTTAATCCGGCCGATCGTCACCGTAGATCCGGACTCGAGGTGATCCGACTCTGGACCCCAGCCGGAATCGTCCACCATCTTTTCTCCTTTGTGGTCGATGTAGATCTCGCCTACGACAAGATTCTCCATGTTCTTCCGAGCTTCTCCCGTGATGTAAACACCTCTGGACGCAGGCCCCACGGTGGGCGCCAACTGTCGTGGGATAATCACGGCAGACGTTACCGAGGGTAACTGATCTTGGGGAAAGACGACACAGGCGTTTGGGAGAGGGTTTAGCTCAGAGGAAAGCATGATGCAACTCGATCTGGTAGCCGGGAATCAAAGTCGCCGAGTCTCCGATCTTGATATATTAACTCAACTCTGGGATTACACTAGATGCTCGATATCAGGCGATATTGCTAGGGTTCTTAGATCTCTGTCTAAACTAGACCTAGGGGTCGGTTTATAAAGCGCCCGTACCCCCTCGGCCCTATTCTCCCAGGCGCAGCTTGAATCCTATCCGGACACCGCTTATAAACCCTAACTTTCCTTACCGTAACCCACAATCCGGGTTACGAGGCCTACAAACTTTGGGCCTTCCAGAAGCTTCATTATCCTTAACCAGATTGCGCACCGTGTTCCTTGGGCCGGGTTACGCCTTGGAGTTGGCCTACCGGGTTATTATCCCCCATCAGGTTATAAATATTTTATTGTTGTTGCCATAAAAATAATTTCAAGGTAATATTTGAATTGAAAACCTTTTATATAATAAAGTTTTCTAAAGATAAAATGGTTTTCTTTATGTGAGAAAATTCATTTGAGAGGGTTTTAGGGTTTATGGAATAGAGGTATAATTGGATTGGTAATTTCAATTTCATTGAAATATGCATTGTTTTCTTTTGTTTCTTGCATCTCATTTGGTTTTTGGTGGCTTGCATAACATGAAAACAAAAAAGTTTCAAATTTTAGTGATTTTTGGACTTTCCAAAAATCAGGGATGTTACAGTGTAAGATTTCAGAACATGGTTTGTAATATATGTCTTTGTGTTAGCTGTCAGAAATGCCCCAAGGCCATCTCGGAATTTTACATGATTTGGATACTCACCCCTCTTTGAGTTCTATAAACCTAGTGAATTATCCCAAGTCACTTATAGACTTGTGGTTAAGGTTGTTGAGAGTTTGTGTTGGTAATAACCAACTATGGTTTGTCTTATCAAATGCTTTGGTTTGTAGAGATACTATGATATAAAGATCACTCCAAATGTACTCTTGACTAGATGAACTAGACATATTTCATCATGTCAAGTGAAACATTGGTCACTTTGATTTGTTTAAACTTTCGCGCCAAAACTTCCTGTATTTTTAGGTGCATGCTTTGCAAATGCACATATTATATTTAGATCCTTATAAACTCCCAAACACTGGGATGTTACAATATCTCCCCCTTAACAAGAACTTCGCCTCGAAGTTCAACCTCTCTCACGTAAAGATAGGTAGAGAGAACTTCTGTAGACCGTTGAATCTTCACACCTGTTTTATTGTGTTGACCTCGGCATGTGTAGCCTCTTGTCTTGATTGTTCACCTTCCACTGTCTTGCATGATGATCTAATACTATACCTGTTATTACAACAACTCTATTTTTTTAATATACCTTCCTAATGGTCTCACGAAGAACACGTGGTATTTCCACCATGTAGTGGATATCAAGTTTCGTTTTCCGATGAATAGGTGTGGTTTCCTACCTCTCACCACTTTCTGAAGAAACATTTGTCCATCCACCGGGTGATGAATAACCAGTAAGATTCTCCCGATACACTGGATACTGTCTAAGGTTAGGATTCCATTTGGTTCAATCTAATTGTATCAATAGAAAGACTACTCAAAGAAACTTGTACAACATAGCGTACATTGATTTAGACTCATCTATTTAGTGAAAATATCTTCAAGTTTCCTCAAGTTTCCCTCTACATCTTTGGGTTTGGACTTCTACGGGGTGACTCTAATAGTTAACTTATCGAACTTCTACATATTTACTTCTAGGATATAATTACTCATGTTATTTTCTTGGCATCACTTGTGGTAGCGCACCATGTGTTGATGTAGGATCTCACCAACTCCAAAAAGGTTGTGGAATGTGATCCATTCCCATCAGTGTCTTCATTGTCATCTTCGTTCTTGACTTTCTGGTCTTCTAGAGCTTTGGTGGTTACTTCCATCAGTTGATATTTCAGACCGCTCTCATACTAATCCTATACCCTCTAGACCAATAACATCAAGAAAGAACTCAGCGTTTGCACATGCATTTGCACATCAAGTTCAATCTTCATGTATAGATCTAGTCAATCAAAGATCCAAGTAAGATCCAATAAATCCAAAATGCAGTTATCACACATGCATCAAAAGCCTGTGAAATAGAAGTACTTAGAGTAAAACATCTCAAGTACCAAGGCTCTTAAATGCTATACACTACAAGTAGGTATATAGTACCTTATAATCCTATTCTATACAACCACTCTTTGACTTGGTAATTACTCCAATTGCATGCCTTATTGCAATGGAATAAACCAAGAAAACACGTTGTTTAACTTGTTTCCATATAGGACTAAGTACCATGACGACTAAAGTCCTTCATCTTGATTACGATAAACTTCTCATGGCACCTGTTGATCCTTCATGTTGTTGATCACATCATAGAAGTAGTAATGTAGCTTCCATCAATGCTTGTGATCTCTCATAATTCTACACTATACTATACTATACTGATTCACCTCTAGATTTGATAACTAAGGATATGGTATATACCCCATAGTTACCATGGTCTAAGGTCTATTTATAATTCTCAAACATCCCTTCTTGACGAGTCTTATACGTACTCTATACCATGTTTTACTCCATCCTATTCATTTATAGACAGGGTAATCATCACTTTGACTTAATCATCTCTGGCTATGTCAGAACTCTCTTTTTCACAATAACACTGATACATGATAGACTTTTAACTATTCATACCTAGGTATAAATAAAATATATAAGTAGATTTACTCAAGTTGAGTAAGAAATTCTATACAAGTATGTGTTGGCACGCGTAGAGATAAACGAAAACTTTTTCCTACGCGATACTACCAAGATCTAGCCGAGGTAGAAGGCCACGAGTATTACCACTAGACGCGCAGGTGCGGATTATCGATGTAGCGCGTCGGGTCGGGGCAGTGCAGTCCCACGATCCGGTCCGGCCGATCCAATCCCTCGAACGTCGAAGTGCTGAACGTACAGCACCTCTGCCGGTATCCACACGTACGAGGAGGAGCTCCGACGGCGGACTGCTAGGTCCGGTGCGGCGGCTGGACTAAGTGGGGCTAGGGTTCCCAACGCATGGGAGAGTGGACTAACGTGCCCGCTGGGCAACCTGCGCCCCTCTTTATATAGCGTATGGTAATGGGCTTCACAACACTTGTGGCCCATTCCCTCCGTGAGTCCGACTCACTAACTCAGTCCATTTCCGGTTCGGGTCCAACCAAACCAATGCTTGCTCCCGCTCTTAAGTGTGCGACCCTGCAGGCTCATGGCGACATGGACACGATTGGAGTCCTACTCCCAATCGATCAATCGGTAGCGGCTCCTAGCAGAACGTGCCGACTCCCAAGTCCCATTGAGTCATGACGACATACCTTTCAATGCGATATTCATCTTAGTCCCTTTTGCCTCACGATATACCTTGTCGAGCTATAGGCGATTTATCGTCATCCCTTAAATAGCTCAACTCTCTTCTCGATCCGTGATATGTGATTCATCTGACTAACTCTTTAGTCAATAGACACAGTTAACACTTAACTGAGTCGCGCATGGCCATGCTTCCTGAATCATATCACTCGAGAGGGCCCAGAGAATATCTCTCCAATCGGAGGGGCAAAATCCCATCTTGATTATCCACATCACGCAGCTTGCTTCTCATTCGACCCGAACTCTGCCTTTATAGTTGCCTTGTCACAGAACAACGTTTGACAAAACCTAAGTCGGTGATCCACAACTCGGATTGTGCGACAACCTCAGGTCTAAGGATTACATTGATTGAGACATGCAAATGACGACTTGATCGTTGCATCTCAATGTGGGTCAGTCCGACTTGCTAAACTCTTTAGCCAAGTCCGTGAACGTTGGAATGGCATCACCATGCCCATGACAAGTGGAACCGTGTCATCAGCCAACATTCACATTAGTCTAGGATGTGTGTCCAGCACAACCTTAACGACCAAGGACAATTGGTATGAACAACGTGAATATATGGTTCCACAATCGAATCACATATTCAATGACATATATCAGATGTTCAAAACAAGGACAACTTAATAACTTTATGAGTACAGTGGGAATTACATCATACATGATTGCCTCTAGGGCATATTCCCAACAGTATGATCATATCATTCTCAAGTGAATGATCATCATAATTGTAGGAAATGCGGTATAGATAAGATGGCTCCCTATAGTCTTTACCAACCTACAGATCTTCTAAAAGGTTTTAAACCTAAGGTCACTTCACTCTGATACCATCTGTGATGACCCAACACACCACTGCATGGGTAGTGCGCAAGTCGGTGACATAATATTCACAGAAGGACTTATCCGTGAATATTACATCTCTTAGAGTGGTACAACAGAAACACCGCGGGTCCAAGCAAAGCTATAGGAGACAAACTTCATTACAAAATCTTGAGAATCTCTTTGATAAATCAAGAAGATCTCGTGCAAATGAAACATCAGAAGAAACAATGCGAAGCTCCAAGCTGGAGAATAACTCTAGCTCAGAACTAAATCTACTACGACTGATGACAGCCCTAATCTATGGCTTGTAACAGCTAATTCCAAGAATGGTCTCCACCTACACCTTGATAGCTTCTCCTCCACCAGCGTTGTTGATGACGATGCTTCACTGGCTAAGTAAAATATGAGTCCACCTAGCTTCATGCGGTAGCGATGGCTTCAAGATGACGACTTCCATAGGGCTTCAACTCTAAGCAGGGGGTCAAACGGGAATGAATGACTAACGAGCGTTACTCAGCAAGTTCATGATATATAGTGGGTAGTTTGATGCACTAACTACGGCTTTAGACTTGAAAGAGTCATAAGCTAATGCAAGGTTTTGTAAAAAATTCTTCAAGAGGTTGCTTTTAATTCTGAAAACTATGCCCGCGAGACCATCACAGGACTATAACTTCATGGAGTTGCCTTTCCTGTAGCGTTCGCAGTTCCTTCCCGGAACAGAGGGTAACATGCCACATCCTTTTACACTCTGCAGAGGTGCGGTACTTTACCCATGGACGACCAAGACCATGTTGCACAACCAGGTGTACATTCATGTCCACTCCCACTCAAGTGTGGGGCCCGGTTGTTGGTCCAAGCCAAACTGTGCTTCTCCGCACAATGCATGCCCACCCATTTACACCAGCAGGTTGAACCCCTGATTCCACCCCTCACGATGGAGACCTAGGCACCCCTGGCAGACACTCATAGACCCCAGAGTCCGTGGGACGTAAGGGCTCCCACCCATGTGCATGTAGTCCCGCAAGACCTACAGCGTACGTCTCTGGCAGCCCGTTGACATACGAACGAGAGAAGATCACAGCTGACTTACTCCCCCCATAGAAGACCCATGGTTAACGCGGTATTTACGGCGCACCGAGTTCTGACGGCATTTGTGATTAATTCCTAGGTAATACTTTCCCATGCATATGGAACCTTCCTTTGACCTATTCATCTTACCATGGTCCCATCCGCCCACCAAACAGAACACTACCCCTTGGGTAGTCATTCAAATAGTCATATTATTATAAAAATAGGATCATGCATTCTTTTGAGAGTAGGTGATAATACAATAGAGTTTTTTCAAATAGTTAGTTATGAAATATTGCAAAGGATATGAGCAAGTGATGAACTTGCCTGAGATTCAAATAACAATAATAATCCAGGTCTTCGGGGTTCGAGGGTCGCGTGGAAAATCCCGACATCTGAAAGATAGCAAAATAGTCCTGGTAAGGACTACAGAAAGCAATGGCAAGATGATACATGCATAGTAATGAGATGTATCGTGAATTACCCTCGAAAACACCCCAGCTTACAAGTATAATCCATGTTTGACACAATAACTTACTCACATAGGTTTTAGGTGAAATATTTCATTACTTGTGGTGATGTGGTTATTGGTTCTTTTAGACTTACATGTGTTTCACTTTTATTTAACAAACAATGGTTATAATTTTTAGGTAGCAGTGTTATCACACGACTATGAAATAAGACAATATTACAGGGAAAATAACTATTGAAAAGATAACGAACATGTCTGTTTTATGATTTAAAAGTGCAGAGCTACTAACAATGAGTTTTTTGAAAATGAAGAACTAATACTACTAACTCTATCATCACAACACTTTCTAATGTATTGTGATGGTAGGTTTATTAGGTGTGAAAACATGAGGGTTTTATTAGTAAGGAAACTAATGATATGGTAGTTATTTATGGTTATAATGGAATATTATAGAATTCCATTATACCTTTAGAAATAAGTTTATAAGTTAAACAAAATATTCTGTGTTTGACATATTTGAGTTGAAAATGTTTTTTCTTTTTAACTTGGTATATCATTTGAAGTATTCTGAGAATATTTGAATAAGTTATTAATTTATTAATTTTAAATGTATTAAATGGCTAGGAAAAATATTGCACACATGAAAACCTGGTCAAATGACCTTGAAAGCATCATAGATGAGCTGCATTTGTCATTTGGAGCATTTTGGTATATAACTTGTAATTTTCTAACTTTTTAATTATTTAATATTTTTGTTTTTTTAATGGTTTAATTTAATTAATAAAATATTTAATTTTAAATTTTATTAAACATTTTTGAAAAGTTTATAAACAGTTAGATTATATTTTTCTGATTAATTTGGTATATTATTTATATTTTTCTGAGTTATTGAATTATTAAAATTTAATTATTTTCTGTCCTTTTTAATTGACATGTGGGACCCACCTGTCATATTTAGATTTAAATCAAAATTAAAATTAAAAAGAAAGGAAATACTTTATGACATCATGCTGACGTCAACTTGATGTCAACAATGGCCACAGTGGCAAAATCCCACGAGAAATCGAGTGATTGTGCACCCAATTCTCCAATTCCTATACATGAGCGAGTAGAGGAGACTCCAGTGAATCTACTGGTGGTATCGTCGCTCTCGAATTGTCGACGGAATTACGCCGGCGAGCACAACCGCGGCGGATGGTGGTCGGGACACGGTTTTATTTTGGGCACAATTGAATAAACGGGAAGCTTCCTAAGATGCACAAGCTCACCCTGAGCACGGTGGGGCGGTCGGTGAGGCACGGCGAGCTCTCTATCAACGGTGGTGTCGAAATCCGGTCGGCGGCCGTAGTTGAGTAAGAAGGCACGATTCCGGGGCTTCTGGCCATCCCAACCCCTGTGTTTCCTCGAGTCGATGGAGCGGACGACGGCGAATCCAGTGGTGGTCTCAGCCTGTCTTCCCGTGGCCGGATACGACGACGACGAGCGGCAGCCATACGTTTAGGGTTAGGTTTTGGTTCAGGTTCAAGGATACAGAGAGAAGGAGAGTGCGCGAGAGAGTGCGAGTGAGCGAGTGGAGCACGGCCTCCTCCAACTCTTATCCATGCACGGGCGGCAAGAAGGAGGTGGCCCCAGGGTGGCTGCTGCTCGACACCGGGGCATCCTCCTCTGCCTTCTGGCGGGAGGTTGAAGAAGAAATAACATCTCCGGGAAAACCCCCTAGAAATTTTGGATATTTACCATTAGGTCCTTCTAGTTAAGAAACTGAGAGGAAAACATTGTTTTCAGGGCTTTTTTGAAAAGATAAAAATATATTAAAAATGATATTTGAATTCCTCATCAAAAATGCAATCTCACCATGTTTTGTTTTGGTGAAATTGGACAATATTGGAATTTTTTATTTAGGGTGCTAAATTAAGTAATTTTTGTTATTAATCTCAATTTACATTCCAATTGAACTAAAAATTGTTTTCATATATGATATGACATGAAAACAACATCACCCATATGTAACTTAAAGAATGGTGTGTTACATATTGTACAATTTTAGATATGAGTCTTTTTAGGTACAACTGGTAAAACTTCTAATTGGTGTTATTATCTATTATAGTCAAAATCACCAACTGTGGGATATCATTCCAAGTCATACCAAATACTTTAGTTTAAAAATAGACTTATTTTTTTATGCAACTTTGTTATTCTTATAGTTGAAACTCTTAGCACTAATGGTTGACATTTTACTTTAAGTGTGTGGAAGCCATGTTAGCTATTTTTAGTACCTGATTAAATGGAAAACATGAGTGGCTTTGGGGACCTCATCTGTTTGTTTTCCACATAGGTTCCACTATTGATTTTACCCCATGTTTGTTTCAGAAACATGTGAACATTTGCATGATTATTTGTTGACGAATTTTTGTTATCATCTACTAGTCTTATGTATGAAAAGGATATGGGAAACAAGGTATTAGCTTGTTACCATTAACCTCCACATATTACAAGACATGTGGATGCTAGGGCTTGTTTTTATTTCATACTTGATAATTGTTTCCATAAAAGATCTTATTATGAGCTCCTCGTCTCTGATGAGCTTGACATAGATGATTGGTTCTCTAATATTTCCTAATGATTCACTGGATAATTTCTTATGCTCCCTTACTGAGGCAGTGTTGCTTATTGTGGTCTTCTGCTGCCTGATGTACTTGTCTCTAGTTGCCACTTGTCTTCATACATTGCCTTGGTCACTTGGAAATAAGATCATCTCTTGGATTCCAACTTCAACTATCTCATCCTTGTGGTGAAAACAACCAGTTATTCCAAGCAAAGGTTTTACTTAGAGAATTATAAAAGAATGTAGATGTATTTTTAAGACATCAATTCGCCAGCTACATATAAGAAGAATATGTGAACAAGTTTGCAAGGCTTGCCCCAAATTACTTTTCATATCCAAATGGCATAGATGTACTAGGTTATTCAACCTTCTGTTTGTTTGTGTATGACACTCAATTGTTCGAGTATACAAAAGTGATCTGTTAACAAGGTAATTAGTCTTGTTACGAAACTACTTCTATATAACACTAACATTGGAATATCACGCTATTTCAAGAGAGTTAATAAGATAAGATCAAGATGTAATAGTTTCCAAGTACTCTTATGATAGATTGGAATAGCACTTCTTGAACATTCTAAAGAATCTTCCTGAAGATCTTCTTGTGGTAGTTCCTCCTTTCTTGTTGGTTGCTTATCTTACATAATGACTTAGAGAAGATTGAGAAACAAGATATAATGGTCTAGCCAAAATAACAAGATCTAGATTAAGAGTTAGTTCATGCTTTTATTATCCTCCCATATAGTTTTTATTTTATTTCCCAAAAGATATGTACTTATATAATATAGGATTTGTTTTACTTAGTTATCAGTTCAATACCTCTAATAGAGATTATAACTTGTTGTTATTCCATCAGTTGTATCTAGAGATACTTTAGTTGTTGAATGGTAGATTTTAATAAAAGTTTAGAATGCTTATGAAATGATTTTTTAATAGTAAGTTGATCAAATGGTTCATTGGTGTGTTGAGAGTTCATATGCTCACTTGTAAAAGATTATTGAAATAATGAGCATGTGAAGCTTATTGGAGTTTAATGACTTATGTCATAGTTGGTAGTTGTTTTTCTCAGGTGTCATGTTGTTACTTTATACTCTTCTCTTTGTTACCTTTGTCATTCATAATGCAGATATAGAGGTTTGGGAATATCATATGTAATGATCAAGGTTTAATAGTAGTTTAAGAAGATCTATTTCTACTTTTAGGTACTTATTTTATGGTTGAGGAGATATGTACATATTCGATAAATATGTTAATACAATTTTTAATTCATTTCCCACTTGTGGGTTTGGGGTTAACACTTGTTTGTATCTTTTATGTTCTTTTGCACCTTTGTTATTTATTTGTGAAGGTTCACTTAGTAGGTACTAAATAATTTTGAAAGATGTTGTGTGAATGATTGATAACTTAAAGAGTTATTGTTTTATAGAGTCTAAAATATTTGTTGATGAGATTATTCCACCAAGAATTACTAACTTGTGGAAGTGTGATCATCAGCTATGAGATTTGGATACTCACCCCTGTTTGAGTTCTAGAAACCTAGTGAATTATCCCAAGTCACTTATAGACTTGTGGTTAAGGTTGTTGAGAGTTTGTGTTGGTAATAACCAACTATGGTTTGTCTTATCAAATGCTTTGGTTTGTAGAGATACCATGATATAAAGATCACTCCAGATGTACTCTTGACTAGATGAACTAAACATATTTCATCATGTCAAGTGAAACATTGGTCACTTTGATCCGTTTAAACTTTCGCAAATGCACATATTATATTTAGATCCTTATAAACTCCCAAACACTAGGATGTTACAAAGATGAACCTATGAAATTGTGGCGTTTGTTTAGTACTAATTTATGGCGCTCGTAGTGATATTGGGGTGCCCTAGAGAGGGAATACAGACTTGAGGAGTGTTGTTAAAGCCCTACGCAATGATTAGTGTTCATTATTCGACCGGAGAGTGGTTAGGAGTACCATAGTGAAAAGATGATATTTATGCATTCAATTATGTTTTCATTGTTGAGAATGTCCTCTAGTGAAAGTAGGATCCCTAGGCCTTATTTCCAAGCATTGAAACACCGTTTTCCGCCTGTTCTGTTACATGTTTGCTTGCTGCCATATTTATTTTAGATTTTTATTATCACTTATAATCATCCATACTGCTTGTATTTTACTCTATCTTCGCCGAACTAGTGCACCTATATACCTGAAAAGTATATTGGGTGTGTTGGGGACACAAGAGACTTCTCGTATCTTAATTGTCGGGTTGCTTGAGAGGGATATCTTTGACCTATACCTCCCTGAGTTCGATAAACCTTGGGTGATCCACTTAAGGGAAACTTTCTGCAGTTCTACAAACCTCTGCACTTGGAGGCCCAACACTGTCTACAAGAATAGAAGCGTGCGTAGAAATCAAGCTCTTTTCTGGCGCCGTTGCCAGGGAGGTAAGGTAAAGGTACTCACATCCTCTGTGAGTGCTCGAAGTTATTTCCTTTAGATCCTGCAATTATATCTTTTTGTTTCTTGTTTTTATTTTCACTAGTTAGGCTTAATGGAAAACAAAAAAAATATGAGAGAGCTTTATTATATTTATCTTGATTTAGGACATGAAGTGTTTGAAGAGAAAATTAAAAAACCTATGGAACTTTATTTGCCTGCTAATAGCAAAGTTATTAGTATGAATGCTTTGAACACTATTATTTCTAATGCCATGGAAAAGTCTAAGCTTGGGGAAGCTAGTTTATACGAAAATGGTCTTTTTAGTTCCCCAAGCACGGAGGAGAAAATTTGCTTTGATGATGATCCTATGCGTGTTACATATAGTAGTGATCATGATTGGGAAGAGCACGCTACTTTTGATATTGAAAATGATGATATAGAAAGCTCTAAACTTGTGGATGATGTGTTTGAAAATCCTTTTGCTACTATGATTATATGCTTGATACATCTCCTCCTAGTAAAAATGATGATATGTTTACAAATGAACACATTTTGGAGGATAACTATTCTATTGCTTATGATGATATTATTCTTCTTATCTATGATGATTACAATGATAAATATGATATTTTCAGTTCACCTACTATTGAGGAGAAAATTAATTATGATTATAATATGCCTCCTATATTTGATGATTATGGTGATGAGAATAATAATGATAGTTGTGCTACTGAAAGTTATTATGAGAGAGGGAAACATGATTTTATGCATCTCAACAATATTATGTTTCCCCTCTTTATGTTGAAAATTTTGAAGTTGCACTTATTTTGCTTTCCTATGCTTGTTGCTTTGTGTTTTCATGACTTGTTTTTCTGCAAGATTACTTTTCATAGAAAGTGGGTTAGACTTAAATGTGTTTTATATTTGATTCTTGATGCTCTCTTATTGTGCTTCAACTCTTATTCCTATGTGAGCATCATTTAAAAATCATTGTCTAGCTGAAAGGCGTTAAAGAAAAGCGCTACTGATGCATGTAAAATGCACAGATGAATTTTGCATATTTTCACATGGTTTTCTATTACATATTGCATCATATAAGGGTATAATTCAATGTTTTATAGTATTTTGGGGTTAAATTACAAAGTCCCCCAACTTTTATGGAATTAACCCTGCCTGTCAGAAACTCCGTTTTTTATATTTTTGACGTTTCAGGGGGCAAACTTCCGCGAAATCACCTGAAAATCTGTGGGGGTCATTTTCTTGGAAGGAGAAGACTTGCGGGCGAAGGATCCACGAGAATTGCGCAAGGAGGCCCAAAAGAGGACCCTCCACGCGGCCAGATTCCTTGGCCGCGTGAGAGGCCCCCTTTTGGCCCCTGTGGCCCCAATTCCTTCCATCTTCGACTTACTGACTCCGTCTTGACCTAAAACCGACTATAAAAAGGGTCCCCCATACCCCTACGGAGAAGAGCGCCGCCGAAACACCGAAACAGAGACCAGAAGTTCCAGATTGGAGGGGGGAAACTCCGGCGGGGCGCCGCCGGTGTGATCTCCTACCCCTCCAACGTCATCTCCATCGACATCTCCATGAAGAGGGAGTAGTCCACCCCAGGGCTATGGGTTTGTGGAAGTAGCACTTGTATCTCTCTCTCTATGTGCTTCACTAATTAGATCCGTATGAGCTGCCTCACATGATTACGGGCACCGTTGTAATTACTATATGGTGGATCTTTTCTATGAGTTATTGAATCTGAGATTGCAATTGTTTCTCTTGAGTTATTTGAGTAGATGTATCTTATGTACCCCGTTCTTATTTGCTAGCTTTGATCAATCTAGTTCTTGAGAACGTGTGTGGGGTGATGGGTGCATTAGTTGGAGTAACGGGGGTGACTATTGTTGTGAAAGTGACAGAAGTTCAGCGATCCACTTACGTTTTGTTAAACCTTTCTTAGTTACCTCACTAGGGATAAAAAGGAGTACCTTGTTACCGGGGATTTGAAGTGACACTAATCAATCTCCATGACTAGATCTAGCAAGTTCTTACTTCAACTTCATGTCACATTGCTTAAAGCTATACTCTGGTTTTTCCTTAATTATCGAGGTGTTATGATTTATTTCGCATCTTGGTGGAGTATAAGAGGGATCAATATGACCGTAGAGATCTCTATGCTAGGACGTGATGCCCATATGGAAGTACTCAATGTTAAACATGTTATTGTAATCTCACATGTAATTATTTATGTCCACCGTCTACTTTATTTGAGAGAATGCAAGTGTGAAACCATGAACCCCGGTCCTATTTTAAATATAAGAAAACACTCTAGTTACTTTGCTGCAATTTACTTTACTTGCACTTTACTTTACTTGCATCTCCAATTCGAATTTACATTATCTCCATCACCACTTGCATCACAAAAATACAAAATCAATCCATTGCATATTTATTTTCTCATTTGCATTTAGTATTAGATTTAATTATTGCACATTTACTTTCAGTTTTGCATTGCAATTTAGAAGTCTCACACCTTGTGCTTGACAACCACTTGGTGAGGTTGAGGGCACAAAATTCTCTACTTGTTTGCAGGATCCTGGAGGAAGCTTGGAAGACAACTGCTGAAATACTGGCTCCCCAAGAGTTCGATATAAACCCTCGAGTCACCCTCGTGGGGAAGAAGGCTTGCCACTAGCTACACACTCTGCACTTGGAGTCTGAACCTAGCCATCAGCTACCCGGAGACAACCCGTTTTATTTCTCTGTTTTCATTCGGTTTTCCTTTGTTTTATTTTGTGTGATTTGCACATGGGTGTTGTATATTTCCTTACAAACCCCTCTGTTTCTTTTTTTGTGTGTTTTTGTTGAGCCAAGTAAAGCCTCTAGTGGAAAGTTGAGACTATATTTCGGATTTCTGCACACAAAACAGATTCCTGCTGTCCACCGTAAAACATCGTATAAAATCCTGGAAGATTAGAATGATCTGAAATTTTTGTTTTTAGTACCGTCCTTTCTATCTCCACCTTATTTCAAGTAGATTGTTTTGTTTCTTGTCTTGTTTTTGTTTTTGTTTTGTTTTTGTTCTTGTTTTTGTTTTGTCTTGCATATTTTATTTTAGGTTGCATTTTAGTTTTGCATTTAGTTATCTAGTTTATTTTAGTATTTCGAATTTGCCTAGTTACTTTACTTTTCAGTTTTGCATAAAAAATAAAAAACTACATAAAAACTGTTAAAATGGGTGATAGAACTAAATTAAGTGACTACACAAATACACCCAATGACCAATTCATTGCTAGGCCAATTACTACACCTGAAATACAAGCTGAAAGCTATGAAGTAAGTCCTAGTTTATTGAATTTAATTACTAGAGAGCAATTTGGTGGTAGAGCTATGGAGGATGCCTCTATGCATCTTCATGATTTCATGGAAATATGTGATATGCAAAAATTTAAAAATGTGGAAAGTAGTGTTTTAAAACTGAAATTATTTCCTTTTTCACTTAGAGGAAAGGCTAAAGAATGGTTACTTTCACTACCTACAGCTAGTATAAAGTCTTGGGATGATTTAAAAGAAGCTTTCATTAAGAAATATTATCCTCCCGTTAAAATTTTGCAAAATAGGAATAATATCCTCTCATTTAGGCAAAATGATAATGAACATGTAGCCATGGCATGGGATAGAATTAAATTAATGCTTAGAACATGCCCATCACATGGAGTAAATGAATGGACCATACTACACTCTTTTTATAATGGTCTAAACTACATGTCTAGAAATATACTTGATTCTGCTGCTGGAGGTGCCTTTATGAGTAAAACTGTAGGTGAGGCTAATAGCATATTAGAAAGCATATTGCAAAATTATAGTCAATGGAATACTGAAAGAGCACCCAATCCCACTAAGAAAATAAACTCAATTGAAGAAACCAATGATTTGTCTTCTAAAATAGACACTATTCTTGCTTTTATTAATAAACAAAATATGGAGAATGTGCCTTTGCAGGAGCTAGTTGGTAGTAATTCTGAAAGTGTGGATGTTAATTTTGTTAGGAATTATGGTAGAAATGGTTTTGGTAATGCTTACAATTCATATAGTAAACCTCCTTATGTGCCAAATAAACCTTTTGTTCCATATCCTAATGCTAATGAAAATAAGTGGAAGCCTTCTAGTGAAATTTCTGAATCTAATAAATTGCTTATGGAACAAGTTGCTAGTCACAATGCTATGATACATGAGTTAAATAAGTCTATTGCATCCATTAGTAGTGCTATTAAAGGATTGCAACTTCAATCTTCGAATTTAGATAAAGGATTGTCAAAATTAGCTGATAATCAAGCAACTCTATTAAGCATGTCAGCAGGAAAGCCACAAGCACAACCTAGTGTAGGAATGAATTCTATTACTATTTATGCTCCTATTATTGAGAATATTGATCATATTGCTGAGAATACAAGTGAGCATGTCCCTACTAGCTTAGAAGAAACTTTGAATGAAATAGTGAAGTACCCTGAATATTTACTTCCATATATGTCTTATCTTGCTAGCAAAGATGAAATTAGTCCTCATGAATCAAGCATGCTAGCTAAATTAGAGAGTAAAGAAGAGGAAATTATGATGCTTACTGAAATTAAGGATCCATTGCTTGATTTAGAAAAAAGTAGCTTGCAAGAACTTATTGCTACTCTACAAAAATTTGCTAGTTATCCCACTATAAATGTTAATCAACCTGGCTTTGGATCTTATATTGCTAATCATGTCTTGCAAGAAAAAATTGCTAGGTACAAGAATGAGGCCATGATACCTCCTAAGCTTGAGAATGCATGGATCCCCAAGGTGCTAGTTTCAATTGGAAAAGAAATTCACCATGCTATGTTAGATCTAGGTTCTAGTGTATCGGTACTCTCTAAAGAATTATATGAATTGCTAGAACTAGAAAATTTAGAAAAGTGCTCAAGTGAATTTTTCCTTGCTGATAACTCTACTAAAAATTCTGTAGGACAAGTAAAATATGTTATGATTGAATTGCACATGACTTTCGTACCCGTTGATTTCATTATTATGGACTAGCAAACATGCCCGTGCGTTGCTACGGGTTATTTATAGTCACGAAGGTAAGGATCGATCAGAAGCATGCTGCCATTGGCGCTGGTGCCGTTAGATATTGTGTTTTTTATAAACAATGTAATGAAAAGAAGCCATATATCATTTACTAGCAAATTTGCCCGTGCGTTGCAACGGGAGAGAAAAAATTGAGTATTTGTTTACCCGGTCGCAGTTGCACCACCGGTGCCGGCTGCACGAAGCTGGTAACATGTGTGAGTGCTGCCACCATGATAGCGAGCTCATATTCCGCCTAGCTACTGTTTTTGCCATGAGCAGCTGCCTCCCGGAGACCTTTGTATCGCCATGGTCTATTACCTCGTAGTCGCTCCAGCGGCGATAAAGGAGCAAACATGCATGACTTTTCGCGACGGTTTCCGAAGTTCGAGTAAGAGTAGGAGTATGAATTTTTTGGTGCAAAATGCGGTGTTGCTAGTCAGTGGGCCGTAACATTTTTCTCGATAATATAGTTCCCTTGTACCACAACTCCTCCATCATAATGGTCACCATGGGTCATGGCACTGTATTATGGTTTATTCCTGGCCGAAGCCCCCCTCCCCCCTAGTCACCTCATTCTGAAAGGTTATATATAAGTTACAAAATAACCACTCTGTAATTTGCATATCTCAATATAAGTTTGTTTTCTAATATTTTGTTCTTCTTATACCGTAGAAGTAATAACATAAAAAATTGTCAACAATGGCAAACAAAACACATTTTGATGAGAGAAATCCAGAAAATATTGACATTGGCACTCCATGTACCGTAGCATAAATCCAGAGTACCTATTAAATATTGTGCCAGCTATATTGTATTGCAGATGTGTCAGCCACGTCTAGTCGTTCATCAAACTAAATCTTTTTTACATTGTCACAATCTACTCATCAAACTAAATCTTTCTTACATTGTCACAATCTACAAAATCAATAGAAGTATGACCGAAATTACCAACAATTTTAGATACATTTCAAAGTTGAAACATGATCATGATGTATTTACAAAAATATTCTCTCCTTAGGTCATGCTTTCCGTCCTTCCAGCAACAATAGGAGTAAGCTGTACATGATATGATGAAGATTAAAATTTAAAGAATATTTCCTTGGATCAAGTATGCAATTAATTCACTGTCAATTGAGCTTTGAAAACTAAGGGGCATTAGATACCATCGAAAGTACAACGAGCTTGACTTGTTAAACGGGAAATCCCGTATTTTCCATGAACACAGAAAGCTTCCATGAGACCATGTATGAACTTTGAGTTTGTCCATGCATCCAGGACAACAGGCAAATGTTGTGATGATATTACTCACATCTTCTCTTCTCTCCTACTGATGATGCAAGCGGATCCTTGACATACCGCCGTATCTGGCACGTGCAGAGTATGTAGACATCTCTACATCCTACACCATCCCCGTTGTTGCCGTCTGAGTTTGTGTGAGCTTAATGCCGCCGATCTCGCCCTGCAGGGCGCTATGCAAATGCTGAAGCTCTTGCATGGAGCCATCGAACTTCCCCCAAAATTAACCTGCAGAGACGAGTTGTTACTCGTTTGTCGATTCATTGGTAACAGACAATTCAATGTTTCTGGTACAACACAATATTCAGTACGTAAATGCAATCAACCAACCAAGTGGTCCGGAGGCCAAAATGAGGCTTTGTTTCACCGGTAGCTTGTGGACTTAATTAAAGACACTGAGAAACAGTTCAGTAGTTCAGTCCTCTTAGTTCTACCACGAAGTCCGGCTCTATTGTTTTCTTGAGCGCCTTGCTGCCGCATCTGAAGCGACGGTGCCTGATGCTCCCTGCTTTCCATGCCTTGCCGTCGCCCTCGCGCATCCTGAGTTCCACCGACGCGAGTCGCCACTTATGTAGGCTCCACTGAAGCACGCGGCCCAGGTGCGCACCACAGGTGGGAGTAAACTGAACCTGTGCCGGCGCCGAAACTATGACTCCACGGACCGCAGGCCGTCGGCGATGAGCGCGAACGCCTCGACTTTGAAACGGCTCGCACGGTACGCGAGGATCTAGCGCCCACGTTTGCGGCTCCTCCCTGCAGAACTCCTAGGTCCCAATCCAACATGAGTTGAGGTGGCCCCTGATGATGAAGAGCATGGATTACACGGGTCCAACTCCCGTACCAGCCTGGTGCCTCGTGTGTAGAGTGTCGGTCGCAGCTGCTCGCAGATGGCCACCAGCCCCCCAGCATCTGCTTGTCCATCTCGTCGAACAACGGCACCCTCCAGACCAGATCGAGGCAGAATAATGGTGGAGAGGGAAGTGAGCTCGTCCCCAACTCCATTGACCTTGTCCACCAGCGGGGAGGGTCAGGGTCGGACAGAGAGAGTGCCGACAGGGAGACAAGTGATTGTTGGGGGGCATGAGACCATGGCGAAGGTTGGGAGGTTGCAGCGAACACCAGGAGAGCACAGTTACCAGATAGGCAAGTGCGGGCACTGGCACATGGTAGAAGACCAGGGCGACGCGGGGCAAGACGACGGGCAGCAGCCGGCGGCGCGTGGATCTGGGCTCGAGCCAGCGATAGATTGGGGAGTTTTTTGTCAAGAGCCTAGCTCGGGAACGTACGGACTCCGGAGGTGAACCGGTATATGATGGCAATTGTGCAGTATTATGTAATTTTGTGGGAGGGTAAACTGGTAAATTTATGTTGGACGAAAATTTTGGCAGAAACCTTAATGACTTTATTAGTAGGTATAGATATGGGGGATAAATCCCCTAGTCCTATTATTTTGGGTAGACCTTTTCTTCGTACTACAGGTGAAATCATAGACTCCAAGGAAGGGAATGTCAAGTTTCAGTTCCCTCACAAGAAAATCATGGAGGACTTCCCAAGGAAGAGGGGCACGCTGAAGAACAAGCTCCCTCATGAGCTTTATCCCTCTTGATTATCAAGTAAGTAAAGCCTAGCTATATGGCTATAAAGAAAGCGCTTTACGGGAGGCAACCCGGTTGTTTTTGTTTGGATTTTCCTAGTGTCCTCTTGCTGTCTCAAGAGATTAGTTTTTTGTTTTAATTCTGGAGTTTTCAATAAAGAGTCAAGTCAAACCCATTTGGACTTATAAGTTGCTATCCTAGTGCATAAAATTTCTGTTTCAGCACGAGTCTGCTCACCGTATGATTTTAAGTTTTTTATTGGTATGTCGGATTGAGCTAATTTTTTAGTATGTTCTGCAACTTTTAGTCCTCTGTAAGCACAAAAACTGTCTTAATTTTTTGACGAGTCTAGCTTAGGGAAAAACGTTCGTTTTGCTGCTGCTGCTTTTCTGGACAGATTCTGCCTTCTTTTGTTTTATGCACTCTTTGGGATTGGGAATCGAATTTCCATGATTCTTTCAAGCAAGAGAGTGAACATACAAAATAATGAACCTTATTGTCTATCTACTGGAGCATTTGATTTGGAATTTTGCACAGCAAGAATGTGATTTGTTTGTCCTTGCTAATCTCACCCCACAGAAAAAGAATGGCAGAAACATGTTTTGTGAAGTTTTTTCACAGGGAATAGAGGAGCTGCGCCTCAAGACATCCAAGAATGGTGAAAGACATAAGCTTGGGGATGTGATGAACACCCCACTGGAGCTACACTATTTTGGTTAGCACACGTCTACTTTCTGTTTTTCTAAGCAAAGCATTTATCGTAGAGACTTGAAGCGTCTAGTTTTTGTTTTTATTTTTGTTTTGATAAGACCACCATCATTTTATATGAGATTAAGCTACTGGAGTTTGGGGTTGGAATGTATTGTATGCTAGTATTATGACTTGGAATAGGGATTCCATGGTTGATTTGAAGAGCTACATATGTTTGCATGACTTCTAGGCTTTTTATGTGTAGAAATTTGCAATAATGTTGTCTTGAGCTATCTCTTATTCATGTCCTTGATGTTAATTGCTGGTTTATTTAGTTTGTCATGAAATGAGTAGTTATATGGACATATGCATGCATAGTAGCTGGTAAACTATCTCCCTCTTGCTAGCCCAAAAAATTAAAAATTGCAACAAGTAAAAACTTGTTTCCAACACTCCTTAGCCAAGTATTTCCAGTGAGTCCACCATATCTTCCCATTAGCTTCATTTCTATTCCGAGTATGTTCACCATGTTATTGTGTTATTTATGTTCTAAATTAAGATATTCACTTTATTAATTGTCATGGGTTGAACTTGGGATAGGACTCTCACGAACTTTTGAAGGCACACTTTACTTTTTATGCATCTAATAAACATGACCTAATAATGGGAGCCGCAAGTTTTGCATTTGACAAGTGTGTGGTTGGGAGCTAGCTATAAACGTGTATCACCGGAAAGCTTTCAACATTGCACAAAAAAAATTACATTTGGTTGATATCATGTACTTTTGTTTTTGGACTCCTGCCATGCCGAAATGAAATAGAGGAATAGTAAGTTTTGATGAGTAAGTATCTATATGACTAGAGAAACGCATTGGACCGCTAACCCAAGCCATGCTTTATCATGGTGGAAATTTACTTACAGCTTGAGTGACTCTACAACACATCCTATAATAAAATAAGAAGCTATGCATAATAGTGAATGAAAATAAAAAGGATGTTGAGTCTACTCCATTTGTTCATCTTGTCATTGTAACATGGGCTTGTTTCCATGTCATGGGGCAAGAGGTACCTCTTTGCGGTTCTCTATAATGTCATTAATACTTATTATGATTGTACAAAGCTTATTAGGAATCTTAAGTTGAGTAATCATGGAGTAGGTTTTCACACTCACGGGGCATGAGGCTTTCAACCACCTTGTCATTCTGATTACTTCAATACTCACAATTTTAAGATGCTAGTGATAAAGGGGCAATGAGAGTCCTAGATCAATGGATACCACATTTCAATTAGTAATTTTAGTTGAATAATTTAGAGGCTAAATAAGACTTGATCATGTTTTACCTCTACTCAATTTTCTCCAAAGTGTCCATCATATTTTCTATTCTCCATTATGCTATTCTTTGACCAATATAGGATTTTATTTTTCATTTTGTGTATGCATTTGGTCCATAGTGCTTTTATTTCATTATACACTTTGTGAACTTTCATGAAGCATCTTTGCTTGCATATTTTATATTTCTTACAACATGAATTGTATATTGCTACTCATTTCTAGTATTAATCGTTTGATTATATGTAGCATGAATAATCCTCCTTGATATCCGATGATTGTTTCAATATGCAAAACCCATCTTAGTTTTATCACCTTCATACTCGAGGACGAGCATGGGTTAAGCTTGGGGATGTTGATGCATGTAAAATGCATAGATGAATTTTGCATATTTTCACATGGTTTTCTATTACATATTGCATCATATAAGGGTATAATTCAATGTTTTATAGTATTTTGGGGTTAAATTACAAAGTCCCCCAACTTTTATGGAATTAACCCTGCCTGTCAGAAACTCCGTTTTCTATATTTTTGACGTTTCAGGGGGCAAACTTCCGCGAAATCACCTGAAAATCTGTGGGGGTCATTTTCTTGGAAGGAGAAGACTTGCGGGCGAAGGATCCACGAGAATTGCACAAGGAGGCCCAAAAGAGGACCCTCCACGCGGCCAGATTCCTTGGCCGCGTGAGAGGCCCCCTTTTGGCCCCTGTGGCCCCAATTCCTTCCATCTTCGACTTACTGACTCCGTCTTGACCTAAAACCGACTATAAAAAGGGTCCCCCGTACCCTTACGGAGAAGAGCACCGCCGAAACACCGAAACACCGAAACAGAGACCAGAAGTTCCAGATTGGAGGGGGAAAACTCCGGCGGGGCACCGCCGGTGTGATCTCCTACCCCTCCAACGTCATCTCCATCGACATCTCCATGAAGAGGGAGTAGTCCACCCCAGGGCTATGGGTTTGTGGAAGTAGCACTTGTATCTCTCTCTCTATGTGCTTCACTAATTAGATCTGTATGAGCTGCCTCACATGATTACAGGCACCGTTATAATTCCTATGTGGTGGATCTTTTCTATGAGTTATTGAATCTTAGATTTCAATTGTTTCTCTTGAGTTATTTGAGTAGATGTATCTTATGTACCCCGTTCTTATTTGCTAGCTTTGGTCAATCTAGTTCTTGAGAGCGTGTGTGGGGTGATGGGTGCATTAGTTGGAGTAACGGGGGTGGCTATTGCTGTGAAAGTGACAGAAGTTCAGCGATCCACTTAGGTTTTGTTAAACCTTTCTTAGTTACCTCACTAGGGATAAAAAGGAGTACCTTGTTACCGGGGATTTGAAGTGACACTAATCAATCGCCATGACTAGATCTAGAAAGTTCTTACTTCAACTTCATGTCACATTGTTTAAAGCTATACTCTGGTTTTTCCTTAATTATCGAGGTGTTATGATTTATTTCGCATCTTGGTGGAGTATAAGAGGGATCAATATGACCGTAGAGATCTCTATGCTAGGACGTGATGCCCATATGAAAGTACTCAATGTTAAACATGTTATTGTAATCTCACATGTAATTATTTATGTCCACCGTCTACTTTATTTGAGAGAATGCAAGTGTGAAACCATGAACCCCGGTCCTATTTTAAATATAAGAAAACACTCTAGTTACTTTGCTGCAATTTACTTTACTTGCACTTTACTTTACTTGCATCTCCAATTCGAATTTACATTATCTCCATCACCACTTGCATCACAAAAATACAAAATCAATACATTGCATATTTATTTTCTCATTTGCATTTAGTAGTAGATTTAATTATTGCACATTTACTTTCAGTTTTGCATTGCAATTTAGAAGTCTCACACCTTGTGCTTGACAACCACTTGGTGAGGTTGAGGGCACAAAATTCTCTACTTGTTTGCAGGATCCTGGAGGAAGCTTGGAAGACAACTGCTGAAATACTGGCTCCCCAAGAGTTCGATATAAACCCTCGAGTCACCCTCGTGGGGAAGAAGGCTTGCCACTAGCTACACACTCTGCACTTGGAGTCTGAACCTAGCCATCAGCTACCCGGAGACAACCCGTTTTATTTCTCTGTTTTCATTCAGTTTTCCTTTGTTTTATTTTGTGTGATTTGCACATGGGTGTTGTATATTTCCTTACAAACCCCTCTGTTTCTTTTTTTGTGTGTTTTTGTTGAGCCAAGTAAAGCCTCTAGTGGAAAGTTGAGACTATATTTCGGATTTCTGCACACAAAACAGATTCCTGCTGTCCACCGTAAAACATCGTATAAAATCCTGGAAGATTAGAATGATCTGAAATTATTTGTGCTTATTCCTCAGCTAATTCAGCAACATGTTTTAGTTGACCACTTTTTTATTCGAGCAAAAGAATATTTTCGAAAAAATCAATCTCTGCCTGCTATTCTGTTTTGACCGATTTCTGCCAATTATTGCATTTACATCTTAATCTCTTTCTTTTGGTGTTCTTTTGAGAAAAAGAGTTTTAAAATAAGTTGTTACAGTAGCTAATGTGTTTTTGCATGCTATGCTTGTTTTGATACTGAACCATGTGAATTTATTATTTCGATTGCACTAACGTTGCTAATGAAGATTGTGAGAATTTTGGTGTGAGGAAGTTTTCAAGGGTCAAGAGAAGAGGATGATATGATGTGATCAAGAAGAGTGAAAAGCCTAAGCTTGGGGATGCCCTGGTGGTACATCCCAGAAAATTCCGATAAGACTCAAGCGTCTAATCTTGGGGATTCCCATGGCATCCCCTTCTTCATCAACAAATTATCAGGTCACTTCTAGTGAAACTATATTTTTATTCAGTCACACCTTATGTGCTTTACTTGGAGCGTCTTTTATTTTTTCTTTCAGTTTGTTTAGTTTTCTTTGCTGTCATAAATAGTTGGATCTTATCATACTTGTGTGGGAGAGAGACACGCTCCGTTTCCATTGCTTAGAACTCTCTAGTTTTCATTCTTATTGTTCTATGAGTGTTCACTTTTTGGTAGTACTACGTTTAGCCTTTGTTTTCATGCATCTCTTATTCAGAGCTGTTTGTTTTAGTAGTGTTATGTGAGTACTCGCATGTTTTCTTGCTGTAGCATGTAGAGAATTTTTGTTAAAACATGTTTTGTATGGTGCTTGTTGGGAAAAGAAAACTTCTGCTTGAAGTAGAATCTATAACAGTACTAGTAGAAGCTTGTACAGACTGTGGCTATAACTTTTTCATGCCATGCTAAATGTTATTTTAGTTTTAAATACTTGTGGTTATTGAGTAGCATGAATAGCCTTAAATATCTGAGAGCGTTTAATATGTCTTGAAAGATTCATGAGTTGTTCTTGTCATAGTAAAGCACCAATATATGGTATTCTCTTTCGAATGTTTTATTTGGTTGACTTGGCGCATGCTCACACCATGTTTATGACTACAAACCAGTCATGAATAGCCTCCATGATCACTTAGTTTTTGAACTTGTGATGCCTCTTATGCTTTAATTAATGATGCTTATGTCGCTATGCATGATTATGGCTCTTATGCTCTCTTGATTTGTCGCTCCCAGTCTTCTGCTAGCCTCCACCTGTACTGAGTATGGAATTCTACTCGTGCAGCCAACTCCTTAAACCAAAGTTTTCCCATTGTGTACACCATACCTACCTACACGTGGTATTTAACTGCCATTCCAAGTAAATTGCTCATGTGTTACCTTTAAAACCTTCAAAATTATTCCTGTTTTGTGTTCTTGTTTTTGCTCATGGGGACGTCAATAGAGAATCTTTATCTCACTTGTTGATTGGATTTCACATTCTGGACTAGTGGTTTCATCCGCTTATCTAAATGATAGAAGAGCTGGCAGCAGGGTGCCAAGCCCCAAATCAATACAAACAAATTATCTTCAATATTTTTTCCCTCATCATATCAGTCAAAGCATAATTGTGTAAACAAAAGAGAAAGCGGGATGGCCTTCTACACCAGTTGCGTCCTTCACCATGGGAGCCGCTCTTGTGAATCCAGTTGGCTTGTGACATACTGTATTGTTTGTTTACCATTCGTTGACACTAGCATACACCCCTTCTAAAATATAGACATTCCTCCACAAATGTCGAACTTTTAATACCTCTGTTTAACAAAATAAAAAGCTCTAGCACATGAGTGATCCCTGCTTCCCTCTGCGAAGGGCCTTTCTTTTACTTTTATGTTGAGTCTCCATCTTCTAACTTTATGCACAGTTGAGAGAGCATTTTTGCCATTCTGAGTTCTATGTGCATTTTTTCCATAAACATCAATAATTACTTCATGATGTGATATTATTTGTTTTTAAATTATTTGTTCTAGTCTTCCTCATGAACTTTGAAAGTGTCCTGGCATTTATGTTTTGTCCCACTCTTAAGGACTAGCAAAATACTACTTTGCCAAGCTTTCTCTATACCTGAAACCAATGTTTATCTTTCTTTGCATTATTATCAATGATCCTTTATTTAAGATACTCTTCATGATGCAAAGTGATTGCTATGCTTCATTGTTAAAATTCTATTTATCATGTTTGTGTTTGAAGTTCTATGATCTCAGCGTACATATGATTTTACATTAGATTGATCAAGTTTATGTTAGTAGCATGTCACCTCAGAAATTATTGTTTTATTGTTTACCTACTCGAGGACAAGTAGGAACTAAGCTTGGGGATGCTTGATACGTCATAAATGTATCCCTAATTTTTGATGTTCCATGCCGTTTTCATGTTGTTTCCCACATGTTTTCCTTACACTTTATGTCATTTTTATCAATTTTTTGGACTAACCTATTGACAAGATGCCACAGAGCCAGTTCCTTGTTTTCTGTTGTTTTTAGTTTCAGAAAAGTTGTTCTGGAAATATTCTGAGAATTGGAAAATTCGAAAGCCAGAAGTCCTAAAAGTCCCGGAAGCTTCCAAAAGTCTCGAAGAGCCCCGGAGGGGGGCCACAGGGTGGCCACACCATGGGGTGGCGCGGGTCCTCCTGGCCGCGCCACCTGGTGGTGTGGGTCCCCTGGCCACCTCCCGGCATCGCCCTTTCGCCAATATATACTCCCCGATGCATAAACCCTAGGAGAATTGACCTTTTTTGCAAAATACATCCGTAGCTCCACCGCCGCCACCGACAAGTTTCGGGGGAAAGATCTATGTTCTGGCACCCTGCCGGGATGGGGAAGTTCCCCCGGAAGCCATCTCCTTCGACTCCACCGCCATCTCCATCGTTGTTGTTGTCTCCTATGATGAGGAGGAAGTAGTTCTCTCCCGGGGCTGAGGGCTCTACCGTTAGCTATGTGGTTCATCTCTCTCTCCCATGGTGTGATCTTTATGTGATCATGAGCTTAGTAATCTAGTAGAATATGTAGATTGATCTTCATCTGTTATGCTACTCAAGTGGTTTTGTTATCTCCGTAAACAATTTGATGACGGTGTAAAGGTGATAGTGTGTGCACCGCGTGGTTTAGCATGATATTTATATCTTGTGTTGGAAGATGAACCTATGAAATTGTGGCGTTTGTTTAGTACTAATTTATGGTGCTCGTAGTGACATTGGGGTGCCCTAGAGAGGGAATATAGACTTGAGGAGTGATGTTAAAGCCATACGCAATGATTAGTGTTCATTATTCGACCGGAGAGTGGTTCGGAGTAGCATAGTGAAGAGATGATATTTATGCATTCAATTATGTTTTCATTGTTGAGAGTGTCCTCTAGTGAAAGTAGGATCCCTAGGCCTTATTTCCAAGCATTGAAACACCATTTTCCGCATGTTCTGCTACATGTTTGCTTGCTGCCATATTTATTTTAGATTTTTATTATCACTTATAATCATCCATACTGCTTGTATTTTACTCTATATTCGCCGAACTAGTGCACCTATATACCTGACAAGTATATTGGGTGTGTTGGGGACACAAGAGACTTCTCGTATCTTAATTGCAGGGTTGCTTGAGAGGGATATCTTTGACCTTTACCTCCCTGAGTTCGATAAACCTTGGGTGATCCACTTAAGGGAAACTTGCTACTGTTCTACAAACCTCTGCACTTGGAGGCCCAACACTGTCTACAAGAATAGAATCGTGCGTAGACATCATTCACCAACCTATGCATGGGGCAACCATCTAGCTATTCCATCACAAAAAAAAGTTACAGCTCAATCTGAGTCGTGCGTGCCACAAACACATAGACTACCTAGGGTTTTCGGGGTTTTCGGGAGGGGAATGACAACTTGAAGAATGTTTGACTCACACCATGACCTCATTGCACCAAAACTCCTTACATAACACAAAAAATGTACACAAACTTGTGCTTTCAATATTCTTATGGCAATACCAGGGGTTGGACTTCCTACATGGTGGTTTTGTCGAATTAAACCCCCCGAAATGCCATCTCGGCATTTTACATGTGCGACCGCCCCAAGCAATGTATGTTTCTTGTTTCCTGCATCAAAGTGAGCTCATTGCAGGTTTGGGTCCCCAAAGAACCAGTGCTCAATCCAAATTTGCTACAAAAAACATGTGTCGTGGCCATTTTCGGGCCTTTTCGGCTAAAAAAATTGGTCACTAACCTAGGATGACCAAAAAAATCTACAAACTTGCATGGGGAAACCATCTACCTATTCCATCACACACAAAAAAGTTACAGCTCAATCTGAGCCGTGCGTGCCACAAGCACATAGACTACCTAGGGTTTTCGGGGAGGGGAATGCCCACTTCAAGCATGTTTGACTCACACCATGACCTCATTGCACCAAAACTCCTTACATAACACACAAAATGTACACAAACTTGTGCTTTCCAGATACTTATGGCAACACCATGGGTTGATAACAGTTTGGCCTTCCTACATGGTGGTTTCGTCGAATTAAACCCCCCAAAATGCCATTTCCAAGGCCATCTCGGCATTTTACATGTGCAAACACCCCAAGAAATGTGTGTTTCTTGTTTCATGCATAAAAGTGAGATCATTGCACGTTTGGGTCCCCAAAGAATGAGTGCTCAATCCAAATTTGCTAATAATACAGGTGTCGTGGCCATTTTCGGGCTTTTTCGGCTAAAAAAATTTGTTCACCAACCTAGAATGACCACAAAAGTCTACAAAATTGCATGGAGAAACCATCTAGATATTCCATCACAAAAAAGTTACATCTCATTCTGAGCCGTGCGTGCCACAAGCATATAGACTACGTAGGGTTTTCGGGGAGGGGAATGCCCACTTCAAGCATGTTTGACTCGCACCACGACCTCATTGCACCAAAAATCCTTACATAACACACAAAATGTACACAAACTTGTGCTTTCCACGTGCTTATGGTAACACCATGGGTTGACAACGGTTTGTCCTTCCTACATGGTTGTTTCGTCGAATTAAACCCCCCAAAATGCCATTTCCAAGGCCATCTCGGCATTTTACATGTGCAAACGCCCCAAGAAATTTGTGTTTCTTGTTTCCTGCATCAAAGTGAGATCATTGCATGTTTGGGTCCCCAAAGAACCAGCGCTCAATCCAAATTTTCTACAAAAACATGTGTCGTGGTCATTTTCGGGCATTTTCACGCATAAGAGTTCCTTTTTTAGGCTTAGATCTAAGGGCACGACGCGCACGATATCAATTTGATGCATCCTACCTCTCACATGAAATGCATTGTAGTTTTGAGATCACTTACATGAATGGCTTCATATCGAGGTTTCTCAGATCTATTAGCATTTCCTTGTTACGATGATCACCGAGGCTGCATCGTGTGCAAAACATTCAAATCCGACGGCATCACTGTTGGGGGAAAGATAACCTGGTACCCCTAAGGACGAAGAAAGTATGACCAGCCAGAAGTGAGACCCGGCCAGGAGGAAAAGCCTGGTCTGGAAAGACCCGGCCAGGAGGAAAAGCCTGGTCTGGGAAGACCCGGCCAGGAGGAAAAGCCTGGTCTGGGAAGACCCGGCCAGGAGGAAAAGCCTAGTATGGAAAGACCCGGCCAGGAGGAAAAGCCTGGTCTGGGAAGACCCGGCCAGGAGGAAAAGCCTGGTCTGGAAGGAGACCTAGATTAGGACTCTTAATATGGTATGACCCAGTTTTTACCTTGTACGACCAGGAGACCAGCCGCCCATATAAGCAGGCTCCTAGGTCATAGAGACAGAGAGAGATTTCGAGTAGAAACCCTAAATACCAGGTCTCGGCGAGAGTCAGCACGAGCCAAATTCCAGGTCTCGGCGAGAGTCGGCCCGAGCTAAATTCCAGGTCTTGGCGAGAGTCAGCACGAGCCAAATTCCAGGTCTCGGCGAGAGTCGGCCCGAGCCAAATTCCAGATCTCGGCGAGAGTCAGCACGAGCCAAATTCCAGGTCTCGGCAAGAGTCAGCACGAGCCAAATTCCAGGTCTCAGCGATATTTGTAACCCAAGATTTGGGGTCTCGGCGACATTGCAGTCCGGGCCTCTAGATCGATTACTAATAAGATCCCAGCTGGAAGTAAGCTATTATCTCCCATGGAGAAGCCGAACAAGGATAATCCTTGTGTACAAGACAAAGAGAGAGAGAATTAGAGCAATATCGCTAGGTATCGAGTATCCAGTGTAACACGAGAGTTGAGATTAATATATCGAGATCGGAGACCCGGCGACTTGCTTGCCGGCTTCCAGATCGCATATCATCATGTTTTCCTCTGAGCTAAACCCTCTCCCAAACACCAGTATCGTCTTGCCCCAAGATAAGTTACCCCCGGTAACGTCTGCCGTGATTATCCCACGACAGTTGGCGCCCACCGTGGGGCCTACGTCCAAGGGTGTTTACATCACGGGAGAAGCTCGGGAGAACATGAAGAACCTCATCATCGGCAAGATCTACACCAACCCCGAAGGAGAGAAGATGGTGGACGATTTTGGCTGGAGGCCAGAGTCGGATCTGCTCGAATCCGGATCTGTCATCACAATCGGCCAGGTCAACATCTTCATCGGCATGGTACGTACGTCCGGTCCAATCCCCGATGGTTTTGAGTATGATTCTATATTAGCTTAGCCCAAGAGTGCTGCGCAACTTCGGTTAGCATGGCCCAGAGCGCTTCGCAAAAATTTATATTAGCTTAGCCCAAGAGTGCTGCGCAACTTCGGTTAGCATGGCCCAGAGCGCTTCGCAAAAATTTATATTAGCTTAGCCCAAGAGTGCTGCGCAACTTCGGTTAGCATGGCCCGGAGCGCTTCGCAAAAATTTATATTAGCTTAGCCCAAGAGTGCTGCGCAACTTCGGTTAGCATGGCCCAGAGCGCTTCGCAAAAATTTATATTAGCTTGGCCCAAGAGTGCTGCGCAACTTCGGTTAGCATGGCCCGGAGCGATTCGCAAAAATTTATATTAGCTTAGCCCAAGAGTGCTGCGCAACTTCGGTTAGCATGGCCCGGAGCGCTTCGCAGAAATTTATATTAGCTTGGCCCGAGAGTGCTTCGCAATATTGTAAAATATTCTATTAATATTAGCTTAGCCCAAGAGTGCTGCGCAACTTCGGTTAGCATGGCCCCGAGCGCTTCGCGACAGTATGCAGATCAATGGGGTAATGTTGCATAATTAAGCCTTTACTTTATAATCATTGATCCGGGTCTTGGGGGCTCTTACTTGAATAGTTTGTAGCTGCAATCCTATGATCTGGCTTTTATTCCGCCAGTATAATTCTTGCCTATCTAGCTTAAGCTCGATGTGACTCGCACTTATATGGCCTGTTTGTTCTCCTGTAATCTCAATCAGCTATGATGCCCATGGGGACTTAACTGACCATGTTTTACAGAGTGAGTACAGCAGTGATAATCCATGCGAAAGCCGGCTTACAGTTAAAGGTTTGCAAAAGGGTCATCTAAACCATCGACATATTCAGAGGACATATCTCAGTAACCTGGAGGCGTATGAACCCAGGAAGAAACATGATTTATGGGATGTTATTGAGATAAACCTGGAGGCGTATGAACCCAGGAAGAATAACCGGGTTTTATCCTTTTAAATATGATTTGTCTTATTTCAGGAGTTTAACCTGGATGATCGAGCTCGCTGCTTCACCTGAAACATGAAGCCTAAAATCAAGATCATAAAGGAGAACAAGACTAGCTCGAATCCAGCTTAAACTTGGGGGCTACTATTGGGGTAAAGATAACCTGGTATCCCTAAGGACGAAGAAAGTATGACCAGCCAGAAGTGAGACCCGGCCAGGAGGAAAAGCCTGGTCTGGAAAGACCCGGCCAGGAGGAAAAGCCTGGTCTGGGAAGACCCGGCCAGGAGGAAAAGCCTGGTCTGGGAAGACCCGGCCAGGAGGAAAAGCCTGGTCTGGAAAGACCCGACCAGGAGGAAAAGCCTGGTCTGGGAAGACCCGGCCAGGAGGAAAAGCCTGGTCTGGAAGGAGACCTAGATTAGGACTCTTAATATGGTATGACCCAGTTTTTACCTTGTACGACCAGGAGACCAGCCGCCCATATAAGCAGGCTCCTAGGTCATAGAGACAGAGAGAGATTCCGAGTAGAAACCCTAAATTCCAGGTCTCGGCGAGAGTCAGCACGAGCCAAATTCCAGGTCTCCGCGAGAGTCGGCCCGGGCTAAATTCCAGGTCTTGGCGAGAGTCAGCACGAGCCAAATTCCAGGTCTCGGCGAGAGTCGGCCCGAGCCAAATTCCATGTCTCGGCGAGAGTCAGCACGAGCCAAATTCCAGGTCTCGGCAAGAGTCAGCACGAGCCAAATTCCAGGTCTCGGCGATATTTGTAACCCAAGATTTGGGGTCTCGGCGACATTGCAGTCCGGGCCTCTAGATCGATTACTAATAAGATCCCAGCTGGAAGTAAGCTATTATCTCCCATGGAGAGGCCGAACCAGGATAATCCTTGTGTACAAGACAAAGAGAGAGAGAATTAGAGCAATATCGCTAGGTATCGAGTATCCAGTGTAACACGAGAGTTGAGATTAATATATCGAGATCGGAGACCCGGCGACGTGCTTGCCGGCTTCCAGATCGCATATCATCATGTTTTCCTCTGAGCTAAACCCTCTCCCAAACACCAGTGTCGTCTTGCCCCAAGATAAGTTACCCCCGGTAACGTCTGCCGTGATTATCTTGATCATTTTTTTTCGACATCGTATGCAAAAGTTATGCCCATTTTACTTTTTTTATAAAACTTTTGCTCAGAAAGTCGAAATTCATATTTCAAAATTTGATAAAAAAGTAGACATTAAACTCTCCGTGCAACTATAAGGGATTTATTTTTTGATGCTTTTTAGACCGCCAACTCTTCCGTCAAAAACTAGAAAAGGCGTTCCCCGGGGGGGGGGGGTGGAGTTGGTGCGTGAGGGCAGAATTTTTTCGGATGGGATTTCTGTGGCGCACGTGGCAGTGGTGCGCCACAGAAATGTCATATTTCTGTGGCGCACTAACCACCATGCGCCACAGAATGGGAGTGTAAAGTTATTGGTGTGGGCCCCCAGCTCATTTCTGTGGCGCACCCCCATCCGGTGCGCCACAGAATTCCTGTTTTCTGTGGCGCACCACGGTCCCGTGCGCCACAGAATTCCTGTTTTCTGCCGGCGAGCTTCGATCCGTCGTCAGTTTCAGTCGTGGGCGAACTTCAGTTTCGTCAGGCGCTAGTCGAATCTGAACCATAACCTGTCCGCGTGGCATATACTGACAAGATCGTTCGAGCAGCGCACTGGTTGCAGTGCTAGCGCGCGCGGCAGGGCCTGGGTTCGAACCCTAGCTTTCGCGGAATAAAACCCCATTTTTGCACGGTGCGCTGACAGGGTGGCCCCCCTGTCAGCTGCTGTGTGGCACCGTTGCCACGCGTGCATGCCACGCTGGCCCAGGGCCCATTGGCAGTGCCCTGGGGTAGATGGTTGTGCGGTATAAAAAGAAATTCAGCATTTTTTCTTTTTAAAACAAGACCCTTTTAAATTACAGATTGGTCCTTAAACTTAATTTGCTAATAACTTTCATTTTATAAATCCAAATAATAAAAGTAAAATATGTGCAGTGCACCAAATTTAATTGTCTATCTATTTAAACCATTTGTAATCTGTTTTGAATTTTCCAAATGCATCCAAATTTCAAATTCAAACAATTCATTTGTAATTTGGATAATTGCATAACTAATTCATACTTAATCCAAATAATGCAAATAAAATATGTTTTCCATACCATTTTGAACCATCTTTTCAAATATAAATTTTGTTTCATGATTTGAATAATTAAAATTGCTTAAATAATTTAAACCTTGTTTAAATCATTTAAATTTGCTAAATTCATAACTTGCTCAAATTAAATTATTTTTGAACATGCAAAATATGTTTTCAAACCAGAAAAACATAACCTTTTCAAATATGAATTTGAATTTATGTTTTGAACAAATAAAATTCAAATAATATCCAAACTTGTTTTAAATTCATTTAAAACTTGTTTAATCTCGTTTAATTCATAATAAATTCATCCTAATTCCTTTTTCAATATTTGAAACATGTAATCCAACTAAAATTTTGTGTTCTTTTCAAATATGAACTTTGTTAGCTGTTTTGCACAATTTAAATTGATGAAAACAGCAAATGTTTGTGTGTCACCTTTAAGTAACCAAAAATTCCCTAACTTAATAAATAAATTTCTAAACTTGGTAAACCCTATTTTAAATTGGTTCTATTGTTGTTATTTTTCTGTTTTCCTCATCCATGCATCATACTAATCCACTTTCACCTGTTGACTAGTTGAAAAACAAATATTCCAACCTTATTTGATGGGCTTTTCATATGCAATCCAAAATTGCAAATGGGTCCATTTAAATTGTGTTACCATGTCAACTAGTTTATTTTGATGCATCCATTAACTTGACATGAATCATCCCATGATTGTGCACTATGCCATGTTATTGATTGTTTATCTTTCTGCATTGTTTGTTTGCTTCTTCTCGGATAGACGACGACGTTGAGACAGACGATACTTACGACACCCCTTCTGAGGATCTAGCTCAGTACCAGGCTGCTGAGTTTGCAGGCAAGTTATCACTCACATGAACCATTGTGTTCCTTTCAACATTGGTTACCGATACTTTCCGTTGTCTATTTCTGCTAGCCATATGTATCGTTGCTTCTGTTACAAACCTATCACATGTTATCCCTTAACCATGATATTGCCTCACCTCCACACCTATCACCCCTTTGTTTGTTGCCCGTGTCTTACTAGCATGCTTAGGGTTGTTTCTGCTCGAGTCTGTTACCCGTTACTTCCTGTTACTATATTTCCATTATGTTCTGGGGCTCGATGTTAAACAACAACCTGTTAATCTTGAGGTAATAATAATTTGCTGATAAGGCACCGGCAGGAGGCCCGGCGTGGTTTTGAGGCCTGCTAGTGTCGACCCTAATTAGGAAAAGGGTCTTGTCTACTGATCCATGATGAGCACACTATCCGCATGTGGGAAGCGTGTATGGGCGCCCCCCTCAATTTGATTCGATTCGCATCTCGTCCAAATCGCCACACTTAGTTCGGGCTTTCCATTTGATGCACGCATATGCAGGTACGAACCCGAGGCCAGGGTGTAACTTTTGTAGTCGGCATTTAGGGCGGCGTGGTCTTCCAGTGCTATGAGGGTCCCCTTTTCTTCGTGGGGCTCGATTAGCCGCGCACGCACAGCACGTGGTGCTTTGGGCTTGATGCGAAGAAGAGTTGAGTTGTGTAGAGTGCCTCGCTTGGTGGGTTTGATTCCCGTCTGGCGGGATATTCTTACGTGTACGGCCAAATTGGTGCACCCCTGCAGGGTTAAATCTTCTCGAGAAGCCGTGTTTTCCGCGGTTATGGTTAACTTGGTGAAAGTACTGGCTAACAAGTACTCAGAACAACTTACATCTAACTAATGATAACTTGACTAGTAATAGCTTTATTGCCACAATAACTTGATTCCTCATTAATCCAACGGTGTGAGTTATCCTCGGATTGCTTCTTTGGATAAGGGGCGAGATCCAGGATGGGTTTGTTTGGAGTTAGTAGTAGTTGGTTACGATATGCTATCTTATCTCCTTTCTGTTAGCCGAAAGTTGTAGCATGTTCTGTAGTTGGTTAGTGCAGCCAGCTGCCGCATCTTTTGTATCCCCTTTTCTTCCGTTGAACCCAAGGCATCTGTGCTTGGTGTTGACGGGTTACACTTTGGTGAACTGTGAGTCTTGCTTGCCAGTACGTTTATGTACTGACCCCTTTGGGGCTGTGGTTTCCGCAGACTACGCTTACGAGGATCCCCGTGATGGCTACTACGTGGAGTTTGACGAGGCTGCTGACGAGTAGATAGCGGACCTGGGCAGGATCCGAGACATCGTGGATGGGCTCTGTCTTCTTTTCATTCCCGGCTTCTTAAGCCTGTTTGGATTTGTCTGTACTCAGACCTTTGAATGCTTCCGCTGAGATGTAATGATGATATGTTGGGACATGTGTCCTCTGGATGATTGTATTTGCTATCTCTGCTCTAGTGAGAGCTATTTGCAACTTATTTCCATCTTTTGTGTCCTAGAGATATGTTGTGTTATCATTCTGTTAAACTCCGTTGACGTACCATGTGTGTATGGTATGAAGTACGTCAATGGTAGTATCCTGATTTCTATGGGATGGTTTACGTAGACGATGAACAGTAGGGGTTGGTTGTCACACATACGTGTGTTGGCCTACTCGTAAGAGATGCGGGTGCCGGTAAGCCCCGTAATCCAATCAACTACTGTTCAACGGAACTGCGAGTATCCTCTAGAAGTCCGGGTGCGACAAATGGTATCAGAGCCTGTCTGCCTGTAGGATCCCTTTTACTGGTCGCAGTTGAGTCTAGAAACTATTTTTGTAGCTATATAGGAAAAATGAAACGTGAGAGTAGGAATTCTGCCATTTTATTTCTTTCCCCACCCACCCACCCTTTTCTGGTAAGGAAGTGCAACGTTGTTTTCTGTTCTCACCTAAACTTTCAAGTTAGGTTTTCACGTATCCTGGTTTCTCTAGGATAGTTATATCTACTAGTCCATAGGAATGGAGGTGGTTGTGACATGATTTATCATGTTGCCTACTCATGATTGAGAACGGAGGCGTGTAAGCCCCGGAAGCAAATCCTCTATTCTTTGAGCAGTAGATATTGATCCTTTAGAAGCCCGGATGGGTTTTCCGTAGTACCTCAGGAGTTTTTGGTCTCGTGTTTCCCGTTGTTGCTTCGATATCATGTTCTTTTCAACATCCTTATCGTCCGTTGAAACCTTGTGGTTGATTTCCACTTCAGTTCTCTACCGGCGTCTAATCAAAACTTCCCCAATCATCTGCAGATGGATCTCAGGTTCTACCCGTAGGTGGTTCGGATGACTCGTTGCGAGAGCACTGCCGGTTATCCGGAGATGCTGAGAGACATGGTCACTTATCTGGGGTTCTGTTGGGCACCAGAGTACCAGGTCTACGAGCAGCAGCGAGAGTTTGACCAGACCTACTACCAGGCTATCGTCTACATTCTGTCAGATGATGGCATGAGCGTCGTGCACCGCTACGAGGCAGTAGGTTCCACAGTGGATATGGCCGTGCAGCAGGCAGCTTATGTGAGTCTCACCGTCCTTCGTGCTGACTACTGGGGATTTGACGATTCTATCTATCGCCACATCCCCCGTGGTTACATCACTTCGGAGGGAGCTCACTTCACTCTCTACGACAACCTGGATGTCTACGAGCATGATAACACCAGGCTGCACACCACCGCTCAGTTTGTGAGACACAGTGACGCAGTTGCCAGCACACTATCTCAGGAGTTGGCTTCCGTCAGAGAGCAGCTCTACCTTTCTTTGACTCGTCTGGCGACTTACACCACAGACTTTGTTGGAGATGAGCGCTTTGCACGTTTCGATCAGCCAGTTGGTCGTCGTCTGCCAGATGCTGGAGGTTACGAGCCGATCAGAGGTCCACTCCTCAACCTCGGTGCTGGTTACACTGGGATTCCTCGCTTTGGAGCACAGGGAGTCGACGCTATGTACTTCACCACACCTAGAGTCGGTCTCAGACCACGTCAGATCTATGTGGATCGTCGTTCTACCTACTTTCGTGGGCGTACTCCTCACCGTACCTCTCGTCGTACTACTCACCGTCGTCCTGCGTGATGAGCATGGGAGTACCGATGTATCCATTCTTAGCTATGTTTAGTTATCCTTTCGCATTCGAACCATTTATGGTGTGTTGGATATTCTGATGTATTTGAACATGTGATGATGTACCTGTTGGTTATCTATTCATGCGTCGGAATAATCTCGCTTTCGGTTTCCGAGTCTATCCTTTTTCTGTTGTTGTGCTAAAATGCATTTCCATTCAGGATGCCGCCAACAAGGAACAACCCGCCTGAGCCACCGCCAATCACGGAGCTGTTGACTCAGATGACTCAGGTCGTGACGCAGATGGCCCAGTTCCAGGCTAATCAGCACAACAACCAGAACGCTCCACGAGTCAGTATCAAGGAGTTTCTGAGTCTGGGGCCGAGAGCTTTCGTGGCAACACGCGAGCCTCTGGATGCTGATGACTGGATCCGTGAGATGGCCAAGGCTCTGGACATTGCTCACGTTGCTGAGGAAGAGAAGGTCAAGTATGCCTCCTACCTACTGAAGGGTCAGGCAGCTACTTGGTGGGAGAACTACCAGACCATGAGAGCTGGCTACCCAATCACCTGGGGCTGTTTCAAGGAAGCTTTCCTGAAGCACCACATTCCAGATGGTCTCATGGAAAGGATGCGTGAAGAGTTTTGCTCACTCAAGCAGGGCAAGCTGGACGTCATTGGCTATCAGAGTGAGTTCAATCGCCTCGCTCGTTACGCTGGTGATGAGGTGTCCACTGAGGCTAAGAAGATGGCAAGGTTCCGCAGAGGGTTTAACCCGGAACTCAAGTACGCCCTCACCAACATCAAGGCCAAAGACTTCGAGGAGCTCGTGAACACCGCGCTCAATGAAGAAAATGGGCGCAAGGCGTTCGAGGAGTCTCGAAAGCACTCGCGTGAGGGTGGTTCCTCCTCCAACATGACCACCCCTCCGCAGAAGCGCCGCATCTGGGTGCCAAATGGTGCTGTCACTAGGGCTCCATATGCCCAAGCTTCTCCAGGCTTTGCTCCCCGCCCACCCAACCCATCTCAGATGCAGGCTCAGAGGTATTCAATGGGGCAGCCAAGGCCAGATGCACCTCGTGTCGTCACTTGCTTCAAGTGCAAGCAGACGGGGCACTATACTGACAAGTGCACTCAGAGGCAGCTACCTCCACCACCACCTCGTCCCAACACAAACCAGGCAATGGTGCGTGCTCCCCCGGCTAAAGCCTTCAACTCCAACAACAGGCCTGTCAGGAGGACCGCAAGGGTGAATCATGTCAAGGTCGACAAAGCTGAGGAATCTGCTGACGTCGTTCTCGGTACATTTCCCGTAAACTCTAACCCAGCTAAAGTGTTGTTTGATACCGGAGCATCGCATTCTTTCGTGTCAAAGATCTTTGCGACAGCAATTAAGCTCCCCTTTGTTGGTTTGGGTTCCCCGCTAGTAGTAAACTCCCCTGGAGCAACTATGCAAACTTCCAAGATCAGTCACGGGAATCAGAATCCTAATTGGAGGTCACATATTCCTTGCTTCCCTCATTCTGCTTGGCAATTCTGACATCGATGTCATTCTTGGCATGGATTGGTTGAAGGCCAATAAAGCTACGATTGACTGTGCTCAGAAGTCAATAACTCTGTTCCACCCTTCTGGCCAGATAGTCTATTCTCCAAATGAATCAAGTTCCATTCAGCTTTACACCCTCGATGCTAAACCTCTACCTCTACTTGAAAATGTTCCGGTGGTTTGTGAATTCCCTGACGTCTTTCCAGAAGAGTTGCCAGGGATGCCTCCGGACAGAGCAGTTGAGTTCGTGATCGAGCTTGAACCAGGTACTGCTCCAATGTCTAAGCATCCATATAAGATAGCTCCTCCTGAACCAGGTACTGCTCCAATGTCTAAGCATCCATATAAGATAGCTCCTCCTTCAGCCTAGTTCTTCGGCTTGGGTTTGCCCAACTCTGTTCGTTGCGAAGAAGGATCAAACAAAGAGACTCGTTGTTGACTATCGTCCTCTCAACGAGAAAACCATCAAAAACAAGTATCCAATTCCTCGTATCGATGATCTTTTTAATCAACTTGCTGGAGCCTCAATATTCTCCAAGTTGGACTTGAGAATGGGTTACCATCAAATAAAGATCAGAAAGGAAGATATTCCAAAAACAGCTTTCACCACTCGGTACGGTCTATATGAATACACCGTCATGTCCTTTGGTCTCACCAATGCACCGGCGACATTCTCTAGACTTATGAATTCTGTCTTCCACGAATACCTCGACAAGTTCGTTGTGGTATATCTTGATGACATTCTGGTCTACTCCAAATTTGAGGAAGAGCATGGAGAACATCTTCGTCTCACTCTCATGAAACTTCGCGAGCATCATCTATATGCCAAATTCTCCAAATGTGAGTTCTAGATTCCAGAAGTGGCTTACCTTGGTCATGTCATCTCCGCCAAGGGCATCGCCATTGATCCAGAAAAGGTTAAAGCAATTGTTGATTGGAAACCTCCTAAGACGGTGAAGCAAGTTAGAAGTTTTCTTGGTTTGGCTAGCTATTGCCGTCGTTTCGTCCAAAACTTTTCCAAGATTGCCAAACCTCTCACTGATCTCACAAAGAAGGACAAGAAGTTTGTTTGGTCTCCACAGTGTGATGAAAGTTTCAATCTCCTGAAGACTAAACTCACTTCTACCCCAGTTCTGGTTGGCCTAGATACTACCAAACCTTTCCAGATATTCTGCGATGCATCTCTCCAAGGTCTAGGTGCAGTTCTTATGCAAGAACGTCAAGTTGTGGCTTATGCTTCACATCAGTTGAATGCACATGAGCAAAATTATCCCACACATGACCTAGAACTTGCAGCAGTTGTGTTTGCCCTCAAGAAATGGAGACAATACTTGTTGGGTAATCGCACTGAAATCTTTTCCGATCATAAGAGTCTGAAATACATCTTCACTCAACCAGATCTAAACCTCAGGCAAAGGAGATGGATTGAAAAGATTAAAGACTTTGATCTCACCATTTCTTACACTCCAGGCAAGGCTAATGTTATGGCCGATGCTCTCAGTCGCAAGTCTTATTGCAATAATCTCATGATCATGGAAACCCAACCTCCACTTCATGAAGAATTCCAGAAGCTGAACCTTGGTCTTGTTCCTCAAGGTTATCTTGCAAGCTTGACAGCCAGTCCAACTCTCGAGGACAAGATTCGTTCTGAACAACTTTGTGATGCTGAAATCAAGAAGATGGTAGAACACATCAAAGAAGGCAAGGAGAAATTTAAGTCCTTCTCAATTGATGACAAGGGAACTGTGTTCTTCGAAGGACGCATTGCAGTTCCTCAAGTTCAAAGTCTCAAAGATATCATTCTCAAGGAGGCTCATGAAACTCCTCTCTCCATCCACCCTGGAAGTACAAAGATGTACCAGGATCTCAAGACGATGTATTGGTGGCCTGGCATGAAACGTGAAATTTCTCAATACGTTTCTGAATGCGACGTTTGTCAACGTGTTAAGGCAGTCCATCAGAAAACAGCCGGTCTACTCCAACCTCTGAAAATCCCTGACTGGAAGTGGGACATGATTGAAATGGACTTCGTCACTGGTTTTCCAAGTCCAAGAAGGGAAACGATGCAATCTTCGTTGTCATTGATCGTCTCACTAAAGTAGCTCACTTCTTTGCTGTCAAAGAAACAATCTCAGCTAGCCAGTTAGTAGAGCTCTACACAGCAAAGATTGTTCCCCTTCATGGTGTTCCATTGGAAATAATCTCAGACCATGGAAGCATATTCACTTCTCATTTCTGGAAAAGCTTTCAAGAAGCATTGGGCACCAAACTTCTGTTCAGCACGGCTTATCACCCTCAGTCTCAGGGGCAAGTCGAAAGAGTCAATCAGATTCTCGAGGATATGCTCAGAGCATGTGGTCTCTCCTTTGGCATGAAATGGGAGGATTGCCTTCCATATGCTCAATTCTCCTACAACAACAGCTACCAGGCAAGCCTAGGCATGGCACCTTTTGAAGCTCTCTATGGCCGCAGATGCAGGAGTCCAATCAATTGGTCTGGAGCTGGTGAACGTTCACTCTTAGGCCCTGACATTGTTAAGGAAGCCGAGGAGAAAGTTCGCATCATTCGTGACAATCTCAAGATTGCTCAGTCTCGTCAGAAAAGCTACTATGGCAGCAAGCACAGGGATATGATCTATGCACCTGGTGACAAGGCATATCTCCGTGTAACTCCTCTCAGAGGCACTCATCGTTTTGGTGTGAAAGGAAAGCTTGCACCAAGATACATTGGTCCTTTCAACATTCTCTCAAGGCGTGCGGAAAATGCCTATCGTCTTGAACTTCCAGAAAAACTATCCAAGGTGCACGATGTGTGTCGTGGGATAATCACGGCAGACGTTACCGGGGGTAACTGATCTTGGGGCAAGACGACACAGGCGTTTGGGAGAGGGTTTAGCTCAGAGGAAAACATGATGGTAATCGATCTGGTAGCCGGCAATCAAAGTCGCCGAGTCTCCGATCTTAATATAATAACTCAACTCTCGGGTTACACGGGATGCTCGATATCAAGCGGTATTACTAGGGCTCTTAGATCCCTCAACTAGACCTAGGGATCGGTTTATAAAGCACCCGTACCCCCCGGCTTGTCCTCCAAGACACACCCTGGATCCTACCCGGACACGGCATACGAGCCCTAACCTTCCTTTACCGTAACCCACAATCCGGGTTACTGGGCCTATAAACTTGGGCCTTACGAAAGTTCTTTATCCTGAGCCGGATCCTGCGCAGCATCCTTCGGGCCGGGTTATACCTTGGAGTTGGCCTACCGGGTTATTATCCCTCCATCAGTAGTCCCCAGAATAGCTTGGGCTTCACGGATCCTTCCTTGAAGCGCTCGCTATTCCCTGTAAGAACATCAAACACACAAGTATATGGAGGCCGGGTTAAGGTGCTTTAATAGATAGCTAGGACTTACTCCATGGTGGCCATATAGTAACCCGGCCTTTCTCCAAAATACCTGGCTTAACTTTCCAGGTCTAAACCCTAATAAAAATGTCAAGATTCTATACTCGATAATTGACCCTGATATCTCGGGGTGGATCTCCTTCTCTTTTTCGTCCAGATACCTTGCTCAATACTTGAAGCATTTCTCGTAGGATCCGCGCGGATAACCATTCCCCATAATTTCCGGCTTCCGGCCGTTGGGATAAGCTCACCCTTGCCTTATAAATAGCGTTCAGGGGATGACCTAGAACCCAACGCCTCACTCCATTCTCTCCTTTCCTTCTTCACTCCTTGCGCCCTCGTAACACCACCGCAGGAATTTCGCGCTCGCCAAGAATGAGATCAATGTCAGAATCATCAACATGAGAGTAACGAGGAATATGTGGCCTCCCATTAGAATTGGATTGTTCTTACTTATGTTGGAAGTCAACATTTGAGATTCCGGGGAGTGAACAGAGTTTTGATTGCTTAGTGGAATCAGAATTGGGTTGTATGTTGTGTAAAAGATTGTTGACACAAAGGAATGTGATGCTCCGGTATCAAATAACACTTTAGCTGGAATAGAGTTTAGGAGATGAACGGGGAAACTTTGATTAGACGCCGGTAAAATAACTGAAATGGAAAACAACAACAAGATTTCAACGGACGAAAAGGATGTTGAGAAGAACAGAATATCAACATCGGGGAAAACGAGAACAAAACTCCTGAGGTACTATGGAAAACCCATCCGGGCTTCTAAAGGATAAATATCTACTGCTTAAGGAATAGAGGATCTGCTTCCGGGGCTTACACGCCTCCGTTCTCAATCATGAGTAGGCAACATGATCATTCATGTCACAACCACCTCCATTCCTATGGTCTAGTAGATATAACCATCCTAGAGAAACCAGAATTCGTGAAATCCTAACTTGAAAGTTTAGATGAGAAGGGAAAACAACGTTGCACTTCCTTACCAGAAAAGGGTGGGAGGGTGGGGAAAGAAGAAAAAGAACAGAATTCCTACTCTCACGTTTCATTTTTCCTATATAGCTACAAAATAGTTTCTAGACTCAACTGCGACCAGTAAAAAGGGATCCTACAAGCAGACAGGCTCTGATACCATTTGTCGCACCCTGACTTCTAGGGGATACTCACCGTACGAACTGGATAGCAGATGCTTGGATTATGGGGCATAACTGCTCCCACGTCCCAGCTTCCTGGTAGGCCTGCGCTTATGCGCGACAACACAAGCCCTGCTATTCCATCGTCGATGTAAACTATCCACTAGAGATCAAAGGCACTTCCGTCGACGTACTTCAAACCATACACACATGGTACGTCAACGGCGTTGAACAACTGATATCACAACAGATCTCTACGACACAAAAGATTGAAATAAGTTGCAACTGGCCCTCACTAGGGCAGAGAATAGCAAATACAATCATTCAGAGGACACATGTCCCAACAATACATCAGTACAATACAGCGGAAGCATTCAACATGTCTGAGTACAGACAAGAACCAAATAGGCCTAAGAGGCCGGAAACAAACAGACGGAGCCCATCCACGAAGTCTCGGATCCTGCCCGGGTCCGCTATCTACTCGTCAGCAGTCTCGTCAAACTTCACGTAGTAGCCACCATGTAGATCCTCGGAAACGTCGTCTGCGTAAACCACAGCCCCAAAGGGGTCAGTACATAAACGTACTGGCAAGCAAGACTCACAATTCACCAAAGTGTAACCCGTCAACACCAAGCACAGATGACTTGGGTTCAACGGAAGAGAGGGGATATAAAAGATGCTGCAACTGGCTGCGCTAACCAACTACAGAGGTTCTACCACTTCCGGCTAACAGAAAAGGAGATAAGATCGAGGATTGTAACCAACTGAAAGATAACTTCAAACAAACCCATCCTGGATCTCGCCCCTTATCCAAAGAAGCAATCCGAGGATAACTCACACAGTTGTAATAATGATGGTTCAAATTATTGTGTCAATAAGCCTATTACTAGTCAAGTTATTAATCATGGGGTGTAGCATGTTTGATCATTAAGTTTAAGTTGTCCTGAGTACTTGTTAGCCAGTACTTTCACCAAGTAATCCATAACCGCGGAAAACACGGCTTCTCGAGAAGATTATCCCTGCAGGGTTGCACCAATTTGGCCGTACACTCATGAATATCCCGCCAGATGGGAGATCACCCCACCAAGCGGGGCACTCAACACAACCAACCATTCTTCGCATCAAGCCCAAAGAACCTTGGGCGCACGGCTAATCGAGCCCAGAAGAAAATGGACCCTCATAGCACTCTAAGAACGTGTCCCCCTATATGCCGACTACGAAAGTTCCACCCTGGCCTGGGCTCGCAAAAACATGCATGCGGCAAATAGAACACACGAACTAAATGAGGCGATTTGGACGAGATGCGAATCAGGTCAAGTTGAGGGGGGCGCCCATACTCGCTTCCCAAATGCGGGTAGTGCGCTCATCATGGATCAGTAGACAAGACCCTTTTCCTATTAGGGTCGACACTAACAGGCTTCAAAACCTCTCATGGGCCTCCTGCCGGTGCCTTATCATCAAATTATTATTTAGCAATATCATTAGCATGATTGATTGATTAACATCGAGCCCCCAGAACATAATGAAATAGTAACTGAAAGTAACGGGTAACAGACTCGAGCAAAACAACCTAAGCATGCTAGTAAGACACGGGCTCAGGCAATGGTTATAGGTGTGGAGGTGAGGCAATATCAGGGTTAAAGGATACATGTGATAGGTTCGCAACAGAAACAACTACTACTAAGGCTAGCAGAAAAGAACAACGGAAAGTATCGGTAACCAATGTTGAAAGGAACACAGTGGTTCATGTGAGTGATAACTTGCCTGCAAAACCCAGTAGCCTGGTACTGAGCTAAATCCTTAGAAGGGATGTCGTAAGTATCGTCGGTCTCAACGTCGTCGTATATCCGGGAAGAAGCAAACAAACATTGCAGAAAGATAAACAATCAATATCATGGCATAGGTGCACAAACATGGGATGATGCATGTCATGTTAATAGATGCATCAAAGTAACCTACTTGACAAGATAACACAATTTAATTGGACCCCTATGCAATGTGAATTGCATATGGATGCAAATGGTTAAGGTGGAAGCAATGATCTACATTTGATTAACAAGTGTAAGTGGTTAACATGATGCTTGCATGATGATGATGACAAGATAACAACAAAATAACAATGATAGATGCAAAGGAAAAGGAATAAAACAAGTTTGGAAAATGATTTGTTAATTTTGGAAAGTTTTGGTTACTTAGACATGTCACACAAACAATTATTGTTTTCATCAAGTTAAATTGTTCAAAATAGATAACAAAGTTTATATTTGAAAAGAAAACAAGATTTTAGTTGGATTACATGTTTCACATTTTAAAATTGGACTTTGGATTAATTAATTATGAATTAAACAATAATAAACAATTTTTAATTGCATTAAACAAGAATTAAATGGTTTAGGCAATTTTAATTATTCAAAACATGAAACAAATTTTAGATTTGGAAAGAGGGTTTAATTTTGCATGGAAAACATATTTCATTTGTGGAAATTGGATTTAAAATGAGCAAGTTATTATTTTGGCAATTTTAAATGCAATAAACAAGAAACAGTTGTTTTCAGCAATTTAAATTATTCAAAACAGCAAACAAAATTTATATTTGGAAAGTACATGAAAAATTGATGGGAAAACATATTTGGTTTGTGAAATTTGGAATTTTTATGAGCAAGTTATGAATTTTTGCAAATTTAAGTGAATTTGACAAGTTTTCAAATATTGCACCAATTTAAAATATTCAAAACAGTAAACAATTTTTATATTTGGATAGAACATTTAATTTGGTATTGAAAACATATCAAAATTGTTGGATTTGGAGCTAAAATGATTTTATTATGCTATTTACAAGATATAGTGCAAATCTGCCATTTTGATGAATCTAGGGACTTGGAAATTATTTTTACAGGGACTAGAATTAATTAGTAGGGATCTATGTGTGATTTGCAGAAATTCCAGTACCAAGACCTTGCAAAAATAAAAGATGGTTTTATTTGTGGGAGGTGGGATTTGATCCCCCCACCTCCTGATTCCTGCGCAAGGAACAGCACCACTAGGGTGTGCTTCGGGTTGTGACAGGAAGGGGGGCCTCGGGGATATGAGGTGAGTTTTCGCGCAGTTTTCTGAACAAAAAAACTGAATCGTGGCAGGTTGCATCTCGACAGAACCATGGCCGGAGGCGGCTCGCCGGAGGGGCCGTGGGGCGGTTGCGGGCGGTGTGTGGTGCGGCCAAGGAGAGGGAAAGGAGGCGAGATGGGGGAAGAGGAGGTGGGCGCTCACCTTCGTGCCCTCGAGCAGGAGGGTTGGGGGCGGACAGGCGGGTCGAGCAGCAGCACGCAGGGGCGACGGCCGGCGGAAAGAGGCGAACGGCGGCGGCGCAGCATGGCCTCTCGGCCCGTGCTGATTGGTCGAGGCGGAAGAGGGGACACCCAGGGTTCCATTCCCGCCCTCGGGTGGACCTCTCGCTTCCACGACGACCGGCGGGGAGCCAGGGCATCCATGGCCACCGAAGGTTTCTTCAGGTTCGGATTTCTTCAGAGAAGTGCAGGGAGGAAATAGATAGGAGATCGGCGGCGCTAGGCAGAGAAGAACTAGGGTTTCTAGGGTTAGGGCCTCGAGGTAGGGTAGATATAGGGGAGGAGATGCTTGTACGACATGCATCCAGGAGGGGGAGAGGAGATCGTGTGGCTCTGCCATGGTTCGTACAGGAAGTGACGTAGGTTGAAGATGACAGGGAGGGGTACTGGGCCAAGGAAAGAGTTGGGCTGGGCTTAGATAGGTTAGGTGCTGCTCTCCTCTCCTTTTATTTATTTTTGATCTGCAGTTTTTTTTTGTAACAAAAGAGAAAGGGAAAGTTGGAGGGTTTTGGTGTTAGCAATTTCATAGAAAATATTAGGGTGAGATTAACATGTCAAATACCACCAACTACCAAGTTTGGACTTCAAAATTATTTGAGTTTTTGTGATGTTTGGAAATAAACCAAATTTAGATGATTTTTAAGAGTTGAAATGATTAATGAAATCACCCTCTTAATAAAGTGACCCAAAAGAATTAATTGGAAAGCAAGGGATGAGAGAAAGTTTTGGTTATTATTTTTATAATTTCAAATTGGTTTTGTTTGAAAAATATTTGACTTGAATTGGAATATGTTGTTAATTGATAGAAACAACCATTTAATAGGGTGAACCCTATTATTAGTTGGATTAGAATTATTGGAATGGTTTGATATTTGACAATTTCCAAATGAGGTGTTGATGATGATTTTGCTTTGAATTTGAAAACCAATTTGGAATTAATTAGTGAAAATAAAGGCACCATTTTATTAGTTGATCAACATGGAATAAAATGGAACAATTTGGTTGTTTTCATTTGGAATAACATTTTGGAAATTGTAACATCACAAGGATGAAACAAAAGGTTTGAATTTTTGGTTTGGAATTCAAATAGAAAACAAAGGAAAACAACTGAAAACAGTTGGAAAACAAATGGAAAACAAACAAAACAAATGCAACCAACATGATGCCATGATGCAAAACATAAAATAACAGAGAGCAAACATTCTAAAGGCTATTTTTCAGACTTGGGATGTTACAAAACGCCCCCCCTTGAAGGAATCGCGCCCCGAGATTCCTGCTGAGAAAAGAAAAGGTCCGGAAACTTCTTGGGTAGACGTCAGGGAATTTGGAAACCACCGGAACATTTTCATGTAAAAGGGGAGAGATTTTGCACCAAGGGTGTAAGCTGAGTAGAGTGATTCATTTGGAGAATAGACTATCTGTAATATGGTTGGAACAGAGTTATTGACATCAATGGAACACCAAGAATGAGATCAATGTCAGAATCATCAACATGAGAGTAACGAGGAATATGTGGCCTCCCATTAGAATTGGATTGTTCTTACTTATGTTGGAAGTCAACATTTGAGATTCCGGGGAGTGAACAGAGTTTTGATTGCTTAGTGGAATCAGAATTGGGTTGTATGTTGTGTAAAAGATTGTTGACACAAAGGAATGTGATGCTCCGGTATCAAATAACACTTTAGCTGGAATAGAGTTTAGGAGATGAACGGGGAAACTTTGATTAGACGCCGGTAAAATAACTGAAATGGAAAACAACAACAAGATTTCAACGGACGAAAAGGATGTTGAGAAGAACAGAATATCAACATCGGGGAAAACGAGAACAAAACTCCTGAGGTACTATGGAAAACCCATCCGGGCTTCTAAAGGATAAATATCTACTGCTTAAGGAATAGAGGATCTGCTTCCGGGGCTTACACGCCTCCGTTCTCAATCATGAGTAGGCAACATGATCATTCATGTCACAACCACCTCCATTCCTATGGTCTAGTAGATATAACCATCCTAGAGAAACCAGAATTCGTGAAATCCTAACTTGAAAGTTTAGATGAGAAGGGAAAACAACGTTGCACTTCCTTACCAGAAAAGGGTGGGAGGGTGGGGAAAGAAGAAAAAGAACAGAATTCCTACTCTCACGTTTCATTTTTCCTATATAGCTACAAAATAGTTTCTAGACTCAACTGCGACCAGTAAAAAGGGATCCTACAAGCAGACAGGCTCTGATACCATTTGTCGCACCCTGACTTCTAGGGGATACTCACCGTACGAACTGGATAGCAGATGCTTGGATTATGGGGCATAACTGCTCCCACGTCCCAGCTTCCTGGTAGGCCTGCGCTTATGCGCGACAACACAAGCCCTGCTATTCCATCGTCGATGTAAACTATCCACTAGAGATCAAAGGCACTTCCGTCGACGTACTTCAAACCATACACACATGGTACGTCAACGGCGTTGAACAACTGATATCACAACAGATCTCTACGACACAAAAGATTGAAATAAGTTGCAACTGGCCCTCACTAGGGCAGAGAATAGCAAATACAATCATTCAGAGGACACATGTCCCAACAATACATCAGTACAATACAGCGGAAGCATTCAACATGTCTGAGTACAGACAAGAACCAAATAGGCCTAAGAGGCCGGAAACAAACAGACGGAGCCCATCCACGAAGTCTCGGATCCTGCCCGGGTCCGCTATCTACTCGTCAGCAGTCTCGTCAAACTTCACGTAGTAGCCACCATGTAGATCCTCGGAAACGTCGTCTGCGTAAACCACAGCCCCAAAGGGGTCAGTACATAAACGTACTGGCAAGCAAGACTCACAATTCACCAAAGTGTAACCCGTCAACACCAAGCACAGATGACTTGGGTTCAACGGAAGAGAGGGGATATAAAAGATGCTGCAACTGGCTGCGCTAACCAACTACAGAGGTTCTACCACTTCCGGCTAACAGAAAAGGAGATAAGATCGAGGATTGTAACCAACTGAAAGATAACTTCAAACAAACCCATCCTGGATCTCGCCCCTTATCCAAAGAAGCAATCCGAGGATAACTCACACAGTTGTAATAATGATGGTTCAAATTATTGTGTCAATAAGCCTATTACTAGTCAAGTTATTAATCATGGGGTGTAGCATGTTTGATCATTAAGTTTAAGTTGTCCTGAGTACTTGTTAGCCAGTACTTTCACCAAGTAATCCATAACCGCGGAAAACACGGCTTCTCGAGAAGATTATCCCTGCAGGGTTGCACCAATTTGGCCGTACACTCATGAATATCCCGCCAGATGGGAGATCACCCCACCAAGCGGGGCACTCAACACAACCAACCATTCTTCGCATCAAGCCCAAAGAACCTTGGGCGCACGGCTAATCGAGCCCAGAAGAAAATGGACCCTCATAGCACTCTAAGAACGTTTCCCCCTATATGCCGACTACGAAAGTTCCACCCTGGCCTGGGCTCGCAAAAACATGCATGCGGCAAATAGAACACACGAACTAAATGAGGCGATTTGGACGAGATGCGAATCAGGTCAAGTTGAGGGGGGCGCCCATACTCGCTTCCCAAATGCGGGTAGTGCGCTCATCATGGATCAGTAGACAAGACCCTTTTCCTATTAGGGTCGACACTAACAGGCTTCAAAACCTCTCATGGGCCTCCTGCCGGTGCCTTATCATCAAATTATTATTTAGCAATATCATTAGCATGATTGATTGATTAACATCGAGCCCCCAGAACATAATGAAATAGTAACTGAAAGTAACGGGTAACAGACTCGAGCAAAACAACCTAAGCATGCTAGTAAGACACGGGCTCAGGCAATGGTTATAGGTGTGGAGGTGAGGCAATATCAGGGTTAAAGGATACATGTGATAGGTTCGCAACAGAAACAACTACTACTAAGGCTAGCAGAAAAGAACAACGGAAAGTATCGGTAACCAATGTTGAAAGGAACACAGTGGTTCATGTGAGTGATAACTTGCCTGCAAAACCCAGTAGCCTGGTACTGAGCTAAATCCTTAGAAGGGATGTCGTAAGTATCGTCGGTCTCAACGTCGTCGTATATCCGGGAAGAAGCAAACAAACATTGCAGAAAGATAAACAATCAATATCATGGCATAGGTGCACAAACATGGGATGATGCATGTCATGTTAATAGATGCATCAAAGTAACCTACTTGACAAGATAACACAATTTAATTGGACCCCTATGCAATGTGAATTGCATATGGATGCAAATGGTTAAGGTGGAAGCAATGATCTACATTTGATTAACAAGTGTAAGTGGTTAACATGATGCTTGCATGATGATGATGACAAGATAACAACAAAATAACAATGATAGATGCAAAGGAAAAGGAATAAAACAAGTTTGGAAAATGATTTGTTAATTTTGGAAAGTTTTGGTTACTTAGACATGTCACACAAACAATTATTGTTTTCATCAAGTTAAATTGTTCAAAATAGATAACAAAGTTTATATTTGAAAAGAAAACAAGATTTTAGTTGGATTACATGTTTCACATTTTAAAATTGGACTTTGGATTAATTAATTATGAATTAAACAATAATAAACAATTTTTAATTGCATTAAACAAGAATTAAATGGTTTAGGCAATTTTAATTATTCAAAACATGAAACAAATTTTAGATTTGGAAAGAGGGTTTAATTTTGCATGGAAAACATATTTCATTTGTGGAAATTGGATTTAAAATGAGCAAGTTATTATTTTGGCAATTTTAAATGCAATAAACAAGAAACAGTTGTTTTCAGCAATTTAAATTATTCAAAACAGCAAACAAAATTTATATTTGGAAAGTACATGAAAAATTGATGGGAAAACATATTTGGTTTGTGAAATTTGGAATTTTTATGAGCAAGTTATGAATTTTTGCAAATTTAAGTGAATTTGACAAGTTTTCAAATATTGCACCAATTTAAAATATTCAAAACAGTAAACAATTTTTATATTTGGATAGAACATTTAATTTGGTATTGAAAACATATCAAAATTGTTGGATTTGGAGCTAAAATGATTTTATTATGCTATTTACAAGATATAGTGCAAATCTGCCATTTTGATGAATCTAGGGACTTGGAAATTATTTTTACAGGGACTAGAATTAATTAGTAGGGATCTATGTGTGATTTGCAGAAATTCCAGTACCAAGACCTTGCAAAAATAAAAGATGGTTTTATTTGTGGGAGGTGGGATTTGATCCCCCCACCTCCTGATTCCTGCGCAAGGAACAGCACCACTAGGGTGTGCTTCGGGTTGTGACAGGAAGGGGGGCCTCGGGGATATGAGGTGAGTTTTCGCGCAGTTTTCTGAACAAAAAAACTGAATCGTGGCAGGTTGCATCTCGACAGAACCATGGCCGGAGGCGGCTCGCCGGAGGGGCCGTGGGGCGGTTGCGGGCGGTGTGTGGTGCGGCCAAGGAGAGGGAAAGGAGGCGAGATGGGGGAAGAGGAGGTGGGCGCTCACCTTCGTGCCCTCGAGCAGGAGGGTTGGGGGCGGACAGGCGGGTCGAGCAGCAGCACGCAGGGGCGACGACCGGCGGAAAGAGGCGAACGGCGGCGGCGCAGCATGGCCTCTCGGCCCGTGCTGATTGGTCGAGGCGGAAGAGGGGACACCCAGGGTTCCATTCCCGCCCTCGGGTGGACCTCTCGCTTCCACGACGACCGGCGGGGAGCCAGGGCATCCATGGCCACCGAAGGTTTCTTCAGGTTCGGATTTCTTCAGAGAAGTGCAGGGAGGAAATAGATAGGAGATCGGCGGCGCTAGGCAGAGAAGAACTAGGGTTTCTAGGGTTAGGGCCTCGAGGTAGGGTAGATATAGGGGAGGAGATGCTTGTACGACATGCATCCAGGAGGGGGAGAGGAGATCGTGTGGCTCTGCCATGGTTCGTACAGGAAGTGACGTAGGTTGAAGATGACAGGGAGGGGTACTGGGCCAAGGAAAGAGTTGGGCTGGGCTTAGATAGGTTAGGTGCTGCTCTCCTCTCCTTTTATTTATTTTTGATCTGCAGTTTTTTTTTGTAACAAAAGAGAAAGGGAAAGTTGGAGGGTTTTGGTGTTAGCAATTTCATAGAAAATATTAGGGTGAGATTAACATGTCAAATACCACCAACTACCAAGTTTGGACTTCAAAATTATTTGAGTTTTTGTGATGTTTGGAAATAAACCAAATTTAGATGATTTTTAAGAGTTGAAATGATTAATGAAATCACCCTCTTAATAAAGTGACCCAAAAGAATTAATTGGAAAGCAAGGGATGAGAGAAAGTTTTGGTTATTATTTTTATAATTTCAAATTGGTTTTGTTTGAAAAATATTTGACTTGAATTGGAATATGTTGTTAATTGATAGAAACAACCATTTAATAGGGTGAACCCTATTATTAGTTGGATTAGAATTATTGGAATGGTTTGATATTTGACAATTTCCAAATGAGGTGTTGATGATGATTTTGCTTTGAATTTGAAAACCAATTTGGAATTAATTAGTGAAAATAAAGGCACCATTTTATTAGTTGATCAACATGGAATAAAATGGAACAATTTGGTTGTTTTCATTTGGAATAACATTTTGGAAATTGTAACATCACAAGGATGAAACAAAAGGTTTGAATTTTTGGTTTGGAATTCAAATAGAAAACAAAGGAAAACAACTGAAAACAGTTGGAAAACAAATGGAAAACAAACAAAACAAATGCAACCAACATGATGCCATGATGCAAAACATAAAATAACAGAGAGCAAACATTCTAAAGGCTATTTTTCAGACTTGGGATGTTACATAACTTCTTCAACAACCTGTTTGATGACCACACATCGCCCTCCTACCATTATTAATCACCAATCTCTTTGTAGAATCATTCGCGAGTTTTCCAATCTAGATCCGTTTCACCTCAATTTTCCGCACATAACATTGACACCCGGAAAATCCTCCTTTTCCGGCTATTTTGCTTGCAGTAGATACATGGGCAACCATCCGTCCTCCCCAAACACCTTTCCATACGTAAGTGACCAATAATCTCCATAGTTATATTTAATACCCGGATACCTTGCAATCTCCACTTCACGGCGTGATACCCGGATAGTTCTTAGTTTTCACGCTTTCCTGATACCCCAATACTTCCGAGTCTTATTTTTTGTACCTCTTTTTCTTGTGTTTTGCAGGCCGATCCCATGGCTCCCAAAAGGCAAGGGAAGCAGCCGGCCCAGGCGAAGACAACCCAATCCATATCCGCCAATTGGGGGCAATCTACTGTCACCAAGGCCAAACTGGAAGAATTGGCCGAGTTAGGGGTTCTTCCCCCTCAGAAGGACATTCACTGGAGGGCGCCGGGTAACGAGACCCGGCCTACTCCCACCGACGGCGAGGTAATCTGCTTTGTAGAGCACGTGACCCGGGGATTCCGCCCTCCGGGTCACCCTTTCTTTCGCGAAGTCCTGAGCCACTACGGCCTCCGGGTGTTCGACATAGGGCCTAACTCTATGTTGAATATTACCCACTTCATTGTCCTATCCGAGTCATACTTGTGCACTCCGCCAAGTTTGACTCTCTTCATTGAACTGTTCCAGTGCAAGCCGTGCCGCGAAAGCGGCGACGGAGCACTTCTCACATGCGGCGGGGTATCCATCCAATGCCGTAAAAACTCCCCAATGCCAACCCTCAATCTGAACTCTCATGTCAAGCACTGGCAATTATCCTTCTTCTACTGCCATGACACTTCTCCACCCGGCGAGAAGAGACTGCCGGGTTACTCGGAGGGCCTCCTCGAGCCTTCCGAGTCTTTCAATGCCTTTGCCCCTGACTCAGACAGGGAGGTGATCCTTCCCTTGTTAGCCAAAATAGCCATCCTCTCAGACCAAGGCCTCCTTGGGCTCAATTTAGTGAAAACATGGGTTGATTTTCGAATCCAACCCAATTCCATCCGCACCAAATTAATGTGCGAGTACTCGGGGCATACCACGGATGCACTCCGATATTCCACCAAGAGCTTCGCGACCGGCGACACCAACAAGACCATCAAGGGCTTCTTGACAGAGAAGCTAGAGGTGATAAAGAACATCGCCGGGTTGCCCCCATTTACTCGGGAAAACCCGGCTCCAGCGGTAACATCCGATATTCATAACTTATTTCCACACCTTGGCTTGATACAGTTTATAACCCTTAATTTCATCCTTTTGTCTTAGGCTGATGATCCCTTCTGGAGAGTTGAACCCTCCCCCCCTTCCAGAAACCCGGAAGAAGAGGACGAGCCGGCCGATGATAGTGAAGGTACTTGCCCGGAACTTATATTATTTTCACTTGCACAATTTTCCTCCCATTTAACTTTTTCCCACGGACGCACACTCGGTTCGCAGGGCTGGAGGACGAAGGTGAGAACAACGAGGATGACCCGGAGGCTACCAAATCTGATCAAGAGGCAACTGTTGGAGCCAAAAGGAAGACCAGAGGGGCAGTATCCAAGGTTCCTTTCTCCTCGTTATCCTCTGAACCTTACTCCTTTGACGCCATGCGACGACTTAACCATCAATTATCGAACTCGTCGTACTTGAAGGATTCTCTTCCAGCCAAGCGCAGAGTAATTCGGAGCTCCCCGGGTGAAGATCCCCTTAACCCGGGCATCTCTACCTCCTCCGTCCATCGTGCCAGTGCTCCTCCGTCTCGTCCTTCCGACTCTCCTCAACGCCACCCTTCTCCTAACCATCCACGTGCCGGGCAATTCCGGGTTCCGCTAGTGGTCCCTGTGGCGACTTCGTCTGCTTCCAGCGGCGAGCTCCCGCCAGACTACACCGTGAATGCCGGGTAAGCTTTTGCTACATGACTTCTTTTGATGCCTGATAATTTTCAATCACCACTGCTAACTGCCTCCTCTCATCTTTCTTTTAGCACTCAAGCCACCGTCAGTGACCCGGAGAATGTAGAGACGGATAACCACCGGACAGAGGAGCCGACTGAGAACGTAGATGCCGCGACTGGCGGTGACACTGAGAATAATCAGGAACAAGGCCCCTTGGGCGATCCACTTCACCGAGCCACCGGGTCTCCTTCCTCGTCGGAACCAGTGGACGAGGAGATCGAGGTTCTGGATACGAGGATGGGTTCTCCCAACCCGGATACTCAAACCGTCCGGGTCTCGACCCCACGGGCGGGGAGAGTTCCCCCACCAGGCGATCAGGCTGTCGGCTCTTCCGGTGCCCAGCCCGAGGACCTGACATTTGCCCAGATGCTCGAAACCCTGCGCACTTTGAGGGCTAATGAAGAAAACATCTTGGGGGCTTTAATATCCAAACACGAGGTAAATCCGACTAACGCTGCTTGCGTCCTTATCCAGTCCCCAAGTTCCGAGTGAATTGATTCATAATTTGCTTGGGACTTTATGATACAAGCGACTGATAACTTGCCCCTTTACCCGGCTAATCCTTCGTTGCGTCCATGCAGTCTTTCGTGACTCAATCTGAGGAGAAACTGGCAGATGCCACCAAGCTCATTGAAAAGGAGGTGGTTCTGCGTGAAGCAGCCGAGGCTGAGGCCAGGAGGAATAGGATGATAATGAGGAAGTATAGGAAAAGGGCTCACAAAGCAGAAGATGATCTAACAAGCCTTTCTGTCCAAATTGCTGACACGTATCGTGCTTTGTTTGGTACGGTTCTTCCTCCGGGTTATCCTTTTTGATAAATAGCCAGAGTTTTCTCGACTCATGTTTCCATTTCTTCAGGCCCGGACGAAGTGATGCCGGATGAGGATGACATTGCCAGGCTGAAAACTATCAAGAGCGTTATCCGGCAGCTATGCGCCGGAACCAAATGGATCCTTCAGGAATTATGGTGGCCGGGTAAGGGGCATGTCGATCTGAAAAGAATGCTGGATGCCTTCTCCACTATCCCCGAGTGGATTTGGCACTGGAAACGCTCGTCTTGCCGGGTTGGAGTAACCAGGGGGCTTGCGCTTGCTAAGGCTTATTTCCCTAAGCTCGAGCTAGTGAAGTTTATGGGCGGCTTTCCGGAGTTCAAGCTTGATGGGTCCAAGTTCTCAGTGAAGGATTTTCAGGCTGTCCAGAATGAGGTCCGTTACCCGGCCAGCGTGATCGCTGACGACCTGGATGTTGATTCCCTCGTTCCTGCACATGATGTTGCTGGTAAAGCGGTTAAGTCGGATCTTCCCGAGCCGTATGATATGCTGGCTCGATGGAAGGAGGAAGCTGCTAAGTTGAGGGCGGAGGCTGCCAAAAAGCAAGCTGAAGCTGGTTCTGCACCTGCTACCTCAACACCAGTCGTTCCACCTCCTGCGCGGGCTGGTACTGCTGATCCGGGTGCTGCTGCTACCACCAATGATGGCAAGGGCAAGGCCAAGATGGACGCCGAGTGATACCTGATATTTAATGCCTCTTCTTATGCTTCAGTCGGCCGATGTGCTGTTTAAACAATTATTTTTTGAGTGGTGCGCCTGTGCACCTTTGATATCTTCCACCGGGATTATGTAATGTACGCTAAGGTCTTGATATACTCTATGCCTCTTCTGGCCTTTTAGATTTATCCATTTTTGAACTCATCTGCTCTCGATATCCGGTTTTCTTTATTGTTCCTTTTGTGAAACTCGGTTTCCGGGTCTCATGGATGTTGACAAGCGGACTTGCTGCTAAGTCCCCAAGACTCGGATTTTTGGATTTTTGAACTTTAACAACCAAACAATTTTTCTCGTTTTCGAGATCCCGAGTCCCCAAGACCCGGATTCCGAGTCTAGGAAACGTGATCTTTCAAGGAGAACGCATTTGCTTGCTGCTAGGTCACAAAAGCCCAGAGCCGTTTCACATAGGTTTTGAAGTTATGCTTAATAATCGTTGAGTTTCCGGCTATCAGCCCTGTACTCTGCATAACTTGTGGTTTAGATGATCCTTTTGACTATCTGATACTATAAGCCGGCTTTCGCATGGATATCATGTTGTTACATCTGTACGAGACAGGGTCAACCAAGTCCCATTGGGCTTCATGGCTGATTGTAATCGTAAGCGAGCAAATCATGCCATTTTAGTGCGAGTCACATCGAGCTTAAGTAAGATAAGTCAAGAAAATTTGGCTCCTTTGTCCGGTTATAAGATTGCAGCCGTACTCGTTTGCGAGTGACCGGCCCTTATAACTCATAGGCATCGAGGCCGGGTCTTTGAGTTTTCAACTGTGCTATTCAAGCAATCATCCCCCAAGACCTATATATGCGATATGCTGAGAGTGAAGAACATGAGAATAACCACCTTGTCGTGGGATAATCACGGAAGACGTTACCGAGGGTAACTGATCTTGGGGCAAGACGACACAGGCGTTTGGGAGAGGGTTTAGCTCAGAGGAAAGCATGATGCAACTCGATCTGGTAGCCGGCAATCAAAGTCGCCGAGTCTCCGATCTTGATATATTAACTCAACTCTGGGATTACACTAGATGCTCGATATCAGGCGATATTGCTAGGGTTCTTAGATCTCTGTCTAAACTAGACCTAGGGGTCGGTTTATAAAGCGCCCGTACCCCCTCGGCCCTATTCTCCCAGGCGCAGCTTGAATCCTATCCGGACACCGCTTATAAACCCTAACTTTCCTTACCGTAACCCACAATCCGGGTTACGAGGCCTACAAACTTTGGGCCTTCCAGAAGCTTCATTATCCTTAACCAGATTGCGCACCGTGTTCCTTGGGCCGGGTTACGCCTTGGAGTTGGCCTACCGGGTTATTATCCCCCCATCAGTAGTCCCCAGAATAGCTTGGGCTTCACGGATCCTCCTTGAAGCGCTCGCTATTCCCTGCAAAGATATCAATCACACAGGCATATGGAGGCCGGGTTAAGATGCTTTGATAGACAGCTAGGCCTTACTCCATGGTGGCCATATAGTAACCCGGCTCTTCCCCCAAATACTTTGGTTTGACTTTCCAGGTCTAAACCCTAATAAAAATGTCAAGATTCCATACTCGATAACTGACCCTGATATCATGGGGTAGATCTCCTTCTCTTTTTTGTCCAGGTACTTTGCTCAGTTCTAGGCGCATATCTCGCAGAATCCGCGCAGATAACCATTACCCCACAATTTCCGGCTTCCGGCCGTTGGGATAGACTCACCCCCACCTTATAAATAGTGCTCCGAGGGTAACCTAAAACCCATCGCTCCACTTCAATTCCCCATTTCCTTCCTTGCTCCTTACGCCCTTGCAGCACCACCGCAAGAAGTTCGTGCTCGCCATCGAAGCAAAGCCGCCGCCGGCCGTATTCGTCCTCGAGCCATCTCGCGCCGTCGTCAAGCTTCACCGTCGCGCCTTCGTTCCACTCGCCAAGAGTCGCAAAGGGGCATTCGAGCCACGCCGTTCGCCGCCGTCGCGCTAGACTCCAATACCTCCAGTAAGCCCCTTGCACTCGTTTAATTTAGCCCCGCAATTTTTCAATCCATCCATGATTGGATCTAGGTCAACCCGTGAGTCGTTCTTCCGATTGCATCAAATTAGATCGATTCGATGCTCGCCAACTCCTTTAACCACCTGCTAGATAGTTACAACTCATCCTCCTACCATTACTAATCACCAAATCTCCCGTAAAATCGCTCGCAAACTTTCCCATCTAGATCCATTCCTCCTCGATTTTCCGCTCATTGCATTAACACCCGGAAAATACTCCTTTTCCAGCTATTTTGCTTGCAGTAGACACATGGGCAACCATCCATCTTCCCCAAATGCTTTTCCATGCGTAAGTGACCAATAATTTCCACAATTGTACTTAACACCCGAATACCTTGTAATCTCCACCTCATAGCGTGATACCTGGATAATTCTTAGCTTCATACTTTCTTGATACCTTATACTCGGATAATCCAACACTTCCGGGTCTTATTTCCTATGCCTCTTTTTCTTGTGCTTTGCAGGTTGATCCCATGGCTCCCAAACGGCAAGGAAAACAGCCGACTCAGGCAAGGACTACCCAAACCATATCCGCCAACTGGGGGCGTTCCACAGCTACGAAGGCCAAGTTGGACGAGCTAGCCGAATTAGGAATTCTCCCTTCTCAGAAGGACATTCACTGGACGGCGCCGGGCAACGAGACCCGGCCCACACCCGCCGATAACGAGGTAATCTGCTTCGTAGAGCACGTGACCCGGGGATTCCGTCCTTCGGGTCACCCTTTCTTCAGGGAGGTCTTAAGCCATTATGGCCTCCGGGTATTCGACATAGGGCCTAACTCTATGTTGAATATTACCCACTTCATCGTTCTATCCGAGTCGTACTTGTGCATACCGCCAAGTTTGACTCTCTTCATCGAATTATTCCAGTGTAAGCCGTGCCGCGAAAGTGGTGACAGAGCACTTCTTACTTGCGGGGGGGTATCCATCCAACGCCGCAAGAATTCACCGATGCCAACCCTCAGTTTAAACTCCCACGTCAAACATTGGCAGCTGTCTTTCTTTTATTGCCACGATACCTCCCCAGACGGCGAAAAGAAACTGCCGGGTTACTCGGAAAGCCTCCTCGAACCTTCCGAGTCTTTCAATGCCTTTGCACCAGACTCAGACAGGGAGGCGATCCTTCCCTCATTAGCCAAGATAGCCATCCTCTCAGCCCAAGGCCTCCTCGGGCTAAATTTAGTAAAAACATGGGTTGATTTTCGGATCCAACCCAACTCCATCCGCACCAAATTGATGTGCGAGTATTCGGGGCACACCACAGATGCACTCCGATACTCCACCAAGAGCTTTGCGACCGGCGATACCAACAAGACCATCAAGGGCTTCTTGACAGAGAAGCTAGAGGTGATAAAGGGCATCACCGGGTTACCCCCATTTACTCGGGAAAACCCGGCTCCAGCGGTAATATCCGATATTCATAACTTATTTCCACATTTTGACTTGATACAGCTTCTAACCCTTAGTCTCATTCTTTTGTCTTAGGCTGATGACCCTTTCTGGAGAGTTGAACCCTCCCCCCCTTCCAGAGACCCGGAAGAAGAGGACGAGCCGGCTGATGATAGTGAAGGTATTTGCACCGAACTTGTATAATCTTTACTCGTATCATTTTCCTCCCGTTTACCCTTTTTCCCACGAACACACACCCGGTTCGCAGGGCTGGAGGACGAAGGTGAGACCAACGAGGATGACCCGGAGGCAACCGAGTCTGATCAAGAAGCAACAGTTGGAGCCAAGAGGAAGGCCAGAGGGGCAGTGTCCAAGGTTCCTTTTTCCTCGTTATCCTCTGAACCCTACTCCTTTGACGCCATGCGACGACTTAACCATCAATTATCAAATTCGTCGTGCTTGAAGGATTCTCTCCCAGCCAAGCGCAGAGTAACTCGGAGCTCCCCGGGTGAAGATCCCCTTAACCCGGGCATCTCTACCCCCTCGGTCCATCGTGCCAGTGCTCCTTCGTCCCGTCCTTCCGACTCTCCTCAACGCCACCCTTCTCCTAACCATCCACGTGCCGGGCAATTCCGGGTTCCGTTAGTGGTCCCTGTGACGACCTCATCTGCTTCCAGCGGCGAGCTCCCGCCGGACTACACCGTGAATGCCGGGTAAGTTTTTGCTACATGATTTCCTTTGACGTCTGACAAGTTTCCACTCAAGCCACCGTCACCACTAATAACTGCCTTTCCTCATCTTTCTTTCAGCACTCAAGTCACCGTCAGTGACCCGGAAAATGTAGAGACGGATAACCATCGGGCAGAGAAGCCGACTGAGAACGTAGACGCCGCGACTGGCGGTGATACGGCGAATACCCAGGAACAAGGCCCTCTGAACGATCCGCTTCCCCGAGCCGCCGGATCTCCTTCCTCATCGGAACCAGTGGACGAGGAGATCGAGGTTCTGGATACAAGGATGGGTTCTCCCAACCCGGGTACTCAAACTGTCCGGGTCTCGACCCCAAGGGCGGGGAGAGCTCCCCCACCAGGCGATCAGGCTGCCGGCTCTTCCGGTACTCGACCCGAGGAACTGACGTTTGCCCAGATGCTGGAAACCCTGCGCACTTTAAGGGCTAATGAAGAAAACATCTTGGGGGCTTTAATAGCCAAACACGAGGTAAATCCGACTGATGTTGCTTGTGCCCTTATCCAGTCCCCAAGTTCCGAGTGAATTGATTCATAATTTGCTTGGGACTTTATTATACAAGCGACCGATAACTTTCCCCTCTACCCGACTAATCCTTGTTTGCATCCATGCAGTCTTTCGTGACTCAATGTGAGGAGAAACTGGCAGACGCCACCAAGCTCATTGAAAAGGAGGTAGCTTTGCGTGAAGCAGCCGAGGCTGAGGCCAGGAGGAATAGGCTGATAATGAGGAAATATAGGAAAAGGGCTCACAAAGCAGAAGATGATCTAACAAGCCTTTCTGTCCAAATATCTGACACATATCGTGCTTTACTTGGTACGTTTCCTCCTCCGGGTTTATCCTTTTGATAGATAGCAAGAGTTTTCCCGACTTATGTTTCCATTTTTTCAGGCCCGGACGAAGCCATGCCGGATGAGGATGACATTGCCAAGCTGAAAACTATGAAGAGCGTTATCCGGCAGCTATGTGCCGGAACCAAATGGATCCTTCAGGAATTACGGTGGTCGGGTAAAGGACATGTTGATCTGAAGAGGATGCTGGATGCCTTCTCCACTATTCCTGAGTGGATTTGGCACTGGAAACGCTCGTCTTGCCGGGTTGGAGTGACCCGGGGGCTTGCACTTGCCAAGGCTTATTTCCCCAAGCTCGAGCTAGTGAAGCTTATGGGCGGCTTCCCAGAGTTCAAGCTTGATGGGTCCAAGTTCTCGGCGAAGGATTTTCAGGCCGTCCAAAAGGAGGTCCGTTACCCGGCCAGCGTGATCGCTGACGACCTGGATGTTAATATCCTTGTTCCAGCATATGATGCTGCTGGTGAAGCGATTAAGTCAGATCTTCCCGAGCCGTATGATATGCTGGCTCGGTGGAAGGAGGAAGCTGCTGCGTTGAGGGCGGAGGCTGCCAAGAAGCAAGCTGAAGCCGGCTCTGCCCCCGCTACCTCAACACCAGTCGTTCCACCTCCTGCACGGGCTGGTACCACTGACCCGGGTGCTGCTGCTACCACCAATGATGGCAAGGGCAAGGCCAAGATGAACGCCGAGTGACATCTGATCTCTAATGCCTCTTCTTATGCACCGGTCGGCCAACGTGCTATTTAAACAGTTATATTTTGGGTGGTGCGCCTGTGCACCTTTGATACCTTTTCACCGGGATTTTGTAATGCACGCTAAGGTCTTGATATACTCTATGCCTCTTCCGGTCTTTTTTAAATTTATCCATTATTGAGCTCGTCTGTTCTCGATATCCGGCTTTCTTTATTGTTCCTTTTGTGAAACTCGATTTCCGGGTCTCATGGGTGTTGACAAGCGGATTTGCTTCTAAGTCCCCAAGTCCCCAAGACTCGGATATTTGGGCTTTTGGAATTCTACAAGTAAGCAATTTTTTCTCTTTTCAAGATTTCAAGTCACCCGGACCCGGATCTCCAAGTCTGGGACACTTGATCTTGAAAGGAGAACGAATTGCCTACTGCTAAATTCACAAAGATCCCTGAGTCGTTTCACATAGGATTTGAAGTTATGCTTAATAATCGTTGAGTTTCCAGCTGTTTAGCCTTGTACTCTGCATAACTTGTGGTTTAGATGACCCTTTTGACTATCTTGTACTGTAAGCCGGCTTTCGCGTGGATACCATGTTGTTACATCTATACGAAAACGTGGCCAGTCAAGCCCCGTCGGGTTTCATGGCTGACTGTAATCGTAAGCGAACAAATCATGCCACTTTAGTGCGAGTCACATCGAGCTTAAGTAAGAATAGCCAAGAAATTTGGACTTCTTTGTCCGGTTATAAGATTGTAGCCGTACTCGTTTGCAAGTAGTCGGCCCTTATAACTCATAGGCATCATGGCCGGGTCTTTGAGTTCGTAACTGTGCTATTCAAGCGACCAGCCCCCAAGACCTAGATATACGCATCATACTGAGAGTACAGAACCTGATAATAACCATCTCTTTTCTTGATAATCACCTCTTTACTTGATATGAAAAATCTAGGTCAGCAAGCCGCCTCATTAAAAACCCGTCCAGTCCCCAAGGGTACCCTGGATAGGAAAAGAGTACGTCTGACAACCTGCTGCCTGTTACATCGTTCAATTCCATGTGCCAACACAATTTTTGCTAAGTATAATATGGACGTAGCTGAGCCACGTTCCACGGTCTGTCTCTTTCTTGCATAGATGAAGTGGTGTGAGCGGTGTCATTAACTGTGGTCGACTCTTCCCTTGCATCTATCAAGTAATACGACCCATTATGCAAATTCCGGCTTATGATAAACGGTCCTTCCCAGGGTGGTGATAACTTGTGCTTTCCTACGTTCGACTGTACCAGGCGCAGAACCAGGTCTCCTTCCTGGAAGACCCGGGTTTTCACGTGCTGGCTATGATACCTTCGTAAATCCTGCTGATATATGGCTGATCTTTCCAGGGCTTGTTCCCTTTGCTCTTCTAACATATCCACAGCATCTTGCCGGGTTTTTTCATTCTCCACTTCGACGTATGCTGATACTCGTGGTGAATCATGAATAATATCACTCGGTAGTACTGCCTCTGCGCCATAGACCATGAAGAAGGGTGTCATCTGAGTAGATCTATTAGGCGTGGTATTGATACCCCAAACCACAGAAGGAAGTTCTTCGACCCATGCGCCAGCTGCCCTGATACAGGGGACTCATAATCGTGGTTTTAATCCGCGAAGCAATTCTTGGTTTGCCCTCTCCACTTGTCCATTGGCCTGCGGATGAGCCACTGATGCGACATCAAGCCGGATTCCATTGTTGCCACAGAACCTCTCCATCTCACCAAGGGACATGTTGGTTCCATTGTCGGTAATTATGCTGTGGGGATACCCGAACCGGTAGATAATCCTTTTCAGGAACTTGACTGCTGTGGCTGATTCGCAATTAGTAACTGGCATAACCTCAACCCATTTGGTAAACTTATCAATAGCCACCAAAAGATGTGTCTTCTTGCATGGTGACATATGAAATGGGCCAACCATGTCCATACCCCAGACAGCGAACGGCCAAGTTAACGGGATGGTCCGTAACTCCATAGCCGGCACATGGGTTTGGCGAGCGTACCTTTGACATCCGTCACACCTTGCTACCAATCGTTCCGCGTCTGCTAGAGCTGTGAGCTAGAAAAACCCGTGTCGATAAGCTCTAGCCACGAGAGATCTTGTGGACGCATGATGTCCACAGTCGCCTTCGTGGATTTCCTTGAGAATCTGTCGGCCTTCTTCTGGCGCTACGCAGCGCAAAAAGACCCCTGCTGCGCTTCTCTTATATAATTCCCCATTGATGATAGAATATCCCTTTGCTCGCCTCAAAATTTGCCTTGCTAATACCTCCTGCTGTGGTAACTCGCCTCGCGATAGGTAGGCCAAAAACGGTTCTGTCCATTCGGGAATAGTACGTACAGTGGCCACAAGTCCTGAATCCGGGTCTTGATTTGCCAATTCCTCCTCTGACTCGGTTTTAACTGATGGTCGCCATAATTCATCCAGGAAAACGTTAGGTGGAACCGGCTCTCTGCGCGAGCCGAGTCTAGTGAGTGCATCGGCTGCCTCATTCTTTCTTCTGTCTATATGCTCCACCTCATACCCGGAAAAACATCCTGCAACCCTATCAACTTCCCTGCGGTATGCTGCCATAGTTGCGTCCTTTCTATCCCAAGTTCCTGACACCTGCTGTACCACAAGGTCCGAATCTCCGAAACACCGTATCCTCTTGACGTTCATCTCCTTGGCTGCCCTTAAGCCGTGCAATAGGGCCTCATACTCGGCCACGTTGTTGGAACAGTCAAAGTGAATTTGTAGTACGTAACTCAATTTATCTCCTTTGGGTGACGTTAGCACCACCCCAGCTCCTGATCCCTCGTATTGCTTAGATCCATCGAAGTGCATGATCCATGATTCGGAATTTGGAACCGTCGTAGTCATGCCTGTATGTGTCCAGTCGTTAACGAAATCAATTAAAGCTTGAGATTTGATTGCTGACCTGGGTTCGTAGTTGATGTGATAATCCCCCATCTCTATCGCCCACTTGGCTATTCTTCCCGTCGCGTCCGAGTTTCTGATGATATCCGACATTGGTATTGAACTAACCACTGTTATGGGGTGTTCTTGGAAATACGGCTTCAATTTGCGGCTAGCCATAAAGACCCCGAACACCAACTTTTGCCAATGCGGATAGCGCTGCTTTGCTTCTGATAATACCTCGCTGACGTAATAAACCGGTCTCTGAACCGGGTAACCCTTCCCATCCTCTTTGCGCTCCACAACAACTACTGCGCTGACGGCTCGGGGGCCAGCTGCCACGTATAGCAACATAGGTTCTTTAGGACCCGGAGCCGCTAGTACTGGTGCTTCAGATAACTGCTTCTTTAGCGCTTCAAACGCCTCATCCGCCTCTTGATCCCATACGAATTTATCTGATTTCCTCAAGAGCCGGTACAAGGGTATTGCTTTTTCTCCGAGCCTGGATATGAATCGGCTTAAGGCTGCTACGCAGCCCGTGAGCTTTTGAACATGCTTCAAATTTTCCGGCTTTTTTAGACTCTGGATGGCCTTGATTTTGTCCGGGTTTGCCTCGATCCCTCTCTCGGAAACGATAAAGCCGAGTAATTTCCCGGCTGGAACTCCGAACACGCACTTTGTCGGGTTAAGCTTCATCTGATATCTCCTCCAATTTTTGAACGTCTCCTTTAGATCATCGATAAATGTCTCCGCCTTCCTGGTCTTGATGACCACATCATCCACATAGGCATGGACGTTGCGTCCAATTTGGTCCTCGAAGCACTTTTGAATACACCGTTGGTAAGTTGCACCGGCGTTCTTCAATCCAAACGTCATAGTTTTATAACAGAAGGCCCCAAAAGGGGTTATGAATGATGTTTTCTCCCAATCCTCCCTCTTGAGCTTAATCTGATGATACCCGGAATATGCGTCCAGGAAGCATAATAGATCGCTTCCAGCTACTGCGTCTATAATCTGATCTATCCTTGGTAGCGCGAACGGATCCTTTGGACAATGTTTGTTGAGACTCGTAAAATCAATGCACATCCTCCACTCATTGGTCTTTTTCATCACTAGAACCAGGTTTGCCAACCAATCCGGGTGAAATACTTCCATGATAAAGCCGGCTGCCAATAGCCGAGCGATCTCTTCGCCTATAGCCTTCCTTCTTTCCTCATTCATTTTCCTCAAACCCTGCTTCACGGGCCTGGACTTGGGATCCACATGTAAACTGTGCTCGGCCAGCTCTGTAGGGATACCCGGCATGTCGCTAGGTGTCCAGGCGAACACGTCTGCATTTGAACGAATAAACTCCACAAGTGCCTTCTCCTGCTCTTTTCCCAAATTAGACCCTATGGTAAATTGCTTAGTGGAATCACCTTCGACAAAATCTATCTTCTTGGTGTCTTGTGCTGCCTTGAATTTTGCTCTCTCATCCTCAGTATTCGGCTTTTTCAAGGCTGTTCTATCATCCGGATTTACTTGAGACCGGTAATATTCGAGTTCTTCCTTTCTGCATGCTTGCTCGGCCATAACTGAATCTCCTTCATCACACTCAGCCGCTATATCCCGGTTCCCATGTATGGTGATGGTCCGTTTAGGACCCGGGATCTTTAGCTGCAAATACACATAGCACGGCCTAGCCATGAATTTGGCATAAGCCGGTCTTCCAAACAGCGCGTGATAAGGACTGCGCAATTTGACCACCTCAAACATGAGCCACTCAACTCGATAATTATCCGTCGATTCTCCGAAAGCAACCTCCAAGGTGATCTTTCCCTCGGGGCTCGCCGAGTGACCTGGCACGATCCCATGAAAGATTGTCGAACTTTTCTGTAACTGGGACTCTTTGAGACTCATGCGTAAGAAGGTTTCCCAATAAAGGATGTTGATGCTACTTCCACCGTCCATCAGGACCCTTTTCAGTTCATAACCATTAACCTGTGGAGCAACCACCAATGCCAAGACTCCTGGACGCTCTACTCTTTCCGGGCGATCTCTTCTGCTCCACGTTACCTCTTGCTCCGCCCATCTAAGGTATCCCGGCGTAGCCGAAGAGATCGAGTTTACTGTTTGCTTTATTGTCTCTTTGTTCCTGCTAGAAGTTCCTATAGTATGCACATGATATTGTCCCTTTAAATCAGGCGTACGTACCATACCGATGAAGATGTTAATCCGGCCGATCGTCACCGTAGATCCGGACTCGAGGTGATCCGACTCTGGACCCCAGCCGGAATCGTCCACCATCTTTTCTCCTTTGTGGTCGATGTAGATCTCGCCTACGACAAGATTCTCCATGTTCTTCCGAGCTTCTCCAGTGATGTAAACACCTCTGGACGCAGGCCCCACGGTGGGCGCCAACTGTCGTGGGATAATCACGGCAGACGTTACCGAGGGTAACTGATCTTGGGGCAAGACGACACAGGCGTTTGGGAGAGGGTTTAGCTCAGAGGAAAGCATGATGCAACTCGATCTGGTAGCCGGCAATCAAAGTCGCCGAGTCTCCGATCTTGATATATTAACTCAACTCTGGGATTACACTAGATGCTCGATATCAGGCGATATTGCTAGGGTTCTTAGATCTCTGTCTAAACTAGACCTAGGGGTCGGTTTATAAAGCGCCCGTACCCCCTCGGCCCTATTCTCCCAGGCGCAGCTTGAATCCTATCCGGACACCGCTTATAAACCCTAACTTTCCTTACCGTAACCCACAATCCGGGTTACGAGGCCTACAAACTTTGGGCCTTCCAGAAGCTTCATTATCCTTAACCAGATTGCGCACCGTGTTCCTTGGGCCGGGTTACGCCTTGGAGTTGGCCTACCGGGTTATTATCCCCCCATCACACCTCTTTACTTGATATGAAAAAGTTAGGTCAGCAGGCCGCCTCATTAAAAAACCCTCCAGTCCCCAAGGGTACCCTGGATAGGAAAAGAGTACGTCTGAAACATGCTGCCTGTTACACCGTGCAATTCCACTTGCCAATATAGTCTTTACTAAGTATAATACGGACGTAGCTGCGCCACGTTCCATGGTCTGTCTCTTTCTTGCATAGATGAAGTGGTATGAGCGGTGTCATTAACTGTAGCCGACTCTTCCCTTGCATCTACCAAGTAATATGATCCGTCCGGCTTATGATAAACGGTCCTTCCCATGGTGGTGATAACTTGTGTTTTCCTTCGTTTGACTGTACCAGGCGCAGAACCAGGTCTCCTTCCTGGAAGACCCGGGTTTTCACGCGCCGGCTGTGATACCTCCGTAGATCTTGCTGATATATGGCTGATCTTTCCAGGGCTTGTTCCCTTTGTTCTTCTAACATATCTACGGCGTCCTGCCGGGTTTTTTCATTCTCCACTTCGACGTAAGCTGATATTCGTGGTGAGTCGTGAATAATGTCACTCGGTAACACTGCTTCCGCCCCATAGACCATGAAGAAGGGTGTCATGTGAGTGGATCTGTTGGGTGTAGTGTTGATACCCCAAACCACGGAAGGAAGTTCTTCGACCCACGCGCTAGCAGCCCTGATACAGGGGACTCGCAATCGTGGTTTCAACCCACGGAGCAATTCTTGGTTTGCCCTCTCCACTTGTCCGTTGGCCTGTGGATGAGCCACTGATGCTACATCAAGCCGGATTCCATTGTTGCCGCAGAACTTTTCCATCTCACCAAGGGACATGTTGGTTCCATTGTCGGTAATTATGCTGTGAGGATACCCAAACCGGTAGATAATTCTTTTCAGGAACTTGACTGCTGTAGCTGCTTCACAATTAGTAACTGGCATAACCTCGACCCACTTGGTAAATTTATCAATAGCCACTAAAAGATGTGTCTTCTTGCAAGGTGACATATGAAAGGGGCCAACCATATCCATCCCCCAGACAGCGAACGGCCAAGTTAACGGGATGGTCCGTAATTCCATAGCCGGCACATGGGTTTGGCGAGCGTACCTTTGACATCCGTCACACCTTGCTACTAATCTTTCTGCATCTGCTAGAGCCGTCAGCCAGAAAAATCCGTGTCGATAAGCCTTGGCCACAAGGGATCTTGTGGATGCATGATGCCCGCAATCGCCTTCATGGATTTCCTTGAGAATCTGTCGGCCTTCTTCTGGTGCTACGCAGCGTAAAAAGACTCCTGCTGCACTTCTCTTGTACAACTCCCCATTAATGATAGAATATCCCTTTGCTCTCCGCAAAATTTGCCTTGCTAACACCTCCTGTTGTGGTAACTCGCCTCGTGATAGGTAGGCCAAAAACGGCTCTGTCCACTCGGGAATAGCGCGTATAGTGGCCACGAGCTCCGTATCTGGGTCATTACTTGCCAGTTCCTCCTCAGACTCGATTTTAACCGATGGTCGCCATAACTCGTCCAGGAACACGTTAGGTGGAACCGGCTCTCTGCGTGAGCCGAGTCTAGCAAGGGCGTCTGCTGCTTCATTCTTTCTTCTGTCTATATGCTCCACCTCATACCCGGAAAAGCATCCTGCAACCCTATCAACCTCCCTGCGGTATGCCGCCATGGTTGCATCCTTTCTATCCCAAGTTCCTGACACCTGCTGTACCACAAGGTCCGAATCTCCAAAGCATCGTATCCTCTTAATGTTCATCTCCTTGGCTGCCTTTAAGCCATGCAATAGAGCTTCATACTCGGCCACGTTGTTGGAACAGTCAAAGTGAATTTGTAGTACGTAACTTAATTTATCTCCTTTGGGTGACGTTAGCACCACTCCAGCTCCTGATCCCTCGTATTGCTTAGATCCATCGAAGTGCATGATCCATGACTCGGAGTTTGGAACCGTTGTAGTCATGCCTGTATGTGTCCAGTCGTTAACGAAATCAATTAAAGCCTGAGATTTGATTGCTGACCTGGGCTCGTAACTGATGTGATAATCCCCCATTTCTATCGCCCATTTGGCTATTCTTCCAGTCGCATCCGAGTTCCTGATGATATCCGACATCGGTATTGAGCTAACCACCGTTATGGGGTGTTCCTGGAAATACGGCTTCAATTTCCGGCTGGCCATAAAGACCCCGAAAACTAGCTTTTGCCAATGCGGATAGCGCTGCTTTGCTTCCGACAATACCTAACTGACATAATAAACCGGCCTCTGAACTGGATAACCTTCCCCATCTTCTTTACGCTCCACGACCACTACTGCACTGACGGCTCGGGGGCCTGCTGCCACATACAGCAACATAGGCTCTTTAGGACCCGGAGCCGCTAGCACTGGTGCTTCAGATAACTGCTTTTTTAGTGCCTCGAACGCCTCATCCGCCTCCTGATCCCATACGAATTTGTCTGAGTTTCTTAAGAGCCGGTACAAGGGTATTGCCTTTTCTCCGAGTCTTGATATGAATCGGCTCAAGGCTGCCACGCAGCCCGTGAGTTTTTGAACGTGCTTCAAATTTTCCGGCTTTTTCAGACTCTGGATAGCTTTGATCTTGTCCGGGTTTGCCTCAATTCCTCTCTCGGATACGATAAAGCCGAGTAATTTCCCGGCTGGAACTCCGAACACGCACTTTGTCGGGTTAAGCTTCATCTGATACCTCCTCAAGTTTTTGAACGTCTCCTTTAGATCATTGATAAACGTCTCCGCCTTCCTGGTTTTGATAACTACATCATCCACGTAGGCATGGACGTTGCGTCCAATTTGGTCCTCGAAGCACTTTTGAATACACCGTTGATAAGTTGCGCCAGCGTTCTTCAATCAAAACGTCATGGTTTTATAACAGAAGGCCCCAAAAGGGGTTATAAATGATGTTTTCTCCCAATCCTCCCTCTTAAGCTTAATTTGGTGGTACCCGGAGTATGCGTCCAGAAAGCATAGCAGGTCACTCCCGGCTACTGCGTCTACGATCTGGTCTATCCTTGGTAGCGCGAACGGGTCCTTTGGGCAATGCTTGTTGAGACTCGTGAAATCGATGCACATCCTCCACTCGTTAGTCTTTTTCATCACTAGAACCGGATTTGCTAACCAATCCGGGTGAAACACTTCCATGATAAAGCCGGTTGTCAGTAGCCGAGCAATTTCTTCACCTATGGCTTTCCTTCTTTCCTCATTCATCTTCCTCAAGCCCTGCTTCACAGGCCTGGACCTGGGATCTACGTGCAAACTGTGCTCCGCCAATTCCGTAGGGATACCCGGCATGTCGCTAGGTGTCCAGGCGAATACGTCCGCATTTGAACGAATAAACTCCACAAGTGCCTTCTCCTGCTCTCTTTCCAAATTAGACCCTATAGTAAATTGCTTAGTGGAATCACCTTCAACAAAATCTATCTTCTTGGTGTCTTGTGCTGCCTTGAATTTTGCTCTCTCGTCCTCAGTATTCGGCCTTTTCAAAGCCGTTCTATCATCCGGATTTACTTGAGACCGGTAATACTCGAGTTCTTCTTTTCTGCACGCTTGCTCGGCCATCACTGAATCTCCTTCGTCGCACTCGGCCGCTATATCCCGGTTCCCATGTACGGTGATGGTCCGTTTAGGACCCGGAATCTTTAGCTGCAAATACACATAACACGGCCTAGCCAGGAATTTAGCATAAGCCGGTCTTCCGAACAGCGCGTGATAAGGACTGCGCAATTTGACCACCTCGAACGTGAGCCACTCAACTCGATAATTATCCGTCGATTCTCCGAAAGCAACCTCCAGGGTGATCTTTCCCTCGGGGCTCGCCGCGTGACCCGGCACGATCCCGTGAAAGACTGTCGAACTTTTCTGTAGCTGGGACTCTTTGAGGCTCATGCGTAAGAAGGTTTCCCAATACAGGATGTTAATGCTACTTCCACCGTCCATCAGGACCCTTTTCAGCTCGTAACCATTGACCTGTGGCGCAACCACCAATGCCAAGACTCCTGGGCGCTCTATTCTTTCCGGGTGATCTCTTCTGCTCCACGTTACCTCTTGTTCCGCCCATCTCAGGTATCCCGGCACGGCTGAGGAAACCGAGTTTACCGTTTGCTTTAACGTCTCTTTGTCCCTGCTAGGAGTTCCTGTAGTATGCACATGATATTGTCCCTTTAAATCAGGCGTACGTACCGTACCGATGAAGATGTTGATCTGGCCAATCGTCACAGTAGATCCGGACTCGAGGTGATCCGACTCTGGCCCCCAGCCGGAATCGTCCACCATCTTTTCTCCTTTGTGGTCGATGTAGATCTCGCCGATGACAAGATCCTCCATGTTTTTCCGAGCTTCTCCCGTGATGTAAACACCTTTGGACGCAGGCCCCACGGTGGGCGCCAACTGTCGTGGGATAATCACGGCAGACGTTACCGGGGGTAACTCATCTTGGCGCAAGACGACACAGGCGTTTGGGAGAGGGTTTAGCTCAGAGGAAAACATGATGGTAATCGATCTGGTAGCCGGCAATCAAAGTCGCCGAGTCTCCGATCTTAATATAATAACTCAACTCTCGGGTTACACGGGATGCTCGATATCAAGCGGTATTACTAGGGCTCTTAGATCCCTCAACTAGACCTAGGGATCGGTTTATAAAGCACCCGTACCCCCCGGCTTGTCCTCCAAGACACACCCTGGATCCTACCCGGACACGGCATACGAGCCCTAACCTTCCTTTACCGTAACCGACAATTCGGGTTACTGGGCCTATAAACTTGGGCCTTACAAAAGTTCTTTATCCTTAGCCGGATCCTGCGCAGCATCCTTCGGGCCGGGTTATACCTTGGAGTTGGCCTACCAGGTTATTATCCCTCCATCAATGTGTTTCACGTGTCACAGCTCAAGAAGTGTTTCAAAGATCCAGATCGTGCAGTTGATCATGATTCCATTGAACTGCAAGATGATATCTCTTATGAGGAGCACCCTGTTCGTATTCTCGATGAGACAGAGCGTAAGACTCGCAACAAGAGCACCAAGTTCTTGAAGGTGCAGTGGTCGCATCATTCCGATAAATAGGCAACGTGGGAGACCGAAGAGGATCTTCGCAAGAAGTATCCGGACCTTTTCCTTTCTCAGTAGTTATCTCGGGGCGCGATTCCTTCAAGGGGGGGCGTTTTGTAACATCACAAGTATGAAAAACCACCCTTAGAATGTTTGATTCTTGTTTAATTAAAGTTTTGCATCATGTCATCATACTCATTGCATTTGATTCCTAATTGTTTGCCTCTGTTTTTATTTGTTTTCACAATGGAAATTCAAACAATATTCAACCTTTGTTTCATACTTGTCATGTTACAATCTTTTCAAATAAAAAGTTCAAGTAAAAACAACCAATGGTTTCCATTTTATCCATAAGGTTCAACTATTGAAAATGGTGGCTCTTAATCAATCAATTATTTCCAATGTTATTCAAAATTCAAATCAAATCCCAAACATCACCCAATTTGAATTTATGCAAATTACCAAAACATTCTAATCTTTTGTTTCCATTTTTTAAAACCAAAGGTTCATGCCATTTAAGTCTTGTTTCAAATATTTCCTTTAATACTCAAAATCATCCAAATTTGAATTAATTCACAAACAACAATTTAAATTTGAAACTTTTGGGAAACTAAGTTGGCAATTAGTTGCTAATGTAAAAACTAACCTAACCATAATTTTTCCAAATTTTTCCTAGCCCTAAAACTTATCTTTTTCTTCCATTTCTCATTTCTACAAAAAAAAAAACAGAAGAAAATTTTAAAAAAGAAAAAACGCGCGCGCGGAGGGGAGCAGCAGCGCGGCCCAGCCCATTTTCCTTCCGCGCTGGCCCGCGTACCGGTTCGCCCCCCTCTCTCTTTCTTCTCGCGGTACGGCCGCCCATCCGCCGGTGCCACGGCGGCACTGTAACGCTCCGACGGCTGATCCTCGCCCCGCAGGCCTATAAAGACCTACCCCCTAGCCCCTGCGCAGCCCTAGCCTAGCCCTACCCTTTCCCCCTCGCGCCGCCGCCATTTTCCCTCTCCCTCACCGCAATTTCCCCTCTCTGCTACCTCACCGGAGCGCGCCATCTCTGAATCCGCCATGACCACCGCCACCTCACAACGCCACCATCCAACTTAGCTACGGGAACGAGTCCACCGCATCGTCCTCGAGCTCCTGGACACCACAGCAGCCACTGAGATTCACCACAACGCCGCCGCCATCTTCCACGACGTCGCTGTCCGTCTGAATCCATGGACGCCGCCGTCGCTGCAGCCCTCCACCGTCCACGCTGACCGCGGGAATCGCACCACCTTTTCTTCCTCGACCTTCTGGACATCTCTGCGAGCCCGGAGCAAGCTGGGACCGCCGCCGCCGTCCGTCCTGTCGCCGCCGGAATTACTTCCTCGGGCCTCTGCAACCCCTACGCCGCCGGTGAGCTAACCGTGTCCTCCTCCTCCTCTCTCTCTGCTTGCGCGCACACAACCCACTCCAGCACGCACACACCAGCACGCGCGAGCAGCACGGCAGCGTTGATCACCGCCGGCGAGCTTCGATCCGTCGTGAGTTTCAGTCGTGGGCGAACTTCAGTTTCGTCAGGCGCTAGTCGAATCTGAACCATAACCTGTCCGTGTTGCGTATACTGACAAGATCGTTCGAGCAGCGCACTGGTTGCAGTGCTAGCGCGCGCGCGGCAGGGCCTGGGTTCGAACCCTGGCTTTCGCGGAATAAAACCCCATTTTTGCACGGTGCGCTGACAGGGTGGCCCCCCTGTCAGCTGCTGTGTGGCACCGTTGCCACGCGTGCATGCCACGCTGGCCCACGGCCCATTGGCAGTGCCCTGGGGTAGATGGCTGTGCGGTATAAAAAGAAATTCAGCATTTTTTCTTTTTAGAACAAGTCCCTTTTAAATTACAGATTGGTCCTTAAACTTAATTTGCTAATAACTTTCATTTTATAAATCCAAATAATAAAAGTAAAATATGTGCACTGCACCAAATTTAATTGTCTATCTATTTAAATCATTTGTAATCTGTTTTGAATTTTCCAAATGCATCCAAATTTCAAATTCAAACAATTCATTTGTAATTTGGATAATTGCATAACTAATTCATACTTAATCCAAATAATGCAAATAAAATATGTTTTCCATACCATTTTGAACCATCTTTTCAAATATAAATTTTGTTTCATGATTTGAATAATTAAAATTGCTTAAATAATTTAAACCGTGTTTAAATCATTTAAATTTGCTAAATTCATAACTTGCTCAAATTAAATTATTTTTGAACATGCAAAATATGTTTTCAAACCAGAAAAACATAACTTTTTCAAATATGAATTTGAATTTATGTTTTGAACAAATAAAATTCAAATAATATCCAAACTTGTTTTAAATTCATTTAAAACTTGTTTAATCTTGTTTAATTCATAATAAATTCATCCTAATTCCTTTTTCAATATTTGAAACATGTAATCCAACTAAAATTTTGTGTTCTTTTCAAATATGAACTTTGTTAGCTGTTTTGCACAATTTAAATTGATGAAAACAACAAATGTTTGTGTGTCACCTTTAAGTAACCAAAAATTCCCTAACTTAATAAATAAATTTCTAAACTTGGTAAACCCTATTTTAAATTGGTTCTATTGTTGTTATTTTTCTGTTTTCCTCATCCATGCATCATACTAATCCACTTTCACCTGTTGACTAGTTGAAAAACAAATATTCCAACCTTATTTGATGGGCTTTTCATATGCAATCCAAAATTGCAAATGGGTCCATTTAAATTGTGTTACCATGTCAACTAGTTTATTTTGATGCATCCATTAACTTGACATGCATCATCCCATGATTGTGCACTATGCCATGTTATTGATTGTTTATCTTTCTGCATTGTTTGTTTGCTTCTTCTCGGATAGACGACGACGTTGAGACAGACGATACTTACGACACCCCTTCTGAGGATCTAGCTCAGTACCAGGCTGCTGAGTTTGCAGGCAAGTTATCACTCACATGAACCATTGTGTTCCTTTCAACATTGGTTACCGATACTTTCCGTTGTCTATTTCTGCTAGCCATATGTATCGTTGCTTCTGTTACGAACCTATCACATGTTATCCCTTAACCATGATATTGCCTCACCTCCACACCTATCACCCCTTTGTTTGTTGCCCGTGTCTTACTAGCATGCTTAGGGTTGTTTCTGCTCGAGTCTGTTACCCGTTACTTCCTGTTACTATATTTCCATTATGTTCTGGGGCTCGATGTTAAACAACAACCTGTTAATCTTGAGGTAATAATAATTTGCTGATAAGGCACCGGCAGGAGGCCCGGCGTGGTTTTGAGGCCTGCTAGTGTCGACCCTAATTAGGAAAAGGGTCTTGTCTACTGATCCATGATGAGCGCACTATCCGCATGTGGGAAGCGTGTATGGGCGCCCCCCTCAATTTGATTCGATTCACATCTCGTCCAAATCGCCACACTTAGTTCGGGCTTTCCATTTGATGCACGCATATGCAGGTACGAACCCGACGCCAGGGTGTAACTTTTGTAGTCGGCATTTAGGGCGGCGTGGTCTTCCAGTGCTATGAGGGTCCCCTTTTCTTCGTGGGGCTCGATTAGCCGCGCACGCACAACACGTGGTGCTTTGGGCTTGATGCGAAGAAGAGTTGAGTTGTGTAGAGTGCCTCGCTTGGTGGGTTTGATTCCCGTCTGGCGGGATATTCTTACGTGTACGGCCAAATTGGTGCACCCCTGCAGGGTTAAATCTTCTTGAGAAGCCGTGTTTTCCGCGGTTATGGTTAACTTGGTGAAAGTACTGGCTAACAAGTACTCAGAACAACTTACACCTAACTAATGATAACTTGAGTAGTAATAGCTTTATTGCCCCAATAACTTGATTCCTCATTAATCCAACGGTGTGAGTTATCCTCGGATTGCTTCTTTGGATAAGGGGCGAGATCCAGGATGGGTTTGTTTGGAGTTAGTAGTAGTTGGTTACGATACGCTATCTTATCTCCTTTCTGTTAGCCGGAAGTTGTAGCATGTTCTGTAGTTGGTTAGTGCAGCCAGCTGCCGCATCTTTTGTATCCCCTTTTCTTCTGTTGAACCCAAGGCATCTGTGCTTGGTGTTGACGGGTTACACTTTGGTGAACTGTGAGTCTTGCTTGCCAGTACGTTTATGTACTGACCCCTTTGGGGATGTGGTTTCCGCAGACTACGCTTACGAGGATCCCCGTGATGGCTACTACGTGGAGTTTGACGAGGTTGCTGACGAGTAGATAGCGGACCTGGGCAGGATCCGAGACATCGTGGATGGGCTCCGTCTTCTTTTCATTCCTGGCTTCTTAAGCCTGTTTGGATTTGTCTGTACTCAGACCTTTGAATGCTTCCGCTGAGATGTAATGATGATATGTTGGGACATGTGTCCTCTGGATGATTGTATTTGCTATCTCTGCTCTAGTGAGAGCTATTTGCAACTTATTTCCATCTTTTGTGTCCTAGAGATATGTTGTGTTATCATTCTGTTAAACGCCGTTGACGTACCATGTGTGTATGGTATGAAGTACGTCAATGGTAGTATCCTGATTTCTATGGGATGGTTTACGTAGACGATGAACAGTAGGGGTTGGTTGTCACACATACGTGTGTTGGCCTACTCGTAAGAGATGCGGGTGCCGGTAAGCCCCGTAATCCAATCAACTACTGTTCAACGGAACTGCGAGTATCCTCTAGAAGTCCGGGTGCGACACTCATCTTCAGTTGCTCCGGATAAGCCTGTACAAATGGCACTTGAGAAGGAAAAGATGCAACAAAATGCAATGTGTGTGATGAAGATAATGCAGGAAAAATTTGATGACGATCCTTCAAATCCATATGCTTTCAAGGATGTAGCACATGCCTTTGTGTACGGTGGGCCACAGCCTGGTACACAACAAGACCAACATTCTACTCATGTGGACGACAAGGATATGGAAGTTGACCCTGCATACGAACCAACTGCTGAAGAAATGGCGAATGCTCAAGAAGGGATTGATGCTGAAATGGCACAGTGCAAGGTGATACAATATTCAATAGAATTAATCATCTTGTAACAAAAACACATGCTAAGTGATTCATACTAATTCATTGATCTATTAACCTTGCACGCTAACGACGATTCAGTAACCAGAGCACAGAAGAAGTGTTTGAAGACAGTTGTACCACCTTCAAACATTTCAACAAGATCAGAAGTAGCAACTGAGCCTCAAGTAGGGCAATCTGATAAGCCTAGCGTGGCCAGTGACAACTCTGAAGAAAAAAACTCACATACGCGGATTGTGACATCTAAAGACAACAACCCACCTGATGGCAATGAAATTGAAAACTTTGCACAGCAAGATATTAACTTCTGTACTTGAATGTGTTTACAGCATCAATGTTTAAAAATTGAGATTATTTTAATCATGTTATCTCTCATATTGTAGACGCAGTCAGTAACTCTCTTGCTACTAAGCGAAAGAGAGGTGGACGCGGGCCTACTATGAGGCATGGACTACATGAGTACGCCAAAAGAAATGGTGGCAATAGAATGCAAATTGACTTCACTGAAGGCACGAGGAGACCAAGAAATCCTATCTAGTCAGCTAAACTTAGCTCTGAGGTTGGCATTCACATCCGCAACAAGATGCCTTTTGCAACACACTGGACACAATACAAAAAATATGAAAGTCTAACCCATGTGATTTCTCGTGCTCTGAAATCAGTATTAGTGAGTCCACACTAATCATGTTATTACTGTACTAATTTCTGGTTGTTGCTACATTTACTCACCTAGCACAATAAATAATGCATCCCTGTTTTTTTAGGGAAAGTTTGAAATGGACAGAGAAACCGAATTGGCCAAATCAGTGTGCACTTATATGATACAGATTACTGTTCGGCAATTCAGGTATAGGCTTAAAAAGCACTACTGGCCTAAGGTGAAAAATCTTGCACCTGAACAAGCATACTTGTTCAGGCCACATAATATAGAAGAAAACAGTTGGAAAGAACTGATGAACAGATGGTTCGATGACACTACCAGGTACATTCTTCATACTAATTTCACCTACAGTTACTGAATTCACAAATATGTACTATATGCATTACTAATTAAAGCTACTAAAAATAGGCAAGATGTGCAAAGAATGTAACAAATAGAGAATTCGTTAAGTGGAACCATACCACTGGCTCTCGAAGCTATATTTCACACTTTGAACATGTTCTAAGTATACAAAATAGCATAATGCAATTTCTACTTGTAATGTTTCGTGGAATTACAGTACTAATGGTCATTACACATTTATTTGAACAGGAGGCTCAGAACCAGGAACAGGAAACCTCTGCAATTGAGGTTTATAGAATTAACCACACTAACAAAGATGGCGTGATGACTAGTGAAGCAAAAGAGGATTATGTAAGCATTATTTCTTATCTTCCACATTTTATATGTGACCAACCAGACTAAATTTCTGTATTTACTAATCTTCACTTGGACTGAATTCATTCGTAATCCAGGATGTAATGGTGGAATTGAAACTTCTACCACACACAAAAGGTGAGCCTGAAAAAACCGATGTGCAAATTATTGAAGCAGTCCTGAAGCAACAGTCCTTATCTAGCGGCAACACATTCCTCACAAGAATGGGATTAGCATCAAGTTCCAGGAAGTCCTCCATTTCAGCAGCACGCATCCGAGAGTTAGAAGGTAGACTTGCAGATCATGATCAATAGTCGAAGGAGGCAACTGAATGGTATCAACATAAGATGGATGCAAAACTGAAAGCCCAGGATGAAAAGAGAACTTAGAAAGAAGCAGGAAGAAAAAATTGAACCTCTCAAGAATGCTCAAGCAGAAAATACTATACCTTATGAAAAGAGGAAACATGAAATGGATGTCGTACTGAGTTTGCTCTGAAGGCAATCATCACATAAGAACTAAACATCAGCAGCGCCATCATGATGCATTGATCTTCATAGAGAGCACTTGATGATGGTTTCATTATTTTTCAGCTCATTGTCATTTATCTTATTTAAATTTATGTGTATCAAACTTATATAGCACGTGCACTGCACCACTACATATGTTATAATATTTATTTTATCTACCATTTGATAATTTCTTTCCTATTTTCTTTTATTGCAAATACAAAAAAACAAATCAAAATACGCAATTTTTATTCCAATGCAAAGCATGACGCAAAATGGGCAACCGTCATCACCATCGTGTTGCCAATCTGTTGGCCCCACTAGCCAGCACACTATGGGACCCAATCGTCGGTAATTTGTCGGCCCCACATGTCAACTCACTGTGAGTCCCACCTGTCAGCACACGGTGGGTCCTACTTCTCGGTTCACTTGGGTCCCAACGGTCGGTAATTTGTCGGTCCCAGTTGTCAGCACACTTTGGGTCCCACTTGACAGCACGGCGCGGGTCCCATCTGTCAGATTTCCACACGTCTTAATGTGGTCCGACACGTCGGATTGCCACGTAGAGTTATGTGGACCCACACGACAGTATCCACGTCACACACAGTACCCCAAGAGGAAGGTATGAAGAGTGAAGTAGCAAGTTTCCCTCAGAAAGAAACCAAGGTTGAATCGACCAGTAGGAGAAAGAAATCACTTCTGAAGGTTGTTGAGAGCTGATGTTGGCAGGTTGCACTACCAGGCTCAGTAACAATGTGGAATCTGCACACAACACGACTAAGATACTTTGCCCCAAAGAAACACTGAGGTTTTCAATCTCACCGGTTTTGCTAACACAAAGGATTAGATGTATAATGTGGAAAATAGTACTTGTTTGCAGTGAATGAAAAGAGAACAGTGATTGTAGTGAATGAAAGGAAAACAATGTTTGAAGTGGTTGTATTATCAGTGTGAAAGAATGGACCGGGGTCAACAGTTCACTAGTGGTGTCTCTCCATAAAAGATAAATAACATGCTGGGTAAACAAATTACAGCTGTGCAATTGACAGAAATAAAGGCTACACCGTAGTGCATATCCAAGATATGATGATTACTATGAGATTCATGCGGGCATTACAACATAGTTCATAGACCGTTATCCAACTACATCTATGACCAATAATCCACCCACAGAACACAATCCAATCAAACTTTGGGTATTAAGTTTCAAGCAACAGATTATTGCATTAAGTAAAGTGCGTAATGTAAACAATGAAAACATTGTTGTTTTCTTCATAATGGAAACGATGCATCCCTCATCCGTCACGTTTATGTCACTCGAGCACAGATGAAAAGGAGGGAAGAACCCACTATCGAGCATAAATACTCTCTCTTGGAGTTACAAGCATCAACTTGGCCAGAGCATCTACTAGTAACGGAGATCATGCACAATCATAAATAACATAAACATGATAGATTGATAATCAACTTCACATAGCATTCAATATTCATCAGATCCCAGCAAACACAACATGTATCATTAGATATAGATGATCTTGATCATGTTAGGCAGCTCACAAGATCTAAACATGGTGGCATAAAGAGGGGAACACAACCATCTAGTTACTGCTATGGACCCGTAGTCCAAGCATGAACTACTCACGCATCACTCCGGAGGCAGGCATGGTGATGTAGAGCCCTCCGGTGATGATTCACCTCCCCGCAGGGAGCCGGGGAGAGCTTCAGAAGCCTCCCGAACTAGGGTGGACGATGATGGTGACTAGGGAAATTTTCGTGGATGGAGGCTTGGGTATTTAGGGTTAACCTGAGAAGGAGCTTAAATAGGAAAAAGGGCGATGTCGGTGGGTGGGCAGGTGATCCACACCACCTGGTGGCGCGGCCAAGGGGGCGCCACCGTTTGGTGTGGTGGCTCTAGGGACCCCCTTCGGGTATCCTCCGGACTCCGTGTAACAAGGAAAAATCATATTGAAAATAAATTTCAAAGGATAACAAACACATTTTATACTATGTTACTCAAAAGTGTAGAGCTAAGACAAATGAAACAAATTGAAAATAAGTATCTAATATAATCATCTCTCACATCTAATAGTTCATTCATGATTGTGACGAGAGTTTAAGAAGTGTAAAAACATTAGGGTTTATGGGTTCATTTGTTATTGGCATGGTTCAATGTTGTTTGAACCAATATGATTTGGACATAATTGGTTTGAAATTGTTTTCATCTTTAAATTTTTATGTTATTTGAATTGTTGTGAAAATATTTGAATAGCTTATTAATTTCCAATTTTAAATGACTTAAAATGGCTATTCAAATATTTCTCAATTTAAAACTAGTTCAAATTATTTTGAAAACATCATAAATAAGTTGCATTTGTCTTTTTAAGCATTTTGGTATATAGCTTTTATTTTTCTGAATTACTGAATTTTCACTATTTTTCTTAATTTTAAATAAATTAATTTAAATAAAAAAATGTTTAAATTTAAACGTCATCAAATTTTTTGAAAATTTTATAAACATCTAGATTATATTTTTCTAGTCAATTACATATTGTATTTATATTTTTATGATAAGTAGTTTAAAAGTTATTGATTTATTAAGTTTAGATCATTGTCTGCCATTTTAAATTGACAGTAGGCCCACCTGTCATCTTCGTTTTAATTAAAAAAATTAAACGAAACAAAAAAACAATAAGGCTCATGACGTCATGCTTATGCCAGCAATGGAGAAATTTCTCCTATTGAGATTCAATTTGATGATTTGAGGCGATTTAGAACAATTAAACGTGTCTATTAGACGGAGGAGGTCACGGCGAGCCAACCGATGGTGGCAAGGTGAACAAATGGTCACCGGCGGTTTGTCGGCATGCAAGAGCGTGGTGGCGCTCTTGGTCTCCCACGACGACGAGCGATATTGATGATAATTAAACAAATGGAAGACATGCATAGGTGCCCCAGCTCACTAGAAACGCAATGCTGAAGTCGGAGAAGCTCGACGAGGTCTAGAGCGACGGCGGCATAAAAAATGGTCCGACGGACGGAGTTGGGTATGACGGCCAATTCTTCGGCTTCTGGGCATCCCTACAAGAGATACTGGCCGAGGAGGAAGAGGAGAACACGCCGGTTCTAGAGGTGGCCTCGGTTCCTCGCGGGATGCCAGAGACGACGGCAACAAGCGGCGGACGAGCGGTTAGTGTTAGGGTTTCTGCTTCACACACACACACACACACAGAGAGAGAGAGAGCGGGAGGAGGTGAGAAGGTCTCGATGCATACATACTTACACTCGCACAACGACGTTGAAGAAGGGGCTGACAACGGGGTGCCACGGCGATGTGACGAGGATGTTCTCCTCTGCCTTCTGGCTCGAGGTAGAAGAAAAGGAAATACAGAATTCCTGGAAAACCCCCTGACTGATTTTATAAATTACAAACAAGTCCTTCTATTAATAGAATTTGATAACTAAATGTTGTTTTCTAGGCCTTTTTTAAACCAAAAAATATTAAAAATCATATTTGGAAACCTTATCAAATTTCCAAGCTCACCATGTTTTGGTTCTTTCAATTTTGAGCAAGATTTGAATTTTAAACTTGGGTTGCTCCATTGAGTGGTTTTTGTTATTTTCTCTCCATTTAACTTGAAATGGATTCTAAAATTCTTTCATACATGCTATCACATGAATATAACACAACAACCATGTTATAAAAATAATGGTGTGTTTTTCGTTGAACAATTTCAGATACAAGTATTGTAGGAAATAATTTGTAAAACTACTCAGTAGTGTTTTTATGCCTTGTGATTAAAATCACCAAATAGGGAATTTTATTCCACGCCATAGCAAATGACTTTGGTTGGTGAACGGACTTGTTTTCTTTTATGTAGCTTTGTTGTTTTCATATTTGAGGTTGTTATTAATTCTGGTGGACATTTCCTTTTATTGTGTATAATCCATGTTTGATATTTTTAAGTACTTATCAAATGGAAAACATGAGTGGCCTTTGAATCTTATTTGTTAGTTTTCCACTCAGGTTCGTATGGCTATTATCCGATGTTTGGTTTTAGCATATGTAATCATTTGCATGATTATGTATAAATGAATTTTTTTATTAACCATTTTTCTTATGTATGAGAAGGATCTGGAAAACAAAGTAGTTTGCTTGTTACCATCTACCTCAACATACCACGATATATTTGGATGCAATGGCTTGTTATTATTTCTTACTTGATAATTGTTTTCCATTAAAGGGATTATTATATGTTCCTCATCTTTGATGATCTTGACAATGATTAGAAGTTCTTGAGTATCTAATATTACCTAATGATACACTGGATAGTTTCTTATGCTATGCTTCCTTAATAAGTCAGTGTTGCTTCTTGTGGTCTTTTATTGCCTACAATATCATTGTCTCTAGTTGCCACTAGTCTTCAGGTACTTCCTTTGTCACTTGCAAGTAAAATCATTCTTGGATTCCGACCTCAACATGCCCACCCTTTTGGTGAAGACGACCAATTTCTCCAAGCAAAGATTTGTCTTAGATGATTATAAAAGAATGTAAGTTTATTTTATGACATCAAGTTGCCATATGCATACAAGTAGAATTTGTTAACAAGTGGGCCAGACTTGCCTCCAAACTAGTATTCATATACAAATGGCTGAGATGTACTAGGTTATCTAAGCTTATGTTATTTGCATGTGACATTCAATTGTTAAAGCATACAACGTGATTTGTTAACAAGGCTGCAAAACTTGTTACCAAACTACTTCTATATAACATGAACATTGGAATATCACACTATTTCGGGAGGAATTGATAAGATCAGATTAAGATAGAAGAGTTTCCAAATGCTCTTATGATAGATCGGAATAGTACTTTTAGAACACTGTAAAGAATCCTTCTGCAAGTATTCTTGTCGGAGTTCCTCCTTTCTTGTGGATTTCTTCTCTTGCAGAATGACTTCAAGAAGGTTGGGAAACAAGATAGAATGGTCTGGACAAGGTAGAAAGATCTGGATTAAAAGTTAGTTAAGATTTTTATACTCCTTCCATATACTTCTCATTTTATTTACCATAAGATATGTACTCTGTTCATATATGATTGGTTTTACTTAGCTTTCAATTCAATTCCTTAAATAGAGGTTATAACTTGTTGTTCTTCCATTAATGGTTTCAACAGATACTTTAGTTGTTGAACATTGGTTTTGGATAGAAATGTGGAGTGCTTGTGGAGTGATGACTTAAGATAATAAGTTGATCAAATGATCCGTTAATGTGTTGAGATTTCATATGCTCACTTGTACAGGATGAATGAGATAATGAGCATATAAAGGTTATTGAAGTTTAATGACTTAAGTCATAGTTGTTAGTGTGTTTCTCAGAGTGTCATGTTGTTACTCTATATTCTTCTCTTTATTAGCTTGAGATATGTACATATTCCATAAATATGTTATTAATAATTATTATTTCATTTCCCACTTGTGGGGTTTTGATTTAAGGCTTATTTGTATCAGTAATGTTCTAATGTGAACTTTTTTATTCACTTGTAAAGGCTTAGTTAATAGTGATGAGATGATTTGTAAAGTTGTTGTATGAATGACTTCATAACTTGAAGAGTTCATGTTTTAGAGGACATAATATATCTACTGATGAGATGGCTCACTTATGCATTACTAGTTCATGGAAGTAAGATTATTAGCTATGTGGTAGGGACACTCACCCCTCTTTGAGTTCTAGATACCTAAGTGAACACTTATAAACTTGTAGTTAAGTTGATGGAAGTTAGTGTTGGTCATAACCAATTGTGGTTTGTCTTATCAAATGATTTGGTTTCTTAGGATACTTGTTATAAAGATCACTCCAAATGTACTCTCAAATAGATGATATAAACCTATTTCATTATGTAAAGTGAAACATTGGTCACTTTGCTTCTTTTAAACTTTAGCGCCAAAATTTCCCGTATTTTTAGATGCATGCTTTGCAAATGCACATATTATATTTTGATCCTTATAACCTCCCAAACACAGGGATGTTACACCTTCCCGTTCCCTAGAACCCATTATAGCGCCGCCGCCATCTTCTCTGGAGAACGCCGACCACCGCCTCGACATTTTCCGGCGAAGAGCCGCCCGGTGAGCCACCATCCATCTCGCCTTTTAATCTTGTCCCTTAGATATGGATCTGACGATCCAGATCCAACTGAGCCGAGCTGAGCTAGCTTCGGCTTAAGCCCAAACTCAGCCTCTACTTGAGCCCAGGCCAGCCAATGAGGTGCTCCCACGTAGCCCTGTCCATTTCAGTTTTATTCAGAATTAGAATTTAATTTGTAACATTTGCAGAAAAGACTCTACCCCTTAGAATCATCATAACTTTTGATCCAGAAGGACATATTGAACAAACTTGGACTTTTTGAAAAGCCCTGGATATGTAGAATATTTTAGAACTATCCAAATTTAAATTCTACTATTGAAAATTTGTACAAATTCAGATGACCCATTTGGATGAATTCTGGCATAGTTCAAATTCTACAAATCTAAAAATTGCAAATAATTTTTTTGGGAATAGGATGTGTACTAACAGAGTCTATTTTTTTTAAGAGCATGCAAAGACTTACATGTCATGTCATTAAGAAGCTAACAGAGTCCAAAATAATTTTTGAACCAGTTAGAATTTATTTAAATTCATGTATGTTGCTCATTTGAGTACTATTGACTTAGAATAAATCTTATAAATATTTGGAATATGTTTTCTAATGCAAAATTGTTCCAAATATTAACCTTGGACCAAAGAGACCAGTATCTAAACAATTTGGATACCCTTGAACCTTTTCCATATAAGTTTGGCCCAAAAATCTCTCCATAGTGCTAGCCAACTTGAAAATTGTATACATAAAATAAATGTAAAATGGTAGGTGAGCGATGAAAAAAAGTGGATTGGAGTAGTAAGCATTGGCGTGTACATCTTTTTAGAAGTAGTACTCCTAGGTGTTTATGGCTACAAATTTTTACGGAAAAAATGGATTGTACTGGATACGTCTTGAATTAATTGTTGTGGATTTGTCAAAATATAGATGTATGTAGATATATTTTAGTGTATTAATACATTAATATTTTGACAAAGACAAAAAAAAAATTGGGACGGAGGGAGTAGTATATAATGTAGTATATGATGTACACTATATAGAAACCGTACAAAATTATATAGAAACCGTACAAAATTTTAGCTTGCTTCAAAAAAATCTTATATGAGTAACTATATATGGTAGAATCCTGGATTTTAATTCCACGAATCCCGACTCTGACAGCACGGCTATCCTCACACTTCTTGTCTCCTGGTACAAGTTATTAAGGGGAAAGTTCCAAAAAAAAAAATTATTAAGGGAAAAAAAAAAGGACACTTCTTGGCCCCCCTCGCCCGGCTTGAAAACGGCAGCTCCGACTAGGAGGTACAGCGTACGTATATGGCCCTGTCGCTATGCGCTATATAGCCCATCTTTATTGGTATTTGTACGTATCCCACGGTGGCTGACAAAATCGGTCACACACCTGGCGCGGAAAAGGACTTGTGGAC